>JAHRHY010000001.1:2854050-4281076 GCA_019671135.1 Linnemannia hyalina
CGCCACCCGATTGGCAGCAGAAGAGGACAAGCGTCGAAGGAACACTGCGGCGTCTGCACGGTTCCGTCACAAGAAACGTCTGCGTGAGCAGATCCTCGAGAAGACGGCCAAGGAGATGACGGCAAAGTCCGAGATGTTGGAGGTGCGCGTCCGTGAGCTTGAGATGGAAATCAAGTGGTTGAGGGGGTTGATTGTAGAGAAGGACTCGCGGTCGTTGGATGTGGGTGCAACAACCCCGACGTCGGCGGCGTCGCCGGCATCCCTTGGTGGTGAGGCAATGGCCGTTGGAGGGTCTCGGGGTGGATCCAAAACAGAGGGCACTACACTGTCGAGGTCTGTATCAAAAGCCAAGCGTGGCAAGAAGTCGCAGTCATAGCCTGTGCAAATAAAAATCTTAATATCATAATTGAAGTTCAGAGTTGTTGCAAACCACACCATAAAATGCGAATTGAAGATTGGGAAACGCGACAGGTCAAGATGAGAAACTGTGTTAACAGTCACTCTTCTTAAGGGTATGAGGATCAGGCTCGAAATGTGTAAACAAGGTCCGGGGTGTAGGAGCTCTAACAGTCAGGCACACACACTCGCTTCCAACTTCCACCAAGGTCGTTCTCTGTTCTTCTACGTCCCTAATCCCCTCCTCTTCCTCTCCCTCACGCACACACATTCACATCATGGCCTTCAAATCACCTCCCGCCAAGGTCCACAGCTACGTCACAAAGCTGTTAAAGGCCAACCTCATCAGGAACCCCCCCGTCTGGTACCCCGCCGCATCCCTCGCCCCTCCCTCCCCCACATTCCTCCGCGAGCGTGATCCCTCCGGCGCCAACTCCCATGCCCAGCTCCAATTCGAGAAGGAAGCCGAGATTAAAAAGCAGAAGGAGGCTCTTGCAGCAGGACTTCCCGCACCAGCACCAGCATCAGCATCAGTACAGAAGGAATTGACCCGCTCCTCAAGGTCACAAAAACACCTCCGCTGGAGGACTGAGCGGCCACAAAAGATTGTCTACCCAGAGGACAAGCTCCGTAGACGGTTCTATGAGGACCACCCCTGGGAATTGCGTCGTCCTAGATGTTTAATCGAGACCTCGGGTGATGGTACCCGTCGCAACTGGACTTCGCTCTTGCAACCCGGCCGATCCATTGCCGACTTGAGCGGTGAAGAGTAAGTCTCTCGGTATTATTCACTGTTGCGATCGTGAGCTGGGTGGTCTCTGTCGTGTTCCGTTGCTTGACAATTGAGCCCAATATCTGTCTGTCCTCCTGCGGTTGATATCTCGGTCAATCGCCTGCCAATGGGTCTTCCAAATTGTCCTGTTCGGCCTAGTTAACTAACGTTCTCACATCAAAACTCAAGACATTTACTAACGTATTCTCGTGCTTGTTTCCTATATACCTAATCTTTAGTGTGATCCAATACCAGTTGTACTTGATGACAACAGGAAAGTCTGAGCGGGAAGCCTATCACATTGCGACGGAGGAATTTTATTTGCACAGAGCTCAGGAGGAGACCGAGGCTCGTGTGGCCAAGGCTCAGGCCATGGCTTTCGGATTGAAGCCTCGCAGGAGCTTTGTCATGAACGGATTGAAGCGCGAGGAGGCTGCCCTCCGTGAGGCCGAGAGGAACGCTGCCAAGTTCTAATAACCCGCAGGATAGTCACAGAGGATTATTGACACTTTGAGATCAGGACTCGTACTTGTTGTCTCGTTCATTTCTTGTGTGGGATCAATGAGTGGATAACGAGGAGCGACAGATATCAAAAGAAACATATGGAACGAACGCGTACAGAAGCATCATAGAAGGAATATTATTCTCGAACCCTCATTTCTTAGCAATTGAACATCATTTTTTATCATTTTTTATCATTTTTTTTTCTTCTACAATCATCCGTTAATGTTGTGTATTTTACATGTATTTTCTGAAGAGAAATCTGCGCATACTAGAGTATTAAGTGTGTGCTCACGCGTGAAAAATGGAGAAGGAAACCCCCGGTTGGGATTGTGTGTTAAAGTACGCGACGACTTCATTTTTTTCTATGCGGTGGCCTTCTTAGCCTTGGCCTTGGCAGCCTTTTTCCTCTCCTTCTTCTTGAGATTGTCCATGTTGATCTTGATGATGTTGGTGTACTGAACCATAAATCTATCCAGATCCTGGGGTTGCACCTAACGTTCCATAACAGAAAAAGAAAAACCACGGCCAAACACAGAATAGTATGTGAGAATTCTGCAGAGATCAAGCAAAACAAAGTTGGAAGGGGGCGTTTCCCATTGTCGCAAAAACGATTTGAGATCAATTTTGTCCTCCTCAGATGCCCTTACAAGAGTGCTGAGTTTCGTCTTTGTGCCAGAGGTGAGGCGAACGAGGGTGGGGTACTCCTTGTCCTTGTCGTCGGTACTCATGACCGCATCTCCTGACGCCTTTTCCGAAGCTTCCTCTGCCGCCTTGATCTTTTTCGTCGTGTACGAGTCTATGTTTTGTATCAATATGACATTACGATTAGGGTGAGTAATGTGTTGTTTTGATAATGCGTATCCAGGGTACGAACGGACAAAAAAAGGAAAAAGTACGTACGTCTCTTCATGGTCAGGTATACGGTCTTGGACGTCTTAGAGTCCTCGAAGGCTTTGGCCATCTTGGTCAGGAACTAGATGGGGAAGTGTGTGCAATTGCGTAGAAGAGGTGATCAGCTTCTGTTTCTGATGTTTTTCATAATTGAGCTCTGACTGCATTCAGATGGACGATTCCTGTGGTCCAAATTGGTTTCTGTTGTTGCCCGTTGCTTGTTGGTGTGTATGGTCTGTGTGTTTTTCCTGCTAATGTACCTTGTCGTTGTCGAAGAGCATCTTGTTTGTTCTATGGTCGATTCGAGAGTTGTCGAAGAAAGGGGAAGTGATGAGAGTCGTGGTTATTGGGAGAAATTCAAGTGGCGAGAAGCAAAAAGAAGTCACGTGCGCTAGGGTCTTTTCTATGCAGCGTACTGCTTACACTCATATCTTCTCTTCCTGCTTGTCGAATACTTTCATCCTGCTTCGCCATCCAGTTGGGTAGTGTTCTTTACCACAGAAGGCAACCAGGGGTTGCCTTTGGTTGTTCCAAAAGGCAATGTGTGGCCAGCAAATTGGCAACAAGGCAAAACAGACAGACAAACTGGCGAAGCCGATCACGGTGCCAAAAAAATAATAATCACGTATCCATCCTCGAGACAAGGGAAGAGAAGGGCCAAACAAAGGTCCAAAGCACTCAGTAGAAAGATTGGATGGCAAACGCTCCTTGTGCCTTACACCTTACGCCTGTCAGAGTTGCGATTGTACATGACTTTGATATCCATACACATTCTAAAAAGCCACCCACTCTATCTTCATTTCATTTTTCGACTCCTGGGAAGATTTCCTGCGCAAGAATACCAACATTGATTTCTTCCCATCCCATCGACCCTGCGACAGGCCCGCCTGCCTGCTGGTATTATTACTACTATGTTTTATCCTCCGTTTTTCTCCCAGTTCATAACAAACCGCGAATATGAATCGTAAGAGAATAAAAAAGTGAAATGGGAAGAAGAAACAGGAGAGATATGAAGGGGAAGAAGGGGAAAAGAGGAAACAAAAACAAAAAAAATGCGTTCAAACTTGGCCCCAGCTCTACCCGCGACGGCAGCATTGGGTCCTTCCCGCCGACAGTCCGTGAACGGATCAAGCGATAAACAGGCATACTTCGGAGGAATAAGAAAAAAAAAGGTGAGAGCGGAAAGCTATTAAACGAGGGAGAGAGGCGAGGAGAGCAACTACGGAGGATAGTAACAAGGAAAAAAGAAGCAGAGAGCGAAGAACGGTATGGGATAATGTAAGCAACGAGCTGTCTACACGAACGATAATCCAGTT
This sequence comes from Linnemannia hyalina, assembly GCA_019671135.1. Lineage (NCBI taxonomy): Eukaryota > Fungi > Mortierellomycota > Mortierellomycetes > Mortierellales > Mortierellaceae > Linnemannia > Linnemannia hyalina. Next base: position 2,857,930 of record JAHRHY010000001.1, read on the forward strand.
CAAAGAGGTCGACTATTGTAACTCGCTTTGCGTCAATTTCCAACAAAAAGGGTCACGTCCTGCCTAGCCCTCAATCGTTCTCGTTGCACAACGTCAATGGTCTGTGGATGTACATTGTTTTGTTTTTTATTTTTGAGTGATCTACACTAGATACGTGGATGGTACGTCAAGCCAGGAAGGATATCCTGGTGCATTTACTTGGCAGTGTTAGTGTGGCCGCAGGATTTGCACTTGCGAAGGGACTCATCGGCAGCATAACGGTTGATGACGGGAGCAAGCTGCTTGCCAAGGTCAACGCAGTGGAATGATTCCTCATATACAATCTCTGCACACTTTTCGCAGTACCAGCGCAGGCGATCTACATTGGGAGAGGATTCAATTGAGAGAGACAAGAATGGTGAGTTAAATAAAGGCATTGTTTGGACGCGCCAATTGGGTGTTACAAAGGAGTAGTGATGAGGCACACGGAATATTTTTCTGGAATGAATGAGTGAATGACAGTCAAGGGTAACTTAAGAGGCATGTTTGGTCAAGGTTCCTTAAGAGGTGCTTTGAATGACACACAACATAACACAAAACAAAACAGACTGAGCATGTGGACACGGCGGGGAGGAAAAAGAAATGGACGGTGGGAACGTACCAAGGGCCTCTGCTGGGCGCTGACGCTCAATGACGATTCCAACAGTGTCGGCAAAACGGACAGGGTTATGTGGGGTGTTGGCTGGAAGTAGAAATGGAGAAGAATTAGTTTCTATGCGACCTCTGCCTGCCTATCTTTTGAGGTACTTTGCAGGGTTCATCTATTTGCCACTCCGGAAGAATGGATGGACAGACAAGATCGACAGCCGGGAGCGGTCTTTTCGATGACAGCCCCGATTGCATTTTTTTCGTTCTTTCAGAAAAGTGGAAGGACAGGATGACTTTTTATAAGCAGCGCAGCATTACCTGGCAGGAGGAACATCTCGCCCTCTTTGATGGGGATATCCTTGAACGCGCCATTGTCAACGACCTTCAGCAACATATCTCCCTTGTACTGGAAAAACCACTCCTATTTAGAAAGGAAGAGGATGATGAATTGAAAGGTCAATGTCCGACGCTTTTTTCAATTGCTCTGTTCTCTCCTCTCCCAATAACAAAAACAAGTGTGCGAAGAAGATGCAAAGCAGAGAAAGCATCAATGCAAAATCGATTCAAACAAGGCATGCAAAATAAAAGTACCTCGGTCTCATTGACATGGTAGTCGGTACGGGCGTTGGGGCCTCCGACGGCCATGATGATAAAGTCACCGCGCTGGACGAGGTAGTTGTTGACGGGGGGCTGGAGCTTGTCCTCGTGCTCCTCAATCCATTTGCCAAAGTTGATGGGAAGTGCAATCATTTTTGTTGTTGTGCGAAGTTGTTGGTGGTGGTGGGTGAGAGTGATTGTGTTGTTGCGGGTGAAGAAAAAGAGGAGTGAATGAGAGAAGCGGTTGAGAAGAGAAGAGAAGAAGAAGAAGAGCGATTCGAAGAGAAGAGGTACTGAAGAGGTAGTGATGGTGGGAAAAAAAAGGCCATTCAGGTCAGGTGCCACAGAATGATATGAGGTTGGACTTTGGACACGTCCCGGAAGGGAAGTGAGCGCGTTCCTTCAATACCGATATACCTTTTCTTAACGCGTCTTCATTCCTATGTACCTCGTAGATAACCAACACGATGTCATAATGAAGCCGGCAGCCTCTTGGACGCCTTGACACGCGAGATCGAGATTGTGTCTCAGCAACCAGAAAGTCCAGACCCCTTTCCCCCCGCATAACAAAGGGAAAAACAGCTGAAGGAGCCAGAGAAGAGAAAGCCCCAGGAAAGAAAGAACCTTTTCTGTAGAGTTCGATCGCAGCTTTCCCTGTTCCTTCCGCTTTTCCTTTCCTCATCCTCTTCTTCTGATCGCTATACTCCTTGCTTCCGAGAACGTGAAACGAGAACATGGCTCACAAACAACAAATAACAACAACAGCACGGAACTACAACTCTATTCAAGCATCCTCTTATCCTTCCCTTCGTTCCCTTCCTTCCTGCCGATGTCTCTAGATTCCAAAACAAATGTATGCAACAGATCGAAGGGTCATCCACTTTCGATGCTGGGCGGAGTCCCACGCGTGGTGTGAATCATGGCCACTCAACACTCTCAGAGACAACTTATCTTGGACAAAGGTAAACAACTAGCAACCCACGCTAAAAAACTTTTTACGCCCGCTCTTGGTCATAAATACTGCAGACAAGTTCTCACTTCTTTTTTTTTTCTTCGCTTCCTTTTGCTCTTGCCCTTCTTTTCCTTCGGGTCACTCCCAATTCTCAACCCTTCAGCAAACTTTTTTCACGACAAGGATACCCATTCAACAATCAACAAACAAGGAACCGGACCCATACAACAAACAGTAGCGATGGCCAGTTTCGTCTCTAGACTCAACACGACGGTCGCCCAGTCCTTCGTCGGAAAATGGTTCATGCTCGAGGGCTCGTCACACCCTCGCCCCCGCGCTGGCACAACCTTCTCGACCGAGCTCCGTGCCGGCTTTGCGACCTTTGTCACCATGGCCTACATCATTTCGGTCAACTCGCTCATCATCTCGGATACTGGCGGACCCTGTGTCTGCGACTATGATCCCCTGGACCCAACCAAGGGCGGAGCGGCGACTGGTGCCACTGGTGATGGATCTGCCCCTGCTGTTGGAGCGGGAGACATGATTGCTTACTGCAGCAGCAACCAAGAGTACACTTCTTGTATTGATATTGTGCGCAAGGATCTCATTGTTGCCACTGCTGCCATGGCTTGCATTGCCTCAACTGCTATTGGTATCTTCTCTAACCTCCCTCTTGGCATGGCCCCTGGGTAAGTTTGATATGATGTTATCAGCATTACACCTGTTTGTTTTGCGAAGATCTTCATGACATCACAAACATTAACTTTTGATTGTTTGTTACAACAAATAGAATGGGAATCAACGCATACTTTACATACACGGTTGTCGGCAAGTTTGGAAGCGGTAAGATCAGCTACGGAGTCGCCCTGGCCGCCGTCTTCATCGAAGGTCTCGTCTTCCTTGTCCTCTCAATCCTGGGTCTCCGTCAATGGCTCGCCCGTTCCATCCCCCGCAACATCAAGGTTGCCACAGGAGTTGGTATTGGTCTCTACCTCTGCTTCATCGGCATGCAATCCTCTGCTGGAATCGGTCTCATTCGATCCGACCCTGCCACGCTGGTCGGTCTTGGGGGCTGCGACAGTAATTACCTTGATGCCTCGGGAGCCTGTCTTGCTGGAAGGATGGAATCCCCCCGGACTTGGATGGGCGTTTTGGGACTCTTTATCATCTCCATCTTGGTCCTCTATAAGGTCAAGGGTGCGATCTTGATTGGTATTCTCTTTGTCGCTGTCGTCTCTTGGTTCCGTGGCACCTCGGTTACTTACTTCCCTAATGACGCGGTGGGCGACAGTCGTTTCAGCTACTTCAAGCAGGTCGTCAGCTTCCATAGGATCCAAAAGACCTGGGCTGTCATGGACTTTCAGCTGAATACAGGAGAGTTCTGGCTGGCGCTGATCACCTTCCTATACGTCGATATTCTGGACACCACCGGCACCATGTTCTCAATGGCGCAATTTGCAGGATTCATGGATCCCAAGACGGGTGACTTTGAGGGCTCGACTCCTGCCTTCATCACCGATGCCCTCTGTGTCTCCCTGGGCGCAGTCTTTGGTACCTCGGATGTTACTGCCTTTGTTGAGTCAGGCGCTGGTATTACCGAGGGTGGTCGCACAGGATTGACGGCTGTCACAACAGGTGTCTGCTTCTTCATCTCCCTCTTCTTCTCGCCCATCTTCTCAGCCATCCCTCCCTGGGCCACTGGCCCCGCTCTGATTTTTGTCGGCTCATTGATGACCAAGTCGGTGACTGAGATCAACTTCAACTACATTGGCGACTCGATCCCTGCATTCCTGACCCTGGCCATGATGCCCCTGACCTACAACATTGCCTACGGTCTTCTCGGAGGACTCCTGGCTGCGGTGGTCATCAACGGAACCGTCTACATTGTCGAGAAGCTCTCTGGAGGTCGTCTGGTCCCGCCCAACAAGAATGAGAAGGACCCCGTCATGCCCTTCAGGATGGGTCCTCAGGGTGAGGGTGTTCTCCCTCCTTGGCTGGTCCGTTTGATCCGCAAGTTGAAGGGTCAGGACCCCCTTGAGCATGCTGAGCATGGAACTGGGGCTCGTCGTACTCGTACCTCGGAGGAGACCTTGCCTGCTCCCTCTGCTCCTGCGTCGCCCAAGGTCGATGAGAAGAAGGACAACATTGGGGTGGACAAGGTCATACCCGATCAGTTCGCTGAGAACCCTGCCAGATTGACTGCAGCTTCTTCGGGTGTTGAACCCACGTCTTCCCGTCGCATGTCTCACTCACATCACCGTAATAGTATCAGCTCTGACCATCGCGGAGAGTTGTAAGAAAGTCCTTTTTTTTTTTTTCGTCGACGTTTCACTTTATCACCCATTACATCATTCCCTCTTCCCTCCATTCTTCTGCATTTGACTCCATCCACATACTTTCATTATTATCTTCGTAATTAAAACCTCCCTATATATTTCTCTCTAAACATCAACAAAAGGGCGCGCTCAACTAGCCAAAGCAAAACCGATTTTGTGGTCCTCAAGATCATATGTGCTGTAGTACTTTCTCATAAACACCTGTCCGAACACCGCAATGACCCCCGACTCTTTCGAAAAGTCCATTCCCATAATCGCGCTCTGGCACATTTCCTTCCTCGTCCTCCTCAACCCTTCAACGCCACTCCTTCCATCATCCTTGCTGGTGGGTCGAAGGACATACTCATGACCCTTGAGCTGATACTCCTCCAACCCAAACAAGATAATGAAATCGAACAGTGTCGGAACATTCCTACAGGGCAACTCATACACTCCACTACCCGGTGAAGTCTCGGACGCCCCAATCTGGAGGTTGATCATCTCGGCCTGGTAACGCGTTAGCGCGATGTACGGAAACCCAGTGTCGATAACGGCCTGACCATCAATTTCAAAGGCCTCCCGTCGTAACGCAAACGCCGTCAGCTCGATCGCCCATTGCCCCTGTGCCGTACGAGTCACCTCGTGCCATTGGATATCAACAAGTCGGTGGGCCGGGTCCAATCCTCCCAGCGTCAATTGACTTCCTCCTATAGTACCCTCATCATCGCCCTCCTCCTCATCGTTGTCGTGTCGACTGAGGTAGACGCCAAAGACCGCACGCTGTAAAAGATCCTGATCAACCAAATTCAACAAAAACGGTCGCCCCGTCGCCGCGCGAGCATCAAACCCCAAGCCCAGAACTCCATCCACTTGGTCATCACGCAATGCAGATTTCAACCCGCCTCCATGTTCCTGTACAACTTCTCCAAACGACTGACCCAAGATCTCGATCACTCCACCGCCAATCGACAACGTGTCCTCTCCCACCGTTCCCGACAATTCTCCTTCTCCTCGCTGTTCACAGGAGTGGTGGTTATAAGGGTTGGAGGTCGGGATATTGAAACGATCCCCTAAAGGATGAAAACTCCAGGAGGTCGAGGAATTGAACTGCGGGTGGAGCCTGCAAGTCGGCGAAGAGCATTTGGAGGAGGGTACCCAGAGGTTGGATGTCCCTGTTGCGATCTGGACATTGAATATATGTCCTGGGGACCCCAGACTTATGTCCATCGTGTACTATCGTCCATGTGTGTATATGTATGACAATGGGGGAAAAGTTAGTTGATATGTACATGCGAAAAGAAAATCATTGGCGGATGGATAGCGAACCCCCCCCCCCTGCAATGACATATTGTTGTTACCAAGTCGTGCCCTCCAAGATGACTGAACTGTCTGTTGTTGCGGTGGTGGTTGTGAGACCGAGATAACTTTCCAAACTCTTTCTGTGCGAGGTCGTCGTATTCCTGGAAGGATGAGCGTGAATATCCAGCGTTTGTTCGTTGAAGCTTGAACCTATCATAGTAACACATCAAGAGAGGGTATATGATTAGCAATAAAACGGCAAAAAGAAAACAGGTATACGAAGAAGAGCAACGCGAATGCTTTGCTTGCCCGTTCATTGCATTTTACCGCATCAGTTCAGCTTGAGTGACTACAGCCAGGGACAAAAGTCCTACTGCCAAGAGAGTTGACTTCATGTATCTTGTGTGTAAGAAGGATGGGGGGGGGTTTGAAGAATAAGTGTGTGAGAAAAGAAAAGAAGACAAGAAAAGAAGGCAAACGAAGCAGGGTCTAAAAGGAAAGGAAAGGAGGGTCGCCACCAAATTTAGTAAAGAGCACTGTTGGACAGGAGGGAAGGGTGAGATCGCATCGGGATGCGCTGCCGAAGACTGTACATACGCGGCGCTTCTTTTGAGACGATCGCGCAAATGGAATGGAAGGGTGTAAACAAATATTCTTGTTTATTCTTCACAAAGCACAGTTATGTAAACTATTGAGGATTAGAAAAGGAGGACAAAGAAAAAGGGAGTAATCGAGCAAAAAAGTGGATAAGGCTCAGATTCTACTTGGAGGGAGCAAAGCCGACGCGGTTCTTGCCTAGGTCATAGACGCTGTAGTACTTGCGCAAGAAGACATCTCCGACAATCCAGAGATCGCCCAGGGATTCGGGGAAATCCATGCCCATAAAGCCAGAGATACACGATCCTCCAGCATTGAGGACATAGTCAGAACCCTGGAGGGTGTACTTTGTCGATCCAAAGAAGAACGAGAACTCGGGCAGCGAGGGGACCTTCTCACACTCGATCGTGTACTGGCCCGCATAGTTCTTCTTGGCACCTATCTCCTTATTGATCATCTCGGCCATCGCGGTGGCCAGGACAATCAAGGACGAGCCGGTGTCAATGACAGCGCCGGCGTTCATCTCAACCTCCTCGTCGCCGAGCTGGATCTTGGACAGGTCGATCTCCCAGTATCCCTTGCGACGGACGTTGTGCCACTGCAGGTCACCTGTGAAATGGTTCGAGTCGACACCTCCAAGGGTCATCTGGCCGCCGGTGGAACCCTCAGCCTGAGCCAAGTAGAACCCAAAGACGGCCTCATCGATCAGCTTTTGGTTGACCAGGCTGTAGAATGGAGGAACGACGCCCAGGACAGAGATGGTGTCGTAGCCCAGACCAAAGATACCATCAAACTTGCCAAAGGCAAACGCCAGACCAGGCTCCTTGACTGACTCGCCAAAGTCCTGGCCCTTGATGACGGCTCCACCGACCTCGACAACGTCGTTGCTGATGATACCTTCGAGCGATCCGCTGCCGTACTGGATCGCAAACTGGGTTCCATTGGGGCGGAAGGTGGTTGACTTTTCGGAATCAAATCGGCGGTGCAGGAAACAGGCGATCGAGTTGCAATGGGTCGAAGGAACCCAAAAGTTGGACGAACCCGTGTCAAAGACGACTGAGAATGTCTGAGGAGGTGTTCCGACATTAACCTCTCCATAGTACTATTGTCATTTTGAAGGTTGAATATGAAAGAATATTGTTAGCCTTTTGTTGTGTCTCGGGTGCCTCACCCTCTCCTCTCCTTGCAGCGCGGGTTGTTTGTTAATTTAGTTGCGCGACACTCTCTCCTTAAAGCCGTTTTTTTTTCTGCCGTTGTTTTTTTTTCTGTTAGTCGGTCCGAGCGGGAATGCATATGAACAAATATGTAAGTCAAACTGCAATTTGCAGAACAAAAGGCGCGCATTGTGGAACAATTGACCACTTCGTCATTTGGTCTCTCCCCACTCTCCCGATCTCCCGGGTATGTCTTTGCTTTGCCAAGAACTCCCAACGCTCACAACTCAAGGTAATGGAGGTGTAAGTAGAGAGATCTCGTTCATTATTAGAGCATGAGAGCGAGTAGTGTGTCGCTTGTTCACAGGCCCAGGAGAACTAGTCGCACTATGTTGTTGTTCTTGTTATTATTGTGAGGGATTACCTGGGCATTCATATAGTTGGAGAGAGGGACACCGTAGGTGGGCTTTCCATTCGCATCGAGACCAATGATCTGGTTGGCCTCGTCGGTTTTCATCTTGCGGTGGACGGATCCAAAGTACTTTTGGGCCATGTAGGAGCCAGTCTCGGAGTAGGCCAGCATCTGCTCTGCTGGAGTGATGTCTGCCTTCTTAAGGTTGACTCTAGCAGTTGCATGGATATGTATGTATGGAGGTTGAGAGGATGAACAGGATTTCAAGGATTACTTTTTTGTGGGTGTTGATGAGATTACAATGTCTGATTGTGATTTGGGCAAGTGGTGGTTAAGTAGAGTCGTTGCTGTCTCTGTGAGCGTTGGTTGCTGCAGTGAAGAAGAGTGGTAGGTTGCCTTACCGCATCAACTCTGCCTGAGAGGCAGCGGTCAAGGACAAAAGTCCTGCGAGGACGTAAGTGATCTTCATAGTATTGTGTGAATAGGAGGTTGTGTCAAGGATGATAAAGTGTGGAGAAGGATAAAGAGTAAGAAACAACAGAATGAACGTGCAACCGTGTTCTTTTATTTCGATACGCGCGTGGCTTGGCTCCCTCTCGCACTTCGCCCAAAGGCAATTCATACGTAGGTGAGTAGCTCATTGTCCCTCAAACTGCTGTGGATGCAGTATGAGACTGTTATCCTCGTCCTCCTCCTCACATTCACAACGTGCTTTGTCCCTCCCGCCTATCCCTGTGCTTCTTCGCCGGCGTTGTCTGAGAGACGCTGACTACAAGTTTTTGTACGAGTGGCTGCTGCCTTTTTCAGAATGGCGCGTCTGATCATACGCATATAAATATTCTTAAGGGTACTTACCCTTGGTTTCTCGCGCTCTTTATTAACTGGCCGTTTGCTGCGTTCTTGTTTTTGACATCACGAAGCAGCCAATCGACCCGGAAAACAGGAAGACAAACAGAACACACAAACAGCATGGAGAACCTCGAACCAACTGACACGGACATGGCCAGTCCACCAAGCAACTTCCACTCATCAGTCCCAACAGTAACATCCACATCAGCACCGGCATCACAAGTTCCAGAATCACAACAACACCAACAACTGACCAAGGCACCACGGAGAAAGAAAACTGTTAACGACGGATACATCTACCACCCTTACGAGGATTACTCGCAGACGGATAGGAGTTCTCAGGGGGGAAGCAATGATGGTGATAGCGCCATGAATGATAATCAGGCGAGCGCTACCAGGATCCTCGAGCTACGTGGTCTTGAGCGGGTATGACACTTTTTTTTTTTTTTTTTCTTTTTGTCCGCACTGGCGTAGCGTGGAAGAAAATAATAGGGAATATGGCACGTGTACGAGTTGATTGCTAACTTTGCATTACCCTCGCCTCTAATAGAGAATCATCCAGCTGCTGGAGACGGCTGGTCAAGCGATCCAAATCATGAGCGGCGAAGACGATCCCGAGAACGCGGGCCAGATCCTTATGGATGCCAGCGTCGACAGCACCAAAGGCCCAGACATGATCAACACCTACGCTGAAGAAAAATCCAAACAGTTTGAAGTCCTCACGGCCGGGTACGCGACCTTGGTCAACGAGATCCAGTCGGGACTGAGGCGACAGTTTCATTACTTGACCAAGGCCGGGATTGCATCGTCTCATGTACCGTTCAAGAATGTAGTGTATGGCGAGGAGAAGGAGTTAGAGACTTGGTTAAATGCGGTTGATGTGTTGAAGGAGAGTACGGATGGGTTGATTGAGAAGGTTGAGCGCGAGTACTTGGGTGCGAACAGGGAGAGTGGGAACAAGGATGAGGCATTGCAGGACAGCAATGCGCTAACTGCAGCAGCTGTGTCTGCAGATTCTTAAAATAAAACAAGTCCCGATGCGCATAAACAAACAAAGATAACATCGACGCATAACCACAAAACGGATGACGAGTTTATTTGGATGAGATGGTGCTTGAATGGCGAAGTATGGAGGGCTGGGTTCTTTTTTGCCTTGGCAGTGGAAAATACTCGAGGAAACAACATAATCAAATACTGCTCTTCTCGAGGCGGCTGGCGAGGTCGGCCAATTCGTCGACATCTTTTGCGTTCATGGTGTCGTTGTTCTTCTTGGCCACATCATCATCATCTACAAAGAGTTTATGTAATTAATTAGGGGGAGAGAAAAGAGAGTCAAATTGATTAGCAAGAAAAGTCTCGTAGCGAAGAAATAAGGAGTCAAGAAGAAAAGACAGGTGTTACCTTCGTGGAGAGGAGCGTTGGAATTGAAGGGATGGACACGCATGTAAGCGCTAACGTTCTTCTGGTAGATCAGCTTCTCGAGGTACCTTCTGACCTTGAGCAACTCACAGTCGGTCCCAGCCCTGGCCAGATCTTCGTCAAAGTCCAGGAGCTGGACTCCGTTGTGGGGTTGTAATTGGACCTTGTCAAACGAGTCATCAATTAGGACAGTGTTGGTCTGGTCGAAAACTTCGGGCTGATCCTCCATGGCTTTCTTACTATTGACAACAGTCGCCGCAGCGGTAGAAGTTCCTTTTGCTGCGGCGCCGGTCTTCTCAGCCTTGATGGCGTCCCAAATGAACTCCAAATCCTTGATGGTCAAAACCTTCTTGTTGTAATCATGTTCGGACAGTCGGAAATGATTGCGGGTCCAGACACGTTCGAGTTTCGAAATACGGTTTCCAAAACCACAGCTCAACATTGCATCGACACTGTGGGGCTGGGCACTGGACCAGACCATGACCTTGCAGTGCTCAAAGATGAAATCTAGAAAGGCTTGCAGGTAAGGGCGAGGGGTGACATTGCGCTTGTTGTTCTTTGCACGGTAGAACAAAGTGCCGTTAAGGTCCAGGACGACGAGGAGGGTGCGGGGCTTGGTCACGGTGATAGGGTCCTGGAGGGCGATTGGGGTATAGGTGGGGGTGATGGAGCGGATTGGGGTCGAGGGGTAGAAGGTCTTTGTTGAGGCGTTGTAGTAGACAGGGTTCTGGGTTGTTCTGTAGGTGGTTGTGGGAGTGGTGTAAGTGGCCTTTTGCTGAGGTCCACGGTAGGTGGTCCATGCGTCGTTGGCAGCATAGGCAGGATTTGTGGTGAATGATCGAGTTGGTGATTGCGACATTTTTTTGTGTTTGGTTGCAGCAGGGAGGAAGCGATGAAGAGGAATGGAAAAGCGCATGTAGAGAGGAGAAGTGGGGGAAAGGAAAAAAAAAAGATCCACGAGAGGCTGAGTCAAGGGCAGCAAGAGTTGACAAAAAGAGCCAAACCAATAGGGCAAGCACAGGAAGAAACATGTCCCCAGGAAGAAAAATGTCCTCAGGAAGAAACATCTTAAGGTTGGTGGCGCAACCTTCACTAAAGCGTCGTTGTATCTTTAAAAGAAATGGATGAATCGAGACCAACGAACAAAGACCATTCCTCGCTCGTGCTCATGGTGGACCGGTGCCTGCGTGCAAGGGTTGCTGTTGATGATGATGATCCCCTCACGAAAGAGAAAAGCTGTTGTAGGGATGATAGGACACTCAGGAGACATTTTTGCACCTGTTGACCTGCATCTAAGTAAAATATCAGCACATGCACACACTGCCCCTATTTTCATGAAATGCTACTACTCTCATGTGTCACTTTTTCGTCTGCACCTGTCTGCCTGTTTGCATCTGTGCCTGACTATCTGACCGGTCCCTCCCCCCTTCGACAAGCCTGACCACTCCCTAACCCCCCTCTCTCCAACAAAAGGTCACCATTGTAGGACAGTGTGATCGCAATGACACCATTAACCCCGTCGTACCTTTTGCACTTTTGCGGGTATGTTTTCGTAATAAACATAAATACCCCCGCGTCCTCTTCTTTCTTGTTCTGCAATCGTTTTTTTCTCTCCCCTTCGCTTCAGCCCATCCTTATTCAATTCACACTTCCTTCTCAACAAACTATCCCTAGTTCCAGCAATAACACTTTTCCCCGGGACTATTCACGAATTTAACGACCAAACGCAAACAACAAGCATTCTTAACAACATACTACAACACCTCCCACCCATCAACACCAACACCAACCAACCCCACCCACACTACCATGAAAGACCTCACAGCCGCAGAACTAGAACTCGAAGCCCTTCTCGAATCCCGTCTCGAGATCCTCTCCACCCGCCTCCAAGCTTTCACCCAAGCCACCCAAGCCCTCTTTGCAGAAACCCAAGAGCTCCACAAGAATGTCCAAGCAAAAGCCAGACGCATGTACGTCATCGAGGACAACATCCTCCGTCTCCAGGGGAAACCCGGTCTGCCACATTTGTTCACCGAGAGTGGGCTTCAGAGACGCCCTACTGCGGGAGGGATTGGGAATAATGAGATTGAGGATATCAAGATGGGCGTCAAGACGTTGAGGAGGAAGTTCCAGGCTGCTGGCGCGGTCGTGTCGACGGTTGGGTGGTGGAGACATTTGAAGGAGAAGGAGAATAAGGCTGCTGGTGTGGGCAAAGTTCCCGCCGTTCCCGTCGTTCCTATCACTGCTGCTTCTGCTGCTGCTAAACTGTCGATCGATACATCCTCGGCTGCCATTCAAGACTCTCAGGCGCCATCCCCACCCGCCTCCATATCCCCAGTCGCCGCCGTCCCTGCTGTCCCTGCAAGACAAGCCGTCGTCTCACCCAAGGCTGTTCTCTCTCCTACCTCGCCATCAACTAAGAAGCGAAACACCATGGCCCTTCAAGATATCTTCACCGCCTCGCCGACCACAAAACCGTTGCATCAACACTACGCGCTCTCGCCAAGCACTGAACGTGCTAACCCAGCTCTCGGACTCTACTCGCCTCCGCTGTCTCCAAAGACTGCACAAGGACCTAGTGCAACGTCCGGGAACTCTTTGATGCGTGCCCTTAGCCTTCGTTCTTAGATCTTTCACTTTCTCCTAGGAAGAATACACACGTACCTCTGTGTTACAGATATTTTCCAATAAAGAAACCTTCCATACAATTCTGGTATTGACAATGACATTTTATTTTATTAGTATTCGTACAAGTAAAAGTCCAAATGATAGTGTACAATCCAAGGGCGACAAGAGATCGTAAACAGATTCTAGTCGCTCTTCTTGGGGATAACAAAGAGCTCATTGAACAGCACCAATTCAGTCTTCATGGCCATGTACTCCAGCTTCATGATGCGCAACCTCTCGCGAGGGTCACCCAGGTATTGAGCCGTATCCATTCGCTCGAGATCGGGACCAAACGAATATTCTCGTGTCTGGAGCGGCGAAGGATAGCTGGAGCTGTTTCTGGTGCTGTATGCTATGTACTCGAACAGGAAACCGTCGTGTGGATCGTTCAGTAAAGCGTACACAGGGCTCTTGGGATCCTCTGCAAGGACTCTCAGCTGGTTGTGGGTGCTGGGACGCTGGGGGCCGCGACTAGGCCGTCTAGCTGCATCGATTTCGGCCTGGTCCACCTCTGAGTAGTCTCCAGAGGCCTCGCGTTTTTTTTGAAACTCTTCACAAGCCTCACTCATCTGGAGCAGCCATTTCAGCCGTGAGTGTCGAAGGCTCAGGAACATTGATACGAAACATACCCGCTTAACGAATAGCAGCTGGCGTTCTCTGTCTTGCTGGATGCGTCGGATGACCCATTGGCACCGAAGACCTGCGATAAAGTGGATCCCAGAGAGGAAGAGAGTTGGCGCGAGTTGGAAGAAGAGTGAGCCCCAAGTGTTACCGCGAGAAGAGTTGATCTGGGTGGGCGGAAGTGCAGCAGAAGAGTTGATGCCAAGAAGCTGGGCGATCCAGGAACCGAATCTGTAGAGGCGGGGGAGGTGCTTGATCATGAAGCGTGCTGCTGGTTCTGTCGAAAGAACATATCGAAGGGCAATGACGGTGCTCAGACTATTGTATTGTCGTAAATATGTTTCGTGTGGAAGGAGGGAAAGGTGAGCAGCTTAAAAAAGAAACATTTCTGGTTTTGGTGGCGGTGAACAAGAGAAATGGATGATGACACACTTACAGGTAGGTGCAGACTTGGTTAGTTCGCAGATCGACGTATCGGTCGTCTGTATATATCATCTCCTTGGCAACACTCTTGATCATGTTGCCTCTCTCACTCTTGAACAACGAGTACGACTCCATCCAATGCTTCAACTCCTCTAATAAGACAATCTCCACGTCAGTTTATAAAAGCACATACAAGAACAAGCGACAGAGCCCCACACAAACAACCGAGAAAGAACAAAAGAGAAAGGAGAGGGCGAAGTCCTTACCGACAGAGATGGTGCGCAGTTCGGATTTCGGGGGTCTGCCGGGGTACTCCAGGAGTTGGTCGATGTTTATGATGTTGGCGTCGAGTAGTTTAATCAAAGATGAGAGGGTTTCCCGATCGTGAAGAGCGAAGCTGCGTATATGTGTCTTGTAGCCTAGGTGGTGTGACAGGTAGCGACGTTGGCACTTTGCTGTCTTGCGCCAGCAGAGGTTGGAGAGGTAGACATGGGCAGCGGCGGTGAGCCCCAGTCCGATGGGGAATGAGGCCTGGTTCATCAGTTGAGGTGAATGTATGATTGTGTGTGTGTGTGCGTGTGGGTGAAGGAGTGTGTCGATGGAGGGAGGGAGGGATGCGAGTGGGTGGTTGTGTGATGCGGAGAGGGAGAATGAAAGAAAGGAGAGAGGAGCGATGAGTAAAGTGGGAAGGAAGTGAAAGTAGGGAGAATAGGGAGAGTGGGAAAGTGAGTACAAAGTAAGAGTGCAGCATTCTTGAAATAAATAGAGCCGCATCATGTAACAAAGGCAGGCGGAATAATATATTACAGAGGCGACATTCTCGGTGTTGACAGGTCGTCTCTGACAACCGCCGTATTCATCACAGGAACCTGCTCTCCAGTAGCAGCCACGACTCAACCTGGTCCTCAAATGCAAGCAACTCTTCTAGGTCCTGGACTATATCCAGCTTCGCCAACTCCACTGCAATACCAACCTTGCCAATGCGACGCATTTTGTAGACCTTGAAAATCGACGATACAACCTGGAAGAAAACAACGTCCAGATCTTCCATGTCTTCGTATGTCGCGACCAAATGATCCATTGCCCGCTTCGACCAGATCGCAAGTCAACAGAGATCCCCCTGGTCTTTGCCAAACTCCTTTGTGAGGGACCCCTCGCCAGACCTAATATATGTCTTGTCCTTGTACTTGAGAATAAGGTCCGGATGCTTTGGAGACGCACCAAGGTCTTTGCAAAGTCGAACAAATAGCTATCCCGTTGTTGGTGTTATTACAGTGCTACAGGAAAAGAAGAGCGGTTACTGCTTGTGCAAAATGACCATCTTTCCTATCCTGTTCTTTGAGAACTTGATTGCCCATCTTACTATGCAATCCTTGCTTTGTCCAGTTTGGGCATAATGCACGCGAACATTGGAAGGACGTAGCTTGATGTCTGATCCGCTCCCAATGCATGACGGGTTGTAGTGGTGTCGAGATAGTCGAGTCCATGCATGAACAGTTTTCTCAGCGGTGTAACACGGGCCTCTTTCACTGCTTCGTGGAAGGCATTGTGGGCTTCCTCTGTCATTCCCGTTTTTCGCAGCATCTTTTTGCACATATATTGTTAAGTCAAGTGGGTTGAAGTGTCCTTTGTTGCTTGAAAAGAATGTCGAAAGAGCAGGCAAGAAAGGGTCAGTCCTTCCACTTCCTGACACCCAACACTTTCGTCGATTTGCTCTTCCTAGGACTATCGACAATGTCTGGTAGAGTAGAAAACAAACGTTAGGACCAATTGATCAAAAAGACACACAGGCATTCCAACCAAGCTTACCCGACTCTGAGGATCGTTGCAGGATAGTACGTCTTTAAAGAATAGTATGAACCCCATGAACTTTGACTTTCAGGAGCACTGTAACTTCGTGTTATTGTTGCGCACTCCAATGGACAAATTGCCTGCTTGCTGTGCCTCAACATGTATTTGCCGATGTGACTGCGGCCAATCGCGTTTCTTCAAGCCCACAGTTTTTTTTTTCTTTTCCCACCTTCCTTCCTTCCTTTCTTCCTCTCTCACACTCAAACTCAAACCAAGTGATTGCAAATCAGCTCGAGTCGGACCCCTCTCCCTGTCCTCATCTGGAGAAACGTCTCAACAAACAAGGGCCCCGGCACCATCATCCACCTCAGTCCTCCTTCCTTGTTTCCATCTGCATCTGCACTGGGTCTCACTTGTGGTTTCAGCATACAAGCAAGGTGAGCTGATGGAGAAAATAATAAAAGCACACACCATGCAGCAGCCCATGGGTCATAGGTCTTCTTTCCTCCTATTTCTTACCAATTCTATAAAGAAAAACATGTCATGAGGTTCAAAGAAAAGCAATGTTATCTAACGCAGTTGTTATTATTTTCTTTTGAACACCCCTAGAACAAAAGAAAAAGAGGAGCAACAATCTACCCCCTCGTTGCCTACCCTCACCTGTCCATATCTCACTTAAACGAACCACTCCTTCTCCAGATACAACAAGGAACACAACTGTGAGCCATGTCCGACAGCCAGGACTCTTCCAGTCTCTCGATGGACTTGATATTAGCAAGAGCCGCTGCAGCTTTTAAGGATGCCGACTTTTTCGAGACGAGTGTTCTCTTCTGGTCTGCTCTCTTGGACACGACCCTCTTGAGTACTGAGACACCCGACTCACTGATGGCCCTGGTCAACGGTCTCGATCTGGAACAAGAGCTTGGACTCGACGTGCAGGCAGAGGAACCAATTGACCTCGTGTTCCCATTGTTAACCACTACTGGCAACGACGACGAAAACCTGAACCTGCAGGAGAGGATTACCATCAGCGAGGACACGATTACCCCGCTCCAGACCTATGTCCTGACCGCCCTCTGCTATCTCTCACGCCACATCAACATCCGGCTCGACCTCCTCCCCTCTGGCCAAGATACCCTTACTTCTCTCGGACCCCCTCAACGGTTATACGGATCTCTAGGATGGGATCAGAAGTACCTTTACCATCAATTCCTCGCCATCGTCTTTGCTACACTCTCTTCCCTTATGACCTCTCGACGTGCTGCAGTTGGTTATGAGATTCAGGAACAAGAACTTTTGGTTCAGCAGTCGACACTTTTGGGCAACCAGGCCACCTCTACCTGGCAAACAATGTTGCCTCAAAAGCGAGCGCCCCACAGTATGCCTCGGTTCTTTTCCTTCTTGGACCCAAGTTCTTCAACCGTCGCAGGATGCTCGATTCCCAGGAACGAGTTGGACATCGATGCATTGGAGCAGGCAGGGTTCAGGCTCGTCATCACGTTAATCAGAGAGTCGCCTCTTTCCCCCAGCTGGTTTCGTCGCGAGGACCGGACGCCGAAGCGGATCCAGAATGCCTTTGTACCAATAGAGAACCGAAAGGCGCCAGCATTCCCAGAAGTGTTCGAGGTCCTGATGGGGTGGTGTCTCCGCGCAGGAGATGTGGCAGCGATGGAGGGTCAACGTGCCTACGACAACGATAACGACTCGAATGATGCAGACAGCGAGGATCATGGCGAGAGATCTATTACTGGACTGGCATCTCCTCCACATCGGCGGGCAACTCTGATTCACTGTGGAGGCGGCAAGGGTCGAGCGGGGATTGTATTGGCAGCTCATCTCATCCGATTTGGGCTCATTGGTCATGAGACACGGGGATATTGTGCAGCTTGCCTTCGGGAAATCAACGTCCACCGCTTCGACCTAGACCTGTTCAAGAAGGGTCATAGTGATCCAACTACCGTTGCCTCAACACTTCCAACACCATGCCACTCTATTTCTGACGACCACGAGGACGAACTCAATGGCGGCGATGAGGACGATCATTCAGAGAATACTCGCTTTGAGCGCGTGGACGGCGGTGTCTTCCGAGTGGTCAAGCGCGCCGATTGTTTGAATCGGTACGAGCCCATGATGACAGCCAAGGACGCGATTGCACATCTCCGGGAGATTCGACCGGGCAGCATTGAGAGTGTCGAGCAGGAGAAGGCTCTGAAGGCTTACGGCGACATGCTTTGGAAGCGATCATCATCGAAGGCGGCCCAGTCCAAGGCACGCGCCAGCGCACCAGCAACAATGGCCGAATTCACCCACACCACATCATCGAGCACAACAGCATCTTCCATGGACGGATCTGAACGGCTCAAGTCCCACAAGAAGGAAAAGAAGAAGGACTCAACCTCAAAGTCACACCAACACAATCCACCACCGCCACCACCACCAACTGAGGGGGAGGAAGGCGATGACTTTTCCGACGACGACTTTGGTGGTAAGGGAAGAAAGGCTGGCAAGAAGGGCAAGAAGGGATCGCGCAAGTTGCCACAGGAGGAACCACAGACATTCACCCCACCGCCGGCGGACAAGATTATCAAGATTCCCGGATCACATCACCATCAGCACCACTTGGTCGTTCAGCATAACATCCGAGCCCGACAACTCCAGCGCGGTCAAAAGTCCAAGAAGAACAAGGGTGGAAACGGAAAGCAGCCGAGGGAGCGGCCGTCATATCAAGTTTCTGGGTCGCCACTCGTCTCTGCTCCCAAACTCATCATCTTGGCGGGATTACCTGGCAGTGGCAAGAGTCACCTTGTCACAACGCTGTTGCAGGAGTTCCCGGAGCATTTTGTCCGTATCTCGCAGGATGAACTTGGATCTCGCGCCGTTTGTGAGAGACTCTTGGCTCAAAGTATGAGACACCAGCAGCAGTCACTTGCCGTTCGTGGACCCAAGAAGGCCCTTCCCATGACGATCTTTGTCGACCGATGTAACCCTACGATGGCCGAGCGGAAGGAATGGTACGAGGTCGCCTTCCAGCCGGATGATGTCGCGATGGTTTGGTTCTCTCAGGGAGTCGATGCCTGTATTGCCCGAGTGGACTCGAGAGAGGGGCATCCAACACTCGCCCAGGGTATGGGATCCAAGGTTGTCAGGGACTTTGCAAAGTCGTTCGAGTTTCCCAACCTCGGCAAGGAAGGGAGCTGGTGCAAGACTCTGATCGAGATTGGTGACGACGAGGGCAGCGATCAGCTGTCGGCTGTCTTGGAGGGGTTCGCCAAGGAGATTCAAGGATCGAGTGCCAGGTCAACACCAGCAGGAGAGCATACACCTATCAAGGCTAGGCCGGCGTTTATCCCTGCGAGGGTCCTGCAGCGAAAGACCAATGGCGGTAAGAGTGCAGGAGGCGACTTCAACTCGGGATCGTCTTCTCCCGTCTCCAAGTTGCCCGCTTCTAAAGGCATGGCTATTGTTGAGGAAGGTGAGGAGGAAGAAGATGAGGAGGATGAGAGCGAGGATGAGGATGAGGAGCACAGCCAGGATGATGAGGACGAAGAGGACACAGATGACGACACGGAGTCTGGAGATGATGCCAGCAACGGAGCCAGCAGGAACGCAGACAAGGCTGGTACTATTGAAAAGTCCGATCCGAGAGCCGAGCCAGAACCAACTCCAGCATCGACAGTCTCCATCACCAAGGCGCTCCAGTTTGCCTCTCTGACAGGATATCGACCAGTCGTCAAGAAGCCTGCCAAGGGAAGCTGGAATGGCACCGTCGGCTCCACCTCTGCCGGCGATGACGCAGACAAATTGCCGACAACCGACCCAGGATCTCCCAAGGGAGTGTCATTCGCCACACCTCTTTCGTCTTTTGACCGGCCATTACAAAAGTTCCCAAGGACGCCTCACTTATTCGACCCCTTGACGATCCAACAGAGCTGGAATCAAGGAACTGACCGGCTCTTGACAACAACGGCCCCAGCGTTGCAGGACTCTGAATCGACTACAGGACGGAGCGCGGCTATCAGTCGATCCGATTTGCTGCTGCCACCCTCCGCCCTTCACCAGGTCTTTGCACCCAAGCCACATCAGGTCTTGACGGTTGAGGAGAAGATGGACGGCGCCAACATTGGGTTCAGTGTCCTGCATTTCAAGACCATGAACGGGTTCGCGGGCATCTCGGAATCGGGACCACCACCCAAGATCCGTATCCAGAATAGGAACCACTTTGTGCACCCGGATGATCATTGGCAGTTCAAGAAGCTGGGCGGTTGGTTAGAGAAGCATCGGGAGGAAATCCTCTATCTCTGTGAGGGCCGCTGGCGGTACGACGACTCGAAGCCAGGATCGCCCGATAATGGCGCAACGAACGGCGACGCAGATGATGATGATGATGATGACGATGATGGCGATGAGACCAAGAGCGCTGTTACAGAGGATGAAGGCGACCAGGACTGGGAGGATGAGGAAGAGGACGACGATGACCAGAACGAATATGTTGACGAGAACAAGGTCCTCCAGGATGGTATGGCGCCCTATGTCCTCTATGGCGAGTGGTTGTACGCGAAACACTCTGTCCAGTACACGGGACTTCAGTCGTGGTTCATCCCCTTTGACCTGTTTGATGTCAAAACCGGCACATTTGTCTCGAGGGCTGTCTTCCGCAGAGCGATCGGCAAGACCCACCTGGTGGCGAATCCAATGGTTGAAGTCCCTGAGGGTATCTATGGTGATGTGGACAAGACTCTTACGTGGACTTTGGAGAAGCTGCACAGTAGGTCGTCGTTGATGCGCGGATCTGAGGAGGTGGGTAAGGAAGGAGAAGCAGACGCCAGGAAGGATCGGGTCGAAGGATTATATTTCAGGATTGACCAAGGCGATCGGTTGTTGATGCGGTCTAAAGTCGTCCGGCCTGACTTTATTGCAGGCGAGGAGCGGTGGGGCACAAAAGAGCAGGTCGCCAACCAGATGGGTATCCCTTCATATTCCGAGTACGATGACCAGTAGCTAAAAGTTATATTACATTTCATTTTTTTTTTTTTTCAAAAGTGTATATTTATTTACAAGAAATGCATTGACAATGAGATGGCAAAAAGCAGAAAGAAAAAAAAAAACCTCTCTCTGCCGCCCATATTTTTTCTGTCCTGATGATTATTATTTTTTAAACATCGTTGGATTTGTCGGTGGAACCATACTTCTGCCACAAGTCTTCGGCCGAGTTACCGTGGCCCTTACGGTTGTTGCCCTTGCGAACGTTGTCAAAGAACCTGTTCTGGTTCTGGATGGAGCGGGTGATGCCCTGGAAACGCATCTTGGGGGCGCTCATCAGGGGCTGGTGCTCCTCGCTCTTGTGGGAGAGGACCGATTCAGGGATCAAGTAAGAGGGCAAGAGACGCAAGAAAAGACCAACGGGGAGGGAGAGCGAACCGATCAAGAGGGTAATCAACCACTGGTGACCGGACAAGGGAACGGTCTTGAAAGCCTGGCCACCGAAGGTGACAATGACGTACTGGCCAGCAATAACGATGACCTGGACGAGGAGGAAGATCTTGTTGTTGTGGAGGTTCTTGAAGATGTTGAAGGAGTCGTCGATGCGGCGGCAGTTGAGCTCGTTGAAGACCTGGAGGAAGACGAAGGTGTTGAAGATCATGGTGCGGAGGACCTTGAGGTTGTGGGGGGAGACGTAGACGTTGCCATCCTCGTCGATCGACTGGAGGTGGAAGAGCTGGGCACCATAGTGGAGGAGGGACAGGTTGAGGACGATCTGGAAGATGGCCTGGCCGATGATCATCTTCCACATGTTGAAGTTGATCAGGGGTGCGCTCTTGTCGGTGGGCTGACGCTTGAGGACATCGGGGCTTGGGGGCTCGGTAGCGAGGGCGAGGGCGGCGAGGGTATCCATGATCAAGTTGACCCAGAGAAGCTGGACAGCAGAGAGGACAGACTGGTTGTCTTTAGAGGCGACGGCAGAGATGAAGGACAAGGTGACGGCGGTGATGTTGACGGTGAGCTGGAACTGCAAGAACTTGCGGACAGAGTCGTTGACGGCACGGCCCCACATAAGGGCCTTGAGGATCGAAGAGAAGTTATCGTCCATGAGAACAATGGCCGAAGCCTCCTTAGCGACCTCAGTACCGGTGATACCCATCGAGAATCCAACATCGGCCATCTTGAGAGCAGGACCGTCGTTGGTACCATCGCCAGTGACAGCAATGACCTCTCCGAGCTCCTGAAGGCGGCGAACAACAATGGTCTTGTCAGTGGGGCTGGAACGGGCGAGAACCTGGAGACGCTTGACAGCCTCGGTCTGATCCTCCTTGGAAAGGGCTCTGAACTCAGGGCCGGTCATGGCAAGACCGCCCTTCATGAGAATACCTGCGTTCTTGGCAATGGCCTTGGCAGTCTGGAGGTTGTCACCGGTGATCATGCGGACGGTAACACCGGCCTCAGCAAAGGATGCAACAGACTCGACAACTCCGGGGCGGAGGGGATCCTGGATACCGACGACTCCGAAACAGGTGAGCTTGACGCTGGGGGCCTCGTCGTCCTTGAACTTCTTGAACTCGCTCTCGGAGACATCACGGTAGGAGAGGCAGATGGTACGGAGGGCCTTGTCGGCATAGGAGCTGATGATCTGTTCAAACTTGGCGCGGGCAGGGCCATCGAGGGTCTTGACCTGGCCTTCGGCATCAACATAGTGGGAACAGGCACGGAGGACGATTTCAGAGGCACCCTTGACATGGAGACGGTACTTCTCTTCGCCGTTGGGGGTAGCGACAACGCAGGACATGGTCTTCTTGGCGGAGGAGAAAGGGTACACCTTGACAACGTTGCTATCGCCACGGATGTTGCTGTACGAAGCACCGAGGAACTTGATGAAACCCAAAAGAGCCGACTCGGTCTTGGAGCCGATAAAAGTCAAGTTGCCCTTCTCGTCCTTGTCCTCGAATGCTGACGAATTGAGAGCAATGCCCTCGAAGATGGCCTGGGCAATCTCGGGCTTGACCTCGGTCTTCCACTTCTTGGCATCTTCCATGCGGGTGAAGGATTGCAACGAAAGAGTTCCCTCGACGATGGTCATCTTGTTCTGGGTCAATGTTCCGGTCTTGTCAGAGCAGACAGTCGTAGCGTTACCCATGGTCTCGCAGGCAGAGAGGACACGGACCAAGTTGTTATCGCGCAACATCTGGGTGGTAGCATAGGCAAGGGCAAGAGTCACAGCCATAGGGAGACCCTCAGGGACGGCGACGACAACAATGGTAATGGCCTGAATGACAATCTTGACCATATCCGAGAAGATGACGTTGCCTGGAGGGAGGTCCTCGTTCGACAAGGCGCTCTGGACAAAGTACTTGACGACCAAGGTGATCAACATGGCAATAGCAGCAGCCATACCAAGCTTGGCAATCGACTCGGCAAGAAGGTCGAGCTTGACCTGAAGAGGGGTCTCATCGGGGGTAGCCTCACGCATGGCCATCATGGTCTTTCCAAAGAACGAGTTGGGTCCAACAGCAGTAACGAGCATCTTGCCGGAACCGTCGAGGACCTTGGAGCCCGAGATGACATAGCAGTCGTCCTCGGGGTTTTTCTTCAACGCATCCGATTCACCGGTGGCCGAAGACTCGTCACAAGTAATACCATGGCTGACGAGGATGACACCGTCGACAGCAAGAAGATCACCGGGCTCCATGAGCATAATGTCTCCGACCTGAATATCCTTGACATTGATCTCTTGCTCGCGACCGTCACGGAGGAGCTTGACAGAGCGGTCGTCCTTCTTGGCGTTCAGCTTGCGGAACTGGCGCTCCTTCTGGTAATCGTTAATGGCATTGGTGAAGACAACGGCGGCGACGGCGGCCAAGATGGCGGTACCCTCGATCCAGCCGACACGGGGCTCATCGGGGTCGTGGTGAGGACCATAATCCTCGTAGACACTGACACCCAACGACACAAAGGCGGCGACGGACAACAGAACTATTCAATGTTCAACCAACGGGAGAGGAAGGTAGATTAGTGTTTGAGCTGGCGTGGAAAAGAGAGATCGATTACCGTTGGAATGACACGACGGTAAAGAGAACAAAGAGGCGATGTTGCGATGCGATGCGACGGCGAGTATTCATGACACACGCACACACGCACACACACACACACAAATAAAATGAGCAAAAAGATTACTCAATGCGATGACAATATTAAAAAAAACTTACTGAGGGTGCGGTCATTGTAAGCGCGCTTGACAAGGTCAAAGAAACTCGCACACTTGGCGGTGGGCAGAATCTAAGGAAGGTTCCATTGAAGGGAAGAAAAATAAGGGTACATATACGTCAGGAATAGATGCAGGAGGGCACGGGTGTAATAACCGCATTGAGAGGGGGACTGGACGCTACAGCACACCACCGATTGGGCTAGCGGGGTTTTGCTTCAATTAAAAATAATACATCTCCCGCTGGTATAGCATTGCCTTTCCCCTTTCTAGTCTCTTATCCAATACCCCCGAAAAGGAGGATGGGAGTCCAAAAGACCAAAGCGGCAAAGGGTAAGTGAGTGCATGAACCCAACAAACGCGACCTTTTTTCTTTTTTTTTTCTCTTTGACATTTCCTCACTCGTAACACATGCCTATCAAAAGGGAACGAACAAGGGGAAGGAACGAGGGCACGATGTTGTATTTTTCCACTTTCGGGTGAACGAACAATGTCCTTTGAAGAGATACTAGGAGACTAGGGGGCGGATGAACTGATGTTATTGTTGTCGTTCATGCAACACCCCCCAAGGACTCCTCCTCATTTTCATTAATTTTCTTCGCAGGCTGTCATGAAGGAAAAAACATTTTCTTCGCAGGCTGTCATGAAAGAAAAAAGAAAAAAAAGAGTTCAAGACATCAAAATCGCCACCTTACTCTTTTCGACAGCGAGTAAAGGGAACCCTCCTCCCACTTCTCCATCCCAAATCAATGCAATGGTCGCCTTCTTTGGCGCATTGAGCCATCGATTGAATTCGTCTTCCTCTTGCAAATGAGAATTTTACCCGCCGAAACAAAACAAACCGGGTGCTCTCACTTTTTTACTTTCTTTTTGAGCTGAACAGTTTTTGTCAACTGCCGTCATCGCTTTGTAGCTCCTGCTATCGTCTTCTACTTCGTTGCCCTCTTTCTCATTTCATAATCATCTTTTGTAGAAAAGGGCTAACCGAAAGAGAACTAATTGAATGAAGGAAGGCGCAAAGAGTCCCAATACCACTGCCCTGTCCCACAGCCAGCCAGGTACACCCGATAGCATAATCATCATCAATTGGATTCACTCATATTCATGCAAATTCAATCCGCCCTTGTTCATTGAAAATGAAAAAAATGAAAAAATGGAAAATGAAAATGAAAATGAAAATGAAAACCCAGGCGTTCCCCTTCTCGTCACACCCGCACCCCCTTTTTCCCAAAGACGACAAAACAAAAGAAAAGGCAGCAACCGTCAACTTACATTGCGTCCAAAAGCCTTGGAGCGTGCAGAAAACTTTCCGTCCGAGTCCTTGCCGATAGAGTGCGATCTAGCCTCATCCGAGCTGAGTCCGACCTTGGGGTCGACCTTGAGGCCCTGGAGGATCTTGTCAATACCGCCCATCTGTTGAGGGGTCGTGGGGTTGGTGGGATCCGTCAAGGGAGCGAGATCCTCGACGGTGTAGGCAAAACCGCCATCCTCGTGGTCGGAAGAACCATGGTGATGGGAGCGGAGCAAAGGCTCACGCGCGTTGTCGTGAGGCATTTGGGAGGGAAGAGTGGTCGTGTGCCTGTATGAGAGTAAGAGTTGAGAGGGATGTGGAGAAAGAGAGAGTGAAAGAGGAACGAGTGAATTTTTTTGTGGTGGTGGTGGTGGTGGATGGATACGTGTGCTCTCTCGTCTTGCTTCGGGCTGTTTGAGGCGAACAGGTGAAAGGAAAGGAGGAGTGTGAAGAAGAAGAAAAAGAAAAAAGAGAGAAAAGAGAGGAGGACTCGGTTTTCTGCTCTTCTATTTAAGCACCCGGGTTGGATGGGTTGCCAGTTTTACCCTAGTTCCCTTAGCATTTGTTTTCATCCAACAAAAGTTTTGGTCTGGACCACGAGCGAGCAAAACACCCCGCGGTAACCACACGCTTCATAAACAAATCAGAAAGAGTGCTTTGGTAAGGGAGAATATGATGGTGCGTTTCTGTGTGCTCCTGCCAAGGCCCTTGCTTTTTCGTAGGATGACATGGTGTTGCACAAAGCTGGAAACTGAGGAAAACGCAAACAAATGGATCTCGTCATCCATCGCTCACCTTCCATTCTCACCCACATATAACGTTATTGCGATAGCATCCAACAGTAAATAAACCATCAAGCAAGTAGTGTCGACCCACCCATCCTTGTTTTCGCTCTAAATGCGCTTGGCCTCTTGAAAAAAAGAAGTCAAGGAAGAGAAACAAATGGACGTATCCGCTTGTTCTCCTAGAAAATAAAAGGAGGGGTAGCATAATATTGAGATCTAGCCCCTCGTCAGTCCATCTGATAGTCAACGTCCATCCCACCCATGCTTCCCGCCTGTTCGATTCATACATGTTTGTGTGAGTAAGTGAGCGAGTAAACAGTTTGATGAGTATGCTGTGCATGCGGTTTGTCAATGTGACTGCTCATACTCATCGAACGGACACGTTGGTGGAGGTCCACTATGCTCTCTCTTACAGGACAAGAGGACAAGAGGACAAGAGGACAAGAGGACAAGCACATCCTCTCTTTTACACAACGCCATCATCTTCCTCTCCTTTTTCTTGTTCTTCACACCACCATCACACTTTACCCTCATACCAAGTCAGTCTGGCGACACACCCCTACCCCTCTCTCTCACTCACTGCAACAGCAACGCAAACAGGACGCGTTAAAAGAAACCAAGGAGCAAAAGCACGATGGCAGACGTTGCATTCGACCTCCTGGGCGATGCTTCCATCCACAACACACCTTCTAGGGACACCAACGACAATCTTCATGCTCACAACAGCACTGGAATCGTCCCCAAGGAAGAAGATGCCTTTTCTGCCGCCGTCTCTGTCTGGAGAGGTATTTTTTTTTACAAAGCGCCAGACGATGTTTACCCGTGAAACGAACTAGCAATAGGACGGAACAGACTGAGGTTGAAGGCTACCTAACCTTTTGGGACTCTGTTAACTGGTATTATGACATAGGCATCCAACTCCCAGTTATCCAACAGGAGATGGATACGCAATCGGTGGAGCTCTTGGAGCAGCAACAACAGAGTTTGGCAGGACGCAAGAAACTTGCAGAACTGACCAGAGGTATGTTCATACCAGAACGAATGTTACGGTCATGCTGTTCCTTTTGTTCAACAGTACAACTTGCTAATATGGCGCTGGTTTTTTTTTTATCGCTTCGATTACCAATTGGTCTAAAACGCTCCCAGAGTTTAAAAAGGTCCCGGATCAGGAGAAGTTGCAGCAGTTCAAGTTACTCCTTAGGGCTTACCAGGGAGAAATCGACGCAATCACCAAACGAGAGAAGGCAACCGCGCAGGCATTCCTGGCGGTCTATAATGCTCTCGGTCAGGCACCAGATCCCGCAAAGCTGCTCCAAGTTGCCGCTGTGAGTCTTTGTTAGTTGGATCCCCAACGCTGTGAAAGCCGTACTTGTACAACACGTTGTTTTGCTTGCTGTGTTGCTTTTGGGGCTCGACTAATGGACCGTTCTGTTTCGTCGTTGTCATTAGGACCAAACGACAAAACTGGAGGAGATTAGCGCGTTGCAAGCGGAGAATATTCGCCTCAAGGAGGAGAACACCAGTCTTAACAAGCAGGCTACCAACTTGCGATCCATGTCCAGCAATACTACCAAGCTCCAGCAACGTCTGACTCGATTGGAGACCAAGCAGGAGGAAACCATTCAGGAAAAGGTCCGGGAAAAGGAGCAAGCCTTCAGAGAGGAATGGGAGGAAAAGATTAGAACAGCGAAGGAGAGGTAACACCAAGATTGACTCAGAGCTACTTTTACCCGTGTTGTTTCCACCAGACTTATTATTTACCCATGTATTTTGCATTCCATTGTGCGTATCGATAGGGAGCACGACTTGCAGCGCCAGCTGAACCAGGCCAAGGACCAGCTCAAGACTCTTAAGCACACCAACGACTCGACACAGGCTACATTGGTCGACCACTCTCAAAAGTACGAGGAGGAGGTTGTTGCCAAGTTGGCTGAACTGGACATTGTACTTTTGGACTATGAGCGCGCCAACAGCAGGATATCGGAACTTGAAGGTCAAAACGAATTACTCCGCGACCAATTGGACAACTCTCAGGGACGTGGAATCGACAGTGAAAGGTACGGCTCATGTCTGCTTCTTACGCCAATACTGCGACTTAAGACGCATGATATGAGGTTTTGAGTCTGACACGGTTCACTGTCTACTTTTTGATTGGTAGGGCGGCTACATTGGAACAGACAATCGACAACCAGGACGCAGAGCTTCAAACCCTCACGACTGCTTTGGAGAACCTCAAGACCAGCAGCAAGGTGAATACCGGCGCGTTTTGATCCACATTGTGACAGGACAAGTGGTCTTCATGGCGCAGCACTAACTATGGCATCTTCTCCAACATATACAGAAACAAATCACGATTTTGGAGCGAAAGACGGCTACGTTACAGCGAGAGGTTCAGGAAAGAACAGAGGAAATCGAGACCACCAAGCGCAAATTGGAACAATACAAGGACTACGAGACCGTCAAGAGCGAGCTCGAAGTCCTCAAGGTAACCAGCCATGACATTGACATCACATTTTGAGAGGTTACTGTGTCGAGGATGATTTAAGAATTACACTGACAAACATCCTTCCTATCACCTTCCTATAGTACATTGAATTCTCTGGATCAAGAGGAGTTGATGCAGACGATGATTGGGACGAGCGGGTATTGACGTTGGCCAGCAAGAACCTGGAGAAGCCGATCGAGATCCTGTTGATGGAAAAGAACCGCAAGCTGGAGAATGAGCTCACGGAACTAAAGGTCCTTCACGAATCCGTCACCAGAGATCTGGAGGATGTCCGCACTCGTCACGAAGTCGCCTCTCGTCAACTCGGTTCGCAGATGGAGCTGATTCAGCGACTGGAGGAGGATATCACACGCCTTAACCAATCATCTGGAGGAAACGGGCTCGGCACTGGGAATGGAGGTGTCAATGGATACTTTACAGGACCTCCCGGAACCAACCCTTCAGGATTCCCTCATCCAACTTCACCTCCGTATGGCAAGGCTTCGTTCTCTGGAGACGTAGTGGGAGGTGTTACTCTCGGACAAGTTCTTCCCCAGACACCAAGAACGCCTGGTTTCCCCTCAGCAGCCTCTCTCAACTTTGATGGCTCTGCTGCAGCAGGTGTTGGCTCTGGTGTGGGCACACCAGGCGTTGGCACTTCGTCGGCAGACCACAGTATTCTTCCCATTGTGACCAGTCAACGTGATCGTTTCCGCCAAAGGAACAGTGAGCTGGAGGAACAACTCCGTCAGCAATCGGAGCAAATTTCCAACTTGAGGAACGAGACCAGCCAGTTGCAGAGGGACAACTTGAAGCTGTATGAGAAGATCAAGTACATGCAGTCATATCGGGATGATGCATCTGGATCGGGTGTCGGAGCAGGATACTCGGCAGCTGCACCTAGTGTGGCGATCGATTACACATCGCCCTTCAGGAACAACAATGCTAGTGGGATGGTGGGTCGACCTGGACAGCACAAGAAGGACGATAGGGATGAGATGCAGATGCAATCGCTAGATCCGACGGACCGGTACCGGAACATCTATGAGGAGAGCATGAATCCCTTTGAGGCGTTCCACAAGAAGGAGGAGTCGCGCCGGTTCAACAGCATGACCCCCGCAGACAAGGTCATGTTGACGATGAGTCGGTTAGTGTTGACGAACAAGTGGACGAGGAGTATGCTGGTGGTGTACACGATGGGTCTGCATTTCTTGATGATGATCATGTTGTACAAGATGAGTGCCTGGGAGGAGTGTCGACATGATCATGAGACGCCGAACGGGGCCAACCCCATGATGCCTCCCGATGAGTAATCTCGTAGATACTTCATTTCTTTCTTTTCGGCAGCATGTAGACACACACCTTCAAAAATATCAATGACCATAGCCCACGGCCGTGCCTTTTTTCTCCATATATATTTCAGCGTTTTTTTCACTAAGGAAGCGAAGCTTTCTTTTTCATACCAAAGGTACATGCACTGCGACCCTCCATGGATAAACATGAAGCGCATCTACCGTACTCTCTTCCGCGTGGCCGCATTTGGTGCCTGTGCGTGTATTGTTGCACCTACCGTTGTCACTTCATAGATTTGTTGTACGCTTTCGATCGTTGCTTCACCGCAGAGTAAACCTTCATCTTTTTATCACAAAGCAAAAAAAGAGAAGTTTGTGCCATCGTCGCGAGGGAGTAGGGGGTTTTTTTAATTTATCTTTTGGATTGCTAGTGGGAAGAGAAAGAGAAGTGCCAGAAACTGCGAGTTGTAGAAGTGTATCTTATCAGGGGAGCTCATTTATTCTTCCACCTTCCTAAAGGAGTGAGCAATCTTGTTGAAGTGCCGACAAGCTATTAACAAATCGAATAGAAATCAAAGTTGGCTCCTCCAGAGTCGTGGGGAATAGTATTCAAAAACGCCCTTAAAAGAACCGGTGTCGCTCGCTCGCACTTTTTTTGTTATTTTATCTTGTCATACTCACCTTTCACTCACACTCACACAACACTCGTAACGCGAACACATCCAAGAACATGCGTGTTTTCACACTCCGCGCTGCCGTCTCGGCAACACTCCTCTTCTCCCTCGCTTCCTTTACTACAGTCGCCTTTGCCGATGATGCCGTTCATCGAGCCCCTTCGCCTCTCGCGAACAATCACCCGAGCAGTCCTATCCGAAGAACAAGCAGAAGGCCAAGGCACCCGCGTCCGTCGCTCCATCGGCCGCCCCGAACTCCAGAACTGCGACCCATTCCTCATGCTCGACGAATTCTTGGTCGACAAGAACGGCGGCTTCCCCGATCATCCTCATCGTGGGTTCGAGACGGTTACCTGCATGCTGCAGGGACAGTTCCGACATGAAGATTTTGCAGGATACAGTGGGGTTATTGGACTGGGAGACGTTCAGTGGATGACGGCCGGACGGGGGAGGGGAGGATCGTACACTCTGAGATGCCTGTCTTTTCCGATGGTGATGAGGGTTGGAGAGAGGGCGGCTGACGAAGGCGCAAGGATTACAGCTCTGGATCAACTTTGCCCAAAGGAAAACAAGATGTGTGACCCACAGTACCAAATAACTCCTCGATTCCCAGATCCCGCGTTCTGAACCCCCCCCCCCCCCCCCAACCCGGTGTGGCGATCAAAGTCATTGCAGGGGTGACACACGGGTGTTCAATCCAAGGTGTATACCCGGACACCGACAATGTTTCTGGACATCACGATGGAACCCCACAAGGTTGTCGAGCAGAATCTGCTATTTTCTTACACTGGGTTCATCTGCATGCTCTCTGGCAAGACTTTCCTCGGCGAGGAGGAGGAGCAGTTCGTGGGCGAGGCACATAACACGTTGACATTCTCTGGCAGCGATGGTGTCAAGGACACGGTGCTGATCGAGACCAAGGAGGACGCGGTAAGATTTGTGTTTATTTTGCGGGTCAGCTGTTGAATGAGCCGATTGTCCAGCGTGGCCCGTTTGTGATGAACACCCATGAGGAGATCTATGAGACTTTTTTTGATTTCCGGAACGCTGTCAATGGGCTTCGAGCGCCTGGAACTTCGAGCGCGCCTTCCAGTGGTGCTCCTCTGCCAATAGTTAGTTGTTGTTTTTTTAACCCATTTCTCATTTTGGGCGAAGCACTCTTTTTAAAATAAACGGGTCAATCAATTAGTGAATCATCATGCATTTGTTTTCCGACTGCAGCCTTCGACCCTTCCCCCCAAAAGGTCAACGCGAGAAACAGAACAAGAAGGTGTTGTCGTCAAGAGGGGTTATTTGTTTATTTGTTTAATGGAGTAATATGGCATCAATTTAGTCATGTTCGATTTTTGCTGCTTTGTGGTTTTTTTGCTCGATTCTTTTTGGTGGGTGTTGTTATAGTTTGTGGAAAGAGAGAGGGGAGAGGTGTTCTTGTTAACAGGTTGCAGTAATGTTAGTTCAAATGTGAACGGCAGCGGGCTCTTCAAGGATGGGCGTGGATGTGAGCTGGGCATCATCGCCCTCCTTGACAGGCTCAACAACACCAGCGGGCGTCGCCGTGGTGTTTGGATTGCTGGCTCCAAACAAACTCCACCTCCGCATCTTCTTGAGCACGCCTCCCTCCGTCGTCGTCACAGGTGTTGTTGGCGTAGCAACTCCTGCAGACGCTGTGCTGCTTGCGCTAGACTCTGAGATCGAGATCGAAAGCGCGGGCGAACGGGCGGAATTCATTGACTCAGAATCGGGCCTCTCTGCAACAGGCGATGTCTCTACAAGAGTCGTGATTGTCGATTGTTGCTCCGGCATTGGTGCCATGATAGTGAGGTTGTTCTTGGATTTGGACATCGCTGACCACCTGCCTTGGCTCGCTGGCAACGCACTCGAGTCGCTTCCGTAACGTCCGTGACTGCTCCCGCTACCGTTGACCTGGAACGATCCTGCTCCGCCAATCGTCTGTCGTCGTTGATGTCGATCCTGTCCAGCCGCACTGCTCATGCTCGCATGTCGTTGAAGTTGCTTGCGGGTGAAGGGCTGGTCGAAGGTCGTCAATTGCTCGTACTCTGTTGCTCGTGGAAGATCGTTGGCGACTACTCTGAACTCGGAGGAAGAGTTGCTGGTCCGTGGAGAGTCCTCAAGAACATGGCCATCATGGAACGATGTCACTCCGGTCGATGTTCCGCTAGCGGCATCGTCGTCAGAACTGCTTCGGGTCGAACTCTTGCCAGAGGTAGTAACAGGTACGGGGGCAGGTTTGGAGCGTGATGAAAAGATAGAGCCGCCACCAAAGAGCGAGCGCGAACGGGCGCGACCCTCAGGCTTGGCTGGGGACTCTGACTCAGAGGTGATGTTTCCGGTGTTGTTCAGGCTAGAGCTGCTCTTGTTGGCCTGAGAGATGAGGGCTGGGGGCGACTCGGGTATTGAGGCCCTGCGAGGGCTATAGTCGGCAGCGAGGACCGCCTGAAGATGAGGGTTCTCCATGATGCGCGACAGAATCCTCGAGATATAGAGACCCAAGGCAGTGTTGCTCTCCCTGAGTTGTTTGATTTCCTCCTCGATCGACTTTTCAGAGTTGGCAAGAGGCGAGCGGTCAAAGGCCTTGCCGAGCTCGTCAGCCAGATTGATTGATCCGTTGCTGTGTGCGCCCAGGGGTGTAGCGGAGGGATCATCGTTGTAGCCCGTGTTCTAATCGACACAGATGTACGGTCAAAAGGAGTGATCTCCGTGTTAGGATTAGGACGGTCTGGGCGCATACCACATATGAGAAACCACATGCGGGTCGGCTGAAAAGAGACTCAGACATATCCGCACGCATATATACACGCGCGCGCGTGTGCGCGCATACGCTTCACCACCCCATCAAACTAAGACATTGCAAGGCCCACCACATCAGATTGCTTTTTGGAATGTTTACCTTCATAATGCTGGTTTGCATAAACTCGCCATTCATTGACTTTTCATGCAAAAGCATTTGATAGCTCTCGTTCTCCTCCATGAGACCCCTGTTCAGCTCCTGTGCCTGGGCAATTTGGGCCTGCAGCTCGCTCTCCTTCAGGGTAAAGTTCCGTTGGCGCTCGATGAGGTCCTGGTTCATGTTGAGAATCTGCCTTCGGAGCTCGGTGACAATGTTTTCCTGCGCTCTCAATGCTCTTGTATGGGCTGCGTTATTCTCGGCTATCTGTTGCTGAACGACCGGTGGAACGACGTCGAACTCTTTGTTACTTGTGGATGCCTCTCGCTCTAATAATCATTCAAAAATAAAGACAAAAGTGTGAGCATCTATAGGTGCGCATTGGAACAAAATATGGCCACACAGGCTATAAACCATAGAACGCGCATCTCTTCCTTCTCTTCCTCTGACTGTACCTTTGGCAGGAGCTTGAACTACGAGGGGCCGCGTTGCAAACTTGACACTGCGCACCAGCTCACTCTCACGTTCAGCCCAGAGGATACGCTCCCTCTCAAAGTTGGCATTGCTCTGTTCAATCTGGCGGTCAAAGTCCTTCTTGGCACGGGAGAGTCGCTGGGCTTCCCTTCGGGCCTCTGTCAGATTCTGGTCGAGCTCATACACCTGGTTTTCGAGACGGGCTTGGTTGTTCCTTGCCGAAGCGACCTCTTGTTGAGCTAGAGCATTTTTCTGTACAAGGGAGAGGTTTTCTTTTAGCAAGTCTGCTGCGGCTTGCGACTCTTGTTGGAGTTGGTGTTGCTGATAGTATTGCTGAAGGGACTCGACCGAACTGCTTGTGCTGAAGACAGTCTTGCTGTGATATAATGGTTGGTCCTGGAGGCCGTGTTCCCAGATGGTCGGATGGCCGCATTTTGACTGGAGCGCGTCCGTAGGTAAAAGTGGACCTAGGAGCGAGTTGTTCGATTCGGACTCATACGCCGTCGACGGGTAGGGTGTTGAGGCGTACCTGCCATGCTTTGTTGTCCGTATGCTCATCCCTTACTCTCGTTCTTTCACACACTCTCTTTCAGCAGGTATTTTGGATAGTGGTGTTGCTGTAGCCCAATTGATTGTTATTAGATTGGCGAACTACTGGTTGGTGGGTGAATTGAGCGGTTGTTATAGAGGTATGCACCGGAAGCTGAAGAAAAACGAAGAAACTGAACAAAAAATGATAGGATATAACTGATATGATGCAGAGATGAAATGGTGATGGTGGAGGAGGAATTGGCCGTCAAGGTGCAGGTGTTGTAACGTAAGAGAGCGAAAGAGAGAATGACACGGCGGTGGTGGTTTGTGGTGGTGGTTGTTCCAAGAAGACGAAGTATTGGAGCAGAGAAGAACAATTGATGGGATATCGAGAGTGAATAGGAAGAAAACGAAAGAAGAAAATGAAAAGATAAAGAAAGTGAAAGGGCAAGAGAATGAAAGGAAGAAAGGGAAGGGGAGAAAAGGAGGTGGGGCATGGGGTTTTTTTTGTTTCGTCAGCCAGCCATGCCTAAGTGTGCGTGTGTGACCACAATGTTCATACACCAACTCATCCAAGATCGCGGTCGACCACTTGTAGTGCCGTCGAACCCTTCTTCGTTCTCTAGCCAATGCGTGTGTGTCCATCCTCGTCCGCGTCCTTCTATTTTCTTTCTCTCTCCTGTCAATGTTTCTGTCCTGCCTAGTCGAGGGGTCCTGATCCATGTATCCGTGAATGAATGCCACCTTTGTGAGGTCTCTTTTTTTCTATTTACTGTCGACTTACTCTGTGGGCGAGATCAAGTGATCGCATGGTTGAGATCAGGATCTACTCGGAGGGAAGGGTGGAGTGCAGTCAGGTTCATTTCAAAGGGAGAAGGAATGAGTAAAGAGCGGCGGTCATGACGACGACGAGGCGGAGGGAGTGCAGCAGGCGAGAAGGAACGTGTGAGGGCGGAGTCGTAGTGGGCGTGGGCAATTATCAAATGAAAGCATGGCAGTAGTAGGGCGAAAGAGGGAGAAACAGAGACAGAGTGTCAGTTAAAGGTCACGAACACATACTCTAAGACACACATATACTCCGTTGTGTAGGTGGGGTCAGCAGTACAGTATGTGTTTAGGGGCCGCACTCTTTTTTATACTCTGCCCAAGTGGTTTTCTTTCTGCTCCCTCCCTTGAAGCTACCTGGTGATAGAAAACCGCATCGACAAGCTAGCTTGCATCTTATCATTTCATATCGCGCCAACTCTTCGTAGTCTTCATAAACAGACTCGCTCGCTCTCTTTACTGTCACTGTCTTCTTCCCTTTGTGATGGCAAACTGAACTGAACTGAACCATCACAACGAAGGATGAGGCATGCAAACACAAACAAACAAATAAACAAACAAACAAAAGACAACAATCCATACTTCGTCCTGATCTTCATCCTCGTGCGACGAAAAGGTCATGTTGAGAAGATGGGGATGGGGGTGAGGTCAGTCCTGGCGAGAATGAGAATATTATTAAGTATGAGGCGAGGGCGTTGTTGTTGACTTCCTCGTGTCTGTGTGTTCTGTCGTGTGGTTGGTCTGTGATACGGTCGTAATAATTCCAAGGAAGGAAGGAGTAAAAGAGACGGTAATTTGGGTTGGTGGTGGTGGTGGCAGTGGTTGTAGAAGAGAAGGGGAAGGAGAGGACTACGAACGAGTTTGGAGGTGAAGTAATGAAGAAAAAAAAAAGAGAGGGAAGCGAAGAAGGAGGTGAATGAGAAGAGATGATGATGGCAAAGAAGGAAGAGATGAGAGAGAGAGAGAGAGAGAAAGAAAAGGGAAAGGACAGACACCAACGGAAAAAAGAAGACCAAGAAGTCCAAGAGCAGGAGCAAGCGCCTGACCCAGACATGGACACGGCATGAATAATGGCCGCCAAGGTAGAGCAGAGCCTTTTTTTTCTCCGAAAAATGAGAGTGGTGCAAATGTAGGGTGAAGGTCATGTCAAACCAGTGGATGCTCGAGTTGGAAAGTTGAAAAAGCTGAGAGGTTTTGTGAGAGCAGTTCATGAGCATCGACAAGCAAGCAAGTGTAAGCAACAGCAACAGCAACAGCAACAGCAATAGCAACAAATAGGTTGGCATACAACCAGAGAGCCCTCTCCAACGGGCGACAAAAACAACAACAGCATCGACAGATGTGTCCAAGAGCACTCGCTCATTTACTCTTCAGCCATCAATAATGTTGCATTGAATACAAATACTAATTATTAGCATTGCAATGCATTCTCCGTTCAATTGCGGAGCAAGCATAAGGAGCGAGGAAAGTGACCACGAGGTTGACCATTCGACATGTTCTTTCGACTGTTGTTCAAGAAGTAAGGCGAAAAAAACAATGGCTGTGTTGAATAGGAGAATCAGACGGCTGTTTGTTCTCTTTGTGTTTACATCGGGAATGGGTACATGCATTATGTGCTTGTGCGTGCCGCTTGACACTCCACGATCCAACCCGCTTGGCCACACCTTCCTTTGTCCAAACGCCCTGCGTGGATTGAAGGGCGATGCATTCTCTCTTCAACGGGAAGAAGGGGCACTGCAAACGCATCTCCATCTACCAAACTCAGTTCTGGAAGAATACACAGACTACCAACCAACAGGCATGGCCACATCGATCCGGTACTCTGTCGGGAGTATCTGTACACCGCGTCCCCCGTCAGGACATCTCTACCGCGAACGCGTCTCTCTCCACTGATCGTTCTTTTTTCTGACTGTACGGTAGCCAATCAGGATGCGCAAGTCCTTCATCCATCATGTAATATCTGTTGTCCCCAGTTAAAAAAAAAGATTAGTGGTTTCATCGATGTTGTTTTATCCTTATCTTTTTTTCTTTCTAAACAATAAACAAACGGCGTCGTTCTTCTTCGTCTTCGTCTCTTTCTTCTCCATTTTCTTCATACCTCATAAAAGAACCACTCCCACTCTCTTTCTTTTTCCTTTCTTTCTTTACACCTTCAACAACACCACTAATCTCCCGCTCAAAATTATTAACCTTCTTGGCTCCCATACCGTCGCACAAGAAGTACAAGACAAACCAGCAACCTTTATTACACGGCTATCAGGATGACCCAGGTGGACCCTGCACAACTCGCCGTCGTGCGACAAAACTACAAGGACGCCCACCAGGATCACGTCTTCACCTTCTGGAACGACCTCTCTCCTCAACAACAGCATACCTTCTTCTCTCAACTCGAATCCATCGACCCCAAGGCGCTCAACTCCATTTTCCAGAAAGCCACCCATTCCTCTCAGTCGACCACTATCTTCAACGACCTCCAGCCTCTCACCCACAGTGAAGTAAAATCGACCACGCACTCACTACTCACCGAACAACAGGACTGGGAACAACGAGGCCTCGATGCCATCGCCAACAACCATGTTGCCGTTATTGTCTTGGCAGGCGGACAGGGTACTCGCCTAGGCTCATCACTTCCTAAAGGGTCCTTTCCTAATATCGGCCTTCCCTCGCACAAGACCCTTTTCCAGATCCACGCAGAGAGGATCAAGAGACTGCAGACCCTGGCCAGAACCCATCTAGCAACAAAAACAGGACGATCTCTGGACGATGTCCTCATGCCGATCATCACTTGGTGCATCATGACCTCCGGCGCCACACACGAACGGACCGAGACCTTTCTTAAACAACACGCCTACTTTGGACTCTTGCCTGAGAACATTATTGTCTTTCAGCAGGGCGTTATCCCCAGCTTTGACTTCGAGGGCAAGTTCCTCCTCAGCGCCAAGGACAAGATCGCTACATCCCCCAACGGCAACGGAGGCATCTTTTGGGCACTCCATACCGAAGGCGTACTCGAGATTCTTCAGAAGCGAGGGATTCTTTATACACACAGCTACTCAGTCGACAATATCCTAATCAAGATTGGCGACCCGGTCGGGATTGGGCATGCGCTTGCAACCAACGCCGATGTCACCGCCAAGGTTATGCTCAAGACCCGCGCAGACGAACCTTTGGGCGTCATATGTCACATCAACGGTCAGGTTAGGGTTGTGGAGTACTCGGAGATGGATACTGAACTTGCGGCACTGACAGACCCCGACACTGGTGAATTTGTATACAGGGCAGGAAATGTCTGCAACCAAATTTTTTCCGTCGATTTTCTGCAGCGGATGCCAGCCATCCTACAGACCCCAGATCAGAACCTGTTGATTTACCACCCGGCCACCAAACGAGTACCTTTTGTCGACCTGATGACAGGACAAGAAATTGAGCCGGACGCACCCAACGGGATCAAGCTGGAGCTTTTTATATTTGACGCATTCACACTGGCGGAGCGGTTTGCCTGTCTGGAAGCCGAGCGAGCGAGCGAGTTTTCTCCTATGAAGAACCCTGATGGACTGGATTCACCTGCAACCTGTCGACGTGATTTGGAGCGACTGCATATCCGTTGGATCAAGCAGGCTGGTGGACACGTTGTTGCGATCCCTGGTTCTCTTTCAGCAGCAGGAAGTGAGAGTCTTTTGGGGTTCGAGATCAGTCCCACGTTGAGCTATGATGGTGAGGGACTGGAATGGGCGAGAGGGAAAACCATTCAAGCATGCCACCTCGAAACCAAGGACGATGCTCACTTTCTCTAGGCTGACTCTACTTTGGCATCTCTACTTTGGCATCTCCCTCCCATTGCTCTCCCTCATGAAAATAAATCAAAATGTAACAGAGCATTCTACGAAATCCATTCCTCTCCCGAGCATTGAATCTGACTGGGAAGCTTTTTTTTTTTTTTTTTTTTTTTGTGGGGGGGTACCAAAGTTGGTAGCTATCGTCCATGGTACCATTGAGGTTCGCTTTTTGTGTTTTCTTTTTTGTTGTCACTTTTGCAGTGCGGTCGTACAGAAGAAAAGGGTATAAGTTATTTTGCCATGTATGTCTTACGCACGCGAGCGAACCTTGGACACAGGGCTGTGAGCCTGCTTGAACAGACATATCTTTCTCCTTTGCTTCCTGTCCAATTATTATTTTTCGCGAAAGTGAACAGCGAAACGCATGGCAGACTTTCAAGGAGAGGCTATATGAGACTGGTGATGAAAGAGACAGGAAAAGAAGTTGCAGCATTGTTTTGTAATGTGTAAGAGAGGGAAAGCACTTTCGCTTTGAGAATTATCGCAAAAGACAAGGGAGAAATGGAGAGGGAGAATAAGGCATGAGTATATCGCCGCGTAAGTGATCGGCTAAAGGTTTTAAGAACATTGTCGTCTCCATCGTTGTTTCGAGTGAAAGACAGTGGACAGATCCCGGCACCAACAGGGTCTAAAAGGAATGCTTCAGCTGAGCTGCGTGAGAAGTAGAACTGGGTTGACGCGAAAGAAGCATCGAGAGTGAGGAATTCTCTCTGTTCATTCTACTGCCAATGTAATCTGTACACCGGCCATTTGCTATTGCTGCCAAACAACAGCTGCACACACAATCGCCCAACGTATCAAGCTGACCCTTTCTAGATAAGAACTATTCTGGGAGTTGGAAGATCGAGCCAAAGCACCACAGTGGATTGTTCAACCTTGACTCGTTCAAAAAAGGTGATTTTTGCGTGATTTTAACGCGTTTTTTTTCTGTTTTGCAAATTAGCCACGAGTAACAACGCGTTTGAATGTTCGAACATGTTTTACCAATACAAGACAGGGGTCTCTCCGTATTTTTTCATGCCCTGGAGCCGTCCTGGCGCCTCAGTTCCACCAAAACGGCTGTACGCGTCTTGGCCGTTAGTATATGACCTTCGTTCGAAAACCCCGAAAATATGGAACCTGACCAATAGTATTGGTTCCAAGACTGTGTAGTATAGTGGTCCAGTACCCAGGACTTTGAATCCTGTAACCCGAGTTCGACCCTCGGCACGGTCTCGTTTTTGCCCCTGCTTGGTCCTAATGAAGGCCCCAGAGGTCAATATTTTTGTCCTTTCCCTTGGAGGATCAATTGGCGCCCGATTGGGGTGTGGGCATGGACATGAGCATGAACATGGACTCAGGCTCCTGTCAGTATCCAGCCAGTCATTCAGAGGTTGTAGTGGTAGGCTGACTGGGGAAAGAGTACGAAGCGAAGGTTCATTGGGGTAAACCAAGGAGTGGGCGGTATGGAAAAAAGTAGAGAGATAAAAAGATGGAGCCCACAAACAATCTTTCTTCCACGTTCTTCACGTCCGTTTTTCTTTACTTTTTCCTCATCCCGCTCCTTTGTTCTTCCTTTCTTCTTTTCTTTGTCTTCCTCATCTCCACCTTTCTCTCCATCACACACCACCCTTCTTAGTCTGGTGTCCCAGGGTGTCTTTCCCTTTTTTTCCTCTCTACTCCTCTTCTTCCCCTCCCTTTGGCTTCCTTGTTGTGTCCCCCTTCCCCTTGAATCCCTTTCGCCCATCGCCCTTTTTTTCTTCCTCTCTTCCAAGACACTTCTCCCTCAAAAAAGTCACGGCATCCCACCCGTCTCACTAGTCCATCTTAGCCCGTCCCTCTTCCCTTGTTTGACTCCACCTTTACTCACTCTTACTTCCATACTCTCACTTCCACTCTCACTCTCACGCAAAAGAACTTGGATGCGACATGGAACTCATGTTTGATGTAGACGACTTTGACGGCAGGAGCTCAACAGACGACATCACAACCTCTGTTCCTGTCCTGCCCCCCAACCTCCTTCTCAAATGTCTCCAGTACCTCCCAGTCTCATCCCTCCCTGCCGTCGCCCAGGCCTGTCGCCGCCTCAAGGTCATCGTCTACGGTGACGAACTGTGGGAGTCCAAGCTTCAGGCCATGGGCTTTGGCTTCCGTGGCAAGAAAAAGTCAAACTACGACGACGAAGGAGAAGGCGGTGTTAGTCTTTTGGATGGACCGATCGACTCTCTCCCGCGCTTCCCTGTCCACGGAGCCAACATCTCAGAGATGACTCGGAAACGGATATCTGCCAACACGTCCGAGGCCATTGGGGCTGTCAATGGCAGGATGAGTCTCTCCAGTCTCTTAGAGGAAGGGTATCGGTCCAGTGTCGAAGACGATCCCGCGAATGCTTCTTCCTCAACCTCGGCTAAACCACGATTTCAAATCCCAGGGTTGCCAGGCGACCCTTATTCGATGATCCAGGGCAGGAAGGCAAACCAAGGAGCACGCGAGCAGTTCAAGACGATCTACAAGGAACTCTGGCCGTACTATGTGGACTTTCGTCAGGCAAACAAGGACAGTAAAGTGATCCAGGAGTTTGGAAGTTCAGTCCTGGATGTCGCCAGAATGTTGGCACGGCTCTTGGCCTTTTCCAAGGCGCCCTTGGCGGCCGATTCTGATCAGGTAATTGGGCAATGGATCTTCTTTTCACGGATCAATTTGACGCGACACTTCCAAACCGCGCAACCCACTGACCCTCATATTTTAATGCATTTTTGTTGTTTTCTCTCGTGGACACTCTTTAGATCAATGAGAACCTGCAAGGAACTTGCGAGTATTTCGAAAACCGTTGCTTGCACTTGTTCGAGGTCGCTTACGATTCGCGAGACATCTCGGAGATGGCTGTAAGCATCTGGATCATATTGTTCGTCCTAGAATCTGGTCTTGAACAATGTCGCAGATCAAATTCTCATCGCCTCACTCTTCTTTTGTGTGTGTCTCGTTCTGTAGAAATTTGCAGGAGTGCTCTTGGACCTGAATGGCGCTCAGGCTTGTATTCAAATCTTTATCCAAAAGAACGGGATATTTTTTGACAACAATTACGAGGCAGGCGAGAATCTCAAGTAAGGAACAAAACAATGTCTTTCAGGTTTATTATTATCTCCAATGCTAAGCGCCATGATAGCCGTCGATGAAAACTGAAATCTAACTGCTGGCTGTTTCATTTGGGCTTTGATAGGCAATATGAGATGTGGCTGTCGCAACCTGTAGTCGTCCGGGAGAATATGGCATACCCTGAATTTACGCCAATGCGGCTCTTCATGGAGTTTACCGAGATGGAACTCCAAAAGCAGGGAGTCATCATCAGCGACGTGTTCCCAGAGGAGGCCGATGTGCTCTACAGTTTTACGGAGCGCGTGTTTGAGGATGTCATTTCAGAGTACTGTTCACAACTCTTTGAAATGTGCAGCATGCGGGACAAATTGCTGTACCTCAAGTCCGTCCCGACTGCCTACCGGTATCTGGAGCACCTGGAGAACACCGTGATCGACATGGAGCCGATTAACGTGCCTCGCTACCGGATCGAGAAACTTTTGGCCAGAGTGTTTGCGCCTTGGCTGGAACGGTATCTTAAGCAGGAGCTGGATTGGGTTCAAAAGTCATGCAAGGATCAGATCGACAAGTACGAACGTCAGGTAACGACCAGTCGTCATTGTCTTACTGCACAGGACGTACTATGTTTACAAGAACGTGCAAAGATTGACACACAATTTGTCTCTTGTATGATGCTATGTAGCGCGACAGCAGAAACACGGAACCTAAGAGGATGAATCCCAGAAACAGAGAGGTCTTTAAGCGCAACTTTTTGAGAGGCTTCCGGAATGTTATCACCCTTCCCTACAAGATCTCGTCTTCTATTGTTGCAGGAGTGACAGCAGTATCGACTTCGGCATCCCCATCACCTGCGCCTA
Organism: Linnemannia hyalina; assembly: GCA_019671135.1. Taxonomy (NCBI): domain Eukaryota; kingdom Fungi; phylum Mortierellomycota; class Mortierellomycetes; order Mortierellales; family Mortierellaceae; genus Linnemannia; species Linnemannia hyalina. The sequence continues at coordinate 2,900,877 of JAHRHY010000001.1, forward strand.
GCATTACAACCCCAACAGCGGCAGCCGCGGCTCCAACTACATCGGTTAGCGAAACTTCAGCAGCTCCAGCTCCAGCAGTAGGAGCTATAACGACGCCAACAAAAAACAAACGGTTCTCAATGCGGTCCATCACTTCATTGAGTGGGTCTAGTAGCAGCTCAAGCACTACAGCTGCCACCACGGTGACAGCTACATCATCTGCACCGGTGACGCCCACCACGATCAGCACTCCAGCATTCGTCCCTGACAGGAAATCTATTTCTTTGGCGAGCGATGCGGACAGTGTGAGGAGTGCGCCAGGAGGAGTTGAGCTGCAGCAAGTGGTCACTGCTCAAGAAGTACAAGAAGAGATGAACTCCCTCCTGAGCGTCGAGTTGGCTTTGCATTTGATTCATCTCGACAAGGACGCACTCCAGCGTCTCGCGGCCTTTGCAGGACTTGGCGGTGTCCTTGGCGGGCGTGTGTAAGTTACCCTTGGTTAAGAACGCTTCATGTCTTTCACACGGTATCATCAAGAAGGATGAAGGATGTCACTGGAGGTAAAAGCTAACGACTTTATTCTCTTTCTTGGTTTCGGTTGAATTCGATAGACAAAAGACGATAGAGTTGGTGTTTATCGCGCTTCTGAGATCGACGGGCAATCAACATATAAAACCCGGATTCGCAACGTAGGCACAAAAAGTCGCGATGCTACTCGCTATCGGAACATGACTTGGCGGTCTTGTGATACAAGCGAAGAGCTCTTATTTACACATCTCCCTTGTAATTCAATAATTAGGGCGATCCAACAACTGGGACGGTACAAGCCTTCAACGACTCATGGTGGTGGAGTGACGCCGCTTATGGACTTTTTCGAGCTTGTTCATGTGGCGGATCTAATTCTACAGATGGTGCAGGTGTACTATGCGGAGGAGATGTGCAAACATATCGACAAAATGGATTTCTTGAACGAGGCCAACAAGGAGAAGAAGTCGTTTGAGAGGATGATTGACGACGGAGTTGCAGCAGGATTGGATAAGAGTATCGAGGTCATGATTGACCAGGTCGCCTATATACTTGCGACTATGCAGTTGCCGACCGACTTTAACCCTGAGGAAGGCACCGACATCGAGCTGCAACCTACCAATGTAAGCGCTCGTCTGCTTCCAGGTCGTATTACATGGTTACTTGAGATACTTTCGATGCTTCTCAATTTCGCTTACATGCTATATATTTTTTTATTTTTTTTTCGTTGACTTTTAGGCTTGTCGGGAGGCGGTGACATGTCTGACGACACATACAAAGATGCTGATCGGCTGCACGGACAAACATACCCTTGACGTTTTCTTCCAAGAACTTGGACTTCGTCTCTTCAAGTACGTTCGCTTCCATTGTTTTACATATGATTGTTTATCACTAAATGTTATTCATCGCATTTGGTTCTCATACTTACAGCAACTTTTTTTTTTTTTTTTTTTTTTGGTTGGATAATAGTTGTCTGACAAAGCACTTGCGATCGAATGTAGTATCGTCGCAAGGCGGGTTCGTTCTGATCTGCGACTTGAACCATTACTACAACTTCATCGTGGGCCTCAAGCAGCCGACGTTGAACCCAAACTTTTTGGCACTCAAAGAGTTGGGCAACCTGTTTATTATCCAATCGCCCTCCGATCTGAAGCAGCTTATCCATGACATGGAGCGGTTCGGAGGCATCCTCCGGATCGAAGATGTCTTTGAGTTTGCAGAGATGCGCTCCGATTGGAAGAGTATTCAGCGGATTGTTGAACGCGACCGACTTGAGTGTTGCATCATGTAATAATACCAAAACATCCTACAAAAATGCAACAGAAAAAAGACTGATAACAGAATATATATATAAAAAAAAAGTGTACGCAAATAGAGCGAAGTCGACAAACAAAACCAAGCAAAAAAAAAAGCAATCGTTTCTTTGTGTGTGTGAGTATGTGTTTGTGGGTTGAAAAAACGTTTATTTTATAAAGTGAAGGAGGAAGAGTGGCGAGCGAGCATTACGTTGCGAAAACAAAAAAAAAGTATGGACGATGAGAATTTGGTTGAGAGAAAAAAAGAAAGTCTGTATTTAGTGGGACTCCTCCAAGAACTTGTGGTAGTCAGACTCGCTGAGGAGGTCCTTGATCTCGTCCTCGGACGAGAGCTGGATCTTGCAGAGCCAGCCTAATTTAATTGAGAAATAGGAAATGGAAAAGATTAGGGCGATGACCATTGATACAGAAGCATAAGAAAATAAAGAAGGCTGTTCCTTTTCGTTCGTTTCTCAGGACAAAGCTCCCAAATAAGCGACGATCTCTCTCCTGAAGGTAAATGAACGATGAAGGTTTCATAACGCCCCATCGGGATCGCTCTTAAAATAAGAGCCTTCATCCTTTTGAACTCCAGGGAGTGGACTCAATCGTAAGGGCAATAAATGAACAATGTGTGCCAACAGGAAAACATAAGAGGGACGTACCAGCGTCCTCGGGGTTGGTGTTCAAGAGACCGGGCTCGTCACCCAAGACGGCGTTGACCTCAATGACCTTTCCAGAGATAGGGGCATAGATGTCCGAGGCAGCCTTGACGGACTCGACGGATCCAACGGTTTCTATTATGAGTGAATCAAAAATCATGCAAACAAAAAAACGAGGGCGTGAGATTTTTTTGGCCGATGAAACTTCGAGTAAGCACGAGGGGATGGAAAGGACGGAAAGGAAAAGAGTGGAGGACCATGACCAGCGGAACAGCCGTTCTTGTTATTGTCCCCTTTCTTCTTTCCTTCGTTCTCCCTTCTTTTAGTCAACCCCCTCCTTTGTCATAGGAAAAGTGGAGGGGAATGATATTGCAGTGTGTAAAGAAACCTTCAAAAAACATTGCAAGGAAAACGTACCACCCTTCTCGACTTCCTTGAGCTCAGCAGCCTCGACGTAGACGATCTCACCAAGGGCCTCCTGTGCGTGGTTGGTGATACCGATGGTAGCAATGCCGTTCTCGATCTCGACCCACTCGTGCTCAGCGGTGTACTTCTTGGCTATTAAGTTGATTGTCATTTGGTGATGAAGAGGTTAGTTAGATGTGGTTAGAAAAACAAAAAAGGCAAGTGGTGGGTTGATACAAAGAGGTATGCGTGAAGGTTGTGGTTCTATCGATGGTGAGAAGGCGGCCAGATCGGCCCATACCATCAACCATCATCGTTGAATGAAAGGGTGCATCGGTCAAGCACTAACTCCTCTTCCTTGTGAAGGTTGACCATCGAACGGAAAAGCAATGTTGAAATACCAAAAGGCACGTAAGCCAAGCTCTCAACGGATCAATTGAGTGGAAAGGATATACCCCATGAAATACTCACGCCCATGTGAAATAGAACCGTCTTCCAGTGCAAGGAAGGAAGAAAAACGGGAAGCGTATATCGCGTCTAAGGTCCAAGTCCGCCTTTTCCTTTTTCATGCTCGTCCTGCCTGGTAAGAAGGTCTGAAAAGGCGTTTTGTCGAGTATCTCCCGTTCCTCCAGAAAATCCCAAAGTTGCGTGTCTTGTTGCTTGTTCATTGTCCAGTTGTACTAAGGTGAATCCTTGCTTGGTTTTGGTCCATTGCGTGTGTGATAAGTTCTTCAAGAATAGGGGGTGGAAAAAAAGAAAGAAAAAAAAGGGTAAAAAGAAACACATACTGGCGTAGAAGCGGGCAAAGGAAGAGCCAGGGGCGGCGAATCTGGCCATGGCCTGGGAGCGCATGGTGGGGAAGAGTCTGGAGGAAAGGGCAGAGAGAGACATTGCGTTGGTGTGTTGCGTGAGGGTGAGTGTTTGGGGTTGAGTGGGGAGTGTGAAGAGTAAAGAAGAAGGAAGAAAGAAAGGAAAAAGGGAAAGAAGAAAAGAAGAAAGAAGTATGAGAGGGAAGAGAAGGTGGACCAACAAAAACAAAAACGCGGAAACGGATGCGATTTTGAGTTTTTTTTTTTTTTTTGAAAGTTGGCACGGTGGAATGAAAATTGAGATCCAGCTCTCCCTTGTTCTCTTGTTCTCTCACTCAAACAGTCTTTCAAACACACTCCGTTCGTTACTCACACACTTTGTTCGCTCCACTGGGTCAACGCGACTGTCTCAGTAGATTCGACCGACAAATAAAGACCGAACAAATTCAAGGTTGAGAGACGGGGACAATCTTCCTTCGCATACACGAGTAGTCTCAAGGATCATACGGAAAAGAGGGAATAAGAACACAGGAAGAGTTAAAGAGTAAAAGAGTAAAGGACAGAAGAATAGGACGACCAATTAAGGGCCGACCTTGTCCTTCTTCCTCGCTCTTACTCACACTCCTTCTCACCTCTCACTCCTACACTCTCGCTCATCAAGCAGAGCACCACACCAAAAGAAATCGAAACCCAACACATGCATAAGCGCACATCGCCCGACTGTAAGTGTTCCCCTTCTTTTTCATTTCTCCACTCACCAGTGTCTCGGAGAGTTCCGTGCAGGATTTTTTTTGTCTTTTCCCCTTTCCTCCCTTCCTACAGCATGACCAACCTGCCCGATGCCCTTGTTCATTTCTCTCCACAACCCCATCTCCTCCTTCCTCCTTCCATATCCACATCCCAGGTCCCAGTCGCCAATAATTGTCCACATTAAAAGATTTTCTCAATGGTTCAACAACAGCAATGTTCGGATTTTGTGTTCGTCTTTGCCCCTTCAGCCAAAAAAAAAACCGAAGTCCATCCCCTACTTTATACTTTTTTTTTGTTTCGTACATGTTTGTGCACTCTAGTAATCGTGCACACCTGTGCCTGTCACATACATGCTCGTCGCGTTCTTGCGCGACCCATGCTGATACGACGAAGGTCCCAAATCTCCTCCCCCTCCTCCAAACGTCAACCGCTTCGACGTCGCCGACGTCGCCGATGACAAAGATGCCGCAGGTGTCGCATACTGATTAGGGTATCCCTGTTGTTGTTGCTGATAATACACCTGCTGCTGATGGTGTTGCTGTGGCGGTGGCAGGTACTGGCCACCACCATAAATCTTGGCCACTCCGCCGCCCCCACTGCTGCTGTTATACCCGCCATTGAACTGTGAGTACGATACCGGTCCACCGTTCGTCGGCGTCTTTGACGACTTGACGGACAATTGACTCGATCCGAATCCCATCTTCTCGTCCATGTCGTTCTTGAACTTTCGGGATCCACTCGTCGACTGCCCTCCATATCTAAAAGTTATACAGATCGTTCAAAAATAGTGTAAATAACAACACTCCTATATCGTCATCAATTTCCTTCAATAGCAGAAAGCAGATCGCGAAAATCAGATCGACAACTTACGCGGAATTCTTGCGACGAGAGGCAGAGTTATCGGATAGTGGCGGGCTGAACTGTGCCCTTGAAAGTGACTTGACATCAGAGATCCACTCATGCTGCAAACCTTCGCGAGGCTTCATCCGCTTCTCCGGATCCCAGATCAGGCACTTGGAGATAAAGTCCAAGAACAACACATCGGCGCACTTCAGCGCTTGGCCCAGGGTCTTAGAACCAGGTCTCCTCTTCTTGCCCTTCGAGTTCACCACTAGCTTGGGGCTACCGTTGGAATCTATACATAGCATCATGTTGAAAGAGAGTCCTCTATGTTAGCTTGGCCACAGTTACCATTTCATCTCAATCGGATACTCTATAATAACCATTGGAGCAAAAGATACTCACCAAAGAAGACCTTCTTTCGGGAACTCTTCTCCACGAGGTACCGGTCTGGAATACCTTGAATCTCCATGATACAGGTCAGTTGCTCTTGCTCATTCTCTCCAGGGAAGAGTGGACATCCTGTGTACAGTTCCGCCAGGATGCAGCCAAGTGACCACATGTCGATGGCCATGTTGTATGACATCCCCAGAATAACCTCGGGCGACCGATAGAACCGCGACTGGATATATGTGTAGACTTTCTCGTTCTCCAGACAACTGCTTCCAAAATCAATCACCTTGATGCTCGACTTTGTAGGGTGCTTCAACAAAATGTTCTAGTTTACCAGGAAATGAAATGACACCATTCGGGTTAATATTGCTATTGAATATGCTTTACCAATGAATGTCAGATGATGCCATATGACGCGCGCATGTTACCTCTGGCTTGAGATCGCAATGAACAACATTGTGCTTGTTCAACAAATCCAATGTCTGCAAAAGCTGCGTACAGAATCTACGGAGTAAAAGGCAATGTCGCTTCAATTAGCATCAATTGAAACATTGGATCGTCTTTCGAAACCATGCTATTGGACACATACCTCTTGATCAAGCCGAGACTGAAGCCCTGGAAGGAGTTGCTCTTGATGAACTCGTACAGGTTGATAGAAAGCAACTCGGACGCAATGCAAAGGTGGTTACGGAAGTAAAAGCTGTCGGTCATGCGGATCAAATTATGCTTGTCCTCGGGATCCTAAAAGTAGAATCGACATTGTGTTAACACGAGTTCGACGTTTCCAAAATATTGGCTTGGATAAACGCATAGTTCACGAGCCAAAATGTTTGTCTTACCCATTTATTCAAGTTGCTCAGGATCTTCACCTCAACGACAGCCTGACAATGAAACCGCTTCTTGTTCCGAATGATTTTGATCGCAACATACTCGCCCGTCTTGTGGTCGTAGCACTTGGCGACTTGTCCGAATGATCCTTTGCCAAGCATGTCCAAGATTTCGTACCGGTAAGAGATGTGGTCGTGGTTGACAATGAGGTAGTCGCCTCGTTCATCATCATAACCTAGAAATTCAGAGAGATGGATATCGGAGAACGTTAACGGTTTGGTCATGGAGAATTATCTCTCCGATACCGGCACCACTCTTCATTTGGCATAGGACTCTCGCATTATCAAACATGAACGAACCAAAGTTGCTACTGTTGGCATCCATGCCGGCGGTTCTCTTTTGGCGGCAGTTTTGACCAACGTAGTAGACTTGAGGGAACTCGCCAATCTCGGCCCTTTCATATAGACTCAGATAAGGGGCATACATCTTCAATGCAGCATAGGGCGACAGGGCTGGGAATGGACTGGCGCCAGAGGGTGTTGTCGTAGACTTTGGATCCATGCTAGCCTGGCCTTGACCATAGAGCGGCATAGGTTGACTATTGGCAAAGGTGTTGATCGGATTCGAGACATGGGTGGCACCCTTGCTATATGCCTTAGAAGGAGACGCTCGAAGTTCCTTGACAGCTGTTGGGGTTCGAAGACCGCTGGTGGGAGTCTTCTTCAGCTCTGACTGGGAAAGCAGTGTGTGAGCGGTCGCAGGGGGTCGGACGTTTCCGTGGGAGTTGGTGGGTTTGGCGAATGAAGGCTGGTTGGGTGCAGCGGGCTCATTTGTGTTCATGGGTCCGAATTCGTTGGAGCCGTTGTTGGGGTCAGTAGCGTTCGAGCGACGTCGGCTCATGCCAGTCAGAATACCGTTGGAGATACTCCTGTTAGCCTTGAGCTTGGGAAGGCTGCTATTAGAGCCGTTGCCACCATTCGAGTTGTCAGCCGGTCCTGATTCGCCTCCACTCTGGCTGTACGACGAGTTTGACAAGGAAGAATTGCTGGACCGAGCTGCTTCTTGAACAGGGCCACCTCCTCGGATAGTTTTGACATCCTGGCTGCCAGCGAACTGTGCATTCACCGCCAACAACCGCGAGTTCGATTTCGATCCGGCATCTCTTTGACTGCTGGTGCCTCGTCCTCCGGAAGGGCTGGGAATCTTGGATCCTGGAATCCTCGAGGTCATAGGCGAGGGAGCGTTGTTGGCTCGGGTCGTCGTGGACATGTACATTGGTGGCAACATGGTGGGCGCAGGCTTTTCCTTGGGTGGATCCATGGCGGAGAGAGTCTAAATTGTCACAAAGGGAAAAAATGTATTACATTAATATAGTCACTCCAATATGACCTGTCTTAGGATATGTCATTCGATATTGGTTTCGGAACGTACCTTTCCTCGCTTGCGGCTGGAGCTGGAGGTGTTGGCGGCAATCATAGAATGTCTATCCTTTGGCCCAGAGACAATGATCCCGACATCCTTCATCCTAAAGCCACCCGAGTCTGCTCCTTGACCAGCACCGTTCGAACGATTAGGTGCGTTGGAAACGTCAAACGCAATACTCCGGCGATTGGGTCCTGTCATGTTGTTGGACGAGGTCTGTCTTGTATGAGAACCGGGAGTCAACATCTCATTCTGCTGGGGAAGTCCCATCGAGCCGGGCTCACGGAACTCCAACCCACTCATATGCTTGGTCAAATCAGCTACGGGGACAGGAATAGAGTCGCCAGGCCGGAAAGCGTTGGAGTCCTCTTGACTGTTGGGCGTAGATGGCGACGAGTAATGGTTGTCCTGGCGCTGCGCAAAGCCCGTCATTGGGTCGTCCACGGTCAACATGGACTTTCGAAGAATGGGCTGAATCTCAGCCGAGTACTGCTGAGGCACTTGGGGATGCTGAGGCGTCGGTGTAGCCATCTGGTTGGTGCCCACTGAGTTTCCTCCGGGTGTCCGCGAGCGAGATCGAGGTGGTGGAGTAGGTCGAGTCCTGTGTTCGGCTGTCGGTGTTGAGGGTATACTGCTCCGAGACTTATTCCTCGCTTGGGGGATACCACCTGGAAGATTGGGCGAGCTGATCCTGGCGTTCGCCTTTTGGTGTATGGAATCGTCCTGATAGACGTCTGAATAGTGGCTGCCGTTGAGGTGGGTACCACCTTGGTTGTTTTGAAGTGCTGCGTAGAAGCTCTCGCGCTTGTGTTTCTCGCGTGTGGAGCCACCCTGCGAGACGTACTGATCCTGGTCACGCCATGATTTGCTTCCTAAAACCTCCGTCGCGTATTCATCCTGTGGCTGATAAGCCGATTGAGAATCGACGGCAACTGTCGGCAAATCACCCTCCATAGGGTCATCTCTGGTGGGAACATTCCAATGTGTGGTGAACGAGTTGCCGCCGTTGTTATTGAGGTCCGTGGAACTGTTGTTATGGCTCTGAGTCGCCCGTGGTTTGAAGGCGCTGAAGGACTCTGACCGTCTATACAAGTCTCGGGGTGACACAATGGGTATCTCGGTTGGATTGCTGGTCTTGCGAGCAGACAGCATGGTCATATAGCTGGATCCGTGCTTGGACGGAGATCCATAAGGTGAGGCGACAGGCGATCCTGTATGGGAGGGTAAGGGTAACAACTCTGAGGATAGAGGTGTTGGCAGTGGTCCTGAGTTGAAAGATTTTTTGCGGTACTGTGTTGTCGATGGTGATGAATGCTGGCTGACGGTAGTCTTGAGGGGCTGAAAGCTCGAGCTACTCCTTCCTGATCCCTGTGGGCTTGTCAATACCGTCATGGGTGAATCGTTTGAGGCAGATGTTGTCGAGGGGGTCATAGGCGGGTTGGGCGACATTGGAATATCCAGCCTAGCGGCAAAGAAGCGGGGTCATTGTTGATAACAATAATACGTGTTAGCAGGAGAGTGTTCTTAGTGTGGTCCTGTGGTTATTGTTGTTGTCCTCATGTGGTGAGCTCGCACAATCAACTTTAATTGCCAAGGCCATGGGATGTATCCTTCGAACCAGAGTCCAAAGATAACGACAGTGGTCGCACAAGCGTTCTGGCTCATAAAAAAAAGGTAACGAGGTAATAACCCAACAGCTCGACAATGTCAATGAAAGGCTTCTCAATCGTTCATCTTACCCTGTGTTTTGTTTGCGAGGATGTGGTGAAGCCATCCCTTGTGAGGTCCTGTACTGAGCAATCTCCATTGGCGTCTGTTGGCACTGCTGGAATTGCTGCTGCTGTTGCTGCTGTTGCTGCTGTTGTTGCTGTTGCTGCTGTTGTTGCTGTTGCTGCTGCTGCGGTAAGAATTGCTGCTGATAGTATTGCTGCTGTTGGTGGTAAGCCTGGTAGTAATTGCTCTGTTCGACCGAGAAGGGCTGCGACGGTTGTTCCTGTTGAGACTGAAACTCGTGAAAGCTCCTTCGCGATGCCAATTTCTTTTTTTGAGTGGGTGCTTGTTCGAGTCCTGCCCCTCCTCCTCCTTGCTCTGGATGGCGATGGTGTTGGTGCTCCGTTGAGTGAGGCTGGACCCAGGAATGTGGCACCTGAGGGATAATGGCCCCGATAGACTGACGGGACTTTGCAGGCAATGACTGACGATTCTCCTCTCGGAATTCTATTTGTAGTTTTTCCAATGGGCAAAGGAGGGTCGAGGGCTCTGTTAGGTTTCCGTCATATGGAGAAATAAAGTCGTACTGCTCAAGGGTTCGTTCGCTTTGTTTTTGTCGTTTATTGCCCTTGACTTTGGCGCACTTTCTAGTCCTCATCCAGGCTCATCTTAACCTCAACAACCAACAAGAGGAGAGACAAATGAAGAAAACTTATGAAAGCGAACCTGGAGTTTGAAAGGAATGTTTAAATTGTGAACAAAGTAGCGAAAAGTGGTTGAATGACAGAATGGAGAGGTGTGAATTATGGTTCAGTTGCGGCGAGCAACCGGTTCAAGACTGGCTCCCTATCTGTCTCTTACACTGGCCCGCTCTCTGTTCAAATTGAATGGGTGAGTATCGTGCAACGATTGACAAAGAAGTATTACGTGCAGGTGTAGGAGCAGGTGTGAGTAAAAGTAGACAAGGGCGTGATTAAGAAGTTTGGGGTTCGAGAAAGACGAAAGAGAAGAAGGGGGAGGAGGAAGAGAAAGAGGAAGAGGAGGGAGGACACGCGGACGAGGCCAGCCAGCAGGACGATTGTAATAGGGAGGAGGGATTGGTTGGACAGGGAAGGGAAAAAAGAGGTGCGCAAAGAGGGGGTGAAAAAAAAGGGAAGAGAAGAGACGACAGTGAGGGGAGACAGAGAGAGGAGAGGGAGGGAGGTGGGCGGTGGGAAGGGAAAAGGAAGAGACTTCAATGATATACACCCAATTGGACAACAAGTGACACTTGGGCGAACCCTTCCCTTCTCTTTTCACTCGCGGACAACAGCAACATGGGGGAGAACAGACCCATCCTCATCATGGTCTATACCTCTGTACATTTCATGAATATCGAGACCATTCTGTCTTGCTCGAACCTCCTTGTTTTCTCTCTCCTGTCCTGGCTAGGCCTTCCTCGTTCGTTCATGCTTCATTATTCACCTAGACTCTTGTCTTTTTTGTTTCTGAAAAAAAAAAAGGAATACGCCGGCTCTTACTCAATGATTGAATTTGTTTGTTTGAATGGATGGTGTCCCTCTCCTTCTTCCCTCCTTTCACTTTTCCTCTACTTACCTCACTTCACCCTAGCCTCGTTTCGTGTTCTCTTTCTCTCTTTTCATTCTCTTGGTACCCCCCCTTTTGCCCCTTTTCTCTCCATCGCTTTTTTTTGGTCTTTACTTTTTCATCTTTAATATTCTCACATAGCCGCATTCAAAACAAACACCAAAACCAAAAACAACAAGACGAAGAGAACGAATCAGGGTCGTTGGGCAGTTGACCAACCGTGTCTGCAAACACAGCGTTTAGTCAGTCTTTGGTCGATTGCGCCTTCTTGCTCTTTGCCTTTGTCCTTTGGGTCGGAACAACCATGTGCACCCTGTTCCCTCGAGAAAGAAAAGATTGGAAAAGCAAGGACATCGGGCCAGGGGAAAGAGAAACCCACTTTGACCGACCAAAAGGGAAACGAGTGGATTGCTTTTCTCGCCACCAACTCTGTCGTTTTTCTCTCTGACATGCGTTCCTAGATGCCTCCTTCCCCTCACACCATATCTTTTCACACTTTCGCTTTCTTTGTCTTCCCCTTGATATTGCCTCGTGTTGATTGAAGGTAATGCTCTGTCGAATCATGGTGTCCCAGAAATGGACAATGGTCAACGAACTCAAAATAATAATACAAAAAGACCGAGGACAATAGCTCAGCAACGACTTACTTTGGTAGTAGACATCCTCTCCTCCTCCACCTTCTCCACCGCCACCCCTTCTCCCTCCTCTTGCTCCTCCTCCTCCTGTATCGACCCCTGAGGCCACGCCCGTCGTCTCAGCAACGAAGTCATGGGCCGACAAACTCTTTGGCCGTTTACTGCGTGGGGTCACAGTCAAGGCAGGCGCGGCCGGCAGATAATACTGGGACGTGGGTCGGTGACTGAACCCAATCTCATTTGTCAACGCTGGAATGCCATTGCCGCTTGTCGCGGTACTATACTGGTGAAAAGTATGTTGCTGTTGTTGTTGCTGCTCATGGTATTGTTGTTGTTGCTGCCGCTGTTGTTCATAGTGCTGCTGCTGCTCATGTTGGTTCTGCTGCGGTTGGGTTTGGTGAGGGGGCTGGAAGGTGTACTGAGAGGGAGTAAAGGTCATAGAGTCGCCTTGGCCAATCTCTTGGCTGAAGGTATAAGTGGAATGGTAGTTATAGGCGTTCGTGGTCTGACTGGGTTGAGGAGCTTGCTGTTCAAAGGCGTTGACATGGAAGGTTGATGGGGAACGAGCTGAAGTTGCAAAGGTGCTTGAATCGTAAGCGGGTGCTGTCATGAGAGATGAGGGTGAAAGAGGAGTGAAGTCGGTTGTTGGAGGAATCTTGCGCGATGGCGAAGGTTTTTGCCTCGCGGACTGTGCGGCGGTCGAGAAGGGGATAGTGGAGGGAAGGAAGACAGGGTCCAGGTCCATTTGATACTCGGATTGCGGCCGACTATAGCTGTGAGTATGGCGGTGGTTCCTTTGATGGTGATGCTTTTCGCGGTGGTTTTGCTGAGGCTGGAGCTGGCTGTGTCGTCGGTGGAGTGAGGATTGCGAAGAGGAGTGGGAGTGGGAATTGTGGTGGTGGTGGTGATGATGGTTATGGTTGTTGTGGTCTGGTTCCTGGAAAAGGTTTGGAGGCAATTGATAAGGATGGGATTGAGAGTGGAAGGTCGCTGCGGGGGGTGTCTTTGGGGCGAGGTAGGAAGACTTTCGTCTAGAGGTGGAGGAGGAAGAGGATGACTCCGGGGCCGAGGTAGACGCTTTGGTTGAGAAGGATGTTGCTGTGGACAACGACGGAGCTGTGCCGGTGAAGGGTTGGTGCTGAGAATGATGCGTATTATGGTGAGAGTGGTGTTGTTCGTAGTCCATATCGTCGTGCTGTGTTGTGTCGTGTTAAGCCTTTTGTTTTTTGTGTTTTTTTGGGTTGGAGTCAAAAAAAAGAGAGGAAGGAGAATGAGAAAGAAGAAGTAGAAGGAGTAGAAGAAGAGGAGAGAAGAAAAGGTGATGAAGATGGAAGGATGGTTCAGGTGGACATGGTATATGGGTCGGGGAGTGAAGTGAGGGAAGAATGGAGGGAATGGAGGGAAAACGGGAGGAAGGGAAGTTCTTTTTTTTTATTGTTGTATGACGGTGGTGAGGGTATGATATGAACGGGAAATAAAAAAATGGCGGGAACTGGCAAAAAAGAAGGAAACGGGGAGGAAGGGAGGGAGGGGGATGGAAGGGAACGAAAGGGATGGAGAAGGAGGGAAGGAGGAAAAGAGGAAAAGAGAAGAGATCGCACACTCTCCTTTCCATCTCTCTTGCTCTCTCTCTCTCTCTCTCTCTTTTCAAGTTCGTATGTGTATGAGTATACGAATTACGAATTTAAAGATAGCTCAATGGTTGGTTCAGTCGGTTGTTGTCCATGTGTTGGACCCATGGGCGTATCGGACGAATAAAGACACATACACACACGCATTAATGATACCGTGTACAGCACTGTGAGCATGGCATGTCATTATTGTCTAAGAGATGAGCATCTCAAAAGAAAAAAAAAAGTTAATTTGGCGCAAAACAATTTCGTGACTGTCTTCAGAACTTCCTTTCTGCTTCTTGTTGCTTTCCTACTGTTGTCGCCCTGACTGTTCCGGACCCTCTTCTCACACACCCATCTCTCTCTCTCTCTCTCAACACCACATTCACTTTCTCACCCTCATTGCTTCTTTCCCCCCTCCCCTCACCTTGTCCTGCTTGATAACATAGCACGGCATCGCTACACACATTATTGGCTATTTAAGCAATCTGTTGCATTTCCCTCCTTTCCTCCCCTCTTCCTCTCTCTCTCTCCCTCTCTCCCTCTCTCTCACTCTTTCTCGCACCTTCCCTTCTACCCCATATCATCTTCCTTACACCACCACCAACAATATATCACATACACCTCCATGCCTCTCCCCACCATGTTCAAGCGCACTCTCAGTCCTCCCATCATCAAGATCCCCGGCCACTTTGGAGACATCATGGCCAAAAGGCAAGCTACCCTCCTCCTCCTGCCTCTACCCACCTGCCGCCCATCCGTATATGATCTGCTCTTTGCTTCCTTATCATTATCGTATCCCTCCTATGCATCATACCCCACGGTTCATCCATGATCCGTATGAGCTCTCACTTTTTATGTTTCTCTCTCCCACACTCCCACACTCCCACGCTCCCACCCTCCACACTTCCTTCGGAATGATCGGCTCTTCTGCCTCCTCCTCCCTTTCCCAATCCGTCGACATTGCGTAGTAATTGATCGAGCAAGGGTCAGTTGCACAACAACAACAGCAACAATGGTAATTTTAATTTCTAACCCAAAAATGTCAACTTTTCCACGATACCGTCGTCATTTCTATTTTTTTCACAGGAACACATCCCTCAGTCTTCCGGACGGATTCAACGGCATTGAGCGCATTCTCCTCACCGCCAACGGAAACCTGCAGAGACTCATCAGGTAACGAAAAGGGAATTCAAGAGCATGCAAGAAAAGGATGGGTGTATGTGAAGGGAGACACTTTTGGTTTTGAAATGGTGTGAAGAAGGAGATAGCTTGACAATAGTACCCCTATTTGTACACTTCGGAGAAGGAAGAACATGCGTACCATCCGTGAGATAAGTGTACGAAAGGGCGGAGGTGCTGGCCGCGAAATTGAAGTGTACAGATACAGAACAAAAAAAGTTTGTACACACCAGTCTGTCGTCTTTGTACACGTTTCCCATTGTTCCCATTGGAACGCGCCTCCCCCCTTGTTTCCTCTCTTTCCTGTATGCACTGTTCTGCGATATGCACGTTCACCTTTCCTGCGCGTCAAAAGTATGCAATTATATTCCGTGGCGTTTTTTCGCGCTTTACCCCATGTGTCCTTTAACACGACCTGTATGAGTTCCCTCGGCGCCCCTTCCGTTCTTTCATAAGGGAATCGGCGCATAGAAACACGCGATTACAGTTAGAATGAAAGACGATTAAATATGAACTAACCGCATGAGGCGTTTTTTTTTCTCCTCCCCTATACAACCTATCTAGCGCATACTTCAACGAGGTGGTGACGGTGACGATTGTTGAGAACAAAGAAGTCACCCTCCACCCCAACGAAGATCCCGCCGTCATAGCCCGATTCCAACGCGAAGTCAACCTCCTCTGCAACAACAAGATCTTTTGCAACGCCAAATCCCAAGTCCTCATCAGGGACCAAGAGGTCTACGACCTCGTTGTCAAGGACGGCGTCGGCATCGGACAGATTTTCCGGTACTTGGACAAGCTGCCTTCGTTTGATTTGCATGGGTTGGGGAGGACGGATCGGACGTTCTGGAGAGAGTATTCGTTAAAAATTCCTGGGGTTGATTGTAGGTTGTTGGAGGTTTTCCCATCGACGCTGTCGGAGGATGGATGGTTGCATGCGCCTGATGAGGAGGTTTGTTGGGATGTCGAGATGCAGCAGGATGACAACATTGCCTGGGTGAACCCTGATCTTGAAGTCAAGTAGACTTTTTTTCTAGCAATCGGGCAGGAGGCCCGATTTTTCGTTCTCTTTCACTTTTGTCTTTTTCGCCTCTTTCTTTTTTTTTTGTCGCCTTTTATCTTCTTTCACCTAGAAGATCAAGTCTGACGATGTACCATACTCTCGCCCCCCATTACTCGGTTAATAATAAAGCCAGCTTTCGTTTTGATCCATGTACCAACCCCAAAGAAAATGAACCTTTAATAATGATCGTTCGCCGCGTTTTTTTTTTTGCAGTCCGTATATTCCTCAAAGGTTGGCCTGGGTCGGAGGAACAAGCTCCCAAACAACATCCTCAGGATTCTCTACAGCATCACTTTCTCCTCCTCGCTTAACCCTGCCATCCTCCTCCAATTTCTTCAAGTGCAACAAGACCTGGTGTTGAGCCGGTAGGTGCAAACTGACCGGGTACGCTTGATAGATCACCTTCACAATATCCATCGCCGTCTTTCCTGTAGACGCCTTTACTAATACCACGTCCTCATCATTACTGTTCGCGCTGCTGGTTGCTGTCGAGGGGGAAGAAAGGGTGGCAAGGACTTGTCGCTCCCGCTCAAACCGATGCTTGATATACTCTCGGATCTTGGCCGGCCCGTCCTCAATAATCGGCCCATGACCCGGATATATCTTATAACTCGGCGACGAACCCTCAGAGGAAACCTCAGAGAAGCTCAGCTGCTTCTCAAGCGACCTGATGTAGGACCCCAGGTCCTCAAAGACTGCAGTCCCCTGACCCAGGACACAGTCCGCCGTAAACAGCGTATTCTCCTCCTTCAAAAAGAAACTGCAATGGTCCGACGTGTGACCAGGGGTGTGGAGGGTCACCAAGGTAGTCTGGTCATCGATTTGGATAACATCTCGGTCTTGAATGGTTTGAAACCGTGTCTCTGGGTCATCGCGATCTGGGCAGGGGAACTTGAATACCCCCGTGGGGGCCGACGAGATCGAGGTATCAACATCAACCAAGCCCTTGGTATTAGGGTCGGCGGCGGAGGCAGCATCGGCAGCGGTGGCGGGTGGGTTATGCAGCTGGATGTTACGTGCGGCAAGGAAGGAGAGGACATCATGGATCCCGCCGACGTGGTCATGGTGCCAATGTGAACAGATGACCTTGGAGATGGTGGCGCGTTCCCCTGCTGGGCCTGGTTGTTCCCTGTCCAGGGCTTCTTGGAGGAGGGGGATGTACTCGGGGATTCCCTCGCCCGTGTCGAGGAGGACCTTCTTGGGTCCCTTTCCGATCAAGTACGTGTTCGTGCCTGTTTTGTTTTCAGGGATCGCAATGAAGGAGGAGGAGGAGGAGGAGGGGGGGTAGTTAGTTAATATCTCCGTATGTCCGTTCGGGAACAGTTTGTTTGTTTTCTTCGGTTGTGCCGAATAAATACTACTCCGCAGACACAGGACCCTCTCATTCACTTTTTCTTCCCGATGAGTATGCTGGAATCGCAAAGGTTACCTTGGAGAGTGAACTTGCTTGGGTTGAGACCGAGGACGCGGATAACTCGCTCCGAGAGGCGGATGATGTTGGGTAGCCTTTCAAGTGTTTCCATTGTGAATGAATGCGTGTGTGTGAGTTAAAAAAGAGAGTGGGGATGAAAAAAAGAGAAACGAGCAAAGTGAACGTGGGACGAGAGCAGAGAGAGAGAGGCGTGACAAGCGATCAAATGCTCGCCATTTCCGGCCACTTTTTCATCCTTTTCGCCCCCACGCTTCGGCTCCCATGGACTGTGCTAGCTTTTTCGACCATGAAAATAGATCAACCATGACGCTTACATGATACAAGGGCTACCCCCCTTGCACGTTCATTTCCTCACTACCTCTTCCTCGCATGAAGTAAACATCGTGAACAAACGATGTGTATTTGAAAATGAATAATAAAAAAATGCGATTGTGTGTGTGTGTGTGTGTGTGTGTTTTTCTAATGCTAGGGCGGAATGGGAGATACATAATAGTTTTTTATGCCTTGGTTCTCATAAACTCGATCAAGCAAAGCGTGCTCTGGAACAGCTCTTCAAGCCTCTTCCACTCACGCTGATGCTCGCCCACCAGCCGCCTCAACCGCATGCTGACGCTCAAAGGACCCGCCTTGACAGCATTGACCTTGACCTTCAACAGCTTCTTGCTAGCCTTACTCTGTTTCCTCTCCTCCTCGTCACTATCGGCATCACTTTCCATCTCACTATCCTCGTCCTCACTCTCACTCTCCTCCTCATCATTAAGTCCAGCCTCAGGGTTGGCAACCAACACATCTCCGTGGATCTTCAGGAACAAGTTCAGGTATGCCTCTGCCAACTCGAAATCCCGCTTCTGCTGCAACAGACACTCGATCGCCTCCAAAAAGTACCGGGGCTCAGCCAAGTCGTTATCGAGGGACATTGATCTCAACTCAAAGTCGACTGCTGAGGGGTTCAGGGTCTTCAAGTGATCGAAAAAGTCCGAGTAATCCTTCTCGCTGCTGCTTCCTGAAGAGGTATGGCCGCGCTTCAAGAGCGTCATGAACACCGTCTCGGGCTGCAACATGCTCATGCGGATCATCTTTGAGTCCTCCATCGACCGCTCCTCATCCTTCTTGGTGGCCACAAACTTGGGTTCAACACCAGGCAATGTGCTGAGGAAGAAGGGGGCCTTCTCGGGGGCCTTGGGAGCCTCCTTTGGCTTGTTCCTGGACTTGATCACATCCAGGTTCAACAATGTCTGCCACTTGGACTTGGGAAGAAGGGATAGCGTAATCATCTGCTCGGTCAACTGCTCGGGTGTCTCAATCGTAGGCTCCAAAGCCAAAACCTCCTCGTTCGTCGTGAACATGTTGTCTAATATTGTACGTTTAAACACAGAGAATGAACGTGTTAGACGTTTGCAAAATGTGATGATGTTCACGTATTGTCGTTGGAAACGATAAAAAAAAAAGTGTATCCATATGTACCTTCAGCCTCATCATCCAAGGTAGATGATGTGGGCAGAGCAACTCTGATCACATCGTCCTCAGTGATACTCCTCAGCGACACGGTGGTGAACTGCATGCGGTTGGCCCACAAAAAGATTCCGACATTGTCGACGTGTGCTGTGGCCAAGTAGTCTCCTGTGGGCGAGAAGGACAGAGAGGTGGCAATGCTTTCGCATCTAAAGATATCCACCATGTGGCCAGTGGGAAGATCCCATGTGCGGATGGTAGCATCAAGAGATGCCGACACGAGCCAGTGACCATCGGGGCTGAAAGTCTAGTACCGTAACATTGTCAAAAAAAAAAAAGCATCAGCATCCGCAGACCGCCACCAAAAATGCACCTCAAAAAATCATTGCCACTTAATATGCACACGAGTTTTTTACCATGTCGGTGATACGGTTTGAATGACCCCAGAACTCACGGACGACACGTCTGTTCTCAACATCGACAATGCGAATGCACAAGTCGTCGCAAATGACGGCGAGGTGGTTGTTCTCGGTAAAGAGCAGCAAGTGCGTGATGGGCGAGGGCATCTCCATGGTATGTTCGCACTTTCCAGTCTTGATATCCCACAACTTGAGCAGTCCGTCCAAGGAGCCAGAGATCAATGTCCTGTTCAAGCGGTCTGACTGAAGTCCCGTCACAGACTTCTTGTGGCCATCTTCCTCATACGAACGACGGAAAATTCCCGACTGCATGTTGAACATGTCGATTCCACCCGAAGCTGATCCGACAAAGCCAAAGTTGCCACACGAGCTGACAGCAACCGTCTTGGTGGCCGACCCATCCTTGGGGGTCATGATGTGGGCACCCAGAGTCTTGCGCTGATAGTTCCATGACCGCACGCCGGGTTCGTTCCAATGCGCTGTCAAGATGTTGTCCCACTCCTTCTCCTTAGCAGGCGAAGCGGCCAAAGTCGTGACCAGGGGCAACTTGAGCTCATCGATCTTCAAGTTCAACAGCTTGGACTTTTTGCTGAGGGATCCCTGAGACAACTCGGTCGACTGAGAATCACGAACAGTCGAAAACGCCCTGACGGAGCGATCGCGACCAGCCGAAAGAATGAAGTGTCCGTCCTCGCCATAATATTTGATATGTGTTGGGGGTTGATGATGACCACTCCTGGACTTCAAAAGGCGGGGGAGACCATCCAGACTGTCAAAAATCCACTGCTTGACGGCGTTGTCGGCTCCTGAACTCATCAAAATAGGCTGTCCGTTCAAGAACTGGACAGAGGGGATAGATCCATCGTGTGCTCCCTTCATCACATGGAGAATCTTTTGGCGGTTCAGATCCCAAAGAGCAATATCACCGTACATGTTGGCGGAGGCCATAACGTGCTGGTCATCTATTATAAAACAATAATTGATCCTGCAAATATTAGAACTCACTCTTCATGAAGAACACGTAAATAACAAAATTGCCTCACTTGTGCTGACAAAATATGAAGGATCCCGTACCTGTGCGGAAGGTGACGGCGGTTACTTTGCCCTCCTGTCTCAAAGTCATAATGGTTGCGTCTGTCCTGATGTTGTGAAGCACAATCGAGCCATCCAAGAGACCGACAGCAATGACATCGACGACGGGAGTCTGTGTGAAGCAAGTGATGGGCGAGTTGAAGCTCTTGAAGGCATAGACCATGGTGCTGGTGCGAATGTTCCAAATCTGCATCGTTCCTTGGTTGCTTCCAATGAGAATCTTGTTCAAGTATGTACTGGGGTGGATGAGTGTCGTAACGGTGAAAGAAGAGTCAAAGTCGATGGTGGTGTAAAGCTCTAAGAAATATCAAAAACAATAACGGTTTTGCGTTAGGTACACTTTTCCAAAAATGCGCCATGTCTTGACGTTCCGTTCCTTCGACCCCTGATCTGAAAAACTGTCTGTTTACCTCCGGTGGTATGATCGTTCAACTTGACGCTGTTATCGCTGCAGATCGAGATAATGTGTTGACCAAAGATCTCGAGAGATGCTATTGAGAGTCTTTCGTCCTCGCCACATGTGAATCGACTAACTTCCTTTGCACGCTTGTACGAAACGACATCTGATCCGCATGCAACAAAAGTGAGATCGCCCAGGGCTGCCAATGCTGTGATAGGTTGCGACGTGTGTGCTCCTATTCATACGTGACAAGTCAATTGTTAATAACAATCCTTGAGTTCCTTGCAGTAAATGTAATCTTCAGCGAACAAGAGGTGGAAAGCTGGTCCCTTACCAACAAACTGGAGGTTCATTTTGGCGACATCGTAGATGTGAAAGGTAGTGCCGACGCAGGTGGTCAGGAAGTATGCTTGACCTCTGGCCTGGATGTTGAAGGGGACCTCGTTGGTGACATAACCAATGGCTCGGAAGGGGACAAAGATACGAGGAGCAGCAGCCTTGGGTGCCTGTGTACGGGCCTTCTTTGAGACGCCGAACATTGTAGTAGGAAAATCGAAGGGAGAAGAGGTCGAGTTGAAGGAAGGAGGGGGTCGAGGGAGGTTTGTGCTTGTTGATTGTTTTGAGTAAAGGGAGTGTAATTTCGATGTCTCTCGGTCAAGGAGTTTTGATATCGAGAGGCAAGCGAGAGAAGAGGAGATGTCGGTCTTTTAGGAGGATGGACAAAGAAGACACGAATGGAATGCCATTGACCACTCTTTCTTTGACTTCTACCCTAGTTCAAGGTGTATTTTTTTTTCTTTTTTTTTTTGTTTATTACACAAGCCACATGCCATGGACTGCTTTTCACATTATTTTTTTGTTCCCTAATTGGTGGCAACAGAACAGTGCCCTGCCTCACGACAAACCCTCCGCAAGACCAAACCTATTCGTGTGGCAATGTTAAAAGGGCATGGGTAAGCATTGCCACCATGGTGCATCGTGTGATATTTGCTACCAGGAGAAGAATCTAACATAGGGCAATAGACAAAAAGGTCGGCGCACGTGAGCACAGCCCATCATGGGCTGTGTTTTCACTAAAAAGCGGCACTAGTGGGACGCGGGAGTGAGAGAAAGGGGAACCTTCAAAGTTTTTAGTTCGCCACAAATGGTGAACAAAAAGTTCAGCCAAGACAAAAAAAAAAAAAAAAAGGGCGCAGTTTGTCTGCGTAGCTTCTAAGAAGCGGTGGGTTGTTCGCATTTGCTTTCGTTGTTGCATGATAAGACAAGTTAGGAGTCCTTTATTCTTGGTCGTATGTTACAATGTTTTGGCAGGATTGAGATGTGTATGTACAAGTTGCTGCCAGGGATTCAGAAAAATGTGTATGTACAGAATGGTTGGAATGAGAAAAAGAAGAGAGGGCAGTGTGTTTACAAGGGGAACAGGTCTAGGAGATAATACGGGGACGACGAACAAAAAAAAAAAAAAAAAGGGGGAGCGAACAAGAAGTATCCACAATGGCGATGATGAGGACGATGATTGGGCGGGTTAGCACCGCCAACGCGATCGATCCCTTGTTTTTCATGGGGACCAAGGAGACGGACAGCGACACGTACATGGACCATACAGGTAGTCTGGATTAAAAGCCCTTCTCGTCCTCTCCCCTCAACTTTGCAAGCCTTGTCCTCCTGGCTTCACGGTGGGTCAGGCGAGATGGAGGCATCGTCAGCCAAGGCTCGTAAAGGTTCCCATCATTGCTATCGTCGTCCTCACCATCGTCGTACTCGATCTCACTCTCGTTCCCATACCCCTCCTCTTCCTCCAGGACCTCTCCTTCAATCGTGCCTTCAATCTCATCGTCGGCGTCGGGTCTCAAAAGCCCGTCGGATTCAGTATCCAAAAGTTCGTTGCCTGCGTCATCGTCGTCATCGTCCAGGACCGCATGTCCGCCGAGCGTACGATCTGACCAGGTCTCTGGGGGAGAGGCTTGTTGTTGTTGTTGTGGTTGCTGTGTTTGTGTTTGTTGTTGGAGTTGTTGTTGTTGCTGTTGGATGCGCACTGACAGAATTGACTGCATCTTCTGTTGTTGCAATTGCTGTCGTTGTTGAGCCTGGTGAAGGAGATACCACACCGACGCGGAAGTGTCTAAGGGGATTTGCGACGACGAGGGTCCAGTAGAGTGCTCAGCAGATGGTCGAAAGGAGGGCTGTCGTTGTCCAATGGGTCGGATCTGGGCTCTTCCGAGGGAGGGCTGAGGTGGTGGTTGGAGAGGGGCGGAATCGCCGTTGTGTTGCTGGGAAGAGGGGATCAGGGCCAGAAGTCTGTCGATGGGTGCTGCCTCTGCCTGGAGGGCAGGGCCGTAGGCGATCAGGGCGACAAGGGCCGAAGCCAACAACGCGAGACTTGAGCGTTTCAGAGCCATGTTTCTTTCTCACAATGAGGAAAATGGGTAAGTGGGAGGTAGAGAAGAGCACAGGGGTGTTGTGGATGATTGATTGTGAAGAAAGAAAGCGCAAAGGAGGGTGTATTGCACTGACGAGATACAATGGTGTGAACAAAGAAGAAAAAGAGAAGAACAGGAAGAAGAGGAAGAAGAAAGAAAAAAGAAAAGGATGGCTTTATATGATGTGGGCGTAGGGATAGGAGGTGAGAGGGGCTGTTGGATTGGATAGTGTGTGTGAGAAAGAGGCAGGGTGTGAATGTACAGTAGGTGTATTTTTAGGTAGGTGGACAAGTACTTGTGAGGCGGGGGCAATGACAATGGTGGTTATGGCTCAGTCAGCGTAGCCTCACTTTAGTAAAACAAAAATTGAGAGTGAAAAGAAGAAAGAATGACAAAAGGGAGCATTACAGACTAGGTACATTTTGTATGCAAAGTGTGGTCCATGGGTTCGCCCCCGTCCTTCACTGCCCAGACTTATCAAAGACATTCTCGCACACGCATTGGCTGCTGTGTCCTTCCCTGTCATGGCATGACATACAGGCAAAAACAAGGTTCCGCATCGCTTGTGGCGATGTCCAGTTCCATTCTGCCCCACTCACACTCAAGCACACAAAACGCATCAACAAAACAAGAAAATCGAGGGGAGAGAACAAAAACAAAGGCACAGGAAGAGAAGCAAGCTAGTCGCAATATATCTGATCTGGTCACGGACAAGCACAAGCAATAAGCACAAGCAATAAGTACAAGCACAGACACAAGTGCAAGCACGGTGATGGTCCCTGTCGTCCTATCCGTCCCTGTCATTGCTCAATGTCGTCTCCGTTCTTTGTCTTTGAACAATCCTCCCTCTCCCCATTAAAGTTTTTTCGTGCCTATCCCTTTACAGTATCCCTTCCTCGCTGTCCTATGTTTCTTTCGCGGACAGGCCACCAGCAGACAGAATCGGCAAATTTCAACATATCCTGCACAACCCCATCGGCAATCCACATCATGACACAGTTCCGCTTACTCTTGCAAAAGGCAGAAGAAAACAAAAAAGAACTGGTCACTCACCCGCCCTTGATTCCTCGTATTTTTCTGATGTTGCCAGCCCATCCGTGCAACAGTTGCCAAACCATCTCAGGAAACAGATCAGTCGAGAACAACACTAGAAGTCAACAACAACAACTATGACAAAAAAAACTGCTCAACTGTACCCACCCCCACCACATGACGTGCCCGCCCGTCGCCCTATTGTCCATACCCGCTCTCCCCTACGTTGACCGTCTGGGTCTCCTTCTTGTACTCGCTCACTCTGCAGGCTCCATGCGACACTCATACACATGCACACCCCTTTACAGAGCGATTGTTGGCTCAACCTTTGTCTTTCTACTTGCCCATCCTACCTCTTCTGTCCATCCCTCTTTCCTTTCCTCCTTTTTGCGTGCGTCAAACATGCCCCCCTCCCTCAGGTTATTTGTTAGTTTGTTTCTGAACCTTTCTTTTTGTCTCTCTACTTTCTTGTACTTTTTCTGCGAGAGTTTGGGTAGGAGTGCTTTGTTCACGTTTTGGGGGATGTTCTGACGTATTTGTATGATGTACATTACCTCCCCCTGATTTTGCTTCATGTTTAAATAATGTGGCTCACTAAACAAAGCAACAATAGCCCTGGCAAGCACAACAACAGGCCCTGTGCCCGATCAGCAATCTTGAAACAAAGCGTTTATCTCAAACATGACGGAGGATCGTACTCGCTCTTTTTCAATCGCAATCGTACCCTTTGATTCCCACTCAGCCAGTGGCGTACATGTACTTCTTTTACTTGTTGTTGGGTGTGTGAAAGTATCCTGCCTCGTTTATCCTGCAAGGGTGAGCGCCAAGCTGGAGATACATAAAGGTAGCCATGCTGGCATACAGTGTGCCTTATTGAAGATATTATATTGCAATATAGCGCATTAATGCCATTAACAATTGGACCGAGCGGAGAACATTTACCGGGTGGCTCAAAGCCTTTTTTTTCTTATTTGTTTATTTCTCATGACGCCCTCGGACAATGTGATCCTTGCGTATGATGTTATTGATAGAGCTGGCAGACAATTGGTAGACAGTGCAGCATCCATCAAACAATGACTGGAGGTTATATAGGAGGGGCGAGAGAGCGAATGGACAAAAATAGAGGACGATTCGTATCAGTCCAAACTATTGAGGAGCTGTTGCCACCTTCACGAGAATAGGGGACAGAGAGGCCCAAGTAATGGAACCGCTCTCATAGCTTATTTCCAGCTCTTTTGTTCAAGGCACGCCTAGACTGTGATCGCAAGAAGGACACGTTCATGTACCCTGGACTCTAGATCACGTCTTACTTTCAGCTCCCTGCCTTACCCTTCGCTCACTGACTAGTGTATTCGTTCCAAGGTCCTCCAGCAGTATGTGTGCAAGATGGCACATTTTTAGTCCGAGTCGGCGCCTCCCCTGCAGCAATGTGTGAGATAAGCGGAGATGACAAAAGTTGGACGTTGCGGTGAGACCTGAAAGCCAACTTTGGACATTTTTGACGTGATCCGATAGATCTCTTACCCTTGATATGGAAAAAGGTATAGGTTGTGAATTGATAGTCAGACTTATCATTAGAACAAACGGGAGCAAGGATGGTAGTGGAGAAACAAGGAACGAGGGACATACTTTTCTTTCTCTCTCTCATTTTGAGAAAGCGACTTATCTTCCTTCTTGGATTGCCATGATCACCATGTCCATAAATTGTTCTTTGTAAAAGAGATTAAAGAAAAGGGGAGAAAAAGGATGTGTAGACTGAGGGAATTTCTCTCTATCCTCGGAGAGAGAGGAGGGCAACTCCCATGATGTGGCGGGTGAATGGGAGAATAAGAGATTAAGGGTAGTGGCGGCCGAATTATTCAAAGTCCGTGCGAACTGATCAGAACTGATGCGAACTGGGCTCTTCACGTTTGGCACGCAGTTGGTCAAAGTCTTGACCAGTTGACTGAGTGAGTGCGACAGGGGCACAGTCAAAAATGAAAAAAAGGCACCTCGTCACCTCGGCTTTGTTGCAACGGCGATCAAAATCAGTATTGTAAAGCGCTTTGGAGATAGGTACTTTCTTCCCTCTTCAAAGACTGATTCGCTTTCTCGATGTCATCCCCATCCGGATATATTCTTACTCCCGTCGTCCTGGTTGCACTTCAGCGTATCTTTAATCCCTCATGGCTCATAGTGCGTGCCTGCTGCTGGGACTTTGACCTGACATCATCCCGATCCTCCTGATAATGCATGGTCATCGGAGTCCATGCCTGATAGCAATATAGGGTCCATGCGAACGAAGGGACCCATAGGTACGTCAGTCCTCATCATTATCATCATCAACCCTGCTCCTATTTCCTATAAACCATGCACCCTCATCTTCATTTTCTCTCTTGCTAACCAAAAGCAAAAGCAGCATCCTTTTCTCTCCCACTGCCTAAACCCAAAAAAAACTTCTCACAAACATGGACACCAACGCTTCTTCGATGGCCTTCTTCAAGAATATGAAGTGCAACAGCGCCCCTTCTTCATCCTCTCCTCGCTCTAGCAGCCGCCTGTTCTCCTTCAAGTCCAAGAAGCCCTCGCGTGTCTCTCAAGCCAGCGCCTTCAACCCTGCCCACGAGAAGGTCATGTCTTCCAACAACAACTCTGCCAGCACTCTTCTTCGCCACTAAATCCAAGCGAGTAGCGCAAGCAGGCACCTCGAGTGGGCTGCCCGTCTCCCTGCTTGCCTGTGAGGCAGCCTCGGTTTCGCGCCCTGATGCCGGGTCTCCTCTTTCTCGATCCAATCAAGCCTTCAACTGTCCATACCCATCTCTAATCTGCATACACGAGACTTACCCCTCCACTCTCCCATCCCCCTAATATCATCCTCTGTCGCTTTTCCAACCTGCTGTTTTTTTCTTTGTCGAAGTGAAAATACAGATGGCGTTCGTGTTGGCGCGCCTTGATTATTGTTTTCTCATGTCACTCCCACGCCTCATTTTTTTTCTCGCTCATCCTTCTATACTCAAGAACGAGGAAAAGTCCCATCACTAAAAAATGGACAAAGACATGCAAGGCACCAAACACAGCAATGGATGTGCCTCAATGCTTGTGTGAGGCAATTCTCGATCTTTTGCGTCGTCCCATCAGGTCAGTATCAAGGAACAAAAACTCTGGCGCTTTTCATACATTAACCACGTTATAGAGACCTCGGCCTAGATTTGTTCTTTCTTCCATTATGGAAGATGCAACAAGAAGGCTTCTTTAGCTGAACGGCGCATTTCAATCTCGGAAGGTGATCAAACGACGGCTCTACAAGTTGAGGACAGTCAGAAGTACGAGGATACTCGTTCACGCGGCAAGTAATGAATAATGAATTATGGAGTAATAGAACGCAGTATTGCTTTGCCTTTTCGTTCTTGTCTTCTCTCACCATTTTACCGTTAGTCGAGTCTTGACCACGTTTCCTGCTTGAGCTTTGCGACTGAGTACGAAAGGGGCAGAGGCGAGAAAAAAAAAGTAAGTCATTTGTGTCTCGATTGGCGACGTTTGCTTCTGCGCATTTCAACTGCGATCACTTTCAACAAGCAAGATCAGTATTCTATCCAGCGCAAAATGTATTGTATTGAGATAGTCATTTTCTTCAAAGACCGACTTGATCTTGTTGTCTAGACGCTTTCACCCTTGTCTTGGTTGCACAATTCACCCAGCCAGCCAGCGTATCTTTAAATCCTTGGCCTTCATGGCTCATCCTTGGTACTGCTGGACTTTTCCTTCTTCATCCCCGATCCCGCTGATACACTATGCCATGGCGGAGTCCACGCCTGATAGGAAAAATGGGGACCTATGCGAATAGTAAGAGCGAGAGAGGAGCCATAGATAAGCTAGATTATGCCTCCAATTTTCTATATAAGCCCTGCGTCCGTCACTCGTTTTCCCATTCTTATTCTCCATCCTCATCACGCATCAACTCACCGCATCTCTTGCCTACCAAAAACAGCAGCAACCAATCCTACCCAACCCCCTACTCTCCAAACAAAAACCTCTTACAAATATGGACACCAACGCTTCTTCGATGGCCTTCTTCAGGAACATGAAGTGCAACAGTGCCCCTTCTTCATCCTCTCCTCGCTCTAGCAGCCGCCTATTCTCCTTCAAGTCCAAGAAGCCCTCGCGTGTCTCTCAAGTCAGCGCCTACAACCCTGCCCACGAGAAGGTCATGTCTTCCAACAACAGCTCGACCAGCACCCTCCCCCGCCACTAAATCCAACAGTGCAAGTGGACCGCTTCTTGTCCTGCTGGCCAGCCATTCAAGTTGACTAGCCAGCCTCGGTCTCGCGCCTTGATCCCGCGTTCCCATTCCTCGATCCAAGTCAACCACTCGACTATCCATACCCATTCACCTAATACCTTCATCTGTATCATATCTAAATAAACAAAACTATCAAAAAATAGTCCCTCCTTCGTCAAGAAGGATCGTGGTTCTTCTCTCAAAATATCACCGCCTCGGCTAACCCAACAACTTCTGAATATTACATTTTGTTATGCACACCACATGTCTTCATTTCTTTCCTACGAATTCATTTTATTTTCTCTGAGGAGAGGAATGGAGGCAGGTTAGCTGAGAGAAACAAAACACATTCTTCGGATGTATAGTCGACTCCTGCGTGAGTGCGAGAGGTGAGAGAGGCTGCGCCTAAAACGAAACTCTTTGTTTCTCCTGTGATTGCGGGGTTTTCAACAATGGTCTTGCCCAAGCCACACTTCGAGTTTGAATATCCTGTAGGAGATGTCAAGAAAGGGTGGCAAGGAATGCTAGCATGGGTTATGGGTGACATCTCTGGACGTTGTGTGCGACTGGTCGGTTGACACGAACCTCCAAATAGGTCAATGTTCTTAGCCATGTGGCACCATGCGGCACCTATCAAGAAAGAGAACATGAATTTCGAACGACACCATGCTTTGTTAGAGTCGAAATGGAAAAGTGTGAAATTGGTGGCGTCAAGGCTGTGGATGGCGCAAGTTACGCCATGCCCTCAACGTGTATTTTCGTTTGTGGCTTGCTATGATTACATGGTTGAGCGGGGTCTCTTTTCGTCAGCCCTAACCTGCACAACCATGCGTTGCCAATCTGGGGGTCGTTACAGTATGTATTCCAGGAAACAGAGAACAGGCGATGGGTAGACTACTGTACCTTGTACCTTGTGCCTATTGCCATGTGTTTTGGAAAGGCTGTAGGCGTGAAGAAAGAAAAACATGCCAACAAACGAGCTGGACAACCGAGTTGCCGTAGGTTTCGGTACAAACATGTACCGTACACCATGGTCGTGGGTGGGCTGAGATTGGCAGTGATTGGTTCATTTGTGCGGGACACCTTCCCTTTTCTTATTTGATTTCTACTCCACTTCTTTTTCTTCTCTCCCTTCTCTTTCTCTTTCTCTTTCTTCTTCCTCTTTACCCTCTTCACCCTCTTCACCTTCTTCACCCTCTTCTCCCTTTTCATCCTCCTTCCTTCATCCCATTTTACGTCTTTTATTTCTCTTTTCTTTTTTCCTTTGTCATTACCTTTGTGCTCTTTTCCACCTCTTTCACGACCACTCATCCTCCTTCCCTTCCTCCTTGCCTCTGCTTGTTTCGCCCCACCCTACCTTACTACCCTTGCATGCCCATCTAACTTTGCTCCTCTCCCAAGTCCTAGTTCCTCATCCACATACAACAGCATACCCCCAACTTTCACACCCAAAAACCAACGCACACGTTCGCTTCCCTGTTCTTGTTCGTCTCCTCAACTCAACCAAAAACAATAGAAAAAAACACAACAAAAAACAATCAACAAAAAACAATCAACAAAAAAAAACGACTTTCCACTCTCATCATCGTCATCATCTTAGCTTTGCTCCTTTTTTCACTCATTCCCACCAACCTGTACATACCATATACGTCAAAAAAGCAAACCTTTCAGATTTGTAAATAGAATCTTTTTTCCTTTCCTCATCAACTTACTTGGACATCGAGAGACAATATTGTTCTCTTCCTCATCATCCCCCTTTCTCCCCGCCCCTCGTTTTCTTTTCTTTTTCTTGTTTTCTGTCTCCTTGTTTTTCTATCAAGTTTTATTACAACCCAAGCTATTTTTCTGATCCTCCTCCTCCTCCAACCACCCCCCTACGATTACCGTCATGACCACCAAGCAACTCGACATGTCCTTTGACGCAATGTCCCTCCGTGACAACGGCCTCGCCTCGCCCATCGACCGCCGTTTCTCTCAGTATGGCTCCGAGCGTACCCCCTCGAGCCCCCTGACCCGCAAGTCGACCACTGGCTCCCAGCGCAACAGCGTCAGAGGAGACGGCAAGGACAACCGCCGTCAATCCAGCCGTCTGTCTGTCGCCAACATTGTACGTATCTTCAATCATCATCCCCAACGGAAGAAAAGAAAAAGAGAGCAAAGAGAATCCTAGTCTTCCTTCCTTCCTCTCCTCCCTTTAGCCCAGACGACCAATGGTTGATCACCATCAAAACATCCACACCTGCACCTTTGCACACACGGTCATCCCCCTTTGTGTCACTCAAAATCTCAAGGTTCTCCACACTCTCGGACTAATTTTTTTTATTGCATTGATGGTTACATAGAATTGGAGCCCTTCTCAGGCTTCGCCCGTCCAGTCGCCAATGCTGCAGCAGGATCCCCGCCAGCAGCAGGCCCTCTACGGCTACCAGCAGCAGCAGCAGCAACAAATGCCCATGGTTCAGCAAGGCCCATTCTTGAACCAGATGCAACAACAGCAATTGCAGCAGCAGCAGCAGCAGCAGCAGCAGCAACAGGTCGTTGAGGAACCTGCCGACACCATCCCCACCGCCATCGTCATCAAAAACATTCCCTTTGCCGTCAAGCGCGACGCTCTCTTGGCCATCCTCGACAACTTGGACATCCCCAAGCCTTATGCCTTCAACTACCACTTTGACAATGGTGTCTTCCGCGGCCTGGCCTTTGCCAACTACCGCACTGCAGAGGAGACCGAGATGGTTGTCAATGCCGTGAACGGACTCGATGTCTCTGGACGCAAGCTTCGTGTCGAGTTCAAGAAGGTTATGCCCGCTGCCGAACAGGAGAAGCGCGAGCAGGACAAGGCCGCGGCCCAGGCTGCTGAGGCCCTTCACCGTCGCGAGTTGGAGCTGATGGAGGCGCAGCTTTTGGAGCAGGAACGCCGCGAGCAGGAGCAGCGTGAACAGGAACGTCGCCAAATCGAACTCCAGAACCGTGAATTCGATCGCGAGCGTCGCAACCGTTCGTCGGTCATGTTGGAGCGACACAACTCGGGACGTAGTTCTGATTATGATGAAGCCGATGCACGCTACTCTCCTACAGGTAAACTGTCATGCACCATCCCCCTTTGCAGCGATTTGAGCTATCCCTCTATTTTTACCAGTTAGGGCCCTTTATTTCCTTTTGCTTTTTGGGACATGCGTTTGAGGTAATGCTCATTGTCTAATTTGTATATCATCTTCATTTCTGCATGCTCTTTTCTCCTAATTAGCCAATCTGAATCAATTGGACTTGAACGATGGCGAAACCCTTGCGTTTTACGACCGCTTGTTGATGTTTAGAGGCGACTCGACCAAGGATGACATGATCTTCCCCGAGAACCTTAGTGCTCGCCAACGCAAGATCCTTCACCTGATTGCCGACAAGCTGTCCCTTTACCACTTCAGCGAGGGCGAGGGTAATGTGCGCAGGCTCATTATCATGAAGACCCCTCCTCCCAATGCCGTCTTTGAGGCTCCTGCTCCCAGATCTCCCAAGGTAATACTTGGCTTGAATGAAACCAATACTATTCTATTGCTAGATTAATGTATATAGTTGACTAACGAGGTGTTACCTTTGTTTTGCAAATAGCAACGTCCCATGTCCTTTGCTGGTCGCGGAAGCTTGCGCTCCGAGAGCCCCGTCCCCAAGGCCAGAACTCCCTTGGCTGATGCCACCATCGGATCTGCTTCCCCTACTCGGTCTCTCTACAGAAAGTCCATGGTGTAAGTTTTATTGTAGTATTACTTGTCAACGATATGTCGTAACATTCAGCGACATGAGTCTCATTCTAACGTTTTTTTCGCTCTTCTGTAAATGACATAGTCTGAACCCCGAGATGACAGCCAACATCATTTATCCCATTCGTCAACCCAAGGGCCCTGAGCCTGGCAAGGTGTTTACGATTCGCGAGCAGAAGCAGCTCCGCGATGCCACGATGATCATGCCCGCCTTCCATGTTCGCCCTCAGCCCACCCGCACGTTTTCGGGTCGCACCGTGTCGCTCGACGTCAAGGCGCCTAGCTTCACCCCCACCAACGTTTAAGTTGGCATATTGCTTCATAGCACATTTTTCCACGCAGATTGCTGCATTCGATTCAGGGAGATTCGACAAGAGCGTCCTTTATCTTGCCTGATCTTTTATTTGGCCAAAGGCGAAGTTCAAGGCCTCGTAGGTCGTTTCATTCCCTACCTCTCACCTAGTTTCCTTTTGACCTTCCTTTTTCTCACATTTGACGGTTCGAGCTTCTTTGACTCTTTAGTTCTTCGATCCTTTTTTTTTTTGTTGTCATTAAACGTTTGTTTATTTTCACAACTTTTTACTTGAGAATAGGATTGTGAATGTATGTTTAGATCTGAATGAGGATGTTACGTTGTGGTTGTTGTTGTTGCTGTTTGGGTACCTGCGGGGTAGTGGGGGATCCGAAGATAGAGGACTGGTCCTGGGGCACAGTTTGAACAATGTAATCCAGCTCCAGCATCAAATCGTAGCAAAAGTCGTCCAGTTTCAAATCGTTCGTGTCGAATCCTAATTATTTATACACAGCAAAAAAGTATATCGTTAGTGCAGGTCCTCCTGACCCATGACACATTTTCAACAGACAGACAGACAGACAGACAGACAATGGGAAGGTGGAATTCAATTGATGCGGGTTATGTGAGAGGTCACTTACCAAAGGGATCTTCGATCTGGTTTCCAATAGCCTCGATACCAAAGAGTGTGAATGCGACGGCACCGCAGAGGGGGATGGTGAGCCACTTGACGTCGCGGACGGTTGTGAAGGGGAGGATACAGCAGTACATGGTCAAGATCTGCTTCAAGTGGATGTTATACGCAACGGGGATAGGAGTCAACAGAATTCGCTCGAGGTTTCCGAAGCAATCAATCATGTTCGAAAGCGCCATGGAGCATTGACCCTGGTAAGGGATATCAATCAACTCCTTCTCCTTGACATAATTGATCCAAAGCGACAACTGGTACGAGATCTCGAGTGGGAGGGACATCGAAGCGTTCGAGTTGTCTTTCTGGATGACCCAATCGTTCTTGTCGGTCTGGATATGTTGACGATGGTGAATGTATTGTGTCCTGAGGTTGGATTCGGATTTGCAGGGGACAAAGTCTTCAGGCAACAAACCCTGCAAGTCTCTGTACGAGGTTCCGTATTCGGCTCGGAGGTGGTGCTTTGTGGCAACAGCAAAGGCCAGGAGCATGTTGATGGCGCGCAGCTTTTGGTCGTTGATGGCGCTGAAGGAGAGGGGTCCGTCGGGTTGATGCTTTTCTTTGATGCCGACCCAGATGACGCGGGCGATATTACGGATGTTAGTGTTCATAGTTGTCCAGATCTTGCGGCCTTCCCAGAATCGATCGTAGGCGGTGTTGGTTCTGAAGGCGAGAATCAAACCAATGACAATACTCAATGACGGGACTATTGTAGTAGGGGTGGACCATGAAAGTGTGTATTTTGTTAGTCAGTCAAAGTTTTGTCAAGAAACTCATGTCGACAGAGAAAACATAACACATTCCGCTGCCCCTTGTTGTTGTTGTTGTTGTTGGTTTTTTTTTTTTTGTCCCGAGTCCTTGCTG
This sequence comes from Linnemannia hyalina, assembly GCA_019671135.1. Taxonomy (NCBI): domain Eukaryota; kingdom Fungi; phylum Mortierellomycota; class Mortierellomycetes; order Mortierellales; family Mortierellaceae; genus Linnemannia; species Linnemannia hyalina. The sequence continues at coordinate 2,934,679 of JAHRHY010000001.1, forward strand.
TTCGCTGTTGTCCATGGAGTTTAACTTACTGATAGAACCAGCAATGGCAATGTCGAGTCCAACAGCGAGATAAAAGTAACTGACTCCAATGGCTATTGCCATCGAGAACAGGACGTTCGGCAGAATCAACGGAATAACCTATCATGCAAAATAAAATATGTTAGTTAGGAAAATATTAATTGAAAAAAAAAAAAAAAAAAACGTGCTTTTGAGACGCCTGAGTGTCAATTGGAGGATATGGAGGAGGAGGAAGAGAGGAGAAACTTACGGAGCCGCGCCAGATGAGTGCGATGGGGTAGCCCCATGGACTCTCAGATGACATTCCACGTTTTGCCATCTCTTTTTGTTTTTTGTTATGCGGAAGGAGTAATAAGGTTATTTGAGGAGTGGAAGGGTATATACAGGAGTTGCGTTAAGATGGTTAATGAAGTGAGAGAGAGTGAGAGAGAGACCTGTTGGTTGGAGGATGACAACCACTGGCGGGAGGAGGGGACAGGGGCAAAGGGAAAAGGGAAAAAGAATGAAGAGAGGAAAAGAAGAAAGAAAGATGAGATCATCAAACAAGCTAACTCTGGCGATATTTTCAGCGACGGCGGTCAGGACAACTTGGGAATAATGCTGCTGCAGCTGGGAGAGGAGAGGCTGCTGACACTCTTTTTTCACTTTCAGCGATGGGAAAAGGAAAACAAATGGCAAAAATAAGATGAGAGCCCTTGCTTGCGATGTCCCTGTGCGAATGGGAAGGAGATTATGGAGATAGAGTAAGTAAGCGGAGGGCTAGGTCACTTCCAAAGGAAGGCATAAGGGTTATGACTTCCTAGGTAGTCCTTGAGACTAGATGTACTCCATGGTCTCCAGCATGGCTACCATGTGGCTGTATTGTCAGTCAGGACATTCATCGGCAGCCAATGGTGGAAAGAGTTTCTCCATACACCATTTATCAGACATCAGACATCGGACACCATATGTCTAGCCCAACTTCGATCTCAGCATGGCAGCAGTCACTGTTGCTGTCTTTTTTTCTTTTTTTTTCTTTTTTTGTCGTCGGCCATTGCACAACTCCATTCACTTCTCTTCTCTTACCTTCCACTTTCTTACTCTTCCTTTCTTCTTTTCACACTTGTTACCTAATACCTTTCGCAAAAGCACACCTCCCACCTCATCCTCTATTAAAATCCCTTCCAAAAACATGGACTTTTTTTCAAACGCCTTTGTCACACGGGACGTTGTCGACCCAAAAAACGTGGTCGTCAAGGACGGGATCCACATCCGCGAGAATGCCCTCTCCAGCGAAGGTGCCACCCTTGCCCCTCCGCCTATATCCGGAACCTCTTCTTCTTCCTCCTCTGCCGACGGCGCAGGCGCTTCAGGATCAGACGTCGTCAACTGTGAAGTTTGTGGAACCGTCGCAGCGAAATACAAGTGCCCTGGATGCTTCTGTCAGACCTGCTCGCTGGTCTGCTCGAAACAACATAAACTCGACACCACCTGTTCTGGTGTCCGTTCTAGGACTCATTTCGTGGAGCGGAAACAATATACCGAGCTGGATATGATGAGTGGTAAGTTTTTTGCTTGTTCGTTGTTTCTCTTTGCTCAAGCGGGTTGTGGAGGTAATTTGATTGACGCGTGCCCTTTGTCGATCAATAATCATCCATGTAAATATCTCACACGTTTGATATCTGTCATGATTGACATAGATTACAACTTTTTGGAAGAAGTCGGTCGGACGGTGGACAATGCAGCCCGCGAGAACATCAAACTCGAAGTCGGGAGTGGAACACAAACGAACCGGAAAAAGATCTTTGGACCCAACGGTGTCGTCACCGTCGGCGGAAACAACCGTCGAGATCGTCAAAACAACAACAGGAACAGGAATCAGCAACAGGATGATGAGGAGGAAGACACAACGGCTGCAGGGTTGGCGAAGAAGGCTGCTCGGGATTTGGAGCGATTGGGAGCAGAGGGCAGTGGATCTTATAGGGACAAGCAGCTTATCTTGCAGGCTAAGAAGCGCGGGACCCATTTGATCATGATGGCTGATGGACTCAAGAAGCGGAAAGAGAACCATACCAATTGGAAAGAGAAGTAAGCATCTCATCTTTTTTCTACTCTGCTACAGAATTGTTTAATGACAGAGTAATGGATGATACATCATTTTACTGACGCACAATATTGATGTTGTTACCTAACTGTTACTAGGCTAGGCAAACTCAACTGGACAATTGAATGGCTGTTCCCAGAGATCGACTCGACCAGAAGGATACTGGAGCACAGGAACGAAGATTCTCTGACACTGAAGTCCCTCTTGACAGCAACTCTTGCTAAGGACGAGAACAAGGACGTTGCGGCAACATACACCGCCGACACTCTGGACCAATGCCGTCTCTACTTTGTCATCCCCCTTCGTCACGTAAGAGCCATACTTCGCAAACTCTTCGTTACTCTCTAGGATGCTGCGAGGCAAATACGAATCGGCACTCACTCTTTTTGCCTTTCTCATTTAAAAACGACGATATAGGCGAATCAACCAGGGTTGTACCCGCTTTCAATGGCAGCCAGTTTGCAGGAGGCGCTCAAGTTCAAGAAAGTCTTGGAGTGCCCCACCATCCTTGTTCTCGGACCAAGTACCATCAGCAGCAGTGTCTCCGAAATTCCTGCAGTTTTAGAGCAGGATTCTAGCGCCCCATCATCATCATCACCAGCAGCAGCAGCAGCAGAGGCAGTGGCAGTGGCAGAGACGGAGACAAAAACGGAGCCAGCAACAACCGAAGCAACAGCTAGCACAGGAGCAGGAGCAGAAGCAGAAGCGGCAGAAGTTGCATCCTCGTCGGATGCACATGCAGACAAGGACAAATCCACAACTACGACGGCAGCAACAGTGACAGCGGTGCACCCACTCCCGACCGACCACACACACCCACTTCTGGAAAAGTACACCATCGAAGAACCTCCAACCCAATGGCCCAAGAAGCCTACTGCCCCCACAGCAGCAGCAGCAGCAGCAACAACATCACCAACAGCCAACCAGAACAACAAGCGACCCAACGAGAATACCAAGGCCGTTGCTGCTACGAACAAGAAGGCCAAGATCGACAATGAGGGCAAGGAGGATATAGAGATGTCAGAGGAGGATAGCGACGACAGCAGCGACGAGGATTCGAGCGACGATGACTCGAGTGACGATGATGCTTCGTCAGATGATTCTTCAGACTCGAACGACAATGAAGATGTCGCTGAAGGCGAGGGCGGCAAGGAAAGTGAAGGAGTCGCGGTGGCTGAGGAGGATAACGATGGTGGAGCCGAAGATGTCAATGATGCAGAGCTCAAGATTGGTCAAGCCATCATGGAGGCCTTCAACCAGGACTTCGGTGGTTCTGCCGCCGAATAAAGTGACAAGGACTAGCACAGTTGCAAGCACAAGCATAGACACAGTCGCTGTTATTTGCTATTTGAATATTTGTTATTATCTGTGAAGTTGGAAAAGAATGGTATACGGAAAAAACTATGTAAAAGAAACGAGGAACGGACACCCCACACTTTTGAGGAGATGTTTATCCGTTGTTAAAGAACGAACGAAAGAAGAAAAAGAAACGACAAAAGGAACAAAGAAGAAGCAAATGAAAAAGAAGACTGAGTTATCCAAGCGAACGAGATAAATATTTGTAAATGAGGGGGGAAAGGTAGAAGGGTGTCGAGATGGATATTACTTGATAGATGCTGGTTGGAAGACTCGGTAAGGAGGAGGAGATGTTTGAAACGATGTAGGATAAGAAAAAGACGTGACCCTCTTTGTCTCTCGCTACTTTAGTTTAGCCTTGGGTTAATGGAGTCTTATGGAGGACGAAGAGTGGAAGGGGGGCTTGCTGTACAACGTTGTCTCTCGCGCGCGCGTGCTTTTACAGGAGACCACAGTCGCGGAGGTTGGTCTGGATGATAATATCGCTGACAGCGGCCATGACGAACTTGATCTGGGAAGTGTCGGTCGCGCATGTAAAGTGGGCATAGATCTGCTTGGTGTCGGACAAGTTCAGGTTGACGAACCGTTGGAGGATGTACTGTGATGCCAGATCGTAGTCGTCTCCACCTGAAGTGATCAAAAAAGTAAGACATGTAAAGTATTTGTGTTAGACAAGTGATCAAACATCGGTGCCCCAGACCGATATCATGTTTCAGAACAACTGCCTATCAGTCTCATCACTCGACACGGTTAAAGTTGTTTACCTTCAAAGTCGGGGAAGTACTTGCGCATGGGCGAGATGGGCAACTTCTCCTTGAAGCGATCGATCTTGTTGAGGAAGAGAATGATCGACGTTTTCACGAACCACCGAGAGTTGCAGATAGAGTCGAAGAGCGTCAAGGCCTCTTGCATACGGTTGACCGTCTCGTCCTCAAACAGCAGCTGGTCGTATTCGGAGATAGCCACCAAGAACACAATCGCTGTGACATTCTCAAAGCAGTGGATCCACTTCTTACGCTCGGATCGCTGACCACCCACATCGAACATCATGTAGGTCAAATCACCAATCACAAAACGCGTTTCTGTAATACCCGTGGTCTTGACACGAGACCGGAGCACATCTTGGTCTGTAGGGATGTAGTCTGACTTGGCAATCCGGTCAATAGAATCGAAATAGCTAATAACAAGTCATTTGTAAAGGATTCGCCAGGTTAGACACAAATACGCAAGCGAATGAATATACGTAGAGTCTTCTAGCTGGTGCAAGATACTTACTATTTGGCAGAGTCGTTGAGCTGGTACTCGCGACTGCGCTGGAAGGCCTGCTGGACGTTAGGGTCAACCCAAAGGTTCTGAACGGCAACAGCAACCTCATGGGGCATGTACTCGCCTTCAATTTGAGGGGGTAGGCTCATGACAATAATGGCATAGTTGCGGTTGGCATCGTGGTAGAGAGGTAGCTCCATCTTATCCATGGCCTCAAGGATAACGCGCATACTAGAAATGGCAGAGCAGGCCAAAAAAAGAAACGGCAAAAAGTTAGTTGCTGAACACGCCTAATAGTCTACTCGGACACCCCACGCAATTTGCCTCTCCCCACGTTGTTTAGCGATTGATTTTTCACCAGCCCTGTCTCGCTCTCACGCGAAGCACCACACTAACAAGAAGAGCGATGACATAGCGGTCCGCATTCGCATTAGCGAGTGAATTTGGACCAAACCCAATGAATGTGTAACACCGCTTCAACGGTGCTCCAACACGCTTTTGCATTCCAAACAAGTGTGTTGCTCAAAAGCAAAGCTGTGTAACAGGGACGAAAGAAGATGAGACGAATGCATATTTGTTTGTGCAGTGTTTTAGATCTCCTTGTTATTTTTTTCTCTGAAAACAAGGGGGTAAACGTAACAAAAAGGGCGCACAGGTATTATGCATCACAAAAAATATTTTTTTGGGGGGGTTAGGGGGTAAGGAGTGACCAAGGAGAGAGAGGTGGAAAAGGAAGGGCCTTCCTTAGCTCGCATAATTGGATGTAGGTTTTGCGTCCGTATGGAACTGTGCCAAGTCCTGTCCACCAAGAACAAGGCCCCAGCTCTCTTTTTATACGTCTTCTTACCTTTGGACAGTGTTAGAAAAGATGATTTCCTTGAAGGCTTCCCGCTCTTCCTTGGAGTAGCCTCCATCGTGGATCAACTTCATCTGCTTGAGGATGGTTGACTTGCCAGACTCTCCGGCACCTGCATTAATTCATGCACGCAAAATACAAACCAATGAGCGTTAGAATTTCAATGGGCATTGTTTAAAACGTTAACCCCTGGTTTGCATGAACGGATGCATGATGCAAACCGTTATTGACACTTTTGCTTTTTGTCGCAATTGCACTGTTACATGTATCCTTTTAACTGTCTCCTTACCGAGCAACAACATCTTGACTTCGTTGCGCATCTGCATGCGGTCACGGCGAAGCTGGTTCTCAATATCCTCATTTCGGCTACGGCCCTCCTTATCTTCTTGGCTGATGCAGCAACCCATGGTGGTGTATGTGTCTTGTTTTAAGGGTGGGGAAGATTTGGGAGAATGTCGAGTGTGGAAGCTTAGGCGTTATAGGAGAGGGGATATGGCTGGGATGGGCGCTGGTTGGTCGGGAACGATCGAATGCTGTAGTTAAATAGGGAAGATAATGGCAAAGAAAGGTATATTCTGGTCAGTACAACGTGATACTTTCATGGTGCAAAGGAAAGGTGAATAAAGGTGGGTGCCTGAGTTAAGTGAGCATTCGTTACAGGCGTCGGAGAAGAATGAATCGGAGAGTTTGGTAGACAAAATATAACGTAAATAAAAGGTTGAGTGAGAATGGAGAAGGAGACTGAGCGACGATGGAGTTGAGGAGCTGAAGGAAGCAGCTACTGTTGCTTCAGGGTGGTAAGAAAGGCATTGAAGAGCAGGGCTGGGTGATGATTGTGAAGAGTAACGAAGAGTGGAAGAGAGTGGGGGTGGAGAACGAGGCGCCGAATGTCCAATTATGAACAAGGAGCTCTTCTTCCAATAGACATGGGGCTGCTCACGCTCTGTTGATTCTGTTCGTTCTTGACTGTCAAGGTGTGAGGGTGCTCTTTGTTGACATCAAAACTGCAGCGAACCTTTTTTTGGTTGTGGAAATGGGTATTAACGGGGTGGGATTATTGGTCAACGTAAGAGAAGAGGGTGAGGTGGGGAGAGAGAGAGAAAGAGAAAGAGAGCGAGAGCGAGCGAGCGCGAGTGCGTGCACAAGAGATAAGAAGAGAGAATGAGAGAGAGAAGCGAAAGAGAAGAAAAAAAATTGGAGTAAGGGATTGGATGAGCGCCTCCCAGAAGAATCGCAGAGTATCAGAGTGTATGCAAACAAAGACGGTATTGGCCTTGTGTAATAACAATAGGCAATTAAAAGTAGAGAAGAAAACATGGGTCGGGCGAAATGGGGCAGGCAGGCAGGCAGATGTAGCAACAGCGAAGGCAGCGATGGATGGAAAACTGAGAGCCTGCTCGAGCTAGGAGGTGAAAGGACCAAGGTCCAAGGCTCAGGAGTGTTCCTTCTTTTTTTCTTCTTGTTCTCGTCCCTCTTCTGGTCTGGTTTGAATCAGGGGGAAGGTTTGGCGCGTAATGAAAGTGGTGAAAGTGTGTGAAGATACAAGTAGAAGGGCAAGAAAGGTGGTGTTGTAGGGACAATCAGAGATGAACTGCAAGGGGACTTTTTGTCCATTGGCTCCAGTCGGCTAGGTCTCTTGGGACCCCCTCAACATACAACACAACTACCGCGACGCTCTCTGTCTGTCTGTTTCTTATCCGTCTTTTTCAATCCACTCTCCTTTTGTTTACTCTCTCATTTTCTCTTATCCATTGAGTCCTTCGCTGGTTCTCTCTTTCCTTCCCCTCAAAATGGGCCACTGGATGTCCTTGCGCAAGGTACCCCATGGAGTCTTGTTGTTGTTGCTGCTGTTCAAGTATCGGAAGAATATCACTTCTGAGCAGGCAGGGCAGGGACCAGAAAAAGAAGACGAAAAAAGGGGGCATGCGCACAAGGGATGGAGAGGGAAGGGGAAACAAGGGAACAAGGGGACAGGGAAAAATACGAGAGGGGAAGGAGAGGAGTGAGAGGGAGTAGGATGCCATGGGAACAGGGAGGTGTGAATGTATGGGAAATGGGACTAATTGCTGGAGCAACTAATTTTTTGCCTGAGCTGGTGACCAGGGTGAGGTGACACGATTGGAGAGGACGAGGGGCTGTTCGTGGTAACCAACCATGTGGGAAGTAGGTACGAACACAAATAAAACGGCTCAACAATTATAATAGTGCGGACAAGAGAGAGAGAAGAGGAGTTGCAAAGAGAGGCGGAGGGGAATTGAACCGGATTGAACAGAGCTGGATTGAACAATTGTCAATGACAACAATCGAGGTACAAACCTTTTTTTTTTTGCTTGGCTTTGCCTTGGACCAAAAAAAAGGCAAGGGGGATGCGGGATTGTTAGGGTGGGATAGGCAAGGAAAAAGGTCTGTTGAAGATTGTTCGTTCAAACGGGTCGTATCTTGTCTGTTGGCAGAAAGAGATGTTCAGGTGTGTGCTGAAGAAAGAAAGAGTGAATGAGTGTGAAATGAAGGATGAGTGTTTGTGTGTGTGTGTGTTTGCGAGTGATGGAGAGGGCGATTGATTGGCGCAGAATGAAGTTGGCGGTGGAGAGGAATGAGACAAGTAATGACAGTGCGTGCAGGTAAGAGATGGGTGACGAAAGTCAGAGGAGAGAGGGTCAAGAGAGTGAAGAGAGAGTGAAGAAAGAGAGTTGTTGAGTTTGGGAACTACAGTTAAGAGAGAAGAAAAGAGAAGAGAAGAAAAGAAGAAAGAGAGCAAAAAAAAGAGGGAAGAGGGAAAGAAATAAGAAAAAAAAGAAGGCTCAGCATCATCATCATCATCATCATCATCCCCGCCAAAATAACATTTTTTCTATACTCTGTCTCACTGTCTCTCTCGTTCTCTTCTTTCTCTCTCTCGGTCAATTAAGCAAGGTTTTGCTTTGCTTTCCTTTGCTTGTTCCTGTGACAACTCTTGTTTATTGAGAACCAACATCAATAACGTCAAAGTAAGACAGGCACAAGCAGAAACAAGAAAAAAGCAAAAAGCAAAAAGGCAATCAGTGCTCTAGTGCACAATCGGGCATTGCTCGCCCTGTTCTCTCTGCCTTTTGAAAAAAAGGAAAAGGATGCGTGACTAAAAGACAATTGGATCGATTGAATAAACAATCCCTCCAAAAACAACAATAATAACAACAACACGTCCTCGTCGCTTTCCCTTTTTTTTTTTTTTTCTTTGCACCCTCAATCGTCCTGTCCGATTTCAATTCTGCTCAACACCGCGTCAATGGAGGAGCTGTTGCCACTGTTGTAGTAATTGACAAGGCAATTATTGATGAACAAACGGACCGAACGTTAAGGCAACAAGGGGTAGAGATGGATAAATCCGAACTACCCAACCGTGTACCTGGTCTATTTTCTGTACGATCAATAGAAAATAGCGGCCCAGCCCTTCTTTTCAATTGCTGTTTGTCCGTAATGAATGGTCAATTGCATTGGCGCGCGTTTCTTCGTCTCTCTCTTCCCCCCTGTTGTCCCCATGGCCCCCCTTCCTCTCTATTCGTTTGCTCACTTTTTCCTTCTCATACTCTTCTTTTTTTCCTTCGCTCATTCTCCCCCTTTTTTTCGTTGAGCTTTTTCGTTTATTGCCATCTTTATGAGTTGGAAAAATGAAAGAGAAGAGAGAGAGGAAGGAAAAAAAGAGAGCTCCCCTTTTTGTTAAAAATGAAAGTTTGCAATGCTATGGTCATTTTTTTCCTGCGTTTGATGTTGTTCGCGACACGCCTTGATTTCCTGGCAACAAACCCCATGGTCCCATAGGTTCCAATTCAAAATGTATGGCATTTACTGGGTGTCTGTAGAACTTGAGTTTCCATTTCTGCGTTCATCAACAATACACACAAGGGCAACTCACTTTATATTGAGGAGACAGGAAGAAGCATAGTTGGGATGGGATGGCAATCCAATAAAATATTCAAGGGGGTGAAAAATGGATAATGACAGAGAGCGAGAGAGAGACATGGGTCCATCCATCCACATTGAGCACCAACCAGGCAAAAATGGAAGCTAATTGGGCTTGGACCATGGGGGAAGAGTGAGTGGAGAGAGAGGAGGAGCAGGAGGACGAAGGGGGCCCCATCATGCATTAAATGTTTCTTTTCGTTGTCGTCGTTGTTGTAGCCATTGTTGTGCCATGGTACTCAAGGAGACACACAGAGAGAGAAAAAAAGACATACATCAACATTGGGCAACAACATCATCAACGTTTAAAAAAAAATTGCATGAATCCAGGAATATATTGCCGCCTTTTGCATCCCTTTCCTGTTGGGGCAACAACGGTCTGAGTGACAACCCTTTTTTTGGGCGTCGTGAATAGCCTCAGGCTAACTTAATTAACGAAAGAGAGGAGGGTAGGATGCAATCAAAGAGGAAAGAAAACACGGAGTAAGGTAGACAAGGGGGTCCAAGGATTATTCAGAGCAGAGCAAGACGTACTTTATTTGCTACTCTACATCCACAGAAACAGACACGCGCAGACATAGACATACGCACCCAATCGAGAGCAACACACTCCCAACCGCAAGATCTACTAAAAAGAATTAGAGTGCTAGTCGATGCTGAAGAACGACGGTTACCCTCTCTTCCCTTCTCATTGGCATTATGGCCAACAGCCGCCCAGTTCCGCCTAAAACAAGCAACTGCAACAGCGAACAAAAAAGCCCATCATGCAAGGGGAAGGAAGTGCGGTTGTTAATTTCGTCCAACCCGCCTGTTAAAAAATCGCCGGTCGCGAACACAAAAAGGCATTTTTCGCCTTTTCTTTGACAAGAGCAAAGAATGTGACCCAGGCGTGCGTCCCTTAGTGTTTAAGACAAAGGCAAGCGGATCGCCCTCTTTTTTTTTTACTGCTGGCCCTTCACTCTCCACCCCCAACGTATGCATGGCACAATAGGCGGAATTTTTAGGGGGGGGTAATCAAGCGAAGAGAGCAAGAAAAAGAGGAAATATGGCCCATGGACAGAGTCGAACACCAGGCAACTCGTCCTCTTTCTCTTCTTCCTCTTTCTCTCTAAAGCTTGAGGAATGTCTAAAACAATATGCCATGTTTTTTCGACCGATTTCTTCCAGAAAGCCCAAGGGATGAAATGCCAGCGAGGGGGGACTACATTAAGGCAAACACAGGAAGGAGATAAAAAAAACGCGCTAGCTTGTGGAGTGAAGGAGGGTATGTGTAAGAGGGAGCAACAGAGAGAGTGGGAAGGGTACCCGTCTCTCCGCTCATGCCCCGGCTCACGCCTTCTATACTCTATCTCTCACTAAAACGCACCCAGGTTGAGGCGCCATCACAAGAGACTTTCAACTAGCATTACATATGTATCTCTTGGACATAGCACCGTAGATAGGCACATACACCATACATGCATCCATATAAAACAGAACGAACCGCGTAAAGGAATAGGCGTGTGTCAGATCTCAACGGATAACCTCCACAAAAATAATGGGGAGACGGATCTGAAGAGGTGACAAGGGGCCAGCCTGATCCAGCTTTTGCATCTTGACCCCAAGAGGATAAAAACACACAAATGCGCACAACGGACAATGGCGCCAGAAAAAACGCAAAGCTATTAAAAAATAAAACAGCAAATACATGAACCCCCCGACATGCACAGCATTCATGCATTGCAAGGAGACTAAGAGGATGGGCTATATCGTACTGTCGAGGGCGCCAGTTTTTTTTTTTCGTGCGTAGCAGTTCTATGATCAAGGTTCCTCTACTTTAGGAAAGAGACAGACTAACGGAGAGAGAAAGATAGTGGGATTGCGATTGAAGGTAAAAGGAGTGCTCTCGGATCTGAATCGTGAACTAGCATCGGTTCGACCCTTCTCCTGAACGCCTGTCTCCACTCACATTTACACTCACATCTCTCTCTCTCTCTCTCTCTCTCTCTCTCTCTTCCCATCCCTTTGACTAGCTCATCCCTAAGAGAAAGGGAGAGGAGGGTAAGCATAGCACAGAATAGCAGCAAATCCCTCTGTTTTTTTTTTGGCCTCTGCCCCTGAATTCGGCCACAGATCATTGAATTATCCACCACAACGCGAAACACGAACTCAAAAGAATCAGGGGCTACGGCAAAACAACAACAAAATGCATCAATCTCTCTCTCCCAAATCCAAAGAGCATGCATGACTAGGACCGGGACCAATCGAGGCCCAAGCGGTGCAACCACGCCCTCCTTTTTGCTCCTTTTTTTTGAGACCCGATCGATAGTTTCATTGGCGCACTGTCAGAAAGGGAAGAAGGAGCGGCTGGAGGAGGCTTTGAAGAATGGAACTCCTGAATGGGTTTTTTGAACAAGTGAGCGAGAGGCAACTATGATCCCATCTTTTCATGTTTTGTTGTCAAAATCCTTGGCCGATTGTACAGTCCAGGACTACTGTGGCCACTTCGTTCAAGAGTGTCACCATGGTGGGTGGTTGGCCTGTAGCACTGGATACCTCTTGCTATCATATTACTGTGTCATGCATTTGCACATTCACTCCTCTCTTCTTCTTCTCCTCAGCAGAAATCATTCGAAATGGTAAACGTTTGTTGCTTATTATGTGCTGTATGTGAAGAGTTTCCCCATTCCTGACACTGAGAGGCGACTCCATTCCAAGCTACCGATCCAGCTCGTTAGCCAACCTTGTCCTGTTTGCTGCAAAAAGACTGAGACCGCATGCTGCACACTCTTGAGAAAACGTGTGTTGTATGTTGTGTTCACAACGACGTTGTTTATATCTCCGTGCCCTACCCTTGGTCGTGCTTAATTGACACGCCGTGTTGTATGTCAATGATGCAAGCGAGCTAGTCCGCAAAAAAAAAAAGGCGGAGCAGCAAAGCAGATCCGTGCCCTTAATCTGAGACTGACCACAGAAATTCGATAGGGCTGCCCTCCTGCAATCGCGGAGAATAAGGGAGGGGCACTGGCCGCTTGTAGGTTTGTTGCTGCTGATATTGTTGTTTCTCTGTCGTCGTTGCCTTGCAGATGGATCGATGAGGCGGGGTTGCGGTTGTGTTGTGGTTGCCGGTAATCGGTATAGTCTGCCTACGCCCTTTCGCCCTTCAAAAGATGACATCCCTCCAGAGCGCATGGAACTCGTTGATGCAAGACGCGGTCCATTCCAGCAGCTGCGCTGCGTTGTTGAGCAGGGGCATTCCTGGGATCAGCAATGGCTCACGTGGGATCCCAAACTCGTCCACTGCCTGGTGTTGGTCCTCCTCCGGCTTGATCATGTAAAAGTGCGATAGGATCAGGACCATGAGTGTGACAGTCATTGTCGTTTGGTTTGTGGGGTGGTGCTGGGTCGTTGAAAGTGCGAGTGAAGATGATGAAAAGGAGGGTCTGGGTGAATGGGGGATGGAAGAAGAGAAAAAATCAATGGCAAGAAGAGGCTCTACTGGAAAAGTGGTGAGAGATTATAACGAGTAAAAACACATCCCGTCTTCTTTCCTTCTCCTCACATTAAGCCGCACCCTCCTCTTTTCCGTCTACTACACCATTTATCATCATGTTTGGGATGGGATGAAGGGAGGGGATGAGGGACAGGCGGAGGGACAGGTGAAGGAAGTAAGAGCTAAATGCCCAAACAATCGGCAAGCCTGCATTCTACATTCCAAAGAATCCTGAGGACCTAAAAACACAAACCTTTCAGTGATTTGGCATTTTTTCGATCCACAATGGCACCGTCCATAACCCGGGAAAAGATTTCTTTTGATGTCACTTCTCTCTTTGTTCCCCCGCTCGCTGTTTTCGATCTTGTTCAACAAACCATGCAGGTCGACAAACATGTCTAGAAAGAGTACCCAGATTCGAGTGCGCACCGACCCATCCAAACCAACGAACCTTCGCTACAAAAGGACTGGCGTCCTCTCTTGTCATCATCCTTGCTGCTATTTTTTTTGACGGGGTAGTAGATGAAGATATGTAAGAACAAAAAAGGGCTCTCTTACGCTCTGGTAAAAGAGAAGGTCATCTATGACACCTTTGTTATTTTATCGTCATCACATCCACGAAAAGTGCCCTTGCTTTCTTCTTTTCGTTCAGGAGGCGTTGAGGCTTAGCAACCCTTCTTCTATCCGGCCTGAAGTGATGGCTATCCGTCCGTCGCGCGTGTTTTTGTATGTGGATATAATTTATTTATTTTTGCAAAATGGCGACGCAGGAGACAGACAAAGGAAACGGAGGTACAAAAAAAGGGTGCCCATAGTAAAGTGCAAAAAAAAGACAAAACGGGATGCCCTTGAAAAGTCGACGAGGTAACAAAATATTACGAGGTTCAGAAAGGCCTCAAACCACTGAATCCTGCCTGCCCGCCTGTCGTCGCCAACAACGGGTTTTGTGAGTATTTTTTTTGTTTTGTTTGATAGTAATAGGCGCCAGAAGTGGGAAAGGGGAGAAGAAGAAAAAATAAGGAGTTGAGGGGAACATAAACAAACTACGACGACAGCACGACGAACAGAGAAACACGAAAATAAAGTGAGTAAGAGACAGAAGATGACCAAGAACACGAGAAAGGCAAATGTGACAAAAGAGATGGCTTCATCGGCATCAGCGACAGCTGCGTGTTTGTTGATAACGAAGAATTATTTCTCGGTTAGAATAGTACAAAACATGCCATAGCAATACACCTCCCTTCGCGTCTAGACTAATTGCAGTATGGTGTTGACGATATCTTGGGACTCCGGCCCTTCTCGGACCTGTCGACAGATCCGCCTCGCCCTCTATTTCGGTCGTAGTGTTTGATCTGATCAGTCTAACGCGTCTTGTCTCACACTCTGGCATTTTGTCTGATCGTCCTTTCGACACGTCTTTTCACGCGGAGGGGCTCTTTTTTTTTTTTTTATTTATTTCTTTCTCTTCTGGCTCCTTGCATTTCTCTCCTCTCGTTCTTCTCTTTGCTCCGCTTGCCTACGCATACTTTGCCCCACAGCCACCCTTCCTCTTGCTCTTTTCTTTCCCTTTCACCCACTCATCCGTACATTCACTTTCCCTCTCTCCTTCCCTCTTTCTTTTTCTTCTCGCTCACATTACTCTCCCTCACTTCTGGCCCCACTTTTGTCGACTTTATCCACCTTCCTCAAACCAATCCTCATCCTCATCTCCTTCCACCACTACCCAACCCCAACTCTAACTCCATACCCTCCCTTCTCTTCTTCCCATCCTCCCCTCTGCATGAAATGGCACGCGTATTTTTCTCGACATCACCTTTGACAGGCGAGACCCTCGTTACCAACATCAACAACAATAACAGCAACAACAAGAGGGTCAGCGAATACGAGTTCCCTACAGCAATCAAGGTCGATCTGCCCTATCAATCCTACCTCAACCACCCTTACAACCAGCAATCCGCTCCCAATAAGACTTCTCAGCCTCACTCTCAGATCCAAAAGCCTCAGGCCTATGTCAGCAAGTACAACAGTTACACCAACAGCAGTAAGACCATGCGTGTAATCACCATCCCCAGCTCGACCTCTGCAGCCCTGTCTGCCATCGAAAAGGCAAAAGGAGGACGACTGAACGACGACTTCATGAACAGTCCTACCTCCCCTCTGGTGTCGCCACCTCCACCTTATCTACATTCGGAGCAGTCCGAGTTTAAGTTCGGAGGGTTTACCGACAAAAAGAACAAGCAGCAACATCGCCAGTCGGCTCAATGGCCCTCGATGATGCAGATCTCTGCCTCCACGGGCGCCACCACTGCAACTCTGACTCGACCAAAATTAGCAAGGATGCCTCCACAGGCCATTGCCATCAACATTGGGGGCGCAGACGAGACTGGTTCCGTCAAGGCCTCTTTGAGCCCTCGCGTCAGCCGGCTGGTGGAGAGCGGCGAATCCGAGAACCTGTACAACCTGCAGATGTCAGACGATCATCACCACACCATTGGAACCACAACCTCGACGCTCTCGGCCTCGACCACAGTGCTCCATTCCTACAATGCGACGACTCTTTCTTACCCAACCTTCTGGCAAGATGCCCGCCAGACAAAGATGCACTGGGCGTTTCTCTCCATTGGGTGTGTCGCTTTGGGTTCGGCGATCTGGGTTCTTGTGATGCAGGCCTTTATTGTCGAGTGGGCCATGGTGATGCCCGGGGCAACATTGGGCCTTTTGGCCTTGCAGTTCGGAGTAAGTTGTCCGCTAGTCTCTTCTTTGTAAATGGTCTTTTGTGCAATCATTCGTCCATTTTGTGCTTTAAGTTACTTTTTCCGTCTGTCTGTGTTTCTTTTTTGTGTTGACAGCAATGCGTCAGGGCCAACAACAACAACCAGACCCCTTCCCTGCCCTTTATTTTCTTTTGTCCCTTATGACTGCCCTGTCTCCGTCTTCTTTCCTACAGCGTATTATTTTTCTTGCTTGTCCCTCGTTCAGGGGATATCTCTGTAAAAAAATTCGGGGTTTGACAGCGAAAGGAGGTGGTTCTTTTGGCACGCACGTCTTGACCGCAACCAGTAGGGTTTCTCCTCTGGTTCTCCCTTAAGCTTTTTTTTTTTTTTATAATCTCGCCCTATTTGGAACTCACAGACTTACTTTGGCTGGCTTGCCATGTCTGTAGCTTCCCAACGCCTTCTGCCCTGCCTTTCAACCTTGTCAACTTCAGCACTCATCAAGGCATATAATAGTATTACCTTTGTTTGTTGTCTCCTTGGTTGTTCACTGCCTCAGGCCCCTTCTCTGCCTGCCTTTTTTTTGCGCTGCAGTCCTGTCCCTTGCTGCCTTCAAAATGAACAGACCGGACCATTTCTCACTCCCTCTCCCTTTCTTCGACCTCGCTATCAATCTCTCTCTCGCTCGCTTGCGACCCCCTTCTTCCCTCCTTGATTCTGACTGGCGCCGGCTGCCTGGCTATCTTTCAAATTATTCGGCCCCTCACTCTCTCCTTCTCTCTTTCTTTTCACTTACTAATGATAACGTGTCCTTTCTTCCTACTCCTTTCTTTTTTTTTCACCATTTCTTTCTCATCGCATCTTTACGTTATGTATGAACTTTATTTAGCGTTACCGCTCGAAACGCAGCAAGTACTTCAAGCAGCAACGTAACGAGCAAGCATCTTGCATGCAGTCAAAGGACACGACGGCGTCGACGACGCTTCGGTCCATTATCACACAACAGCGTGATTCAGATGTTTTCCTGGAGCCTCACCAACCCCGCGATTACTACCACGCAGCCGCCTATCAGCAACAGCAGAAACAACAGGCAACGCGCTCGCAGCATGTGACCTTCCAGGATTCGCCTCCTTCTCCTACGTCTTCTTCTACGACCAAGCCTCACCAGTTCAACCAGCAGCTCTACAAGCAGCCACGTCTCTCTCAGGTGACCAAGAAGCCCTCTCCCAACAACCAGCAACAGAGACGCCCATTGACTGTCAACCCTGGTCTGTACCGCGCCACCGTCGGTGCTGGTGCCACTGCTGGATCGCCCACCAACCAGGTCAACAATGGTAGCCCATACTACCAGAACCCTCAGTTCCTCTCCCCCGTCGAATCACCCCAGACGCCTCCTCCAGCTTACTTCTTGAAGAAGATCGAGTTGCCCGAGATCGACTCTGTGGGCGATCTTGTCAGCGAGTTTGAATGCGACCTTGGATCCATCCGGTACTGAGTTTGTCTGAAAGTCGTTTTTGTTCTCTCGTTTTTCGTCTTTGAGGGTCCCAGTCCCTTCTGGTCACAACATACACATACACATACACATACACATACACATACACATACACATACACATACACATACACATACACACACATACATATTTATCTAGCATAGTAAGAGTTGCATAAGCAAAGCCCACACTCGATCTATCCATGCACATACCTTCATATATTTTTAATTCTCAATTTCGTACACTCGTCGTTCCGTTCTTTCAGAAAGACGCGTTTCATTCTCATCTTCAACCTCCCTTCGTGCTTCCCCCGCCCTACTCTCTTAGCACCCATTAACTACATCTACTCTATCTACTCCATAGTCTTCTTAATATATATTGGTTCTCTCACAACTTTTTTTGCAATCGAAATAAAATCGTCCGTTACTTACCACGCAAAAAAAAGTTGCAAATGGGTTTTCTGGACTCTGTCCCAGATGTGATTTGTAACAAGGACCGACGAACAGACGAGGCGCAATTTGCTAATGGGCAAATGGAATGAATGGTGGCTTTTTCCTGTGTGTGACCAAACCATGTCTTTGATAATCTGATTTGAAATGAGTGAGCTGAACCCTTTGCTTTTCTCCTCGCTCCTTTTTTCCCTACCTCTTTCCCTTTTCCCTCCCTGTCCTTTACACCCACACCAGCGCGACTGCCAAGCTGCCGCTTTCTACCACCTCAAGCCCACAACTTCCCGGAAAAAGATATCAGCAACCAGGACAAACCACTCCCACCATGCTAGCCTCACGCGCCCTCCACTTCCGGACCTCCCTCTCCACCCTCTCCGCCGCCAGCACCTCCAGGAGTCGCCACGTCCTGAAATCAATCTACGCTGCCGAGCGCGAAGAAGGGATGGGCGCAACCGTCCGCAGATCCCTCGGCACAATCCAACAACACCACGACGACCCCTTCCTCCTCCTCGACGAGTTCTGGGTCGGTTCTCAAGGCGGTTTCCCGGACCACCCTCATCGTGGGTTCGAGACCGTGACTTATCTGTTTCGGGGTCAGATGCAGCATGAGGATTTTGCGGGGCATAAGGGAACCATTGGACCAGGGGACTTGCAATGGATGACTGCGGGGCGCGGGGTTGTTCATTGTGAGATGCCTGGCTCTGCTGTTGCTGCTACCGCTGCCAAGGGGAAGATTGATCACCAAGCAGGAGCAGGAGCAGGAGTGAGTACAAGCAAAGACAAGTCGAGTCTGAGACCGAGCCAGGACCCAGAGGCAACACACGGTCTTCAGCTGTGGGTCAACCTCTCCCAAAAGGACAAACGTTGCGACCCAGCCTACCAAGACCTTCGCGACGACCAGATCCCACGTGCAAAACCACAGAACGGAGTCGAGGTGAAAGTCATTGCAGGGGAGGCTCATGGGGTCAAGAGTGAAGTCTATACCCGGACGCCGACCATGTACCTCGACTACCGGATGAGGAAGAACCAGACTGTCGAGCAGGCTGTTCCCAAGGATTATTCGGGATTCGTCTACATGCTCTCCGGGAAGGCTTATTTCGGCGGCGATAAAGGATTGACCAGGACAATTGACAACAACAACGGCGAAGAAAACAAGAAAGCGGTCGATCTGCTCAGGAACCATGCAGTCGTCAACAGCACACCGGACCAACCCTTCAAGGGTCAAGCCCACCAAGCCCTGATCCTCTCACGCGACGACGGGACGGACCACCTCCGAATCGAGACCACCGACGAAGAAGCCCATTTCGTGATCCTCCTTGGAGAACCGCTCAAGGAACCCATTGTGATGGACAGGCTATTTATCATGAACACCAAGGAGGAGACCCAGCAGGCGTTGCAGGATTTCCGAGAGGCCAAGAATGGGTTTGAGAGGGCCAAAGAGTGGCGGTCAACCATCGCACCCAAGGGCTATCGTTTGAAGTTTTGAACATACAACCTTTGAAAAAAAAATATATAAAAACTTTGGATGTTCACCATTCTGTTTCCTTTGCTTGAACCAGCAAACGAACAAAAAAAAACGTCCGCCTTTTCTCCGAAGGAAGACAAAAAAGATGATATGATCTGTGCCTCAACCCGGATTTGAACCAGGGACCTCTTGTTTACAAGACAAACGCGATAACCCCTACGCTATTGAGGCAGTTGACCAATCAGGTAATCTCTGGACTAGAGATGCACTCTCGTAACAATCGCATGCTTATATACCAAATGACATCAATTTCGTGTCACCGTATTATATTAGATCGTGAATACTGTAACTCGGCGCAGACTTTGAGCACGCTTCTATGTTTTCTCGCACGTTTGTCGAGAATCAAACGCGATTTTCTCTTTATGTGTGGCCATAACCACCGACTTGCTATTACCTACTCACAGCTTGCAAGCAGCAGCCAACAAAGCTGGGCGACAGACGAATATGTAAGAGAAAGAATGCCTTTAATGTCCATTCTTTGCAATTCTGAAGTAAGAAGAAAGAAGAAAGAAACACAATCTCTGGTATTTTCTTGGTTGTTGTTGTGTATGTGCGAACTCAAAGAATTTATTAGGGATGGTCTAAAGAAAACGTTTTTGATACTAGAGCTGGTTAGCGCTTAGCGAAAAAGTGAAGAGTGAGGAGGATGAGTAGAATAGCTTGAGAATGAGAGTGAGAAGGGTATGTATGTGGTTGTAATGATTAAAGGCCATTTTGTCGGATAGGATAGTGTTGTGTGTAAATCAAACTCTACTCACACCCTAAAATATATGGATGAGAGTGAAGGTAAAAAAAGAAGCGAAAAAAAACGACAAGAGGTAACATAAACATGAAAATGATGTGAAGTGCAAGAAAAAATAATAAACAAGGGAAAGGCTAAAGGGTAAAAGACAAGAAAAAGTAAGGAGGGTCGCTGGTTTGCCCGCGGAGAAATATGAGGGAACACATGTTGGACCGTTGGGATGAAGAGAGAGTGTGGGAGGGTTTGATCTTGTCCTTTTTCTCCCTTTACAAGAGCCCAGAGTTGCGGAGATTCAAGCGCTGAATAATGACATTCACGGCCACAACGATGACCTTCATTTGCTTGGTGTCCTATGAGATCCAAACGGGAGCGGGAAGAGAGAGGAAAAGAAATACGACACCAAAAAAGCGAGATGGATATGAGTAACTTGGTTGATGACGATGATCACCTGCAGCAGTACTCAATTTTTTTTTTTTGGCCTGTCGCTATTTCCGCTCCCTGTCATGCTCTCCTTACTCGGACATCGTAACCGCCCTTGTGTTCCCTCCGGAGTTCAATTGTCCATCCCGCAATTAGAAAAACAACAGCAACAACAGTACATAATAAACTGACATCAGACCCCGTCCCGGATCCAGCAGACACAGTACATGCCACGTGGAAATAGACAGCACCTCAAACTCTATTGACAAAGATTCTTCTGCCTCTCAATTTTTTTTTCTCGCTCTTTCACTTTCCTCCCGAAAAAATATGCAGGGGCTAGTCCAAGCAACCCTGCACAGCGCCATAAAAGGTACAAAAAAAAGCAACGGATCACTTACGGTGGCGTGGGTGAAATGGGTGTACACCTGCTTCTGAAGATCCTTGCATTGCTCCAGGAACCGGTATTGGAAAAAAACAGTGGTGCTGAAGTAGTCGTTTGGTCCGTTGTAGTCGGGGAAATACCGGTTCACCATCGATCCCGACAGTAACTTGCGTTGGAAAATGTCGATCTTGTTCAGGAAAACAATCATCGACGTGTTGAGGAACAGCTTGTGGTTCGAGATTTCGTTGAAAAGTAGTAGACAGTCCTGTAACCGGTTCAAGTTGGGGTTGTCTTCGCATCCTTGGTCGTAGGCTGAGAGGGCAGACATGAAGATAATCGCATCCACATCATCAAAATATGGCCTAACCGAATCATGAATGTTGACATAAACATTGGTTAGCCAAGCAAATAGGAGAACAAAACAATAAAAAACAAGTCGAGAGCGTGATCGGACATCAAACGAACAGCCGTTGAAGTGTTAAGTTCCACAGAGGTCCAAATGGAAGCACTCTTTCCAATGTTTAAAGAGTGGGCGTACGCTTCTTGGTGACCGCTGCGCTTCCCCCTCTTCCTCTCCAGTACCCAACAAATAGCTGAAACGATAAATAAACAACACTGGAGGCTTACACCCAATATTTCCTGAGGGATTTTTGTCCGCCTACATCGTATATCCTGTGCGGAGGGAAGAAATTAAACATGTCAGCTTACGAATGTTGTTGTCGTTTGGTCAATCGTTTTTTACATTGAAGGATATGTAAACAGCACTCCGTACCTGTATGCCACTCCGTCAATGTCGAAAATGTGCTCCGAGACCGACAGCGTCCTGACCCTGGCCTGAAGAATATCGTCGTCTGTTGGGGTGTACTCTGGGTCAGAGACTCGATCCACTGCATCCAAGAAACTAATTTGAGCGGAGAAGGACAAAGGGGTAAAACCGACAAAAAAAATAGAAGCTGTCAGAATTAGGTGTTTACCAGTCATGGCCAAAATCGGTGCCTGAAAATGTGTTTTTTTGCTTACTATTTCGCAGAGTCCTGAATGCTGAGTTGTGTGCAGGTGTTGAACGTCCTTTGAATACCAGGGTCTGTCCATAGTGATTTGATGGCCGGCACCATATCTGCAAACATGTCAGTTTCGGCTTTGGCATCGGTGATTTTGCGGGGGATAGCAGGGTTAGGGACGCCAATGGTGGTGATAGAATACCGCTTCAGGGTTGTTTCCAGGCGACGGACCGTTTCGACATGAACGGCGTTCTCAGGGTTTCCAAGCTGGATGTTGGCCTGCTCCATTCCTTCAACGAGTCCCTGGATCGCCTTCATGACATTCAAATGGACGACTCTCCGATATGTCTGTCGTTCCACATCCAGGCCCTTCCGACCGTAGAGCAGCTTTAGTTGCTTGAGCACCGTCGTCTTTCCCGTCTCGGATGGACCTATTGACGTTTATCGGCAATGGGTGCAGAAAGTGGCATGGAAAAGTTAATTATTTCACTTCCAGATGGGAGGTTTTTTTTTTGGGTTCAACCGAAACGACTGGCAACTGAAGAAAGAAGAACAAAACGGTAACACAACAAAGTGGGTTGATAGCGAAGACCAGAAGAGAGCATATAAGGATTAAAAACAAAAAAAACCGCGTCCATGTCCATCTCAAGAGCTCCTTTACCATCCTGGAACTGTTACTGTCCTCTCCCTCTTTTTTATCCTCTTCTCAACGAGAAGAGATATCCGTTGTGTACCTGCCCAGAGACGGCGATCGACAAATTGACCCACATGGCGAGACTTTTTGTGGGAAACCCAAATAGGACCAATGGAACTTTGACACAATGCTCTCACAGAGGACGAGAGAAGGAAGGAGAAAACAATAAAATGTAAAACCAGATCGAGGAACTTGTTTTCTCTCTGTTGTTGTTGTTTTTAAAAGGACCCACGGAGGTGGTATTTTTTTTTGTTGTTATTGTTCTTCTGCAGTTGGAATCTTCGATGGAACCAGACCACCTAACACTAACACATGCGTATTCACCCGAGTCCCCCTTTTTTCATGCTTTCCTGTTTTTTGCTGAATCGCAGCGGACAAAAAAATTGACGACGAATGATACAATCGTTCAATCCTCTCGCGCTATTGCCCGCTTCCTGATAACGGCAAAAGGTTGCTCGTTGGTATCAAAACACTAATGACAGTGTCAAACGTAGGTTCTGGTAAAGTAGACTATCAATCCCCAAACGAGAGGAAGTAAACAAAAGACACAAGAGAAAGCGGGAGAAAGAGAGAGAGTGTGTGTGTGTGCCAAGGCGTAGAGAATTCCAAGCAAAATTGGTTCAATTGACCAGCTGTTGTTGAAACTAGCCTGATAACACCTGCCGAGAGTATACGGAGAATATACGAGGGAGTGTGTGTTGATTCTTACCAAGAATAAGCAGTTTGATTCCTCCTTCTCTGAGTTGACGTTCCCTGTCGGCTCTGAGGGAGCGATCAATTGCATCGCTGAGGGCCTTCGCCTTCTTTTGATCTGAACGGTTGCCGGAGAACTGTCCTGTGAGGAGTGGTGCGAGATTGGTGGAGGAGTTGTTGGAGGTTGAGCCGTTGCCTCTTGACACTTGTTGCAGTTCCATTGTAAAGTGTGATATGAATGAAAAAATGAGGTGAAGAAAGGGGAGGAAGAAGGGAGGGGGAGGTGAAGGAGCAGGACAAGGGTCGCTGAAAAAAAAGACCCAAGTTTTCGTTTTTGAGTTGCCAGCAAGAAGGACGCGCGCGCGGGGTGCGGGTTTGTCTGTTTGTCTGTTGAGAAGGCGAAGGTGGGAGCGAGCGAATGACGGAATGAAGGAATGAGGACTTGGTAATGAGAGCGCAGAAAAAAAACCCCCCCAAGAGAACGTGAGTGTGAAGGAGTTGAGAGAGGAGAGTGAGAAGGAAAGGGTCAAGGGATTGAAAAGAAGAAGGGGAGGAAGGAGTAAGTTAGAAAAGGAAAGGAAAGAAGAGGAGAGTGGACGAGGGAGGGGCGGAGGAAGTGAGAATTGAGAAATGAAGTGGGGAAGAAGGGAGGAAAAGTGAGGGGAAGAGAGAGAGAGAAAGTAACGGAGAAATAACAAAAGTCCTTTTTTCATTTTGGTCATTTGCTCCGCTTTGACACAAAAGAGTTCTTCGTTCTTCTACTGCTCCTCCTACTATCAACAACGACAACAGCATCACAACAGAGATGATTGTCCGTTGAATCCAATCCAATCTTTTCCCATCCCGTCCTATCCTAACCTGGCTTGGCCATATCGACGCCGCCTCCTTCATCATCCAATCCCACTCACTCTCTGAAACGGCCGTGGGGGGGACTTTATTTTTTCGTCTTTCATTTCATTCGTCTCTCCTCTCCCGCCACTTCTTCTTGACACCTACCCTTCCTTCGGTCTTTCCCTTCGTCCCTTTTCCCGACTCGCAAAAAATCAAGTGCGAACGGTACAAACATGATCGTTAAATTCAATTCACCCTGCGTAAACTTTGTATTCTAAAACAACAACGAACCAACTCCACCTGGGCCCTTTGTCGTTTTATGTTATTTTCTTCCATTCTACCTGTCTGCACGGGATGCTGTGCTCAGTCCGCTTGCTTGCCCCGCCACCTCTTTCTTTTTTTCTTTCTTTCCGTTTCCCTTCATCTCTTTTGCTGTTTTCTTTTTTTCTTTCTCTCGATCTCCTTGTGCAACCCAAGGGGAAACTCAGTTGAGTTGAGGGCGTCAATTTAGCACAGTTGAGCTTCAGCATCTCATACCGACCCTCTCTCCCTCTCTCTCCTTCTTGGCCAACAGTTAGGTAATCGCTGGGAAATATAGGAGTTCATCACTCTCATCCATTCATTCCTTCATTCACTCACTCACTCACTCACTCACTCACTCACTCACTCACCCGACCTTGGATTAGTGAGGATCAGCCGTAATCAATATAGAGAGAAGGAGGAGGATAGAGATAGAGGAAAAAAAGAGCAAGATCGAAAGTGAGAGCGACCATCCAAACAGATATCAGTACATCGAGTCGAAACCATAATGAAGAGGAAAGATGGCCCGTCTAGGCGAGCATTAGAGGCCGTGTTCGCTATCTCTATTGTTTGATGTGGACAGGCACAAAACAACACCAACAACATTATATAACCCGTTTTTTTGCGAGAGTGCTAGAGTGACGACAAAGAGGACTTTGAAAAAAAGACGAAGATAGAGATGCATGTCGTTTTCTTTCTTTCTTTCTCTCTCTCTTGCGGTTTTTCTAACACCATGATGAGGATAAAAAAATGGGCCAGAGCAAGAGCAGAAAGATACATGCGCATCCTCTTGACTGGATATGCACTCCCTTTTCCTCGCCCTCACACCGAGCGAGCGAGCGAGTGGGCAGAATATCGCTCCAGGCTATCATGTCATGATCGGGTACCATTCATAACTGACGAGTGATATTTTGGTGGCAACGTATCCCTCTGATCAATTGACTTTCGCATGTTTCGCACCCTTCCTCGGCCATGTGACTGCGATCGACGTCATGCCCCCGTTTTCTTGTTCTTTGACTACATATTTCCCTATGCTTTCCTCTTCTTTCCTTTCGTTCTCTCCAACCCACGCTTTTTACACAATAACCCATATACAAGCCTTTTCAGACAACTTAGCTTTTACTGCAGTCGACTCGGAAACTTACTCCTGATACTACACCACACCACTGTTCTCCTCATCCTTTCACTTCCTCATTTATTTCTCTTCCCTTTGCTGTACATTCTCACGCACACATTTACGCACTTTTACAATGAGTTCCCCTTTGAACCCCTCAACCAACAACGCCAACGCACCCGCCCAGGACCCCTCCGTCACTCAGGTATGCCTGCTCCTCATTCACCGCGTGTATTTTTTTTTTATTCCTGTTTGGCGCACTGTAACAATGCCAAGACTTTTTTTTTCGAGAATGACTTCATACTGACTCCTTTTGGGGCTATTGTTTGCCTTTTTCTCACTAGACCATGAATGAACAGGAAAAAAAGTTACAGCGCATGTACGGAAAACTTCCTACTGGACGGGACCTCTTGGGACACAAGCTGAAGGTACATTTCATTGCAACAGGCTCAAAAAAGCAGCAACGGATTCCCGAGCGCATACAGGAATGGACCCGACAGGAGCCGGAGGAGGTCATGACACTTTAGCGTCATGGCGTGTAGTGTCCTGTGCCAGCTTAGCGGGAGTAAAAAGTCTCACACGATATGCCCAACCGCAGTACACATTTAACGTATCCTCTTGCACTTCATTAACACCGTTTATTAATATTTGTTGTGCGCCCGCCGTTTTTATCTGCAATTATTAGGAACGCAAATATTTCGATTCGGGAGACTACGCCTTGTCAAAGGCAGGAAAGACAACGACACCCGTAGGATCACAACACCCCCAGCCAGAGAACATCCCACACTCGAACCCAGCAGCACCCAACGCCGGATCGCCTCCCGTCAAGGAAAGTTCCCTTGTGCACGAGTCTGATATCCCTGAGGGCGCCACACCCGAGGTCACCCAGCCCTAGGTTGACTAAACACGTACTGGAGTGAGAGAGAATGGACGCAAACAACATGAGCGGAGACACAGAGAGGGGAGGGCGTTAGGGAATCAAGGAGATCAGGGGGATCAGAGTGTACAGCACCTTTTTCTGCCGCCAATTAATACAACAAGTATGGCGCACTCTTCTGGGATATTGGCAAAACGGACAAAATGGACAAAAACGAACAACAAATCAGCAAAACCACTATACGACACATACATACGACACGACAGCAATACCTGCTCGATACATCATGGACCACTCGAGACTACTATCCTTTTTGTTTTGAGCAGAGGGGACAGTAGCAATAGTCACTTAATAAAAGCAAGAACAATTATCAACAACAAAAAAGAAGACATAATTGCATGTTGGCGGTAGTGATGATGTTGTACATCTTGTCAGCAGACCAGATCTGGGGTTTCTATTTCTAACTTTTTTTTTGATCCGCTAGTGCGCATTCCTTGAACATGCTCGTGTTTTGTGCTCTTTTTTTTTTTTTTTTTTGTTTCTATTTTTCGCTAGGGTGCATTTTTATTTCCACGTCTATTTTGGATGCATCGCCTCTTCTCTTGCCGTTAGTGAGATGACGATAATGGATCGGAATGTGGTTATGGTTTGCGGGCTATTGTTGACAATAGGAGATGGGCGCAAATAAGAAAAAAAACCCCACAGACTCGTTCATAGTTCTTAGATAATAGATGATTGAAAAAATAAGGCCCAGTCAAACAGGTTTATTATTAAGTGGCGGTTTTAGTGGCTCTGTTGCTCGGTTCCTTTCAACTCCTCCTCAAATGAGGATGAATGGGTCGATGTCGCCGACTTGTGATGGTAGCTCGCCTGGTTCACGCCGTCCGATAAAAAGGACGACAGCAGCGAAGAGCTGTTGTTGTTGTTGTGGTGGCTACTGGCAACCGACGATGGCTGAACGGGGCTCGCGGATGCGGCTGTGGACAAGGGCGCCGGCAAGAGAGACTTGAATATGTTGTATCCATAGATCCGGGTACTCCATTCAGCGCCCATCTTGTGGTGGGCATTCCACAGTTGCTTCAAAAGCTTCTCGGCCTTCTCAGCATGGGTCTCGGCAGGCGTTTCATCATCGTCGCTTGCTTTCGCAAAGGAAGACGATCGTGGCGGCTCCCCGTCATGGCTATTACGACGTTCAGAGATCATGTGATGGGCTTGAGCAGCCCAGCCCAGGAACTCGAGAGGCATCTCATGCGGGTACAGCTTCTCGGCACCGACCGACTCTAGGTCCTGCCAAAGCTGAAGGACAATCGACCAGTTGTTTTTCTTGGAGAAAGATTGGAACAGGATGTTGAAGGTGACTAGGTCCAGGATAGGGAGATCGTGTGGCGGCACAAACTTAACCTTGTCCTTGGATGCCACCGTCGTCTTGGTAGACTTGGATGCGGTTGGCAGCATGGAAGAGTCCCAGGAGACATGTCCCTTTTTGGTAGGCTCAGCGTGGGTCAGAGTATCGGCACTCAACGGATTCTCTAACGATTGCTTGGCTGCCTCCTCTGCGCGGATCGCCTGCTTGGTGCCTAGTAGCATGCGGGTGTAGAGATTGAGGACAATCCCGTCGTACCGGCGGCCAAGCTCGGGTGCCAAGAGTCCATGGAAGAGTGCTCCACAATTGGTCGTGCTCAGCTTGGGTTGGCCCTTCCAAAAGCTGTTCTTAAAGAATCCAATCGCTGCCAGTGGACGTCCCAATCGGAAGTAGGCCGAAATCACGGTGGTGATGCCTGAGTGGTGGAGTGGAGCGCCATCCTGCTGGAGAACACCGAGAATCGACTCGACAGCCTCGGCGGCTGAATGCGACTGCATGCCCTCATATATTCCTGCGGCTTGATCCCCTCCTGATCGGCGATTCACGCGGTTCCGGGACCCAGGCCTGCCCTTGGACGACGCGGTGGTGTACTGACGACTGAGAGAGTTGATCAAGATCGTGAAGGTTACGTTGTCAGGCTCCATCCCACGACCCCTCATCATCTCGAAAAAATCGAGCGCCATCCCGGGCTGGTGCGATTTTTGAGCCAACTGCATCAGCATGTGAAGGCAGTGCTGGTCCATCTGAACCTTTGAGCTCTGTTGTTGAAGCGAGTTGGCAAAATCCTGAGCAAGAGCCATCTGCTTGAGGTTGGCGTAACCCTTGATCAGAGTCGTAAACGTTGTCGCGTCAGGTTGGACACCATGCTTGGGCATCCTCCGGAAGAGCTCTACGGCCTTGTCCATGTCCTCGATCAGCGCAAACCCGTTCATCAGCGTGTTGAAAGCGTACGTATTGGGTGAAATCCCAGACTTGACCATCTCGTGAAACAGCGTCTCCGCCTGCTCAATGTCCCGGAGGACAACATACTGATGGATCAGCTTCCCGTAGGTGACAATGTCCGGCCGAATCCCTCTAGATTTCATGTCTTGCAGAAGCGACTCGATCCTGGGTACATATTCCTCCACTTGTGCCTTCCTCACTGCATTCGGGTCTCCTTTCCGCCGAATACTCTCGCGAACAGGCTTGAGCTTCTCCACCAAGAGATCCAAAAGAGCGTTGTAGGTCCACACATCCGGCGTGATCCCTTCCACCTTCATCCTCTCGTAGAGCTGCGTGGCGACATCCAGGTTATCTGAAACCTTGGTCGAGTGGATCATGATGTTGAACGTCGTCTTGGAAGGCGTGACTCCATACCGGTTCATGAGCTCTGTGATCTCGCTGACTTTGTCAAAGTCCCGTCTGGCCAGATATGCCCGAAGCAAAGGGTTGATGCTCCCATCAATCAGCGGCAGTTTGGCGGCGATAATCTTGTCCAGGATCCTCCAGGCTTTGTCGATCTGGCCATCGCGCGCGTACTGGGCCACAAACACGTTATAAATCGGAGTGGTAACGGGTGTCTTGGCCGTCTCGGTCATCTCTCGCAACACACGCAGAGCATCAGACATCCTTCCGTTGCTCGCTAGCGCCTGCAACAGGACTCGGTAATCCTCCGAACGTGGGTGTAAGTCCGACTGGGTGCTCTCCTTCAGTCTACTGAACAACTCAACGACTTGGTCGACTTTGCCCTGCCGCATATGAGATTTCATCAAGATCCGGTACGTTTTGGAGTTGGGTGTCAGTCCGTATTCTCCCAAGCCCTTGTAGAAGCCATTGACGAGGTCGATCTCGCCCATCTCCAGATACCCTGACATCAGAAGGTTGAAAGTGTAAATGTCGGGCCGAATGTCCGTCAGAAGAAGGCTCTCCAGCACACGCTGCGTGGCTCGTGCGTCCTTGTTTTCCAAGTGTCCCCGCAAAAGAGTATTGAAACTCGTCAGCTCGGGCTTCAGTTCCTGGTCCTGCATCTCCTGGAAAGCCTTGGCAGCGCCGGCTGTGTCTTTGCGCATCATGCAACTCTCCATCAGCAAGTCGTACGCCATGACTGAGGGGCGAAGCTGCTCAGATCGACTGTGGTTTAGCTCTTCGACACACTGTCGAACAGCATCTGCTTGACCCAGGTCGACCAACGCGCGGATGAGGTCGTGGTACTGCTCCTGAGGGCATTCGCGGACATGAGTGGCGGATCCAAAAAGGGCTGTGGGGGTGTTGGTTGGGATGGTTGCCTTGATACGAGCAATCCAAGCAGGAATTACATCGTCCATCTTCCAGAAATGCAGTGTTCCCAGGAAGGCTCCGTACACCTTGGCGTTGGATTTAGGCTTGGTGATGGCACGGTGGAAATCGTCAAAGACCTGCTCAAGTTTCGTCAGTCTGCTGGTGTCTCGTGGTGGTTGTGGCGAAACCTTGAGGGCGCCAATGAATCGAATAAAGTCCGCGCGCCCTAACGCATGCTCCTGGCGAATGGGCGACCGCCACTGACCAGCGACCTCCTCGTACAAGGGCCACCATGTCCCGATCGGATCTCTCTGATAGACTGATTTTCGCAACGACTCCTCCAGACCCAAGCCTTCGACCATTGCGCCACTCCGCCAAGGTGCATCCGAAACCGGTGACAAGAACGGATCCCGAGACGATTCGTCTACGAATGATGCTGGTATTTCCGGAAAAAGCGACTGAAAGTCGGATTTTGTTGCCGGTTCATTGAGAGTGGATGTATTGGTTTCCTGAACGACTGCTGATGTTGATGATGTTGAGGTCGGTGCGGAAATTAAAAGTGGCCCCTCTGAGTCGGTCTCGGAGACGACTGAAGGCGAAGTGGATGTCGAGAGGAGGCGTGTGCGAGTCCTCAGAGGTGTTCTGGATCCTGCTAATAACCGAGGTCCTGTCAAAACTAGACCAGCCTGGTCCATTCCGAGTGAGTGAGAGTGCTGGAGAACGTAGCTTTCGCATGGCGAGATTGTTTTTGCAGCTGTGCTCCTGTAGGTGACGGTGGTGATGGTATCATGAGCGCTCTGCTCATTCCTGGCCGATGCCTTGGTGGTATATGTACAGACTGCATGTCGCTGGGGCCGTGGTGGATGTACCAGCGCGGTTGACGTGGGCAGAGTGGATCTTGCGCGGGGTCCAAAGAGACCGAGGCGCGACGAGAG
Source organism: Linnemannia hyalina (assembly GCA_019671135.1). Classification (NCBI taxonomy): domain Eukaryota; kingdom Fungi; phylum Mortierellomycota; class Mortierellomycetes; order Mortierellales; family Mortierellaceae; genus Linnemannia; species Linnemannia hyalina. Next base: position 2,965,457 of record JAHRHY010000001.1, read on the forward strand.
CTGTCCTCGCCCCGAAGACGTCCGTGGTTGTATCCGCGTCGCCAAAGTCGAGTTTTCACGCGCTTGTGTCCTGACTCCGCCAATAGTCGTCGATGGGGTTGCTCTGGAGACGGTGCCTCGGGGAAACAAAAGTTGAAGGTCGCAAAAGAGACACGACGAAGGGGACGATGTTGCCCAGATCTGTCGCGTGGTCTTGTGCATCCTAGACGTGAAGACTCCGGTGCGCTATTGCCTAATTCCAGAGTTCGGGCAGTGATGACTACATGGGACGAACAAGAAGGGTTGTTGAGTGAGTGGTTGATCATGAGACGGCTATGGTTCATTGTCGTAGGATGATCTGCCTTACTCTTGTGTTATCGTGTGTAGTTCGGAATCAAAAAAAAAAGTGAGAGCGAGGTGTGAAAAAAGTTCCGAATGAAAGAAGCCGAGCGGGAGGACGGAGGGAATGTAGGAATTGTTTATAGGGAGACTGAAGACTCCAAAGGTTGCTGGATGGTCGACTTGTCGCAGAGTATATGCGTGTGTATAGTGAATGGACGATGGTTCGAGTGAGTGAGTGAGTGAGTGGGTGGTGAAGGTGATCGTGAGAGGAGAGAGGCGCCGAGGGGAGGAACGAGGAGGTCACCGAGACTGAGTAAAGTGTGCCTGCCTTTTCTCTTTTTTCGGACCGCGGTTATGTTTGTGTTTCGGTGGCTGGGGCTCCCAAGTTAAAACCCGGATCGAGAGGATTAGGAAATAAGAACAAACAACTCTATGCAACCGCTTTATTTCTCAACCATACTCAGAGACAGGATACGCGCCAGCTGCGTCTCTTCATCCTCAATCTCTTCCTGCATGGCGCTCTGCGAGTACTGCCGGAAAATCGCGGGCTGTCTTCCCGCGGGCACCACCTTCTCCGATGGTTCCTGTCCTTTACCCTGAGGACCTGTCGATCCCAGCGACGACTCCGAGCTGGTGCGAGCTACCATCGACCATGTCATCATCTTCACAGCCGGTTCCTGAGGCTGGGCGGCGGGCTCACTTCTCGAGGTAGAAGCAGCGGTGGTAGTGGTGGCGCTAGAAGACAACAGAGACGATGAATCAGGCGTTGGCAATGCCTTGCCAATACTAGGCCAGTCTTCAGCGACTGCTGCACTCGAGGTGCTCAACTTGGTGGCGTCGATCTCCATAGCAACTCTCGCCTGATCCTCCTCGTCTTGCAGCTCCTTGAGGATTGAGTCGACAATGGCTTGATCCTCTTGACTCACATGGGTATTGCTGACTTTGGCGTCAACATCAAGTACCTGGCTGGGCTCCCACTCTAGCGGCTGGTGAGAATGGCTATGAGCATCATCCGACGCAAAGGTATCCAGTCCATCTGAGGCCCCCAAATCATGGTGGTGGTCGTGGTCGTGGTCGTCATTATTGGGCTCGACGTCAAGCATACTGAGCTCAATTGCCCTTCTGACCAACTCTTCCTCCTCGTCCAACTCTTGTTCGCTCACTAGTTCGTTTACTTGAGGACGTGCAGAGGAAGGTGACACAGACCTGGCGTTCGACATCGAAGATCCTTCACCCCCGTTACCAAATTCATCAAGTAACCGTTGCTCCAGCATGTGCTGTTGCTCGAGATCTTCGATTTGCTGCAACTCGGATGCCGCTATGGCAGTATCTTGATCGTCCTGCTCCTTCGATAGCATCATCACATACTCGACTACCTCCTCATCCGTCATGTCGACCATGTTCAACCCTTGAAGGTTATTGTATCGCTTGTGGAGTTGTTGCTGACGTTCCTTGACCTGGCTCTCTAGTCGCTTCAGAGACACAGTCTCCTCCAGGCTATGTCGGATGTCGTTCTGGATCTTGGTGCGATGGCCAGCGCTGTAGTTGATTGGCTTCTTTGCGGCACCTTTTCGGTACTTGTCTAATGTTTGCGTAGAATCCGTTCACGGTAGTTGTCAGTCAAATAGACAAGAAACAGAAGCCTTTTGATACCAAAACAAATAAATGCATGTTAACAGGCTCATACCTTTGGCAAATCCAGCTCCTGGTGAAAAGTCCCAGCTCCTGATTAGGCCACCAACCGAGACGACGCCACGGCATTGGATACCATCAATGACCATGCACCGATTCACCATCGATGTGGTGTCGTTTGCCTCTCGGCCACGGATGTACCTAACAGATGCAATTCACTGGAGTTGTCAGCCTACAGTTTAGAAAGGGCAACGTGTTTATGGTCAAGCGCAACAAGGAACGACAGCGACTTACCCAGTGTTGAGGACAGAGACTAGTTTGCCGTTGACAGGATTCCAAACCTTGGTCCATCCATCCGCACTATAGATTGAATACGTCTGACCATTAATATAATGGACCCATGAAGCTCGTTTATACTGCACAGCGTCTTCATAGCAAGGCAAAACGTACCTTCCAGAGACAAGAATCAGCTTGTCAATGAACAAGCTTGTCACTCGCGTGTCATGTGCCCGTAGAACACAGGTCGGGCTCAACGTTGGGGTCTCTTGCTGGATTTGACTGGGGTGAGGATCTCCATGTGCGGATGATGACTTGCGCTTGAATATATCGCTCAAATACCAAAGACAAATGTTGCCAGAGTTGTCTCCAGTAGCTAAAAGGCTGGGTGCATCATGACGGCAGTAGAGCGCGTGGAGTGTTTGTTGACCCTCCGGGCTGGAGGCATTCGAAGGCGAGATCATGGGTTTCTCATGCTTAGGGATGTCCCAATGGACTGCAGTGATTGGTGACAGATGTGCCGGACTTTTTAGAGTCGCCAGATGCTCCTGTGTCTCCAAACTGTAAAGGTGCATGACCTTTGAATCCGCAGCCTGGGCCAGTATCAAACCATGTTCGCCCAGTCCAAATTCGACCTCAAGGTAATGAACGCCCTTGAACTCCTCTGGTAAGTTAATCACCTTCGGCAGCGTAGGGGCAAGAGCAGGTTCAGGAATGATCTCTCCATCGACCACCATCAACCCAGGCGTAGCCGGCGGCGTTGACTGAGCGGTGGCGTCTGATGCAGTAGATCGTGTAGGGGACGAGACGCCATTGGCAGTGGCAAATATAGGAGAGACGATGGCGTTGATATCGACGTCCCAAATGTAGATTTCGCCTCCAGATGTCCCTGCAATGATGCGAGAGCTGGGCTCGCAGCAAATGTGGTCGATTCTCCTTGTGCTGGCTCCGGTCAAGCTGAGACCGGTCCTGAACTCGCGAACAGTACGTGCTTTCACAACATCCCATAGTCGAACGACCCCATCGGCACCTCCAGTCAAGACAAAACCAAGATAGTTTGGCACCAGCTTGACACATGAGACCGGTCCATTGTGAAATCCCGAAAACGTTTGGAACGACTGTCCTGCAGTGGCATAGGAGAGGATCGTCAAAGAAACCTGACCGGTGGACAGACCCCAAAGGACACGATGACTATTGCGACGAAATATTCCGACGGTGAGTGAAAAGTAACGTAGTATCCAACAGATCAAGGTTGGCTAGTAAAGAGACTTTTCATCACAACATACCGATCCATTGTCATAACGGAAACTTCGAGGTGGATCATCCTAAACACTGCATCCTTCTGGACTTTTCCAAGCTCTGGGTTGCATTTCGCCACGACACCTAATCATATTGAAACAGAGAAGCGAGTGAAGGTGAGCAACAGTTTCGTCCGCGTTGAGCATACTTGCCGACTAGCCTTCCTTGGCAAATAATAGTCACCTTGCGAGAGACCACCGGCCAAGAACCAGCCTTGGTTGGGAGTGTTTGTCTCCGCCCATAGCTCTGTGATCTGTCCAATCTTGGGGTCGATCATGATGTTGAATCCACGTCCCTTCTCCCACCGCCGCAGTAACCTTGTCCGCTTAATATACTCTCCGCGCCAGCTCTTGGGATCGAGTCGTTTGAAGCGCACTGATGCTCCAAAGAACTTTATGAACGCCTGCTTCCAGCATGAATCCGCATTAACGACGTGGTAGAACAGCTGGCATACTAGAGATACGACAAACTGCAGCCAGAATAAAAAGGTGTCGGTTGATTTTTCGTTTCGCGTGAGGTTGAGCGTTTCATAACCTCCTTGTGATCTGATACTGTCTTACCAGTTCGTTGGGCTCAAGATGAGAGACGATGTGGGAAAGTAGTTCGACCGGCAAGGTGCAGATAACATTGACCCTAAGAAGAGGACACAGCAACAGTGAGACGGCTGTCCAAAAGCCCAAGGAATCAAATGATCAGAGCTATTGCTGTGAAACGCGTCCTTACCCTGTGTTATTGATTTCCGCCTTGGCTGCTAACCGCTTCTCTCTCGCTGCCTGGATCGCCTCCCATGAAAGAGTTGAGTACGAATGGACGATTGAGTTTGCCAGATCTGGGCGAAAGGTCCCCAATTGCCTCAGTTTCTCGATGGCTGCCGAGTTTCCAGGGTTCACTCCAGATCCAGAGCCAGATCCAGATCCTGCGTTTGAACTCGATGCTGATCCAGGTCTGTTCGACGACTGGGCCTGGATTTGAGCTGTCCGCCCTCTCCGATCTCGCCTCTTGGCCGATCCTGGTTTCTGGAAAATGTTGAACCCGCCTGACTGGCGGTTGTTGACCGAGGTCTGTCTCTCCCATTCCAGCCAAGACTCCTCGATTCGCAACTTTTGGTCATGGAAGTGTGCGAGATCGTCTTGTGGGTCGTAGTAGTCCTCATCGCTCAATTCCTCGTCGTCCATGTCGTCGTTGTCGTCAAAGGACTCATTGCCGCTGGGTATGTCCTCGGTGTGTTGGCTCTGAGCCTGGTCCTGTTGCTCCTGTGAATCCTGGGATTGAGGGTTTTGGTGGTGCTGTTGGTTGGAATCAGACATGGCGTGGAGTGGTGAAGAGAAAAAAAAAAAAGTTCTGAGGGAGGATTTTTTATTCCTTTACTTGAATTACTGCGGCCGCGAGCCTTGTGCGACCCAATCAGATTTATTTAACGCCCATGCGTCGCAGCGGCTACTTTTCTTGGGCATCCAAGTCCGCAAGCTGCTCTGGTTGCTGCTGCTGAATCTCATCGACGGATTCTTCGTTGGGGTGAATACCTGTCATGGCCTCGAGGTGTCCAGCCTCATGAACCTTGCCGTTGTTGTCCTTGATCAGGTAGCTAAAGTCGCGTGGAGGATAGGGGATGTGAGAATGGGACCTAGTGATCGATGGATAGTATTGGTGATACGCAAAGAAGGCAAAGAAGATGCCAATGACCGTGCCCCAGCCGACATCCGCGGCCGAATGTCTGTAATCCTCAATGCGTGAAATCGCGACCAGTATGGCAGCTGAAACGCATATGAATAAAGCAGATAATCCTCCGGTTAGTACTCATTGCCACTGTGGTGGTTTGATTTCACGATGACATTAACAACTAGACTTACTCAGGATGGGCACCATGAGGATGACACTCTTGAGGGAATAACCCTTTCTGTCAAACACATGCATCTTGCCAGCGAGCCATAGAGAGAGGTAGACAAGACCAGCGAAGGAGGCTAAGGTGATAGATGTGCTGACGATTTAGTGTGCGCTCTTCTTGATTACTTCATTGCGCAATCATCGAACCAAACGAGGACTTGGCACTAAAGACTCACTGCTGGCATGTCCTGAGGGGAACGAGCGTATGCCGTCCTTGAAGACCAGATGGTCGGTCGTGGTGCAGACGTCCACTGTCCAGAGTTTCAAGGGTTCGTCGCGAGTGATGGCGACCCCGTTGAGCATCGGCTTGCACCGGTCGATGAAATCCGGCCGATGTTTACCGAACGTGACCTATAAGGACACGTTGGAAGGAGTATTTGTAAGAATATGTCTAACGGCATCAAGGTTAGACCCTGACTCGTTGTTGTATGTGGCATGTTTCCTTCACCAGCAACAAGAGCTCACACGACCCAACCTAAAAAAATATATGGCGAGCGACTGTACATGTACACAAACCGATCAAAGAAAACAAAAGGCTCGGATGCACAATTCGCATCTCGTTCTTCTCGATGTTCCAGTGCAATGCCTCTATTGGTGTTTGACATGACTGAACACGTTTTCTTTGCGCTTCACTTCCTCCCTTTTTTTTTCTCTGAACCGATGTTCAATTGGTCCCTGATGGCACCGCGGATTACCTTGACGACCTGCGTGACAACGATGGTCAAGGAGACCGAGAGAAGCAGACCCAAGAAGCCGTTGTGGAAGTCATAAGAGCTCCGTCTGATGAAAAGAGAGACTACAGCCATCAATACAGCAGGGAACACAACGGCAATGATAATGAGCGCCCAGGTAGGGATCGTCTCCTTTTCCTTGTATGGGTACATCAATGAGGTGTCTTCGACCGAGAACTGCCTCTTGAAAGGGGTGACGTTGTCGAGTGTGAGGAAGAGTGCAATCAGAACGACGCAGAGGATCCAGTCGAAAAGATAGGAGCAGACGAGGCGAACAGCGGGCTTTTTGAACCGCTTGATGGCACGATCCATGGCGAAGGGTTAAGAGAGGAGGAGGGGGGGAATAGGAGTACGAGGACGCGGGAGGGAAGGAAGAAGGGCTTGATAGAACGGAGCCGTTGATGAGGATGGCAGCGAGAAGGGAGACAGGGTCGGGACAAAAAAAGGCAAAGGGCAAAGGGAAGGGAAAGGAAGGCTGGAAGCGTTGCTGTCGGCTGCTTTTTTATGCATCTTCAGCGGTCTGTGTGGCAATCAGGCCAAGATGCACCCCTCCTCCAAAACAAAAGAGTTTGTGGAGAAGAGTAAGGAGTTGTTCTAGGGCACTGCAGTTGGTGGCGATGAGTGTGGCTGAAAAGCCACTAGCAAGGACTCGTGTTATTAAGGGTGACCTGGTGATTCCTAGTCGCCGAACAGAATATTTTTTTCGCTCTTTTCTTCTTCTTGAACTCCCACCACAAACGCATATATAAGAGAGAGGGCGGCAGTATGGAGTCTCCGACCCAACCCTTCCACCTTACGCCACCAATCCCACCACCTTCACTCCCACTCCTTATTCATCCGAATCCCCCCCCCCCAATCATCGCACTCATCCATCCACAATCGACACGAGGTACCATTACTTTCTTGCCTTTATTTTTTTTTTGTTTATTTCGTTATCTCTAGCAGGAGCCATTTGTACTCTTGGTGACATCCCCCATTCGTTCCTGATCTCGCGACACCATGGCCTTTGCACATTGAACAAAAACTCTTACAAGAGGATACAAACAAAGCCAAAGCCATGCATATAACCCCTCCCCCTTGGCTCTTGGCCTTTTGCATCACAGAAGAGCATGCTCTCTTGGGTGTTGTTTCCTTTCCATTTCAATGTGCGTTCTCCTGTGGGTTGTGAGCGATTGTAGATGAACAAAGAGTTGTTTATGCAATGAGAGATCAGCCCTCCTTCACCTTCACTTTGCCGCCGCTTTGGGAGTTTCATTTGCTGTCGCAGTCAATTTCTATCCTAACGGCCTGTTCGTCTGCTTCTCTAGGGATTCTAGCCGACAAAGGAGGACAACCAGCGCTCATAGACTGCGCGATCCAACAATATGACGACCAGGTATGTGTCCTGGCCGCGTAATCCACTGTGCTTGTTTTGCTACGCCCGATCGCTAGGACAGTTGCTCAAACACACACAACTTTGTAACAACTTCATTCTTCATTTTCTAACTCTAGGCTCGATCGCCTAGTGCTGCTCCTGGAAACCGGGTCAACAGCTGCAGTCCGCGCGACTGCTGCTCAGCAACTCGGAGATATTCAGAAACAGTACCCTTCAGAACTATTCAATCTGCTTTCAAGGGTAAGCATGCCTCGCCCCCCTGCCCCCTCCGTGTTTCTATTGACAGACAGAGAAGAATATGAATGAAAATACTCACTCGGTGTTGTCACTTTTCTTCTCTCGCTGTATTGCTCAATTAGGTGCTTGTACATCTCAGAAGCAAAAGTTGGGATACCAGGATTGCAGCTGGACAAGCATTGGAGGCCATTGTCGGGAATGTGCCTCAGTGGGATCCATCAGCTGGTGAGAACCTCTTTGTCAAACGAAACAATAACGTAACGTTTATCAGTTGTGCGTATCCTCTGATGTACTGACATTGGCTTATGAACCGCTCTAGATCCAGAAGTAAAGCTAGAGGATGGAGCAGCCGAGAACAAAACCTCTTCGACAGAAATGCCAAATTTCGACCGGTTGTCCTTCTCCAGCTTTGACATTAGCCAGGTGCTTCAAAACGGCAAGTTGCTTCTGGGCTCCGCAGGAAAGGAATACGACCTCGATTTGAGCGATCTGGATCCAGCTGAACGGTTGGCGATCCAGCGAAAAAACCTGAGCGCCAACCTAGGACTTATGACCTCTCAGTTTATGGATGGTAAGTTGTCGCGCCATTAAAACTGGACAATGGGCGAAGGATTTCAGTGGCATGAATGAAGAACTCATCTTCTCTCATTTTCAATTGTAATAGTTGATCTCGTTGACGAGTCGGATATCTCAGCACCAAAAGCATCACCGGCTTCAGTAAAGAAGGAAGAGTCTCCTACGCCAGCGTCGTCCGCATCATTGACTGGACCAAAACAGCCACTCGCCTCCCCTGCGATTCAAAATGACGCCGATACGGATGGACTCAGCGCACGCGAGAGAAACAAGCTGAAACGGCGGGCAAAAACGGATTTGAAGTTCAAAGGAAAAGACAAGTAGGTGCAACCGTTACCAAAACTTAGTCTTTTGGTTGAATGATTGCTATCAAAGTTCAAAGGGAACAAACATCTCTAACCGGCTTGGATAAATGACTTTAGGGTCCGTGTTATCGATCTCGCAGGAAGACGCAAGGGACCAGAGACTCCGGGAACACCAGCAACACCAGGTGCCGGCGCAGAAGGACAGGATGGCGGGTACTTTGATATCACTCCTCAGTCTGACGGAAACAAAGTGGTAGTGGAGGCCAAACTCCCCGTTCAATCGGTTTTGGAGACTTCCACCGAGTGGCCATTCGAGAGCATCTGTGATATTCTCTGCATGGATCTTTTTGATCCCAGCTGGGAAGTTCGTCACGGAGCAGGAATCGGTCTCCGAGATATTCTGAAGGTGCAAGGCAGCGGAGCAGGACGGATCGTTGGATGTACCAAGGCGGAGAACGACGTCCGACATAACGAATGGCTTGAGGACTTGGCTATTCGCCTTCTCTGCGTGTTTTCGCTGGATCGTTTCGGAGACTTTGTTTCTGATCAGGTAATGAGCTTGTTGCTTGGATTTTTGGTGGCGTTTCTTGGTTGATCAACTATTACTAGACATCGACGTGACTGACACGTACTTACTTTGTGTATGTGGAGCGTAGGTCGTCGCCCCAGTGAGAGAGACTTGCTCGCAAACGCTGGGAGCTTTGATGAGACACATGTCCGACGAAGGAGTGAAGAGCACGCTTGGAGTCGTGATGCGACTCATCTACCAGGCTGACGTCTTTGAGGAGGGCATGGACCGTGATTACATTTGGGAGGTGAGGCACGCTGGATTGCTTGGACTCAAATACGCCGTCGCTGTCCGGAAAGATTTGCTGGACAACAATTCAGCGTATGCCACCGAGATGCTTGAGAATGTTGTCAAGGCAGTTGTTCTTGGCCTGCAAGACGAAGATGACGACGTCCGAGCTGTGTCTGCGTCGACCCTTATACCCATTTCGTCCAACTTTGTCAATAAGTTGCCACATCGTATTCCCGATGTTGTCAATGTCCTCTGGGACTGCTTGGCTATCTTGAAGGACGATTTGACAGCGTCCACCGCCAGTGTCATGGACCTCTTGGCCAACTTGTTCACTTTCCAGAGTGTGCTCGACTTTATGATTCAGCCTCAGGACGAAAGGTACAGAATGGGGTTTTTGTGTTTAAAACTGTGGAACAAGTAACAAGTAAGCAACCCCAACTAACCTATGTCCACCTTCTGCCAGCCACTCACTAGTGAATCTTATCCCTCGTCTCAATCCGTTTTTCCGACACACAATCCCAAGTGTCCGGACATCCGTTCTGAACGCCATGCTGACCTTCTTGAAGCTCAAGACCATCTCAGAGTGGGTCGACGAGAAGGTGGTACGTATGGTCTATCAAAACTTGATTGTTGAGGAAAAGAAGGACATCCTTGAACTGTCGCTTAGAGTGATGACTGCCTTGATCACACATATGGCTTCAGTCGAGTCCGCTGCCTCGATTACGTCCGTCGTGAGTCCTCATTTGCAATCCATGTTCGCTTTACTGTTGACGCCGATCGGAACGCCACTTGAGACTCGCCTGTTTTACTCACCCACCGGTCAGGGGGTGGTTACTCTTGTCGCCACAACTCCAGCTCGAGGTCGCAAGGCACAGTCGGCACAAACGCACTCGCACAATGTCGATATCGGAATGTTGAAGCAGGATCTAGCTCTTGTCTCAATAGCATCTGTGATCCGGTGCCGTCTCACTGCAAGTAAGGCTTTGGGACTTGTCATGGCTAGCTGGCCGGACGACCAACTGGAGGGCTCGTTTTGGCATCTCCTTCAGCCCAACTTCAACTCGTCCTGGGCAATGAGACGTCAGATGTCATCCAACGTCGTCGCGGAGTGGGCTGCTGCTTTCAGGGAGCGTACCAGCAAATACCCTACTGAGGCGGCCCTGCCTTTCGGAATGTCGGCTTCGGTGGCTCTCACAGAATGCTTGCTCTCGGAACCGCCACTCAGCTACTTCGAGAGCATTACTGTTCTCAAAGGCATTCGCGCCGAAATTCAAGCTATGCTCAACGCATTTGTCACGGATGGCAAGTTGCCGCAAGCCAGCATTCCTACATTGGCACAAGTGCCTAGTACAGGGGATGGGGGTGATGGATCTGGGTTCACGAGTGATTATGCTCGTCACTTCGCAGCCGAGGTTGCCCCTAACTTGATGAACCAAATCGGCGCGCGGACGCGAAAGACTGCCATTCCTCTGCTCACGGGTCGACAGGAAAGAGTCATTGCGAGCATCGGATACTTTGAGTCGATCAAGGAGAAGGCAGATCTGTACGTTGCTGCAGCTGTTGGGTCTGCTGTCATCAACCTGGGAACCTTGCCAGGAAAGCTTAATCCCGTCATCAACAGTGTCATGAAGAGTGTTCGCGTAAGTACCGGAGGCGATGTTTTTTGTTATAGCTCTGCAAGCGAGTGTTTTTTCCGACAACTAATGTGTCAATCTACTACGTTTTCATTCAAATAGAGCGAGGAAAACATGGAGCTCCAGATGCGATCAGCGTCGACACTTGTCAGCCTTGTCATTCTTTGCAACTCTCCCTTTTGCACTCTCCGTGTGGTACCAACTCCCAAGCTGATCAAAAACCTGGCGCGATATCTCTGCGGCGACACCTCGGTTACACCTTCATTGGACCAGGACTCTTCTTTGGAGGGCATCTTTTCTCTCAAGAAGTCAAAGGAAGCAGCGGCGGACAGCAAGCTCGTCGGCGGGCATGGCATGGAGGATGTCAAGGTTTCGGCCAAGGATATCAAGGAAGAGGATAATGAAGAGGCCAAGCTGACACGACGTGGAGCCCTCGCAGCATTCAAGGAGTTCGCCGGACGATTTGGACCAAGTCTCTTTACTGAAGTTCCCAAGATCTGGGAATGCATCCACGCCCCTTTGACAACGGCCTTCGCCAATGGACCTGTGACGGAACCGACAGGACTGGAGCCAGACGGTTGGCATGATGTCATTGATGCACTGGAGATTATCAAGACCCTTGTCCCTCACTTGCACCCTGAGCTGTACCCATCGATCGAGCAGCTGATGCCTCATATCGCAACGGCCCTGCTCTCACCCTTCACCGTCGTTCGCCATGCCGCCGCCAAGTGTCTTGCTGTTATTTGCAACGTTATCACCGTGGCTGGAATGCACCTTGTGATCGATCGCGTAATTCCCTTCCTCGGAGATACCGCCAACGTGATCCGTCGTCAAGGATCCTGCGAGATGATCAACGAAGTTGTCCAGATCATGGATGCCAAGATCCTGCCCTATGTGGTGTTCCTGATTGTCCCTGTCCTCGGCCGGATGAGTGATCCCGACGAGCCGACTCGATTGGTGTCAACCAACTGCTTCGCACATCTTATCAAGCTTGTTCCTCTCGAAGCTGGAATTCCCGATCCACCAGAGATGTCAGCCGAGATGTTGCAGCAGCGCCAAGAAGAACGCGAGTTCTTGATGCAGCTTCTGGACAGTAAGAAACTCCAGCCATACTCTATCCCGATCAAGATCAAGGCGGAGCTGCGAAAGTACCAGCAGGAGGGTGTGAACTGGTTGGCGTTCCTCAACAAGTACCAGCTTCACGGCATTCTCTGTGACGATATGGGTTTAGGCAAGACACTACAGTCCATCTGCATGTTGGCCAGTGACCAGCACGATCGACAGACCAAGTTTGCGGAAACCCAGTTCCCTCAGTACGCCCACTGCCCCTCGATCGTTGTCTGTCCGCCCACTCTGACAGGACACTGGTACCACGAGATTCTCCAGTACACCGACAACCTCAAGCCGATCATGTATACCGGAGGACCAGCAGAGAGGAAGAAGCTGCGGGCGTCGATCCCCAAGCACGACGTTGTCATCATGTCTTACGACGTGGTCCGTAACGATATCGAGGACTTGGAGAAGATCCACTGGAACTACTGTATTCTGGACGAGGGTCATATCATCAAAAACGGGCGCACCAAGATCACTAAGGCAGTCAAGATGGTCCGCGCCAATCACAGAGTGATCCTGTCAGGAACTCCTATCCAGAACAACGTGCTTGAGCTCTGGTCGCTGTTTGATTTCCTGATGCCTGGGTTCTTGGGTACCGAGAAGCAGTTCAACGATCGTTTCGGCAAGCCTATTATCGCCAGTCGTGATAGCAAGAGCTCCTCGCGAGAGCAGGAAGCCGGTAAGTTGTCGCAGGTTTTGCGTATGCATGTATGAACTATATTTGTCGAGAAAAAAAAAAGCTTGGTTGCTAACGTTCGGTTCCGATGCCTTTTGTATTGTTAGGCGTGTTGGCGTTGGAGGCGTTGCACAAGCAAGTGCTTCCGTTCCTGTTGCGTCGTTTGAAGGAAGATGTGTTGAGCGATTTGCCACCCAAGATTATTCAGGACTACTACTGCGAGCTGAGCGACCTGCAGAAGCAGCTGTACGAGGAGTTCTCGAAATCGCAGCTCAAGCACGAGATGGAGGAGGAACTCACGGAGGAGACAAAGTCAGATCCACCCCAGAAAGCGACTCATATCTTCCAGGCACTCCAGTACCTCCGAAAGCTCTGCAACCACCCGCTCCTGGTTGTGAACGAGAAGCACCCCGAGTACAAGCGCGTGATGAAGCAGCTCAAGGCGCAGAACCAGTCGATCCACGACATTGGATTTGCACCCAAGTTGCAGGCGCTGAAGCAATTGTTGATCGATTGTGGCATTGGTTCCAAGCCGAGTTCGGAATCTGCGGCGGATATTGAGGCATCGTTGATCCACGGAGGAGGCTCGGCAGTGAGCCAGCATCGCGCATTGATCTTCTGCCAGCAGAAGGCGATGCTCGACATTATCGAGAACGACCTGTTACGGCCGCTCCTACCGACTGTCTCGTACATGCGTATGGATGGTGCGGTGGACTCTTCGAGACGTCATGGAATTGTTCAAAAGTTCAATGCAGATCCGTCAATCGATCTCTTGCTTCTGACGACGCACGTCGGAGGACTTGGACTGAACTTGACAGGAGCTGATACGGTCATCTTTGTGGAGCACGATTGGAACCCGATGAAGGACCTGCAGGCTATGGACCGTGCCCATCGATTGGGCCAGAAGAAGGTCGTCAACGTGTACCGTCTCATTACCAAGGGAACCCTTGAGGAGAAGATCATGGGGTAAGTTGTCTTTGGTTCAACAATTACCATTTTACTAGCGCAAATTCTCCAGTTTATGACCACTGATATTAACCACGACCGTTCTGCGTACTTTTTAACACTTTCTTAGATTGCAAAAGTTCAAGATGAACATTGCAAACTCGGTCGTCAACCAGCAGAACTCGGGCATGCAGAGTATGGGCACGGATCAAATCCTGGACCTCTTCCAGGTCGGTGACGAGGACTCTGAAGGCAAGAAAAAGAAGAAACTCAAGGGCAAGGACTCTGGCGGAGCTGGTGGCGCCAGCGATGATGGTGGAGCCGGTGGGGATCAAAAGCTGTCGACCAAGAATGTTCTCGAGTCGTTGGAAGGATTGTGGGACGAGAAGCAGTATGAGGAAGAGTACAACTTGGACTCTTTCATCTCCAGTTTGAAGTAGTTTAGCTCTCTTTTTGCGTTTCTCGGTCGACTTCTTTTCCGTTCTTTTCATTAGCATTTTCTTTCTTCTTTCTAGCGCGTCAAATATAGGTTTTATAATGTTGTTTTTTTGTTGATGATAGGCCACATTTTAAGGGAGTCGTGAGCTTGGAGTTGTACCAAGCTTGGATGCAGGTCTTGACGGCGTGTCTGCAGGTGTAATTATTCCCTACGTTGGCGGCCAGGCACTCTTGGTGCGTTGCAATGCATGCCCTCGTGCATTCAAGTTCAAATTCGACACTTGTAGCTAAAAAGGAAGGAAGGAAATAAGGACAATGAAGGAAGGGTAGGCAAGGGATGGGAAGGCAAGAAAAAATGAAAGCAACGTATTGTTACAGTCTATGTGCATTTTGCTTGAATGCAGAACTGAAGCTTTTCTCTTTTGGCAAAAATACCTTTTCGGCAGAGGATAAGTGCAAAGTTAGATGAAATCTTACCACGTATCAAAAGCATACATCATTTTTCGAGCGTACATGGCAAAGCTCGTCGTTTTATATAGGGTAAAAGAACATCTTTTTTTTTCTATTGTGCAGTACTCTAGTTCTGAATCGAAAGTCCCTGCGTAAGGATCTTGGGAATAAAAAATAAAAAGGGAAGAAGAAAAAGAGCGCCATATGTTCTCATTTCTCATTTCTCACACATCTCTCTGCCAGCCTGCGCGCCTGTCAACCTCTGTCAGAACAAACCCTAGGGCTCACAACTCGTCGCGACGATGAATGGGCTTAGCCTTGAGCAATTGGAGGTATTCCACTGCGAACGTGCGGAAGATGTTGGCCCATCCTTCGACCACCTCTGGCGAGATCACAGTCGCATCATCCTATTTATTATGCCGCACGGAAAAAAAACATTGGTAACATCAGGAGGAATGGAATGGCAATAGTGCCACGCATTAGTGAACTGATATTTGGTAGGCGAAAAATAATAGAGATCAAAAAAAAAATAAAGAGACGTGACCAGAAGAAGCACATGTATAATTCTTTTTACCTCCAATTTGTGCCAGACGTGTGGGAAGGGCGTGGGGATGACATGAAAGATGGGCACACCCCTCTGCATGAATGGACGATGATCATCGTCAATGCCACCCCAGCTGGGCTGCTGGGTAAAGAAGGGCGTCATGGGCTCATCGATCTCCAATTGATCCATATCATCCTCATCCTCATCGGCCCGCTCTTCCGAACGACCCTCCTTTCTCCTGGCCAGAACTTGACCTCCATGCAACTTGGCGTCCCACAAGCGCTGCTCGATTTCCAGAGAGTGTTCGTGTGCCCAATGGGTTGCGCCAAAGTAAGAAGGCACGCGAGGATTCTCGACGCCCAAGAGGTCCAGAAGTACAAACAGTTCGATCCCGTCTAGGTTGTTGGATGTCGAACCGCCGTTTCTACCTGTTGCCATTCTGGTGCGTGTGATCCTCTGCTTCTCCCACTTTTCTGCCAAGTGTCTAGAATGTGGAACAAGAGTATGGAGTTTGTTGAGTGAGCACAAAAGGTCAAATCAAACAGCTTGTTTTTTTTTTTCGACAAGTTTCTCTGTTCAGTTGCTTTCTAGGGTTTTGTCTTTCCTACCTGGAGCCATAAAGTGAGTCGTCTGCCCTCCATTCCCCAAAGGCCTCCTCACCGTCGAAAAAGATCAACTGCAGCGTGGTGTCCTGATCATCGCGTCCTGGTTGATCCAAAGCCCTGTCCAAACTGGCTGCCAGATCCAACAACATTGCACAGGGCGCCGCAGAATCCGTCGCCGCCACAAACGGCAATGTATCGTCTCCACCATTCCACTGCCCGCTAGGCTTATCCGTTGGTGGGAAATATTTAGAGTCGAAATGGGCCGCAAAGACCAAACGGTTCTCGGCTTTGGGGTTCTTTGTAAAGATCATGTTGGTAAATGTCTTTTCGCCAAAGGGAGTCTTGTCGACGAACTGGTCCAATTCCACATGCCAACCTGTTCCTGTAGTATCAGGGGCTCGTCGGAAGAGTTTCTCCTTTTCCTGGACTTTAGCCTCGAACCGCTTGCTGACTGTACGTTTGACAATGGGTTGGTTATGGTTGTCCTGATTATCCTCCTCAGGGGTAATCGTGGTCTCTGCAAGACTGGTCGCGTTCAGCTTTGCGAAAAAGTCAAGGATGAAATTTTGGACGCGAGTATTGTTGGCAGTTCCAGAGACACGGGGGATCATCAGGGGTGCTAGGAGGGAACCAGTGTATGGGTTGAAGCGGGTGGGGTCTGATGGTTCCCAGGAGGTGATCATTTCAATGTCCATGGCAGATGAGATCTGGAAGGCTTTTGCTTCTGCGGTGAAGGCATCTGTACAGATGGCGGATGAGATGAGGAGGGTGAGGAGGGTTGGTAGGAGGAGAAAGCCATTCCGTTTCTTGGCGCCTGTCTGCTGCCTCATGTTTGTCTTCTTGTCGTTGTCCATGGGTTGAGGTTTTTGCGGTTGGAGGCGGTTGCGAGCAAGAAAGGGAGTGAGAGAAATAGGCTGTGATACAAATCAATCAGGCACACAGGACGGTTTCATTTCATTTGGGATTTTCATTTTCAATTACAAGGTGCTAAAGTACAGTACAGAGGGTTTTAGGGAAGAAAAAACTTCCAATCTATCATGCAGAGAAAGGCTTGGACAAGGAATGCTCCTGCTCAACCTGCGAAATGACCTTGACAAGGATGTCAACGGGTGCGGTGGTAAAGAACGTGGCTGGGTAGATCTTGCTGCCCCAGATAGGGTGGAGGAGGATCTTACAGCAGCCTGCGTTCTGGAAATCATATTTGAGCAGCAATTGACAACCCTCGACGTCTGGATACACATCCCGACCACGTTCGCTGAATGACTGTTTGTAGAGAAATGACAAAAAAGAGTCAGCCAACGAACGCACTTCGCCATTTCCATACCCAGATTACGAATATCGATGGGCTAAAACATAACAGATAGCTAACGAGAAGAAAGGAGCGGGGACAGAAAAAAAGAAGAAAAAGCACGGTCACCTACCGGAAACCCCGAGGCGGGATCAGTCATATCGGACCAGTAGCCCAACGTTTCCAAGCTGCTGTGAATGGCTTTCGACCATCGAATAAACTAAGCGTTTCCCAAAGGTCAAGGAGAAGAAGAAGAAAAAAAAAGAAAAGAATAAGGATGAGATGCTAGGAGTGGGTCGATAAGGTGGGGTCTAAGAGAGCATTTATCATTTTTGCTGTTGTTTTTTGTTGTTCCCGTCCGTGCCATTGAAATTGCCCTCGATTCCTCATATCGGATGATTCACAAACAAAACCATTCGCTGTCGAAGAGAGCTAAGAGATGTTATCGCAGCATGCGATTCCTCCGATGCTAACTCACAAACACAAACACACACCCCTTTTCTTGTACATTCTTGTCTAGAACATTGGAAAGAACATCCTTCAATCCCAATATGCAAAAAAGTCTGCCAGGGGAAAGAAGAGATGGCATAAGAAAGAGAGATTCTGCTGCGTAGCAACAAAAAAACAAACTGCACTTACGTCGTCCAGGCGGTCGTCCTTTTCCTTGGCAATCTCTTCATCCCAGGCAACCATGTCATTCTTGCATTTTTGAAAAGTAGGGACGACCAACAGGCCCGAGAGATCCTTGTTGGGGAAGACGGTGGCCAAATCCCTTGTCATCCGCCTTGGCGAGGCATGGATAGAGTATTCCAGGTTCGCCAACGTCGTCTCGGACATCTTGGGGCCAACTACAATGCTTGTCGACCGAATTTTCCTGTCCCCGCTGCTGTTGTTATTGATGCTGTTGTTGAATGCTTCGACGGAGCAAGAGTTGTTGGCGACGACGAGGGATGCGTGGATGAGTTCAGAGGTGAAGGATGCGCTGGGTTGCTGCATCATTGTGAATTGGTCCGAGGAGAGCAGTGGCGAGAGATTCTCGGCGATGATTGAGTGTTGCATTGTGCGTGAATGAATGTGGAATTGTCGGGTTTTTTGACTTTGAAAATTTTGACGGGCGAAGCTTGGTGCAGATGAGTCAAAATATGGTCTTTGATTGTTTGTCCTGTTGTGGTTGTCGTGGTTGTCGTGGTTGTTGGCTTGTGCTTTGGACTTGGTCTTGCTTGACTTGGACTGGCGGAGAGAAGGGAGAGAGAGAGAGAGAAGAGTAAAGAAGAAGACAAAGAAGAAAGAAGAGGGGGAAGAAGGAGAAGGAGAAGAAGAAGAAGAAAAAGAAGGAAGACGTAAACGATGAGAGATGATAAAGAAATCAGCGGCAAGAGAAGAAGCAAGAAAAAGGTTTCCTGGGGGAGTAATAGAGACAGAGAGCAGGTCGGTCGCATGGGAAGGAGTCAAAGGACGATTGATTTCATTGATTTCGAATCTCCGTCGACAGAAACAGAAGGGATTTCATGTGTCAGCACTCTCCGATCCTCGCAAGATAAGCACTCGTGTTGTTGGTGTACTGTATATACACAAGCCATTATTATTATTATTATTCTTAGGATAAGGAGGAGACGAAACAGGGTGAAGACACTATTCCAGGGGTATGGATATCTTGTTTGCCTCATCGCATGTCAACGATATGTGAGTGTGATCGATGATAATAGACACATATTGATCGAAATTGAATTGTGATGGCTTCAAGGCCCTCCCTCTCTCGCTCGTACATGTAACATGGCATGGAATGAACGGCACGGTGTGGCTTCTGGTCACCGGGTCCGGTGTGTCAGAAAGGGGGGGTTGAAGAGAAAATATCACAAAAAGAGAAAGAGTCAAGAACATGGTCGCATGGGAAAAAAAGGGGCTGTTGGTGACCACCAACACTCGCTCGCTCTCTTTCTCCATACCACCCCCACCACTCTGCCTGCTTGCCTTGCTTGGCTGCTTTGCTTTCCCTGCTTGTTTGCTTTTTGCTTGTTTGCTTGCTTGCTTGTTTGTGTCCACTTCTTGTCTTGCACCTCGCTGTCGTCCTGGTGACCTGCCTCACCCAAACCCCCATAGACCCAATACAGCCAGCGCCTTGTACCTCCCTCTCGCTTTTTTTCTCCTTTCTCTCTCTTTCTTCCACTTTTTTTTTTTTTCTTTTCCTTCCTTTCGTCCCCTTCCCTTTCTCTCACTCCCAAATCGCATTCCTCTCTCCAGCTCCTGTCCCCTTCCCACTCCCATTCTCATTCATACCCTACAACTCACCCCCACTCCCACTCGAATTCACATTCATACACAAAACACCGACACACACAACCCAGCATACACTCGTACACTCAGTAAGTCACATTCAAACTCCTGCTTACCCGACATCAACATGCAATCCTACAACTACAACACTACAACAGCGACATTCACCACTGTGGCTCAAATGCCTACCTTTCAGTCTTTCACCACATCGTAATTCTTTCAACTGGCCCTGACTTGTCTTCTCCTGACTTTTCCATAGCCTAATCGCATTAAGCAGACCAACAACCAGCACTGCCATAGACCCCCTCTACCAGCCCTCGGAAGTGTACAACAGCAACAGGACAGAGGATATGCACCAGTTTCAGGCGTTTGCTCCACAGGCACCGACCGTGGCCGAGTATGCCTTCCCCAGCGTGCTCCAGTTCCTCCAGTCGGAGTGGCGTCGATTCGAGCGTGATAGGAATGAATGGGACATCGAAAAGGCTGAGATGAAGGTAACTTTTAGTACAAAAAAAGCAGCAACAGTGACCGAGACCCATCTTCTACAACACCAAACGCTCGTTGGATGCATGGGATCTTACTAACAACTTGCATGAATCTTCGATCATAACATGATTTACCCACTCCTCCTTAATCATGGCTTGAATAGGCAAGGATCGCCTTCCTTGAAGGCGAGAAGCGCGGAGTGGACAATACAAAACTTGATCTTATGAAGCGTGTCAAGATGCTTGAGTTCGCGCTTCGTCAGGAGAGGCAAGTTGACATGTTCTTTTCAAAGGATTGGATAAGAAAACCAAGTGGTTGGAAATGTGGTTGAGAGTCCTATTCCATACGGCCAGCAGTTTGTTGTTGTGTTTTCTTCAACCTCTCTAATGAATGGCCGCCTGTTGAACAATCCCACATATTAGGAGCAAATACGTAGAGGGTAACCAAGGAGCTGCAAAAGGCGCTACCGGATCACCAGTTTCCACACCACGTAAGTTGGGCGTACTTCATGACTTCAACAGGATATTGTGCGACACACTTAAGAGCCTCTTTCCTTGCCACTGACCGCGTCCAAACGGCAGCACAATGACGACCAGTGACAATGACCTGGACAATCAAGAGGATATGAAAATATGTAACGCTCATTTTTGCAAGTTGTCCTTTTAAAATATAGTCCGCACTGACAATTTGCTCTATCGATCCTGTGGTCACTATGTTTGTTCTATTTTTGGTATGCCTAGAAGTCAACAACAATAGCAATGGCAGCATAAACGGCGATGCCATGACCAATGGTATCATCAACAACAAGGCACTCAACAGGATGTCCACCTACAGTGCATTTGGAAACAACATGTCCCAAGTGAGTCCTACCTCGGCCACCAGCTTGGATCCGGCGGGAAGGGCAAAGAGCAGGGAGTTTCTGCGGATGTAAGCATCACAGCTGATCACTGTCCCCGGCTTGATTTTCGTTCGTCAAAACCACGACACTAACAGCCCTCTCCTTCATCTTGTCTTTTCCAGATGTCTTCAGGAGATTAGCTACCTGACGTCTTCTGTCCCACAGTCTGTCAGTATGGCGATGCCTCCTGTGCACAATCGACTCTCGCGTCACGAATCAGACAAACGTGCAGCTGGACCTAATGGGATCAGAGGAGCCAGCAACAAGAACCGACACAGCGACTTTTTCCCTGCTAACGTTCATCCTGTCTCAGTCCCACCACCTCTACCCCGATCAAACTCGGTCCCCATTGCAACCCTTCAGACAATCGCCAAAAGCAAGGCTGCAGGAGCTCAGCAGGCACAGGAAAGCAACGGCAACGACACCGATGTGACCGCGCACCCAGAAGATGACGATGTGGAGCAGCGTACTTTGAACCAACGGGAAATCACTCGTCAATTGTCCAAGGAAGCTAAGCCCTCTGCAACAGCTTTGACTTTGGACGCTGAATCCACCCAGACGAACGATATACCCGAGCAAGAGCCTACAGACGTTGCTCATCGTACCATTGAAGAAGAGGAAGAGGGGCCTACAGGATTGGAGGCGTTTCAGCGAGAGGAGGCTATTACGGTTGTCCACTCGCCTGTATCTGCAGAGCAGTGGCGAGCTGATTTACAAAAGGCCGGTCAGCAGATTGGGCAGAAGTCAAAGGGCAAGAAAGTGGAAGGGAACCCAGAGGAGGAGGCTCAGCTGGTATGTAATCATCATGTTACGGACGAACGGACGCACCGACTGAATACAAGTATATATGTTTATTTATTTATTTTCTAACCCGCTTTACAACTGTGGTGTTGTAGAGCAAGGACGTTCAGGACAAGTTCAACATTTCCCCGGAGCGTTTAAACAAGATGGTGAAGGAGTGGGACAGGGATAAGTCAAAGCAAGATGTTGGGCCCGTCAAGGCTCCAGTCAACAAGAGAAAGTCCAAGGATGGAGGTATGTACCTTGAACCGGTGGCTGCTGCTGGTTTTCTTGCAACGTCGTTTCGTGTTTCGTGGATGGTCAATAACTGACTCTTTTTTTTTGTTTTTAGTAGTTCCAGATGAATTGGCTAGCTTGAGCATTTCAGAGACCGATATGATTGAAAACGGCGGCAGTGTCAAAGAGGGAGACTCCAATGCTGATGAACCTGTTCGTTGGCGACCCAAGGTCACATTGCGGAGGTAAATAATCTTGATCTCTTACTTTGACTGTGTCATCGAAGCGCTATTTTGTTACAGAGTTCTCACTTTTAGTTGCGATGCTTTAATAGACACTTTGATACCGTACGATCGATCGCATTCCACCCAACTCACAAGTCGCTCCTCTCAGGATCAGAAGATGGCACCATGAAGTACTGGAACTTGGAGACGTCCCTGAAGGAATCCAAGAGGTATAAGAATATACCGATCTATCGTCTTCGATTCTTACTCTTTCGGAACAAATAATTGGAAGCACTCGCTAACGTGGCTCGTTGGCATTGATAGGGCCCTGAATGGAGATGTTGAGCCAATCCACACGTACCGTGGACACACCAAGGCCATCACGGCTGTTGCTATCTCGGCGGACCAAGACAAGTGCTTCTCAGCCAGTATGGATTCGACTGTCAGGTCATGGAAACTTGTCCCATTGAACAAGGAGGCATTTTCTCGTCTCGGTATGTCAACTACACCTTATACTATTCATTCATGAACCTCGACAGTGTAAGCAAAAAAATTGCTGACCAAGATACCTTATGTCTGTTCTATAGATCCCGAGATCCCAATGTCGCCTTTCATTGGACATACGGACACTGTATGGGACATTCGTCTCTTCCCTCTCTCGATCTCATCATCCCAGCTGTTGGCCTCTATCTCTGCTGATGGTGCCCTCAAGATCTGGGACACTGAGACGAAGGGATCCCCTCTTCGTTCGTCGTGGGGTTACAATGGATTGGAGCCGTCCGAATGGGCAGAACCAACAGAGGCGTATACACCGGGTCTCACCAAGTTGCCCGTCCCTACTGGTTTAGACTTTTGCCCGACGGATTTGAAGAAGATGGTGGTCAGCTACTCGAACTCTGTCATCAAACTATTTGACATTGAGACTGGAAAGGAGATCTTGGCCTTCAAGAGCAACGACACTTATGGTAAACATAAGGACATAAGAATGTTATCTCAATGTATATCACGCTCTGTTGCTCGCAGTAAGTACATCGACGGATGACTGACGTGACACCCTTTTTTTCGGTGCGTTGTATATATATATATATAGATGGTACAGCAAAGACACAGATCAACAAGATTGTGTGTCACCCAACGATGCCAGTGGTTGTGTCGGGACACGAGGATCGGTATATACGCTTCTTTGACATCAATTCTGGAGCGTGCTCGTTCTCGATGCTTGCACATTTGGACTCTGTGTCGTCGTTAGATATTGATCCAGCAGGATTGGTTCTCTGCTCTGGTGGCCATGATGCGTCTGTTCGACTATGGGATATTGCGTCCTCTACGCGCTCTTGTCTACAGGAGTTTACAGCTCACCGACGAAAAAGTGATGAGGGTGTGACTACAGTCAAGTACCATCCTACGTTACCAGGGCTTATGGCGACTGGAGGAGCCGATTCTATTGTAAAAGTGTACTCCAGGTCGTAGGTCTAGACGCGAGCGTAAAACGGTCTATCAAATAAAATCACGTGAACCGGAAATATGACATCACGGAAGGAAGAATAATCGCGTTAACTTCATATGTGTTTATCCCCTCTCCCTTTCGGGTGCTTGGTTGAGTGCGGCATATGAGGAGAGGTGTTTTTTCGGACAAGTTTTCTCGTGTGCAAAGTCTCTTTTTCTTCTCTTACACCCTTCCTCTCCCCTCTCTCTTTATCCTCCCTCGTCCTTCCTCCCCACTCTCTTCCCTATTCATCACATAATGTTCGCTTCCCGTATTGCCGCTCCCCTTAGAAACATCGGCCGTGTCCAGGGTAACGTCCCTCTCCCCACACGCTCTTGAGCAACAACAACAACCACAAAACGCCTTTTTCCTTCCTCTCAATCGACACCTTCTCGCCTCGGGAATCTCTCTCGGAGAAAACCGACTTGCCTGTCTGACATATGTGACCATATGGACCGGCGCCACAATCACCTCGGCCTTTTTTTACCCCGCACCACTTCCAAATGCGTCTTCCGAGCTCAAAATATAATCATATCGGCAAACACTCCTCACACATCACAACCTCTTCGCATACACTCTTCACTCCTCCTCCTCCTCCTCCTCCTCCTCCTCCTCCTCCTCCTCTCAACCCTGGTTGACTGACTTTTATCTTGAACACTCTTCATCCATGAATTCCTGATAGCCTCGGCCATGGCCAAGACTGCCATCGCCAAGACGCGCGTCATGGCTCCCGTCGGCACCAGGTAATCATAGACCCTGTCTCACGACCACTGGGACCATATCACGGACAAGTTAATACAGAAACAGCGACACGACAGACCCCACCCCGATGACAGGAACGCATACCCATCAACGAACTTTTTTCATCACGGCGAAACACATAAGGAAAAAAAACTCCGAAGGCCACACACACATAGGGAAATAAGGAGTGAACGCGACCCTCGGACAAGCAGACAAACGGAGGAACAGAACAACAGAGATGATAGCGTGCTGTTGACCCTAACTTTCAACTTTTGACAATTATAGAATCTTGTCAACTTCCCAGAACACCCAGAAGGACGTCACCGTTGCCCCTCTCATTGAGCAGCGCAAGAACCGTCCTCTCTCCCCTCACTTGACAATCTACCAGCCCCAGCTCACCTGGTACCTGTCCTTATTCCATCGTTTCACCGGTGGTGCCGTCGGTGTTGGTAAGGCCTGTTTTGTTGCCAAGGAACTGAAGGCGACATGTTGAAAATCAGGATAGCGATGGACAGACTGGACAGATACACTCTGTTGTGTATCAATTGACGCGCAGACATACATAGCAGCTTCACTATTTTCACAGGGAACTTATGTCCTTATTTCTTATTTTACTCTCAACAGGTTTCTACGCTGGAGCTATCGCATACGCTCTTGGCCCCATGGTTGGTTTGGGCTTTGATGCTGCTGCTGTTACCTCGGTCATTGCCACCGTCCCAGTTGGCGCCAAGATTGCTGCCAAGTTCATCATTGCCTACCCCTTCACCTTCCATTGCTTCAACGGTATCCGCCACTTGGCCTGGGACACCACCCGCTTCATGACCATGAAGGGTGTCTACCAGACTGGATACGCCGTCTTGGGATTGAGCACTGCCTCTGCTGTTGCCTTGGCCCTCATCTAAACAACACGCATATAAGAATGGAGAATGAGAGAGAGAACGAAATTAAATAATTCATATTGTACTCAACACCAATTCATTTTGACGCGAGAGAGAGAAAGAAAGGAAAAGAGAGAAATGAGAGAGAGAGGACTGACAAGGATGAACTACCTTTTTACACACTCACACTCGCCACTATTTATTTTGATGCTGTCCCTGGCAAAGATGAAAATGTAGAAATCAAGTGCTCGCAGAGGCTGAAGGGACGTTCGAGCAAGTTGGTGTTGAAGGTCTCGGAGAAGTAGCAGCGTTCTACCATAAGATTAGCACGATGTCTCTTGGCCTCTTCCAGATCCGTCGGCCAATCCGCCATCTGGTCAACCTCACGCAACTGCTCTGGCGACAGCTTCTTGTTCACCTCTTCAACAGAGGGGCGGTTGTCCCAGCCCTTCTGCTGCGTCGGGACAAAACAGGACGAGAAGAAAAAGGCAGTATCCGGGTCTGCGCTAAACACTTGTGCTGAAAGATGTTGGGGAATACCTGGCAGCGATCTTGTTTGTTGATAATCCCGTCCAAGCGCTGTCACAGGGTGGTCGTTATTCTTGATACCGTAGAGATGTTTTGTGCCCTTGTCCGTCCGACTGTTCGTAAAAGGCCTCCTCGATCTAGATCCGGAATATGAGTCGCGAGTCGGTGATGTTCTCGGTGTCGCAGTAGTAGTAGATGCTCCGTCGCGACAATTTTTTCGTTCGCCAAGTCCTTGACGCGCCAGGTGCCCTCCAAAGTATATTTAGGTAGGGTGGCGGTGATTTCGATGTTGATCAGCTTGACGATCACTTGGAGGGGTTTGCCTGAGGTTTTGAGCTTGTATGGTGTGAGGTCACGATCTTGGCTTGAATTCTGGGATGGTGATCGGTAGAGGTAGGCGGTCCATGTAGTAGTCATAGAGGAGTGCCACTGGTCGACCTTGCCTTCCTTGGGCTTCTTAGCCTCTTTGGGTGCCTTGGACGCCTTGAGTGGTTTCTCGCCTTTACCGTCATCATCGCCTCCTTCTCCTTCATCATCATCATATTTCTCCGTCGTCGTCCCAGTCTCCCTCCTGATCCCTCTCAAACTCGGACAACGATCCATAATAATCACTATTCGGTTCCAACTTCTTGGGCAGGAAATCCTCAGAACCTCTTCAAACATCAGCAAGAATTTTTCCAGAATCCCCTCCAAGACCGAGCACATTTCCTTGTACTCGACCGGCTACTGATGTACGATCTGGTATTGAGTTTACCCTTAGGGAGTGATACCGAAGTCTATAGGGAGCCATTTTGGTGGGTTTTGAAGTAGAATGTCGATTGCACTGTGTTTGACTTGGGAAACAGGCGCGACATCAAGGACCTTACCGGCAGTGATAAGCCCAAGGGTGGGATGGGTTACTCGTCCGTGACTAGAGCCCGACCAGCAAACAAAGGGGAATAGAGAAAGGCGAACCAGATCAAAGACCTGTTCGTCCAAGTCCGGATGGCAGTTCTTCTTGTCGTCCGGCACATCCTCCAGTTTTCTTGACACACACATTCCAACAACCTAGCCCTTCGACTCCTCAGGAACCAACCCCACCCGCCCCTCCTCGTCCGTTCCGCACCCACCTCAATCGGGGCCCTCGCATCGTTATCAACCTGCTCCTGTCGCTTCTGAGCTAACCCAATCTAGTTCCCTGAAAATATAATTGATTTGGTTCGGCCGTCATGTGGAACCATCTCCTCGCGCTTCCGACTCTCCTCCAGAAGTCCGCATCTCAAGTTGGCGGTGATGGTGGAGTCCTTGATCTTGATCCACCAGTTGGGTGTCTCGCGGATGACGCTGGATGCTTCACTAAATGAGAGTTCTGCTAGGAAGTGTGGCACTGAAGCCGGAGAGTGTAGCCTTCCTCCCCTCCAGGGGTAGTAATGTGGCATGGTTGCTTCTGGTTGTTGTTTTGGTTTGCTGTTGGTTGGTTTTGGGTGTGTGAATGTTTTTTACGCATTTTTTGTTGCGGCAACTCCAAAAAAAAATTGCACTAGCGTCCATTATTATTTTTTAATGGCAAAAAGGTGTCAGAGGGACAAAGAAACGCGCATAATAAGCCCCCAAAAAAAATTGTGCCTCCTTTAAGATGTACCTAATTTGACTGCGTGTGGATCCTCTCTCTGCTGACATCTATGAACGCGCCTATGCTTGTCCCCAGTGGGAAAAAAAAGCGCGATCATTGAAGAAAGTGCGTCTATCCATTACAAAGTCAAAGCAATCCAGCCAGCTTAGGGACCAAACCTACTTGGTTGTCTCTATTCTTTTCCTTTTTACTCTTTCTCTCCTTCACATCTGCTCATTGTCTTCTTTTTCATTTCTTTCATTTTTACAACAATGAACGAAAGGCTGATTGTTTAGGAGCCTCGCCCGAATAGCCACTACCAAGCGTAAGGCCAAAGATGAGAAATGGGGACTCTTTTTCGCATCCAGATCTAATTTATTTCTCTTATCTGAACTGCTGAGGGTGGTTATCCGAACATCACCATCCAAGCCCTCACTCTCTCTACATATGGAACCCAATCCTCCTTTTCTTTTATTTCTTTCACCTTCGCTTTTTTTCGTACACAGCGTTATATCTCTGACAAACAACACACAATTGAAAGTAAAAGGCTCCAGACTAACCTCTTCAGTGCGCCATCCACCTTTTACAGTCCAGTCCAGTCCTCTTTTTTTATTCATACATAATTTTATTTCTCAAACAAACAGCATAAAGAAGTCATTTGGAAGTAAAAAGGGACTGACTACAGACCAAACTCTTCAGTGCACCATCCACCAGTCGCAGTCCGGTCCAGAACCTGGCTCTGCGCAACAATTGTCGCTGCTCTTCACAGCTTAAACGGAAGAAAATAAAACTAGATACGAATGAAGGGGATTCTTCCCATCCTCTCCATCATTGACAATCTCCTCCTTCCAACAAACTCTCCAACAACCGCTCGTCAGCAGCGCGTGAGTCCTTGGTCGCTCCAAGGCCCCAAGGCCCCAGGACCCGGCCTTTTTTGGGCTTAAAAAATGAGTGAGTCCCAAGAGTCCCCATTAAAAAACTAGCAAGCCAGTACATATACGACAGAAAATATCAACTACCATCAAAGAAAAGAGCTCCCCAATTGATCTGATTGGCTGAGTTTGGCTGGAGACCTGGTCTCTGGCCGTGGAAGAAGAGAAAGCGATCGGTCTGCTGGCCCAATGGAAAGGCGTCTGACTACGAATCAGGAGATTGCAGGTTCGACCCCTGCGTAGATCATCAATAGCACTCTTCTACCTCTTTTGTTCTTTTTGAGAAGCTCCAGGGTATCCAGGTTGGTAGCCTCGTTCATAGGGAATAAGATAAACTGACATTAGATGTCAGATTAACTAATCTGACTATAATTTCTTAATAAGCTTTTATGACTTAAACCATATTTTTTTCATTGGATGTCAGAATAACTAATCTGACATGGAAGAAGATATTCTGACTGTAATGTCAGAATAGCTGCTGTGTTCTCTTACAGTTAACGACGTTAAGAGGCTTTGACGAGACCATCGTGGCCGTGTGCATGCTTTCTTTCCTCTATACGGCCGTTTCGACGCTGTCATGAGGTGACGGCAAGACTAAAAATTAGTAGCCATCGTTCACAAATATCATTGTCTCCATCTTTATTTATGTATTTTGAAGGATGGAGGAAACAGGATTGATCGTGTTTAATAAACGGCACAGCTCCATGGTCGGAACGCTTCCTTATTAACGGTGGGGCTTGCGCTGGACGCTATTTTGTTTCTTGAACACGGAATATGATCTCTCTAAAGAAAAGGAAGGAATTTACAATTAGAGAGGTCTGGAGCCAGGCCTAAGTAAAATAAGGAAAATGACCAATCTCCATAAAAGTAAGATTATAAAAACGGGCACCTTCCCTGAAAGGAAAATTAAGCCAAAACGACCAGGCGAATTCAGACCTGAGATTGTTGTTTTTACATCAGCAATAGCTTCGCTCACAGGCACGCGAATGCTATGGAAGTAGTTGCATTGGATAGAAGGCCATCTACGCTTTCTCCTTGTATCGCTCTCAGGGCGCCAGGCTGGGTAGATCCTACTCAGCAGCCAGAAAACATCATTTTGGACACTAGACGGCCTGAGCATAGCTATTTTAGTTATGTACTGTACGTAACCACGCGACATAGCACTATAGGGATGTTCTTCTGCCTAGTCTACATTTTCACGTCTCCTCCTCTTTACTTTTTCCATCTTAACTACATCTCCACTAGCACTAGCAATCGCACCTTCTTTCCTTCCTTAATTGTCCCTCCTGTACAGTAATATAATCTCTCTCTCTTTCTTCATGGCTCGCCCATCCCTCTTTTTCAGTACCCTTCGTCCTCGATCATTCCATCTTTTTTAGGTCGTCGTCTGCCGCTCCTTTGTATATGAAGCTGTACCGCTCTTTGTCCATGTACCCGTACCACCGGCGATGTATGCACCCGTATTACCCTTTGCTCATGCGCCTGTACCGCTCCTTCTCTATGCACCAGCACTAGCCTTTTGTATGCGCATATCCCATACACCCGCATCAGTTCCAGTAAATGCACCTGAATCTTTTCGTGTCGACTGTATCACGTATATGTACCGGTGGCAATACATGCATCCAGACCACTTTTTGTCCCTATTCACCATCTTCTTTAGACTACTGTAATGTTGTAGCTCCACCTTTTCAATCTACACTTTCTTTTCTCTCCCCAAATGTGCCTTTTTATACAGAACAACGAGACGCTGACAAAAGTATCCTTTCTACCGCAAGTTTGAAACGCGTTGCATCCATTTCTATATGATATATGATATATGATAAATGATAAACGATAATATTTTTAGCCTCTTCCACTTGTCCCTGGTACTCTTGCCTCTCCTATCTCTCTCTTGTTCCCTCTCATTGCTCATTCCCTTGTTCACACCCCCTTACTTTGCTGCTATTACAATACGCGACTCCTCTGTACAATTAACATCATTAGTTCTTGCGCCTCTTTACTTCATTTCATTGTTTTTCTTTTCTTGCTTTGTCGCTATTACAGGTACCAGTATTTTGTAAATCGCTGTTTTGATAATGCCTGAAAGGATATGAAAGATAGAGTCCATTCTTTTAGCACGCTCTTGGGAGTGGCTTACCCTGTATTCAAGATACCGCAATGGAACTCGCGTTCTTGGCGGCATCATATCGGTGCGTTTCCTAAGTGTTCCTTTCGTCAAATTGACCTTTTTCAAAAAGAAAAAACTAACACTGACGGTAGTAAGTATTAAGTACACATGTTTTCATTACGTCAGTGCTTAAACAACGCTTAGATTTCGCTTCGCTTTATTGCAGTCGAGCAGCTCTTTAAAAAGATGGCCATATGAGTATTACATGTCAGAATACCCACATTAGTGGAATGTCAGAATAGCTTTTCTTGAAAAAGATACTTTGACAGCACATGTCAGATTAGCCAGGAAAACATTATTCTGACATCAATGTCAGATTAGTTATTCTGACATCCAGTGAAAAAAATCTGGTTTAAGTTATAAAAGGTTATTAAGAAATTATAGTCAGATTAGTTATTCTGACATCTAATGTCAGATTATCTTATTCCGAAGGGGACTACAGACCAAACCCTTCACTGCACCATCTGCCAGTTGAGTCCAGAACCTGGCTCTGCACAACAAACAGTGATGCTCTTCTTAGCTTAAACGGAAGAAAATAAAACTAGATACGAATAAAGAGGATTTTCCCCATCCTCTCCATCATTGACAACCTCCTCCTTTCTAACAAACTCTCCAACAGCTGCCAGTCAGCAGTGCGTGGGTCCTTGGTCGCTCCAAGGAAAGTTCCATCCTCATATATAGCTAGTAAAGCGTCAAACGGGCAGAAACCATCACGGGTGATGTAACCGTTTCCTTGACTCCAGTCTCCTCGGGAGCCTGTGTACTTGGATGTCTTGTCCTTGGCAGAGATGCCCTGGGTCTGTTCCCACGCGATCGTCTCGGAGCAACGAGGTTTTCAGATTAGCTCTGAGACCTGCGCCTCCAGGTAGCCAACAGACTTGTGCAGGTCCATCTTGGCGATGGACATTGGGGTCCGGAAGACCGCGGACCATTCATCAACATGCTCGCGGGAGAGATGCCGCGGAGGAGATCCGGCACGTTCCACGTCAGGTTCTCGTCGCGACCGGGAGCAGGACTACCGCTGTGTGCTGCTCGAGCTCCACCGATGGAGGAGAATCCTCGTACATCTCCAGGGCCCGGCCTTTTTATTTTTATTTTTATTTTTATTTTTATTTTTATTTTTATTTTTTTTATATACGCGATGTTATTTCTCTAGGGTAGTAATCCAAAAACAATGGGATTATTAATGAGGAAGTATGCCATCCCCTAGTCACAGTCTGGTTCTGTTAACACTGGCTCTGCGCAGCAATCGCTGTCGCTCTTCACTACAGAAACGGACGATAACACAAAAGTTATCTATCTAGTTATCACTCTCTGCCGATACACCTTCATCTGAACACCAGGAGATAGTCAAAGTTCTTCTTCTCAATGCTGTTTCTCAAGTGGACAACGCCACCTTCATCCGTGCACATGTGTGCAACGCAACAACCCATCTCCAGGGCCGGGGGGGGGGGGGGGGGGGTTCGTACGGATCAGTCAAATTGCAGTATATAGTACTGTAATTTGACATGGGTGATACTGTAATTTGATCGCACAGTACATTTCATTACAATTTGGTGCACGTTTTTCTTCTCTCCTCTCTTTCCTTTCACAACACCCACCTTTTTCCTTCTCGGCTTGCCAAGAACAATTGACGACTTAATGAAACACAACTAAAAAAATATAAAGTAGCGGTAACAAGTCAGGGTTATCTACTGCTTTAATGATTTTTAGATCCATCGTCTCTGCCTGCTCTACTATTGCCATCATTCCCAATTCTGCCGTATTACTGGCCTTTTGACCTCTCAAGCTCCTTCTCCCTCGTCAGCCTTTTCTTGGCGGTCCTAATCACTGCTTCCTCGTCCAAGGCATTCTTCCCCTCTTAGCGGACTTCTTCACGGCCTCCCTCGCCCTTTGTGCAGCCAACTTGGGACACGTCTTAATATTGTGGCCAGGCTTCTTGCAGTGAGAACAAATGTGAGATCGCCTTCCTATCTTGGCTGGATCCTTGTCGTCTAGAGTCTGGAGTTTATAATAGTAATGGCGTTGAGCGTGGGTTCGGTTGAGATCCTCGAGTTTGCTCGTGTGACGCCTATTCTTCCATCGACCTCGCTCTCCTCAAGATTCTGGACCATCGTATCTCGACAGCCCTCAATAGGACCCATTTCATAACAACTATCGCTGGAGCTCTCCAAAAGAGGCATATTGTTTAGGGAGCCAACTTTGTAATCACACTTACATCGTGTACTACCTCTGACTGAACCATCGCCAATGGAGCTCTCACTTCCTGACCTCTCATTACTAAATCCTTCCTTACTGGATCTCTCATCGGCAGCCCCTTCATCTCGAAATTCTTCATCGTCTGAAAGGGTATTGTCATGACTTTCTTGAACGGGCCTCGTCATGATGCGATCCCCACACATAGAGCCGACTATCAAGTCACCGACAACTTCTATATCTTTACTACTATCGTCAAACTGTTCATAGGGAGTATATCCATTGCTTTGTACCTCCCCCATACTCGCTGCCGTACTCTAAAAATGAGTTTTCATCTACCGCTTGAAGTAAAAGGACCTTGGCGCGCTTCCTTTTCGATGCCTGGCGATCGTAATCCTTTTTGAGGTCCTCAAATCCTTCTTGATCGAGATCTATTGCCTTATTCTTGATCTCCAAATCGTGGTTGTCAATCGCCACAAAGCGTCTTCAAATAACAGTCGCTGACAAGAGTAGATGGATCGCATGGATTTGTTCTGGAAAAAAATGCAAGTAAGTTGTCAAGAACTGGTCGTCGGGTAAGATGTTGTTAGGAACGGATTTGAACTTATATTTGTGAATGAACGAGTGTCTTTTTACGTGTGCGTTCTTTAATAAAGTGAGTTATAAATTTAAGGTACTGGGCGCAGCCTATCATACCTATTGGAGCTGTCTAGCGCAGTCGCCATAGAAAGGTCTAGAAGTTGGTGGTGTTGAAATGAAGGTAACATGTAATGTCATATCAGAATGAAACTCTGACACTGAGGGTTCAAGGATAGAGAGTCTTTGATCGCTTAGCTGGAAGAATCAAGAAGGTTGGCGGCGCTAGAAGGACGTGGGGGAATTGAACTATGAGCCTGCTTTCAAAGCATAGAGTGGATACTTCGACAGGGTCACTAACCAGTGATGCTGCCCCATTTCGCATTTGTTTTTCGCGTCATTACATTTCTTTCCGTGTCTTTATGATCTGACAATGATATTTTATTTTATTTTCTCACTGCAGTAACCTTCCATGTTATGTCTCAACCCATTATTCATCTAAGGCGATAGCTGATCAAGAAAAAGCACAGCAGTGATGTACACTAATGACAACGCTACAGCAACCATCTAGCCCCTTGGTTAAATCTTATTGTGATCTCCAGTATTTATTCATACACAACCATTGAGTAGTAAGCGTTGAGTTACCGTGCTAATCTCTATGATGAATATCTCGTTGCTTAATAGTCAAATAAGCAGCTTACGAATTGAGAGTACTTGAGAACGCAAAAGGTCGACGCTTGATAATATGGGAATGAGCGACAGAAGTGTTTTATACCCAACTGTGATAGCTCGACGAGGTTTGAACATCCTAGGATATGTATTTGCCAAAAAAAAAACACGTGCCAACCGCAATAGTCACCTCTCCAAGTGCAGAGGATATAAAAAGGCATATAAAAAGTATCCACAGCCCAAAGAATGCATTGTAGACTTCTATAGCTGATATATCTCTTCACAGTCGGCAACAGAACTGAGGGTGAGATTGCAACAGAGAGCACAAATGTAATCCCTCCCCTGTATTTCACAGCAAAGATACAGTTGAGAGTACAAGTACCTTAGATGATCACGTACAAGAACTACTCCCCTGAATCTTGCAGTGAAGGGTACAGTCTAATAGTAGATGGACACATTCAGGAGATTGGTTTGCGAAAAATAAGAAGAGTTTGTAGTTTGGAGAATGTGATGGTGTTTAGTAGGATTATTACGCGAGGAATGTTACAGTGGTTGCTTTACATGCTTGATATCATACATACACTCTCCTCCAATGGTCGCGGTGGATATCAACAAGATCTGCAGAGACGTAACAAACACCATATTATAATTTGGAGTTGAATGGCCTCCATAGTCATTAGCACATCAGCATTCATACTCTTTGATACAATGATTAATCTATTTAACAACCCCCCATATGCCAGGAGACTAGATGCTATGTGATATATGGCGAATGATTGTGTCTTTGTTGTGGATAGTTGCGATTCCTAAACGAGCCGCTTCCTTTTTTCTTGTCTTGCTACGATATCACAATGGATGAATGTACCTGCATGTCATGTATTGATGCTTCGGTCCTCTGTTAAAAAAAAAGCACCATTTGCGAGGAAGCTAGGGGCCTTGCACACTCGCTACGATCGTCTATGGATGTGTGTATGCATGTCATGTATTCCTATGTTAAGAAAAAGATTTTTTGTGAGGAAGCTAGGCGCCTAGCACACTTACCACGTCAATTTGCCTACGAGTCAAATCGATAACGAGAAAGAAAGATGTTGTTTTATTAGTGTTGTCTCGATAGCCTTATTTATAGTGGTCCGTCGAAGTTACACAGATATGAGTTCGTTAAATAAAAAAGGTAGCTGCCTTCTGACAGCTCCTCTTGTCAATGATGGAGAGGATGGGAAGAATCCCCTTCATTCGTATCTAGTTTTATTTTCTTCCGTTTAAGCTGCGAAGAGCAGCTAACAATTGTTGTGCAGAGACAGGTTCCGGACCGGGACTGCAACTGGTGGATGGTGCACTGAAGAGTTTGGTCTGTAGTCCCTTTATACTTCCAAATAACTTGGCTCTATGCTGTTTGTTAAAGAAATAAAATCGTGTACGAAAAAAAAAATGACAGCACCACAACGCAACACTACTGCGGATAGAGCGTTGTTACAGAGCCTCCGTGACGATAGAAAGCGCTGTCGATAATGGAAAGAATGACGAGAACCTCCAGTCGCATCCAACCTGTCTTCCATCCACATCCAGGGGGTGGTTAGCAATTGTTGCGCGAACTGGCCGTGCCTCCTGGAGGGATGTCAATAATACTATATACTTTGTTCAGCGGATAGAAATTTTTGTACTGTTTTTTGCATGGCGTGGACCAACATACTGAAAATTCACCTTGTTCCACTTTCAGCTCATGGTGTTTTTTTGTACGCAATTTTATTTCTCTGACAAACAGCATAGAGAAGTCATTTGGAAGTAAAAGGGGACTACATGCCAAACTCTTCAGTGGCACCATCCACCAGTTGCAGTCCCGGTCCGGAACCTGTCTCTGCACAACAATTGTTAGCTGCTCTTCGCAGCTTAAACGGAAGAAAATAAAACTAGATACGAATGAAGGGGATTCTTCCCATCCTCTCCATCATTGACAATCTCCTCCTTCCTAACAAACTCTCCAACAACCGCTCGTCAGCAGCGCGTGAGTCCTTGGTCACCCCAGGGCCCCAGGACCCTTTTTTTTTTTTTTTGTACACAATTTTATTTCTCTGACAAACAGCATAGAGAAGTTATTTGGAAGTAAAAGGGAACTACAGACCAAACTCTTCAGTGCACCATCCACCAGTCGCAGTCCGGTCCAGAACCTGGCTCTGCGCAACAATTGTCGCTGCTCTTCACAGCTTAAACGGAAGAAAATAAAACTAGATACGAATGAAGGGGATTCTTCCCATCCTCTCCATCATTGACAATCTCCTCCTTCCAACAAACTCTCCAACAACCGCTCGTCAGCAGCGCGTGAGTCCTTGGTCGCTCCAAGGCCCCAAGGCCCCAGGACCCGGCCTTTTTTGGGCTTAAAAAATGAGTGAGTCCCAAGAGTCCTCATTAAAAACTAGCAAGCCAGTACATAAACGACAGAAAAGATCTACTACCATCAAAGAAAAGAGCTCCCCAATTGATCTGATTGGCTGAGTTTGGCTGGAGACCTGGTCTCTGGCCGTGGAAGAAGAGAAAGCGATCGGTCTGCTGGCCCAATGGAAAGGCGTCTGACTACGAATCAGGAGATTGCAGGTTCGACCCCTGCGTAGATCATCAATAGCACTCTTCTACCTCTTTTCTTCTTTTTGAGAAGCTCCAGGGTATCCAGGTTGGTAGCCTCGTTCATAGGGAATAAGATAAACTGACATTAGATGTCAGATTAACTAATCTGACTTTAACCATTTTTTTTTTCATTGGATGTCAAAATAATGTTTTCTTGGCTAATCTGACATAAATCCAAGCATAGATAATTAGGACTGAATAAACCTCTTATATATTTCAATTCAGAGGGAATAGTACACTTTTACTATGAAAAGTGTGCTATTTCGCAAAAAAAGAGTGAGACGAAGTAAAGAGCAGTAGTTAAGGTGAACGTAAGTAGAAATGAGGGATGCATGCATGGTGAATCAAAGAGAGGCAAGAGAGCTTATTGTGGAAGTGAAGTGAGAAGAAGAGAGTCGCGTAACTGTTCCGGCTTGGAAAGAGTAAATAAAGAGGTATACAAGGATGTCCGCACACTTCCCTTTGTTTGTACACTTGTGGAAGAACATCATTCCCTGTCTTCCTTTCATCTCAGTCCACTTTCCTTCCTTTCCTTTCCTTCTTCCCTCCACGTTTGATCAAAGGAGGAAAAAATGACATGGCTAAGGAAAAGTGGAAAGGATCCTACCATTCTTCGCCTACTCTACAAACAATGTTATCATTTTGTATACGGCCTGCAACGCGGATAGTGTAAGAAAAAGATGATGGTTTACTGTTTAGCTATTATACAAAAGACGAAAATGAAAGACTACGTGTAACTAATATGTAGTTTTAACCGCGGCTACGCTCAATGATGCGAACATCTTCCTTGATCTCAGGCAGGGGCAAGATACCCTCACCAGCAAGAGTGGGCTGGTCCAAGAAGCCAACCTTGACCATGTAGGCCAAGTAGATTCCGATCTGCGACTCTTCCATACGAGGAGTGGCCGCAAAAGCGTGCTGCTGAGCACCTTGGATGGTGACCTGTTGGGTGTGAGTATCAGCCAGCTCAGGCGACTTTGTGGAGGTGGGGAGATCGTCCATGACAAGGTGAAGGAGAGGGTAGAGGGCACTGTCCTGACTCTTGAGGGTATACTCCATCAGGGAGGTTCTCCAGGCAATGTATTCGGTCGTCTGGACCTCGTATCCGAAACGGCTCAAGAGCTGGAAGAAATCGTTGAATCGGAAGGGAGGAGCAATGGGGTGGGTGACGTGGTAAACCATAGAGGTCTCTGAGCCAGGGGTGGTGGCGACCGAGGCGACACATTGAGCAACATAGTCGACAGGGCAGAGGTTGACGGCGTTGTTCATGTTGGGGACCGAGCCGAGTTCGATGCATCCCTTGATCAGACGCCAGATGAAATCGTCGGTGTTAGTGACTCCTGTCTGAGTGTGACCGAGGACATAGCCGGGGCGGATGATGGTTGCGGCGAGACCGTTCTTGTTAGCGGTCATGATCAGCTTCTCGGCGACCCACTTGGATTGACCGTATCCGCTGCGGAGACCGTAGCGGGCTCCCTCGAGGTCATCGGTTTCGGGGACTCCACGGTGGGCAGAGTCGGCATTGGCGTCCGAGAGTTCGTTGTAGTGGGCAGTGTCGAGGACCGAAGTAGAAGAAACAAAGTGGAAGGACTTGCTGTGGTAGGTGCCAGCCATCTTGAGACCCTGGAGGGTTCCCATGACGTTGGCGGCGCGCATCTTGGGGTAGGGGTAAACCCAGTGGACGAGAGCGCCGTTGTGAACAATGATGTCGACCTGGCGACAGCACAGCTCCCATGCCTCGGGGCTTAAACCGAACTGGTCTTGGGCCAGGTCACCCATCACGACGGAGAGACGACCAGAGGAGACCCATTCCTCGTTCCAGATAAGGTGGGTCTGTCCACAAGAGCGGACACGCTCCAGAGCCTTTTCTTCAGTCGAGGCACGGACCAGACAGATGACATGGGCGGTGGGGTTGTTGACCAACAGGTTGGAAAGGATAAAGGCGCCCAAGAAACCGGTGGCACCAGTGAGGAAGAAGGTCTGGTAATCGACCTTGTCGGCACGCTCGACGTGGGGGTACTCGGCTTGGATTTCGTTCTTGCGGAGCTCCTCAAAGTCACCAGAGTAATCAAAGATCTGCTCCTCCTCCTCGGCAGCCTGTTCTTGCTCCTCGGCGGTGCCATCGACATCGAGCTGGAGAGCATCCATGCTGACACGGCTGACTTCTTTGGCCATGCCTCCGATAGTGGGCTCACGGAAGACGAGGTTTAGGGGCACGTCGACACAGCAAACACGACGGACCTCGAAAATCAAACGAGTTGCCAGGATGGAATGACCACCAAGATCGAAAAAGTTCTCGGTAAGAGGGATCCAGGTGGGGCTGGAGGGCAAAAGCTGCTTCCAGATGTTGTGGATCGCAAGCTGGGTAGGACTCATGACGGGACCATCCGAGGGGGCAGGAGTAGCAGAGGCGGCGGTAGTAGCAGCAGTGCTGTTGTTGTTGAACTGAGGAGTATCAGGGTAGGGCAGAGCATTCTTGTCAACCTTGCCGTTGGGGGTCAAGGGCATTCTGGCGAGAGGGACAAAGACGCTGGGAACAGAGTAGGCAGGCAACTTGACCTTGAGCCACTCACGGATATCGCGAATTAGACGGCGGTAACGACGCTTGTTCTCAGATCCATCCTCACGACGACCCTCATCGGCACTGCTCATAAAGATTTCATCCTCGCTGGGGGCCACAGGGATAAAGTAGCTGACCAAAGTCTGCTCCTCGTTCTTGTCACGACGAACCAAAGTGACGTTCTCACGGACGAGAGGGTGCTGTGAGAGATGGGTGTCAATCTCGCCAAGCTCGATACGGAAGCCACGGATCTTGACCTGGTCATCGGCACGACCAGAGCACTCGACATTGCCGTCGGGGCGGTAACGACCCAAATCTCCGGTACGGTAGAGACGATCGCGACGTCCCTTCCAGTGACCATTCCACTCTGACTTGCCGTTGATCTCGTCGGCACCTGGGGCAGCCAAGCTGTCACCAAGCCAGTTGGTCAAGAACTTTTCCTTGGTGGCATCGGGCAACTGTAAGTATCCTTCGGCAAGACCACCGGCACGGACATAGATCTCTCCGACCTCACCAACACCACAGAGACGGTTGCTGACACGGTTGATGACCAGGAGCTGGACATTGAGCATGCCACGACCGGCGGGCATGACATCCTTCTGAGAGCTCAAGAAAAGAGGCTCGGTCGCAACAGCAGGGATAGAGTAGTACGAGACGGCACGCTGGGTCTCGGTGGTTCCGTACATGTTAATAGTACGGCAGTTGGCAGCAATCTTTTGCAGACGGTGGACATCGCGCTTGGTCAG
This sequence comes from Linnemannia hyalina, assembly GCA_019671135.1. NCBI lineage: Eukaryota > Fungi > Mortierellomycota > Mortierellomycetes > Mortierellales > Mortierellaceae > Linnemannia > Linnemannia hyalina. The sequence goes on from JAHRHY010000001.1 coordinate 3,005,170, forward strand.
GATATCTCCGACAAAGAAGGCGTTCTTAAGCGAGGGGACAGGGTTCTGGGCATGCGAGGTCAACAGCTGACCCATGGCGGGGGTCAAGTGAGTGACCGAGACGGCGCTGTTCTGCATCCAGACAGCCAGCTGGCCAGGAATACCAATGTCCTCGGTGGTGGGGATGTGGAGCTGGGCACCCAAGAACAGAGGGGTGAAGATGTCACGTTGGATGGGATCGTGGGCGATACCGGAGAGCATCGTGAAGCGGTCCTGATTGCTCAAGCCAAACTCCTGCTGCATCCATGTGTAGTAGTGAGTCAACGAGAAGTGGCGACCACGAACACCTATTTGTTTTTGACAATGCGGAAGATGTGAACGTTAGGATTCTGTCAATTGTAGCATGGTAAGTTGTAAAGAATATCCCGAAAGAAAACTTACCCTTGGGGATACCAGTGGATCCACTGGTGAAACTAAGGGTTCCAATGCTATCGGGTCCAACAACGACACCGACATCCTGAGCAGCCAAGTCGCGGACAGCTTCAAGAGCATCGACACCGTTGGTCTGACCACCGAGAACAGAGCCGTCCTGGGCGATCTCGAGACCAGGGATCTCACAAGCCAACTGGAAGTCCTGTCCTTCTTGAATGTACTCGCGGACAGAGGAATCCAGAGTTCCAGCGTGGGCCAGAACGATGAGACCGCGGGGGCGAGCGACCGAGAGGTAGATCTTTTGGCGGTTGGGAGGGTACGCGGGGTCTAAGAGAGTGTCGGAAGATCGGAGAAACGAATAAGAAAAATAAAACGTGTCAGTGCATGCACATTGGTCATATCAGATCATTCCAAGACAAGTACATGTCGAAACAAACAAAATGAAATACTCACCAATGACACTAAAGGTAGCGCCGGCCTTGAGGACGGCCATGACAGCAATGACAAGGTCAACTCCACGGTAGGCATAGACCATGACAACATCCTGGGGCTGAATACCGCCCTTGACAAGGGCATGTGCAACCAAGTTGGACGCCTGGTGCAACTGTCCAAAGGTATAAATATGCTTCTGCTGTCCGAGCACGCGACCGGACCCATCCTGACTCAAGATATCCCTGCTCTCAAAGACACACTCGCGGTCAGGGAAGGCCTTGGCATTGCGGGCAAAGATATCATGGATCGCACCGGGCCAATTGGCCCATTGCAAGTTGGCCGCAGGGTCAGGGAGGACATCGCGGCAGGCAGGGGTGACGATGGGGATGTCACTGACGAGGATGTCGGGCTTGGGACCGGCAATGTTGAGGACTTGGACGAGCTGGTCGAGGATGTGCTGGATGCGCTTCATAGAGAAGAGGACCTGGTTGTATGAGACCTTGAGCTCGATCTGGGGGAGGAGGCCGAAGCGGAGGGAGGAGGAGGCATGGGATACAAGGGTGATGGTGAGATCGGTTGTGGCGGAGGTTGAGTTGAGGACCTGGTCGGAGGGGGTGTCGAGCTCGTTGAAAAAGCGGACGTGGAAGAGGGATGAGGATGCGGATGATTGATCGGCGGTGTTTCCGGTGGTGCTAGGGAACAGATGTGCCATGAGGGTGGCAAAGGGAACCTCGTCGTTTGCAGCATCGCGCTCGGCCTATGGTTTTGGCAAGGAAAAGAGGACGTTATCGATTAGTTAAGAGGTAGAAAAAGATGGATAATGCCACATTCGCATATGAAGGGAAGAAGAGCCTTCATTTTCACAAAACCACAAGTCACATCAACGTGAAACATATGCGTTAGATGTCTAACTTACAAGATGAGTCTGCTCAACAACCTGGCGGAAGGTTTGACCGGGTGTCACTCCCAGACGTAATACAACAGGGTTACGGGCCTCAGACGAAGATCCAATTGACATATCCTCGTCTCCCGTATACCGGTGTAAAAGAATCGCAAACGCCGCCAACAAGATCGTAAAAGGTGAAGCATGCGAAGGTGCTGCTGCTGCAACAGGCGAATTCGATCCTCCTGTTGATGATCCAGAGTCGGCGGGTCCAGCGGGACGACTGATAGCCATGCTTGCCTGCAGGAGGGCGAGGGAGCTCTGTTCGGTCAACTGGAGGGAATGGACAGCCTCAACGACCTGGAGAGGGATCGGTCTTGGGTAGTCTGTGGGGAGGTGGATCTCTGTCAGGGCGTTCAGGCGGGTCTTCCATCTTGAGAGGCGGTCCTTGAGATCTGAGGGGTGGGCGCTGCCGGTGAGGGCGGGTTGTTCCTGTGGGGTGAGGACGGCGGTGGCTGCTGGTGGCATCTTTTTGTGGGTGTTGTTATGGATACAATGAAAGTGAATGAAATGAGAAAATGCAAGATACTAGTGGTATGTACAAAATGAAAAAATCGTTTCTTGTAGAAGGAGGAGTGATGATGATAAATGCAGTGATAAGAGCTCGGAAGGGGGGAAGAAAGGCGAGCTACTAGAGAGTAAAAAGGAGGTTCAAATGAAGGATGGGGTAGGATGTGAGAAAAAAGAAGAGAATAAAAAAAGCCGAACGAGTGTCTCCCTTTTAAAGACATAGCGCGCAATGATACATCTGATGTGGATCAAGATCGTCTCTTGATCATATCACAATTATCATTCTCTGTCCAGATTCGATACTGATTCAGACAAATGTCATTTTGCCCAACCCTTTCTTTTGTGACTCGCATTCTTCTCACGATTATCACATTGATACTGATAGGAATCACGTGATTTTAAGGGTCAGATCAGAGTCAGTTTTATTAACAACCTCAATTGCTTTTGGCCTTCTTGACTTGACCGCGATCGCCGTCGAGGCTTTCTACAGGGGGCTTCTTGTTCTTGCCTTGGTTCGCCTGCTGCTGTTGCTTCTGCTTAGGGTTGTGGTTATGACTCTGGCTCTGGTTCTGCTGCTGCTTCTGCTTTTGTTGCTGTTGTTGCTGTCCTTGTCCATTGCCCTTGTTATTATTATTGTTTTTGTTGGTCGTGCTATTGTCGGTCTGGGCGGGTTTGGGCGTCTTGACAACAATCGGCATAGTCGTCTTGATAGTTTTGATGCTGGTCGCAATAAACTCTGCCTGTTGTACTGCAGGCTTTGGCGCCTCTGTCGTCTTTCCTGATGTTGACACTGGTGCAGTTGCTGCTGCTGATACTGTTCCTGCTCCTACTTCTGAAGTGGTGGCGCTTTTCGGCCCTGTTGCTGCAGGTTGCTTTTGAGACTTGTCCTTCGCTAGCGGCTTTGGTGTCACCTTGGGCAACCACGACGCCGTCATCGGTTCCACCATCCCCTTCAAGATCATGATCAGATCTTCAGCCTCCCTCGAGCCCTCAGTCGACTGAATAGCCAGCGCTCCCACTGCCGGCAGACCTAACGCCTCGCTCAACCTCCGCTCTGAACCCTTCAACAACGGGAACAGAAGCACTCCTGGTAACATGGCGATCATAGGTCCGAGGTGGGCGTACAGGTGGGATGGGATCAGATCACCCTTGCAAAGGATAATCGCGGTCGGTGGTGGGTGAGCGGCCAGATCTTGGATTGACCGCTCTAATGCCTTTGTGATCGCGTTGATTCCGAGAATAGTTGACTTCAGAATTGCTGGTGCTGTTGACTCTGCTGAGGTTCCTGTACTTGGTTCTGATGCTGTCGCGGATGGAGAGGAGTTGGCGAGAGTTGCGAGGGCCGTTGATGGTTTTGACGAGGCAGATCCTGCCGTGTCTTTTGCTGATGACTTTTTTTGTTTCTTGTCGGGTTTGGCGTCTTGCTTCGGCCGAGTATTATGGTAGTCGCGGATCGACTTGACCATGCTATTCCCATGTACAACGTCAATTTGAAAACAGTAGGTCAGCGGTGATGTCGAAAGTGTCGATCCGCCAAATAACTTTCCATTCCGTTCCTGTAAATGCGATCCATAGTACTACAAACGTACTCGCAGACAGTGTCTAAAACGATCGCGTTGTTGTCCGCCGTCACTTCTGGCCTAAAGGTCAATTCGAAGCAAAGCGAGTAAAATAATGTCAGCTACCATTTTCTCGACCAGTACGCCTTTCATTGCAAGTTTTCTTCCTGTCTCTTTTGTTTCTTGAGAAAGCTACCAGAAGAGCTCAGAACACGTACCATTGAATGTTGAAGGGTGTGTCCAGCACGTTCTTGAAGACAACCTTCGTTTTCTTAGCCTCCCCGCGCATTCCACCTTGGGCGATGTTGACCTTCTTTCCTGACATTGCGGTTTTGTGTTGTTTATGAGTCTCCTGTGTGACTTTAAGTGTGCGTCAATTAGTGATGGCGTTGGCGATGTTGAATACAACTCTTGTTCGAGGCGACCTGTCGAGCTGGTTATCCGAGGTGGCGAAGTAAAAGGTGGAGATCTTTTTTTTTTCTTTTCTCTTCAAGGCTTCAAGCCCTGTTTTCAAGCAAAAATTGCCAAGCCACACCATATACTACTCCAAAGTCAATGGCGCCTGCTTAGTTGTTTCTTCCATCTTTCAACTCATTACCAACCTACTGTCTTAAGAACCCGTCCACTCCGCCATGTCCCAGCAGAACCCAATTGTAAGCGCAAGGAATCAACTGCTCATCCAAAGGATGCTTCATGGAACTATTGGAGGCACAATGGCGGAAACAACCAGCACGGAACTGCACCCAAGCACTGGAATATTCACCGCGCCTCCCTTTCGTCTTCTTCCATACCGCAACCCCTCGTTGTGGTTAATAGGTCTTTTTCGATGTGTCCATTGGAGGCAGACCTGCCGGTCGCATGAAGATGGAGCTCTTTGCTGACGTTGTCCCCAAAACCGCAGAGAACTTCAGGTACGATAGGATCATGAAGTGGACATTAGAAACTATTAATTGAAGGCGATGATAATGAAGTTACTTACGATCACATCATTTTTTACCCTTTGCTTATTGAATAGACAATTGTGTACAGGAGAATACAAGAAAAACGGTGTGCCTCAAGGATACAAGAACTGCATATTTCACAGAGTCATCAAGGATTTCATGATCCAAGGAGGCGACTTCTTGAAGGTACACACCCTTCCTGCATGCGTGTGGATCAGCAGCGCAGCTATTCTCGTTTGTGAAGGATCAGGAGTTCAGGAAGAACAACACTGGAGTAATATGACCCAAGAGTTGGACTTGCAAGCGAAGACGAGGATACTAACACCATTTTTTCGTATATTGTTTTGCCTTGGTGTTTCCTTGATCTGACATAGGGTGATGGCACGGGATCGATGAGCATTTATGGAGAAAAGTTCGCGGACGAGAACTTTACGATCAAGCACACAGGACCAGGACTCCTGTCCATGGCTAACAGCGGACCCAACACAAACGGATGCCAGGTAAACATCTTTTGGAGTTGGTCGTAGACCCCTGTCAGGGCTTTGCGAAGGATACGCTCAACTGTCGCCTTGCCTTCTTTTCTACAATCCAATTAATGACTAACAACTATGCTTCCTCTTCTTGTTCTTGCTGCGTAATTGCAATGAATAGTTCTTTATCACGTCAACGAAAACAGAGTATTTGGATAACAAGCACGTTGTGTTTGGAAAGTTGATTGATGGACTGTTGACCCTGCGCAAGATCGAAAACGTTCAAACGGGACTTCAGAACAAACCCAAGTTGCAGGTCGTCATCACAGAGTGTGGCGAGTACTAAGCGCATTCTAGCCATGTTTGCATATAACTAAAAGAAAAAATATAACACAAAGCGGTCTCCCGTTTCCAAAGGCGCGGAAAAAAAAGCATTGGACCATTTGGAGTGTTGTATGTACAATGAGAGTGTTTTATTCGCTACAGTTTTCTTGGTGTTTTACAATGTTGTTGTTGTGGTCCAGGCAAACACTTTACTTGACCCACTTGCGGTAGTTGGTGGTCAATGTCTCCTTGGAAGGAGTAGCCTTCTGAACGCTCGAGCGTGCAGTGACGGCCTCCTTCCACTCAAAGAACCTCTCCAACTGAGGGAACTCCTCCTTGGTCACTTCCTTGTTATCGTTGTACTGTCCCAAAAGGAAGAAGCGGCCCAAGAAGGGAGCGATCGCCAAATCGGCAAAGGTGAACTTGTCACCGAGGAAGAAGGGACCTTGGCCATCACCCTCGACACGGTGGGCGTCGACGAGCAACTTGTTGACCTTCTCGAGCTCAGCGACGAGGGCCTCGCGGTTGGCGGCGGCCTCGGTGGCGTCGGTGATGAAAGATGCCTTGTGATGGGCGGGTTGGGTGCGTGCACCCCAGTGGTGGATCAGGTAGCGGGTCTGGGCGCGCTGCAATGGGTCCTTGGGGAGGAGACTATGTTGTGAAGTGAGAAATGGAATGTTCTTGTGAGTCGCTACTTTTGGGGAGGATACTCCTACATGGGCTCAACTCCACTGCTGATCGCTGTCCTTGCTACTCCTGTCCTTCATTCTTTGGAAACGGAAGGAAGCTTTTTTTTGCTCGTCCCGACAGAATGGAGCCTTCTCTCCTTTTCCCTCCTCATCCACTTCTTCATCCACTCCTTCCTCTTGCCTCTTCCTAGTTTCTCCAACAACAGCAACCACTCCCATGAGATAACTATACAACAAAAAAAAAGACAAAGAACTTACCCAGACTCGGGGTGCAAGTCAGCAATGTACTCAGCAACAAAAAGCGACTCAAGGATAATATCCTTATCATCAATCTTCAGAGCAGGGACCTGGCCATAGGGGTTGATGTCCTTGAGGTACCACTCGGGGCGGGGGACGGAGAGGTCGATGGGGACGACTTCGTAGTCCTGGTTGGTCTCGGCCAGGGCGAGGACGGCACGAGCGGCGTAGGGGCAGAGATCTGAGTTGTAGAGGACGAGCTTTGGGACGGTCATTGTTGTATGTTGGTGGTGGTGTTGTTGGTGGTGGGTGGGTGTTGGATATTTGGTGAATGTGGGAATGAAAAGAAAGAAGGAAGGAAAAAGAGCGGCGTTGGTCGCCTTTTATCTTCAATTGTAACCCATGCACCCAAGGTGGGAATGTGTGATGTCTGCCGTCCTGGGGGCTACAAGGTTTGGTGGGTTCCATCATCACTTCATCACCAGCCAATGAGAAACGGCCTTGCCTCATATTATTCAGCGATCGAAACAACAAAGTTGTTGAAAAGGAGGTAACGGTTATTTCATGCGGGAGGGGGTCATTTTTACATTTTGCCCTGTTGAACGAAACTCTCAGGATCAACTAACTATGAGCAGCCCACTTGCTCAGTTGAGTGCACATCAGGAAAAGAAGATGCGAAGTCCAATAGAGAATGGAAGGTGGAAAGGAGTCCTTCTTTCGAACGTCAATTACTAATAATCGCGATTCACAATGTGTATACGTACAACTCACAGGAATAATAATCAAAAGAAGGGTCTGGTGCAATGTGTCCTCACGATCACACCATCTCTAATGGTATGGCCAGACTTTTCTCCACTGACCTCTTTTATTTTTGCATAATGGTACAGTAGAGGAAAGAAGTCGGTGTTGGTTTGTTGCTTTGTACACTTTAGATTATTATTTTACCTGCGGCAAGATGCATCTTTTGTCTTTTGTCATTTATTGTGTGGACATGTATTCAAGACGGAAAGTATGTCCATCCTGCTTGTGGTTTAACAGGACGTGTCTCAATGTCATCCTGACTGCCTCTCCATGTTGCCAACAACAAGCAATCCAGCATCGAGCGTATCATAGTTCTTAGGACAAGCCAGAGAATGAAAAGTGCGTTATGAACAAAAAGGCAAATCGACATTTACTTTTTTATTGGAATATGTACAGTATTGAGGTTGGATGTAGAGATGTTGGATAAGTGCGAAGTTAGTTCTTGCGGCTGTTGTTGCTGTTTAGTTATCGTTTTGTCGCTCCTGATTTACTTGAGCCACTTCTTGTGGAAGGGGATGAGATCCTCAGTGCTAGGCAAAGATTTGACAACCGTCTCACGCTTCACAACCGCATCCGACCATTCCAAGAACCTCGTCAACTTGAGGTTCTCCTTGGGGAACACAAAACCCCCACCAATATCCTTCTGGAAAACCTCCACCAAGGGCACCCTCGTCAAAAAGCTCGCCAAAGCCAAATCTGCGAATGTGAACTGACTACCCAAGAAGAAGGGTCCGTCGCCATTGAGACCGGGCTGAGAAGTCTTGTGGGCGGAACGGAGGAGGTGGTCAATTTTTTCGAGTTGGTCGATGAAGGCTTGGTGACGTTGTTGAGCATCGGTGGGGTCGAGGGTGAAGGCAGCCTTGTGGAAGGCGGGTTGGGTGTGTGCGCCCCAGTGGTGGATCAGATAGCGGGTTTGGGCACGCTGCAATGCGTCTTTGGGCAAGAGTCTGTTCATGCAAGCAATGAGAGGATACCGTTAGACCAGAATTAAATTTTTATCGACGTGCATGAAGGACAGACGAAGTTCATTTCGTAACATGGGCAAACTGGAGGGAAAAGCTTACCCAGACTCGGGGTGGAGATCGGCGATGTACTCGGCGACAAAGAGAGACTCGAGGATGATGTCTTTGTCGTCAACCTTCAAGGCGGGGACTTGGCCATACGGGTTGATGTCCTTGAGGTACCAGTCGGGGCGGGGGGCCGAGATGTCAATCTCTATGTTCTCATAGGGGTGCTTTGTCTCGGCGAGGGCAAGGACTGCACGGGCGGCGAAGGGGCAGAACTTGTTGTTATAGAGGACGAACTTCTGGAGCGACATTTTTGCTTTGTTTTTGTTTGTTGAGTTGTTGCTGGCTGTTGGTTTTCTTGTTGTGTGTTGGAGATGAGTTGAAAGAAAAGGAAAAAAAAGCGGTCAGAGCATGCCCTTTATTTCTTTGTCCAGTCATGCGCGCGCTGACAAACGTGCTCAATTATTATTACCTTTTGGGTTTGTCATTTCAGCCAGTATGGTATGACTGCTCTGGTGAATGACATACAATAGATCCTTGCCTTTTCACTTCATAGAAGCAATGCGCGTAATGCTGCAGATATGTACCTCCATCCCTCCACTCCTCTTCCCCAGCTTGTCCTGCTTTCTTGTTTCTTCGATAATCTGCCACATCATGCTAGGGAATAAAATGGCGACATGGCTACTTCTCTTTGCCCTTCCCTATACGAACAACACTCACCCTCGTCCTCCTCTCGAACTCTCACCTTACCTTTTCCGTTGTGATAGCAACTCGACTCTATTAAAGGTGACTCCTTTAGATACCACCCATTCCATACACTATTCACTACCCATCGCCAACGACATAGCAACAAAAGGTTGTATTTACAGGAGGTGTTTTATTTTTGGTACAATGGCAGTGAAGAAGGATATTCAAAACCGCGATATAGAAAGAAAAAAATCAGGGGATGGGGAGGCTTGACTGTCGGAACGGAAAGATCTTAAAAGACAAAGACTTGAAGGAACAAGAGCCGACTTCAAGGAACCGAGGAGGAGACGAATCGACAACGAGATAGTTGTCTAAGAATACTTCTCATCGTAGATGCGCTCAGCGTTCTGCTTGGCCTGGTGCTTGGCCTTCTCGCGGTCCAAAAAGTCCAAACCCTTGGACTCGAACAACTTGTCGGCCTCAGCGCCAGCCAAAGCGGCAAAGATCTCCTTGGTCAACTTGTGCTTGTCCTCGGGGCGACCGTTCTCGACAGACTTCATGGCCTCGAAGGCGGCGGCTCCGGCAATGAGCTCGTGCGACCAGGAGGACTTGTGGCCCTCGGATCCGTAGACTTCATCGTGGTGCTCTCCGAAACCGAACATTGTGTGTATGTGTTTGTGTGTTGGGGGGTGGTTATGGGGTGGTTGTGGGAAGAAGAGAGTTGGTGGAGAGAAGAGAGAGAGAGGAGAGAGAGTGTTGTGTTGATGAGGAAGAAGTGGAAAAGAGTGGGGAGTGCCGCCCTTTTTATTCTGTCAAAGAAACAAGGTGGTGGGGGTTATGGTAGATATGGATTGATCGCCTCCGGAACAACCAAAGGTGCGCATAAACTTGGGTCTTGCTGTTCCTGTACCTGTCTTTTGTTCCTTTCAAATTGCCCCTCGCCTTTGCCAATTGCCAATAAGCGCATAGGAAAACAAAGAGTATGAAGTTCATGCGGACAAAGGACAAAAAAAAGACAGGTACAGTTCCCCCGGACAGCGGATAGGGATGTGCTGATGGACAAGGGTGATTGGCCTGCTATTTCCTATCCTTAAAGGGACACTAAAAGAGACAGTTCTGGTTCAACGGAAAATCTATCGCGAGCGAACAAAGAAAGCGGCTTTGCTGCCCCTGTCTCCTGTCTCCGAATCAAATCAGTGCCCTGTTATTATCGCAAAAAGGAAAATCCTTGTCATGCGCCTGAACTTTCTTTCCTCTTTCTTCCATCCACAGGCACACACACTCACTCATTTGGACGACATTCATCCCTCCTTTCACACTCACTGCCACTCTCCGAGTTCTCTCTCTTTCTCGCCTCTCTTTGGACTTGACCACGTACCTAAGCACCCTAGTATCGAAACGCTCTCAACCTCATTTGTCGTCATTGCTCTTCCCGGTGAACCATTTCCTTTGTAACAGACAAGCAGCATCAATCCTTTTTCCGACTGGTAAACAAGTCCTCCAGACAAAAAGTAGAGCGCAAACCTGCTTTGCCAATCTCCCCCCTCCTCCACCTCCTGTGGACTTCATAACCTTGCAGAGTTGAGCGGGCTCTTCTGTGGCAGCCAAAAGGATAAAAATCAACCAAGGGGTTTTCTATCTCTCCATTCAAAGAGGTCTCCGTACGTAGAAAACCAGCAGGTGAAAATGCAATTTAATAAATGAATGAATGAAACAAAAAATGCCTCAATTCTTCCAATGGCTGTTGGGGGGGGGGGGTGTCCAAACAGTAATCGCAAGCCTCACGATGTGGCGTTTCTGCCATTCATGGTCTAGGTTCGTTTTGATTATGCGAGGAGACCTTTGCTCTTGGAGAAGAAGGGCAGGCTGTCAGACTGTGCTTACGAGTAAAGGTTGTTGTTTGTTTATCGCAACATCACAATCTAGGAGAATAAAAAAGACGTCGGCGCGCGACAAACAATTCAGCAGTGATGCCTAGACCTTTCTCTCTTCCTGTCACGTTCTCGCTTCATTTACTGTCAAAACGTAACCCTCAGCTCTAGTCAAGCCTCTCCTTTGTTCTCTGCATTCAGCAAAGGTCAACTACCAACAACCCTCCGCCCAAAAAAAAAAAAAAAAAAAAAAATTGCTGTGTAGCGGACTCGAGTTTTGAAACCGGTTCAGTGCCATTTTTTTCTCCTTCCCTTCATTAACGACGTGTTTGACTCTCTTTTCCCTCCGCCTACTCAAACTCACTTCCTTCTCACCGTCCCAGTATCTATTTCCTTTGTGCACAACTACCAGGAATACCTTTGTTGTCGAGAGACAACTCATATTTCCCCGGCATAACATAGACAAGGACGAAAGAAGGCAATTGGAGAAAACAATGGCATTATTTTGTTGATTGGTTGGATTGATTTTTGGAAGGTAAAAAAGTTCGCATCAAGGGATATGTACAAAGAGGTAAAAAAAGACGAAAGAGAGAAAAACAAGCATGAGGATAAAAGAGACTATGGACAAAAACTGTAGGTGGATGGAAAGAAGCAATACAAAAAAAAGCAAAGGGAGGGTGGATACTAGGTAGGGTTAACGGAACTCGAAGGATCCGAATGAGGATGGGCGCTCCTCGACATGGCTCAACATTAGCTTCTGGAACCTATGCGCAAGTCAAAAAAAAAAAAAGTAAGAGGGGTTTCTGTGAGTCCCGTGTCTCTTCAACAATGGCTTTGGGTCCGTCTTGGATGCATTGATGTTTGCGTGGGAGAAAAAACCCCCCCAATAAACTTAAGGGGTTAGTGTCAACGAAACTTACTTTTCGCTGGATTGGTGGTAGTAGTAGCCCTCGATCTCGCCCTTGGACATGTTGTAGCAGATGTAATAAAAGCCCGCAAAACTAGCGCCCGTGATGCCCTCGACACGATGATCCGGGACCAGGAAATGCTCCTTCCACCGCATGAATATCACATCCTTGTTCTGGAAGTCGTATTTGAAGTCGTCCTTCGCGAATATGTCGCACATCGGCTCGAATGGCTTGAATAGTGTCTGTTGTTGTTCAGGTGGAAGTAATGGGTTAGGTTCATTTTTCATTGTTGAGTGCCCATGTCTGTCGAAAATGTATGGCACTCTTCTGCTCGCAGCCTTCTTCTTCCTCTTTGTCTGTCTCGTATGTCAAGAATACGACGCCTCAATCAATCCTGATATTCCTGCCTTCATGTCTGTCTGCCTGCCTGCCCGACACTTACCCAATGCTCCTTATCGGTCTTGGGGTTGGCATCCCACTTCTTCGTCACGAACGAATACGCGTTCCCCATGATCTCGGCATCAAAGAATGTCGTCAGCTCGGGGTACTCGTCCGTCAATCCTTTAATATGCAAGTATCCACATAATGACGACTCCTTCAAATTGACATCCTGGGGAAAAACGAATATGAACGAACAGGTGAGACGTAATAATAGGGTTAGTCTTCATTGCTTGAACAGCTGCAACAATGAGAAGAAGGCAAAAAATGAAATCGTAATTGCCTCACTCACTCCCTTGAATCCCTCTTCTCACTCTTTTCCCACACTCTGCCCGCTGTTCACTTCAGCATTTTTGTTACCTTGATGTCGACCATGACTTCATAGCTGTTAGAACCTGACTTTTGTCGTCCCTGGAACCGACTCCCCGCATACAAATGAGCAATCCTGGAAGGCCTCAACCGAACAGCATCAAATGGATCCTTCTTCTCTCCCGGGAACTGCTGCCATCTATTCAACCCCAACCCGCCGTTCCTTGCAGCCACCCCGCCAGGACCCGAAACCCCCAGCGGTTGTCGTTTCCGAAGCAACGCCAACCCGGCAATCAACTGCTGCTGCTGTTGTTTGAGGAGGAGTATTGAGCGTTGTGCGGGTGTGAGACTGTTGAGGTTGAAGGTGTTGGTGGCAGAGAGTGACAGTGCGCAGGTGGTCCAGTGGCGGATTCCGTCGATGTGAATAAAAAGTGAAGAGCTCGCATGAGCATGAGCACCACCGCCATTACCGTTGCTGTCCGCTGAATGGTCGTTGAGTTCGTGGTCGGCGGCTGATTCCATTATTGAGTCTCCTCCGTCGTCTGAGGGGATGGGGAGAGACTCACAGGTGCAGGTTGCTGTTGCGGCCAGGGTGAGCATGCCCTCGTCGGCGCCGAGGACGATGACGGGGTCGGCGGAGCACGTCTGAGTGAAGACTGGCATGGTTTTTCTTTGTTCGGTGTTATTGGAACTTGGCCTTGTTGGGTGGGTGGGTGGCGATGGTAGTACTGGTTGAACGGAAGTGTGGGGGGTTAGAGTTTCGCGTCCTGTGTGTCGAGTGACTGACTGACTGACTGACTGACTGACTAGCTGAGTTGTTGACTGGAGATGAGCAATATGGTAGGTTGCTTGCTACGATACGGTTTGCTTCCGTCGTCGTTGTTGTCGTTGTGGTTATGGCGGTTGTGGTGGTTGTGATGAGATGTAAGGAGTGAGGATATGAAGAAAGAAAGAAGAGGGGGAAACGAGAGAACAACTAAGAAGTCGAATAAAATGAACACGCACACACCCACACTTCACACACACGCCCAGCCCAACCTTAAGCCCAATCCGAATCCAACAGAACCAGAAGAAACCCAGGGGGGCGAGAACAGACGAATCACATCCTGTATTGCGCTGTTTGTGTTTGCGAGACGTGAGCACAGGCGTAAAAAAAGGAGGGAGGGAGGTATGGCAGGTGACCGCAAGGTAAATGGGTTGGATTGAGTGGACGAGGAGAGAGAGAGAGAGAGAGCGAGAGCGAGAGAGAGAGAGTGGAGAGAAGACGCGACGGATGGGTGAACGGCCCATCATACCTTCCATCTTTTTCTCTCATGTATCCACAAGACGAACCACCTCCCTCGTCCTTGACTTCTTCCTCTGCGCTGTTCTCTTTTGCTGCACCTCAGAGACAAAAGGCAAGACAGAACAAATAGAAGGGGACGGGAGAGACCCATGCGTGGGCACTGGCCTTCTTTCTCATGCATCCTTATCCACACAGCAGGCAAAACAGAAACAGGTGAACGAAAGAAAAAAAACAACCTCGGCTATGGTTTCTCTTCCCACACTCACTTTCTCACACCCCATCCACATACTGACCCCTATGTTGTGTGCACTCGGCCATAAAACCGTACAATCCTGTTCTCAAGGAATGACCAACTTTGTACCGCTCTCGGCAAAGTATATCTGTGTGGAAAAGAGTTAGCACAGACATCCTGCCTCCTTTCTTTCATTCTCTGTCCAATGAGTCCACAACGATTAAACCAAAGGGCCGAGAGCGTGTAGCATGTAGATAGTATGTTATACTTTACTTCTTCTTGCTATTAGTAACGTTGAACTTGAAAAAGATCACATCACCATCCTCGACCTGGTAATCCTTGCCCTTGGAGTAGTACTTGCCCGCAGCCTTGACTTCTGCCTCGGACCCCAGTTCCTTCAAATCGTCCGTCTTCATCACCTAGATTTGTTTGTTGTTTTCATGTCGTAAATATAGCCAATACTCGTCAATCTTCATCCCAACAACATACTCCTTGACAACACATGCAGACAAAAAAAATGCCCATATTTTCAAAGCTTACCTCGGCCATGATAAAGCCACGCTCAAAATCGGTATGGATGACACCAGCAGCCTGGGGGGCCAAGGTGTTGGTACGAGTGGTCCACGATCGAACCTCGCCAGGTCCAGCTGTAAAGAACTGTTGCAAGTTCAACGCTTCTCGTCCCTTGACAACAATCTCGGGTAATGCGGAGGTGATCTTGCACCCGGCTTGTTTCGACGCATCCTCGAGCACCATTTCCTTCTCCTCGGGCGCATCCTCAAACAACGACAGTTGGTTCTCGAACGATCCCGAGAAGGGGATCAACAAGTCTCCCGGGTGGTGAATATCAATCCAGTCCTGAATCCTCTTGATCACCGGATGTGGTTGCTTCGCCAAGTCCAAGTAATCCTGCTCGCTGATGTTGACAAGGTAGATCATGGGTTTTGCGGTCAAGAGGTATTGTTGGTTGATGACCTCGATCTCCTCGTTGGTCCAGTCGCCCGTCCTGACATCTTTCCCTTCTTCAACCCAAGCCGACAGTTTCGCAATTGTCGGGAAATCATCCCGCTTCTTCTTCTCGACCGCGTTTCCTGTCTTGCCCGTTCCCAACCGTTGCGCAACCTTCTCGTATTCCTGATGGACCTTGCTCAAAGTATCCATATCGCTCAACAACAACTCATCATGAATAGTTTCCAGATCCCTGACAGCATCCACCGATCCATCCACATGCGTGACCCCGGGATCCTCAAATCCTCGACAGAGATGGAACAGGGCATCGACTGAACGGACATGAGACAGGAAGGCGTTCCCCAATCCCTCACCCTTGGATGCACCACGGACCAATCCGGCAATGTCGATGACTGTCAAGAAGGCCGGAGTCACTTTTTGGGGCTTGTAGTGGGCTGTGAGCCAGTTCATTCGGTCGTCTGGGACTACGACTCGGGCTTCTGAGGGATCGATCGTGCAAAAAGGGAAATTCTCTGCGGGGACCGATGAATTTGTCAAAGCATTGAAGAAGGTCGACTTTCTAATCATGTCATGGTAAGTGAGATAGTTAATAAAGGGGAGGTTGCACATAATTCGGATATTTTGAGCCATTGCATGCCTTGTCCACTTACCCAATGTTAGGGACTCCAAGGATTCCGACTAGTTTGCAAAATATCAGGTCCACACAAGCGAGAAGGGTAAGTCAACGGCTCCGCTCAAATCAACTGAACATTCAAAACCCATTGTGAATCATCCACAACGTACTCTTGAGGTTGTTGGAAGGTCGTCCAAGAAGTGCTTTGGGTTCGACAGGGGCAGCACCACCCTTTTTAGAGGCGGGCTTTGCATAGGTAACTTGACTTGTCGTCGAGAATAAAAGTCGTTGTCCTACGGTTTGTCCAGGAAGGAGGCTTTGTTGGATTTTACTGGAAGGTGCCCATAGCCTGCTCCCGAGAAATGTCCGTATGCTTGTCGTCGTCGCCATTTGTCGCCCGCCCTTTCGAATGGTAAATGAAAGTGAATGAATGGAGTGAATGTAAAGTTGATTCCGTCTTGGCTTTTACACTTGTCAACAAGGCGATCCGTGCTGGCAGTCACACAACTTGCAGCTTTCAGGCACATCATCTCTGTGCTGCCGAAATATCAATTGATGACTGCCATCGTATTCCACCGAAATGAACAAGTCTGCCTCGGTGCACACGCCTGTGAGTTCAGTCCTTGTTGCTCCCAGACCTATCTATCTGCCCTTCTCTATCTGTATCTGTAAGTGCGAAGAAAAGACCCCGTACTCCTTCTCGGGTTCTGCATGAACAAACTTCCTCTTTAAGCGAATGAATCAAAACCGCCTTACAATTTCCTGGGGTAAAACACATCACCGCAGCCTTGTGTCTCTCTCTCCTTCCTTCCCTCTTCGCGAACGAGGATGGTCACACTGACACAGCGCTTACAAGACTTAATTGCCTATAATAACTGTGTACTAAAATGTACGTCCTTGTTGGATCATCACCCGACACCTGACCACATCCAGAACAGGTCAAGGTCATGGAAAGTAACAAATGGAGACGTCCCGATATGACATTCATCGAGTATTTAAGCACCCACTTTCTTGAAGTTTCAACAAAACATAACATCTCCCCTCACAAGACTCAACAGTCTCCTTATTCCCTTATCCCCTCATCCTCATCTCACTCCTACCATTGAAGTCCTCGACCTCTCTTACCCTCCAACACCCTCCACTACCCTTATACAACACCTTAATCCATCATGGGTAAGAAAACCGCCGCTGCCGCCGAGGTCGTCAAGAAGAACTGCAGCTGTGGTCGTCACGCCATGGGCGAGAAGGAAGCCTGCCGCTTGTAAGTTCACCGCCTCTCCTTCTCAATACCTTTCCTCTTTCATCACTCCCATTTCTTTCAATCACTAACCTTACATGTCTCACGATTATCAATCACCTTTCATCCTAAACGCCCCTCCATTTCTGCCCCCTTTTTTCGTTCTTCAATTCTAGCTGCCCTCGAGTCGTTTGCGACAGTTGCAGAGAAGAATACTGTTGTGGACCGATCTGCGAAAAGTGCAACGAGGACCGTGAGCATCTGATGCAGTGCGACAAGTGCGAGAACCCCGTCTGCGACCGATGCATCGTCATCACCAAGGGCGCCCGCGAAGGAAACTCTTGCAAGTCCTGCAAAAAGGCCGCCGCCCATGCTGCTCATGAAGCCCATCCTACCGCCATCTCTGTCTAATGGAAAACCCTTCTTTCAGAAGCCGACCAGAGCGTGCGTATGGCTCATTACCACTTTTCTCCTTGTAAATATTAGTACAGTTTATTTGTTTGTTTCTTTTTCTTTCAGACCATGCAGAGCGAGTAAAGGTCTTCGACAATAGCTTGCGTGCGAACACGTTATGTCCTGTGACGTTGCGACGCAGATATCTACCCGTAGATGGCTTGGGACCAAGTGGCATTTTGACGAGGCTTTTGGTAGAAGAGATGGAAGAACGGCCCAATCTCTGCAAGGACATCAGACGATTGTAGGGCTCGTTTGTGCTTCTCAAACGCAAGACGAGAACACTCTCGGTTGATCACGCAAGCGCCAAAACAGGCCGTCATTGCAACATCCTCTTGCTTGACAGGATGTGTGTGTTGCCAGACCTCCTTCTCATAGGCCAGACCCCAGGCCAAAGAGGTCGCTACAAGTCCTGTCAATATATCGCCCTGACCACCTGACCGTTTTAACCCACCTTCGTTATCGACGATTTGGACTAAAATACAAAAAGAACAAAGACATCAATCATGCAGTGTAGTTAGTAGCCTGTTCCATCGATGGGATATAACATACTATCACAAACGTACCGCATGCATAGCATTGCATTATTTCGTCGGGGGTGATAGAAAAAGTCGAGGTGAGCATAGAAAGTAGTAGCAAGAGTGGGCTAGACGCGCTCACCTTTCTGGCCATCCGAAATGACATCAGATTTCCCTTTTTGGATGACAATGGCACCCCCAAGTGCCTGGGAGAGCCGTTGGACAGCCGACTGCTCGGCCTCTTCATCCTCTGTGTCGACGTTCTATCACATAGTAATAGAGACCAATGTCAGTTGAGAAGCCATCGCTCTCCATAGTAACATTGTGCGCGATATCAATGGCAGTTTTCTCTAGTCTTTACCATGACGTTGCACAAACGGCTAAACTCAACCAAGTTGGGTGTCAGTACTGCCTTCTTGTAACCTTGAATGATTTCGGGGTCGTTTTGGATGAGGAATAGGCCATCCTATTGTCCATATCCGTTTAAGTAATCATTAGTAACATGCGTGGTAAAAGCCTTCTTCCCCTGGGCAAAATCTCCCAAAAAAAAACACGTACAGCATCGATGACGATGGGCATAGCTTGCTCCCTTGCGACCTCAATGGCATGCTTGGCTGACTGGAGCATCCCCTTGTCCCTCGAAAGACCTGGTCCGACCACAAGCACATGGGCTCGTTTCAACAGCGAGTTGATGTCATCGAAGGTATGCGCCCAGATATCATTCGCGGCCTTCTTGTCCTGAGCTGCATTGGCGGCACGGACCTTGATATAAGGATGGACGATCAAATCAGGAGAGTAGGACTTGATGGCTGTTGCTGCGTCCTCGTCGCAAATGACATGGCACAAATCCGCACCCTTATCAATGTGAAAAAGATGATGTTAGGAGGCGGTGTTTTATGATAACGATGCGCAAAAGTACGTGTTACATTTCGACAAAAACTGTTTACGAAGACTTACGAGTCGCAATGAGGACATGGCGCTAAAGTATGGCGCGCCAGTGTAACTGACAATGAAGAAAAATTAAGGGGGGTAGAGAGGAACGAGTAATCGATGACTGTCAATGCCAAGATGACGAGACCGTTGCGCACACGAAGAAATAAACAATCGGCGTCACTTGAACTTACTCGTTAGAACCGCCGATGATGCACACGCGGCCTGGAAGGTACAGGTCAAAAGTGAGTTTGGTTCGAGAGAGCGAGAGAGAATGTAAGTATAGAAAGGTACAAAATGGTCCTGATAGAAGAAACAGTCGAGCCTTGAAGCAAATCGCACGGAGTGGTTGTTTTACCTCCTTGGCCCTTGTGCAGGTTGGCGTTGAGTGGAGGGACGAGGGAGCGGTACTCGGGGTAGGTGGGCAAGGTTGAAGCCTCCTTCTGTCGCTGAGAGAGCGTTGTCATTGGTCGTGATAGGAACGAGTGGTAGTTGTTATTTGTTTGAGAGGGACGATGAGCAGAAGGCGAGGGAAAGAAGGAGTTATGTGAATGAGAAGGAGGAGCTGTTGTGGGAACGATGGGTGAGCTTTGTTTTATGGTGATGCGAAGATGTGAATGAGCAATTGTGGCGAAGGAGATGGAAGGTAATTTTGCTTTTGCTTTTCCTGAGGAGAGTGGATGGCGAAGGAGTTGTGGCAGCATTTTTTTTGGTTCAGCTCTTGCGTGTGCGTGTGCGTCTCTGGATGTTGTAATTGCAAGAGGTTTGTATCTTACACTTCGCCCGTTAAGAAATGAAAAAGACAGTCCCGAACATATCGCTTTATGCGATCGTTCTGATCTGGTGTCTCAACTTTTTTTTTTCCCTTCCCCACACTCTTTTTTTTTTTATATCGCCGTTGTCCACTCCACTCATCCTTTCGTCCTCTCATCCTCACTCCCGCCCCTCTCGGTCACTCCCAGTCACCTCACCTGCACCTATACGCTCACAACACCCTCCATCCTCTTCTTCTTAGGCTTTCTTGCATTATCCGGATCGAGAAAGAACTGACGACACTCTTTCTGTTCTGACATCACAGCAATGCCCCATAGCATACGAGACTTTTACCTCAACAACAACCTTGCCAGTGGCAACTACTACTACTACTCCCCCAGCAACTATAACACAATCTCCTCTTCATCCGCCTTCGGCGTCAACTCTCTCGGACACTCCACCACAAACAACACTCCACCCTCCTCAACTTCTTCCGCAACAAACAACAACGCACCATCAGCAGCGAGGAGTATCAACACCAACAACAGTCCTCCTCCACGAGGCTACTCCAGTAGTTTCAGCACAACCTACAACATTAACCCTTCAACCCTCCCCTCGTATTCTTACACCAACCAGTTCCTTCAACAACAGCGCCCACCTTCTTCCTTAACATCTTCTGGTGGTTCAGCAGCCCCTGCACGAATGCCTCAGTACCCGCCTCCCCAGGACCAGCACTACAGCAACGCTAACAACGCTAACAACACGGCTTCGTCAACAGCAACCTCGTATACGCCTAGAGGATACACCGGCGGAGCAGGTTACAGTAGCAGCTACTACGGTGGTGGTAACAGTGACCGGTACAACACCAGCTACAGTAGTCATTCGACTGGGAGTGGCAATGGTAGTAGTGCACCGAGTGGCACGAATTCCAAGACAGTGTGCCGGATGGACTGTCGGTACTGTTCTGCGGTTGTGTGTCTGAGGGGGATGAAGGCCATGCTTCTGGCGGACACTTCGGTTGAACTCTACTCAACTGATCATCCACCTGGTTCGTAAGTAAATTTTTTTTGTATGTGTATGATTTTTCGCGTTTGTGTTTCATTAGTCCATTGCTCTTCCCCTCCTATGGTGCGCTCCATTCGATTGTTGAAAAACCAAAATGTCTCTTACCATGGTTTATTTTTACTCATCTCTATTCAAATTCATTCCTCTCTCAACAAAATAAAAAAAAAAAAAAAAAAAAAGGGTCCAGCTAATCGACAAGGACTACACGACATCGAATTGCAAGTGCAAGATCCGCGACGTCGCCTGCAGGGTGTGCGGAAACGTAATCGGATACCACATCACCCAACCCTGTCAACAGTGTCTCAAGGCCCCCAACAATGGCCACTTTTGGATGTTTCACACCGAAGGCGTCGTCGGTCAGGAGCGCATGAACTTGGATCTCGGAAAGCTGGTCCAAGAACTTGTTCGGTTCCCTCACTCTGCTGCAACACAAGGTGCGCCAGGGGCTGCAGCGGCAGAAGCAACTAGGAGACTGGCGGGATTTGTGCAGAGAGAGCCTGTGGGTCCATCACCACCCGCACCCGGGGCAGGAGGAGTGCAAAATGTTGCTGCTGCAACTGCTCTCCCCCCACCACCTCGGCCCATCAATCTCACGACTGCCACTGTCATGGCGGCAGATACTGTAGAGCCTCGTGACAATGCTGCGACGACTCGTGTGACCTCAATCTCGAGACTCCAGCGACAGCAGCAGCGACTCGCTCAGACAACATACTCGCCACCTTCTTACCCTCCTCTACCCTTGCGGGTCATCAGCTCGTCTCCCACACCTGCAACCCCGACCCCGACTCCCCGAACCCAGCAACAACCCACAGCAACACCAGCAGCAAATGAACCGTCTCAAACATCATCCACAACTAGCAATCCATATCAGCACCGTGCTGCGCCCGAGCCAACCATAGGCCCCTCCGCAACAACCACACTGATGAACTTGACGCTGTCACAGTTCCTGCGGCCCATGAAGTGGGAACAACTGCCACCCCCAGACTTGGACATTGATCTGGACCCGAACGCGATGGGCGGCGAGCCTCTTTTCGCGGGAGATTGGATGGAGCTTGTGAAACGGACTGCTGAAACTGCGGCGGCCAATATGTCGTTGGCTTTGGATCAGGAGGAAGAGACGGAGCAGTATATGGCGCGGATGATGGAGGAGCATCGGCAGCGACATTTGCAGTTGGAGATGGTTGAGAGGGCTGAGCTTGAAAGTGTTGGTGGTGGTAGCGAGGGCCGGAGTAGTGAGGAGGATGACGAGGAAGATGTGTTGGAGCTACTCCCGGATCATGACGAGGTACCCACTACTGTGAGCGATACCGAGGTCGATTTGGAAGCTGGCATTGTCGATGGACAGAGGCAACAGCGAATGGAGGATGAAGAGGGGATGGATCGATTGATTCACCGCGTCGACGGTGTCGCACTCGCCGGTTCTCCTCCTGCACCTAGTACCATCCCCGGCGAGCACAAGGACGAAGACGAGGATATGGACATGAACGGAGAACCTACAGGTCGTGGACGAACCCTCGAACGTCGCCAGTACGACTCCCTCTCCGTTGACGCAAATGGAGTCCCCGCATCTGAACAGCAACCAACAACACCTTCCTCCAACACAACAACTTCTCCATCGATGGAATCGAACCGCCACCGTCGCGGAAACAGCCTGGGCAACACACTCTTCGGAATCGTAACCGGCGCACCTCCACTGCACGATGACCATCGCCCAACCCACCGCCGCCGTAACAGCAGCCATAGCAGCGGTAGTAGAGGTAGCAGTGGTAGCAGCACTGACGCGTCGTCAGACCGCACGGCCTACTATTCGTCCGAGAGCTGCCCAGCGATGGTGTTGACGTCTGCGATGATTGCCAAGGCGTCTGCCTCTGCCGCTGCTGCTGATGCTGCCACTGCTGCCAACAGCCTCTTGTTTGGTCGTCGCTCCCGACGCGACTATGATATGATGTGTCGGTAATGTATTTTTCTCACATAGATTTTGTTATTTTAGTAGTAGCTTTGTAATTGGTTGATTTGATAAAGAAGGATTTATTTTACATGACGCTCTGTGTTGTTGTTGTTCTGTCGCTGTACTCTTCCTTGTTTACAGAGTACCGTCCTTGAGGATGCGGTAACGAGGGTAAACATCAACAGGGACACCCAAGTATTCAAGAGTGCTCAAAGCATGCTTGACCTCAGGAGAGATAATTCCATAGCGGTCCACAAACTCCTTGACCTTCTGCTTATCACCGTCGCCCTGAAGGACCAAGATCCGGGTGGTCAAGGACTTGACGGCCTCCTCAATTTTGTCCATCACAACACGGAACTTCTTGGTCTCGCTATCGTAAGCGAATCCGCCCTGCTCCTTCAAGTACTCAAATTGCATGGCCTGGCCCAAACCGTGGGCCTCAGTGATACCGAAACGGATAGAGCGGAAGGCAGAGGCGAGGTAGGTCATGTAGAAAGATGCGGCGTCGGGTCCGCCGGAGAGAGTTCCATCCTTGAGCAACAATCCGACAGCGTAGAGGCCGACAATGTCTATGTGTATGTGTGACAGTCGTGAGGGGGAAGAAGGAGAAGGGGGGTTTTTTGTTAAAAATGTGGCATGCATCGAATTTGCTCTAACAAACAACATACAACAGACAGACAAACAACAAACAAACAACAGACCAGGCTCAACACAAACACAATAAAAGACATGCCATGCGTTGTAAACATGGACAAGAAAACTTACCAGCCTTGGCCTCCTCCATGGCAGAGTGGTACTCCTCCAAGGCAGTACGGACCTTCTTCTCCTTGTCATGGACTAAGAAATGAGGTCCAAGAGAGTGAGCAACCTCGTGCATCAAGACGTGTTGGAAGAAGGCCTCAAATTCAACCTTCTCGACCTGCTCAGCATCCAAGACCTGGCGGGCAATGGGCAAAAGGACGCTCTGGAACTTGCCCTCCTGGACGTTCTTGATGATCACCAACTTGGAGCCAGCAATTTTGATGGGTGCCTCGTCGTTGGGCAAGTTGTAGGCGGCCGTCATGGGGACAGCAACGTCTCCGCCAGAGTAGAGCTGGTTGACAGTGACAATGGCAGGAGGGTGGAGACCCTTGGCCTTGTAGAGTTCATCGACGGGCAACTGGTCCTCCATATCTTGAAGACGGCTCGAGAACTTGGCCAAGATATCCGACGAGGCGAAATCACGGGCGTGCAAGTAGAACTCGTAGGCAGCGCGGATCGAGAACATCTTGTCCGTGTAGTTCTATCAAAGACAAAACGAATGCAATTGAATGGTCAATTAATCTCCGGTGCTTGTGATTGTTGGGCATAGAAAAAAGGGCGTGGGAGAAATTCAAAGAACTAAACATACCTCGTAAGGTCCGGCGGTGACATCGAGGGCAGACTCCTTGCTGATTCTCAACCAGTCAACATCGGACTGGACATAGTCGTTGCTGATAAAGGCATCAGCCCGGGACTTCAAGAACTTGGCCAAAGACTGGTCGCTGACAAGACGGGCAGCCTGGGTCATCAACTCGGAAGCAGGGACGAGGAAGTCCTTGTACTCCTCCGAATAAGGAACAGCGTACAACTGTCCAGTCTTGGCATCTCTCTTGACAACGTGGTAGTAGCTCTCGGCGTTAATCCTGTCCTGGCCCTCCAAGCTGGCAACCCAGTCCAGGTACTCCTGCTTCTTGATGTCGTCAGGGTAGTAGTTTCCGTGCTGTGGGGGCTCGTGAGGGATATGGATCTTCTCGTGGACATGGCCGTCCTTGTCCTCCTCCTTGATCGACTTGATGAACTTTTCCTCGTCCAGACCCCAGGGACCCTTGAACAACTCCAGACCCAACTCGAGCTTGGTGTCGCGGGGGTCCATGCCCAAGATGTGGGCGTGAAGGGCCTCGTTGCCCGACCAGTGCTGGCGGATGTAGATGGAATCGATCAACTTGCCGACCTGGACCAGGAGGGGGATGGCCTCGCGGTCACCAGAGGTGAGACGGTCAAGGTACTGGGCGCCTCCGACCTGGATTTCCTTGAAGCGGGCAAGCTGCTTGGAGAGAGGGGAAACGGCGGCGTTGTTGGTGGTCATTGTGGAAAAGTTGAGGCGTGTGGTGGGATGGAGATGAAAGCGAGATCGAGATGGGATGGGTTGCTTGTTGATGAGGATCCTTGAGGTGTGGATAAGTCCTTGGAATCCTTGTCCTTGGCGCAAAAGACGGAAAATGGTGAGGGGGGAGAGGGTGGGGTAGAGCTGGGTGAGAAAACGAGAAGGGGAAAAAAGGAAAGAAGGAACGAAGAAAAAAGAAGCGAGCGGGGTACGAAGCATCTGATATCCAATGGAGCGAGAGGAGGACAGAGACGACTTTCCCAGGAGCAATTTACCTCGTTTGATGATCACGTCACAGGATTTTGAATATCGTTTCCTCTCGTAGACATCCCACTCTGGAAAAAAAAACGCGTCTTTCCAGTCTGTGATCAGAACAGTGATCAACGCGTGGCCTCCTTGTTATTCTCCGGAGACGTCGCTGCGCGTGTCTACGCCTCTCTTTTTTTTCGTCGGTATTTCTTTTCTTCCTCTCCTTCTCCTCCTTCCACTTTTCACCCACCTTGCACTGCCCTGATTAGTGCAGCAATGCACCAACAATGCGATCTTGCGCGATCAAAAAGATTTTATCGGACACATACGCATCCACACGACTAAGAAGACCAATCTGCGCCAAAAGCAACACTATCAACAGGCGAACATCGATGATGGATAATGACCCTTGATTGCACTGCCACACGATCGTACGACAATCCATCCCTCGCATCCACATCAATTCAGCACATACACACATATACAAACAGTCAACATGCAACACAACTATGCTCCCCACTCACTGTCTGAGAACGTTCATAAACTCTCAAGGCTGTCATGCACTCAAGAAGATTTTCGACTCTTCAATTCATTTTCCTTGTCTTGGGTTTGTCCAGCGCCCACATAAAACTTTGTCCTCCTAATCCGACAAAGTTTAAACAAAAATGTTTTATTCAGTTTTCCTCCTTGTATTCATGGACCGCTTCTTCGCGCATTGGGTTTTGTTGAAGAATGCATGCCAAGACTTCTGGGTTGGGCCAATCAAATCTTGTTCTTCCATTTTGTTCTCTTGTGTAATAAGAGAAACCGAGAGGGAACCACTAGACATGACATGGTAGGAGAAAAAACAACGTGCTCGGAGAGAATGGGGAACTCCAAAAAAAAAAAAAAAAAAAAAAAGGGCGAAAGTGGGAAAAATGAAATGAGGTGAATTGGCTTGCTGCTTGTGAAGAGAAATCGGAGTGAGAAAAAGAAGGAACACTTCCGAAGAGTCGACTTTATCCAAAACTACAATTAGGGCTGACATGGTGTGTCTTGGGTTCTTTGTTGGTTGCTGTACGGTTACGTTTTCGTGCCGTTACTGCTGTCATCTTCCCTTCAATTTCCTTTCAACTAGTCTGACCATCGGGTTGTTTGCCTGCTTGCCTCTCCGCCTGTCTGACTGCGCGAACAGACCCCGGATGTTGGAGCCGATTTTCAGCAAGCAAAATTAACAAAGTTTTTCTTTGATATCTGTTGAAAGGACAGAAAAAAAGCGACACACCAAGTTTCTTACTCCTTGTCAGGCGGAGATGGTCATTGCTGATGCAACAAGGACCAAATGATCGAGTGCAAAGCAAACAGCCACGACGAACAGCTCAAACGATAAGATCAACCATTCTCGAACAGTGTTCCCAATAAAGATAAGAATTATATGTTTTTTTCGCTTTCGAAACCTGTCCTTATATTGTCCATGGGTTGACCCTGCAGGGTTCACGTAGGAAGAGCGGGAAAAAGAAGGATGGAAGCAAAAGAAGGCGAGGCAAAAATGGTCATAGAGAAACACGGATGGCCTGTTTTGAGCATTGTTTCCTTAGTAAGCTCCAACTTGGTAGCAAGGCGCCCATGCGAGATCGTAAGTACCAGGTGTTGAGGAAGAAGGTAGAGGGGCAATGGGCGTAAAATAACTTTGTTTCTTTTTATTATGATGATACAGCTGCCAATTTTAATACTGTTGTGGGAAATTAAAACATGAAAAATAAGGAGAGGGTTCGTTTATGGGCTTGTGTAATGTGGCGGTGAGGAAGAAAAGGAAGAGAAGGAAGAGTAAGAAGAGTTATCCTCTGGGTTGTGAGGGTATATCTGAAGCTGAAGTTGAGGCTGAGGTTGAGGAACGGCCGTCGTGGGAGGAATAGGCCTCAGTGGAGGATAGGAAGAGGCCAAATGGCTGCACCATGGCAGGTAGATGCGCTGACGATCCGGCTGTTGGCGTTGATGAAGGTTTGGCCGCTGCTGTGGCAAATTGTGGGAAGATGGAGAGGAAGAAGAAGAGGACGAAGTAGAACCCTGATAGTTCAAGGATTCAGGCGTTGAAAAGAGGGGAGGGGAGGACTGAGGAGGAATGTGTTTGTTGTACACGTATGGGACAACATTTGAAGGAGAGTGAGTAGGAGAACGGATGATAAGTACAGGCGGAACTGCCTCATGATGAGGTTCACCGTGACGATAAGGTTGGTTATGGTGGTACTGCGGGTTGTACGGTGGAGGAGTCGACATTGGCGTGGATGTAAACTGATCTGCCTCTGGGCGTTTGTTCCGCCGTGAGGGTGACGATCCAGACGAGGGAGAGGACCGGTATGAGACAAGGACCTCCTTATACGATACCAGTCTCTTGAGGCCAACCTCGCTGCGGAGGCGGTGGATCTCGGCAATGGCGTTGCGGAGGGTTGTGATCGCGTTGGACTTAACGATGGCTCGCTTCTCGGAACCATCAGGATTGGGGATCGAATGCTCGAGCTCCAGCTGAGCCTGAACCTCGGCCGCAGAGCCTTCAGCGAGATGACCAAGCTCGGCCATGAGCTGATTCATTGTGTCACGACGTTGACGCTCATCGACGATATGAGCTGCTCGACGTTTCTCGAGCGCGGTGAGGCGGGCGATGGAATCGACATCGTTCTTGTTGAGGACGTTGACGCCGTGAAGACGAAAGACGTTCTTGCTGTTCGAAGGGGGTGAGGAGGATGCCATTGCAAAGGAATAAGGATGCGTAGGTGGACAAAATAATAAAGTGTGAAGTAGAAGAGGAGTGCGATCGACGACGGTATTTATACTGGTGTCCGTGAAAGAAGTGTGAAAGGATGAAGGTGCGAAGGAAGGACAAAGGACAAACTTTATTCAGTTGATAACAGAGATCTATCATGGACATCGTTTGATTTGTGATGTGGTGCTGCAAGATGCACACTGGCACAGGATTTCTCTTGACACCGCCCACAGAATTGAAATGAATAATAAAGAAAACAACAAAGCGTCCCTGTTCACAGCATCCCGTCACTCCGTCAGGGCTGCTACCTTTCCTTGTGCGACTCGGAATGCGCATTCACGCCTTCAATTTTCAAAAGGCAGGAAATGATGGTTGTCGACTGATGTATTTGGTTAAGGGCCTCGCATCCATGGACATGGACATGCATGTATCACATGATTTGATTGGAAAAGAGAAAAGCCTCTCATTTTTTGTTGTGAGTCGCCTTCAACAGAGAACATTCATTTTTTTCTTTCTTTGGTTCTTCTTCCGCTGACTCCTTCGCCATCCAGCTACCCGCCCTTCTCTCTTTCTCTTCTCTCTTCCCCCTCTCTCTCTCTCTTTCTCTGCTTAGTCATTCACCACAAGCAGACACCCTCTTCCTTCTTTATCTGATTCTTTACCCTCACTTCCGGATTGGGACAACAGCAGGACTCTACAATGCCAACTGGAAGCGTCGCACGTGTGTATGCGAACGTCAACGAGACTCTCCAAAAGGAATACTGGGACTATGATAATCTCCAGGTTCAGTGGGGGTAAGCTGAAAGAAAATCACACCTTTACAACACCCAGTATACATATATCGTTACTCATCTCCTGTCTCTTACGCTTGTGAGGGAAACATCTTCTTGGGAGCATCATACCTCGGGCCAAAATGAACATGGAGCGCAGACAGGAAGAAAAAGAAAAAAAGTCTTTTTTTCAGCAGTAGTGATACCGACCAACACATCTATTTCAGCCTGTCATCATCTTTCCAAGACTGATCTCGTGACAGTCCCCACTGTGATTGTATTCCGACAAAACCATGTGCAGATTCCTTCTGCGGACTCGACACACCCGACCAGCCTTCCAAGCGTTGCACATCCTTCTGGACCAGAGAGAAACAGGACTCCAGCATGGACATTTTTGAAGGCAACACACTGGAAGCAGGCGGATGGATGTCGAAAGCCTTTTGAAAGTGGCGATAAACAACAAAACAACAAACTGCGCTCCTTTATTCTCTGCACTACGGTATCAGTTGAAAGACTGACGAAAACTGGACTAAATGCCGCAACATCGACACCTCTGTTTGTGTGTGTGTTTGTGTCTGCGTCTGCGTTTGCGTCTGCGTCTGCGTTTGCGTCTGCGTCTGCGTTTGCGTCTGCGTCTGCGTCTGCGTTTGCGTCTGCGTCTGCGTCTGCGTTTGCGTTTGCGCCTCCCACCCTCCCTCCTTCCCTCTCCTCTCCTTTTACGTGAGCATTGGCAACGGCATGACAAAGGTCTTCTTTTTATTAATTTCACAACAATCTCATGTGTATCTCCCAAAACAACAGTGTCCAGGACAACTACGAGATCGTGCGCAAGGTCGGACGTGGCAAGTACTCCGAGGTCTTTGAAGGCTTCAACACTGTCAACAACGAAAAGTGCTGCATCAAGGTCCTGAAGCCAGTCAAGAAAAAGAAGATCAAGCGTGAGATCAAGATTCTCCAGAACTTGGCCGGTGGCCCCAACGTCATTACCCTCTTCGACGTTGTCCGCGATCCTCAGGTATAATGACAGGAGACTTGCCGCAGTGATAACTTATTTTTATGGTGCACGGGATGCCTGTTACTGTTTGCAAGAAGTCGCTTTACTCACCTCCTTTTCATTGTTGAATGATCTTCCATAGTCAAAGACTCCCTCGCTGGTCTTTGAGTGCGTCAACAACACCGACTTCAAGATTCTCTACCCCAAGTTCACCGACTTTGACGTCCGCTTCTACATCTTTGAGCTTCTGAAGGTAACCACAGTGATGACCATAATGTTGCGTCTTGTACAAATCATCCAGATTTAGTGCCTTCCAAGTTTCTAACGCCTTCAATCATCGCAACCTCTATCTTTTACTAGGCTTTGGACTTCTGCCACTCGAAGGGTATTATGCATCGCGATGTCAAGCCCCACAACGTCATGATCGAGCACGAGAAGCGCAAGGTAGGATGTGCGACATTACTAGGAGGATCGGTCGCATAGGATAAAAGGCTCCGCGACTGCATCATGGATAGAACTGAACCTTAAGCTGGCGCAAGCAACACTGCTAAGAACATTTGGGACACGAAGGGCTGATGTGTATGTTTTTATTTTCTTCTACTTGATAGCTTCGTTTGATCGATTGGGGTTTGGCCGAGTTTTACCACCCCGGCACAGAGTACAACGTCAGAGTTGCATCTCGCTATTTCAAGGGTCCAGAATTGCTTGTCGATTTCCAGGAATACGACTACTCTTTGGACATGTGGAGTTTGGGCGCCATGTTCGCCAGTATGGTATGTTTGTCCTCTGAAACATTTTTGCAAAGAAAAGAAACTGAGAGGCGAGATGGACCATGCCAAAACATAATGATACCGATTTGTTTACTGACATGCGTACGCCCTTCTTTTCTTCCACTGTCGTTTCAATTGTTTTGTGATTGCTGAGAATAGATCTTCCGCAAGGAGCCTTTCTTCCACGGACACGACAACTACGACCAGCTGGTCAAGATTGCACGTGTTCTCGGCACCAACGAGCTGTTTGCTTACTTGGAGAAGTACGATCTGGAGCTGGATGTTCACTACGATGAGATTCTTGGAAGATATCCCCGCAAGCCATGGAGCAAATTTGTGACGCCAGAGAACCAGCGCTTTGTCTCGAACGCGGCCATTGATTTCCTGGATAAGTTGCTTCGCTATGATCACCAAGAGCGCTTGACTGCCGCTGAGGCTATGGAGCACCCTTACTTTGACCCTGTCCGCGCAGCTGCCAAGACGCAATAGATCTCTGGGAAGTTACCCGATATCCAACTTTTTTTCTTTTCCGTAGTAAACCCCTCACTTCACACAACACAACACAACACAACACATTAAACATTTTTTACAATTTTCACCATCTTTGCTCAGACAGTCACACGTCTTCGCATTTGCCACCATTTTTTGCTTGATCTTTTTTTTTTGGATCACTTCACCTTCACCATGACACTGTCGGCTCTCATTCGCAGAAACTGGATCTCGTACACATCGAACCAACACTGCTTGCGATCACTGTCAACATGCCGCGCTTCAATCGCTAGACCGGAAATTGGCCAACAAAAGGCAGTCTCCCGGTTACAATCGAATCACCTCCCGGGAACAGAAGCAAAGCCCAATTCTGCAGTCCGGCTACAGCCGCAAGGGTCGCTCTATGAGAGGTCGAACCCATGCCGTCTTACTGGCCATGCCCACCAGCGCACATATATCACCCCCTTGTCGACCTCCCACCCAATATCCCGCATGCAACTGAGGTCTCTCGCCACCCTGCAGCATGGCCGTGTCGCCACTTCAACAACGTCGTCAATTGACCTCGATTCTTCATCATCAGGAGCATCACTGGAGTACACAAGACCGTTCACCGACCTCAAAAACCTGCAACCATCAACACTTTCAACAATCCAATCGACATTCGGGCACGAATACATGTCCAAGGTCCAATCGAGCGTCCTCTCAACCCTGCCGACCTCTCGCGACCTTCTTGTCAAGGCCAAAACAGGAACAGGAAAGACACTGGCGTTCTTGGTAGCGGCGCTAGAGTCTCTGATGTCATTGCCGGATGCAGAGAGTATCAAAATGAAGGGTAAGATTGGCTGTGTCATCATTGCACCGACACGCGAGTTGGCCCTGCAGATCTCGGAGGAGGCACAAAAGTTGCTGGGTCCGCTTGGATGGGGTGTGCAGCACTTGGTTGGTGGATATGGCAAGGGGTCACAGTTGGATCGGATCTCGAAGGAGCCTTCAGAGTTTATTGTCGCCACTCCCGGACGTATGAAAGATTTGCTTGGGAACAATGAGTTTGCGGCCAAGATCAAAGAGTCCAAAATCGTATGTCTTGGGCTGTAATGTGTTTGTTGTCAATGCTCCGCTTAATTATTGCAGCTCACTAAACTTCTTTTTCGCTGCGTTCCGATAGCTCGTGCTGGATGAAGCAGACACGATTCTTCAGTTGGGATTCAGGAAGGAATTGGACACCATTCTGGAAACTATGCCCAAGGATCGCCAGACGTTCCTGTTCTCTGCGACAGTCGATTCCAAGATGGACTCGCTTCTGGAAGTTGCCCTCCACAAGAAGAGCAAGGAACGACAGGGACCCATCATCATCGACACCGTCGGATCCAAGGACATCAACTTGAACCTTGCGACACGTCAGGGGTACTGCTTTGCGCCCTATCAGGCTCATGTCGCCCTTGTTCGTCGTATCATCAATGACCACCTCTTGAGCGACATGGACTTTGTCCATGAGCAGAGTTTGTTGATGAAACCCAAATCGTCAACAACAACAGGAGGAGCGCCTGTTCAACCCAAGGTGGCACCAGTTAACACACACAAGAACAAGATCATGGTCTTCTTGCCAACAACACGAGGAACTCAGTTGTACGCCAAGGTGTTTGCCAAGTTGTCGATGGGCAAGGAGCTATCAGTGTTTGATATCCATTCGGCCAAGAGTCAGCGTGAGCGGACATTAACGAGTCGCAACTTCAAGAACATTAAGACACCTGCTGTTCTGTTTACCTCTGATATCTCGGCAAGAGGCGTCGATTATCCTGGAGTTGGTCTGGTTATCCAAGTCGGAGCTCCTCTGTCGCTGGATCACTACATTCATCGCATTGGACGGACAGGACGCGGAGACCGGAAGGCGAAGAGCAAGAGGGGGGGTGCTAGCGACAATGAGCAGGGTAAGGGAGTTTTGATTCTGGGCGATCTGGATGAAGGGTTCATTGAGCACCAACTTAAGCCATCTCCACTGTTCAGTGTTGTGAAACGTGAGGAGCAGTACAGTGACTGGGAGAGTGTTGTCCTAGGAGAGAGTCTGGACCGTGGATTCAAGAAGACTCTTTCCAAGGTCGATGAGAAGTTGGCCAAGAGCGCCTACACCGCCTTCTTAGGTTACAGTACGTACCTTGTTCATTGATGACTGTTAGGGAGTTGATTTGTCGTCCTTTGACATTAATTCTTGTTTTCTACTTCGTCCATAGATTTGACGGTTGGACCAAAGATTGGGAGTACAGACAGGAAACAAATCCTTGAATCGGCGGACGAGTACATTTCGGCGTTTGGGGTCCAGGAAAGGCCGGCGGTATCGACCAGCTTCTTGGAAAGGATGGGATTCATGAAGCACCGTCTGCCAGCCCTCGAGAATGGGGAAGAACCGATTCGCCAGAAGCACGAATATGAGTTGGTGGACGGCACTTTCCCGACTGTCAACACTCGCATCACAAGGAGCCATATCAACACTGCCGCCGCCGATTCTTCGGACGAACTGGAACATGATGAGTTTGGTGATGAAATCGAACAAGGATTGGATCAGAAAGAATCTGGACAGAGCTGGTTGTCGAGGAAGAAGCGACAAGAGGCGTTTGAGGAGAAGATTGGACTCTCCGAGACAGAGTACATCAAGATCAATGAGGCCGAGTGGGAGGACTTTATCGAGTTCAAGCCGGGGATGCCCAAGCTGATCGAGAAGCTCCACAGCCCCAAGCGGATGGGCCACTTTGGCAACCGGCCGAGTAAGAAGACGTCCAAGATCTTTAGCAACAACGACGGCTGGTGAACAACAACCTTAGATAGTGAAGTTGTAATACAAACTGCATGCATTGACAATCAATCGCTATTCAGGTACACATCCCAAAGGTCCGTGTGACGGCCATTCAACGGTTGATGGTTGAGCCAATGAATTTGAGCCAACCACTCGCAAAGCTTCTTTCTTTCCACTCCACACTTCCTTGTCGCCATCGTTTTTGTTTCTTCTTTGTTTCTTTTCATTCCATTACCATCCTTCTTCCTTTCTCACTCACATCAACCTCACAGTCATGCGTTACACCATCTCATCACTGGCCTGTCTGGCCCTCGCCGCAACCACCGTCATCGCCGGTTCCGTCCCCGAGATTGATGATGGTAACCTTCTTTTACATTCCTTCAAAAGGCTTGGAACTTAACTGGACTAGCTGCCACAGAGAACAAACGCACACAAAACATACAACGCATACTTGCAGTTAACCGTACAAGTGACATGCTCTAACCTGCCCTTCTTGCCGTAACACTAAACCAAAATAGAATACCAAAAGGTTACTTGCGGATCATCGATCAAGTTGACACACGAAAAGACGAGCTTCAAGTTGCACTCGCATCAGATCCCCTACGGCACCGGTTCAGGACAGCAATCCATCACTGCCGTTCCTGGAAAAGATGATACCAACTCTCTCTGGCTCGGTAATTGACTTTTGTTATCGCACAGTGGATGTTATTTGGCGCGTCAGATCTAGATATTCCGAGGAGGACGAAATGAATCCATACCAGTGGAATACTAACCCTTGACTCGATTTCGTTTTCTTCGCATACTTCTTCGTCACCTTTGATAGTGATGGCACAGTTGGGAAACACTTGTGAACGCGGTGAAACGATCCCCTGCGGGAGCACCGTCCGGTTGAAACACGTCAACACCAAAAAGTTCCTCCACTCTCACCACCACCACTCGCCCATGTCCGGAGGTTTGGAAGTCTCCGCCTACGACGGACAGGACGATGGCGACAACTGGGTGGTCGAATGCACAAATAAGAAGGACGAGTTCTGGACACGCGAGGCGGTGGTAAAGATGAGACATTTGGGGACAGGGACGTATCTGAGCAGCTCTACGCGCCATGTATATGGTAACCCTATCCCTGGCCATCAGGAGGTTGCGGCGCATCAGGGAGAGTATCAGCAGGCGGAGCAGACTTGGAGTGCGCAGGAGGGCGTTTATTTTGCCGAAAATGTCAAGGAGGAGCTGTAATGAGTTTGAGGTGAACACAGAGCATAACGAGATAAGGATATTTACACAGGACATTTCAATACAGAACTTTAGAAACGATGCAAGCGATAATGGCCACTGAAATAACTCAAGGCATAGGCATGAAGAGTGTGTGCGAAGGGAAAAAAAAGTGTCTGTATTATTATGTTATGTTATGTTATGTTATGTATTGCGGCTACGAGGTAGAACTACTATGAACAGTTGGGATGCATTTAGAAAAATATTGGATATTGTCGAACTGCAGTAAAAGAGACCATCAGGCTTTTTTAAGCAATCTTGATGATGATCTTGCCTTTGGCGCGGTGAGACATGCTCTTGTCAAACGCAGCAACGACCGAGGCCAACGTGAACTCGTTGACAGAGTCAATCACAGGGTCAGCATGGGTCTCGTTCAAAAGGTTGATGGCCTTAGTCAGAACCTCACCGTTAGGGAAGGTGGTGAAGAGATGGTAGCCTGGTCCGCGCTTAAGGAAGGACGAGACTTTGTTGTATCCGATATTTACGCCGGCGGCCAAGAAGGTGAAGAGTGAGTCCATTGTGTTGTCAGGCCCTGCGATCCTGACTAGGTTTCCACTTGGCTTCAAGATCGTCGCGCTCTTTGCCCAGATCTATTTTTCGTATGCATACATGCACGCAGGAAAGATGTTAGCATTGATAGTCCAATCATACTCCATTATAGCATCGACTAACAATGAAAAGAGCAGTAAGAAGAAAAGGTGAATTACCTCAGCGGCGGACCCAACGGTGTCAAAAACGAGGTCAAAATCCTGATGAGTGTACTTTTCGGTGACATCCTCCTTCTTGTAATCGACAACCTCGTCAGCGCCAAGGCTCTTGACTAGCTCCACGTTGTCAGTCGAGCAAACCCCGACTACATATGCGCCCAATGCCTTGGCGATCTGCACGCCCACCGTGCCTATGATGAAAATCAGCAAAAAAAGAACAAAGAATGAACGACATGACGTGAGTAAGGAATTTAAGTATTTCATGCATAGACGCTATTGAATACTTTGCGCATTGACGATTGGGCGGTTCCATAAGTTTGGGGAGAATGGGAATGCATGAGTACAAAATTGCTTGCTGTTGTAACTGCTGAATATCTTACCTGTACCACCGCTGGCGCCATTGATGAGGACTTTATCGCCCTCCTTGAGGTTACCCCGGACAACGAGCGCCTGCCAAACCGTCGTCGCAACCAACGGCCAAGCCGCAGCCTGTTCATGTGTCCACCTTACCGGCTTCCTTGCCAAATACGCCTCCGCAACAACCGTATACTCTGTCAACGCCCCGGACTGACTAAAATCCAACATTGCCACCACCTCATCCCCGACCTTAAACCCGCTCTTGGCTTTGGGTCCTACCGCAGCAATAGTACCCGAAATATCCAGACCGGGGACTTTGATCTTGGGCATGAGAAGTCGAGGGACCCCGCCCCGCATGAGTTTCCAGTCGACTGGGTTGAGGGCAGCGGCGTGGACTTTTACAAGAACGTTTGAGCCGGTTACGGTGGGGATGGGTGCGGATTCATTGAAGGAGAGGGTTTCTTTTGGGGAGAGGGAAGGGGTTGTATATTGGACGGATTTGATTGTTTGGGGGAGGTGGGAGGAGGTCTTGTCAGTCATTTTTTTGTTTTATGTTGTGATGTTCGTGATTTGAAGAGGAGAAAGAAATAAAAGAAGGGAGGGAATAATAAGAGATTTTTTGGAATGGTGGGAATGATGTGAATATTTGGTGAAAAGACGTTTTAAATTATTTTTTCATCATGGGTCCACGTCAACACAATGGATCAACTCGATCGGATTCGGGTTTTAGTTTGTTGGCATGTGCGGCGAGCAGTAGGGTCAACAACATGAAACAAAAAAGTGATCGGTGGGCGCTATATATGAGCAGAACCCGGCTGGCCGCTTTGTCCTAAGCCCGTTTGGCATTAGCTCTTTGCTGCTAAAGGAACAGCCTAACTACGCGTACGCATTGGGTACACAGCGACAACTACACTCGATTTGATGCCATCCTTTTTTAGACACGCGTCTCTTGATCGATTCTCGTTCGCAATCCCGAAGGGACATTTTCATTTGTGATGAACACCCATTTGGCGGCAACCTACTTATGCTCAAATGAATTGCGCGTCACAACTGGGACAGCAGGCGGGAAAGGAAAGAACAAGGATAGCAGCAATCGTCGGCGGAGTTCTGTATTGCCACCGCACTACCATCACCAGGACGATGATACGATGAATACCACAACGGACGTTTCTACCGCCGCCCCCAACGACACAGATGCGACAGGGCTGTCGGCGGATCCACTGGCACCTTCCAACATTAAGGATACAGTACAGTACTATACTGTTGCGGTTATTCGGCAAAAGATCATCTTCAACACCATGCCTGTGCCGATCATCCATCATGAACGACGTGGACTGACTGTGATCAAACGTGGCGTATGAGGCGACTCGGCATACGCCCTGTCTCTCCCTCCAGCAATCTTGCGCAATACGGAGCACGGTTGCGAGACGCAGGCGACATCGCTCTTTGTCCAACTCCCCCCTCCCCCCCCCCCCCGGCCGCTGAAATAATTCAAAGCATTAAGAGTATGTGCGGAGGAGAAAAGTGTACTATTATGTTATATATTGCGGCTATGAAGTTGAATTACTATGAACAGTTGGAATGCATTTAGAAAAATATTGGATATTGTTGAACTGCAGTAAAAGAGACCACCAGGCTTTTTTAAGCAATCTTGATGATGATCTTGCCTTTGGCGCGGTGAGACATGCTCTTGTCAAACGCAGCAACGACCGAGGCCAACGTGAACTCGTTGACAGAGTCAATCACAGGGTCAGCATGGGTCTCGTTCAAAAGGTTGATGGCCTTACTCAGAAGCTCACTGTTAGGGGAGCCGGAGAAGAAATGGTAACCTGGTCCGCGCTTGAGGAAGGACGAGACTTTGTTGTACCCAATTTCTGCGCCGAAGGCCAAGAAGGTGAAGAATGAGTCCAATATGTTGTCAGCTGCTCCGATCCTGACCAAGTTTCCGCTTGGCTTCAAGATCGTCGCGCTCTTTGCCCAGATCTATTTTTCGTATGCATACATGCACGCAGGAAAGATGTTAGCATTGATAGTCCAATCATACTCCATTATAGCATCGACTAACAATGAAAAGAGCAGTAAGAAGAAAAGGTGAATTACCTCAGCGGCGGACCCAACGGTGTCAAAAACGAGGTCAAAATCCTGATGAGTGTACTTTTCGGTGACATCCTCCTTCTTGTAATCGACAACCTCGTCAGCGCCAAGGCTCTTGACTAGCTCCACGTTGTCAGTCGAGCAAACCCCGACTACATATGCGCCCAATGCCTTGGCGATCTGCACGCCCACCGTGCCTATGATGAAAATCAGCAAAAAAAGAACAAAGAATGAACGACATGACGTGAGTAAGGAATTTAAGTATTTCATGCATAGACGCTATTGAATACTTTGCGCATTGACGATTGGGCGGTTCCATAAGTTTGGGGAGAATGGGAATGCATGAGTACAAAATTGCTTGCTGTTGTAACTGCTGAATATCTTACCTGTACCACCGCTGGCGCCATTGATGAGGACTTTATCGCCCTCCTTGAGGTTACCCCGGACAACGAGCGCCTGCCAAACCGTCGTCGCAGCCACCGGCCAAGCCGCAGCCTGTTCATGTGTCCACCTCGCCGGCTTCCTTGCCAAATACGCCTCCGCAACAACCGTATACTCTGTCAACGCCCCGGACTGACTAAAATCCAACGCTGCCACCACCTCATCCCCGACCTTAAACCCGCTCTTGGCTTTGGGTCCTACCGCAGCAATAGTACCCGAGATATCCAGACCGGGGACTTTGATCTTGGGCAGGAGGAGTCGAAAGACCCCGCCTTGCATGAGTTTCCAATCGGCCGGGTTGAGGGCAGCGGCGTGGACTTTTACAAGAACGTTTGAACCAGTTACGATGGGGATGGGTGCGGATTCATTGAAGGAGAGTGCTTCTTTTGGAGAGAGGTAGAAGGTTGTCCATTGGACGGATTTGATTGTTTGGGGAAGGTGGGAGGTCTTGTCAGTCATTTTTTGTTTTATTTCGACGTTCGTGAAGAAATGGGGATAATAAAAGTTTTGTGGGATGGTGTGAATATTTGATGAAAGACGTTTTCATCATGGGTCCACGTCAACGGTCCACGTCAACGCAACGCAACGCAATGTATCAACTCGATCGAATTCGGGTTTTAGTTATTTGTCATGTGCAGCGAGCAGGGGACAACAACATGAAACAAAAAAGTGATCGGTGGGCGTTATATCTGAGCAGAACCCGGCTGGCCGCTTTGTCCTAAGCTTGTTAGGCTTTAGCTCTTTGCTTGGCATATACTGTTAAACGAACAGCCTAGCTACGCGTCGAAGGACATATTCATTTATGATCAACACCCATTTGGTGGCAACCCACTTATGTTCAAATGAATTGCGCGTCACACAAAAAGGTGCTGTGTCAACAATAACATTCAAACGCGCGCCTTGGTTACACTCCTCTTTCCTTTGTCCATCTACGAAACACACACGATGGTGCTCATCTCTATACCCACAACGGTCGCAGACAAGACCCAAACAGCAACGACACTTGCAACATGTGTCGACACAAAGTCAACCGTCATGCTCGAGTTCCAAGGAATGATTGAGATGGACGGACAGACTTGGGCTGGAAACGCACTCGGACAACTCTCTATCCTTGACGGGGTGAGTACAGGCAAAAGGAAATAAATACAAGGAAGGATAAACCTGTAAGATGTCCCGAGAAGGGGTTCTAACCCGGATGATATGTACCATGGCCAAAAAAAATTAGGAAGTGAAAGCACAATTGGTTATCGGAAACCATCGCCTGGACGGAAAGGTGGTCATGCTGGATAAGCCATTACTCTTGATCCAGAAACAGCAGAAACCAAAGTACAGTCAGGATGTCACAACTGGTACAGCAGGTGGGAAAGGAAAGAACAATGATAGCAGCAATCGTCGGCGGAGTTCTGTATTGCCACCGCACTACCATCACCAGGACGATGATACGATGAATACCACAACGGACGTTTCTACCGCCGCCCCCAACGACACAGATGCGACAGGGCTGTCGGCGGATCCACTGGCACCTTCCAACATTAAGGATACAGTACAGTACGATACTGTTGCGGTTATTCGGCAAAAGATCATCTTCAACACCATGCCTGTGCCGATCATCCATCATGAACGACGTGGACTGACTGTGATCAAACGTGGCGTATGAGGCGACTCGGCATACGCCCTGTCTCTCCCTCCAGCAATCTTGCGCAATACGGAGCACGGTTGCGAGACGCAGGCGACATCGCTCTTTGCCCAAACACTACCCCCCTCCCAATTGTATTATAGCATAATAAAGCAACACTTATGACACATATCTGTCATTTAAGTCATATCTACTCAGCTGTTAACCAAGCACGACCATTCCACATGGGTGTACAAGACATTATTTATTGAGAACGTGTCTTTCTGTTGAGAGCTTGCTGAAATCCATAAAGAAGTGAGGCGTGTAGTAGAGGCAACAGCCATCTTGCTTGACGCGGTAGTAATAGATTGAAAGAGATATCTGAATCCTATCTCGGGCTCACTTGAGTGTCCACGACTCCGGGGTCCCATCGCATACGGACCCATCTGGGGATCATCTTTGTGTCTGCTCCATTGGTGGCCATGGTAAAAACTCCACAGTCAACGGACGATTCTGGGATCAGTGAAAGCGATGGTTCGCCTTGAGATCCCTGGTAAGCAGCGACCTTGGCAAACTGTTGACCGGATGCTCCTCCGCCAACTTGATCCTGTATAGTGCCATGATTGTCATCGCAGTGGCGGTTGCTGTTGTTGCCGTCACTCTTGATGCTGTTGTAGCTCTTGCTGATAAAGATATCGACAACAAGCGCGCCTGTTAATAAAACATCTTGCTCTTAGGAGCGTCGATATAACGCTCGGCGGTCTGCAAAGCCGAAGCGACAGTCTTAAACTTTCCACGGATCCTGTCCAGTAACGCGACCACGTCGTCGTCCAATTGATTCTGACGTGGGAACGAATCGATCAAGTCTAAAAGCGAGTTGATCTTCTTGAGGGACCTAAGTGGAAGTAATAATAGTCAATTGAAATAAATATGACAGACATGAGTCAGCAGTCAATGCGGGAAGAAGGAAGAAACCAGACTAATGCCAATGGGTAAAAGGTTATCCGGCTATTCAGAGGAAGACAAATATAGTTCGCTTTCCATGCCTAGCAGGAAGTCCATGGAAGCTTGGAGAGAAAAACGGTCGTGTAACGGAAAACTTACTTTTCAGAAATGCGCTCAGGATCCTGCTGGGCAAGCGTCTTCCAAAGCTGAGCACAACCTGCATAGTATCCAACCTCTCGGGACAGCTCAAAGCCCTTCTCACAGCCCATGACTCGGCCTTCAATGGCTCCGTTTCTCTCTCCTGCGGCCATGCCGTCCTCACGACCAAACTCTACAAACCTATTTCGATTTAGCAAAGGAACTTTTTTGTTTAGTACACCGAACTACCACGGAACCCGATCGAGTGTCCAGAGAATTTGAGGCAAGTGAGAAAGGGACGTACATGTTCTCGAGGTGGACGAGAGCGTCGAGATCCAGCTCCTTTGACAATTCGTATTCGGTGTTGGCCATGGTTCCTGATGTTTGCGTGTTTGCTTGTTCCTTGGATGAATGGAGAGTTGATCAGATTCAGGAATGGGTTGTTCGCCAACAAACAACACCATTTTTGGCTGAGTAATGCGAGATCTCGTCACGTGCAGAGTGGAGGGTGCAAAGAGTCACTTCTGTCAACGTCAGGCCAGTCAGAATTGGCCCTCCACTTTTGCGTTACATCGAAAGGGCGTGCAAATGCGCAAATGCTTTGTCGCATCTCGGAAATAAATAAGAGACGATAAAAAGGCTAACGTCCCTCCTTTCTTCTTCACTTTTTAAACACACATATCCACACACCTCTCTTTTGCCGAGCATCACCACTCTTTTCTCTTCTCTGCTCTCACCCCACCCTCACTACTCTACAACTCCTTCTCATATACCAGATCACACACTTACACACATCATGACTATCACAAACAAGGACAAGCTGATCATCTTCGACACCACCCTCAGAGACGGAGAACAGGTAAACATATCGAAACTCCTACTCCCTATTACAGACCCCGGCGCACATCGCCACCCACCCCCTCCCTTCTCAAGCAGTTGTCCGACCATCCCTTCACTCCTTTACCTCCAACTCTCCACATCAACTAACCATCATCATCTTCACCAACACCTTTTTATTCCTAATAGTCTCCAGGAGTTACTCTTACAGTGAACGAAAAGATCGAGATTGCTAAGCAGCTCTCTCGCCTCGGAGTTGACATCCTCGAGGCCGGATTCCCCGTTGCCTCGCAGGGAGACTTTGATGCCGTGCAGCGGATCGCCAACGAGGTCGGTCCTCTCATGGTTGGTCGTGAAGCCATCGGCAAGCCCATCGTAAGTTTATTTTCTCTGTTTGTTTTCAGCTGAAAGTCAACGCGGAAAGGGGCGAATGAGTGATTGGAGAGAGAAAGATAGTGTCTCCCCGTAGATAAATCTCTAGTCTCTGATTGGGCAGTAAGGGAAAAGTCTATCACAGATTTGTTCTACGGCTCAGGCGTTGGATTGGAGGACACAGTTTTGACACGGATGAGTAATAATTCGGCTC
Source organism: Linnemannia hyalina (assembly GCA_019671135.1). Lineage (NCBI taxonomy): Eukaryota > Fungi > Mortierellomycota > Mortierellomycetes > Mortierellales > Mortierellaceae > Linnemannia > Linnemannia hyalina. The sequence continues at coordinate 3,047,624 of JAHRHY010000001.1, forward strand.
AACGGAGACACGTACCTCCACTCCATGGAACACACAATACACGAATACCATCAACAACAACGACAACGACAGAAGCACAGATAGTCAAGCAGCCGATCTCTACTCGACCACGCTCCAATTCGCTCCACTCTAGTCCAGCCATCACATACCCATTGCACAACCTACTTTCAACTTAAACTTATTCTCCCGCAGGAGTACTCTTTATCAAAAACAACGAGAAAAAAAGGGAGCGGGATCTTGTCTCGAACCTTACTTTCATGGGATCCAACCATGACCGAAAGCACTAGCATCTAACTAACACCCCCCTTTTCGTTTTACTCCTCCAATCCGATCAATTAGACAATCGCCGGCCTTGCCCGTGCCGTACCGGCCGATATTCAGCGCTGCTACGATGCAATCGCAAACGCACCCCTCAAGCGCATCCACACCTTTCTCGCCACCTCCGACATTCACCTCGAGCACAAGCTCAAAATCACCCGTGACGAGTGCGTCAAGCGTGCCGTCGCAGCAGTAACCTTCGCAAGGACTCTCGTTACCGATGTCGAGTTCTCGCCTGAGGATGCAGGAAGGAGTGACCAGGACTTTCTGTGCACGGTCCTCTCGGCCGTCATCGAGGCTGGTGCCACAACCCTCAACATCCCCGACACTGTCGGCTACAATATGCCCGAGGAGTACGGCAGCATGATCAAGTACTTGATCACTAACACCAAGGGATCCGATAAGGTCATCTGGTCGGCTCATTGCCATAACGATCTTGGACTCGCCACCGCCAACACCCTCTCTGGAATTTGCAACGGAATCCGCCAGGTCGAGGTCACGATCAACGGTATTGGCGAGCGTGCAGGCAACACTGCCATGGAGGAGGTTGTCATGGCTGTCCATACCCACCCCGACTTTTTCCCCGTCTATCACACCATCAACACCACTCTCTTCTTCAGGATCTCGCAGCTGGTATCGTCCCTCTCTGGCATGGTAGTACAGCCCAACAAGGCCATTGTAGGAGCCAACGCTTTCTTGCACGAGTCCGGAATTCACCAGGACGGGGTTTTGAAAAACAAGCAGACCTACGAGATTATCAGCCCCGAAACCGTTGGCGCCAACACTGCCAACCTGGTCCTCGGAAAGCACTCTGGACGAGCTGCCTTCCGCTCCCGTCTCCAGGAGCTCGGATTCGGCGAGTTGACCGAGGAGGAGTTCCAGGTCGCCTTCAATAGCTTCAAGACCTTGGCCGACAGCAAGAAGCGTGTGACCGAGCAGGATCTCATTGCCCTCTTGTCTGACCAGGTCTCGTCCTCGGCCGGCGAGAACACCACCTACACCATCAAGTCACTCCAGGTTGTCTCAGGCACCTCCTTTGCCACTGCCACTGTCCAGTTGCAGAACACCCAGACTGGCGATGTCTTGATCGATGCCGCCATCGGGAAGTCTGGACCTATTGAGGCCGTCTTCTTGGCCATCCAGCGCTTGGTTGGCAAGAAGATCCGTCTTCTCAAGTTTGACATCACCGCCGTCGGTCAGGGTGTCGATGCCCTGGGTCAGGTCTCTGTCAAGATTGCCGAGGGCTCTGCCAGTGGTGCTTCTTCTGATAACGAGGACTCTATTACTGAGACCGAGAACAAGAATGCTGGATTGAACGAGGCAACGTACCACGGACACGGTGCCGACTCTGACATTATCCAGGCTGCCACCAAAGCCTACTTGAACGCCATCAATCGCCTTATCGCAAACGAGAGCAAGCGTATCCTGGGCGAGCGCAAGGTTGATGTGTAAATATCTTTTCTCTCGTTACCCGAAAATAAAACCCCCCACATGAAATGTACCAAACTGAAACCTAAAAGAATGGATAAAAGTTGAATGTTTCTTTAAGCCCTATCTGCAACCCATCGGCATAGGTTGATGGCGACAAGTTACACGCGCCGCCCTTTTTGTTGTCTCCTCTCTGCTGACCAGCTCTGCTATATATCCCCTCTATTTTCCGTGTCTAGGCCCCCCATCCTAACCGGTTATGCATAGCTCCTTCCTTATTCCACAACAATGCTCCTAAAAATAATCACGGAGTCCGCTATTCTTTATTTTGAATCCCAAGAGCATTCCTGATCTTCTAGCCCTATGGCTTATTGTCTTTTTTTCTCGCTATGGCGGGCCATGGGTATGGGTGAGGAATAAGAAGCGCTGGAAGAATGAGAAAGAAAAGGAAAAACGATGCAACGGACGCTGCTAAGAATACGAGGTGGACAGTTACCATGCAACAGTTCCCGCCTTCTTGTTGCTCTTGAATGCCTCCCCCTTCATTCTCCCATCTCCGTTTTCGTTTCGTGTTGTAGGGGGTTAGGGTATTTTTTTTCATTACTGCTGTGGCAACGTGTTCTGTTGGCGCTTGGGCGCCATTGAAAAATAGCGCATGGTTTCTATGACGCCTATTCACCGTTTAGCACTCCTACCTTGACGTAGAAACAACTATGTCTGTGTTGGACAGTCTGCCATCTTAACTCGTTTGAATCCTCTTAATGCAGACAACCTCTTCTCCACTCCTATGAATAGTCTAAAAACAAGGACAGTCATGATGCCACTCTACACCCTTCTCGTTCATAGAATGTAAAAATACAATGCTAGGCAACCCTGGCTCCTTTGGCCCACCCCCCTTAGGTGTTTGCCATTTGCTTTCCCTCCGACGACTGCATGACCCAACCATCCCCTTGTCGACACCTTTAACCCTTATTTTTGTGAATGCTCACACCCCCCCTTAGTTGTATTTGTGCTGTGGGTGCGTTTTGCTAGTTCAACGGTCCTTCTGCAAGGTGCATCACGTCCACAGGACATTAGGTTACAGAAGAATCCCTGAACTTGTCTTTTCCGTGTCTCTTTTTTCCACTCCTTTCTCCTTCATCTGTCTGCCTGTCAGGTTTCCTCCTTGTGAGCACTGGAGTAGTGTAGAAGGACAGAAAAAAGGAGGTGTGTTTTGATGAAACTCGTTCTCGTTTGGATTGGGGTAAATGTACGAAGACGTCGTTGGTTTTACTCACGATTGATTCGAGCGTGCCATTCAGTACCCATGGTCCCCATCCTGTCGCTGCCAGGTGGAGTGAGAACCAAGAATCGGATGCGGTCTGTTCAATGCAGACTGACCAATGACCATCATGCAGCATTAATCACAAACTAGAAGGACAGACAGGCAGGGAAGAAGGACAGACCGATGTAAACCGTTTTACCCCTTCCTTGCCTTTAATTCACCCCACTCCCTATCACTATCCCCTTTCGCGGCCCATCTGTCCGTCTTTTCTCATCTCCATCCCTTCCTGTGCCCTCTCTCTCCCCCTGGCTCTCGATCGGTTCAGTCTGACTTTTTACAAAACTGCCCGACCTGCATAAGCCGCTACACAAGGAATAATGGCGGGCTAAATGCATAAGCAAAATGAGATGAAAGAAAAGAAATGAAACTATAGGACACTTACAACAAAACGGACAGTAAAGGGATCCTCTTGCATAAAAAGCTGCCTCCCTGCCTCTTTTTTCTCATCTTCATCTTCTCTTTCTTCTCTACTCTCTCCTTCAAAGTACTCTCCGTCGCTGACCTTTTTCAACCCTGCATTCGAGTCTTTCCCAACAAGTTACAAAACCATCCCGCCATTTTTTGTCGCTCTTTCTCTTTTCTCCCTCTCCTTCATACAACTTCGCCCACACCCTCTCTCCCCCACCTATTCTCTTTGCTCTCTGTCCTTCTCTGTACGAATACAAATCATCCAGAAACAATGCAGTACTCAAAGCTCTCGATGTTCGTCTCGGCAGTCGCCCTGATCCTCGTTGCCTCAGTCCCCAACGCAGCCACCCAGGCCGCCCCTGTTCCTGAGCGTATGATGTATTCCTGTATCGATGGAGACATCATCTGCGACCCCAGGTACTCGGGCCGTTGATAGACGCTGGTCTCCCTAGTCCTTTCATTTTCTCTCTTCGCTTCTTTCTCTTATACTTCTTTTGGAAAACAGCGTAGCCTTGAACTCTTTGTACCTTATTCTCCAAAGCAAAACCACACACCTTCTCCTCCATATCCTTGACTGTACCATAGTTCGAACAATAAAAAAATGAGGAACGAAAATAATGCGCAGTGCGCAAGTTTTTTTCTTCTCCAATCTATTCAAATAATGTGCGCGCGTTGCCTTAATGTTCGTACCTTTATGCCTCTATTGTTCTTACTCGTCTCATTACACTACATTCATTGTCAGAAAAGAGAGTGCGCCTGAACAATGTTTACTTATCACTTCCTAGAACTCCCTCCTCCTATCGCTCCATACAACAAAGCATAGAGATAGCTTACGAGATCTGCAGGATAAAAAAAAAAGAGACCCTCTTTCATATCTGCTGCACGTACAGGATGGAATAAGACAGTTGATACGAGATTATTTTTTTTAGCCTTTCGTCTCCTGCAGTCCTGTTGTGCCCTTCAAACCACCTCACCTTCATCTTAGGAGGTTTTGTTCTCTCCTGCCCGTTTCTACTTTTTCCCGAATTAATGCTCCAAAGAAATCAAAAAGAAGAACGAGCAGGAGTAAACAGGAAAACGATCATAGCTACTACGCTGCGAGCCTCTCAATGGCACAACACGCAGGTTGAAAAAAAAGTGAAGCAGGCTAAGCCAATCATAGCAAAAATAATGCGTGGTCCGGGAATCGAACCCGGGTCTACCGCGTGGCAGGCGGTAATTATACCACTAAACCAACCACGCTTTGTTTCGTTGATTTTCTGAATTTTCTAAATATTTTGAATAGTATGAGAAACATGAATCCAAGCACGTGATAAAACCCTTAACTTTGACATTTTATTCTGACTGTAAAAATAATTTACAGTCGGATTTCATATAAATAGTGCGTTTTTTCTAATCGAAGAATAGGCACTAATCTGAGAATATCTAACTGGACTCTTTCGGTTTCTAATCTGACTGTCTGTTTCATTTTTTTGGTTGAAAGTCAACACAATCAACCCTTCAAAAAAACGTTTCCTTACGCTGTTATGTTCTGGGAGAATGGAGTATCCGCTCCTCCTTTTGTGTTCATAAGAGCACATAGTTTTGGTCTGGTTCGGCTATAATGGAACGACCAGACCAGGACCTTAATACAATCATCCTTCTCCACTTGATTTCCCTCTCCTCAAAATAAGCTAAATTCTTCAATGTGTGGTTCTTTGATTAAAGGGTTGGGATAAATTTTAAACCGCTTCGAAAAGCCGATACTATCGTCATTAAATGGCATAACACTTATTGTCTTGAGGTAAAACTTTTACCTCAAACATTAAGTACTGTACTTAATTACTTTTTTTTTTTTTTTTTCGTACACAATTTTATTTCTCTGACAAACAGCATAGAGAAGTTATTTGGAAGTAAAAGGGAACTACAGACCAAACTCTTCAGTGCACCATCCACCAGTCGCAGTCCGGTCCAGAACCTGGCTCTGCGCAACAATTGTCGCTGCTCTTCACAGCTTAAACGGAAGAAAATAAAACTAGATACGAATGAAGGGGATTCTTCCCATCCTCTCCATCATTGACAACCTCCTCCTTCCTAACAAACTCTCCAACAAACGCTCGTCAGCAGCGCGTGGGTCCTTGGTCGCCCCAGGGCACCTGTACTTAATTACTCTGATGTCGTTGTTCGCTTTGTTCTAAGCAAAGTGTGAGTGAAACAAGTTTTGCATACTGATAGCGCGAAAATTAGCTCTCCAGTCGGAGTAGTTAGAATTTTAATTGGAGAATAAAAAATATAATGTTTTATATTATCCTTTTCTTTTTCCAAGGTTTCGCTCGCATGCGCAAAGCAAAAAATTTCACTCCTTTTCTCTGTGCAACACTGCAGAAGTGTCAGAATAACAAAACACAAAAGTAAACCTCAATGATACTATAAGTGAGGCTACCAACCTGGATACCCTGAAGCTTCTCAAAAAGAACAAAAGAGGTAGAAGAGTGCTATTGATGATCTACGCAGGGGTCGAACCTGCAATCTCCTGATTCGTAGTCAGACGCCTTTCCATTGGGCCAGCAGACCGATCGCTTTCTCTTCTTCCACGGCCAGAGACCAGGTCTCCAGCCAAACTCAGCCAATCAGATCAATTGGGGAGCTCTTTTCTTTGATGGTAGTTGATATTTTCTGTCGTTTATGTACTGGCTTACTAGTTTTTAATGAGGGACTCTTGGGACTCACTCATTTTTTAAGCCCAAAAAAGGCCGGGTCCTGGGGCCTTGGGGCCTTGGAGCGACCAAGACCGATCTTTCTTTCCCAATTCCCATTTTTCGTCTCCAAGAACAGTCACGCCTTCCTCCATCCACACGTCGGGGCTATCCATCCATCCAACCATTAAACCGACAAGGCCCTTGAGCAGGACCACCGTTGGCGTCAGTGTTGCCAAGGCGCCTACCACCCCGGGTCAGCGACATGCAAGGAGAGCTTGGAAGTTTCAAGGCGGGTGTTATGAGGTCGGCAGGTCGGTCCCTGGAGCGAGATGAGAGAGAGATGGTCCCCCATCGCCGCACGGAATGTCAGTCGAATGGAGTTGGTCGTCTGCCTTTCCATCCTCTTTGCGAGAGGTCCTTGGTCCCACCCACAAGGAGATACGCTACGGATTTGACGGATTCAAGACCCGGCCCCCCTGTCCAGGTCGGTGCGAGGGTTGACTTCCCTTGCGAAGCACGGAAGTGCATGGATGGATCTTTGCTCATGAGGTGCCATGTTGGAACTACTTGGTGATATGAGTATTCGCGCAGTCTCTATGAGTTCTGCCTTAAGCGTCTTAGAGCACCGCTGTCAGTCCCTCACAGTATAAAAAGAACCCCAGGCCTGGATGGCTAACGTTCCAACCTTTCTGCCTTGAAGGTGTGTGGGAAACGAGGAGCGAAACTTTTGTTTTTTTCCCACACAAGTGCGCAAGCACAATGGCAACCCCCCCTCTTTTCGCGCTAGTCTCCCCTGTCCAGGAGGCGCGTGACAACCATTTTTATTTTTTTGGGTTGTTGCGTTGCACACATGTGCATGGATGGAGGTGACGTCGAACACTTGAAAAACGGCACTGGGAAGAAAGTACTTTTGCTATCTCCTGGTTGTTCAGATGAAGGTGTTTTAGTTGAGAGTAATAACTGGATAGATCGCTTTTGTATTTTCTTCCGTTTTTGTCGTGAAGAGCGACAACGATTGTTGCGCAGAGCCAGCGTTATTAGAACCGGACTGTGACTAAGGGATGGTGTACTGGGAAGGGGTCCTCACAAATAGCCCTTTTATTTTTGGATTACCTACATGAATTGTTCTTTAGAGAAATAAAATCGTGGACAAAAAAAAAAAAAAAAAAAAAATGGAGCGACCAAGGACTCATGCGCTGCTGACGAGCGGTTGTTGGAGAGTTTGTTGGGAAGGAGGAGGTTGTCAATGATGGAGAGAATGGGAAGAATCCCCTTTATTCGTATCTAATTTTATTTTCTTCCATTTAAGCTGCAAAGAGCAGCAACAATTGTTGTGTAGAGCCAGGTTCCGGACCGGACTGCAACTGGCGGATGGTGCATTGAAGAGTTTGGTCTGTAGCCCCCTTCTATTTCCAAATGACGTTTCTGTGCTGTTTGCCAGTGATAAAAAAGAAAGTGAGGTGTTTGCCCGGGTTTGTTCGCGTTTTTTTGACACCTCCACGCATGTACCAATGGTTACATTCCTGAGATGTAACGTTGAGTTTTATTTTCTGAGCCCGAGTGCGAAAAGGTGATACGGGTTAGAGGAAACAAATGAAAAATGTAATTGAGGAATGTTTAATATGGAGCGGATCTTTACTGCAAACGCATTGCCTGAAAGAACTAGAAAGCGAAAAGAGCCATCGGCAAGACTTGGTGTGCTTGACAATCTTTTCGACTGGGTTCTTGAGAACAACTGCGGGCTTGATGACTGATGGCATGACAAATGAAGCAAGTGCGGTTATTTAATCTCATTGCATCTGCATTTCTTGACATAGGTTGTGCGACGGGCCAGAACATGTGGTGGAGTCCAGGTCCATGGGTCGGGGAATGGACTCGGGATGGACGTGGCTTTCGGAGTCGGGGCGAGACCACTGGTCAAGGAGACGATATCGGTTCAGGTACTGAACACCGTCAAGACTTTCAGCAACTTGCATGGCAGCATTCATATTTTCTCGTAGCACCAGACTTTCAGCAAAACGGACTTGGATGCTCGGCATGAGTAGATATCGGCTAAGCAGGTGTATGTTTTGTTGATACCGTGATGACCGAAGATATAACAGTCGTGAGTCTTGGACATTAATCGCGTCTTGGCGGCGGGTAGGTTTGGAAGACAAAGACGGTCTCCATTCTTGAGGTACAGCAGATCATTCTTGACTCGGAACCCGAATGAGTCAACTCTGAAACTCTGACACCTCATATATTTTCTCACCATAATCGCACATAATAATGGACACAAAAGCGTTAAGTAGCTAGGTGTTATTTTGTTGTCGTATGCGCATATTGATATGTATCCATGAGAAGTGAATGATTGTTGGCTGAAAAAAAAGAGAAAGGGGGGTTGCTTCTGGTGGAGGGAGTGAAAGAGAATTGTTATGAGAAGGATAACTACGGCGATGAAAGCGATTGATACATTGATCACGGATCACAGACTGAGACTAAGAAGGCTTCTATTGATAGTGGGGCGCTTTTTTTTTTTTTTTTTTTTTTTTTTGGATTGCACACTGTTGCCGTGTTTCCTTTTCTTTCTCTGTCTGTATTTTCCCATCAATCCTATGCATCGCCTACTTTCATATGGAAGTTTCCCTTTTCTCTAACGGTATGAGCTGCAGCCTTCTTGAAAGAAAACTAACTGACTCTGCTTCATTCCTCTCCACCCTCCTCCTTTTTTGGCGTCCCTCCCTTCTTCCTCATTCCTTCTTCACCAGTCAACTCTTTCAAACCCTCTTTACATTCTCTCATTCCTTCTCTCTCCTCCTTGACATCTACCTCTTCCGTCCCTTCTCTCTCGCAATGCCGATCATTCCGTCACCTTTGTCGTCACTTTCACCACGTGCCTCACCTCCTCCTGATCCTCTATACGCCACTCATTCCAATTCAACTGCATCCATATTAGCGCCTTCTCTTCGTCTGATGAACTAGGGCGCCAAAGAAAAGAAAATAAGAAAGAGAAGCACTTGTACAATGGTCAATAGAACATGTTCCCCCAGAACATCACGGGGTCGAGATGAAGAAGAAGGAAAGTACGCCTACTGCCGATACAATATTACGCGACCAATCAGCAGGACGCGTCTGAGGGCGATTTTTAATCATTACGCGTTGATGAACATTTGAGACGAACGCGTTTTTCAATGATCAATGATTAACGATATGACGAAGGGACGCCCTCAAGATTATCTACCACCACTCACCCACCTACCCACCAACTGCAACGAGTTCGGAACAAGGGAGAGAGAGAAAAAACGGAGGAGGAGACGATGAACAAACGAATCCTAGAGAACGTACATACTAATAAAGGAAAGTTTTCTTCTTTGTTGTACTTCAGCAGTTTCTTTTTTAGCGAATAACAAAATACAAAATGAGCGCTTTAAATAAAATAATACCAGGCGGTGAAGGGAATGGGAGAGGGAGACTGATATCATTCAACTCCAAAGGTTCGGAAGACAGGTTCGTTCGGTTCCTTCAACTGATGAGGGAAGGAGAGAACAGCATAGTAGGGTTTAGAAAGACAAGCACGCATCGTTCATCTGCATGTCCTCCCGTAACACTGATATGCACATAAGTACTGTTTGACTGAAAAAAACAAGGCGGTCCTAAAGAATAGTACCCGCTCTTTCACCAACGAGGAAAAATGGAAGAACAAAAGTGTGCATAATTTGCTGTGTCTCCAGTGCTCAACAAGCAATCATGTCCACAGGCTCGAAAGGCACTTTGATGAGCCGCAGTCACGCCAACCTCGAATGGCTCCTCTTTCTCCAACGCGACAAGCGTCCCCCCTCTTCACTTTTCTTACTTTTTGTTTCTTTCACATCTACACCTGGTCACATTCACTTTTTTGACATTCGCTCCCTTCTTTTTCTACTCATTCCTCTCCTCTCAAAACAATGACATCCCGTCCAGTTGACTATCTCCTCGTTGGACTCGGCAATCCCGGAAACGAGTACACCACCACTCGACACAACGGTAAAAAAACGCTTGCGACCTGGAATCATACTTCTTGTGTTTCCACAGACTATCGATATTAATAAGCAAGTGTGAAGAAGGGATGCTAACTTTGTTCTTTTGTTGCCGCCCTGTTTGTCCTTTTACTAGCCGGATTCTTGTTCATCGATTATATCGCCAATGTGATGGCCATGGACCAAAAGTGGCCCACACCCCCAGTGTACCAGAGACGGATGAACTTGTCAGGTACGTGAGAAAAAAAATCCAATTGATCATATTTTGACTTGTGATACAGAAGCACAAGAACTAACGACTTTTCTCTATTTTTTTTATTTAGCTGATACCCAGGATGTTGTGTTCTCGTACACAAAGGGCACAGTCTCGGTAAGATGGGGGGACCAGGATGCAGGATTTTGACAAACGCTCTCACAGTAACCCAGGACGACACCACCTTGACTTCTTTTTAGGCCCAGTGACAGACAGGACCTATTAATAACGACTCGTTATTGTTATTCATTGTTCTATGCACCATTATAGAACTCGCTCCGGATAGTACTGATGAAGCCGTTGACTTACATGAACGAGTCAGGAGTGGCGGTCAAGAAGGTCATGGACTTTTATCAATTGACGGATCCTAAGAAGGTCATCGTTGTATCCGATGATATCAACACTCTGCCTGGGTCTCTTGCCATCCAAGGTAACAGCAACAACAGCGGCATGCTCCTCATTTCATTTCGTGTTTGTGTAGTTGTTGGTATATTTTGTTTGATCAATTAACCATCGACACGTACCTTTTTGTGGTTCATATGCACAATAGACGGAGGAGACTTGAAGAGTTTGGCGGGACAGAAAGGACAGGAGAGCATCGGTGCAGTGTTGGGCACAACAAATTTTATCCGTTTCCGCCTTGGTGTCGGAAAGCCCCTTTCAGGAAGCACCACCACCATCCCTCAGTGGGTGCTCGGACCATTCAGTCAAGATAACAAAGAAATGGTAAGTTGGTCTATCCTTGATTTCAGTAACAAAGACATGTCGCTGCGAAGTGAAAACTCGCTACCATCAATCAATCCTGCTTATACTAACAGTATTGCCATATCATATCTGTTGTTAGGACCTGTTTGCGTGGTTGATGGGTCACACCACACAGGCGCTTCTGGAATTCGTGCAGACAAACGACCTCAAATTGTGCAGGAAAAAGTTCACAAAATCCAAGAAGATCCCCTCGGGATTGGTACCGACCGAGTCCTTGGTCAGTCCTTATCGCATCGAAGGGATGTAAGACAAGGAAACAGATAGAGAGGACAAAATAAATAAAAAGAAAGATACCTTGTGTCATTTTTATGTTGTGCATTTATTGAACAAGTTATCGCGTTCACTTGGGATTACGAGGTGTGTGGTGTGAATAAGAATAGCAGGGGAGAGGATAGAGGTAAAGAGAGTTGTTTGTCATAAGTGGAGAAGGGGTCATGAAATCGGCATTATTACCTCATAATTGAGGCGGTTGTTGCCCTCGGCTGGTGAAGACGAGAGCTGGCGAAGCGACATTTCCGTGTTGAGTTCTCAGCACACTGCCCGCTTGACCCAAGTCCTGGAACTCAATCTTTTCAAACTTGGACACCATCAACGATACCACAGTCTTTGTCTGCTGACTGGCCATAAACCGGCCCGGGCAAACATGCTTTCCCATCCCAAACGGCAAGTAGTCCACCCCGACCTTGGTCATCGTCTTAAAGGTGCCAACGTATCTCCAGGGATGGAACTTTCCAGGGTTGGCGCCATGGGCTACAGAGTTGTTGGCGTGGGTTGAAGTTAGGTTGGCGAGCACCATGCCGTACTTGGGGATCACCATTCCGTTGGACAGGATGTTTTCTTTGCGGGCCATATGAAAGTGTGTGAGGGCCTCGGTACGGCAGCGAAGGACTTCTCGTTGGAACGAGTCGAGATGGACCATTCGCTTCAGGGCTGCGGAGCTCAGGTCGCGGTCGTGGGCTGGGTCAAGCTCTGGACTGATTTCGAGGCATTTGCTGAGGCAGGAGGCGCGTTCTTGTTGACGCTCCTGTTGGATCGCATCAAGGACCTGGACTTGCTCGCGGTGGAGGACAGGGATGGTCTCGGGGTAGGCGGCGAGGTAGTAGACCATTGAGCTGGAGGCATCGATGGTTGTGTGAACGCTGGTTAGGATCAGGAGCATGATGTGGCCACAGATATCCTCCAGGTCTACAAACCCATATTCGTCGAACCGGTCAAGCATCTTTTGGAGGATATCGTGCGGGCGTGTTTTTATGAACTGGGGGGCATCGACACCCTCGTTGATGAGTCGTGCCTCGCGTCGGCGGCGTTCGATAATGACGGGTGTGGCGGCTTCGGCGAGGGTCTGGACGCGATGTTTGAGCGGGTTGTTGAAGTGCATAAGTTTGAGGTTCAACCAGCGGCGCCAGAAGGGGATGTTGACGTCGTTCAGGCCAAGGACGCTGGTAAAGTCGCGCATTGACATGATGAATGTCTCGAGCGCCTTAGAATTGTTGGCCACTTCGGCGCCCATGAACACCGTACCAGCTAGTATGGACGAAGGAAACAAAATAATTGTGGGCGTAAATAACTGAAATATCATCACAGTCAGTAAAAGAAAGAAATAAGAGAAGAGCGAAGCAACCACAAAAAAAGGGGGGAGGATTACTTACTAGATTTACCTATCATGTCTTGGATGATAGTGACAGGACACTCGACTACCCTCCCTTTCACACAAGCTCCAACCCCATCCACCAACGCCGCCTCAAGCGCACTCACCATCTCGGCCTGGTATTTTGGCAAACTCGGTGTCAAATGATCCAAAATAATCGAATTTTGGATCCTCGCATCATGGTTCTTGCCAGACTTGATCAACGAGTGCAAGAAAGTCTTCACTCCCATTAACTCATTCAACGCGTCGACATTGGAAAAGTTCTCGTTGAGAAACATCTCGCGGATGAAGTCGTCCGAGACGACGGTGATTTGGAGCCGGTGGATCAAGAGCTTGAAGACGGGGCCAGATTCGGTTTGGCAGCGGGTTAGGAACTTGTCTTGGTTCTCGCGGTATTCTTTGTCGTGTGTTTTATCACCGGGGCGGAGTGAGACCATGGGGATGGGGGGTGGTCTTGATTTGTCAGATTGTGTCTATTTAATATATATATATGTAGGTGTAACATGAAGGCGCAAGGGTGTAAGTGGAATGTGCATGATACCAACTGATCTTCTAATCATTTGTGGGAACGTGGCTAAAGAGTGAGAGAGTTGAAAGTGTACATTGTAGTCGTGGAGTGAGACGGCAATTTTCCTGCGCTGCTGGTCAAGAGTTTTGACTAGAGAGTCAAGGCAGGTCGTGGAGAATGACTGTTGTATCTCAGTGTGAAAGTGATGCATACCAAGCACCTTGGAGAAGGCAATATATGGTATGGAAACCAGAGCAAGAAAAATAGGCACGAGTAGCAAGAATGCATTCGTAGGGACTGCTGGAGGTGTGTCGGCGTGTATTATTCCAATCATGATGAGCTGGAATCAAAATAATGTGCAGGTGTACAACGGATTGGTGGCTGGGTAGAAAAGTAGATGATGAGAGAAGTGGTGAAAAGAGGTCTTAAGGTGAGTGGTGTGCAGAGTTGAGAAACACGAGGCGAGGGGTGAGAGGGCGAAGGAGAGAAAGGAAAAGTGAAGAGAGGAAGGACAGTCGAGTGTGTAAGAAATAAATTATAATCGCAATTGGCGATATGGGTAAGGAAGAGAACAGAGCGAATGCTAAAGAAGAAGAAAAAGATGGAAGAGAATGAAGGGCGGGAGAGCGCGGAGTATTTATCCACTTGTTCTAGTCATTGTTTTGTTGTCCATTTAACTGCTCTGGCCTTTGTTTCTGTGGTATTCTGTTATTGGCGATGAGGGAGGTGTAGCAGGCTTTTTTGAATGACCCATTCATGCACGCGCGAAAAGAAGAAAAAAAACGAGGGTGGGCGGTTAGCGGGAGATGGCGACAACCGCCTCGCAGCAGAGAGCGAGAGTTAGAGGCAAAGCAAAGTGCTACACGAAGGATAAAAAGCGTAGAGCCTAGGTCAATTAGAAGGCAAAATGAAAACAACAAGTCGATCAGCGAACAACTGGAAAAGAAGAACAAATGAGGCGTAGACAATCAAAGCAAGGTCCTATGGTCTCCTGCCAACGCAATGCCCACTAGCTATCGTTAACCGGAACCTAGAGGCGAAAAGAGATCTTGCCCTGTTGCTTGTTTTCCTTTTGTGTCCAAACAGCATAACAATAGGGCAAGGTCGAACTCTGATAGGATGCGCGAAACAAAAGAGTGCGATGTGAGCCTAGAAGGGGCTGAACTTGCTGAAAGGTCGATAAATTTGGAAGAAGCACGAGCATGAGCATGCTGAGGGACAAGCTGTATTATCTTGTTGTTATTGTTTATTCGCACTCCTTCATCTCTTTTTCCTTGCTCCTTCCAAAAGTATAGGTCACAATTGCTTGGTACTATCTCCGCTAGCATTACTTTGGACACCAAAGAGGGTATAGGGCTACTCTACGCGTATTGCTGCAATTGCATAATCTTTTTCTTATGTTTACTGGTCCTTGATGTTGTAGGTCCAGTTGACCTCACCATTCACAGCAACACCCCAGCGCTTGTAAAGAGTGTCAGCGCGGACATAGGGGCTCAACCGAGTGTACTGCTCCCTGAACTCCTTGGCAATCTCGTCACGTTCAGCATTGTTCTTTCCATCAGCGTTCTTGATCCAGGCACGGGTCACGGTATCGAAGCGGGCCTCAATGGCATGGCGCTCAGCCAGCAGTTCCTCCTTCTTGGCGGTGTCCTTCATGCAGTCGTTCTCGCCAGCAACGGCAGGGATGTACTCGTACTTCCAGTCATCGAGACCCTCGTAGTGGATGATGGGGAGACGTTCGCGGGGGACGACCTTATGCAACTCGGCGTTGTTGCGGGTGAAGACGAACTTGGATGCAACGACGGGGTCAAGGAGGGGCTGGATCAACTTCCAGAGTCCCCAGAAGACGAAAGGCGCACGGTGAACAACGCAGACTCCGAGGGTCTCGGGGTAGTACGACTCGAAGCATTGGACGAACAGGCGGACGAAACCCCAATCCATGTTGTCGAGGCCGAAGTTCGACAGGTCAAAAATAACAATAACTGTCTCAGAACCATCAGGGAGCACTGGAGAATGCAAAAAAAAGGGACGAGAAGGAAAGAAACAACGAAAAAGAATGGTTAGAGAAGCATTGCAACCAGAAAATAGAGGAAAGGATAGGGCAATTGGTTGGTCGAACGCGTTTTGTCGCATACGACAAACAGTCACTCCAGCAAGTGATGGCCATGATGAAGGGGTATTGACTTACCAGTTCGTCCGCACTCCATGGTCTGGAAAAAAGAAAGAGAAGAAAGCGAAAAGAAAAGAGAGAAAGAGAAAAGGAAAAGTGAACGTCAGCGGGGAACGTCCAGCATGTACACAAGAAAGATTCGGCAGTCCTGGAGAATATTTTGTGTTTGGAACAGTCGTGGGAGTGCATTTGGGTTGGTCCAGGTGCTCTTGCGTTCTTTGGTTTACTGTTGTGCTTGCATGGTTGTTGTTGTTCTCGGTTGTCGTTGTCCTTGTTTCCCGCCTGCAATCGGTGCTGTTGTTGGGTGAATGAAGGCTAATGTATGCATGCAACAAGAGCACCCTGTGGCACTATTCGAAGGCAAAGAAGAATATATTAACTGGAAAAAATAAAGGAGCCAACATTAAAAAGAAATCTTACATAGAGGGTGAAGCGATGGATGGTCTCAGCGGGCTGGTCAGCCTTGTGGTGGAAGCGGGTGTTGACGATAGACATGGGGCGACCGAGAGGATCGGCACCGCGGAGGTAACCCTTGCCTTTGCGCATCTGCTCAATGAACTTGGGGTACTTGGCATCCAACTCCACATCCGAGAGCTCGACCAGCTCGTCCAGACGCTCGACAATACGCCACTTGAGGGCATTCAAGAACATCTTCAAGGCATCGTCCACGACCCACTTGCGAGCACGAATGAACTATAAGTGTGTTTGCGAGAGGCGTTGGTTGATGGAAGGAAGAAAGGGATAAGAAAATAAAGAGGCGAGAAAAATAGGACGTGCGAAATCGGGTTAGATGTGAGGAGGCATGGAAAGAGTGAGTTGACAACATCGTCATCACTGAAACACCCCAAAGCGTATCAGTCTCGCTTTCCACTCTTTGTTTCATCAGTACTACTCTTCTCCACTCAATGGCCCATGGACAAGGCGAATGTGTATTTACCTTGAGAACGATCAAGTCGGGGTGGTCCATCATGGTCAACTTCCAGAAGGTCTTGTACAATTCAGCGCCGGTAAAGCGTGGGGCGGGTGCTGCAACGCTCTCGGAGGCAGCCTTGCCACGGCCGAACCAGCCAGTCTTCGCGGGGGCAGGGGTACCATCACCGCCTTCCTCATCACGGGCCTGTCCCTTGAAGGATGAGGGAGCAGTCTGGTCAAAAGGGGTCTTGCCGTCAAAGATGTCATAAAGGCGAACCCAGAATTGCTGGAGCTTGACGGTCTGTTCCTGGGTAAGGTGTCCGAGGCGACCATCGGTGGGGAGGACGGGGACGACGTAGGTAGAGTTAGCAGTGGCAGACATAATGGTTTGCTATCGTTGAGGTTTTTAGTAGAGAGGGGGAGAGAAGGGAGGGAAAGAGTAAAGTGTGGAGAGGAGAGTGGATGGGTGGGAGAGAGGTGGTGAGTGGTAAGGCTGAAGAGAAAAAACAAGAAAAGAAAAAGAGAATGAGATTCTACCCCGCAGTTCTTTTAAATGACAGAAGGCACAAAAAATGCATTCGCGTCCAGATTGTTTCTTTGGTAGCATTAGCGCGCGAAATGCATTGATCCCTCGGCACGCACTCCCACATGTCGTAGTTGGAGGGAATGTGGAGAGGCGAGTAATACATGACCATTAAAGGGCGTTGCTTTGCAAACAAGAAAAAAGATCTGGCTTGGCTTGGCGAATTAAAAGAAAGGTCGGATGGGTTGAACAATGAACGAGGTGGGGAGGAGTCTTCTTTAATGTTGATGCTGACATGTTTGTATTCACTTCTTTGGGTTTCGAGCGAAGTTGAGGAGTGTTTAGTGTCTGTTGTTTGTTTGTTTGTTTTCTTTGTTTATTTCGTGTGGGTTGTTGATTTTTGTTTGGGTCCACGGATGCGAGATAGCTCTGCCTTTGTTATTGTTTGTCTGGTTGGGCCGGTGTTGAGCTACTTTTTCTGATGGGCAAAGGAAGGCGAGTGTCAGGGCTATTTGCCTGCCTGTCTATCTATCTGTCTGTCTGTCTGTCTGTCTGTCTGTCTGTCTGTTGCTTTTCCTCCATTTCTGACAGTTGGCACTTTACAACACACACTTCACCATCCTTGTTGATGCTCGTTATTACTAATGGAAGAATTGTTCTTGCAATTATGACTTGTAGCGGTCATGGCGCGTCTTCTTTATCACACGTAATTAAGAGAAAAGGAGGAGAGAAGTACGAGAATAAGGGGGTTGCCACATTAAACAGAAAGGGATGACCAAGCCCTAACGGAACAACGCTTGGTTGGGAAGAATTAGAGAACTATGCGCTGCCAATGATGCTGGTCAACTCTCATGTTCAAGTTAAATTATGTTTGTTCTCTTTACAAGAAGGTGGAGTGAGAAAAAAGAACCCTTTTCATTCGCAGTTCATTTGTTCTTCAATTCATCTCTCTCTGCTCTGGTATGAAGGGGTCGACTTGCGGACGAGGAACAAAGTGAACAAACAAGGTTCACGCATGATCCCATATCGTATGCACAACATCTGTACCTTGTCCTCCACCTTTTTTTCTTGCCTTCAGACGTACGGACAATTGAATCCTTCGAAAAACAAGAGAGAGGAGAAAAAAAGAAAAATGGAAATGGAAGAGGACAAGAAAGAAAAAAAAATTGAGAGCAACTTGAGGGATGTGGAGTAGGTGGAAGGAGGACAGAGAGTGGAGGAAAGAAACAGAAGGAAGAGTGAGTGTCGAATGTGTTCATGCAAGAGGCCCATGCCAAAGCATTTTGCCGAGCTCACTCCTTTCTTCTCGGTTTCTATCCCTCCCTCTCTTCTAATTCGACGCATACTTCTCCCATCCCCTCTTCTGAATGATGCTTTTTGTGATTATTGTTTGTGTTCAACTGTTATTTTTCTACTTGCTATTCACAAATGGCGCACTCACACTTCGCAACTAACATAGAGTAGTAGCCCTTTCTATTCAGCTCTTCCACATGCTTAAACTGTGAGCGAATTCTACTTTGAGGTGAAGAATGATAAAGGAAGCGATGTGGGTTAGTAAACTTTTGAGTTAAGTGTGAGAAAGGGACAAGGTGAACATGTGTCCATCGATTGTGAAGGATGGGCGGGAGTTTCCAAGGTCGAGCTGTTGAGGAGGATCTGAGCGTTTTCGAGAGTCGCACAAAATTTAGCCCTTGTCCTTCTTTCTTCACCTCTATGGCTGGGGTTTTTGTTCATGGATGTGGAAAGGCGGAGGTGAAGGGGAGAGTTACGCCATGGGATTGACGCGGGGGGTACCTTTCTTATGTTTCCTTTGTTCATTACCCGTCGTTCACACGCGTGTTTATTGGCGAGTATTATGGGTATGGTACCGCAAACTGATACCCATTGCGTTCGTGCATCCGTTTTAGGTTGTTTGGAAAGAAAAACTTCTGCTATGCAAGACATGAGGTGCCTGAATCTCTGTTATCGCGCTTGAGTAAACCATGAATCACATGAGATGAGAGATAGGTTCAGAGAAACCAAAATGGTTCTATGTCGCCCAGAGGGAATTATTTGAACGCTCCTTAGCTTCTAGCTTTGCATCCGCACTCATCTTTGTCTCACGCATCGTTTGTCAGAAATGTACTGATTCGCAACTTCTACTGATTCAAGTCTATTTTGGTGGCAAAAGTTAAAAAAACAGCGAGACAGAAAAACAGCCTTCTTAAAGATGCGTTCATGCCATGTGGGGAGAGCCGACTATGCCGCCATCACTGTCATCATACGTGCATCTAGTAATAATCCCATTTCGACTTCTTTGAACAAAAAGTAGCCATCATGGCGCCGCCTAAATATTTTTACTCCAGTGTTTTGGCGTTTTTTTTGTTCGTGAATCCTGATATCTGGATGTCTTTGAAAATAGTCTCAACAATGAGCTGGATGGGTTTCTCGGAATACGAAACGACACAAGACAGTCTGCCAATAAGTCAATCGGTCAGTCGGCGCGCGCCGTGTTTGTCAAAGACGGGTCTGCGGCGACGGCGAAGTGCCCTCTTGACCTAAAAATAAAAAAGGAGCATTTTTATTTTTAGTTGAAGGGTGTTTTTGACTCTGGCTCTGCCCTGTTCCTGATCCTTTCTCTTTGTCCGTGGGGTACTCGCCAAAAAAAAGAGAGGTGGGCGAGGTGTAACGAACACGGCAAGGTAAGGGTTCCTAGAGCTGAAGTCGCTCCGAGGGACGGCTCTCTATTTTTTTTTGTCATCCCCCACCACACTGGGGGTTTATTGCTTGTCCATCTGCCTCGGCAAAACTCCATTTGAAAAAGAGGACATAATATGCGTTGAATGGAGGGAAGGTGTTATCATGGTGGTGTTTATTGTTGTTATTGAATTGAATTATCTTATCGGCACTATCATGATTTGCACTGTGTTTGTGGTTGGTATCCAGATGGTTGTTGTTGATGTTGTCTAATGCCATCACGGATACGTTTGTATCGAACTGTTGAGCATAAGAGGGAGGTGTATGTACATGTACATCGATGCAAGCACAGCCGAGCATCATAATCAGAGTGTGTCCCCCTTGCGCAAAGACAGAAAGAGACAAAGAAACGATAACACGTTTTTGTGGAATTGGAGCCTGGACGATCTAAAGGAATCTCTTTTTCTGATCCTGCCTCCTGCCCCTGCCTTGCCTAGCCCTTTTTGCTCTCACTTCGTTTTTTTTATCTTTTTCCTTCCTACTTCATACACTCTCTTTCTTCTTTCCCTCTCTTCATCCCCAACTCCTCAACCTCTCTCGCTTCTCTTCTTTCTTTTATCCCTCGCTCCCTTTTTTACACCTCCACCTCCTTCCAACAACAAGAATGTCCCCCTCAAAGCAAGCAATCCTCGTCACCGGAGGCTGTGGCTACATTGGCTCGCACACGGTCCTCCGCCTCCTCGAGTCCGGTTACAAGGTCATCGTCGTAGACAACCTCTCAAACTCATCCTACGAGTCCCTCCGCCGCGTCCACAAGCTCTACGCCATCACCGCCGCCGCCTCGCCCTCGGCACAATTTGAAGACGCCGCCCTCCCCGTCGAAACCCTCATCCCCTTCTACCAGGTCGACATCCTTGACCGCCATGGCCTCGTCAAGGTCTTTGAAGATCACCCCGAAATCTCCTCCGTGATCCATTTCGCTGGCCGCAAAGCCGTCGGTGAATCGGGCCGGATTCCTTTAGACTATTATAATGTCAACATCTCAGGCACGGTCAACCTGTTGCAGGTCATGGAGGACTTTCATGTCCGCAAGATTGTCTTTTCTTCATCCGCTACTGTCTATGGCAACCCTCCTTCGATTCCCATCCCTGAGACGTCGCCCATCGTCACTGTGATGAGCCCCTACGGAAGAACAAAGGTCTTTTTGGAACATATACTCAAGGACCTCTGCGTCGCCTCTGTTATTAAGCAGCAGCAGCACCTCCAGGACCGTACCAACAACACTGACGGAGCCAACGGAGCTGAGGTCGAGCGTAACTATGAGTGGAGCGTGATGTTGTTGAGATACTTCAACCCTGCGGGAGCTCATCCTTCGGGTATTATGGGAGAGGATTGCAAGGGCACCCCCAACAACTTGATGCCCTTCTTGTCCCAGGTCGCTGTCGGCAAGCTCGAGAGACTCGCCGTCTTTGGAAACGACTACCCCACTGATGACGGTACCTGCATTCGGTATGTGGAAAAAAATTGAGCAGCTGGATTCAATTGCAAGCTGGCTTGCAACATTCCTCTCCTTCAATTAAGCGGTCCTAACCCTTTCTCTTCTTTTCTATCAAATAATAGCGACTACCTCCATGTTGTCGATCTCGCACAGGGTCACGTCGCAGCATTAGAAAAGTTGGATCAGGAACAGGCTGCAGGAAACTATGGCTGCAAGGCCTACAACTTGGGAACCGGCACCGGCTACTCGGTCTTTGACATGGTCAAGGCCTTCAACAAAGCTGTCGGAACAGACCTCCCCTACAAGGTCACCGACCGCCGTGCCGGAGATGTCCCCAACCTGACCTCGGACCCTCGTCTTGCCAACAAGGAGTTGAACTGGAGGGCAGAAAAGACTCTTGACGAGATGTGTGCCGATCTCTGGAGATGGCAGCGCAACAACCCTGATGGTTATGCTGTCTCACCCTCTATCCCTCATCCCGTTTAAAGGGTGATATTACTGGCACAAGAGAATGACCGTCCTTCCCCCCTTACATATGATAGATAATGGGATAGTTCTCTCGTCGTTTTTTTACACTTTTTTCTTTTTTTCAAACACTCCACCTCATAAAGATGTCAATAATACCCGATGAACAGTACATACAATATATGGATAAACAATTGCTCGTGCTTTTCTTGCTTTATTAACATCTGCAACAGCGGCAAAAATGAAAGGAAGGAAAGAAAAAAAGCAATGTACGCGTCAACGGGCTCCTACAATGCATCGGGCACGGTCTGCCAAATCCTTCCAAACTTGGACGCGACGGAACCCGGCCTGACGGACTGCAGCCGAGACAAAATCGACCTGGTGATCCCCGCCAATCTCAAAGACTAACTCTGGGATTTTGACACGGTCCAGTTCTGGTCCGTTCCTCCATGTTCGCTCCACGTCATCATCGTCTATCTCCTCGCCTTCTTGGGCCCTCTTGCTGTTGCCGCTGTTATGATTGCTGTTGATGTTATGATTGTTGTGTTGCTGTTCGTCGCGGTCCAACGAGTTGATCCTTTCCAGTGTCCGTGGGTCCAGTTCCCGCATAAGGTGCTTGTTATTCTGATCCTCTCCTACAGCAGTGGAGGATGCAGATGATGTCGACGATGACGAAGACCGAGAAGCAGCGGGTTGTCGATGAAGCAACTCCATAGCCATATGAGCAATCCGGGGATAAAACACAAGCCCCTCCTGATCTGCCAAAAGTGCCTTTGGATCCTCCCACTGCGCAACCTCCGGTTCCAGCGTATCGTACTCCGAATGCGCAATATAGGGTGGATTCGAGATGATCAAGTGGTACCGTCCCTGCCCCTTTCCCATTCCTGAAGATGAATTTGTTCCGCTATTGACAATACCACTGCTATCATGATCAACATCCAACCAGCTCAGGAACTTTTCAACAGCATTCGGAGCCAAGAGATCGGCTTGATGGAACGAGACAAGGTTCTGGTTCAACAGCGCCTGGTTATGTGCGGTATTGTCCCGTGCAAGTTGGACGGCTTTTGGGTGGATGTCTGCGCCAAAGAGGCGACTAGATCCTGGAGGGAAGGCTGAGGCGAGTCCGAGAGGGATGCATCCAGAACCTGAACATATATCTAGTATGTTGAACCGGGGTGTTGTTGTTGAAGAGGTGTGTTGGTGGTGTTGGCGGAATATCAGGGGGTTGGATTCGAGAGCTGTCGCCAGTCGCGCTGTCCATTCTTCTGTCTCCCATCTATTCACCCAAAAGAAAAGCGTACACGAAATTAATGGGACATGGCCGTGGGAAAGCTGTTAAAACAAAACGACCGCCCGTCTGAAGAACAGAAGCGAAGGTTACCTTGGGATGAGTGTTGGTGGTCGAGTAAGGATCTCCAGGTTCATAAACGGTTGTGTCCCTAAAGAATAGTGTGGTAACATCAAAAGTCAATATCAATAAGTGTGTAGCCTTCCCCCTCCAAGCTCAAGATCTCATGGAAAAAATGGTCAGCATGCCGGTGTGCCCTCTCCATATTTACCAAGGATGTACTGGAGTGGTTTCCGGGTCCTGACTCTCTCGTCCACGTACACCTGCATCAACTCGATCTCCTTCTCCGAAAGACCCCCCCTACCACCTCCACCAGCAGCTGCACCGTCGCTCCTTACGGCTAGAGATGCACACGATTGGTGTTTGGCGTGTTGGAGGAGCCACTTCAGTTCCTGGCTGGCGTGGCTCTTGCTGTTGTTGCAGACAGGCACAAGGGCCTCTGTCCATATCCTGACCAGTTCTGCCGCCGGTCTCATTCTGTGTGCTATTGTGAATGATGCTTATTGTGGGTTGGTGAATGTCGTGTATGTGCGTGTTAATGTCGCATGTAGGTGTGAATGTCGTTGCATGTGTGTTGTTGTGAATGCAGCTGCGTGTGAGTTGGAGGGATGGAGAAAAAATAATATACGGTAAAAATGTAGGGGGTGGATGCCGGTCACATGCACATCTTGGTGGCGTCTTTTCACTGCAGGAGGCCTAGTAAGTTCCTGAGCCGTTGGTAGAATTGGACCATGACTACACTATCCCCACTCGCCAAAGTGAAGGGAAAAAAGACAAAACAATCAGAAGATAAGTGATGGTAATGCTACGTTCTGGCTTGTTTTTATTACAGTTCCGTTATGGAACAGTTGTCGGTATTGTGTACGCTTTCTTAATCGTCCTCGCCGTCCGATTCATCCTGCTCCGCAACAGCCTTGCGGACCTCCTGTCCCATTGCCTTTGCACGAAGATCCTTGATCTATTAATACCAAAAAAAACCAGTTCGTGTCAGTGACCATTGCGCACGCTCTCACTGAAAAAGTGGCACGGATTACGACCCAAACGCGACAAATGATAAAGCAGCATTATGAGGAGCCATTACCTTTTTACGCAGCTCGAGCTCCTTCTTTGACACCCGGTTTGTGACCCTGTAGTAGTTGATGTTCCTCTCCACAATTTCCTGCTCCTCCTCCTGCGCCGACTTTAACTTTTCTATTACCATTGGTCGCAAAACGAAAAGAATAGGTTAGCTTCATCAGTCAACTCTCCTTTGTCTCCATTATGGCAAAAACAGACAATCACCGATTTCTAATTGCTTGAGAACTCACCGAGAGGATTGATCTTGGCTTCAGCCTCCTCCTGCTGCCTCCGGACAGAATGTCCATACCGGATCTCATGCTTAATCTTCTTCAATCCGGTCTTAGTCACAGGCAAACTGTTCTTGTTTTGTTTCTTTGCGGTCTTGCCGCTGCTGCTCTTCTTCTTGGATACTGCTCCTGATGAGGTGGAGGATTTGGAGATTTTGCTGTTGGTGTTGTTGCTGGACATAAGGGCATCCAGCGCCTGTGCTGCAAGCTTCTTGGACATTGTTATATTATGTGTATATGTTCGTGGTTATGGTGAATATGTCCTCCTGTTGTATGTTCCCTTGGTTCCTGTTCCTGAGTTGTCTGTTGGCTCCTTTGCGAATGTACGTTTACGACAATGAATGACTAACTGAACCCCCATTGCACCTGTGTTTCTTTTTCTACAAACCAATGTTTTTCAATGCGGCTTAGCTTTTTTCTTTTTTAATGGTGACTGCTTGTTATCCTTTGCTTCGCCGGCTCAGAACAAAAGACGCCTTGGAAACAACTCCCCTTTCCTTCTGTTAGCAACTTGTCTGAGTCATTGACTGGCCTCCCTATTTAAACGAGACGTGGCGAGGAACCCAGCACATCCTCCCTCTTTTCCTCTTGTTCTCAACCGCACCCAAAAGATAAACGAATGCTTTCTAGGGTTTTTTTTATTTTACTATTGGCGACGTTTGACGCGTTGATGAATATGTTTTTTTCTGCTTCATATTTTCTGATATTTACGCTGAAGCACAACTGCTGCTGGTCTCATAAAAAACACCTTTAGGCATTCTCAAAAACACAGCCTTCCTTTCCTTATCCTTGGGGGATGTTGCACACAAAGTCCAAGGGTTCTAGACCTCATCGTAAGGGTCAGCTTTGATAGTCACGGGCACTACAGATGGTGCCATCGAAAACATACTGTTGGGAATGGCCGAAATCCCAAACATGCTAACAGATGTAGGCGACGGCTCAGGCTTGCAAACAGTCGCGGTAACAACATTGGCATCGGCCCCTCCAAGAGTCGACATGGGGTTGAAGGGCGCAGGTCGAGTCGCTTGTGCAGGACCTACTCCAGAGACCGTCCCGGTGTCAACTCCTTGAGCACCTGTCGGCTGCAGCAATCCTCCACTGACCGACCCAGTGTCATATTCCCCATGAGGCACTCCAACTGCAGCGGCGGCAGCAGCAGCGTTCGCCGCATTGGCGGCATTGGCGGCCTGGGCAGTCATGATGGCATTCGCCGCAGCCATCATCATAGGACTCGAGTTGACAGCCTGAAGAGCAGCCGCTATGGTCATGGCCGCTTGGCTTGGGTAAGGTCCGAATATGTGGGGGTTGATCAGTCCGGACTGGTGAGCTCGTAGGGCGGCAGTCAGATTGGGGTGGGAATGTTCGATGTGGTACTTGAGCCCGTTCAGGTTCTTGTACCGTTTGCCGCACTCGAGAAAAGTACACACATAGGGCTTGGTCTCTGGAGAATCCGTCTCGCCCATCCCGCTAGTCGAACAGTGTCCATGCAGATTGTGGTACTTGAGTCCGTTGGGATTCTTGTAAGCCTTGTCACATCCAAGAACGGAGCATCGGTACGGCTTGTCGCTTGTATTGGTGTTGCCGGTCCGTGTTAGATCCTCCATGAGGCTAAACACCTCGTCACGTTGCCGCATCAAGTCCACTGTAGCGGTGACATAGGGCGAGTTGGTCGAATTTATGGCCAAGGGTCGTGTCGTCGTCAAAGGTCCAATGGGACCCATACGTCCATTCGCGGCTGGATAGACTGAAGGGTTGAGCGATGCTGGGTCGGGATGTACTGTCATCGATGCACTGGTCGTCGTGTTAACGGTATGGAACGGGTAAGGCCCAAATCCGCCATGGTTCTTCTCCAATGCCTGAGCCGAATGCATATCAGAGTAGATAGAAGAAGCGCCCGATCGCTGGTTCGACTCCACGGCTTGCCGCTTTGCCGTGGGACCCAAAAAGTCCGACACAATAGTCGAACCATTGGGCCTTGAACGAAGGATGGCATTTGAAAAGACCGAAGAGTGGCTTCCATGGCCATCACTTTCATCCTCTGCATATATATCGGCTAATGAGACTACAGCTTTGCGTTTGGATGGTCCATTCAGACTAGAGTTGAAGGCTTCAAGGACATGTGCGGTCGAATTACGGGATGCAGCCTCGACATCACTTGCCGAACTGTTGCCGCTGGGATGACGGTAAAGTGGGTGGGTGGAATGGATAAAGGGGTGCTGTGTCAAGGTAGAATTGGACCGTGGAGAAAGTAAATGTGCAGGATAGTGATGAGGGAAGGACTGATGGAGGTGGTTGACTGCGGCGCCAAGTTCTGCGATGACAGAGCTGTTGAGATCAGATCCTGACGGGGAAGCTGAAGTTGGACTTGAGGGCGCCGAGTCGGAGTCGCTCCAGCCGTCCTCATCAAAGAACTCGGAGTCGTTTTCGACGAAGTCCTCGTCGTCTTCCTCGAAGCGGACGTGGCATTCTTCATAGTGTTGGAGGAGGTCGTGGAGGTCCAAAAGACGGAGACCGCAGCAGTAAAAGTCGCGACAGAAGGCAGTCTCGAATTCACGCGCATGGACGTGGACGTTGTCCGCAGCGAAGGAAGGGGACTGGGACCGTTCAAAGTCAGAGTCAAACCTAAAGGAGAACGAGGAGTTTTCCAGGGGATGCCATGAGGGGGCAGGGGGGAAGTATGAGGTAGAGGATGAGTGAGAAGTACTATCCAGGGGGGTTGTTGCTGCGGGGGAAGGTGATCTTGTAGCGGGAGGGGTGAGGGTAGAGGGTTGGGGGACGGTCTTTTGTTCCCAGCGAAGAGAAGAGGGGTCAATTTGGGAGCAGGGTGCTATGGGCAAAGCGCTGGGTTTTGTTTGATTTGGCGCAGTCATGTTGATGGTGGGGGTGGGGGTAGGCATGAAAATGGTCCGAAGAAGAAGACAAGAGGGAGAATAAAATATACGGTGAAGGTTGGGGAGGAGGAAGGAAGGAAAGAGGAGGAAGGGAGAAGAACACGGAGAAAATCTTATATACGAGGAAAACGAAAGGAGCAAGAAAATGTATGTGTTTGTGTTTTTATGTTGTGTGCTATCGCTTCATCCTTCCTCTGGGACAACCACAGAATCGCATCTTCCTCTGTTCTTCGTCTACCAACCCTTGACTTGACTTGTTGCATGTTGCATGTTGATGCTGGTGAAGTATTTTTTTTTATTTGTCCTCCTCCCTCTCCCTTCGTCCCCTCGTCCCCTCGTCCTTCCTCTCAATCCCACACCCCCGTATGATTGATGTGATCCCTTTCCTTTCTGATTCTGTCCCATGCATCTGAGCAAGTGCAAACATTAAATACACACACGCCCTATCCCTTTTTCTCTTCTTGTGCACACACCACACTCGCATACTCACCAATGCAAGGGACCCCTCATTCTTCTTCTTATTTTCTTTTTCCTTTGGAGGGTGATGAATGTCTGCTCGTCCTTAAGCCATTTCCCTTTGTGGTGCTTGAGATCGGACGGATAATACGACCTCATCAAAGATCAATTGAACGAGAAAAGGGGGCAAAGACAAGGCAAGAGGAGGAAGAGAGAGAAGGGAAGGAGTCTCTTCCACTTGTTGCTTTGAAGATGAAGCAGGACTCTCTGTGCGCTCCTCTTTCTTTTGCGAACTGTACCCGATTGTGTCTATCAGTGCCACTAACGTCTCCAACAAACAGACCTCCAGACATACACTTCGTGTTGTAAGAGGCGTAGGAAACTGATGAAGAGTGAAGACCGGCCAGTGATGATTGGCAGCTAACAGCCAACCAGACATGCAACCAAGGGCTTGGGTAAGCAGCCGCGAAAAGAGACAGCTAGCTGTTGCTGTTGCTGCTGGGTCTTGATCAAAAGGCAGCCAATCAGTGGGATTAGGGAGTAGGTGGGAGGACTAGGCATTTTGAGACATGGCCACGATCCTTATGCAAACACTAAATGTCTTCGGAGGTTATGCAGAACAAAACCCTTCCATCAGGTGAACACACTTCACTCACTCACTCACCCTCTCGCTCAGTCCACTCGGACCCCAACAGGGAAAAAGGGTACGGACGTTGGATACATCCAACAGCCGCCATCATTTTTGAAAAAAAATGGGAGCGACGATCCCAGTTTGACAATGCAGTCCCATTCGTCTCCTCAACATGGTAGGACAATCCATATGCCCCCCTCTCTTTATCTATACTTTCACACTGGCACTGTACAAAGGCGTGTGGGGTAGCGGGCACAAAGGAGAACCCATCCATCGATTCTCTCTTATCCTCTTGTTCTTTTTATTCATGGTTTGACTCCACGAGTGTTAAAGAAGGGCAGGGGTGCAAGAGGATAGGTGTTGAGGAGAACCCTCGTTTACCTTTTTTTCTTGTGACAGTCCTCGAGCCAGACAAGACGAAAAAAAGAAGGGAGCTGCGGTAACGGATAACAAATTAAATCTCTCACTCTCTATGCATCGTTTTTCTCCTAATAAAGGATCTCTTTTCCCGAGTCAAACCATCCTTCTATCGATCCAACCCCTTTCACTCCTACTTATCCGTGAAAGAAAAAGAAGAACCAACAAGTACGAAAGCTGAAATACCAACGAGGTGGCAAAATAAGGCGGGGGCCGGAAGATAGAAGGAAACGATGCTCGGGCCATGTTTAAAGATGGCTATGGCTGATGCTGGTCTTCCCTCCGAAGCCTGATCCAAGTAGTCAAGTTGAACAAACAAACAAACAAACATACAAACATACAAACAAACAGGCAAACAAGCAATACTTGCTTCTGAAAAAAGGGGCGGGGAGAGAGAATAGAACAAGGGGAAGAGGGAGGGAAGTGGGGACGGACCCTCGTTGACAGACGACCATTAGATTATTCAAAATGAAGATCATGTTCCAAGGAAATAAGAACAAAAAGGGGATCGAAAATGTGTGAGGGAAGAGGACTTACTCAAAGGTGGCCAAGTAAGGATGCTGTTGTTGGAGAAGAGGCGTGGAGTGCGAGACGAGCGTAGAACTTGACCGGTTGTGTCGTGTAGGCATGGGCATGGCTGTGAGCTGCTGGATCTCGATTGGTGCTGGCATCGCGTCTTTTGCGTTTTGTGTGTTGTTTTGTTGTTCGGTGAAGTGGAGGAGAGAGTATGGAGCTATGTACAAGAGTGTTGGAAACCGAAGTACGAGAGAGGGGAAGGAGCTTATATTCGTCGTTGTTGAATGAGTATGTCGTTGGAGAGTTTTGAATGAGAGACGAATGAATGAGGTAATGAGAGGAGGAGGAGAAGAGCGAGCTACAAGTTAATAGAATAAAATAAAAATGACGCTTGTCGACGTATATACAGGTGAAGAGGAAACAGGGAAGAGTAAGTAGACGAAGAAGAAAAGTGGGTAAAGAAGAAAGGTCAAAGACAATCGGACAAAGAGGTAAAGAGAGCTAACAAGTGCGAAGATCTGAAGATCTTCGATGGGGGGAGGTGAAAGGTGGGGAGGGTTCCTTGCTGCTTTCACTAAGATGATACACACTCACACTACCCTCACAAAGTAGTCTTACTTTGTCTTGCAGACGTGGAGTAAACGGGGGCCACTGTCTCTCTCTCTTACTTCTGAGCAGTCGAGTGTCTATTATTCGCTCTTTGTCATCCATCATCATCCACAGCCAAGGCCCGGTTGGTTTCAAAATCATATCTCTTCCCTCACTCCAAATCATTTCCCTCACTCCAAATCATTTCCCTCACTCCAAACCATTTCCCTCACTACACATCTCCACATACACATCGTCTCTCGCCCATCCACACACGTACAGTTGATGCTCAATCATCTAGGACACTTGCTAGGAACCATTCCTTCCTCAGTCCTTGGGTGCCAAGGAATCATCAAGGTTACAACTGTGAGTAAAAAAGCGAGAGGACAGGCCATCTCACCCTCACCTCAAAGGTCACCTGCACGCGGTTTCATCTCACGCGTCAACATTCACGGACGATTGTCTCGCCCCCGAGACTCACCGTCATTATTCACATTGTCCTCCCTATTCCTCCACCCTGCCAGAAATATCCATGACCACCCGCCACCAGTGCGCTAATGAGCGAAACCACTTGCAAGAATACAATGCCACCATCGCGGGACAACGTATTTAGCGTCGATGCTACCTCCTCCTTCTCCTCTTTCCCCCTCCCTCCTTCTCCACAGTCTTGCTCCTTTCCCTTTCTATCTATCCCCTTCCCACCAAACCAACCCCTCCCCTTTCACCCCACAAAGACACACTGTTGTCCCTTCTTTTTCCGTATGTGTCTCTTTCCCTTCGGTGTGTACCTTCTGAATGAACATCGTCTGCTCCTCTTTCACATTCATTTCCTTCTTTCTCCATTGTCGTCCCGTGGACATACTCTACACCTTTGATCATCAAAAAAAGTTCCGCTCCGATATTATTATTTTCATGCCAATGTATGCAAGACGCACGCCTATCCATGCAACATAGCTAGTATCAATCTCATCTTTCATGTGTCTTTTTCAACATCCAAACACTTTCTCCCTTCGGACATTGGATTTTTTTTCTTCTTCTTGCCTTGATCACAAAACAGGGCGTCCTTTTAGGATTCAGGGGCTGGGAAGAGGAAAAGGACACAGATGTATGGGCTTGAACAAGGGCATGCATTTTTTTTTATTTGGTTTTCATTCACCTTATTCTCTTCTTCCATCTAGCTATTGGTTGGGTTGTTGTTATTGAACAAAGTTTGAGCGCATGCGAGCTCGTGCGTGCATGCGCTCGATCCCAACTGTAACCACAAGTAATATGAGTAATGAGGCAAGGCGAAGGAGATGATGAAGATGTGTGGAGGTGTGTAGGGGGGAAAAAAACGAACGTGATAAAACCCATTACCAAGGAGCAGTCCATGCCAACAATTCGCAGATAATCATCCATCGTCTTCCAACGTACTTTAAAGCATCACTCATACCACCGCGTCGCGGTCGTGTTGAGAGTCTATTTTTTGCTGATTGAAGGATCGGTATCCATTAATGGCACCTCAGGAAATCTCGATGTCGATCATGACCGATTCCCGCCGCTGCCCAACACTGGATATCAACTCTGATGACCTTGTTTGTATGTTCAATACAACACACAATCAAACAAAAAACATTCCGCCTCATTGGGTGAAAAGCTGCGGAATGACGATGAAGAGTTTCTTCTTTATGGGTTCGGGATGTGTTTGAGGATCTTCGAGGGGACGGTATACGCCTTGGCTACATTGATGGTGGATATAATACTGGACTTAGTCGACTGCTGGGTACAATACCATGAAAAGAGCCACCTTCGATGCTTGCCTTGCCTTTCCTTCCTCCTCCCCGTCGGCGTCTTCTTCATTCCCATTCTTATCAACACGCCTCCAAAAGTGGATAGACATAGGGGAACAACTATGACCACTTGTTTTTCCATTTAGGCGGGTGATCGTCGGTTCATCTTCCTTCTTATTACCGATAACCTCACGAAATGTATTACTCAGTTCAAGAACGAATCATCTTGTGTGATGAACACTGCAGTTTTGGGGTTCATGTGTTTAATTGACAACTAGATTGTCCAAATAAAAGAAAAAGAAGTAAAGGCGCGTTTACAACTTGGCCTGCCCACTCACAACCCGCTTATGCTCACCAGCCTTAAACGGCTTATACGAATGCCCATCCAACCACAACATCTCATCCTTGATCATGCTTGGGTCCATTCCCTCATTTACAAGCTCGACCTTCCTCTGTTTGAACGTGCCCGTGATTTCAATCTCGGGCGTCTTGCGGATAAAGATCGGTACAGAGTACCGGGGCAAGTTCTTGAGTGCGTATTGAGCAAATTGGTCCCAATTCATCGAAGGTTTCGCTACAATGGCTGCCATACCCGCACGACCGTCGTGGCCTGGGATTTGGACACCATAGATGTTGACTTCGATGCAGTCTGGGTACTGAGAGAGAACCTCGGATACCTCGGCCGTCGAGACGTTCTCGGATTTCCAGCGGAATGTGTCGCCGACGCGGTCGCCAAAATAGAAGTATCCGTCCTTGTCGCGACGCAGGATGTCGCCTGTGCGGAAGTACATGTCGCCTATATTTTTTTTCAGGCAGGAGTGGAATGTTCACAGACGCGAAACAAGCATTAGCGACAACGACTTTCAAAAATAGACGACTTTCAAAAATAGGCGACTTTCGCTGTGTCGCTTGTCAAGACCGAAATGACTGAAGTAACTTACCAGCTTTGAAGACATCGGCGATGATTTTCTTTTTGGTGGCACTGCTGTTCTGGTGGTATCCCTTGAAATCGCGGGTGGGTTCGGCCGAATCGATCAGAGTCAGCAACTCGCCAGGTTCACCGGGTTCGCACTAAAGTATATCACATTCATGATTAAAAGACATGCATATTGTTAGCGACCCATCATTGCAGCGGTTGACATCCACATACAAATAGTATGAACAAGACAATGAATTTTACCTCGATGCAGTATCCGTTTTTGCCACGGATCAGCTCTTCGGTTTGGACATCAAACTTGGCAATCTTAAGTCCCTTGTCCAATAAGGAAGCCAGAGCACCACGGTGTCCAATCGCTCCAAAACCAGCGACTCCCGTGTTATAGTTGGAAAGGGCTCCAGTACCCTCGGTCGACGCATACCACTCTCCAATAACAGGGATCCCAAAACGATCTCTGAAGCGGTTCCAGACATCGGGTCGCATGCCATTACCGTGAGCCAGGCGAATGGAATGGGCCTTGTCCAGAGGGTGTTCGGGGGCGTTGAGCAGGTAGCGGCAGATCTCCCCAATGTACTGGATGACTGTGACATTGTTCCTACGGCAGTCTTCCCAAAAATGTGTAGCTGAGAACTTTCTAGCCAGAACCACCGTTGCACCCTGACTCCATGCGACGCACATACCGAGAACCGCAGCAGCACTGTGGTACAAAGGCAACGACACGTAGATACGGTCCTTTTCCGAGAACTTGTAGAAGCGACTCCAGAACATCGGACCCACTAGAAACGTAGAGCATTAATTGAAAAAAAGCTAGTTTAGTCACACGTTCTGTTGCATTGTATATGCTATTCATTATCACGAGTGATACACTTACCAGAGGTACGAGAGTGAGAGACGCGTCCAGCCTTGGGCAAGCCAGTGGTTCCCGAGGTATAGATCAACATGGCAATCTCGTCGACAGTGGTGCCACGACGTAAGTGCTCGGGGGTATCCGCGTCCGACACACCAGAGACATCAAGGGGTGTCGCAAAGTCGAACTGCTCTGGCCCACCATAGGAGTAGATGGAGTATCCCATCTGCTGAATCTCCTCCAGTGAATTGGCGACCTGCGAGGCGAGCTCCGTATCCATGATCAACATTGTGGCAGTGGCGGTCTTGAGGGAGTGTGTCAATGGTTTGCCGGCGAGGTTAGTGTTGATGAAGGCACCAGTGGCACCAATCTTGTTGATGCCCAGCCAGCAGAAGAGGAACTCGGGCTTGTTCTGCATGAGGAGCGAGACAATGTCGCCGCGCTTGACGCCCTTTGCCAACAGCCAGTTGCCGATCTTGTTGGACGCTATGTTTTTGTCAATGTTATTACGAGAAGTTAGGCGTGAGAAATAATGCAAGCAGCAAGTGAGCCGCGCTCTTGTCCTTTAGTTTCCCTTGCCCGCTCACACCATTCATAATAATGTTCGTTCCGATCGATCATTCGATCGGACTTTAATTCATCACATGACGCTTTCTTGTGCAATCCGGTGGGGCGGAAACCTTGCTCTCTCGCTCTCTCGCACACACAACGTCCAATGTGGAGAAATCACTTCTGAGCACATTACCTGCACACATCATGCACACACACTCGCATTTACCTATTCCAGTCCTAGCTCAGGATACACAACCTCTCTTTCGGTCCCCTGCACTCTGGTGTGCAGGCACGCATTCATTACACTCTTGTCACCTCTGCTGCACACGACACTCTGCAAGGTTATATCAATGCTTATACACACAATGACGAGCGATAGAGAAAACAACATTAGAAATGTTTACCAAGGTTAATGTCGCGGTAGGTATACGACCTGCCCTCAAAGACCAAGGCTTCACGATCGGGGTACTTGCGGTAACAGCCGTCGAAGCGGTGGGTAACGTTGAGGGTATCGCTCTTCGCAATGTTACTGTAGGCGATCTTGGAACCAATGAGACTGGAGATCAAGTGGGCGTCCTGAGGTAAGCTGAGCTTGGAGCTTGCGTACATGGCCACTGGGACCGCAGCAGCGATAAGAGGAAGTGCTGTTTGAGGCGAAGCAAAAAAAGATGTAAGAGCGTTAGTGTCGTTGTTGTCAGTCGGGCATCATTTTTTGAAGATGAGAGTCTCATTCCGATGGAGACAAGGTCGAATGAGGACTTTGTCATTGAAATGCATGCGACTGGATGCAAGTTTTGTTTCTTTTTGTTTTGTTTCAAGAAGTGCCGAGCAAAAAGCTAACGCCTTTGGGACATGAATAAATAACGGGTCCGGGTGCTTACCAGCCATGGTATTGCTGTGGAAAAGGGAGGGGCGAAAGATAAAGGTCGAGGGGGAGGTATGAAGAGTGGAGAGTAAGGAAGAAAGTGAAGGAAACAAAGACGACTGGCAAATGGAAAGATAAAGGAAATCAAGGGGCCAAACTAGCCTTCCATTTATCAGTTGAGAGAAAACGTATTTCCGTGAGCCGGTGGAAAAGGAAGGAGGGTCTGTGGAGAAGACAGCGCACGCTCAATTAGACAACGCCTCGATCGTGGCGGAGGAGAAATAAAAGGGGAGCAGGTCATTCATTCCAGTCCGGGTCCGCCTGTCCCGCAAGATTTTACCCTATTCGCTCGTCGGCTCGGTCTCTGATGACATACTATAGATAGAGTTGTGCCACCCCGAAAGTCTTTGCAAGGGATAGCTAGTCGTCGTTCTCTTTCTTGTTTCTCGCCGTGAGGTCGAGAGAAATCCCATCGAGCTACTCCTGCTTCACTTTGCAAATCCGCGACCCTCGGTCAGAGTCCTCAGACTCGAGTGAAGATGTTTACACTATTCACCGCCGGGAAAGAGTTATAGTTCGTCCATCGGCAAGAAAAGATGTCGTAAAGTCAGTGCCTTGTCCTTGCTATTGAAGGCAGAGGGAGTAAATAAATACTCCCTCCATAGTTCAAGCAAAGTGTCCTCTGGCCTTCATTGTGGAACAACTCTTTCTGTCTGCACAGTCCGATGATTCAAGCAGCTTATTCGTTCTGTTTCTTTTTCTTACGACCCGTGCATTTTCATCGATCAGGGGTCAAGAAGAGAAGAGACCGACAACGACCCTTAAGCTCATCTCGATTGTTGGAACAAGAAGGCAGAAAGGCAGTCCAGCTTTCTTAAAGGCGCTCTAAGCCACCGATTCAGGGTAAAGGATGAATTTCGCAGTGGAGCCATGTAACAAGGGTCATCATGTATGCATGTTGGCCCACAATCAGTTTCTCTATGTCTCTCTCGATAGAGATAATGTGTGAGGAATGGAGTAGTTTAGGAATGCAACACTGGTAAAACTTTGTGCGTCTCAGATGTTCTTTACGGCACCATCGGTGGTGGGCGATCAAAATACCAGAATCTCCCTTTGTCACCTACAATGATCCTTGCTCAGGCTGTTGCAAGCACAGCTCCTTGGCTTGGTCAACAACAGCGCACAGACTCGAGCCATTTTTGCACCTTTTGCTACTTTCTGCAGAATTGGATTCATCCTTGACTATGCGTTCCTCACTCAAGCACGTAACAACATGCGACTTATATCTACACACCTGCTTGGGCGCAATTGGCATGTGGTAGTCAAGTATCCAAAGGAGAAGCCGTTTCCAGAGAGGAGTCAAGTGCCTTAGACACTTGTATTGAACAAACAAGGTTAGTGAAAATTGACTGGTATCATTGAGACCTACCTACAATCATGTGTCTAGAATTGGTCTTCAAGGTCTATGGCGTCCCTCTCCCCCTATTATTCTCTATCCATCCCTCGGGGCAAGAACACTGCATTGGGCCTTTTTGAGTTGGCTGCAAGGAAAAAAAATTAAACATGAGAGTGAGCACAGAAAAAAAAAACTTGACCACGCACTCGCTCGTTCTTCGTATCAACGTATCAAAAAATTTGAGAGGTGGTACAGAAAATAACATGGCAATTCGTCCTCTGGAGGTTTGAGCTATCTTGATATTCCAAACCTCAACCACCCGATCGAGAAAACGAGGCGGGATACAAACCCCATCCTCACATGAATGGGTTGCGTAGCTTTTTTTTTTTTTTTTTTTTTTGTTTTGCACGAGTTGTTGGGTTGAATAGCGTGTGAGCCATTTTTAATAACTGTCGACATCGAATTAAAGGTGTGCCAGCCCCCTCACCTCAAGAGAAGGCTGAGGTAGTCAAAGGAAGACATGAGTGGTTCTTTGAAGAAATCGAGTGCAAGGTTATCTGCTCGCTGCCCTCCTCTCCTCCCCTTACTCCCGTTGATCCTTGTTTTTCTTACCATTTCATCCCTCCCTTCCCTCCCTTCCTGCACTGCAGTGCCCAAAGAAAAAAAAGAAAGAAAAGAAAGAAAAAAAGGGACCCGGATCAGATATAGCATGTCTTTCAGATGAATCTCCGTTCCTGAAGGGCGAAACAACCACTCAAACTGGATTTGAGTTTCGAAGGACCATATATTTTTTTCTATTCCCAACGGAAGGCGGCCAATCATGGACCATTCTGTCAATACAGAAAAGAACTCTATGATAAGGGAGACCAGCCATTTGGGATCGACCTCCGCACTCCTCCTTCCTTGTTCATCTTCACCTTCCTTCTTTGGACCCCGCAACAACAACTCACAGACAGATAGACAGACAGACACAAAAACAGACACAGGCAGACAGGCAAAAGAGCTAATAAGACGCCATTCGACTCATTTACCATTACCCGCTGTGAGGACTACTTTTGTTCTCATTGTTATTGTTTTTGTTTTCATCCTCCGGTCCCCTCTTCTTTTTCTTTTGTCAATATCCTTCGGT
Source organism: Linnemannia hyalina (assembly GCA_019671135.1). Lineage (NCBI taxonomy): Eukaryota > Fungi > Mortierellomycota > Mortierellomycetes > Mortierellales > Mortierellaceae > Linnemannia > Linnemannia hyalina. The sequence continues at coordinate 3,084,881 of JAHRHY010000001.1, forward strand.
CCTTTTCTCCTTCTCTCTTCTTCTTTTTCTTCCTTTCTTCTTTACTCCTCTCCTTCCCACCCTCCACCCCTCCTCCCTCCCACCCACCAAAAGAATGGCCCCTCCTCACGTTGTTGACGACCAGGTCCGTCACCGTATCGTCGTCGAAGACGAGACCGCCACCAAGCAGCAATACGAGCGCAACTATGTGCCCATGGAATTTACAATCAAGGAGATCCGTGATGCGATCCCCGCCCACCTCTTCGTCAGGGACACCACAAAGTCGATCATGCACGTCGTCAAGGATCTGGTCACCATCGCTGCCGTTTTTTACTGCGCTACCTTCATCGACACTCTGCCCTCGCTCGCTTTGAGGATCCCTGCCTGGATCGCTTACTGGATCATTCAAGGAACTGTCATGGTTGGACCCTGGATCTTGGCTCATGGTATGCTTTTGCGGATATGTGAGAAATCAGATATGAAGGGCTGAAACCTGAATAGAACAGAAAAAAAGGGCCAGGCAACTGTTGATTGAATCTGTTGGGCAGAGGAATGAAGATGGAGAGAAGAGTGGGATGACAATCAATTGACGGCAGTAGAGGACATCGATAGCAAGAGCAATATGCAACAACACAGACAGACAGAAAGACAAACAGATGGAAGTGCTGGTGGCACAAAATATGGGCTATTTTCTTTTCTTTCTTCTCTTCGTCTGGAGAGTCAGGCACTGTTTTGAAGACGAGGGGAGGATTGTTCCTTCAATTTCCTCGAGCGGATCTGGAAAATATTATTCATTCGATTAGAATGATACGTTTGACAAGCTATACAACAAACAGACACTGACCCACGTTTTTTTGTACCTTTTATTAAATAACAATAGAGTGCGGACATGCCGCCTTCTCGGACAGCAAGACCGTCAACACCATCTTTGGCTGGGTCCTCCACTCGGCTCTCTTGGTCCCTTACCAGGCCTGGCAGATGTCGCACTCGAAGCACCACAAGGGAACTGGATCCATGACCAAGGACGTCGTCTTCCTCCCCGCCACCCGCTCCTACAAGGGTCTCCCCGCCCCCGCCGAGCAGCAGAAGCAGGACGAGCTCAACAACACTCAGGAACACCACCACGACCATCACGAGTCGATCTTTGCCGAGACCCCAATCTACACCCTCGGCTCGCTCATCTTTGTCCTCACTTTCGGATGGCCTCTGTACCTCTTCATCAACTTTTCTGGCCCCGTGCACGCCCACTGGATCAACCACTTCCAGACCATCGCCCCCCTCTATGAGCCCCATCAGGCCAAGAACATCTTCTACTCCAACTGCGGTATTGTCGCCATGACCTCGATCCTCACCTACCTCTCGATCCTCTTCTCGCCCCTGACCGTCTTCATGTACTATGGTATCCCTTACCTCGGCGTCAACGCCTGGATCGTCTGCATTACCTACCTCCAACACACCGACCCCCAGGTCCCCCATTTCCGTGACAACGTCTGGAACTTCCAGCGTGGAGCCGCCTGCACTGTCGACCGCTCCTTCGGAACCATCGTCAACCACTTGCACCACCACATTGGCGACTCTCACCAGTGCCATCACATGTTCTCGCAGATGCCCTTCTACAACGCCGTCGAGGCCACCAAGCACCTCAAGGCCAAGTTGGGCAAGTACTACATCTTTGACGACACCCCTATCGCCAAGGCCCTGTACCGCAACTGGAGAGAGTGCCGCTTTGTTGAGGACGAGGGCGAGGTTGTTTTCTATAAGCACTAGAGAACTCTTCCGCTTCCCTTCTTCATTCATGGGCATTTAATTCCCCTCCATTTCGAAAAAGTCAGCGATATCCATTCATTCACTAGAAATCACTCATTGGCATTCATCACTGTATACCACTTTGCAAAAAATAAAAAACCCCCACATATCGGCTGCTTTTTCCATTCTCCCATTCATACATTCAAAACTTCCGAGAAACTGTGCTGTTTTCCGAACTTTTTTTTATTTTTTTGCAGGTTACAATCTCCGGTGCTGATGTGGGCTCCGGAAAAGCGGGGCGAGGCGGGGCGGGGTCTGGTGCCTTTTCCTTAACATTTTCTCCCAAAAGACAACATTAGACTGGCACGTGATGATTGTCATTCTGTCATTCTTCCTGTCCCATTTTTTCAAAAGCGCATCAACTTCAACCTCCGTCCCTCCATTCCATTCCATTTCTCTCAACCATCACCTCGTTAACCCGCAAAGCAAGAAAAAGAAAACATGGAGGCATCAACAGTACAGCAACAAGAACAGCTCTTCCAAAAGTTCCAAAACTACAACTTTGATGCCGACGCCAACTTCCAGGTACACACATACCTCCTAACCAAACTACTCGACAAACAGGGCAAAAGTACTTGAACACTGTACTGACGCGAGCCCTTTTTTTTTTTTTTTTTTTTTTTTGAATAGGCTGGATTGAAGTCCATTATCGGGAACGCCCAGAACAAGTCTGCACAGGAGCAGAAGGATGCTGTCGAAAAGGCGAAATACTTTTACTACTCTCGGTAAATCGACAACAACAACAATGGTTACCAACCTCTCCCTGCTGTTTTCAACCGAATCAATTGGACTATACTAACCTGACTCACAACCTCCACACGTACTCATTGGCTTCTCTCTGCAATATAGCTTTGTGCAGAGCTTTGATTATAATCAGTACCAGGCATGGCGCCAATTAAAGGCAGCCACTTCTATCAATCAGGATGAGTCACAGGGATCTTCAGCGCCATCATCAACACCAATCGTCGACGAGACTATCGCAGAAGAATCTCAGTCCTCCTCCACTGCTGCTGGTAAGAAAACACTTCGTCTTTACTAAAAGCAATCGAGAGGGCTTACTCAGCGACATGTCGACAAAGACCATTAATGCATTGTTGGTATCATTCATATCATTTAGACCCTACATATCCAAAGTCGTTCCAGGAGATCTGTGAACTGATCGCGTCAGGAAAGCCCATCCCAGGTACCGTTTACAAAAGACAAATCATACAAGCGCAAACCAAGGGACGATATGAAAAGAAAAAACTAACCGCCCATTATTATTTCCTTTTCTCCGCGTGTGTTTGAATAGGCATTCGTCAGATTCCCAACAACTTGGCAGAGGGAACGCCAAGCGAAGCCAAGTTGGCGCCAAAGCTCAAGCCCTGGGAGAAGAAGAACGCTGGTAGTGCTGAGGAGTCAGTCATTGAGTCTACTACGCCATCAGCCGATGCTACAGCTTAAGAAAAACAAAGCAATAAATAATGATCGACATCGATCCTTTCGTTAAAGAGCCGGTCATTCCGAGCTAAAAAAAAACTAGATATCCATTGACGCATGCGAATCAACAGAACAAATCGCCTGACCTTGGCAGTTTGAAAGAGGTGGAGGGTGAAAAGAAACTATGAGGCCATGTTTTATTAGGGTTTGAAGGCTTGGAGGAGAAGCGACAGAGAGGCCAAACTTTAGGCGATTTCTACTTCCTCCATTTCTTCTTCGTCATCATCGTCCTCCTCAAATGTCTCCACTGCTGGGGCCATGCTGACATTGGATCCAGCTGATGAAATCTGTGAGCTGATAGGAGCAGCAGGCGAGACGACCTCCATGAATGCATCCTCCTCCTCCTTCTCCTCCTCATGCCCCTGCTCCAAACTCTGCTCAGCGGGTTCATCGCCTTGCAAAGACTCAAGTTCCTCCTCATTAGACTCCTCCTCGTCGTCATCGTCATCGCTACTCAGTGCGCCTTCCCGCCGCCGTGCCTCAAAGTAGCTGTCATCAAACACACCGTCGCCCTCAACTCCAGCACCCTCTCCCGCCTGATCATCTGCTCCTGAACTGTATCCGTCCACATCATTCAAATTTCCCGCCCAGTCATCCACATACCAGACCGAAGCCGACGAGCTGCCCAAAAACTCGTCCGTAGGCAACGGGTTCGCTTCAACTTTCGCCTTCTTATTGCTAATTCCAGCTGCCGATGGTGTATCTCTCTCACGCTTGGTACCTCCTCCTCCGTTCTCGTCTCCGACTGCTACTTCCTCCTCACTGCCATCCTCGTCATCGTCGTCGGATTCGTATCGCACCTTGGTATGAACCATGTCTCTCTGCTGTTCGAAAATCCCGTCCGCTTTCCTACAAAGCTCATCGTGCATCGCAACCTTGAGCTGTCGTATAAATAGGAATGTAATCATATTAGTGACAATGTCAGCATCCAAGCTATTCCCCTTTGCATTCTCCGGTGTGCTCAAACACAATAAAGTAGGTTCCAGAACTCAATGTTGTTACCTTGTACACATTCCACTGCTTCTTCTCCTCAGGAGTTCCATAAGGAACATTCACAGCTGTAGGGTTAACCGCCTTATTAGGTGCAGGCGATGGTGGCAGAACAGGCAGCCCCGGGATAGTTCCCTCCTTGATCCTCTCTTCATCTGCCTGTTCCAGTTCCGGAAAGAGTTTTGTCCGAAGAAGAACAGAGAGGTTCTGGACCTGTTGATCATTTGCGGGTGGTTCAAAGGGGAAGACGGTGTAGTCCCGTGGTTGGAGGGTGATCTGGGGATTGTTGAGGATGTTGGTTAAGTGCAGGTATTTTGCGATAAGGACGTTGAACTTTGAGTGCAGCTCCGTCCTATTGAACGAGTATTGATGTGTTTTTTTTTTGTGTTAAGACTGCGTTTGGACCCAAAACGGTGTTCAATTGTTGATATATTTCATGCGGAAGCTGCCAATGTCAACCTCCCCCCTCGACATACCATGATACTGTGCCGGGAGTGGTTTCGGGGTTGATGGAGCGCAAGAAGAAGTGAATGGATTCGTGGAGTTGGACGAGACGCGTTTTTACGCTCTCCAGGTACTCCATTGTGCGGCGTTCCTCAATAGAAAGATGGGTGGTGTTCATGGTTTTGTTTTGGCTTTCAGGGGTGATGACATGGATCTGTTGTTTTTTTCGCGATCCTTGGTGATTCTGAGGTAGTCTTGTTCCTGGTGGAGGAGGGCTACTGGTCGTATTTAAGGGGGTTTGAAGATTGTCCTGATTGTTCTTGGGCGTCTAGTGAATGAATGGTCCGTTGGGTTTGCGCGTAGTTGGTTCGGTGTTGTGAAGACAAGAAGCTGGAGCGATGGGTGGGTTCTTCAGGGTGGTAAAGTAAGCGACAGCGGCTGCATCACGTGCAGTGAAAATCAAGAACACTTGGTGGCGCTGGATCGGTGTCAGGACAGAAAAAACACGGTGCGCTTTGTACCTTGATTCCTTCTTCTTTCCTTTTTAGCTTCTTATCTACCATGCACAGAGAACACAAAAGAAGACAACTATAGATAAAATGCGGCGGAGGCGACTCAGCAGATAATAACAATGGAAGGAAAAAAACATCTGAATGGTAATGTCCAAGAGGACGTGATGACTCTCGACTTTTGGGGGTGAACCTTGGACACAATTGATGGTCGATTGGGATGATCACAAAAAAATGAAGAAGCACACGGACACATAACCCTAGCCCTTGCAGGAAACAAAAAGATGAAAACAAGGGATGCGCGAAAAGTTGAGATGGGAAGAGACACGCCGCACTTTGCTAGCGCCAACAAAAAAGCAAAAATGTTGCAAAACTCAAAACGGCAATATTCTCTTCCCGAAGAGAAGAAAACAATAACGAGGACTGACACACGCACCCATGACTCGCATGATCACCGATGGGACAGCCATATCACTACTTCATCATCCATGTGCTCAGGGCTTGAGCTGACAGACAGAGAAACATATATATGTGATCTTTGGTGGAGGTTGATTTGCCACAATGGAGTTTGCGATTTGAAATGGGACTAAGATGGCCTTGAAGATTGATGGACTTTGTGGCATGGAAAGGCTCAACGAAAGAAATGAATTAAGATAGGAAAACGACCGAATTTTAGGAATACTAATCATGCAATTGGCACCCAAGGTCAAGTTGTAAGGGCTGAAGAAATGGCAAGGGGTTGTGTGCATTTTTTACGTTTGTCCAGGCCATCGAGGATTTCTTTATTGGAACGACACGACATCTTTGTTCAGTAGCTAAAAACCGATTATGAATGCTGTGCGTGCGTGCGGCAGTGGAGAGGAGGGAGCAGAAAACTCGTTTATGGAAAAGTAGATCGTCCCTTTATTATTCAGGCTATTCATATATATGAGTGATAGGGTAAAGAAGGTATAGCAACGTAAATGAACGAATCTAATATTAGTTACATACGGATAGTGTCAGAATATAAGAGGGGGAGGGAAGGCAGGTGGAGGAAAAGCATATCTTTCTGTTCACTTGAGAGGACCATTCTCGGGCCCAAAGGCATAGGGCAGGAGATCTTCAAGGACAGCTCTCCGATAGGACCGATCATCGTTTACGAAAAAGATTTCGAGATTCTTGCCAAACTCGTTCATAAACTGTCGGCAAATACCGCAGGGTGTGATGAAGTGGTTGTAGTCGCAGGCCACTGCAATGGCGACAAACCGTCGATAGCCATCCGAGATCGCCTTGACAAATGCCGTCCGCTCGGCACAGATGGCCCCACCGTACGCGGCATTCTCGATATTGCAGCCTTGGAAAATCTTGCCGTCGACCGTCCGAAGCGCAGAGCCGACACGGAACTGGGAGTATGGGCAGTAGGACGTTTCCCGTGCCTCAAGGGCTTTGTTGATGAGATCTTCGATCTGTCGGTCGGACAGCATCGAGGCCATTAATTGTCGGTTCATTTTGTGTAAATGTGTATGTGTGTATGTAGTAAGCAAGATGTGAGAATGGAGAGCGATGTGTGGACTGATAAAACAAGGGTATATGTTCGAGGCGAAAGCAATTAGAGGCAGAAGAGGTGAAGAAAAGGGTTGATCGGGAAATAATCGGTGGCTGTGGGTGTTATGAAAAAAACTAAAAGAAAAAAAAAAGATGCGCACAGGCACACATTTATATGCGACGTGGTGGATAATACTGGACCAAAGTAAAAAGCGCCGCGTTTTGGATGGGATTCATCCATGCTGGCGGGAGCATGGATATTGTTGTTTACTTCTTGCTAGTTTGTCAGCCCCCTTACTCTTCGTTTGACCCAACCCTGGCATAGACGCGCCGCATTTTTTTTTGGGTTAATTTTGGTGTTGAAATTTTATGGCCTCGTTCCTGCAGACGACATTAGTATGTCAATTGACCAATTCCTCCAAAGAAAAATGAGAAAGAGGTGAAGAGGAAGAAGAGTCAAGGATAATAAGGAACTAACAGTAGGCGACGGCGTCTAAAAGAACGTCGAGACTGCGGATGGCAAGCCTTACAAGCTATCCTAGACCCGCCAGAGGGAACATTCTCAACAGAATCAATAAGTAATTGCCACAATTTAGTTGTTCTAGGACCTTTGCGGTGAAGTCGCGCCGACTTCGACTGAAATCCAAAAGGGCGTTTTTTTGGTTGTCAATGACATTCGAAACGTACGTCGGTATCACAACGTCGCTTCTTGTCTTTTTGTTTATTTACCGAGAAAACTATTCTCGAAAGACAGCCAAAATCTACAGCGACGACTTTTCCAGACCTGCTCCTGCCACAGCCTTCTTTGCAACAAGATCTCTAATCTCCTCCTCAGAGAATCCAGCCTCAACTAAGATCTTCTTGCTCTCGCCGCCGACTTCGAGGAACACGTCCGTCCCATCGTTGGAGACAGGCGACTTTGCTGGGGTCCTAAGAAGTCTTGGTGCGGGAGCAGGTGTTGGCATTGAGTAGTAGTCCAACACAGGCGTAACACATGCATCGGTCTTGTCAAAGATCTTGACCCACTCGGCCTGGGTTTTGCTCAAAAAGATCCTTGTGAACAGCGCCTTCATCTTGGGCCAGTTGCTTGAATCCATCTGCTCTGGCAACTTGTCCTTCTCCTCGTCGAGCTCCAATCCCTTAAGCAATAGCTTGTAGAATTCGACCTCGATCGCACCCACGGCCATGAAGAGTCCGTCCTTGGTCTTGTAGGTGTCGTAAAAGTGTGAACCGCCATCCAACTGACCAGTACCGGCGGGGGTTTGGAAGAGCGCACCGACTTTGTTCATGTTGTAGACAAAGGATCCGAGATAATTAACGCCATCAATCATGGCGGCATCGACCACCTGACCCTTGCCTGACTTTGTGCGTTCTTGGAGGGCCAGGAGCACGCCGAGAGCACACATGAGTCCACCGCCAGCAAAGTCGGCGAGGAGGTTGATTGGGAACGCGGGCTTTTCGTCGTGCTTGCCCAGTGTCTGTCAAAATTAACGTTAGTGAGAATCGCGAAACGTTAACACCAGGTTCATATGAATGCGACACATATGCACATACGTTTCTCATGATATCCTCTTGAGACAAAAAAAAGCAAAAGCATGCGACTTACGCTCAAGACACCAGAGATGGCGAGGTAGTTGATATCGTGTCCAGCCATCTTGGCATAGTGGCCCTCCTGACCGAAACCAGTCATCCTCGCATAGATCAGTCTAGGGTTCCTCTTCAAGAGCACGTCAGGACCAAGGCCAAGTCTCTCCATGACACCGGGACGGAAGGGCTCGATGACGACGTCGGCCTTCTCGCAAAGACGGATCAGAGCCTCGATACCGGCAGGCGATTTGAGGTTGAGAGCGATGGAGCGCTTGTTCTGGGCGAGGACATCGAAGTTCATGGCGGAGGTTGAGCGGTCGACACGGACTACGTCTGCGCCAAAGTCCGCGAGCACCTTGCCGGCAAAGGGAGCGGGTGCCAGACCGGCAATTTCAATCACCTTCAGACCAGCCAGTGCAGCCATATTTGAGTGTGGGGTAAAGTGATGTGAAAGTTGGAACAGAAGGGAGGTTGAGTAATGAGCAACAAAGTAGTCGAGGTGTGTAAGTGTAGAAGGCGAATGTGAGTATGTGGATGGAATGAAGAAGAGGAGAGGAAGGAGATTAGTTTTGAGTTTCTCATTCCTTCGTCCCTTTTTTCACGGCTCGGATCAAGTGAATTCCATTGAAGAAAATAGAAAATAGAAAACAGACATTAACAATGGCGAAAGGATAAGACAAAGAAATGGCCAAATAAATAAAAGGAGGGAAACGAGCGCACCCTTTTCTCCGATGGAGTTGGCCATTGACACCTGGAAGCAAGCATCACTGTTGTCTCTATTCTTTTCACCTCTGACGAGTGAGAACATAAAAATCAAGCCAGCAACAGCCAAAGTGACAAACGCACTGCAGCTCCGATTGGGTTTGGTGATCATTTGACCGTTAGAGTCAGGCGCGACAAGCGCTTTAGTTTTCATTGTCAGTGTTCCTTTGTTTGCCACCAATTGCCTACTGTTCCTCTAATCAAACACGAAACGCGACCGCGTAGGATACATATTCCAATGGAATTCGTCATTCGTCATTGTAGGAACATTGCGTGGTTGTCTGTACGATCGATAGTCATATCCTAAGGGAGCGACTTTGCTCGTTGTTTGTCTGTCGCTCTAAAAATCAAGATTGCTGTCAGTCGATGCCCCTCGTGTGCCTGCGTGCCGGAGTCGTCTTCTATTTGCCTGTGCTACAGCATCAAATGGAAGGATTTTTTATTTCATAACGAATAGAACACAGTATTGGGATGAACTGTAGGAGCAGCAGCAGCAACACGCGCCAAGGAGTAAAGACCGAGTAGTCCAGCATCAGTACCGAGCAAAGAAAGCAAGCAAGAAACAAGCAAGCAAGACAGAGCAAATGACAGTTGCCATGATAACATTATCACGAACGACCTTTGTACTGCGAGCTCGTACATAATTTGATATCGTGCGCAGAACTCCCTTACCCCTCTTCCTTCTTGGCATGCCGGTTTATGCGATGCAGCCAGAGGGGTATGTGTGAGAAGAGACAGCGACAAGGACGAGCTAATTATCACGTGGAAGTTATTTGGCAATTTGAATCCTTCCTTCTGCACATGCGGCACACATCAGTCAACTCCACACCACTGCCTTCTTTTGCTGCTCTCAATCATTTCTCTTTTCTCTTTTCTCTTTTCTCCTCCCTTCTCCCTTTTTACTCCTCTTTACCCTTTTCTCGTTCTTGCTCCTTCACTGTCACCGAGACCCTCTCCCTTCACCTTCAACGACATACACGCCTACCTTCCTAACGACAACTGCCTTCATACGATATTCAGCAATTATACCCAAGTGGTCCCGTCTTTCTTGCACTTCACAACACGGACCATCACTCTTCTCCAAACCCCTTATTTTTCCCCTTCTGTCAATCCGGCTTACTCTCTCGTGTCCTCAACGGACTACAACAACAACAGCAAGCCCGCACTTTTCTTTCTTTATTTCTTTCTTTCTTTCTTTTTCTTTCTTTCTCTCTCTCTCTCTCTCCCTTTCTTCTTCATTCATCCCCTCTCAAGAAACCTCCAGTCGGTTTGAATGTCAGCCTTTGATTGCCACTCTGCATTCCTGGCCAATCTCCCTTCCGAACCCGCACCAGCAAACACAACGAAAAAAATCCACGCCCTCCCCCCACGCGACTCCTTATCTCCAGCTTCTTCCTTGGCCTCAGGAACCTCCTCTCGCAACAGATACGCCATGACCACTTCTTCTGCCTCCGGAAACGGGCACCACCCTGTGTCGGCCTCCTCTTCCAGACGCAACCTTCTCACTCAGTCAAGCAAACACCAAAACTCCCAGTCCTTTGCCGACTTTTTCTCAGCCTCAACCCCTGTTCCAGCATCCGTCACCCTCCTCCTCAGTTACACCAGCCCGGCCATCCATGCCTTCCACCGTCTCCTGCAGCTGCTGACCTGGACCTCTGGTCGATCCGTCAAGAGCTTTTTGGTCCTCTTCGCCTGGTGGGCTATCTGTCTTGGCACAGAGTCCTTTATCATCTTTGGGCTCCATGGAGTTTTGATTCTTTACACCGGGCGTATGTGGGTCAAATCGCGCAAGGCCAACAAGATTGCGATCGACGGTATGCCTCAGAGCCCAACCACGCCCCTCTCGGGCAAGTTCTCGTTCTCGAGCAGTATTCACTCCGGCAGGAGCAACTTTATTCACTCGCCCAGCTCTGCACGCCATCCCACGACAACTCAATTGGAGCAAGCAGATACCCTTCGCGAGATTCAGGAGATTTTGGACCATTGGGCTGCCTGGAACAGGGCATTGGACAGGGCAGAGACGTATTTCGACTGGTCGGACAGGTCTCGGACCCAATTGGTGCTGGGCCTTCTCATCTTGAGCTATGTCCCCTGGTTGATCCTCACCTACTTCATCCCCATGCGGTTCATCATGGTCGTTGCCGGTACTATCGTCATTTGCTGGCGTGCGCCTTGGTTCGCGGTCCTTTGGGCCGTCACCATGAGGCTCCAGACCTTTTCCCCTCTGCTGCAGTTGATCCCCTACTGGCCCTTCCGCCCAGAGACTGGCTCCAACTACCAGATCAAGAGAAGGTTCTCAGTCAAGGACATTATCTCCAGAGCCATCGGACAGCGCAAGAAGAACGACGCGGATGCCTACAAGACGTATAAAACCAGCACCGGATACGATATCGAGGAAGACCATGCTACCATGTACTATAAGTTTGTCCTCTATGAGAACCAGCGTTGGTGGTTGGGACTTGACTGGACTCCCATGATGCTCCCCAATGATCGCGCTCCATGGTAATTATTCATGCTACTTTGATTCACATGCATCTGTATCTGCATCGCAATTTTGTGTATCATATCATATGTACAAGACATATTCATGTGTTCTAACCATGCATCAAATTGACCATTGTATCCACCACCTAGGACTGATGATCATCTGGAACCAACTCAGAGCAAGTCTGCCTTCCAATTGCCTCCTCCACATGTGGCCCATGAGGCCATCCCCGGTCAGCCCAACAAGGTCCTCCGCAAGTCTCAGGAGTGGCGTTGGCTCGACCCCAGCTGGCGCCTCAAGCTTGGATCGGGCTCGGATGTTGACGGCTGGGAGTTTGCCAACAACCACTGGCAGAAATGGTCGAGCAAGAACCGCCGTGGAGCATACACACGTAGAAGAGCCTGGGAGAGGACTGCTAAGCTTATCGACCAGCGCGAAGTTGTGCTGCTGGAAGATGTTCAGGATGAGCTCAAGTCTGTGCAACATGATCACGAAGAAGAGGCAGAGGCAGAAGAAGAAGAGGAGGAAGAAGAAGAAGAGGAGGAGGAAGGTGAGGATGAGGAAGAGGAGGAAGAGGAAGAGGAGGAGGAGGAGGAAGAGGAGGAGGAGGAGGAAAAGAAGCACTAAGAAATCTCATGAAGCATCTAACGACATAGTAAAAATAATGACAATCATCATATCCACTTCAACTATCATACTGCCATCGCATGATTTAGTGAACCGGTGTTTTTTTGTAGTGTTACATGATGCAGTTTTAATTGAGAGGAATGCGATAGCAAATGAAGGTGGTGGCGTTGATGCTTGAATAAGATGAGACAAGAAATCCTATTTACATAGGTTTGGCACACTTTCTGAGCTCGATTGCTTTCGTCTTTGTGCACTGCATCTCCTGCCACGAAATGGGAACCAAGGATCCGCCTGCAACACTTGTTCCAAAGATCACGCCCAATTCGTTTGACGCTGTTGACAGATAGTAACTCCTGGCATCTCCCAATGAAATCTATTAGGCCGCAGTGTAATGTCCATTTGTTAGATCTATTTTGAGCTTCAAACAAATAAAAGCTTGACTAATTCGATAGCGAAAGCGAACCAAAACGAAGACTTACGACTTGAGCGCGGACGATATCACCAGGACGGAAGGAGTTGTAGATCTTGACCTTGTCCTTCTCTGTCGCCCGTACGTCCTGAACACGGATGATGCCCTGAAAATCGTCCTTGCAGGGGGTCTCACCTACGACCATGATGTTGACGGCTGCGAAGCGGGGGTTCACACGAACGACTTTGCAGGTGACGATGGCGTCGATCTCTGGCATGGCTGACTGCGAGTTTTCACGTTGCACTGTCAATGTTGGGAGCTATGAGGGGGTTTTTTTTGGCGAAGACGAGGTTGGTGGGTGTCAGTTGGGGTGTGAAAGGAGCGGTTGTGTTGTGAATTGGTGGCAAATTGTCGCTGTCAAGTCTACTGAAAAACCGCTGGTGCCCAATGTTCATAGGACCCATATCAAAAGTTGTCCTTGTCCATGACTGTTTTTAGTTCCGCCTATGGAGCTGCAGCCTACGGTTGCCAGGTCTCCTCACTTATACAAATATATGTCGGTGGTAAAGCCAATGAGAAAAGAAAAAGTACCTCGCCTTGGGCTTCGATGATCTTCTTGATGCCGACAACACTGGCGTAGAGGAAATCCTGGTGTGAGTATGTTCCTGGTCCTGCACTGTATTCCTGGACATGACCGAGGCGTTGGCCGGGGACTACTGCGTTTGCGACTGAGGTCATTTGTGTCTGTCTGGGTTATTGATGTTGGTTGGTTGATGCTGCGTTGGTTGAAGGTTGTGAATGATCCTTTAACAAAAAAAAAAAAAAAAAAAAAAAAGGTGAACAAGAAAAACGTGACCCAGGAAGCAACCAAGCATATGATTTACCCTTAATAAGTTGAGTTAGGAACTTAGGGCCAACTGCCTTCCATTTCACCTTGGACTTGCCAACACACACAACTCTCTTTCTTCCTTTCGCCAAGACACCAGCACACTCCGACTTCAGTTCATCACCAAGGGAAAGCGACCACGAAACCAGACAGTAATACTTCAGAATGATGGTACAGACGCTCATCACACCTCATCACACCCCACCTGCGGCAATCAACCTCTTCTGACAACCATGCGTTCTCTCCTTCCATATACTGACTTACATTGTACCTTTCTTTTTGTCACTAGAACTTTTTATTCGGGCGCAAGTCGCCAGCAGAGGCCCTCAGAGCTCACCAAAGAGCACTGAACAAGGCACAGCGAGAACTGGACCGCGAAAGGATGAAGTTGGAGCAGCAGGAGAAGAAGATCATTCAAGATATCAAAAAGGCCGCCAAGGCTGGGCAAATGGTAAAGAACGCAAAGGAGGTTTGAGTAGACTTGGTTGTAACAGGCAAAGGCAAGAACAGCCACGTGCTGCCACGACATCAAGGACTGCATTTGGATCGAAGAACCTTGCAGCGACCAGCCGTTGAATTCGTGTCAAACATGCAAATACCGTCATCTCTCTGCGCACACCATTCACACTTGCGTTTTTTATCATGTTCTTTACCTTAGAACGCTGCCAAGGTGATGGCCAAGGATCTTGTCAGGACTCGCCGGTACATTCAAAAGTTTTATCAGATGAAGACACAATTGCAGGCTGTCGGTCTTCGTATTCAGGTATGCAACAAGCTGGGAACGGAAAGAGGCATCGCTGTTTTCGCTGTTACAGAAGGAGGATTCGATTTTCATTGTTGCAAGGGGGCTCTCGATGACGTCCCAGAAGAACAGAAACTTTTTTTTTCACGTCGACGGTCTGATCCCATGAACGGAACGCAACCCCTCCCGTCCTAACCCCATTTCTTATGTCTTTTGTATATATACTTACTTGTAGGGTCTCCGCTCGAACCAACAAATGGCTGAGGCAATGAAGGGCGCGACAAAGGTAAAAAGAAAGGCACTCTGTTGATCTCTTGGAACTTTGAACCCCGATTAGATAAAATGGGCTAAAGTCTACACGTATCCTGACTCTCTTTCTCTATGTTATTGCAATATGACAACCTTGTAGGCTATGGGCGCTATGAACCGCAACATGAACCTGCCTCAGATTCAGCATATCATGATGGAGTTTGAGAAGGAGAGCGAGATCATGGATATGAAGGAGGAGATGATGTCGGATACCATTGACGAAGCCATGGAAGAAGAAGAGGACGAGGAGGAACAGGACGCCATTGTAAATCAAGTCCTGGACGAGATTGGAATCAACCTCGATGATATCGTAAGTTGCCTTCGCGTACCTTGTGCTTGCGGCGATAGCGTCGTTTTTCGAAGCAGGCGGGGAAAACTAACTGACTGTTCGTATTCCAATAGCTTGCTTCTACTCCAGGAACCGCAATCAAGACACCAGGAGGCACTGGCAAGGAGCGTGTCGCCCAGGCAGAGGGCATGTCTGCTGACGATGCGGCGCTTCAGGCTCGTTTGGACAATCTTCGCAGGGAATAAGTACAAGACACACCTAGGCGTTCGACTCACAATCTGTAATACCATCTATCAGCAATTCATTTTCACTGTTAATAAAGCTATGCTCGTGAAAAGAAAATACACTATTCGTCGAGTCCTAATTGGCTGTCAAAATGTTAGAGAGTCATTGACTGAGGCGAAGTATTCTGCATCCTAACAAATGACTCCTGGGAAAAATAGCAAGTGCTGATAGAGGTGCTCTGCGTAGACATTGAACGATACCCGTATCTTATTTTTAATTGGAGTCATGGCAAGGCGGTTGGAGGCACAGTTAGTCAGTCAGCGAATCGTGTGAATCCAACTGCACGCATTTCGCCCTGTCTCCACACGCTGAGTCACCTCTTTTTTTTTTCTATGAGTGTCCAGTGCGATCTCAGATCAAAGCCACAGTCAAGACGGAATTTCGATAAAAAGGGGTTCAGAATAGAGGCCTTTCAATCATCTTTCGATTCAAAACCACACTTTCCTCACTCATCGTCAACAGCACCATGGCCTCATTAACCCCCGCCGAAAAGTACAACATCATCGCGAGGAATCTTCAGGAGGTCCTCGGCAAGGAACAGATCGAGTCCATCCTGGCCGAGCGCGATCTCAACATCTACTGGGGCACTGGTAAGGCTCTTCTTTTCTTTTTCATTCGTCGAAACAGAAAGAACGACAAAACGTTTCCCTTGTGAATAGGAAAAAAAGGAGCGAGGAAGAAAAAGAAATATGAGAGCCAGACGGCTGCACCTTGCACAGTTTCACGACAGTGACTCATTGGCATCGGACATCGTTATCGATTAAAACAAAAGAGGTCGAATCCGTGCAAGAATGCCGCAGGGAATATCCCAGGATTACTTCAATTGATGCACTATCACATCAAATCATCGCAAAATTGTTAACATTTTTTGCTGTCGATGATGATTGTGCTATAGCTCCTACTGGAAAGCCTCACTTGGGTTACTTTGTTGCCATGACCAAGATTGCCGATTTCCTCCAGGCCGGCTGCCACATCACCATCCTTATCGCCGATATCCACGCCTTCCTCGACAACATGAAGGCTCCCATGGAGCTCGTTGGCAAGCGCGCTGAATACTATACCCAGCTGATCAAGGCCACCTTGACCTCGATCGGTGTCCCTACCGACAAGCTCAAGTTCGTCTTGGGTTCTTCCTACCAATTGACTGCCGAGTACTCGCTCGCCAACATGAAGCTCTGCTCCAAGACCACGGAACGTGATGCCAAGAAGGCCGGTGCTGAGGTCGTCAAGCAGGTCGATGCCCCCCTCTTGTCTGGATTGATATACCCGGGAATGCAGGCTTTGGACGAGGAGTTCTTGGGCGTCGATGCCCAGTTCGGAGGTGTTGACCAGCGCAAGATTTTCGTCTTTGCCGAGAAGATGTTGCCCGCGATCGGATACAAGAAGCGCTCTCACTTGATGAACGTCATGGTCCCTGGATTGGCTGGACCCAAGATGTCATCATCCGTAGCCGATTCCAAGATTGATCTGTTGGAGGCTCCCGAGGATGTCAAGCGCAAGTTGAGCAAGGCTTTCTGCGAGGAGGGCAACATTGCTGAGAACGGCGTCTTGTCCTTTGTCAAGACTGTCCTCTTCCCTCTAGGCTCGATGAACGGCAAGAGCCCCAGCTTCAGCATTTTGAGATCCGAGAAGTTCGGAGGCGATGTCACCTACACTGTTTATGAGGATCTCGAGAACGATTTTAGAGATAAGAAGGTCCACCCCGGTGATTTGAAGAAGGCTGTCACTGATGCCGTCAACATCTTGTTGGGCCCTATCCGCAAGTGGTTTGACAACGATGAGCTCCGCCAGTTGACCGAGGATGCCTACCCTACTCCTAAGCCTGAGGTCAAGGCCAAGCCTGTGAAGTCCAACAAGGTATGGATCATTTTACCGTGTATCCATCTTGTGCGCTGTCAAGTATTTACCTTGCGATGCTAACATTGCCCTTGGTTTCTTTTTATTAACTAGCCTGCTGCTAACGCCAGCTCGACCGTTGATGTTTCCCGCTTGGACATCCGTGTTGCTCGCGTCTTGGAGGCCAAGGTTCACGAGGCCAACCCCAACTCGTACATCTCGACTGTGGACTGCGGTAACGGCGATGTCCGCACTGTTGTCTCTGGATTGGCTAAGTACATCCCCTTGGCTGAGATGCAGAACCGCCTTGTGTGCGCTGTCTGCAACCTGAAGCCCGGCAAGTTCCAGGGTGTATTGTCCAGCGCCATGTTGTTGGCTGGATCGTCACCCGATGACTCCGTTGTCGAGTTGCTGCAGCCCCCCGCAGGACTGGAGGCTGGAGATTTGATTGAGTTTGAGGGTTTCGCTCAGGCTGATCGCTCTTCGCCCGAGAAGTTGAACCCCAAGCACTTGATCTTTGAGAAGGTCTCTGAGGAGTTCAAGGTCAGCCCTGAGGGACTTGCCCAGTACAAGGACCTGCAGTTCTCGACCAAAAATGGCCCCGTCAGCCTCAAGTCGTTGAAGGAGGGTCGCATTAGGTAGATATTTTTTTTAACGGGATTTGCTTCCATATAAAGTTTTCCATTGAGTTTTTATGTCCTTTCTGCTTTGTTAGGCGGAGGTAGATCGTCCACCAATGGTTTGTAAAGGCAGTCCCGGTTAGGTGACTGCGAACTTGTTTACACAAATCTCCTTATTCGACTCGGGGCTTTGAGTGTGCCTGGTGCAGCTTCTTTCTTTTTTCTTTTTGTGTTTGTTTGTTCCTCCCTTTCCCCTCCACTCCCCTCCTCCCCTTCCTCCCCTCCTTCCCCCTACTCACCCCTCCTCCGACTAGCAAGGATGTCCCGTATTATCTCTTCTTTGCGCCCTGTCATGCGCTTGGCTACCTCCCAGGCCTCGACCCTCATTCGCATCCCTCGTTCCGCCGTCCCAGGTACAACAACTCATTCTCATTCTTTTCCTTTCAGCTCGCACACCCCTGGAATCACACACCCCTGAACTTGCCGAGTCAGTTCCCATTTGCGACCCACTCGGCTCTCTTTTTATCCAAACAACCCCTACTAATTCATTCTTCACCCTGTCTTTGTGCAACAATAGCTGTTCAGTCTGCAAAGGCATTCCCTGCCTTGACTTCATACCTCCAGAGGTCCGCTGGTTTCCACTCTCAGTCCACTGGCTTCCAGTCCGCTCTGTCTGCTTCCGTCCAAGTCGAGGAAACCGAGGAGGAGCTCCCTACTCGCTTCGATGAGATCGCTTCGTTGCACCCCAACACTGCCAAGGCCATCAAGAGCGTCTTCAAGTACGAGACCATGTCCAAGGTCCAATCCGAGGTTCTCTCCCTACTTCCCACCGACACTGACATGTTTGTCAAGGCCAAGACCGGAACTGGAAAGACCCTCGCCTTCTTGATCCCCGCTCTCGAGACTGTTAATGCCAAGTGCGACAAGAAGACCTTGGCCCGGGGTGACCTGGCCACTATTTTGATTGTCTCGCCTACTCGTGAGTTGGCCCAGCAGATTGCCGACGAGGCCCGCAAGTTGGCCACCTCTCACCGCTTCAACGTTCACTGCCTTGTCGGAGGCGAGTCCAAGGGCCAGCAGATTCGCCAGTTGAACAACAAGCGTGTTGATATCGTTGTTGGAACCCCTGGTCGTTTGAACGACATGATTGAGAGCGTCAGAGAGTTCCGTGAGCAGTTGGAGGGTGTCAAGACTGTAAGTTGCTTCTGGTCTCTTGGACTATATGAAGAGGCGGTGCAACTCGGTTATCTTTCCATGATACTTACCTTGTCGATTCTTTGCTTTTATACATAGTTGATTTTGGATGAGGCTGATCAGTTGTTGGACATGGGATTCAAGGACAGCATTGAGAGCATTGTGGCTGCATTGCCCAAGGAGCGCCAGACTTTGTTCTTCTCGGCCACCGTTTCGAAGCAGATCAAGGCTATTGCCAGAACCTCGCTCAAGCCCGACTTTACCTTCATCGACACTGTGGACCCCAACGAAGCCAACACCAACTTGCAGGTCAACCAGTCCTTCAGTGTCACCCCTTACGAGCAGCAGTTGCCTCTCTTGACCCGCATCATTGAGGATCACAAGAAGGAGAACCCCAACGGCAAGGTCATGGTCTTCTTGCCCACCACCCGTGGTACCCAGCTCTATGCATCACTCTTTGAGGAGTTGACCTCCTACCGTTTGTTCTCGCTCCACTCCAAGAAGTCTCAGGAACAACGCACCAGAACTTCAGACCGTTTCCGCAAGAGCAAGAGTTCGATTATGTTTACCTCTGATGTGTCTGCTCGCGGAGTTGACTACCCTGATGTCTCGCTCGTTATCCAGGTCGGAATCCCTTCTTCCAAGGAGCAGTACATTCACCGTGTCGGACGTACAGGTCGTGCAGGAAAGACTGGCGAGGGTATCTTGATGATCACCCCCATGGAGAAGAGCTTCCTCAACACCATGTCGGACTTGCCCTTGACCATTAATGAGACTTCGAAGCAGATTAACGAGATTATGGAGGATGCCCAGCTGATGGATAAGTTGGCTGTTGCCAAGCAGGCCCAGGATCCCGAGATGATTCACGACGCCTTCACAGCCTACCTTGGATACTGTAAGTGTTGTGCCAACAAGAGATGTGAAATATTAATTGTTGTTTACGACATATTGATAACTGACAACCCGCCTCTAATTTGCACGCTGTTGACACAAATAGATACCGGACGTACTGATGTCCTCACCTGCCCTAAGCGCGATATCCTCGACAATGCCAAGGAGTACGTAACTAGTCTCGGTGCTGATGAGCCTCCTCACCTCAGCGAGGCCTTCTTGAGCAAACTTGGATTGAACCAGAGATCGTCCAGATCATCGTCCTCCTCCCGTGGCGGATACTCTCGTGGTCGCGACAATGGCCGTGACAACAACAGCCGAGATCGCTCTTCATCCAGATATGGCCGCGACAGAGAATACGGCAACAGCAACAGCAACAGCAACGGCTACAGCAGTGGTCGCCGGACATTTGACCGCAACGACAACAACAGGAACGATCGCGGCCGCGACCGCAAAGAGTTCTCTGATCGTTTCTTCTCCAAGGACTAAGTCTTACTTGTATTTTATCTCTTTTTGCATCCATAAATAAATCAGCATTCGTATCTTATTAAGGGCGTGGTTGGTGTGCGCTGGGCGCATCTTTTTCAAAGTAAGCTCAACTGACAGCATGAGGGGGTGAACTATTCATGGCCTGGCTGCAACAAGTAAACTTTCGCTCTCGCTCAATTTCTCTCTCTCTCTCTCTCTCACCAACAACTCTCACCTTCTCTGTGGACATCCATGGCGCAAGACTTTAGCGACCCGCTGACATCGGCTGCCTATGCCTCCTCAAAGACAACAGCAGCATCGGGAAGCGACCCCTTGTTGGCACCCACTCCCACCAATGGTCCATTGTCTGGTCAAGCTAGCTCACCCAAGAAGACAAGAGACTCGCCCCTTCACTCCCACTCCACCAACCCTCTTTCTTCATCCTCCCGTTCCCCATCCCCTTCACCTGCTCCACATCAGAATAGTCGCCTCGCCCAGTCTGCATCCACCCAACCTAAGCCAGCATCTCCTTTACCAAAACGAGCGACCACAGTAACAAAACCCAAACGGTTCTCAGAAGAAGTCAGCTCATTCTCGTCGCCATCGTCGCCACTGTCACATCCCTTTGCTGATCCACTCGACAGCGGACACAGTAATGGAGGCGACTATGAACCCTACATGAAGACAACCTCCGGCTACAGTACTTATCAGCAGTACAACAATAGCACCCATTTTAATAACCAAGCTGGCAACCGTTCGACTATTGCGTCCTTCCCAACCACAAGCGCTCACACCACAAGTTTACCCAACAGCTCCCGCCAATCGCCAGCTCCAACACAACCACCACCAGTCGCTTCTTCTTCGCCAGGCGCCACCACACCTCCTGGTTTTCGTTCCAGCAGTCCTAAAGCAGTCTCGCCGCCAAGGATAACTCGACGCGACTCCTCGTACGACCAGCAACGCGTCAAGGCTCCCCAATATCTCCACATCACCATCCCGGATACAGATAGGCGTGGCAAAGATGGCATGTTCTTACTGTCTGTTCAGGTATGACCAAGTTACACATATTGCATGCTCAAATAATACCCGCAATCCGTAATTGAGAAAAATGCATTGACAGTGTCCATCGGTGTCTGAATAGACAAACATGCCTAGATACAAGCGGCAATCATACCAAAATGTAACACGGTCCTACTTGGAGTTTGTAAGGTTGCGGGAACACCTCGTGGCAGAACATCCTGAGGCATTGGTACCAGTTCTGCCTCCTGAGCGATCTCTTGTTAGCGCATCAGATGTCCAGTCAATGCGCCTCTTTTTGGAACGCATCAGTCGACATCCTGTTCTCTCCCACGACATTGAGTTGCAGATGTTTATCGAGTCTGAGTTTGGAGTAGGGCCTTTTCTTCTAGACATATGCATGATCTCTCCCATATCCGGGACCCACTTTATTGAACGCACTTTTTCACTTCCTGCACAAATAGTTCTTGCCACCAGCCAAACCAAAAAGAATTCTGGGGAAGCTTCTCGACATTGGGGTGAAGCGATTCAGCAGCTCTGGAGGAAGTTCGGCGCTGTCTTTGGGCGACACTGATGATGAATTCGAGGAGGAGCGAGCTGTGGCGGTCAAACTAGAAGCGAAACTTCAGGGAGCAATAAAATGTCTCGACAAGGAGATCAAAGCCAGGCGAGGTAAGATATTAGAAGCGACTGTAACGATGTATTCCTCGATTCTGCGATCTGTGCCCTGATGCATACGTTTACATTTTGCTTTTGCCTGATCTCCACAGATTTTAGTTCCAAGGAGGCAGAGCTAGCCACAGTCAGTAATGCCTGGGCTGCTGGCGAGAGTCTTCCTGAGCTGGCGAGGTAAGCATCAGTGCGAGTATTGGGCAAAGGCGGAGGAAAGATTCTGCGGTTGTATCTTTTTCCGGAAGGTGAAATCTTGAGTACTCACATCGCCGATTGCCTTTTTAGAACTTTCAAACTGTTAGCGAAGCCATTAGATGGCATGTCCAAGGCCAGCAAAGCTCAGGTAGGAGCGCAAGTGCATAGGATTGATCGGCATGATGAACTTTTCGTTTGACGTCTTGTAGCCCGGTGACCTAACTGGTAACCCCTCTTATCTTTGGTTGTCTAAATTCTTAGGTCGGTGGCGACGCAACTGTGCTAGGTAGCTTTCTGGACTACAAGCTGCAGCACGTTCAGACTCTGAGTGGCGCATTAGACTACCGTTTATCGGTTGTAGGCGAATATGAGGCAGCAATCAAGAACACAGAAAGTAAACGGAAGATTATGGAGCGGCTGAGATCGTCGACCAACATCAACCCCGAGAAAGTGACTGACAGTATCGATGACTTGGAAGATGTAAGTTGACACAACTTTTATGTCACATATTAAGGTTTTTTATTTATTTTTCCCTTCCTCTCTCGTGCGAACTAAAAACATTTCAAGCAAGTCGACTAACAACATTCTTGGATATTTTTTTTCCGTTTTCTTACAGGCGACATTGTTCGAGGGGAATATGAGGAGGAGGATGGAGCAGGTGTCGTCGGCATTGATGAAGGATCTTGAAGGGTACCGGGTACAGAGTCAGGAAGATTTGCTGCGGGCGCTGCGCCAATACAGTCAGCGCCAGATCGGGTTTGAGAAGGCGAAGTTGGAAGAGCTGTTGTCGGTTGGTGCAGGGCTAAAGGCCGATCCAAACCACGGAGAGTCTGGTGGTGGGATATCTTAGCATGTCATTTGTTTCTATTAACACCAATAGAAGTTCATTCGCCAAGGTTAATTGACGATGAAAGAGAGAGGGAGAGTTGACTAGAAGGTGCCAGAGAGAACAAAGCAGTTTGGTTGGCAGTGGTGATCGTTTGAACTTGAACTTGAACAAGAAGAAGAAGAAGGAAGGGAAGGAGTTGTTGGGTATGGATTCGTCTCTTCCGCGAAAGTCCGCCTTTTCCTTCGTCGGCGTTCTTTTGCGTTCGCTGCTTTTCCCTAATCTGGACAGCAACAGCAAAAAGAAGGTTCAGTCTCGATGTCATTTCGACTGGTGAGTGGCTTAGCATCAACAAAGTGGGGAAGAGTGTGCCCAGGCGAGTCAGAGTGAGAGGACACTCCTCCAAAGGCACCGCGCAACGACTTGACCGTTGGCTATATAGTCCAGGGCCGGGATCTTTTTTCCCCTCTTTTTTTTTCTTTTCCTCTCATTCCTTACTTTCCCCGTCCCTCCCCTCCCCTTCCCCCCCATTCATAACTTGCAGCCATGTTGAATCTCGCTCGCTTGTCCCGCTCGGCTGCCATCACCAACGCCAAGAAGGTACGTCTTTCTCTTCCTTTCTACTCTCGTCCACTACGAAAACACTCGCTTGCTTTTTTTGGCATCCCTGATCTTCACCCGCTTCTACCTTTTTTTTCAAGGAAAAGAGATCTCGTTCAGAGGAACAGCAGGAGTCGACTGAAAAGCACTGGACACAAACGGGACACTTGTGGCGACAACTTGATCCCTGCACAGCGCAACAACTACAACAGCAACTCAACTCAACTCAACTCGAAAGAAGCAAAAAAAAATCACTCAACTCACCACTCCCCTTTTTTTACCCCTGTACCTGAATTCCTTTGCATCATTATAGATGGCTGTCCGCTCCTACAGCTCTGCCATTAACGGACCCGTCATCGGTATCGATCTTGGAACCACCAACTCTTGCGTCGGTATCATGGAGGGCAAGATTCCCCGTGTCATTGAGAACGCCGAGGGTGCCCGTACCACCCCCTCGATCGTTGCCTTCACCAAGGAGGGCGAGTTGGTCGTCGGTCAGGCTGCCAAGCGTCAGGCCGTCGTCAACCCCGAGAACACCCTCTATGCCACCAAGCGTCTGATCGGTCGTCTCTTCACCGACAAGGCCGTCCAGCACGACATCAAGACCGTCTCCTACAAGATCGTCAAGCACCAGAACGGCGATGCCTGGGTCGAGGCCCGCGATAAGCAGTACTCCCCCTCCCAGATCGGTGCCTTTGTTCTCGGAAAGATGAAGGAGACCGCCGAGGGCTACCTCGGAAAGAAGGTCGGCCACGCCGTCGTCACCGTCCCCGCCTACTTCAACGATGCCCAGCGTCAGGCCACCAAGGACGCCGGAAAGATTGCCGGTTTGGACGTTCTCCGTGTCATCAACGAGCCCACCGCCGCCGCTTTGGCCTACGGTCTCGACAAGGATGGTGACCGTGTTGTTGCCGTTTACGATTTGGGTGGTGGTACCTTCGATATCTCTATCCTTGAGATCCAGAACGGCGTCTTTGAGGTCAAGTCCACCAACGGAGACACCGCCCTCGGCGGTGAAGATTTCGATGCCATGCTCGTCAAGCACGTCGTCGAGGAGTTCAAGAAGGAGCAGGGCTTGGATCTCTCCAACGACCGTATGGCCATCCAGCGTATCCGTGAAGGTGTCGAGAAGGCCAAGATCGAGTTGTCGTCCACCCTCCAGACCGATATCAACCTCCCCTACATCACCGCCGATGCCACCGGCCCCAAGCACATCAACATCAAGATGACCCGTACCAAGTTCGAGGCCCTCGCCAAGGATTTGATCAACCGCACCGTCGAGCCCTGCCAGAAGGCCATCAAGGATGCCGGCATCCAGTTGAACGAGATTAACGAGGTCGTCCTCGTCGGAGGCATGTCCCGTGTCCCTAGAGTTATCGAGACCGTCAAGCAGGTCTTTGGCCGTGAGCCCGGCAAGTCCGTCAACCCCGATGAGGCTGTCGCCATTGGTGCCGCTATCCAGGGAGGTGTCTTGGCCGGTTCCGTTACCGATATTCTCTTGTTGGATGTCACCCCTCTTTCCCTCGGAATCGAGACCCTCGGAGGTGTCTTCACCCGTTTGATCAACCGCAACACTACCATCCCCACCAAGAAGTCCCAGGTCTTCTCGACCGCTGCCGATGGTCAGACCCAGGTCCAAGTCCGTGTCTTCCAGGGAGAGCGTGAGTTGGTCCGCGACAACAAGTTGTTGGGCGACTTCAACCTCCACGGTCTTGCCCCCGCCCCCAAGGGTGTTCCCCAGATCGAGGTCTCGTTCGACATTGATGCCGACGGTATTGTCAACGTCGGAGCCAAGGACAAGGCCACCGGTCGCGACCAGTCCATGTCGATTGTTGCTTCCTCCGGTTTGTCGTCGGATGAGATTGAGAAGATGATCAAGGACTCTGAGCTCTTCGCTGACTCTGACCGCAAGCGCAAGGAGCAGATCGAGGCCACCAACCAGGCCGAGTCCATCATCACTGAGACCGAGAAGCACATGTCCGACTTCAAGGACCAGCTCGACTCTACCGAGGCTGAGAAGATCAAGGAGCAGATTACTAAGCTCCGTGATGTTCTTGCCAAGGGCGAGTCTGTCGAGGCCGAGGATATCAAGAAGGAGTCGACCGACCTCCAGCAGGGATCCCTCAAGCTCTTCGAGATGGTCTACAAGAAGAACGCCGCCAATGCCTCCTCCTCTTCCGAGGGCACCACCGTTGAGAACGAGGAGCCCAAGAAGAACTAAGTGTTCAAACTAGATTGACGGCTTTCTTCCTGACTTCTCTCTTGTGTTTTTAGATCTTTGTTTTGTTCATTTATTATTTTTCTTCAATTCTCCCATTGTACCATCATCAGCCTCGCCGTTTTCTCCTTTCATTGCTTGCTTCTTTTTATTTTTTTTCTTGCTGCACACCCATTTTTACTTACGACGACACATTCCCCATCCCTTCATCATAATATTTTTTATCAACCCTTTCCTTTTTGTTTTTTAGAATACATAGAAATAGAAAAAAAGTGAATGATAGATTATTTCACCTGTATTTATCCTCTGCATGCGTCAAATAAATATCGACCTTTGAAAAGACCTTCTTTGTTGTTTGCTTTCTTGTGTTTGCCTCTTGCTTGCCTGTTGTCGCTCACCTTGAGCCCTGAATATTCAGGTACGATCGGTTAGTCTTTGTTGGTGTTCGGACAGAAAACAACAGTCAACAAAAATTCAGCCAAGCCACACTCTCTCCCTCCCATCATACCCTGGTCCTACCCACTCCCTCCTGATCGGGTCAGTCATTTCCATTGCGAGTTCATTTCTTTCCCACTCACATCCATTTGTCACTCCGTCTATATACATCATGTTCCGTGCGCTGTCAAAGAGCAGCACCATCGTCGCTGCATTGGCACAACGCCAAACCGCCCAGCAGACCCGTGTCCAGGGTCTTGCTGCCTTCCACAGCTCTGCCACCCGTAAGGACAGCGCCTCAGACCTCCTCAGCAGCCTCGCCTCTTCCTCCTCCAACAACAACAGGAACAACAACAACAACAGGACAAGCAGCCTCTTCGGAAACTCTCGTAGCAACAACAACAACAGCCGGTCAGACATTTCCCTGTTCGGTCTTTTGCCTCCCAAGGCCAACACGACCGCCAACCCTATCCATCTGGACACCAACCACCCCACCGAGGGCCGCTCCTTCAGGGTCAACTCTCCCGCGACGATCGATCAAACCTATAGACGTTTGAGGTCGGCGGTAAACCAGTCGAACATGAAGCGGGAGTTGAGGTTGAGGAGGACTTATGAGGACGGTCATACTAGGATGAGACGCGAGAACCAGGAACGGAACAAGAAGCTCTTTGGTGCCATGGTCCGTAAGAAGATTGAGCTCATCAAGCTCATGAAGATTCGGTGAGTATTTTGTACACTTTGCCTGTTAGTTCTCTCATTCTTTGACTTGGAGGTGTTTTTTGAAGTATTGCAAGCAGTTATGGTAATGTGATTAGAATTGAAACTAACATTTGCTGTTTGTCTTTTAGTGGCATGTAAAAGACTCTCTCATTGCTGAGGATACACATGGAGCGGATAGAAGAGACATTCATCACACGAGCGAGGGCGACATATCGACAACACCCCGTGCTTTGTGTAAACGGGACATCGTTCTGTACTTTTTTTTTGCATCATTTTCTAGTAGACAACCCGCGGCACATTAGGGCGGATAAAATAAAACACAATCATCAATGGTAGAACTTTTGAGAGACGCGATAAATGCGAATGGGCGTATGATATCTTACGTCAAAGAGGAGTGCCCGTGGGATTGCTATGAGAGAGCCGCCAGTTCGGATGTGCACTTTCGGATTATGGATAATTTAGGGATAAGCCACACAGAGGGTTGTGTTCCGCGGTAAACATAAGTGGAAGTTGGAAGGAGGCCAGGAACCATTACACCACATTTTTTTATCACAACTACTTCTTTGCTCGGTCGCGTCAGTTCATTCCTCTTCTACCGCTCTCGCCCTTCTTATTCATTTTACACACCCTCACATACCCTGCACATCCCTCTTCACGACACCTAGCAACCTGCAAGGTACTGCCCAAAACTTGTTGAACATTGCTCCCCCTGACTGACTTTGTGCTCTTGTTGGTGTGTGCTTTCCCGTTATCTTATTATTTTTGTGTGCTTCCTCCATTCTCCAACAGGACTCCGTGCCCTGAACACAACAACCAGCCGTACATGATCTCGACCGTCACCTTGGTCAAGCGAGGAACCTCATCTTCTACCTCAGCAGCGTCCTCCATAAGCAGAACGCTTTACTCGACCACCGCCGCCGCCCGAGCTCAATCCAACCAGTCAGGAGCACCCATCATGGAGTCCGGGATCACGCGACACTGGATCCAGTCCTTCCATCGAATGACCCTTCACCCTCACCTTTTCCAGGCAACCAAACCGCATACTGCCTCGGGGCGACTCGCTGCTCATATGCCCCGGAACTGTGCCACTCGTTCTTATCACCGCTCTTCGCGGGCACAGAACAATGCAGTATTGGTGGCAGAGAACGGCAGCGCTGAGCTTAACTATGTCCAGCATCGGGTCTCTGACGGGATAGCCACGACGACTTCTAATGCCTCGGGGCCGAGGAGGATTAAAGAGCTCTCGGTCAATGCCTCTGTACCGTCATCAAGCACACAATCAGCATCAAAAGTATCAGCAAAACCAACATCACGACCTAGATCAACTCACGCTCAACACGCGCCACTCTTTGGCCGCCATTCCACAACAAGACGAGGACCCTTTGGCAGCGCCCGTCACCAGCTGGCAGCTGAACCGCCACGGTATCGACTTCGGGATGTTCGAGAAGAACCCCGTGGCCCGAGCAGTCAGGACTTTAATCCTTTTATGAACCAGCTTCCGTCTTCCAAGACCTCTACACGACTCCCAGCCAACGCAATTGACTCGACATTCTCAGGACCCGATGCTTTACCGCCAACCTACTGGGGTATCAACTCTCTGCGAATGGCGTCTTCCCAGAACGGTTCGGCACTGCTGAGATCTGGCGCTCGGTTGGATCACAGCATCGAGACCCCGATCACACTGGAAGAGGCTGTCGGCGTGTATAATGCAGGACCAGGCATGGATATGCGTGTAGAATCTTCGGCACCAGGCTACCTCGGGAAGGCTAAAATCAACCCAGAGGCGCTTTCCAAGATTATTGCCCCAGAGCTGAACCCTTACCTCCTGGTGGACGAGTTTGAGCGACAGTTCGCATACTCTGGCCAATGGACGGATCCTCATGTACTGGAGATGAGTCTGCGGAGGATCGGAAAGGCCAAGATGTTGATTGATGGAGTTCCGACGGCGTTTATTGAGTCTAGCGCGAACGAGGAGGATGTTCTGGCGATGGGTATTCACGCGGTCGTGTCACCCCTGACACGAGTGAACAGGACACCTTGGCTGGGCCTGTTGTTTGATACGCTGGAGCAGCGCGATTGGGTGCGTCTGTTGGATCGGCCTGTGATGTTGCGCCTTCAGAGATCTATCTTTTCACCCACTGCGAGAAGTTGGTCAGACTCAGAGTCCACACAGCGGGCGCGGACACGAGTGTTGGCGCTAGCGCTACAGAAGCGAGACGCGAATCGGATCGAGTATGCCGAATGGAGGACACAGACCCGTCGATTCCGGCTACAATTGGCGGCCTCGCGTGCCTTGGGAGACCAGCGGTTGGGCGATCAGGACTACATCGGCTTTATGATGAGCTGCGTCAAGGGCAACCAGTTTCTGGAACTCGAGCTGGCGGTTCAACACTACATGGAGAGCCAGCACACGGCAAGCCCACCGAATGAGGCGATCTACCAGATGTATCTCAAGGGACTGGCGCATCAGGGACGGATGGACCACGCGCAGGAGGCTGTTCAGAGCATGAAACGCAAGGGAATGTCACTCTCGTCCCAGACATTCGGGATCATGCTCGAGGGCTATGGACGACAGATGGACGAGCGGAGGATCAAGGATATCTTAAAGTCGATGAACAATGCAGGACACCCCCTGACGGTCGAGATGTACACGTCGATGATGTCGAACTATATCCGTGCCGACAAGCTAGATGAGGCGCAGAAGGTCTTCCAGGAGCTCAACCGATCAGGGCTGAGGCTGGATTCGCGGTCAAAGAACGTTGTACTCCAACTGGCGCGATTGAGGGGTCGCAAGGATGCTGGTCATTCGGCACTCTTCCGTAGAGCGATGGAAACCCTGAGTGGGGGTGGAGCCGACGTCTCCAAAGGTACGGATGTGTCAGAGGATGAGGCTGCAGTGACTGATCAGATTCGATTCAACACGGTGATCCATTACAACCACCGTCTCAAGGAGTGCGCTGATGCGATGAATACCACCAAGTTTGTCAAGACGTTCAAGAAAATGGCGGATGCGGGATTGGAGCCAAACACGACGTCGTACAACATCCTTGTCAACTACCTGTCTAATGCCGGATCCCCCAACGATGGATTCTTGGTGTTGGAACACATGAAAGGGACTCTGCGTGGTCGACCGGACGCTGTTACTTACACGACGTTGATTAACTGCGCGGTCAAGAAGGGCGAGGTCGAGTTGGGCTGGGGTCTGTACGATGAGATGATGCGCAAGTCGGTCAAGCCTACGCTGCATACCTATGGCACTCTGATCGATTTGGTATGCCTGGATCCTCGGAGCCGGACAGGGCGTGGGATTGTCAAGCGTCATTTCATCCCAGGACGAGAGCACATTCGCTTCCCGGTCAAAACGGTGATTGAAGACAGGATCGGACTCAATTTTGCTGGCGACCTGTACAACCAGCTCTGCAACCAAGGGCTGAAGCCGAGTCAGCACATTTTTGGAGGACTGTTGGATCTGACGGTCCGAGGAGGGTTCATGCAGTTAGCGCAGCATGTCTACCTGGAGATGATCAACAAAAACGTTGGACCCAACACGGCGATCATGACGGCGTTGATCAAGGGGTTTGCGATCCAGAGGGACTTTGATTCTGGATGGAAGGTGTGGAGGAACATGGTGGAGTCGAATATACCCAGGAACGCAATCACTTACTACCATTTGATTCGGCTCTGTGAGCGGTCGCTGCCTAACCCGATCGCGATGGCTGAGGCATTAGAGGGATCGACAGCAGAGCTGAGCAGTGAGGAGTCGGCAACACAGAAGCCTAGGAAACGGAGCAACAAGAAGATGATGGTCAAGCAAGGCGAAGGGGATGCTGGCGGTGCGACTGAGGCTACACGGGAGTCATTAGAAAACACTGCCAGGATTCCGTTGCCGATCTGGACAGAGATTACGGACCAGATGCAGGTGGATCGAGTCCAGTGGCCGCGTGTGCAGCAGTTCCGAAGGAAGCATGTCGATCGTGCGATCTGGTCGCCTGTTGTCAAGAAGGTTGGTGCTGTCAGGGCTGCTACTCCGGAGGATTCAACCATGTCTTCTCCCACTTCAACGCCGTCCTTGTCGTCGTCTTTGGACGCACACCCATCGGTCAGAGCCCTGGAGGGAATCGAGCGAGGTATTGGTGAGGAGGGTGAGCAGGAACTACAGGCGGATACTGGCGCTTTGACCGTGGATCTTGATGTTGTTGAGTCGGATTCGCCAATGATCAGAGAGATCTACACTGGCGGTGGAGACTTGTTTGTCCCGAGACGTGTTCCTTCTCGCGGGCCTCGATTGGCTTGGGATGATGAGACCAAGTCGGTCAAGCTGGACAGGTCAAAGCAGGCTATTACGGCGACTGAACCTGCGGATGCCGCACCGTTGTAAAATACAAGCCCGTCTCGGGTTGCCTTTTTTTTTTATGATGAAAACATATTTTTGGAGCGCATTGACATGGGAGGGTGCCGGTGAGCATGTTACTTTATTGAAAGAAAAATACCAGCGAAATAACATGAAGATGAGGGCAGGTTGGGAGTGTGGTTATGTATGTCGGGGTCTTTGGCGGGGTTTAGGCACCTTGAGAGATTGTCGCTGGGTGGGTGGGATTATTCTGGCGTAGGGTTTGAGTAGGTGTTGAGGCTTCTTGTGGGGACGCTGAGGGATCTGAGCATCATGTCTCTCGATGGATTGCGACCATAGGATTTTCAGGAACTATTACATTCACAAACACAGTTCAACAGCGAAGGAGAGCATACAGACAATCGATGTCGACTGGTCGAAAAGAGAGAAGGAAGACACCACGCGTCCAACCAGAAAAAAAAAGGGGGAAGGAGGAATGAGAACAGTGTTACAATGAACCGAATGAAAGACGGAGTGGTTGGACGGTAACGAACATCACACAACGGAAAGTGAGAGGGACGGGTTGGGGGATATTTGTTCCTCCATTTCGAGCACCTACTGTGTTAACAAAACATGAAGGGAAAACAACGGAGAACAACAAAAAAAAAAAGATACGATGGTAGAGGAGAAAACAAAAAAAGGTTTGTGCGACGCGAAAAAAGGGAGGATCCTTCTCTTTCGTGTCCTCGATTTTTTTTTATTCGGACGACTCCCCACATCAAGCGTCCGAATAACAGTTTTATTACTATTGAATTGATTTGTATTCAATGAAAAAGAATATGTAGAAAAGTTACCACAATTAGTCACATGATCGGCCGTTGCGCTCGTTCGTCCCCAGAAATGAGAAAAGAAAAAGTGTCAAAAATCACAATCAACGAAATGGAATTCATTGCAGTTGGAAAGGTTCCTATCATCGTGTTCCTGCTGGTCGCTGTCTCCTTGTCCCTCTGTATATCTCTCATTATTTGCACCCGCCTTATCTCCAAGGTGCCCTTATTGGTCATTTCTACATGACCTCCCTCGCTCTTCGTGAGACGCCGTCTTTTTCTCTCCAAGGTAGCAGCTAGACGCGTCGCCTTCTTGAGAATATTGCGAAGCTCCAGCTCGTCCTCATCAGTTGCATTCGACATTGCATTCCTGATATCCATCATTGCCTCGGGTTTAATTAATTCGAGTCCTCCAGCTATGTCCATCCAATAGCTCCTGACCCCCTCCAAATCCTCAGCAGTGATAGGGGGGCTGTATAGATCGCTATCATCGCTCCTCGGTCTGTTACGTCGGGGTGGCAACATCTCCTCATCTTCTTCCTCCTCGGCTTCACTACCTATCGGTTGCGAGGTCACCGCTGGCTCATAATGCAAAGCAAGTTAAGGATGTGGGGATATAGACGGAGCAAAGCTCATCGTTTCTTTTCTCATTTCTACTTTTTTTTGTTTTTAAGCGTCGTGGGTGTGCGTGCAGTTTCTTTTCTCATTTCTGCGGACGAACGAGCGCAACGGCCGATCATGTGACTAATTGTGGCTGGTAACTTTTCTACATATTCTTTTTCATTGAATACAAATCAATTCAATAATAATAAAACTGTTATTCGGACGCTTGATGTGGGGAGTCGTCCGAATAAAAAAAAATTGGTGGGTAAAAAGGTACTCGATTCTTCTTCTCACTTTACGTTCACCGTGTGCTTTTCTTGCTTCACCCTGCTCTACCATGCATGTACCACTCATTCCAAAACATTTTCCTCTATATTGTCTAGGAAAGTAAACCAATGGCCGATACAATTTATACAATTTACGCAACAACTACTAGGGTGGGTCTGAGGGCGACTCATCACTTACGCGTCGATAAGCATTTTTTTTAAGCACTGACGCGTTATTCAATGATCAATGATCATTGATATGGTGGCAACGCGCTGTCACCCGCCAGGAGGGACAAAATATCCTCTCTTTCATCCACTTACTTTCTTTTCCCTTTCTTTCTTCTCTCTTCTTACATTTGCTTTCTTCTTTCTTTCCTTTCATTCACGCTTTCCTTCATCCTTTCCTACCGTCTTTCATCCTTCCTTCCCTTCTTTCTTTCTTTCTTTCTTTAATCTCCATCAGACGACCACTACTCCACTCACACATCCAACACTCGAGTTCGTCGTGGAGGGCATCTTCACTAACCAACCAACGCCCACAGACATGAGCAACCCACCCCACCCTACCACCTGCAACGAGTTCGGAACAAGGAAGAGACGGAATAACGGAGGGTGAGATGAGTAAACGAGTACCAACGGCGACAGTTGGAACTCGAGAACTTGTATTTATAATAAACAGAAGTCGCCACGAATGAGAAACGGGTGTAATGGCTTGCTATCTGTAGTATGGTGATCCCTTCTATCAAATGTATGAAAAGAACCATCTTTCTTCCATCTCCTCCTTTCAGCCTTCCTTTCTGTCTTTCTCATTCCTATACTCTCTCTCTTCTTCCCCCTCCCCCTCTCCCGTCATTCTTCACCCCATCATATGAAGCAAAAAAAAGGAAATGACACGTTTAACAATTTCACCCATCTCGATATTTTCGAGAGGCATATCATTTTTTTTTGGACTTGATGGGCAGGTTTCATTTACAAACGGGTACCAAGTGGGTTCCGCCGTCACCGCCAAGGACGCCAGTGGTACTGTCATC
The DNA here is from genome assembly GCA_019671135.1 of Linnemannia hyalina. NCBI lineage: Eukaryota > Fungi > Mortierellomycota > Mortierellomycetes > Mortierellales > Mortierellaceae > Linnemannia > Linnemannia hyalina. The sequence goes on from JAHRHY010000001.1 coordinate 3,118,742, forward strand.
AACTTTACCCTGCCACCTATCCTCTCCAACATCGCTAACGATTCCCTTGCTGATAACTGTGTTAAATGATGGCATAGTTGAGCGTGGTTGTACCCGATTATACTTTAGCCGCGGACGGTGGATACTTTTGATACATGGTATATTCTTGGTTCCTCTTAGTGGGTCGTTCATTTCACAGCAGCCACCCGTTGATAAAATAACGACAGTCGACTACGCCCAATTGTTCTTGTCCGAAGAACGATGGGCGGTGCTGTCTGATCTAATATTATTTTTTTCTGCCCTGTTATTCCAACATCAAACGAAAATAAATAAATCACAGTGCACATGCCAAAAGATGGTAAAAAAAAACTGCATTATATTATAAGGTGAGGTATATACGAAAAAAAGATGGGTTCTATGCGGTGTGCTCAGGTATTGTTGCAGGAACGGAGGAAGAGTCAGAGCCGACGGCAGGACCTGGAACAGGCGCGGCGACATCGTATCCAGGAACCGGCGGTGAAGAAAAAGAAGCATAATGTCGGCTATCTCCAGGATATGACGGTGGGGGTGGCAAGGACTCGTCTACCAACGGAGGAGGAACGGGCATACTGATCACGACCGAAGGCTGGACCTGTAGTTCGACATCAACATTGGCAACATAAGGGGGGGCTGCGTTCGGATCGTCGTTGACTAGTCTATTTTTGTACTCGGTATCTTTGCGAAATGACCGGGGGAGCCACCAGCAGAGGAATCCGACGCTTATCAGAAAGCCTACGACTATGACGATGACTATGCCTACTTTGGCAACGTCGACCATTCCTGTGGTGGAGGGTTTTGGCTGATAGGGTGGTGTGTTGGGGTAACGAGGGAGGGTGAGAGTGAGAGGAGGAGTGAGAATAGGAGAAAGGAATAAAAGGAGAAGTGAAGAGAAGGCGAAGAAAAGAGAAGAGAGAGAGGAAAAGTGAAAGAAAGAGAGCGCGTATAAACCGGAAGAAGGCAAATTTAAACATGAGCGGGTACAGGGAACAGTTGACCCTGTTTATCGACTTTGGGAGGCGTGTGAAGGTGAAAGAGAGGAAAAACAGGACCGTTGTTTGTGTCAGTTTAGTAGTCTGTGTTACGCTTCCTCGGAAAAGTTCTCTCTTATCGGTGAGATCACAAACGCAAATGAAAAAAAAAAATGCTTATCCCCGGACTCGTGGCGATACAGAAGAACAGGAAGGGCGAGATGGAGGGATCATGGGGTAGTCGACCCGGAAAAAAAGCGAAGGCATTGTTACGACATGACGAAGGGCGGTGGCCCTGCAGAAAGCCACATGGACATGGGTACTTGTAAAAAGGTAACAGAGAAAAAAAGAATTGAAATAAGGTTGTGTAGTGTTGTTGTGCAACATGTATTTTTGTACTGTTCTTCTAGTAGTATGTAGCCGCGGTGCGTTCATATGTAGGTCGCTCCGAGGTCGATCGGGTAGAGCTAACGACTGGGTATGTTGAATGTTTCATGCTATCAGAGGAGTAAGGGTGCTGATGGTAATGGTCATGAACAAATGAATTAGTGTTGTGATTTGGTGCCATGATCATCCCGGTCGACGGTGGTGGAGATACGCGTTGATAGGTTGGTGGTGGCGAAGCTAGAGTAGGCGAATGCTCTTCATCGCTTTCTTGATGGATCTCTAGGATCACGGATGGGTTGTTCCAGGGCAGGCTCTCTGTGGGTGGGACCAGAGAGTAGGCCGAGCTCCGGATTGACAAGCCTCCTTGCAATGACAGGACGGAATCGGGTCTTGGCCTTGGCGCTCCTGGACGGACAGGACGACTGGGTTTCTTGGTGGAATTGCAGAATGTGCATTGAAAGGCGCCGCAAAGAACAAGAATGACAAAAAGGACACTCAAGATGATGGCGAATCCTATGGCATTTTCGGACATGTTGTATTGTTGGTGTTGAGGTCTGGCGTGAGGTTTGACTTTGATGGTGTGTTTTCTTGATGTAGACGATTATGCGGAGTGGTTGTCGGGTTGAGTTGAAGGTTGCGCTAGCTTATGGTAAATGTACGACGTTCGAGAGTTGAGGCTGTTGGATGTTTCATTTTTCTTGGTGGGCATTGCTTGCCTTTTTAAGCAAAAAAATAGGGCGAGATATTGGATGTGGAGGTGCTAAAGCCGACAATGCGAAGGTTGAGGATTGGTGATGCATGACGACGAGAAACGTGTAAACGTCTTGATAGACAACCAATATATTGGGCGTAATTATTGTCTGTCAGAATGGTTTAAGAGGTCTTTCAACCATGAGTTACCACCGTGCATAACCGAAGATTCTCATAAACCATACACCGCCTAATTATGGATGCAGGAGCATGGTCAATGACTCCGAAAAAAGGAGAATCTGGTCAGTGCGATTTGAGTGTAGGAAAAGTTTTATTAGAAGTAACAAGCGAACAGGAAAAAAGAATGCGGCAATTGGTATACAAAGAAAGGAAGACGCTTTACTGGAGTTGGGTTGGAAGGATGAGTGAAAGAAAAAGAGGGATGGAAAAATGCACACATGACACAGGGCGGGGGCTGTCGTTCTCTGTGGAGATCAAAGGAGGAACTCAAGGGGTAAAGTGTATCTGAACACACGCCCTGAAAAGAAGGGTGGAAGCTCGATTTAACGACGTCCCAATTGACCCAAGGGCAGGGTGTAGTAAGAGTTTTGGTTGTTGCTGAGATCTGCCATGGCGCTGTACCAGGCGATGCTCGAGGTGACCATGCCCATTCCACCGCCAAACCTCTGGACAGTATTGCCGGGCTCGAGGTGGGCCAAGCTAGAAATAGTGCTGAAGAGGTAGGTCATGCCGAGGCAGAAGAACAGGGCAGTCGAGGCTAGGTTGGACTTCCAGGTGAGAGTCCACATCAAGAAGGTGAAGATAGTCCAGCCGAGGAAGTAGATTCCTATGGCAGTGTTGTATTCCTCGGGGAAGTCTGCATAAGCAGCGGCGACACCAAACGAGGGGATGAGCAGAGTGGCGTACGAGATCCAGTAAAGACCTAATGGCAATCAATAGGGAAAGAAAGAAAAATAGCGGGGATGGTGTTAGTTAGACTGGGTAAGCCAAGAACAATGGCAATAAAGAGTTGTCGAAGAGTCGAGCGAGATGACATACCATAGGAACAGAAAGTGGTGCCGCCAAATGTATTTCCGTTGCGATATTCAAGCAGACCAGCAATGACCTAATGGCATTTCGGAAGAAGAACGCGTTGAACAATGGAAAATGAAAGCGCGTTAGTGGAGGTGACCAATGAGGATGGGCTAAATGGAGAGTGGCTTGATGTGAGACCGATCGCGTAAGGACGATAGTTTACAGGCCAATTGTGCTCAGCAATTTTAGACAGGGTAAAGGATAAGGTCTGTGTGTTTCGGTCTCGAGGGATGGACGAATGGGGTGGGCGTATTCTTTTTAGAGCATAAAAAAAAAGGTATCGGAAGAGGGACAGAAATGAACTCTCTCCTTGAAGGAAGTATCTCACTGGGGACATAGGAAAAACGAAATACAACGCGGGGAACATTTTCTTCTTGCTCTTGTTTTTTCTTTGTTTTGGTTATTTGCGCGTGAGCGAGCGGAGATCGTAATACATATTCAAGCAAGGTAAGAAAAAAAGTGATGCACTCGTATGATGGGCTAGATGGATGTTGAATGGTTCGTTGCTCGTTGTTGTTTGTTATTTCTGGTGCTGCAGATGGGGTGGTCTGTTTCTCGACCCTTATTATTTTTCTTTGTCCTCTTTGTTAGAGGAGGAGTCGGGGAGAAAACGAACAAATGCGTTGAGGTCAAGGGGAGGTAGAAGTGGACAAAAAAAGAAAATGAGAAGGCAGACAGTCTGCCGGGGATAACGGACGGTGTGGTTTGTGGAGAGTGGAAAGTGAAGGACAGGATAGGAGTCAAGAGATGCCAGCTCACAGAGCTGACCGGGTGGTCCATTCCAAAACGAAAAGAGACAGGGTTCGTATGCATCAATCGTCTTCACTCCAGCCATTCCAACGGAACGCTGCTCTGTCCCCCTTTGTCAAGTAGTGGATGGGGGAAGCTTGAAGACAAAAAGGGAGAAAAAAAGGCGGCTCAATGTGTATTTTACCTGACCGAGACCACCGTAGAACATGGCGGTGCCTGTGATAATGTTGCCTGGAGTAGCGGCGTTGATGCCGGCGCCGAGGTTGTAAAGACCCATGCAAAAGGCAGTCAATGCAAAAGCGCAGAGACCGAATGGTCCAGGGTTGGGGGGAGGGGTGGTGGGCTGGAGGACGGCGTTGAGGGAGGGGTTCATGTCGTCCATCTGGAAGGTGGGAACACGGACATCCTCGGGCTTGCAGTGGGCGTGGAGGGCAAGCTGCTGCTGCTGCTGCGATTGTTGTGGTTGTTGCTGTGGGTGGAGGTGGATGGGATGATCGACGAGCTGGAGGGATTGTTTCTCGAGATCAAAGATATCTTTTGAGCTAGACATGTGTATAGTGCTTTGACAAATTGTGGAGCGAGGGGAAGTGAGCTGTGAATTTGTTGTTGGAAGGTAGGAAAGGGAGAGGGAGGCGAGCAAGCGAGCGAGAGAGGGTATGAGTGTCGATTGTCGAAGGAAGGAGCAGAAACGAAAAAAGTCAGAATACAGAAAGCAGAGGAAAAGATTAAAAAAGGCGAACCCCCACTCTTTTTATGTCGGGTTCATGTAACGAGTAGTGGTTGATTGGTCCAGGTTGAATTGAAATAAGAATAACAGGCATTCAAATTCACGGATACATAAAAAAACAATGGATACTTTGCTCCCCGTAATCCTGGCTTTCCTATTCCTTCCTGGCTGAGTTCAATTACACCCATGGGCGGCACTTCAATCGAGCGGAAGCGTGGTTGTTTGTCCGTCGCTTGCATTCGACCTTTTTTTCCTTTTTGACCTTTCTATTCACGGACAGTCTAAAGTTCCTAAACCGTGAAAGGTTCAAAGGACTCAGGATCGTCCAGTCAGCATCCAATACCATCAATTAGGGTTGTCGGCTAAGCTAGAAGCATCAATGAGAAGATAAACGACTTTCAACGTTCATGCAACACCTTGGCCCATGTATATACCCTCTACAACAAGGCACAGATAGACTACTTTGAAGGTCAGATGGCGCCAGCTGATCGAGGACATCCACTCCTCCTCCACAAAATGTTCACCATCCGGAATATTATTCTGAACAGCGGGGGATGCTTTCTCACGCGCTCGCAGGCCATAAGGATAGTTCGCTGCTAGTCTTATTGCCTTGCAGCCGTTGGTTGGAGACACGCACTTGTTTGTTCTTTTTTCTCGTCACATCGCCAGGCGATGCACAAAGTTCGTGTTATTTTGATAATCGCGACGCGTTCCACAAAGTAAAAGACGAGGATACAGTTCAAAGCGATTGAATTCACTCTTTTCTCTTGCTTTGAAGAAGAGTGGTGTTGGTGAAAATAATAAAGGAAGCCGTGGTAGTCGATACTTTGCAGAAAATAGCGATCCCACTTTCACAATATGATCGATGTTCACTAACAGAAGGTTAATCCTCATCCAGGCACCATCACCATCACCATTGCCATCACCATCACCCTTTTCCTTGGCTGGTCTTGATATGATCCCTGGCACCATCGCTGAGGACTTTGTCAGTCTCGATAATAATTTTTTGCCCCTGGCGTAAATCAAGCCTTGACATGACATCTGACGCTGTGTGTCAGACTGTGTCAACTATCCACACGTGACCATTGCATGTTGTGTAGACAGACCCATGCTGTTTGTCCTTTTGTCTTCTTCCTCTCTCTCCTTCAAATTCAGTTCCTGCACCCGCCACTCCTCCTCCTCTTCGTGATTCCCAAACGGACTTTTATTTTTCTATTTCCCATAACGTCCTTTCAATACGACACCTCATCCCCCTCCCTCATCAACCCAAAAAACACCTTCTCGCGATCACACACATACCCCTCAGAAGAACCCTCCCTCTCTAATTGCATTCAACGAGGCTAATTCTTTTCTTTCATCATCACCTTAATACCAACAAGGGCTACTCTAGTCAACAAGGCTGACACGCAGCCTCATGTAAATGGCCATGGCTACAGCATCGCCCATCACCCTCACGCGCCTGACCAGCGATCTGAAAGCAAGGTACAGGAGCAACCGACTGAGTCCAAGAAAACACAAAACACAGGCGGCGCGGCACTTTAAATAAAAGAGAACCTCGTGGGCAAAGGCACTTCGGAACTAATTTAGACCTGAATCCTTTCCTTCATTGTCTGCCATCACATTCACGCCGGAAACGTAGCCTACAGAACGAAAAGGCAAGGAATCTCGCCACCGAAGCGTTTAAGGAATATGTAAGCGAGGGCGTCGACAAGTGAGTTTGTTTCTCGGACTTGCGTTGGCAAATTGAAGTATCATTAGCATTGACTGACGGCGCCTTTTTATCAAACGTTTTGATAACTGTCCAGGTCACCCTCGCTACGAAGGAATTGTCAGGACAGGACCTCACAAAGTCCTATGGCGAGATCAACAGCATCATAAAGATACTCCTGCAGAGCGCCGACAGCGAAGACAAGCTATGTGGAGTACTCGTCATCGGTAGGCAGAAAACGACGCGCAGAACTACTCGACTATCTTTATTTTTAGACATTGTTCCTTGCTTGTCCTCGAGAAAGAGCTCAATTGAACAACTCACACGACCATCGTGACCTTATTTAATAGAAAACTTGATTGGTATCGAGGATGAAGACAACACTGCACAGGAAACCCGAATCGCCAACTATCTGCGCCAACTCTTTCCATCCGATGTCCCCATTATGACAGTCGCGGCCAGGGCGCTTGGTACGTTTGCCGAAATCAAATCTCGATACGTCGATGACATGCGCTCAAAGTGAAGTGATTCTTCTCTTCGATAGAAACTAACAAATGACCATTACCATATTTTTCGGTCTTTTGTCACGCGTCTTCTTGCGGCATTTTTTACAGGCAAACTGGCGCAGCAAGGTGGAGCTTACACGGCCGACTTTGTCGAGTTTGAGCTGAAGAGGGCCATCGAATGGCTAAGTATGTCATGAATATAATAGTGTGTAGCAGAACACATGTTGAGCGATGCTGTGTCAAGGAGCAGAATTTGGCCTAATGGATACACTTCTTTGGCAATTAGGCGACAGACAGGAGGCGCGACGACACGCCAGTGTACTTGTCCTTGCCGAGTTGGCACGACACGCGAGCGTCTTTGTATACCCCTATGTGGGCACCATCCTGAACCAGATCTGGGGCACTCTGCGGGAACCCAAGGTGAGATATGACCTACGGCAATTGATGTGCGTGGAGTGCATGTGAAAAACCAAATCTAACATTTTAATTAATTGAAACCCTTATTTTAGCAAACGATTCGTGATGCAGCAGCCGACACCCTCAGCGCAGTGTTGATTCTCATTGCCGATCGCGACACGCCACAAAAATCGAGCTGGTATACGAAGATGCTTACCGAAGTTCAAATCGGACTTGGACTGGCCACCACTGAAAGTATTCATGGGTCGCTACTCATCATCCGAGAACTTATCTTGCACGCGAATATGGTATGGCGAAGGAAATGTATGCTGGTGGTTGATATATGCGTGCTATGCTATGGATTGTTGCACACTGCTGACAATACCTCCTTTGCGCCATCTAGTTCATGTATGAACGGTTCAAGGGCACCTGCGAAATAGTCTTGCGCTTCAGGAACCATCGCGAGGGACTCATCAGGAGAACGGTTACAAATCTCATCCCAGTGCTCGCTGCTTACGACCCCTCAGATTTTATCGACTACTACCTGGAAAAGTCTATGTTACACCTCCTCGACCAAGTTCAGCTGGACAAGGAGCGGAAATATCTCAGCGAACTCGACAGATCAGCAGCGTTTATTGCCATCGGAAGGGTCGCATTGGTTGCCAAACAGGACACAGAAGGATATTTGGATGGACTCATGCAGTGCATCAGAGATGGCCTGCGAGCTAAAAGGTACACATCACACATGCCCAGACATCGGATGAGAAATAACAAGATGGCAAGTAGACACTAGCATTGTCTCATCATGTTTGCATCGTTGCCACAATAGCAAAAATCGGGCAGCAACCGACGCGCCTATTTTCAGCTGTATCAGCATGGTTGCTCAAGCAGTTGGTCAGGCCTTGGAATACCAATTACCGGAATTGCTGGATCTGATGTTATATGCAGGACTCAGCGAGCCCATGAGCAAGTCCCTTGCCGACATCGCCACATACATCCCACATGCGCTTCCAGGGATTCAAGGTATATATGCCTCTAGAATGTCCGGTAAAATAACATGCATATGCGAAAAACAATAACTAAACTAAGGGTGATTTTACTCGCCACTTTGATGGATAGAGCGTCTTCTCAATCTCATCTCGATTATTCTCAGCGGAAAACTGTATCGAGCACCAGGAGCGCCTCAGCCAAAGAAAGGAGCTCAAAAGCGGGGCAGCACGTATTTCTCAGATACACATGATGTCGATACTATCATCTTGGCTCTCAGGACTTTGGGATCATTCAATTTCTCAGGACACATGCTGAACGAGTTTGTCCGGGATTCTTGTGTGGCCTATCTGGACGACGATCATCCAGGCGTTCGTCGAGCTGCGGCGCATACCTGCTGTCAGTTGTTCGCGAGGGACCCTATTATCTATCAAACAAGCACACATGCAGTCCAGGTCGTCGATGAGGTCCTTGAAAAGCTGCTTCTCGTCGGGATTGCGGACCCGGACACAACCATTCGACAGACGACCCTTGAATCGCTGGACGACCGGTTCGACCGACATCTGGCAAAGTCTGAGAACGTACGGTCGCTGTTTATCGCTCTTAATGACGAGTCGTTTGCGGTCCGCGAGCTGTCGCTGACGATCATTGGACGCCTTTCCGTATACAACCCTGCCTACGTCATCCCAACGCTCCGCAAAATCTTGATCCAATTGCTGACGGAGATCGAGTATGCTGTAGTCGGACGCACTCGAGAGGAGAGTGCGCGGCTATTGACGTTGTTGGTTACCGCTTCGGAGACCTTGATCAAGCCTTACATCGAAAAGATCTTTGATGTCCTCCTACCAAACATTCGGGATACCAGTCCAGGAGTGGTGTCGAGTATTCTCCAGGTGGTTGGCGAAATCGCGCGAGTCGGCGGTGAGTCCCTTTTACACTATACGGACCAGCTTATGCCTATGTTTATCGAGATCCTTCAGGACCAGAGTTCGCCCACAAAGCGAACAGCGGCGTTGACAGCCCTCGGTCGCTTTGCCAGCAGCACAGGCTACGTCATCGACCCTTACGTAAAGTATCCGATCCTTTTGGATATCTTGATGTCCATTTTGAAGACGGAGCAATCGGTCAGGATTCGTCAAGAGACGATGAAGTTGGTCGGAATTCTCGGAGCACTGGATCCTTACCGCCACAAGGTACGTCTTGGGTCCACGTTTTAATCATTTTGAATGCCCCGGGTCCTTTGAAGGTGATCGCTAACCCAAAGTGCGTTTGATATAGCAAATGGCAATCGAAAACCAGAGACCGGACCAGGTTGAGAGGGCAGACAATTCGGATGTTGCATTACTCATGGCAGGAATCGACCCTGCAAACGACGAATACTATCCAACCGTCGTCATCAGCGCTCTCTTGAAGATCCTAAAAGACCCCTCTTTGAGCCAGCAGTACCAACCCGCGACCCAGGCGATCGTAAACATCTTTCAAGCACTTCAGCTTAAGATGGTCCCCTTTTTACCACAGGTAGGTCGACTCTATATTCACCGCATGCTTGAGTGGCGCATCATGAGGCGATGCCGTGAGTCAACCAACTTACACGTTTTTTTTTTTTTTTGCTCCATAATTCTCGCAGATCATGCCGGTGTACCTGAACATCATGCAGTCAGGGACCCTGCACAATCTGGACTTTTACTTTGAAAAGATGGGTTTCCTTGTCCTAGTGGTCAAACTCCACATTCGACCCTATATACCCGACCTCCTCAAGCTGATCTTTGACAACTGGAGCCATATCGGACTTCAGGGACGTATCATCGGCTTGATCGAGAGTATCGCTATCGCTCTAGAGGGCGAGTTCAAGGTGTACCTGCCAAAACTTCTTCGGTCTATGTTGGTCGTTCTGGACACGGATCTGTCGGAGAAACACCGTGCCTCGCTGAGGGTTCTCCAGGCGCTCGTCAAGCTCGGCTCGAACATCGAGGAGTATCTGCATCTAGTTGTTCCGGTCCTCGTCAAAACATTCGAGCGAACTGACGCCCCAATGAATCTCCGGAGGGCTGCTATCAGTACAGTTGGAGCCCTCTCAAAGAGGATCGACTTTTCGGACTATGCCTCCAGGATCATCCATCCGCTAGTCAGGACCTTGTCTGCGCCGGGACCGGAACTGTCAAATGTGACCATGGATGTTCTCTGTCTGCTGGCGGTGCAGCTCGGCCAGGATTACCTCAACTTTGTTCCCCTTGTTCAAAAGGTAAAGCTGGTTCAGTGCTGTCGTTCATAGGCCTCATTTATAAGCTCTGTTCCGTTCTACTCACACAAACTTTTCCCTTGAACAACAGGCGCTGGTGAAAGAGCGGATCAACCACGCTAACTACAATCTGATCGCCACCAAGCTTCTTCACAAAGAGCCATTGCCATCGGTGTCAGAATTGGTTGGCATGGGTGACGATCGGTACGTAGTTTCGACAGATGTACCACAGCCATTGTCGGACGACAAGAAGCTCCGAGTCAACCCAGTTGCTCTCAGACGCGCATGGGACACTCAATCGCGCTCTACAAAAGAGGATTGGACAGATTGGATCCGTCGCCTGACTCTGGAAATGCTAAAGGAGACGTCGTCTCATTCACTCCGAGCATGTGCTGAAATGGCAACTTCCTTCCCGCCACTTGCACGCGAACTCTTCAACTCGGCCTTCATGTCTTGCTGGACTGTCCTCCCCGAGCAGTTTAAGGTTAGCTACAGTTCAGACACACGCGTACCATTCTAGTTTTGAATTCCTTGAGGTCAGCTCTAACCAACTCTACACTTCTTCATTTTAGGGCGAGTTCGCTACTGCTATCAGGACAGCCATGACTGCCCAAAACATCTCTCCGGAAACCATTCAGGTTCTCCTCAACATGGCCGAGTACATGGAGCACGACCACAAACCACTTCCGATCGACATCAAAACTCTTGGAAAGTACGCATTCACCTGCCACGCCTATGCCAAAGCATTGCATTATCAGGAGCTGGAGTTTATGACGGACCATTCGACCAGCAACATTGAGAGTCTTATCAGCATCAACAACCACCTTCAACAGCCTGACGCAGCAGCAGGAATTCTTACCTATGCGCCACCCCATGAGCTGAAGGAGTCTTGGTACGAAAAACTGCATCGCTGGGAAGATGCCTTGGCCGCCTATGAAAAGAAGCAAGCCGAGAACCCACAGGATCCAGTGTTGACGCTGAAGCGGATGCGTTGTTTGCACGCGCTTGGAGAGTGGGATGCATTGTCGTCATTGGCGCAGGAGAAGTGGGCCCATGCTCCTAGCGTGTTTCGAAGGGATATGGCACCTTTCGTTGCTGCTGGTGCATGGGGTTTGGGACAATGGGATCTTTTGGATGACTATATCTCGGCCATGCAGGAGGAGTCGACGGATCGAGCATTCTTCAAGGCGATCTTATCTCTCCACCGCAACCAGATTCCTCAGGCGCAACAGCAGATCGAGCTCACTCGGACACTACTGGATACGGAACTGACAGCACTTGTTAGCGAGAGTTACAGCCGAGCCTACAATACGGTCGTGCGTGTGCAGATGATGGCGGAACTCGAAGAAGTTATTGCCTACAAGCACTATGGAGACCAACCCGAGCGTCAATCGACAATCCGTAAAACGTGGATGAAACGCTTGCTGGGATGCGAACGGAATATCGAGATCTGGCAGAGGGTTATCAAGGTCCATGCGATGGCGCTCACCCCGGCAGAGGACATGGTGATGAGGATCAAGTTTACGAATCTGTGCCGCAAATCTGGACGTCTGCGACTGGCCGACCAAGCGTTGGTGTCGCTCGTAGGACCCGAGAATTCCGAGATGGAGTTTACAAGGATGATTCAAGTCACCCATCCACAGGTTATCTATGCCAAGCTCAAGTGCATGTGGGCGACTGGAATCCGGGAGCAAACTCTCGAATGCCTGCGACTATTCACGGACCGCCTCGCCTCGGACTTGGGTCTGGGATCAACAGGAACCAACGGGACAGCTTTGACGGCCGCTCGTCATTCGGAAGGCTCAGACGAAGACTTTTCACGGTTATTGGCCCGCTGCTACCTCAAGCAAGGTGAATGGCAGTTCGCTCTTCAGGATGGGTGGACCCATGTAAGTGTTGAGCTCATTTGGTAACTGCTTGCAGAGTAGACTGTTTTGCGTTACGAATGGTTGCTAATCGTCTTGGTATTATTATGCACCAATAGGACTCCATTGAGCATATCTTGATGCCCTACCGATACGCGAAGCACCTTGACAAGAGCTGGTACAAGGCCTGGCACACCTATGCTTTGGCCAACTTTGACGTCATCTCATTCTTTGAGAAGGAGGGGCCTGCGGCTGCCGACCAAGTCCATCCCTATGTTGTCCCATCGGTCACAGGATTCTTCCGCTCGATCGCCCTCTCTGCTGGCAACTCGCTTCAGGACACGCTCCGTCTTTTGACACTCTGGTTCAAGTTTGGCCATAGGAAGGAGGTGAATGAGGCCCTGGCCAAGGGCTACCCGACTGTCAGCATCGACACCTGGCTTCAAGTCATTCCTCAGCTGATCGCTCGTATTCACGCACCCAGTCCGAGTGTCCATCGTTTGATCCACCAACTTTTGTCGGACGTCGGAAAGGCACATCCACAGGTTTTGGTTTACTCTTTGACGGTCGCGTCCAAGTCACCCAGCGTGTTCCGCAAGAATGCAGCGTTGGCCATCATGGAGAACATGCGCCTTCACAACCCGGTCTTGGTCGATCAGGCCTCGATGGTCAGTCAAGAACTGCTACGTGTCGCGATTCTTTGGCACGAAATGTGGGAGGAGGGTCTTGAGGAGGCGTCCACGCTAAATGCTCAAGGTGGACGGAATATTGACGCGATGCTGGATATCCTAGAGCCACTTCACAGGATGATCCTCAAGGTAAATGTGCACTCGATGTACAGTTGCTTTCCAACAACTCACACTGGCCCATGCTCTCTTTTTTGCTTTTTACTAACCATATTATGTGATGCATGACATGGTCGATAGCCGCCAGAGACTATGCACGAGGTGTCATTCGTGAAGGCATTCGGAGAGAAGCTGGAGAAGGCGTATGGTTGCTGTACCAGATTCAGGCAGGCGAGAGATGTCAACGAGCTGAACCGCGCCTGGGATATATATTTCCAGGTCTTCCACAGCATCAAGAAGTTGCCTCGGCTAAACACTCTGGATCTTCCTTATGTGTCGCCTCAGCTCCAAAACGCCCGGGACCTGGAGCTCGCTATTCCAGGGACGTACCGAAGCGGCAAACCCGTCATCAGGATCTCGTCCTTCAATCCCACTCTGACCATCATGGGTTCCAAGCAGAAGCCGCGTCGACTGATGATGAAGGGAAGCAATGGACGCGAGTACGAGTACTTGTTGAAGGGACACGAAGATCTTCGGCAGGATGAGCGTGTGATGCAACTCTTTGGACTGGTTAACACTCTCCTGGCAGGAGACCCAGAAACATTCAAGCGCCACTTGAATATTACTCAGTATGCGGTCATTCCCCTTTCGCCTAACTCGGGATTGATCGGCTGGGTCCCTGACACGGATACCCTGCACAACTTTATTCGGGAGTACCGTGAAAGCCGCGGATACTCGTTCTACATCGAACACCAGCTGCTGACAGAGATGGCGCCGGAGAAGAGCTATGACCTTCTGACGGTGATGCAGAAGGTGGAAATCTTTGAGAACATGTTGACCAAGACGGTGGATCGGGGCGAGGACCTTTACAAAATTTTGTGGCTCAAGAGTCGAAACTCGGAGGTTTGGTTCGAGCGCAGGACCAACTACACGAGGAGTTTGGCGGTCATGTCGATGGTGGGCCATATCCTTGGTTTGGGCGACCGACATCCTTCGAACATTATGATGGAAAAGAACACAGGACGAGTTGTGCATATCGATTTTGGCGACTGTTTTGAGGTGGCGATGCATCGACCTCAGTTTCCTGAGAGGATCCCGTTCCGCCTGACAAGGATGTTAGTAAAGGCCATGGAGGTCAGCGGTATCGAGGGCAGCTTCAGGAACACCAGTGAGAATGTGATGAGGGTCTTGCGGGAGAACAAGGAGAGTGTAATGGCGGTATTGGAGGCCTTTGTTCACGATCCATTGATTAACTGGAGGATCTTGCAGACCAGTCCCAGACAGCGTAAGTTTGAGAGGCTACGAAGCAGTTTGTTTATTTCGAGCAATGACATGTGAACTTGGAGGGTTCGTCATGCTTTCATTATTAACACAACGACTTTTGGTTTTGCTGTAACATTAGAAGCGGCTGTAGCACAGAGTCGTACTACAGCTGCAGCGCAGGAGTCGTTTCCTAAGGATCAGGGTCGCAGTCTTCGGAGACCACTTCCGAGCGAACAAGAGCTGGTCAATGACAACTCTGAAGGTAAGTAACAAGAACAGCAATAACGGTCAAAATCCTCCGCCGCATTGGCAGTCGTCGGACTGTTGTCATATGCTCTATTGTTGCGTAGTATGGATACTAACAATCGCCCTTTATAACTGATTGCTATTATAGTGGAAATCCAACCAGAGCAGTTGAACCAGAGGGCTGTCACCATTCTAAACAGAGTGACCAACAAGCTGACGGGACGAGACTTTAACCCGGACCAGACATTGGATGTCCCTCAACAGGTTCAGAAATTGATCCTCCAGGCCACTTCCACAGAGAACTTGTGTCAATGCTGGGTCGGCTACTGTGCATTCTGGTAGTTCAGTTCCCTTGTGTAGGCATCTTTTGTTTTATTTTCTGCTAGTTTTTACTTTCATTCTATTTTTCATTCTTCATATTTTTTTTCATTCGTCGATTGTGTTATCCCCCTCTTCTCCTATGTAATCTGCCCAGTTGTTTTTTGATTCTTTTTTTCCTTCTGTAGTGGTTCTATGTTAGAGTTGTTTGTGTGTAGGCCCCATTTCGTGTACAATATAATCGTTAAGTTATGAAGCGCAGTTTTCATGGCAATCTAGACCCTCTGTTTTTTATTCTTTGCCAACTTTTGTTATTTACGAGGTCGTGTCCTTGCTTCCCGGTCCTGGTTTGCAACACGCTGAGAGAGCGGTGTGGATGGTGTTTGTGGGTTAAAAGGATGAAACGCGTGAGGGTTGAGATCAACATTTTGTGCACGTACCGGGGTGTACAAAAAGGTACATCTCCCGCCCAAACTATTGGTTTCTTTTTATTCTTTCTTCTGCACTCCTCATCGCCATTTTATCTTCTTTCTCTATTTCCAGTGGGGTGCGCGTCTGCTTTAGGCTTGTCTCGTTCCCTCCCCCTACCTTCTTTCACACTGTTTGCCCACACTCCCCAGTCTTCCTCCCCTTGTGTATAGTTTGATCACCATCATCACACCATTTAACACGTAAAAAGGAACAAGTACAATGTAGTGGCGCAAACTTATCAGAAATTTTCCTTGTCTTTGTATCACTTTAGTGACAAGAGGATGTCAAGAAGGGGCCAAGAGGAGTCATAAACCCATACGTAAGTGTCCGCGTACCTAACTTGGGATGGGTGGCCCTTTGATCATGTCAAGGATGTGAGTGCGCCGGAATGGCGGTGGCCATGTGCTGTTGGAGGAAGAAGCAACGGGAGTGCTTCGCATTTCTTCAGAGGGCTAACATGGGATTCTGAGGACTGATATGGCATTCCGGGGGCTAACTGATGGGTTGCGGGAACTAAAGGGATCGGGGGAACCTAGGGGTCGCGGGGTTATGGGTTCGAAGAATGATTGTGTGTCCACCCTTAATGATGGCACATTAATGGAGCGCGGGCTTTCCTGTGCTTATGGTGACAGCCGTTCAGGGGCACTCCGTTCCGTTGTGAGCTTGCGTTTGCAGCTATGCAGAACTGAAGCAGTGGGGCACACAAACGCAAACATATGCCTATGATGACACTACTACTGAGGTCTAAGACATTTTCCGCTTTCGGCCGTTCCTTAACAACAGTGGCATTACGGCAAACCGAGGGCTGGCTTATTTTTTTATATCTTCCTTTTCAAACTATTGACCACGGGTACCCAGTTTGCGACCTCCTCGCGGTGTGCCCTGGGCTAGGGATTTCTCGCTGCAAGAACTCAGAGGCAGACGGCGAGCCCTCCAATAAAAACCTTTTCTTTTCAACGTTTCCTTTTTGTTTTTTTTTTGTTTTTGCTTGATGAAGAGATTTTTGAAAAACATATGGTTGGAATGGCATGAACGGGGGTATGGAGTAGGCGAAGCTGAATTGACAATTGACATTGCTGCCCCAGCTTAAGTCTGATTGTTCTTGCATGACACAAATGAATGGCCCCACTGAGCGAGTCAACTCTCTAGTTCTCCGCTGGCGGTCATACTTGGATTGAAGTAATTTGTTCAACATTTTTTTTGCTGTGTTTACTTGACGGATAGGAAGGTCGGGACGAAAGGAATTGGAGTGAGGAGTGGGGAATGAGAGAGAAGTAGAGATAATGGCTGCTACTGTTGTTGTTTATGTTGTTGTTTAAGTTGTTGTTAAAGAGAAGAACAAACCAATGCGAAAGAGACAACCAGAACCAAAAACAGAAAAAGAAAAAAAAGAGAGAGAGAGAGAGAGAGAGAAAGAAGATTAAAAGTGTACAAGGCACGTTTTCAGAAACAAGTTCGCTTGTTCCAATGGTATGGTTAACATTTTTGAATGGAATAGATGGTTATCCGGCTTTGCATCCTCTCACGTCAGTCGCCGTCAATGCGGTCTGTCGTTGCCAAGAAAAAGCGGCGAGAAAAAAAACGTCGGCAGTGAATAAAAACAAGTAGAGGGTTGTATAGTCATCTTTAATCCACCTTTTATTGACGTTATTGACGTTCAGAGAGGGAAAAAGGGGTCTGATCGGAGTCTTTTATTTTTTTTTGTTGGTGTTATCTCATCAATGACTGGGAAGTGCCACTGTGGGGGGACGAAGAGTGGCGAAGGAGATAGTGGAAGGAAAGGGTCGTTACTGCAGAGATGGTAGAAGTGATGATAGCAGTGGAAGCTACACGACTTTTTTTACCAGGGCCAAGTTCTGGTCTGGGTAGGGGTGGGGGCGGTGACAGCGCCGCTGGACCAAGTAGGCTGAGGGGTTGCAGTCCAGGTGTTGTTGTAACCCGAGCTAGCAGACCGGGTGGCACGAGGACAGGGAGTGCCAGTCCAGGTGCTGTTGTAACCCGAGCTACCAGACCAGGTGGGGCGAGGGACGGGAGTGTCAGTCCAGGTGCTGTTGTAACCCGAGCTACCAGACCAGGTGGGGCGAGGGACGGGAGTGTCGGTCCAAGTGCTCGAGCCGGTGGGGGTAGGGATAGGAGTGGTGTTGTTCCAATCAGGCCAGCAATCGGTCAGGCCGCCGCTTGGGTAAGGGCCACCAGTAGGGTAAGGGCTGCCAGTAGGGTAAGGGCCACCAGTAGGGTAAGGGCTGCCAGTAGGGTAAGGGCTGCCAGTAGGGTAAGGGCTGCCAGTAGGGTAAGGGCTGCCAATAGGGTAAGGGCTGCCAGTAGGGATAACAGTGGGGTAAGGGCCGTCAGTTGGAATAACAGTGGGGTAAGGGCCGCCGTCAGTGGGGTTAGGGCCACCAGTAGGGTAAGGGTCGCCAGTGGGGATAACAGTGGGCAAGGCCGTGTTGGCGTTGATGAGGGAGGAAAGGGAGGAGGAATAAGGCCTGGGAAGGGCGTCGGAGGTGGATGCGAAAGCCAGCGCTGCAGCGATAAGGATGGAGGAAGTGATTTTCATTTTGAAAGACTTTTATTATTTTTTGTGGTTTTTGTGTTGCTTGAGTTGTTGTGTTTTTGATGAGATGGTTGCGGATAGGTGATGGGTTTTATACCTTTTTCTTCTCCAGCGGTAGGAGGGAATGCTTTGGGTTCGGTATGAGAAAAAGCTCTTGGTAGGAGTGGATGCCGTGGATAGGGCGCTGAGCTGGATGGTCTTTCAATGAGATCAAGTATTACAGACATGTAGGGCGCGACTTGAAAAGAAATATGTACTAGAAGTTGAATGATTGCGTCTTGCTTTTGCTTTGACTTGATCGGTATTATTAATATCTATGTTGTTTTCCATGAACACCCCTATGCGATAACAGAGTTATTCGACAAGCAATATCGGGGAGAAAACAAAAGAAAACAATATATAAATGGCATCGTCGTCGTCGCACATCGAGAGAGGGAGCAAACAAGAGGATGGGCGCTGGAGGAGGTGAATGATTCTACGCCTGACCCTCCATTGAACGCGTTCCTGAATCAAGTTTCGCTAACCGACCAGTAAGGCTTCACCGAGAGTCGAAAATTTCGTTCCTACTAATTTTAGTTTGCATGGATGTCGGACCCTGTTGCATCCTCAGGTAAAGTGATTTATCTTTTTTCAACTTATGCTATTCTCTGACACTTGACAAACTGTTGACATAGAACAAGAATAAAAAAACATAATCACAAAATGACCATCAATCTGGGCTGTAATGTATTTTTTTCTTTAGATGCTCATTGGCGTAGAAGTGTGTCATTGCAGGATTGTCATTAGACACTCAAACCATTCCATGGTACCCATGCTCATGTGGCTTGTTTCTCGATCTATGGATTAAGAAAACACCAAAACGTCTAGAATATGTGCGGGACTACCGTCTCACCGTCCGCATAACATCAAGGACAATTGTCAATTATTTTAATCGCAAAACGAAACAATGTTATCAACAGGGAAGTTGCATGATGGGAGTTCCCTAACATAACGCCCAAACAGCATGCAGCATAGGGCTGTTATTGTTGTCAAGGGGAGGGGTTGGCCTTCTACTTGAAGGGGAAGCAACGCACTGGGGGTGGACTGTCGAGAAGCTTTAGAATTTTTTTTGCCTCTCCTGATCTTTTTGTCCTACACTTGACTGGACCTTGCCTGCCACTTCATCTTCCAAAGTCAAGCAAGGGAAGGGAGCAGGGGGTCAAAAGTCGTTTATTTGAAGAGTAGCTTCACAAGGGAGGCACGGATGGTGTTTTTTTTCTTGATCATTGCAGTATCCCCGTTCCTTTTAATGGCAGTTTGAAAGTGCAGTGTGCACTAAATGAAAAGGGTAAGGATTAGTGTAACATAAACCGATACAAAAAAGGACATTGGCTGTGAAGAAGTAATTAGTTGCGGCCCTGCATTAAAGTCGAAACTATAATGCTTGTGCATGCCCGTCGATGAGCTATCATGGTGGTTGTACTTGTTTGTTTTCTCCAAGGCCATACGATACGATAGGACATGCGGTGGATACTGTGTAGTGTGATGAAGTCGTCGAATGGTAGGATAACAAAAATTGACGCGTAAACGAGGTAGTATGAAAACTGGGCTAAAGTTGTGAGAGAGACACAAAAGTATGTCCCTCTCGTTGTCTGTCAAACTCAGTGGTGGTGGCACAAGTGAATGCCACCATGACGCCGCACTTGTTTGTCACTGAAAACGATACGGACTCCAAATTACAAGGACAAGCTACAACATTCTCCACTTTTCAACATTCCTCCATTCTCATCATCTCTTTCGCAAAAAACAACATGGGTACGATACCCTTGGACCGGAGAGGGATACATTCATGGATTCTATCCTACCCTCTTTACCGAGCTGATAATGTGGGCGACCTCAAACTCGATCGGAGAGAAACCCAATTGGGTGGTCGAAAATCAAGGAACCGGAGATTGTGGACAAGTGGAGGCAAGAAATCCTTGCGGTTGGACTTGAGCGAGAGGTCCGGTACCAGTTGGGAGAGGATCAGCTGGATTGTATCTTCAAGGAGCTCGAGTGGCATGCGCAGAGGCACCGCGACCAGATCGATAAGACCGCCTTGGTGCCGATCGATATTGGCATCCAAGGGATGCGTCGGTCAGATGGATTGATCCCGGAGGAGCTCGGGTCGGTTAGTACAGTGTGTCAGGAAGCTAGAGGATGTTGCTGATGCCAGGAAGGATTGGCACCCGGGTTCCAACAATCAAGTCCTGGATCTGGTTCACCCTTCTCTGTACCCTTTCATTGCTGGTCGTACTCGGGTCACAGCGGCCCACCACTGGACTTCATCACCGCAGGAAAAGTACTCGACGTCGTCCCGGCTCCCAAATCAAGCGCAGTCGACTCGACCTTCTACTCCAAAAAGCACCAATGGCTACCGACAGACCTTGGTGTCTCCCCCGAGGGGAAAGTCAAGGCAAAATCGTACATCAACAACCTGCACCCGGTCGAACACAAGGAGATGTATCCGGTCCTGGAGGAGACCTTGGACAAGGTCCTACTGATGTTCGAGGGGGTTCTGTCTGCGATTGAGGCCTTCCCGTTCAAGGTTAGCAAGCTGAAGGAAAGCAGAGACTGGTACGATTCGGACTTGAGCGATATTTAGATCGACGAGACCGAAAGCGATTATGACGATGATGACGATGATGATGATGATGATGAGGTCAGCGGTGGCGACGGCGAATAGAAGGACGACAAGAAAGTAAGGAAGCTCAAAAAAGACCGTTTACCCCAGCCAGTCAAGATCCCAGAGTTCGTACCACAGGATGACCTTCCAAGTTACAGCCTCAGGACCCAATACAAGCCCCTCCAAACGGTCGTCAAGCTGGCCAACATCGAATTGACTCCCAATAATCAAGTGTACGCGGGCGGCACTTGGCATGACGAGAGAATGGCGAACGAGAATATTGTCGCTACAGGGATATATTACTACAACACCGAAAACATTGGCGACTCGCGACTCGCGTTCAGTATCCAAATCAAGGAACCAAAGTGCGAGCAATCGGACGATCGAGGAGCAGAGCACCTGTATGATGTTATGAACAAGGATGCGCTGATTCAGTATATGGACGGGATTACGACGCAACAGGACCGTTGTGTGGTGTTCCCCAACATCTACCAACATCAGGAGCAGTCTTTCGGATTAGCAGACCGGACCAAGCCCGAATCCCGAAAGCTGTTGGCTTTCTTTCTTGTCAGCCCTGAGGAACCGGTCCTATCGACGACATTTGTCCCTCCACAGCAATAGGAGAGGGTTCACGTGTTTTCTTGCGGAGGTGAGCGACAGGTTGCCAACTGAGCTGTTGCGTGTGGTTGGCCAGTTGGCAGACTGGCCGATGGAACTGGAGGAGGCCAAAAGGCATAGGGAGGAGATGATGAAGGAGCGTCGTTAGTTCTTCCAGATGGTCAATACCGAGCTGTTCGAACACTAATTAATCGATGTATTATCTCCTGTTCAGTGTGGGCGAAATGTGAAATGAAAAAAGTTCACGCGTAATCAGACTTAAGGGTTGATTGATCAGTCCAACCTTCTTCGTCTCGGTTTGTGATCGTTGCATTTGTCCCCCTGCTTTCAATTTTGTATTGTTCTGTCACTGCCGCACTTCCCCCTCGCCATTGTTTAACCTCTTTTCGACCTCTCATTCAATTCTTTTTCTTTCTTCATAACCTTTTACATTACGCCTTCCTCCCTCACCCCCCATCACCAATTCCTACCTACCAACCACACCACCTCCTTCTCTAATCATCAACAAAACACAATGCCACTCCCACACCCTTGGACGGGGAACGACTACGCCTGCGGGTTCACTCCAACCCTCCTCCCAGAACTCCTCGTCCGCGCGGCGTCCAACACCATCCGTGAGAAACCCGACTGGTGGATCAAACTCAACAACCCTGAGATCGTCGCCAAATGGCGTCAGGAATTCTTGGATACCAACGCAGGGCGCGAGTTGCGGTTCCAGATGACAGATAAGCAGATTGATTATTTAGTGAAGGAGTTGCAGTGGTATGCGGAAAGGCGTCAGGAGCAGGTTGATTTGAAGAGAGAAGGACAGGGGAAGGAGGGGGAGGTAGTAATTGATGTGGGAATTGAGGGGACGAGGAGGGCGGATGGGTTGGTTCCGGAGGAGCTGAAGAGTCGGTTGGTCAAGTGTGTCAGGAAACTGGAGGATGTTCCTGATGAGAAGAAGGATTGGCACCCTGGTTCCAACAACAAAGTCTTGGATCTCGTTCATCCTTCCTTGTTCCCCTTTGTTGCTGGTCGGACCCGAGTCATGGACAAGGATGCCATCCCAGCACTGGAGTCTATCGGACAAGGGGAACCTAAAGACGTCCCACCCAAGCCCAACAAGCACCGGGATATGTATTACTCTAAAAAATTCCAGTGGCTCTCTACCGACTTTGATGTCACCCCCGAGGGCAAAACCAAGGCCAAGACGTACATCAACAACTTGCACCCAGTCGAACACAAGGAGATGTACCCGGTTCTGGAGGAGATTCTGGACAAGTTTTTGCCATTGTTTGAGGAGGTCTTGGGGGAGATGGAGGTTGAAGGAAAAAACAAGCGGTTCAAGGTCAACCCCTATGAATGGCACGAAGAGATGCCTGATTTCGGCGACGATAATGAGGCTCGTTGGGCGTATGAGAAGGTCCGTATCCCCAAGCCCCTCGAGATCCCAGAGTTCACACCACCCGAAGAAATCCCCAAGTACGACCTCAAGAACACCGGCAAGCCCCTCCAAGTCATCGTGAAGCTTGCCAACATCGAGTTGACACCCGACAACCCCAAGTACGAAGGCGGTACCTGGCACGTCGAGGGCATGGCAAACGATAACATTGCCGCCACCGGGATTTACTACTACCACTCCGACAACATCTCCGAGTCGCGTCTCAACTTCCGGATCCAGGTACACGAGCCTGAATACGATCAGTACGACGACAGCGGAGTCTTGCACATGTACGATCTCGAAAACGAAGGTCCCCTTGTCCAACCCCTTGACGGAATCATCACAAAACAAGACCGGTGCCTCGTCTTCCCGAACATTTACCAACACGAAGTCCAGCCCTTTGAACTCCAAGACCCCACCCGTCCCGGAACACGCAAGATTCTGGTCTTCTTCCTCGTTAACCCAGAAGAACCTACGCTCTCGACAACTCGTGTACCCCCACAACAAAAGGAATGGGTTCAACATCGTGTGGCCTTTGAGCATTCAGTGCAGGACAAGTTGCCGACAGAGTTGCTGGACGAGATCTATTCGATGGTCGATTGGCCGATGGATCTGGAGGAGGCCAAGACGCTCCGGGAGGAACTGATGAATGAACGCAAGTACCTTGTCAAGAATCTCACGGCTGATGTTTTTGAGCGACCCTTTTATCTCTCTGAGCATTAATACTGCTACTCTGAACAGGTAGGCAGAATAAATAAAGATATGTATTTTATGTGCAATTATTTACTACATTAATGTTGGAAGAGAGTCCATTGGCCACATATTTCTCTACTTGACGCGTGTGTGTGCCTGCGTGCAAGCTTAGAGGATAAGGGCAAGGGCAATAGCAAGACCTGCAATAGTAACAACGGTATCAACAACCAAAGCCCCAGCCGCAGAACCAGGCTGCTTGACATCCGGGACAACAGGATTCGTAATCACAGAAGGACTAGAGACCGTCGTAGTCGTCGTTATGGGTTCGACCGTCGGGAGCGTGGGCGTAGTGACAGGAGGCGTGGCATTGGTAGTAGTCATAGTGGTTGGCTTCTTGGTGGTGGTGGTGGTGGTGGTGGTGGTGGTGCAGGGAGTCTTGGTAGGCTTCTTTGCAGTTGTGGTAGTCGTAGTTGTCTTGGTGTCGCATGTGGTCGAAAGCTTGGTGGAGGTAGACGTTGGCTTCGTGGAAGTAGACGTTGACTTGGCAGAGGTGCTTTTAGTTCGAATGCTTACGCTTGTGCTCGTGATTACGGCGGAGTTGGCCGGCGCGGCATGGGCAACAGCAGAGACGGCCAGAGTGATGGCGGCAACAAGGATCAGATTGAACTTCATGACGGTATGTAAGTTTCTTGAGATTTTGTAATGATTAGTGAGGAAAGGGTATAAAGGATTAAGAAAATAGCAGTGGCGTTAAAGCGAAGGATAAGAAAAACTGGTGTGGGAGAAGGTCTTTGTGGTTCTTATAGTTATAGGTGGAGGACGATGAAGGATGGCAGAAGAAGAAAAACGTCCGACTGACACGATAGACATGTCCATCTGCAGATTTTGCTTTTCCATCCTACGCCCAACGCACGACTCTTGAGCATGTGGGAACCCAAAAAAAAGTTTCCAATACAACAAATGCGGCGACGACGCTGAGGAGGTGAGAAAAAGGGCATCAAAACCAAGAAAAAGAACAGCGAAGCTTCGAGGCGCGGGAGAGACGGGTCACGTACTTTGGAATGTTGTCTACCGCAAGGATGGACAGACATAGAACAAGAACAAAGAGAAACACATTCTGACCAAGCAAAGCAATCAGCGTTGGCTGTAGCATTTCTCGTGTACACTTGCATGCACACGTTCCCTCTCTTTACTTTCTCTTGTATCCCTCGCCCTGCCCTCTCCACCACCTGCTTTGCATCAAATCAAAAATAGGGTTGTTGGCACTCTTATTTTAAGACTAAAACTCGCGTATGATGCGTAGCTGCGTGGCGTGTGCATGTGTGCGGCTTTTCTTGCCTTTTGTCTTTGTTGCCTGCGCTTGGATCCACGCATCCCTTTTGGGTTCGGGGAGGTGTGTGCGTCGTGTCTTTGAACAACAAATCGGGGTCGGAAACCCTTGCTTCTTGGAAAAATGGGCGTCGATGTTTACACGCTTTTGTGCGTGGGTGCATGTGTCCCTTGTGCCTGAATTATTTTTGACTTTACGTTTGTTGATTTCTATTCGAGGCTACTAACAACAACGCAAACGTATTGTTGTTGACTCTCTTTTATCTGTTTTTCACCTGCTTGCTTGCTTGCTTCACAGATATTCGCCTTATGTTGGTAGGCAAGAAACACAAACAACACAAAACAGAAAAGACACAAACAAACCCCATTCAAAGCAATGGCATAGGGGTTGCAAAAATAAAAATAGTATTTAGTTGTTAATGATATAGTTGATAGTAAAAAACACTTCCTCTACGCCTTCGCTCGCTTGCGGTACGCCTCTTCCTCATCCTCGTATTCCTCATCATAATCATCTTCCTCCCGGTCATCGTCCACATACTCGTTGCCCAGCTGGTGATTACTTGGCTGATGATGGTATGTCTGGTCGTATCCTCCTCCTCCCTGGCTCATCACTTCACTACTTGGATAGCTGCTCCCTTCATCCGATCGCGGTGTCGACACCTTGCGCTTGTGGAGGGGAGTCGACGAAGACGAGGATAGCTTCAGTCCCGTCACATTCCTCGAAACAATCGACATGGGTGATGCAGACGCCGACGCATCTCCGTGGTAGCTCTCCATGCCGCCGTTGTACGTCTGGTGTCTCTGACGAGCCTTGGACGAAGACGAAGAGTTGACACGCTCCCTCTCGCGACGATGGCGATCACGCTCGCGTTCCTTCTCTCTCTCCCTATCACGGTCTCTGCTTCTATCACGGTCTCTCTCCCTCTCGCGATGACGATCTGGCGTACGGTCTCGTTTCCTCATGGACGACGACGACGATGGCCGCGACTTCTTGTGCTTTGATTTCCGATCGCGACGTCGGTGACGAGCTTCCGAGTCCGAGTGTGAATCAGAGAACGAGCGCGACCTCGACCTTGAACGCGAAGAGTCTGAGTCCGAGTCCGAGCCTGAGGATGAACCAGAAGACGAAGATCCAGACGAGGACGACGAGCCTGAACCAGACGATGACGATGAACCCGACCCTGAAGATGAAGAACGGTGTCTACGATGCTTCTTCAATGATGCAGTCGAAGGCTTGCGCTGATGAGACGACGATGACGGTACAGTGGAAGGCTTGGGTGAGACCTTTGAGGAGGACGACGACTTGCCGCCCTTGGATTTCTTCCTCTCCAAAATCTTGCGTTGCAAATACTCGACCTGCTTGCTGGCAAGGGCCATCATCTCGTCCGTATCGCTACCACTCGAACCTCCGACATCCTCCATAGGCTCTGACTCCTGTACTGGGGCTTCCTGCTTCCGCTTCCTTTTCTCTTTGGGCTCCTTCTTGACATCCCTCTTGGCTTCCTTCTTGCTAGGCATCTTGCCCAACTTGATCGTCAGCTTCAAACCAGTCTTCTTGGCGCCTGAAGTGTTGTCTCCGTCTCCTTCAATCGTCACCAACTGCTTGCTCTCCTTGGTTGAAGTCCTGCTCCGCTTCTTAGACTGGCTGGCAGGGCTGGCAGGGACTGACGAAGCTGTCGTCGGGCGGTCAAGATCATCCTCGGTACGGTCCGAATCGCTATAGTCTCCTTCATCGGCCCCCTTCTTCTTGTTCCTGCTGGCCGCAAGCGAGTTGTTGAGGGCAAGCTGAGCTGCTTGGTTGCGAAGAAGTTTCTTCTTTGTCGCCGGCTTGGGGTTCAACACAATGTCGATCAAGTGGTCCATACGACGAAGCACAACCGCCTCCTTGGGCCAAACAAATTCTTCGGGCTCTGCTGGAGCTGCTGGAACCTTGGGGGCAGGAAGGGCATTGGCTCCTTCTTCTGTCTTGGTCTCGGCGGCCAGTACTGAGGGGTCGTGGGTGCTGGGAGATTCTTCGTCATTCTCTGTCTTGGGAAGGACAGTGTCGACGGAGTCAGTGACAGGGGTCTCTTCCTTGACAGCCTCAGGCGTAATCTCCATCGCAGATCCGTTGGTCTGATCCAAGTTAGTGTCAAGAGCCATGTGGTCAGTGGGTGGCAGAGTAGCATCACCATTCACCTTGGGTGCAACGTCCTCCACACTACCCATGACAACCTCTGTCGAAGAGCTCTCCACCTTGGGCTGGTCTACAGAGCTGGGTGCCTCGGCGCTCTGCTCCGCGACGACTCCGTCCATGGCCTCCAAGGTGATCGCTGGGGTTTGTTCCTTTTCCTCCTTGATGCCATCGACGGTCAACTCTGACTTAACATCACCGTTCAGAGGAGGCTGGTCGACCTCCATTTCACCACGTTCTGCTGCAGCTGCGGCCTCG
Organism: Linnemannia hyalina; assembly: GCA_019671135.1. Taxonomy (NCBI): domain Eukaryota; kingdom Fungi; phylum Mortierellomycota; class Mortierellomycetes; order Mortierellales; family Mortierellaceae; genus Linnemannia; species Linnemannia hyalina. The sequence continues at coordinate 3,145,853 of JAHRHY010000001.1, forward strand.
GCGGCCTTGAAATCCTGTCGCAAAATGGTGAGCGTCTGGCTGATCTTGGCAAAGGGCAGGTCCTCGTCGCCAACAATCAGATCCTGTCGGTTGATGCCATGCTTGGCAAGACCCTCCAGGAAAGGACGGTCGTGGACGCCAAGCTTCCACCAGCTTGGCAATCCAGGCGAGCGACGTGCAGCCGCAAGAAGATCGTCCAACTACATATTAGTCAAAAAGTAATAAACGTAAGTGTTAGCGATACCTAATTCGAAACAACCAAATTCCAACTGCTGCAATTCACGTTCATGCAGCACGATAAACTTACCATAGGGTTGGTCAGAACGTCATCACGGATAATGTTCATGAGCTCGACTCTCTTCAGAATACGTTTGGCTCTGTCCAAAGGAAGGCCGTCTCCAGCATCATCGCGATCCTCCTTCTCCTCGTCCTTGTCCTCCTTGTCCTCCTTGTCCTCATCCTTGATGCCATCCTCAGCATCGTGGCGGTTGTTTGAGGCAAGGCTGGATTCCCTGGAGTGACGGCCAGGCTGAGTGTTCTGCTTGTCAACGACCTGCTGAGAGATCTTCATGACATGGTTATAGTACTCCTCCATAACTTCATCAGGCTTCTTCGCCAATCCTGCGAGCTCCTTGAACCGGGTCCAGTCGTGATGCACTGTCAACGTCGAAGCAGTGTGATGACGCGAGTGTCGTCGAGAACTGGAAGAGTGGCTGGGATGATATCCGGCGTTCGAAGATGCTGTGCGTGACCGACTGCCGAGCAAGCCGGGTTTCGATCCGTTCCTGAGTCTGACCACGCCGAAAGAAGTGATCGTCCTGTAAAAGTCCGCCTTGTCCTTCTTTGTCCACCGTGAGGCCACCTCCAACTCCTTCTGAAGCTTCTTTTCCTGAGCGGCCTCTTCACGTTGGCGCTGGCGGTCCTGGCGCAGCTTCTCCTTGGTCTTGTCCTTCTCAACCAAGTTGGACTTGCGAAGCTCAATCTGGTTGTGGCGTTGCAATGCCGACATGATCCTTCGCAGACGAAGACCAATGTCAGACTTTGAGGGCCAGGGCAATGCCTCATCATCCCCCTGATCGGCGCTGTAGCTGGTGTGACCGGACCGGCGGCTGGTAGTTCCCTCGCCATCATCGTCGTCGCCGCCGTCGTTGCTAGCGCGGAAATCGTACTTGCGTCCATAGAAACAGAATTCGGGGTCGTTGCGGACAGCCTCGTACTGGGGCTCAGTAACAAGGTATCCGTACTTGATGATTGCCAACATCAGATCACGATCCTCGTCCTCACCCCACCAGGTTGCTGGGGGAACTCCGGCAACATGTGGGATTACCATCTGCTTGGCGACCTCCCAGTCTCTGGGGATCAAGTTGCGGATTGTGTGGATCAGCTGGACTCTGAGCACCAAGTTGCGGCCCTTCTTGCGGATGTGGTCAATGTACTCCTGAGTGGCGTTGAGCAAGAATGAACGGAACTCGATCGTGGACTTCTTGCTGGCCTTGTCATAGGGAACATCATTGGCGGAGACCGGTTCGAATCCGTTGGCATTGTCGCTCTCCTGCAGAACTGCCTCAAGTTCACCAATCAACTTGTGGTCATCCTCTGATCCTGAAGCCATGTCGCGCATAATCTGTTGGACCATACAGCGACCGACGGCGTTCAAGTCCTTCTCTGAACGACGGGGGAAAAACACCTGCATCTGGTCCCAGCGGCCGTAGCCGTAAATCATCAGCTTGCGCTCGAACATCAGCTTCTCGGCCATGCTCCAAGGGCGAGGCGCCTCACGCTTCTTGAAGTTATCCTTTTCGACCTTCTCTCCAGGGTTGGCATCCTCGAAATCGGGGTCAGAGACATAGTCCTTGTCGTCGGAATCGGATTCTTCCTGTTCCTTGCCGAATCGCTGAACCTGACGACGACTACGGGGTGCATTGATGATGAGCTGGTCCTTGGCAGTAATATCCATAATGTCGACCTTCGCACGTTCAGCCCACTTGTCCCAGAACTGCGGATCGTTCACGTCGACCTCCTCACCACTTGGGGTGGACGAGAATGTCGCCTTGGAGAACACAGAGCCCTTCTCGTTGCCGGTATGCTTAATGACGGTGGTGCGGCGTTCCAGAATCTGATCGATATCTTCCTCACAGAACCTAGCACTAGTCTCGTCGTCATCCAGAAGTGCTCCGTAGGCTCCCTTCTTCAACAGCTCCTCGACCTCCTTCTTGCTGAGCGATGACGGGGGCTTGGGCATGTCCGAAAGGTCGTCTGAGCTGGGCATCACGTCCATCTTTTGCAAGACAGCCTTGTCCAGACCGAGCTTGATACTGGCACGATCAAACATCTCTTTCTCGTATGTGTTCCTGGTGACCAGTCGGTAGATCTGAACTGGCTTGGTCTGTCCAATACGATGACAACGAGCTGTCGCCTGAAGATCGTTCTGAGGGTTCCAATCACTGTCAAAGATAACGACAGTGTCGGCGGCCGTCAAGTTGATTCCCACTCCTCCAGCACGGGTACAGAGCAAGAACACGAAAGAGTCCGGCGATGTCGAGAAACGATCGATGGCAGCCTGACGCATGTCTCCTCGAATGGATCCGTCAATGCGCTCGTAAGGATAAGCACGGCCGCGAAGGTAATCCTGCAGGAGATCCAGGCACCGTGTCATCTGCGAAAAGATCAAAACCTTGTGTCCGCCTTCCTTCAGTTTCTTCAGCAACTTATCAATCAGGACCAGCTTTCCGGAGGCCTCAATTAGGCACTGGTACTGCGCCTCAGGCGAGATGGCGTTCCTTTCGGCAACAATCCTGTCCTCGGCGCCTTGAATCAAGTATGGATGGATACAGCACTTGCGGAGCTCCATCATGACGTTGATAAGACTGGGTCCGGCAGATCCGCCCTTCTTGAGGAATCCAAAGTTCTTCTCGAGGATAGCTCTGTAGAAAGCCTTCTGGGTGGTCGTCAGCTCGACTTCGATAATGGTCTCCTCTTTGACTGGAATAGACTTTTCCACGTCCTCCTTAAAGCGTCTCAACATCAGAGGCTTCAGAAGTTGCTGGAGCCTGTCGACCTCGGCTGCCGTCTTCAAGTTGCCGTACTCTGCCAAGAACACCTTCTCGTTACTATAGAATGGAATTGGGGAGAGCTCGTTAATATGCTATGTATGGGTTCATATCTATGATGTTATCGAAGAAAAACCGAAGGGCAATGTCACTTACACAAAACGATTAGGCTCCAAGAAGTTCAGCAAAGCAAAGAGCTCGTCCAACGAGTTCTGAAGAGGGGTTCCTGTCAGAAGAACACGGTGCTCCAAGTTGTACGTCTTCAAGATCTCCGACACTTTAGAGGCCTACATCAAAATATCAAGATGAATTGAGAGTTGGGTTAGAACCAAGGTGCAATTAGGTGTGATTGCGGCACGGGTCATTGAAGCAGGTTGCAACTGATGACTTACAGAGTTCTTCAGTCTGTGGGCCTCATCGACAACGATGGCTCTCCATGCGATAGGTTTGAGCTGTGCAGACGCTGCCACGATCTAAATATGTAAAATTGAATAGAACATCAGTCCTCCTGAACATGTGATAACAATGATAACAAATCATCTTGTGATAGGCCTAAAACAATTACCATTTCGTAGGTCGTGATCAAAACGTCAAACTTGTACAGACCAGGAACAATTTGACCCTGTATGTTGGAGAATGAGGAGATGAGATGAGTATGTATGTTAGTCCACACTCTTTGACAATTACAATTTTCCACAGACTTTTTATAACAATAACAGATGCAATTTACCTGGGCGTCCTTGTAGTAAAACTCGGTGTCGACAATCAAGTTTCTTGAAGGCGAGTTGCCGTGGTACACGATCACGTTCATGTCTGTCCAAGCCTCAAACTCGCGGTGCCAATGTGGGATCGTCGACAGCGGCGCAATGACCAGGAAGGGTCCTCGGATGTGATAAGTGTTGTGGATCTCGTTCAAAAAGGTGACCGACTGAACTGTCTTTCCGAGACCCATCTCGTCAGCCATGATACAAGCCTGATCGTTGAACCAACAGTCAAGAAGCCAGTTGAGTCCTTCCATCTGATATTGACGAAGCTGATTGCCATGCTTGAACTGGGGTGATTCCTTCAGCTTGCGGAACGCTCCACGAGGTGGGCGGGGAAGCTGTCGTGCCTCAGTCGCATCGGGGATGATCTTGCGCGAGTAGAACTCGTGCACCTTGGTAGCGTCGATTTTCAGAATCTCATCTCGGAGCTCCCAAGTCGAACCTTCATAGGGGGTGTTGCACCACTTGACCAAGAAGAAGATCTGCACTTCGCCGTTGGGAGTCGCCAATTCTCCTTCATCAATGATACGGTCAATCTAGTTTCATTCAGGGATAAACGTTAGCTTTCCGGGTCTAGCTTGGTCAACAGTTCACTAAGGTCATGCACTTGCAATATTGGTATTCTCACCTTTACGAACGATGGGTTGAAAAACTCATAGTCCGCCTGCTGTCCATTCTTCTCCATGAACTTCTTGACGCGGTTCTTGCCCAAATGCTCGCCGTCCTCAATGCGCTTCCTGGGGACCCAATCAACATGAAGATAACTCGAGAACTACAGAAAAAGTAATTGTATCATTGCGTAGTTAGTTGAGATGTTCCTTTCATAAGCCAGACTTTGTGTGAAGGGTTTTAAATTTGCGGTTACAAATGAGAGAACCCGCATTTACCTTGTACTTGATCAAGAGTTCCTCCTTGCCTTCATGCGTTCTCCAGGCCAGAATCTTTTCCAGAGTCTTGCTTCCCATGGGGACCAGTACAGGGTCGTAAGGGACAGCCCAATGAGACGCGTTGCCTCCAGGCTTAGCGACCTTCTTTTTCCTGCCGACGGCCTTCTTGGCAGGTGGAGGCGTCTTGCCCTTGAACTCGAGGTCGGACTCTTCAGAATCGGATTCGGAACCGGAGGATGATCCATCCCCACCTGAACTCGACGATCCAGAATCGGAGCCTGAAAGATCATCGCTAGCATAACCAGAGGCAGGTCCTTTTGGTTGTTGGGCTGACGCTCTTGCAGAAGGTTTCCTGGTCGATGCCGCGGTGGCTTTGGCTCCTCGTCCTCGTGTCGATGTCTGTCGTGGTGGCTTGGCAGCAACAGGGGCCAGAGCCTGAACTTGAGCCATTACTTGTTGGGGTGGCGCCATCGGAGCTGCGATTCCATGTCCATTGACCGAGAACTGCTGTTGGAGATGTGCTGGCAATTGGCTGTAGGTGTTTTGATGGACGGCAGATGGCATATGCGCCTGAAGCAGTTGTTGCTGCGGTTGATACTGCTGCTGGTGTTGCTGATGCTGTTGATGTTGCTGCTGGTACTGCTGCTGCTGCTGCTGTTGTTGATGGACATGCTGGTTGTGTTGGAGTGGCTGTTGTTGCTGAGGATGCTGAGGATGAGCCATGATGTGCACTTGCTGCTGGGCCTGGAGCTTGACTTGCTGTGCTTGTTGGGCCTGTGCCTGAGCTTGCGCTTGAGCCAGTGCCTGCTGCCTTGCCAGTTCCTGTGCTTGTGCCTGCGCTTGGGTTTGAGCTTGAGCTTGCGCTTGTGCTTGTGCCTTTGCCTGGGCTTGTGCCTTCGCCTGAGCTTGTGCTTGTGCCTGCGCCTGCTGCCTCACCAGTTCCTGTGCTTGTGCTTGTGCTTGCGCTTGAGCTTGTGCCTGAGCTCTAGCCTGTGCCTGCTGCCTGGCAAGCTCCTGTGCTTGCTGGGCCTGCTGCGCTTGCTGTACCTGTGCCAGTGCCATCACCTGCGCCGAGGACATGGGTGGAGATGTCAAAGGCGAGGTCAAATGCGATGAATCCATAGCGTAGGAGGTGGACGGTTCGTACTGCAATGACTGGCTGTAGGGAATCGTCGGGCTCGTGTATTGGACAACAGGTGAACCGTATCCAAAGTGCTGAGGCTGCTGCTGCGGTTGTTGCGGTTGTTGCTGAGGCTGAGGCTGCTGTTGTTGCTGCTGCAAGTATAACTGTTGTTGTTGGTATTGGTATTGCTGCTGCTGTTGGAGGAGATATTGCTGCTGCTGAGGCGTCAGGTTACTCGAATGCAAATCCAATTGAGGAGACAACTGGTGCGACAAATGCTGCGTCCGTTGAACTTGCTGCTGCTGCGCTTGTTGTTGTGGTTGCTGTTGCTGCTGCTGCTGTGGTTGGTGGTGATGGCTGGCATGCATTTGGTGGAGTTGTGGTGATACTACTTGTTGGTGCATGGGCATGTGGTGAGGGTACCCTTGCTGCAACTGCTGTTGCTGCTGCTGCTGCGACTGCATCTGCTGGTGGGGCGAGTGCTGGTGCTGTTGTTGTTGCTGTTGTTGTTGTTGCTGTTGCTGTTGCTGCATCATTGGCAGGAGTGCCTATTCAAGTGAACAAAAGCAATCAAGTATCATGTTAGTGATCCACGACAAGAGAAGGAGGTATGAAGACATGAAAGGAGTCAATATCGCGACTACCGGGATTATTATATTGGTGGCAAAAAGATCAGTGTGCAACTTGGCGACCATGAAATGGCTGCCAGGGTTCTGCTGTGCAGTGCAAGCATGCAGTCAATAGAACATATAATATCAACATCCTGTTTGTTATTGCGAGTCCTGTTCCAGCTGTGCATGGTCCTCTTCCTGGATCCTGTACTAGGATATGCCATCAAACATGGACATGCATACGCTCTCTTCTCATTCAAAGCCCAATCGAAGAGTTGCTGAACCACTTGCCTGATAATTATAATTAGGATCCATTATGATCGTCTATGTGATATGCTGTAGTTGTAGTTGTCGTTGTCGTCGAGAGGAGAGGAGAGGAGTGCTTGTTCTTGCTGGTCAAAAATGGTTGCAAGTTGATCCTCAGAAGGTTGAAATAGCGGATGCTGATCTGCGGCAGAATAGGTAGCAGCTGATGTGTGGGTGGGCCGGAAGGTAGGGGATCGTCAGTTGTCTCGGGCGGACTGAAGAAGGGTGATGGGGAGGTTCTCTAGGTCGGAAGGGAGAGTCGACGGGCAGTCCGGTGGTTGTAAAAGAGTTGGAGTGGTTGAGCGAGGCTGTTGTGTGTGTCGAGAGAGGGGGTAGGGTGTTGGAATGTAGACACTCTTTCTCGCTCTCTCGCTGTAGTCGTTGGCAATCTCTTTTTAGCGGAGGCGACGAGTGGTGGGTCGTGTCGAATGTGGGTGAGATTGAGCCAGTTGGATGACTGTAGATCACAGCTATAGGAGTGGGTAGGTAGGTTGTAGGTAAGGTCCAAGTGATTCAGAGAGGTGGATTGGCAGAGAAGAGTGAAGTAAGGGTGGAGGGTTGAAGGTGGAGGCGGGAAGTGGGGAGGTGGGACAGGGAGAGGGGGAGAGAGAGAGAGAGAAAAAGAGAGAGAGAGAGAGAGAGAGAGAGAAAGAGAGGAAGGAGATCAGATCAGTTTGTGCACTTTAGTCCGTCCGCCAGTCAGTCGGTCAAAAGGGAGAATAGGAGGGAGAAGGGAAGGGAAGGGAAAATTAATAATGTGTTGCCAGTCCAGTCCAGTCCAGTCCAGTTCCAGTACGACTACAAAAGAACGGCCAAGCACACACACGCACACATTCACACACACACACACACACACACACACACACACCTCATACTGGAAAAGGAAGACGAAGGGCGGGTCGACTGTCGCTCTTCGTCCCTTGCCCAGCTTGGAATTGCCTTCCTTGCCTTGCGTTTGCCGCCCTTTTCTCTTTTTTTTTTATCAAATGCTACCTCTCTCCATAGGTCCCTACTCTTTTCTCTCTTCTTCTCCCTTTTCACTTTCCTTACTTCCTTCTTCACTCTCACCTCCACACTCACACACTCGCACTCTCTCTCTCTCCTTCTCTGTCTCTTACTACTTCCCTTCTTACCCCCTTCTCCTCCTCCCCTCCCATCATCATCTCACTTCCCTCCATACCCTGCCTTCCTCCTCTCTCATCCTTCACCCACCCTCCAACATATCCATACTCCAACACATTAAAAACAAACGACTTACCTTTGCTTTCCTTTGAAGACTTTGACTTATGCCACTTAAAATAAAAATAAAAAAATCTCAATCACCGATGTCGGTCGGAGCAGTGGGGAATCAGAAAAGTGTTAGTGAAAAGGAAAACATCCATCGACAGGACAGCTTACGAACAAGTTTCAGTGCCAGAGAAAAAAAAAAAAAAAAAAACTTATTTTTTTTCCCGTTCGTCCTTTCTTTGCAGCAAGTGCGATCGATAAAATTCTTTATTTCGATAGGCGTCATCGCTTGCGAGTGAGTCAACAATGGGAGGACGGTGGGTGTGTGAGGGTGAAGAAGAGGAGGTGGGGGGGGAAAGAGCGGAGAGTAAGAGTAGAGAAAAAGAGGGTACAGTATATTAAAGTGGGAATGGAAGGAGCAAAGCGTTGACGAAGCACTGAAGAGAGTGTAAAAGAAGCCTGGGAAAGAACCAAAGGAGGATAAAGAAAAGAAAAAAAATATCCAATGTATGGAGAGGCATGGGTCTGTTTCATAGTAATGCGTGGAGCTACAGGAAGGGGACAGAGACCAGCATGAAAATTATCGCTTTCATGAGCCGATAGCATGTTCCTTACCAAAGTTGAGACCAAGGGTTGAACAAAACAGCACGCCAGGTGTCTTTTTTTTATTTTGAGTAATTGAAGCTCTTCAAGCGTTGCATTAGGGTGATATGATGAGTGCAGTTGGGTATAGGTAGCATGGAGAACAAATACAGAATACAAGAGAAAAAAGAGAAAAGAGAAAAGAGGAACGTGAAAAGATAAAAGAGAAAAGAAAAAAGAAAAAAAAAACGCTTACTTCTGCTGCATTGATGCAGCCATGCGAGCTCGGTCGCGGCCGACAGCCGCCATCAAGGACTCCAGCTCAACCTGGAACCGGTGGATCTCGGCATTCTTACGTTGCACCACCTGGACCCACTTGGCCTTCCAGGCCTCCAACCGTTGATCCGTCTGTCGCTTCGCCTCCAGCACAACCTCCTGGAGCTCTTGATCCCGCCTCTCCAATCGTTGCTCCAGTCGCAGGACCACCTGGTCCAGTTCCTCAAGCGTGTGATGTGAAGCCCTCCGTCGCTCATCAGGTCCACCCGAGGCGGACAATGAGCTCATCGACTCGCTGTCCTGAGTCGATGACCTCCGGTCCATCGAAACTCCCATTGGCTCTTGCTTGTCCTTCAACATCCGGATACGCTCCACCACCCTCTCCAACGCAATCGCCCGGTCCTTCCAAACGCCCAGCTCGCCGGTCTTTTCCTCCAAGCTTCGCTCCAAGCGCTTGTAGTCGTCGACTGTCCACTCTGGAACACCACCTGCGCCTCGATCACGCATCGCCAACTGGATATCAAACGCCTCCTGAAGCTGCTCACGAAGCTGGTCACGCTGGCATGTCAGCGACATCATCCTAGTCCGCATAATCGCCATCGACTCGGCGTTGGCTGCATCCTTCTGTGTCGATTGCTTTTGTTGTTGTTGTTGCTGCTGTTGCTGTTGCTGGTTCCGCTGGTCCTTTGTATCCTTCTGTCGCAGAGCGCTGTTCTCGTCCTCCAAACGGGCCTTGGCAATCTCGGCAGTGCTCAGCTTGGTTTGGAGCTGTTCGACCTGATCCTCCAGCATCCTTGCCAACGTGAGCTTTTCACGGATCAGCGTAGCGTTCTCGGCCTCGGAGGCAATAACACGCCGCTGCTCAGCAGCCAGACGGAACGAAGTCTCCAGATTGATCCGCTCCAGCTCCTTGACCCGAGCCTCTAAAACTTCGACGATCCCGCTTGCGCCGTTGGAGGAAGTGGGGGATGTGGTCGAAGGTGATGCGACCACAAGCCCCTCCACTGTCGCCTGGGAAATGTTGGGCTCCTCCGCATCGACGTTCAAAGATCCTCCTCCCACTGCAAGTGCTTTGCGGTTGGCAAGAGACATCTGGTCAAACTCCATGACCTTGTCCAAGTACGCGTTGTGGTAAAACTCGGCCTCAGCCTCTTTCGTCCGGATCCTCACCAGCAAGCCCTGGATGACCTTGCGAATCCTGCCTTGCCCTTCCTCCGTATCGGCATCCTCCAGCTTCTGATTTCCCATGGCCTCATGCATGTCCAATAGCTCCTCCAGCTGAGCAACCTTGCGTTGACGCTCGGCTTGCTGCAGACGCAGCACTTGTTCGAGAGACGACAACTCGACCTGCAGGCGTCTATTCTCGATGTTCAGACTCGTGATGCGTTCCCGAAGTGCGCTCTCCAAGTGTGTCTCATCCCCAGAGCCCGTCAATCGCAGCTCTGGACGAGTGTGACCAGACTGGAGGTATTGAGCGGGCTTGACCAGGGTTGCCATCGGGATACCAGAGTTGTTGGACGATCGGATACTGTGGAAGCTCTCCACGGAGGCGGTCCGTCGGAGGCTTTGCCGGATATCAGCCTCAAACTTGGAGAGTCGCTCTTCCAGATTCAGTTTGCCGACGTCGGGGTGGCTGGGCATGTTGGTGGTTGTTAGGGTCTCGGTCGATGTCGGCTTCCGGTCCAAGGTCTTCGGACGTGGATCCTTTTGTTGGTGTTGCTGTTGACTGTCAGAGTGTGAAGGCGTAGGTGATCCTTTGTTTGCCGTATGGGTATCCGAATCTTGACCGACGGTAGTGTCTGCCTCTGCAGAAGAACTCGAGGAGCTACCTTTGGAGTGTTTGGCAGAGTCCACAGATTCGATCGACTGGAGCTGGGCCAGTATTCCTTTGCAGCCTTCTCTGAACTCTTGAATATCGCGCTCGAGTTTCTGCATTTCCTTGACCTTCGCCTTTCGCTCCTCCTCTAGAACTCTCTCCGTGAGCTTAAGTCGTTCCTTCAGGTCGGTCATCTCGGCCAGCCGCTCATCCTCCTTGTCCTTGAAATTCTTGCGCGCACGATCCTGACTCTCCTGCGCCTGTTGCAGCAACAATCTCAGATCCGTTGTGCCGTACTTTTGGACATCAGACTCATCCAGGTCCGCTCGGAGCTGCGTCAATTCCGTCTTGAGCTGGTCCACTGCCTGCAAATGGCGCTTCTCAGCCTCCTGTCGAAGTTCTACAGAGGTTTTGAGTTGCTCTCGGAGCTTTTCGTTCTCCTCCTGGTATCCCTTGACGATTGCATCCTGCTGAGTCATCTCGTGTCCGATCTGGTCCAGCGTTTGATGGTAACTCTCATAGGGCTTGGCGGCGGTTGTGTGCAACTTCAAGAGCTCATCCTCGTACTCATGCATGACCTTGAGCGAGTGGTCTAGCTCCTGCTGCAGGGTCTTGATCTCGTCGTCGCGAATGCTGAGTATCCGGAGCAACTCGGTATTCCTAGTCATAATGTACTCGGCCTCGGTCTCCATCTGATCCTGAAGGTCCTCCGATACTCCGAGTGAATGCGACGAGTGGGTCTGGTCGTATGCCGCTGCACTTGCTGATGACTTGGAGTTTCCAGAAGTGCCCTGGTCAGACTGGCGCTGCTTCTGATATGAGTTACTGGGAGCGGATTCTGACGAGGATTGGAAACGACGGCGGCTAGTGTACTCCTGCTGAAAAGACTCTACAGATGGGTCCTGAGGGTACTCGGATGAATGCCTAGGACCGTCGTCGTAGCTCTGATGAGGAAGCGAGCTCTGGTCATGATCCTGCCCTGGGAATGCGAACCTTGAATACCGATCCTCACCATGGTTCTGTCCAGACTGACCAGAGTCGTAAGATGTCTCCATGTAGCTGGATTGGCGGCGATGATGCGACTGTCGATGTGGGCCAAAGTCATCAGAGTATTTCGATGAGATGCTGGGTCCGCCAGGTCGAATGGACGCGTTGCTGAGTTTCGCAGACGTGGCTCCATCTCTGTTAATGTTGGCGCGTGGCGTACCAAGTGATCCAGAGTGGCTGTCCGATCTTGACTCTGGGTTGGACGATGTCGGGGATAGTGTAAAGGAGCAGCGACGGGGATAAAGCAGTCCATCTGGATTCCTCCGCATGTCCTGTTGCTCTCCATGGTAGGAAGCGTAACCTCGCAGTCCAGGTGAGAGGTCCGGAACAGGGATCCTGATCTGCCCAACCGCCATGGAGCCATTTGAGTGAGAGGAGGTCGATGTTGGAAGCTTGCCCTCCTTTCCACGCTGATTTGCACTCTGATCTTGGCTTCTAATGTTGCTTGGTTGAATAGCGTCGGATGTGGAGCGTTGAGGGGCCTTCGATGTAGAGTTGGCCTTCGATCTGGCTATCCGGAGAGCCTCTGCCAAAGCAGTGCTGGGATTACTCAGATCTGCAGGCCCTCTGTCGGGCTCGGCCCGAGGGGTCGAAGAGCCAGCCCCGTTGAGCTGGGAGTGACTGCCACGTGCAGCTGTTGAAAACGATGCTGATGGTGACACTGCGGAGACCACAGTCCTGGAGGATGGTGGGGGGAAAGGGTGAAAAGGAGATGGCTGTGAAGTTGCCCCTGTGAAGCTATTAGAATGGCGAATAAAAAGAATTATTTACAGGGACAAGGACGGGAGGGAGACGCGTTAGTCGCATGAGCTGTAATACGATCAAGTCAAGCGGTAAATTTTCAAAGAGAATGAGAGAGTGAGAGAAAGAGAGGAGAGAAAAAGCTGGCGGGAAGATAGGGATGCCTTCCCCTTGGACAGCTCGCAGTACGGCATGTCTACATTTCACAATGCCTAGAGGCTTGAAAAAACGTAAAGCTGGGAAGAACGACATATTGTAACCTCACTGGGAGGGAAGGAACCATCCCGATGGTACAAAAATATACCGGCTGTAACAGAGATCATGCCTGCACATCATGTGGATGTTCAGCTGGGAATGTTCAATGGGAAGGGCAGGACTAGACGGACGAATGAACGAACGAATGAAAGATGAATGATGCCTTACCTCTGCTTGGGTCGACTACTCTCACTAGCCCTGTTTGGACCTCTTTCTCGTGTTAGGAGCGTGTCCCGATCTTGAATTCCACCTTCCCGATCATCATCGTCATCCAAGGATATGCTCACAACGTCGTCTTCCAGATCAGCACGTCTATCAGCCTGTTGTCGGTTAATTGTCCGTTGGTTGTCGTCGTCGTCCTCGGCGCTTCCCTCTGCGACTGCGTTGGCTGGCATTGATGTCCGACTGGCATTGAAGGGGGGCAGTCTCTTGGCGGCCGTCATTTTTATGACAGAGTTGCTTCGTAGTGGCTGTTGGTGAGTTGGGGTTGACGCAGCCGTAGTTGTTGCAGTTGTTGTTGTCAGATCGCCAAGTAATGCGGGCTGTCGAGAAGAGAATAGATCAAGGTCTCCTTCGCTCCCGCTGCTGTACTGGTAGGAGCTGGATGCATGTCCGTTGTGATATGAATTACCACCCGTTCCAACTCCGCGTACCGTTTGAGGCGAGCCTTGTGGAGTGGTCAGGTTAGAGAGTGTCTGGTTGGCGTTGTGAGAGTGGCGTGGTTGGAGGGTGCGCTGGGAGTCGAGGGAGTATCCGAGGGATGAGGACGACTGACCGTGCTGCTCATGCTGCTTGTAGGCTGTCGAGGCTGAGTGATCCATGGACGAGACGGAGCTATCCTCGCCTGGCTCGTAATCGATAGATGACAAGGTTCCTCCGGAGTGGTGCCTAAAATGTGGCTTATCCAGAATCAATTCTGGGTTCATGAACACGGGGCGCGTCTGCTGGCGATAATGCGGGCGAAGGCGCGGCTCGGGCTGCTGGGTGGTATAATGCGATGGAGTCGAGCGGGGCGGGTGCGGGATATGGTACACAGGCTGAGGGCTGACTGAATAGTTGTCTTGCTGCGGGTCGTCGGGTAGGAGGATCTGCTGCTGGCGCCAGGTGATAAAGTCGTAGTCGCGAGGTTGGTGATCGCGCTGGTGTTGGTGGTGGTTTTGGTTATGGTGGAGAGGAAGTTCGAGGTGAGGGGCGAGGTTAGTGTCTGTAGTGATGAGAGGAAAAGATCGTTGTGCCATTGAGGTTGGGATGAAAAGTGGGAGAAGCGGGGAGAGGGGAATGTGATTCAGAAGGGTGTGAATCTGGAAAGCAAAAAAAAAGAAAGAAAGAGGAGTGTTCCATGGAGGTCTTTATCAAGTTGTCTATCCTAACCCCCTACTTTTACCCCCTTTTGACAGTCGAGGGTGGAGCCAGTGCCCTCAGGGCAGAGAAGTAAAGGCAAAGCAAGGAATTATGTGTTGATATGAAAACAAAACACTTGGTCTGTGGTCGAACACCCCCAAAATGAGAAAAATGTCCTATTCGACGCGACTAAAGGACACGAGCAAGGGAGAGACGTGGAGACCAGAAAAGGGGCGATGGAGGAAAGAGGAGACACTGCAGATTGCAGCCAAGATAACAGGCCTAGCAGGAACAAAAGAGATGCGAGGAAGGGGAAGGAAGGGGAGAAAAGGAAGGGGGAGAGGGGAAGGAGAGAGAGAGAGAGAACGAGAGAGGGTGGGACGAGAGAACGAATGAATGAATGAATGAAAGAGGAGGGAGAGGGTACTTACAGCAGGTAGTTCTAGTTAGAGCTAGGGGTTCGGATGGGACGAGGGGGAGAGAGAGATAGGACGACAAAGAAGGATTGGGGGGAGTAGAGTTGTGTAAAGTTAAGTTGTGCGTCTTTGTTGGTATTGGAGTGTTGGAGTGGAGAGTAAAGAGAGAGAGAGTGAGGGTGGCGTGAATGGTGAATAGTTGATTGTGAATGAGAATGGAGAGGATGAAGTGTATGAATGAGAGTAGAAGAGAAGCAAGGAGGGAAGGAGTGTGGGCTGAAGGGAAAAGGAGGAGAAGGAGAGGTGGGAAGGGTGAAGTGAAGAAGAGTGCAAAGTGAGTGAGAGTTAGTGAGAGAGTGAGGGTAGGATGATGAAGGTGAGAGGATAAGTGAGAAAAAGGTGAAAGCAGTGAAGGGAGGATGGATGGAGAAGAGGAAGAGAGGTGGGGGGGAGAGAGAGAGAGAGGGAGAGAGAGAGAGAGAACAACAAAAACAACAACAACAACAACAACAACAACAGCAACATCAACAATAATAATAGTAAACAATTGACCAAGAGTGAATGCAGCAACAACCAACGGGACCATCCATCGTCCATTGCCCCATTGCCATTGGGCTAATTGGGTCCACCACATCATAAATAATATGAATGTACCGTATTCCTGTCCCATGAATGGGGAATGAAATGGGTGTGGATGAGAGAGAGAGTGGGAGAGTGAGAGAAAAGGGTTGCATGCCTGCCTGTCTCAACATCATCCCAGAAATTGAATAACCAATTCAATCGATCACCCACCCTTATCCTCATCCTCATCCTCATCCTCATGGCTCTCGGCATGAAGTTTTTTTTTTTTTCCTTTTTTTTTTTTTTTTTTCTTCTGAAAGCTGGCTCAAGAGATATCCCGAGTGAGCATCCCATCCCTCCCTTGCCGTTCTTATTTCTGTCTCTCTCTCCCTCTCTCCATTCTTCCCTCTTTCTTTCTCTTCTCTTTCTAGCCTTGTTGTCGTCTTTCACCTATCGATGCAAACAACAGCAAGACCAATCGTCATTCTCAAAATAAATGCATGCGGGGGCCTGCGGGGGGTTCTGCGGGGCTCGGGAATGGAAGCCATCATCCTACCATCCAATGCCGATGCATGCTATTCCCAGATCACTCAAGAAGGACAATCTCTCAATGCAACCTCCTATTTCTCTTTCTTTTTTCAGGGCAAACACCCTTTTGTTACTTTTCCTGCTGTTTTTCATCTACATCATCAAAGTGCAATGCACCATGGGACACCAATGCACAAGGTTCTTGTTTGGCAAGAGGTCGATGCGAACAATATAACTATATCCCCATTTGGTGCAGTGTGAACGCTTTGCCCCTTCAGGACACATCAACAAACAAAACCAAAAGAAAGAAGAAAACCCATCTCCTCCCCGATGAACACCATGTCGTCGTTGTCTGTAGTCCTCTGAACATGGTCTATCTCTCTCTGTCTTTTCTTTTGAAATCAATGCAAGCAAACAGGGAGCAAACAATGACAGAAAACCACCTCCAATGGCTGGCCCTCGAAGCTACTATCTACATGCCACATACTCTCCTCCTCTTTTCTCTTTTCTTCGCTACTTCATTACCTCCTTCTCTCTCCTTGTCGGCAGTAAGTGGGTCCCCTCCTTGAACTTCCATTCTGGCCCAAAAAGTCCGCCTCCCTTTTCATGCGCATGGCACAAAACAAAAGGTACTCTTCGATATTTTGCCTCTGGTCTCTCTCTCTCCCTCGATCTCTCTCTCTCACTCTTTCTCTATCCCGACTCTCCCGTTTCTTACCTCCCTCGCCCTCTCCTTATCCTCCTCCTCCGTCTTCGTCTCTTATCCTCCCCTTCCCTCCCGCTGGAACCCGTTGGGGCTCGTTGGAACCCATTTGTGTGACAAACCACTTCCATCCACAGCCTCTTCTTACTGCTTCGCACAAAAAAAAAAAAAAAAAAAAGGCGAAAGAGTTGAGAGACAATAGCTATGCACAATGACCATGAATCCTGGGGTTTAACAACATGCAACTTGTGTTTTATTAAACTCTTTTTTTTCCTATGAGTGGTTTACGAAAGACATATTTGGTCTCGACACACCACACATGTCGACAAGGCGAAATGAAAAATGACGACCGTGCCGCCATTTTGTTTGTTAAACTACCCTACACAACCTGATGACCCTTTTCATTTTGCCCAACATACTCCTCACTTCACCCTGCCTGGAAAAGACAAAAGAAAACAACCACAAAAACAAAAAACGGTCGAGAGCTTTCATATAATAGAGCACTTGAGCCACATATTTCTATTTTGTCTGCTGTCTCTTACTATTTTATTTTTTTTACCTTTGGAGGGGGCGTTTTGCCAACAGGAAAAAAGTTACAAAGTCAAAGGGCGAATAGAAAAATACCAAAGACTCAGCGAAAGAAATGATCAAAACTTCAAGGGGAGAAGTGCAAGGGACATAATGAGAAAATGAACGGAGAGACCTTTTCATTTTTTGAGACGCTCAATAGTTTGATGTTTTGATTCGGTCCCTACACTAATGAGCAAAGAACAGCCTCTTCTCTACCCCCTTTTTTTTTCTCTCATTTTTTCAGTTGTCAGCAAAACATAACACTTGCACGTTCTGTAACACTTTCAACGGAAAAGGGAGACACTCAATCATCACACATGAGACGACGGACGGTTGACAATGTCAAAAATATTGTTTGTTGCAAATTCAGCTCCTTGAACTGCGTTTTGTCACGGACCGAACCCCATTGTCAGCCAAAAAAATCACAGGGTCATCGATCTTATTTACTCATCTCATCCAGGGCAACTAACAAGACTATGTACCTTTACAATAGACTAGTTGGTCTTCAAACAAACTGGCAGGGTAGGGTATGGTTGGCGTTGGATGAGCATTGATTTCAGTTGGATGTCCGCAATGCGACAAGCAAAAGTAAATGAAACGAAGCACCAAAATCTCTCACCTAGTTCTTCCATCCTCCGTCTTCCATCTCATTTTTTTATTTTGCATTGTTCATTTTGCCCAAAGGTACTAGTTGGCTGACCAAGATTGAAAACAATAACAACAACAACAAAAAAAAAAGTGCGGCAACATTACCATCTCAGCTCATCATCTGCTCCCTGTTCCTGTTATGTTTGCCAATAAGCCTGTGAACAAAAGCAAGCGCAGCTGATGCGGCATTAACTCTCTTTCTTTGCTACTGTCAAGCATGTCGGAGACCATACAAGGTATGAAAAAAAGAACATCACAAGAGCCTTGCTCTCGACATGCAATGTAAACAATAAAAAATATTGCAGATGGAGGGGCTTCAACTTGAGAGAGAGAGAGAGAGAGAGAGAGAGAGAGAGAGAGCAAGAGAAAGAGAGAGTGTGTTCGAATGCCACTATTTAACCACAACGTGGGCGGATCAGAACATGCAGGTCCAGTTTGTGTCCCAAGGAAGAGAGAGAGAGAGAGAGAGAGAGAAAAGTGAGCGAGCAAAGGAATGCACTTTATGTAAAAATTGGCGGCAACAAAAAGGAGCTTTCCATCACCCCTGGATGTGCACAAGGCCATTTAGAAATTGATGGCCCTGAAAGTGCTGAAACAGATAGAGTTGACCTCCATCACATTAACCCGGTGTTTATAAATGACAATGAACGTTCGTAGCTGTAGGTTTCCAAGGCCGTGTCCGTAGTGACAATAGTCAGGCACGGTAGGAAAATAAAAGATACGGCTTGACTGCACACTCCGCCGCTCGTGTCATTTCAATTTTTATTGTTCTCGAAACGTCTATTCAAATGACAGGATATCCGTCATACCCTTTTGCACAAAACGTGGGGGACCAAGCAGCAAGTGAAGTACAGTATCGATCATGAAAAAAAAAAATCCTTTTGAGTTTGGCAACTCAATTGCCTCTTCCCCTTGGTAACGAGGCTTCTTCGGTCTGTTGGGCACCGTTGATAGGATGGCACGTCAGCTCCATGTTCTGCTATTGCAGACGAATGTCACGGGAAGAGTGAAAAGAATGGACCTTGTCAAAGTGCCAGGAGGAGAAGGAGAAAAGCGTTTCCGCTGTTCACAGGCTTGTACGCCATTGGCGAATCAGAGTTGCCACGACAACAGCCAGTCACTTTTTTGCCATCACGCACGCACGCCCTCTGCCTGCACCGTCCGTCTGTACCCCTCTTTCCTTCTTTCGTTTTGTCACACTGCTCACCACCTTATCTCGCCTTCTTCTTTTTCTTCTTCTTCTGGCAAAGGGATCACCAGGACCAGCATCACAAAGAGAAAGGTCATCTTTATACCTCGTCTTCAACCAAAGGAACACATCACCCAATAACAGCACAGCTCCCTCCTTCTCCTTGCTACAAGGAATCACTGCACCACCTACTCATACAAGCGAGGAATAAGCAATTCCCCTCTCTGGCTCCATCCTAACCAACAACCCTCTTACACTCAGACTCACACACTCAGTCGGTAGGCATGATGTTCACCTCAAACGACTCATCCACCAATCCCAGAATAGTCGAACTCTCCAGCAATAGCCCTCTCTCGGTGACAGCAAGCGAAAGCGGGACCGATAGTAACAGTAGCCCCAAACCAATCGTCACAACCCCTACTTCGACAACTTTGCCTTTTATGCCTTCGCCATCTCTTTCTGACTATGGTCTTCCCTCGGCCGCTGTCCTGAACCCCATTTCCATGTTCAACAATACTGCTCAACAGCAACAGCAGCAACAACAGCAACAACAGCAACAACAACAGCAACAGCAGATACTTCAATTGCAGCAACTCCAACAGCTTCAGCAACTTCAACAGAGCCAGCAACTTCAGCTTCTCCAACAGTACCAGCAGCTCCAGAATGCTGGAGTCACCTTGGATGCCAATGCCGCTCTCTCAGCCCTCAACAACCTTACATCGACAAACAACCCTCCAACTTCTGCTGCCTCTGTGGTATTACAACCAGGTTCTCAGACTGTGAGCACTATTGCTCGACCAGCGAACACTACTACCACCACTACAAAGGCCAAGGGGCGTAGCGGAGCAGTAGCAACAACAGGAGATGCGGCCTTGAACTCAACCTCACAGTCACTGCAACCCCTCACCCGGGCGACGAACAACAGTGCCCGGGGGAACGTCACCAACTTTTTGTCCAAACTCTACAAGTAACGTATCCTTGCATGTTGCGGACGACGTTTATGCGTCTAGAAACAGCGATGAACCCAATGCTACCTATCTAACACGAGATCTTCGTTACCCTTTATGTGTCACTCTAATCAATAGTATGGTTGGCAACCCCAGCTCGAACGATCTTATCCACTGGTCCGACGATGGCGACTCCTTTATTGGTATGCAACAACAACAAAAAAACGCTTTGGTCGAAATTTGTTTCCCCTTCACACAAAAGTGTACTGACCTCCAACCTCAACTCTTCCTTTTTTTTCTCCATACCTTATAATTAGTGACGGATCAAGTCAGATTCGCAAAGGAGGTACTGCCAAAGTTCTTCAAGCACAACCTGTTCACGTCCTTTGTCCGCCAATTGAACATGTACGACTTTCACAAGGTGCCACATCTGCAGCAAGGAGTTCTCATGCCAGATTCAGATTCGGAGCACTGCGAGTTCAGTAACCCTCACTTCCAGCGCGGCCAACCAGATTTGCTACATCTGGTCGAACGCAAAAAAGCATCTTCGGCTGTCAACAACGCAAAGACAGGGCAGGATAACTTGATGAGCGCAATTACTGGTGGTGTTGGCGTGGATGTCGATGATGGTGGTGGTTTCGGCGGTGGTCGGGTAGGAGTGGCAGGTGGTGGTGGTGGTGGTAGTGGTGGTGGCGGCGGAGGTGTCAACAAGCGAGATGCTCTCACTCTGGATCTGGGACATATCGTGAAGGAGGTGAACGCCATCAAGCGACACCAGGTTGCCATCTCTACCGATCTCAGGAATATTGAACGGGACCACCAATCGCTCTGGCAAGAGTCGATTCAGGCAAGGGAGAGACATCAGAGGCAACAAGAGACGATCGACAAGATCCTGAGGTTCTTGGCGAGTGTCTTTTCAGGAGAGAAGAAACGCGCACTTGTACCCAACAAGAAGGCGAGATTGACGATCACAGATGGAGAGACTGCTCTTCGCAACTCGGGTGTATCGACTTCAAGACGGTTGGTTGAGGCTGAGGATGAGGATGATGAGGATGAGGATCTGGATGAGGATGAAGGTGCGGAGGAAATTGTTCTGTCGGGTAGCAAGCGGAAACGAGGCCAGTCTGATGCCGGAAACATCAGCGAGCTCACTCCAGGTGCGTTTTTTACTTCGTCCGTTCTAATACTTGGTTCAAGGAAGTCTTGTTATGCCTCTCGTTTCTAAACCGCGATTCTTTGTTGCTATCATAATAGACATGCTGTCGATATTCTCAAACACCATGCAGACGCCGCAAAAGAAACCACTCGCTACAACCACCACAGCAACATCGACAACAGGACTGCCCACAATCCCCACCTTGTCATCAGCCGCCACTGCTCACAACTTGATATCCACCTCACAAATCCCCGACTACCTCCTTCCCAGCCTTCTGAACTATGCCCAACAGAACGCCAACAAGGCCAATAACCTCAACACCACCAACACCACCTCCTCTGCCAACAATATCAAATCTGCTCTTGGAGGAGGAGGAGGAGGAGGAGGAGGAGGAGGAGGAGGAGGAGGCCTTCAGTTCGATCCCTCGAGCCTAACCCTCCCAACAACCCTCCACCCTAACGTCCTGACATCCCCAGTACACCACGACATGCTCCGGTCTATTTCGATGGCCAATGCGCGGGACACGACCCAGAACGCTCAGTCCCTGGCTCCGCCATTACCTCCACCCAACCCCTCTTCTCTGTCATCTGCTCTGCTGGCCGGCCCAACGTTCAGTCAGAGCCCTGCTGGCGCGCATATCACCAAGGGAGTCGATCAGATTACGATGGATCAGGAGAGGTTGCAACAGAGTTTGGATGCTCTTGGACAGCATGGGCTTAATATTGACAACTTTGATCTGGATGACGATTTTGATGGTGGAGGAAATTCCTACCTCAACTCCTTCGGTGAGTATATACTCTCGTGTATTTTTTTTTTCTTCTTTTTCCAAGGTTTGTTTTCTTTTGTCCATATCACCGTGCCATATCTGACCTCAAGGCCGCATGTTCTTCGACACTACTTAGATACAAGCGCGTACCCAGACTTGGGATCGTTCCAGGATGGGGTTGGAGGCTATGGTGGGTTCAACCAGACCAACGACACAACAGCCCAATTCAACCAGCTACATGATTTCCTGACTTCAGATCACGTCGCTCTCCCTGGTGGCTCACCAACATCTACCACCGCCACCACCACCACGAACTCTGCGGTGCCAGCATGGTCAAACACCATGGGCTCCAACAACAATAACAACAACAACAACCATAACAGCAGCTTTCATGTTGGCGCCAATCTTCGGATAACAACCTTGGGAGAGGATGGAGGTCTTGAAGAGCTTCTTGATCTTGGACCTTCATAGAACGCAAAAACTTTACATAACTGAATGGAAGTCGCTTGCTATTATTATTTTTTTACCTTGCCCATTTGCATAGTTTTTTTTTTTTTTTCTTCTTTTCGTACATATCTTTTTGACATTATTAATCCTTACAATCAAACAAGTCTTTTGAAATCTAAAACTGTGCATGTATGTTTTTACTTTTTAGATAAGATGATGATGGGAAGAGAAGAAAAAATGCTATGGAAAAATGAAGATGAAAAGGGGGAGGGGGAATTAAGAATAACGGATGCTAAACCTCCCCCCCCCACTTAGCGTGAGAATTGACGTCCACCATCGCCGTTGGGGCGACGACCACTGTTGGGGTGGTTGCTAGTCTTCTTGTCCCCCGAGACATAAGCCTTCTTGTTGGCAGTGCTGCCCTTGACAGATCCGACCGAGATGTTGACCTTGGGAGGGACAGAGAATCCAAAAGCCTTGGCGACCTTGACCAGATCCAACTTGTTGACATCAAATGTACCCTTTTGTGCGTAGGATGCATAACTCTGCAGGTAACTCCTGTAGCCGTCCCTGGCAGACTTGTTGAGGTAGTAGTTCTTCTCGACCAACTTTTCCAATTGACTCTGGACGTTCGAAATCTTGGAGGTAGGGAATTGGTATTCGTTCAGGGGCACCTTGGCGTGCTTCAGGTACCGGAGGAAGCCCAGCTCGGAGGGGAGCAAGAAGAGGAGCGACTTGCCCGTAGCGGTTCCACGGGCTGTACGTCCCACACGGTGGATATAGTCACGGGGATCATCTGGGGGGTCGAACTGGATGATCCAATCGACAGCGGGGATATCCAGTCCACGAGCGGCAACATCGGTACACAGCAGGATTCCAGTCTCGGCGTTGATGAATTCGAAAAAGGTCGTCGTCCGCTTCTGCTGCTTCTGGCGTCCATGAAGGTCGAGGACAGGGATATCAATATAGTTGAGCAACTCGGCGTGGTACTTGACAGAGTTACAGGACGAGAAGAAGACAATGACCTTCTTCTTGAGGTTCTTCTTGAGGAACGTGAATAGCAACAGGAACCGCTTGTCACTGTCGCAGATCACGTATCCTTGCTCCAGTCCGTCAGCGGTTGCGGTATCCTTCTTCTCGTCCACGTTGATGTACAAAGGTCCAGCCTTGAGCGACATACGCGCCAAATCCGTGACCTTGGTCGTCTGAGTAGCAGAGAAGAGCATCGACTGGCGGTTGTCCTTGGGCAACAACTTGATAATCTGCTTCATCTCATCCTCGAATCCGCACTCCAGAATACGATCAGCCTCATCGATAACCAACGCCTTCAAGTTCTTGAACACAAATCCCTTAGTGTTCTATTGATCGAAAATGTTAATTTTGCGCATTGGGTTAGTACTTGAATCTTAACTGCAATCATACTTCTTCACAAGATACAAAGAGTTTTGCCCATGGGGAGGGGGGGTTTACCTGAAGATGATCGAGAAGACGACCGGGGGTGGCGACCAAGAGGTTGACACCCTTGGCAAGCTTGTCGGCCTCAGCCTTGCGGTTGGCGCCTCCAATGACAATTCCGAAAGTCTGGTTGTGGTACTTGAGCAAATCCTTGGCAACTCCAAAGATCTGAAGAGCCAACTCACGGGTGGGCGAGATAATAATAATACCAGTACCTGAATATCAACAAAAGGAACATTGAACAAAATGGTTAGTATCTCGTTCGCTAAACTCACTCTGATACGCAAAAAAAAAAAAAAACAGTTCTACGCATAACAAAAATGTAAAAAAGCTGTTTGGTTGTTTCTTACCGTTGCGAGGCTTGAACTTGAGCTTGTAGAGCAGCTCAACGGCAGGGACCAAGAAGGCAATGGTCTTTCCAGATCCTGTCTTGGCAGCTCCGAGGACATCACGACCAGCCAACAGTGGGGGGATGGTGCGTGCCTGGACCTCAGTCATCTTTGTGAATCCAATGTCGACAATAGCCTTCTTGGTGGGCTCGCAGAGGTCGAGCGCAGCAAAATCGTAGTTGATCTTCTTGCCGCCTAGTAGTCATTATGGTCGAGAGTGATGGAATGGTTGCATGGTAAAGAGAGTGTAGGTAAGGAGTATGTTAGAGAGTGTCGCTGATCCGGGTGATGACTGTATTGAGTACGGATGCAATGGTCGAGGAAGGGGGGTGGGGAAGAGTGGTTACCTGTGGCGTTAGCAACTTCGTTGGCGGAAAAGTCGATCGAGGGCAAGTCCTCCTGCCTCTTTGTCTGTTCGGCCTTATCCTCCTGCATCTCCTCGTCTTCATCATCCTCAACTGTATCGTCGTCTTCATCATCATCCTCAGCCTCAGCCTCAACCTCCTCCACTTCCTCTTCCTCCTCGGACTCTGGCTCTTGGACCTTCTCCTTCTTGTTGGTCTTCTCGAGAAGTTTCTCCTCGCGCTTTCTCTTGTTAATGGCGTTTCCGTCCTTTGCTACAGGGGCCGCAGCAGCGGGCTTGGCAGAGGCTTTTGCCATGGTGTAAGGGGGGGGGGGGGATGGGGGGTGGATGGGTGGATGGGAGAAAGGTAATCAGGTTCAACCTGTCAAGTCAAAAGTAGGCTTATCAATAAACTTGGAGCCTCAAAAAAAAAAAGAAAAAAAAAGAGCAAGGCAGTCACTCGGAAGTTGGTAAACAACGCCTGGCAGTCAATAAATACACGTGATGTTTATCTAATTGCACAATCCATGTTCAATTAGCGATTCTCTTTTGCAACTGACAGTAAATGAGAGTGGGATGGGCATACTGATGCATGCAACCCCAGAAACTGCATCACTCCTCTTCTTCCTCCATTCATTCCTCCAGCAAACTACAAACCACGACCATGGTGTGCACTAAATGTAAGCAAACACCATCCAATCAACTCGACCATTAACATCCTCTACTGGCAGCTCCAATAACTATATGTTTACGATGCCCGTTGTTGCCGTTTAAAGGACCCACTTGACTGACTCTCTCTCTCTCCTCTTTAACTCCCGCTCTTCATAGGTGAAAAGAAATTGGCAAAGGTGATCTGCCCTGACAAGTGGAAGGACGGCGCCCGCAACACCACCGTCGGTACCTCATCCACAGCCGGACGCAAGATCGGCGAGAACAAGCTCCTGAGCAAAAAGCGAGTGTAGGGCTAAGCGTATCCACTGGCTTAAGACGCACGCTTCGAAAATGACTACTTCGCCTCCATCTCTTGGACTTTTTCGATACTAACGTTTGCTTTCATTTTTTTTTTTTTTTTTTTTGATTCATGCAATATTAGGACGGCAAAGTTCAACCCATATGCTAATGCCAAGTGCAAAACATGCAAGTCCAAAGTACATCAGGACGGTGCCATTTATTGTCAAGGTACACAAAGACATTTTCGCACACTTCCACTCTCTTCCTCACTCGCACACTGTCGTTGTCCACTTGATCAACACTAACACCGTTGCTTCGTCATACAAAAATCATCTCATAGGTTGCGCGTACAAAGCTGGACAATGTGCGCTCTGCGGAGTGTCCATTATCGACACGTCCAAGTACAAGATGTCGGCCAAGTAACCAGGCATTTCTTCAAGCGAAATAAAGAGCGAAAAAAAAAAACCTTTGTACAATAGTCATTTATGAGAGGCAGCTATGATCCCAGTCTATGGTTGTTTTCTTTTTTATTATTGCACGATTGTTTTATGTACAAATTGCAATGTGATTAAAATGAGAGGAGGGTTGGGAGAAAAAAATACAAGTTTAAACTAAAAGAGAAATGAAAAAAGGGAGTGGAGCAAACGAAGTGAGGTTGGTATTTAATCGACCTCCTCGATGGTGGGCTCGGAAGCACCCTCGCCGGGGAAGCCACCGGGGGCAGCACCGCCAGCACCGCCCATGGGGGGAGCACCACCGGCACCACCGTAGACCTTCATCATGATGGGGTTGGAGATCTCCTCGAGGTGCTTCTGCTTGGCATCGAACTCCTCCTTGTCGGCCTCCTGGTTAGCGTCCAACCAGGAGATAACCTCCTCGCAGGCATCGCCCAAGGTCTTCTTGTCGGACTCATCGAGCTTGCCTCCGACCTTCTCATCAGCCAAAGAGTTCTTGATGTTGAAGGCGAAGGACTCGAGACCGTTCTTGGCCTGGATGCGGGCAGTGGCAGCCTCATCCTCAGCCTTGTACTTCTCGGCCTCGTTGACCATGCGCTCAATATCCTCCTTGGAGAGACGGCCCTTGTCGTTGGTGATGGTGATCTTGTTGGCACGGCCGGTCGACTTCTCGACGGCAGAGACGTTCAAAATACCGTTGGCATCAACATCGAAGACAACCTCGATCTGGGGAACACCGCGGGGTGCGGGGGGGATACCGGTGAGCTCGAACTTGCCGAGCATGTTGTTGTCCTTGGTGCGAGCACGCTCACCCTCGTAGACCTGAATCAAGACACCGGGCTGGTTATCGGCGTAGGTCGAGAAGGTCTCGGACTTCTTGGTGGGGACGGTGGTGTTACGCTTGATGAGGGCGGTCATGACACCTCCAGCGGTCTCAATTCCGAGGGAGAGGGGAGCGACATCGAGCAAGAGAAGATCCTGGGTCTTCTCGGAGGTGTCACCAGTGAGAATGGCGGCCTGGACGGCGGCACCGTAGGCGACGGCCTCATCGGGGTTAATGGACTTGTTGGGCTCCTTGCCGTTGAAGAAGTCGGAGACCATCTTCTGGATCTTGGGGATACGAGTGGAACCACCGACGAGGACGATCTCGTCGACGAGACCCTTGTCGATCTTGGAGTCACGGAGGACCTTCTCAACGGGCTCCATGGTGTTGCGGAAAAGATCCTGGTTGAGCTCCTCGAAACGGGCACGGGTCAAGGAAGTGTAGAAATCAACACCCTCGAAGAGAGAGTCAATCTCGATGGAGGTCTGGGCAGACGAAGAGAGCGAACGCTTAGCACGCTCGCAAGCAGTGCGGAGACGACGGAGAGCACGGGGGTTGGAGGAGAGATCCTTCTTGTGCTTGCGCTTGAACTCCTGGACGAAGTGGTTGACGAGACGGTTATCGAAATCCTCTCCTCCCAAATGGGTGTCACCAGCAGTGGCCTTAACCTCGAAGATACCGTCCTCGATGGTGAGGAGGGAGACATCGAAGGTACCACCACCAAGATCGAAAATGAGAACGTTCTTCTCACCGACGGTCTTCTTGTCCAAACCGTAGGCGATAGCGGCGGCGGTGGGCTCGTTAATGATACGGAGAATGTTCATACCGGCGATCATACCGGAATCCTTGGTGGCCTGACGCTGGGAGTCGTTGAAGTAGGCGGGGACGGTGACGACGGCGTTGGTGACGGTGGTTCCGAGGTAGGCCTCAGCGGTCTCACGCATCTTGGTCAAGACCATGGAGGAGATCTCCTCGGGAGTGAACTCCTTGGTCTCGCCCTTGTACTCGACCTGGATGTAGGGCTTGGTGGCCTTGTCAATGACCTTGAAGGGCCAGTGCTTCATGTCGGACTGGACATCCTTGTCGTCAAAGCGGCGACCGATGAGACGCTTGGCATCGAAGACGGTGTTGATGGGGTTCATGGCGACCTGGTTCTTGGCGGCATCACCAATGAGACGCTCAGAGTCGGTGAATCCAACATAGGAGGGGGTGGTGCGGTTACCCTGGTCGTTGGCGATAATCTCGACACGGTCGTTCTGCCAGACGGCAACGCAAGAGTAGGTAGTACCAAGATCGATACCAACGGCTATTAACGAAGATCAATCGAAAAATGAAGGAATGGTTAGATTTCTGGCGCGAGGGATAGATAGACAGTGATCGGGGTATGCACGTGATGGATAGAAGGGAAACAAGAGAAGGGGTGCCCTCGAAAAGAAGGGTGTGGAACAAAAAAAAGAGGGCAAGAAAAATTTTGACTGGTCAACCGTGGAGTAGGAGGATAGGGAGGGCGGAAGGCGGAAGGCGGGAGGCGGGAGACAAGGAAGAAATATAATCGAATCACGAACCGCCTTTCTTGTTGTTGCATACAAGAAGCGATGACAATGTGTGAAATAAAATAAAAAAAACGAGGGCATTGATCGCGCCCGATCCTCATAACGAAAAGTCAAGTATGCGCAATGCCATCGATACACAATAGCGCGCGATCCGGGCGCCACCGACCCCGATCAACAGCGCGACGACCGTTTGTACGTGTTTCCAGATTCGGCTGCTCGATAGTAAAAGTCCTGAGGTTGTAGCCAACATCCTGATAGGCCTGCCTGTATCGTCCAGTGAGGTCGAATGAGGCGTCGCAGTAGCTTAGATGCTGTCCGCAAATCGAAGGCGTAATAGATCGGGCCCATAGAAAGCTCAAAAGCGCGAATAAACAAGTGAACAACGTTGCAGAAGGGGTTTCGTTTGTCCGTAGAAAGAATAAAGACGTATGAAAAAAAAAGAGGGAGAAGAGGCGTGTCCTTCGCGTTAAAGAAAAGGCAAAGTCCAGCCTGTCTTCCTGAGGAGAGAGAAAAAGAGAGAGGGAAAGAGGAAATAGAGTAGAGCAAGGAAGAGGAGGTGTGGAGGAGTGAAGATGAGTATGCGTGTGTGTGTGTCGAGATGATCTTACCTTTTCCTTCAGACATGATGTAGTGAGTGTGTGGGGTTGAGAGGGGAAGATGAGTGAAGAAGAAAAGAAAAAAGCAAAAAAGAGGCGCGCGACCGTTCTCTTATATCGATCGGAATTGTTCTATCGCCTTCCACGGCTCTTCTATCTATTTCTCTGTATGGCGAGGGTATGTCTGATATGATAGCGCCAGCATGAGAGACTTTTCTCGCTTCTGTGAAACAACTCAACCCGACCCACGTACGGCATGAAATCATACCCCGTACGTGATGATCTAATCAACTTCTTTGTTCTTTTGGCTCTTTCGAGTTCCTTCGCTGTTGTTCCAGC
Source organism: Linnemannia hyalina (assembly GCA_019671135.1). Lineage (NCBI taxonomy): Eukaryota > Fungi > Mortierellomycota > Mortierellomycetes > Mortierellales > Mortierellaceae > Linnemannia > Linnemannia hyalina. The sequence continues at coordinate 3,174,714 of JAHRHY010000001.1, forward strand.
AACTTCGCCATCCTTCTTTCTTGTCGCCGCCATCCTCATCACTCTCCTCATCACTTCAACTCCTCCATCAGAGAACACCTCAGAAGGATCTCACAGGATTACTCAGGCGAAACCCTAAAGACGAACAAGGAAGACACTTCTGGAGAAAGCTGGAAGAAAAGAGTTTATTGCTTCGCCACCACCTTTTGAGAGGATCAGGTTGAGCCGTACGAAAAGTACAACCTACACCGGGACCTCATGCGCGTAAACATATAGGAAGGAAAGCATCATCCAGACAATGGCACACTTTATGCGATGAGGCGAATTGGCCAAGCAGGGATATCAGGCGAAACCAGATCCGGAATTTTTTTGTGATGTAGTATTCTCACACGGTGTGAAAAACGTGTTAGGGGTTAGCTAAGGAAAGTGAAGATGAAAGACCTTGACTGTTTGCACGGTCCCCTCGTCAAAAAAGAAGAGGTGCTCGGTATCTTCCAAAGGGATCTCGTCAATCTGAACACCCACGCACTCTTCGCCTATTTTCAGCAAGTGTTATCAGTTATCAGTTATCAGTACGAAAAAATGAAACGCGCACCAGTTTCACAATTTTTACAATTCATCAACTTGTTTTGGAGCTCTTACGGATGCGTATGAAAAAGTCGACAAACGTCTGTGGGTTGCGGATCGCAGATGACATGTAGGCATCCACACCTCGGACCAGGAGCGCCTTCAGGACCGACACCAGCGGCACAATGTTTGTTGGATCGTAGGTCTACGTGATCGTCAAAAGCCAAGGATGTCAGCACAGCTTTATAGACCCATCAACATTACCAGACCCAAATAAGGTGCTCAACGAACAACATACCAGATCAGACAAGATGAGAACTTGTGCTTCCAGGGCCGCGATCTGCTCGTCCGTGAAGCTTTCCCAGTCAAGGAGACTTGCTGTTGTGGAGCAAGGAACGTTGTCTAACGTGCAATCATACAAAAATGTTAATGTGAGTTTGTTTTCATCATCATTCGCGCCTATCTGCAAGAATCAACAAGAGGAGCTCTTACTATATCCGATGTTCTGTTGCACCATAGCCAAGACATCATGGTTGCCATCGGTCAGAGCGACCTTCTTTGCGCCGAGGAGAGCACAGGCGATTCCCAGAAAGCCAACGCCGCATCCAACATCGACCACATTCTTTCCAGCCAATAGTTCTACAGTGCAAAAATTGGTGGCAAAATATCAATGTTGAGTATGAGTGGTCGAGAGATCAGGTGCCAAGTGTGCCTTCATTTTCGTTCTTCTTCTTACCAGGATGTGCAATGAGATGCTCAGCCAACCAAAAGCTATACAACATCGAAAAAAAATTACGCTGTCAACCTCCATAGCTACACAACGATATACTACCAACATTGAGAGAAAAAGTCAATATTGCTGTAATCCCGTTACCTTGCCTCCCTAATAATAAAGGAAATAAATAATAAAATGAGTACGTCAATCAATCACAACATGGGAACTTTTCTTATCCTATTTACTAGCGACTTACCATGTCCTGAGTCCGGTTGTTCCAGCCGAGATGGTGGTTTGCTCCTCCATGACTGTCACGACCTTGTTGCACGATCTGTCCAAGCTGTACGACTTAAAGCAGGGTTTTAACGGTGGACCGCCATTCTCAGGTCTGTTTTCATGCGTTTGAGAATCAACCAGGCAAGTGACTTGAGTTAGGACATATGCTCGTTCTCCTAGCACTAACAGTGGCGTACCAAAGCCCTCATCCGCTTTAATAAACATGTTGCTCCAGTACCTTTTAGGCGCGACCATCATGAGATCGGTAAAGACTTCAAACATATCGTCCGAGATGTCGTGGATTCCCTCGCTCTCAATCATTAAGATAAGTTTCTTGACGAACGAGTGTTGATAAATTGGTGATGGTGGATGCTTTTGCACTACTGGGTCATAAAATATCTAAGAACAAGCAGCGGTGTTATTCATTGGCGACTGTGCGAACCATTGACATTGCTAGGTGTTTTTCTGCAGAACGGGAATGTGAAGGAACCTGGTCCAGGATGGCCTGTTGAACTTCGGGACTCGTAACAGACGGCGTAATTGTTGACTCTCCTGAGGTTCCTTCGGGCAAAGACCATTGGAACTGGCGGAGCTGTCTCATTTGCAAGACTTGACGCTTGATCAGCAAGACCAGAGCTTGAGTGTTGTTATCCATCGGTTGTAATTATTTGATGGGTCCTATTGTGTGATTGAGGTGTGGTTTTTTTATACGTCGAGTTCGTGGGTCAGTACTTGTCATTGTCCGCAACTGCCAATAGTTAGCCTTCGCCACCTCCAGTATCGACGGGTAGCTGCAAAGTACTTTCTGTGGTTCAGTTGATAGCTCAAAGACAAACAGAGGAAACTCAAACTACGCAACATGGACCCGTCATTATTTACGTTTTTTTTTGTTGAACCCGAAAGAAGGAGGAACTGCCCCTCCCCCCAGAGCGAGTCAAAATGGCGAATCGAGCTGATATCGCACGTCACGCCATTTGCCATGGAGGAAATGTGGGCTGGGAAAAAACTTACAAGTGCAGGAACCACTCTCTGTGTGCGGCAAGGTGCAGGGAGGGAGCAGGGAGCAGCAGGGAGGATTGTTTGCCCGAAAGTGGGTAAAGGGGACTTTTTTTCGAATATAATGACGTCACTGAGCCAGGGTCGGTGGGTTGCTGGGTTGCCGTCAAGGGGAGCTTGTCAAGAAGAAGCGGCGAGTGAGTGGGAGAGGTGTGAGAAGTAGAGACCTTCATTTTTCGCATCACTTTTCTTTTTTTTCTTTTTTTTTCGCATGCACCACCTTTAGACTGTGGGCTGACCTTTTCTCCTCCTTACTCTTTTCTTTTTACGCATCGCTCCCTCTCTTTCTTGTCACTCCACACCCTTCCCCTCATCCCCATCGACCCATTTCTATTCTCCTCACACCTTGGACCCTCTTTTCCTCACCTCCTAGTACAGCCACTACCTATCTCTGCTCCACAGACAGCCAGGCTAACAGGCAGAAAACACACCCGCCTCTCTCCATAGGAGGAACGCCAAGTGTTCTCTTTCTCTCAAACAACAACAAACACACACTTACATATACTGGGACGCTCTCCCCTCCTCACAGCAGAAACATAACCATGGACTATCCACACTCACTCATATCCCTCACCAGCAGGAAACAGCCCTCGCACTCGCATTGGACCCCTCCTCTTCCCAAGATGAGATTTGGCCTGTCATCCCTCTTCCTCATCTGGCTCTGCTTCACCCTTCTCTTTGCCACAGCCCACACTGGCGCAGATATCGTACGGCCCATTGGAGTCGAAACTGAGGGGCAGTTCGACTTTTACGAGAGTAAGTCAAGCTCCTGGGCTGCCAGGCAGTAGACACCCTGCCCACTCACACAGAGAGAGACGTACCCATACGACACATCGCTCTTTAATTAATCTATCACCAAACACCAACCAGCAATATCAACAATCAGAGGCAGCAGCAGCAGCAGCAGAAAGTTTCAAATGAACAAGACACCATTTTGCTCATATGTGGCCGCAGGAATGATAGAGTGTGAGAGACCACCAGCGCAAGACAAATCAAGGAGTTCTATTATTGCTCTGCACCTACACATGGCTCGAAAGGATACAGGGAGTGAAGGCAAGCGGAACACAGTACCAGAAAAGCAGGCTTGCCTGTCGTCTTCCTTTTGCCACCAATCTCGACACTGATCACCATTCCTCAAGCTGACATGTTTTGATATGTTTTTGGACCTATTTTTTGTTTCAGACATACAACTAACTTGCTGCTTTTACACTCATTTGTTTCATTCTCGGCTTGTAGTGGGGATATGTACAGTTCGAGGAGACGAATGCTGCAGTGACAGGTCATCGGTGGAATGCCAGGGATGGTTCTGTATTACCGGCAGATGTGCAGTATTGAGATGTGATCAGTGTTTTGATGACCAGAACTGGTTCTGTGGCCGCGTTGAGGGTGCAACAAAGGACCATGGCATGGCATGCAAACACCGTGCATACCCGGGTCAGTACTGCGACGAATCGACGATGCCCTGTATGAATGGGTCGGCTTGCTCAAACAACAACAACACTTGTCAGTTCACGCCCGAGTACGAGAAAGAACACGAGGAAGAGGTCAAGTCACGTCGGATCACGATGGTCGGGATGATCGTCGTCCTGATCGCCATGTTTGCGGCGATGCGCAAGATGCTCAAGAACGAAGAGGCGAGACGACGACAGATCTGGGAGCCTGTGGATTCGAGTGCCGAGGCTTCGATTTTGAGACGGCTGGCTGAGGACACTCAAAGGAGAGTTGCAGGAGGCTGGGGTCAGATCAGTGAATCGTTGGTCGAGGGCGGCAATGCAGCTACTGCTGCTGTGGGCACTGCTTTCACCAGGATCAGGAATAATGTTAGGAGTGCAACGGTCGGAAACCGACAAGAGGATTGCGACGACACTCTGGAGATGCTGCCCAACGGACGCCGCGCACAGACCAGAAGGGAGCTTGAGGCCGACATGAGGGACTTTTTGCTCGAGGGTGATGACGAGGAAGAAGAGGACGTGGATCAGATCCGTGATGAGGATGGATTGTTGGCTCACCATCGTAATAGCAGCAGTAGTGGAAGCAGCAGTAGCCATCCTCGAGGAGGATCCAATACGATCTCGTCGACATCTCAAGCATTGCCCTCATTGCAGCCTACAGGATCTAGAGGCAGCCCCACGGGATTCCCAGATGAGCCACCATCATACGATCAGATCAGGCCCTCCAACAACCAAGGTGCGCCCAGCTCAATTGCTGCAGGACTCAATATTACCAACCAACAGCATTTGGCACCGTCTTCAGGGTCTTCCTCGTCTTCCTCGTCCTAGCTAACGTATGAGAGGAGTAGGAGTCGCGTCAGAGATACCATTGCGTAGAAGCTGGAGAAACACGGATACACCCACACCACACACGCGCGCCCTTTTTTATATGCTCCTTCTTGGTAGCAAAACCCAATGTATGAATATTCCCATTGTAAAACTATCAACGCAGTTCTCTTTCTCACTGTTATGCTTTGTTATTGTTTTATTGGGAAAAATATACGGGAAAAGAAAGGGGAACCCGGGCCAAAACACACCGTTCAAGTGACCTTCCTTCACAACGAATAAACAAGACAACTCGAAACGATCTATGCATGCAAATGAAATGGACCGGCAGTAACAACCAGAACATCGGGAAACAAACATTAAGAAAAATGAACGTTCACATTAATGCACGTTTTTCCATTAACGGGAGCTGGGCTATTCACTTTTCAGGTTCCTTCAACAGGGCAGTGAGTGACTGACACGACATTGCAAAAACAAAGGATCAACCCTTATATGTGGTGCAGGGCGAGTGCGAACCAGAAAGAGTGAAAGGAAATATTCTTTCCCCGTTGTTTTGTGTTTTGATGAGACGTACCACTCGACGAGATGGGAGCCAGAACACCCATCGTTTTTCTTTGCAACGCATAGATCGTCACAAATAACACAGACTTGGTTTGCAAAAAAAACCTCTTTGGCAAAGCTGGCTCTATCCGTTGGTCAGCAAAAGAAATGGTACCTTTGGACTGGATTATTGTTGTTGCTTTTTTCTTTTTTTAATAATGTTCGGTGTGCTATGTACGTGGGACTCTGCCTATTTGTTTGTTTGTTCGGCGTTTTGTAACAAAAAAATATGGACAAACGGAATTACCGCTGGAAAGAGAAAGAGAGACGGAGGGATTAAAAAGCAATGCGAAAAGAATGGATGGATTGTAAAGCACAAAAAAACAAAAGGACTCTGGCCGTTTCCGTGGTATAGATATAAAAGCGAGCGAATGGGGTTTGTGCAGAGAGCCAAAATATGAGATATGTTACAATAAGAGATACAAAAAAAGCGCTCTAAAATAAAAGTAAAAAAAAAAAGAAGCAAGCAAGCAGAGAAAAAGTTGAAAGAAAGGGAAAAAAAACTTATTCCTGAGAGTCCGTGATTGCCGAAGAGCCTTCCGTCAATCCTCCCAGTTGCTCGGGGTTCTGGGCCAGGGCATCGCAAGCCCAACCGACGATCAGGATTCCAGGAGGTCTGTATTTGGCCTCCTTGAGTGTCTTAACCACGGTCTCGACTGTGGCCCGGATGCAGCGTTGATCCTTTGCACTGGCTCGTTCGACAATCGCGACGGGCAAGTCGAGTGGATACCCGGCCCTGATCAAGTCCTGAACCAGATCCTCGAGTCGATGGAGTGCCATCAGAAAGACGGTAGTCCGGTAGGCAACATAGGCCGGCATGTCGGGGATGGTATCGAGTTTTCCTGTTCCTGTGCAGACGAGAAACTGAGACGCGATTCCGCGGTGGGTGAGTGGGATCTGGGCCAGGAGGGGTCCTGCGATGCTAGAGGAGAGACCAGGGACGATGGTTGCTTCGTAACCGAGACGGCGGAAGAATAGGAACTCTTCTCCTCCACGTCCGAAAATGAATGGATCTATTTTTTTACATGACGTTCAACATCGAGGTTTTAGTATGAAGATCTTTCTTTTTTGCCATCCAAGAAAAACTGAATGTTCTTGTATGTTTTTGCCTCCCACGTTCATCGGCTTTCAAAACCCCGTCAACAAAGATCCTTTCTTACCTCCTTGCTTCAGACGAACAACCTTCTTGCCCTGCTTCAACGCCTGCGTCGCCCTTTCAAACAACTCTTGTTGACCCGAAGCCTGGCAGCCCTTATCCTTATTCGCAACAAAAAGCTGGCATTTCACCAGAGCCAAGATCTCCTTGGAGACCAACTTGTCGGCGAGAACGATATCAGCCCAGTTGGTGATGGCCTTGTAGGCGGCCATGGTCAACAGGTCGGGGTCACCGGGTCCAGCGCCGATCAGCTTGATCTCTCCGAAGGGAGTAGAAGGAGGTTGGAGGTGGATCTGCTGTGCGGAGGAGAGGGTTGGAGAGTTTAGGCCGAGGGTTGTGTACCGGGGTGAGGCAGGGGGACTGTCGTATGGGTTGTTCATGTTGTTGGTGTGATTGATCGTCGTGGTTGGTGTTGGCTGTTGGTTGTTTGGTTCCTTGATTGCGAGTCTTTGTCCTTGTGCTTGCGCGTGAGTGTTCGTATGCTGATGGTGGAGGTGTCTTGCTGTGTTGATGTCTTGGAGTCGAAGGAAGAGTGGAGAGAAGTGAAGAAGAAAGAAGAAAGAAGAAAAGAGAAGAGAAAGAGGAAGTAATAAGGATTTTATGATTGATATATCAATAAAAAGATCTGGACACTCACTCACTTTGAGTGAGCTGCGTTGATTCCATCAGTTGGAGATGTCCGAGCGGGGTTTCTTTGCACTTTCAATGTGTCCGAGAAGGGACTTCTGTTGAGCACGACTGCGTGACTGCTGCTCGATTGTGAAATTGCACCATGAATTGTGCTATCGCCTGTGTCTTCTGAGATCTCATTGGTCGACTCGATCCAACAACTCAAATGGACCCCTTTGATGACTGATGCTTGGAGAACGGATGTGTTGGTGGCGCCATCCTTCGCCACTCGGAGAAGGCATCAGACAAAGAAAAATCAACGGGACTTTTTTTTCCTCTCCCACCCTTCCTTCCTTCCTTCTTTCAGACGGGAACAAAAACTATGAGGCTTGTGACAAAAGTATATTTCCCTTATCCTCACAGAAAAAGAAAGATTTGGGCTTAGTTGTTCGCGCTCTCCATTTCGGCATTCACGTTCGTCGTTCCTGCTGTTTCGTGAACATATGTTTGCACCTCTTCTATCTTGACATGTTATTCCCTTTACATCTGTTTGCACCTTTTCTATCTCTACATGTTATTATTCTTATAAATTTTCTTCATAGTCATAGTTCCCCTTTTTCTTCATCTTGTAATAAAAACATGCTATTCTAGCAATTTCACACATTCTCTCTTGTCCACACTCTCCGTCACTCTCCGTCACTCTCCGTCACTTTCTCTCACCCTTACTCACCTCCGGCCCAGAACCTGGCAAACAACTTGGCAACTACTCGTGCTTGTGATCCCTTATATCTGTCGATCTTGAGCGATCCCCCTTACCTCAATGCACATCCATCTTTTACCCTCTCCCCTCTTCACGTCTTGTGTATCCGCGCTTGTTTGTATTCAAGTTTGGTCAAATCAATCCATTCGAAGAAACAACACAGGTGCAGATAAAAAAAACTCGTACTGGTTTGAAGGACAAAAGGGATGTCTTGCAAGACGCTTGTGTTAGGATGGGATCAGGAGTAAGGAGGAGCAAGCAAATTCGGTTTACTTGTCTATCACCGTCATACTACTGATTTTCCTCTTCCTATGCCCACTTTCATTCCAAATGCTCCTTCAATTATGTTGCAAAGGGTGTTTATTTTTTTAAGTATGTACAGCAGCGAAAAGAAGGAGAGATCTCTAGGCATAGATGCGATCTTCACGGGTCCTGTTGGATCCAACTCGCTTGTCCTGGATCTGCACCACGGCCTTGGAGACATCAACGGCGTTGGCGACCAGGGGGCAGCCCAGACTGGCAAGACCTTCCTTCAATCCTCTCAATGTTGCTGCTGTGGCCAAGGCCTTCCCGTAGACATGTTCCTGAAGACTCAGCAGCAGGTATGTGTCGTGCAGTCCACGCACTTCGCACTAGGTTATGGTTCGTATGGGAGAGGTTGAAGGAGAGAGACGGCAAGGTAACGTTAGCAAAGGTGTTGTTGTTGTCTGCTGTCAATAGCTGATTTGGTTTTCATTTTGGAGAGATGTGTGTATGTGAAAACTTACGTAGCCCATCAAGGCGGCTCCGAGGTTCTGGACCAGGTTGGGGACTTCAAGCGTAGGGATCTTGGTAACCTATTTCATAGAAACGCACAGACGAGAAAATAAACAATGTTAGTGATCAAACCGAGGCAGGAGGCTGTCCATGTAAACGTATATGTTTTCGGGCTGCGAGGTTCGGTTCTTACGGTGGTCGATCCAGCTGTCTGCAAAAGGCGCAACCAAGGGTAGTTGTATTCAGTGTCGGGTGATCCTGACAAGTAAGTTGAAGGAGAGTTGGTATCCAAGATAATGATTCTATCAGGCATATGCAGAGAGTGTCGCGTTAGTGCCCGTGTTGAATTAACAAAAGACAAATTAAATAGCCACATCCGGTCGACAGCCAAGACAAGAGAACAAACCTGCTGGCCTGGATGTTGTTCATGATAGCTTTGGCAAAGTTCAAGGAATCCTTGTCCTTGATTTCGTAGTTGCAGGGGATCAAAAGAATTGTTGGGTCGGCGTCCAGTCTGTAGATGTTGCAGCTTGCATTCGAAGGCGAGTTCACATCCAACGAGTTGTCTTTCTAAAAGTCCATAAAGTAGCAAATTGAGTTAATATTAGCGTACTCCACTCACCCTCAACAAACTGAACAAAAGGACGTTAGGTGCATGGTGAGAAAGTGTGTACCAGATCCACTCCAGGCAGGATCAAACTGCCGAGCAAAGTCTTGCCCTGAACGGTGTGCAACAAGGAACTGCCACCAAATGCCGTGCCGACAATCAAAGTCGAGCACGTCCTGACTGCTGCTGATGAAGAAGGTGCTGAAGTAGATGTAGGTGAATTATCTGTGCGCCAGAGGAGGATTGGTTTTGGCAGGGTGACGGCCTTATCGACCGACTCTTGAAAGTCCTCCTCGTCGCTTGACTGGTAACGGTGGTGATCTTCGGAAAAGTCCTAGAGAACGCGATGCATTAGGGATGGAGTGACTCGTTAGTAATGTTTGTCTGACGAGGTGGTGGGCGTTCCTGGTTTTCTCTGGTTACTCCTGGTTCGTGAGTTGATATACCATTGTAAGGGTGTGTCTTGTGTTGATGGGTTGTAGATGTGTGAATGGTAAAGAGGGAAGGTTCACCATTCGCCTCCATGAACGTGAAAAGGACTGTCATTTCAAGAGATACGCAATACGAGCGTTGCGCGTCCTTAAATCAGCGGCCCCCTTAAGCACATGCCCAACCTATGGACAAAAGTTCGCGTGTAAATTTGACAGGCCTTTTCTTTTGCAGTTTGCACCTTTTCATTCTCTCCCCGGCTTGCCTTCACCCTCGTTGCAAGAGGACGATTGGCAAAGGAGCATGGTGTCTTGACAAACGGAGGGTTTAAAGGATAAAGCTCCAAGCTAAACTTTGTCCTTAGTACAACCAGCAGCAAAAAAAATAGCGAGCACGCATCCAAATGAAATGTGTAGAGACGATTGTTGGTCATTTTATCATAACACTGACCGTCGACAACCAGACACCATCAGTTGTTACTTTGTTAGTCTTATGTACTGATCACTGATCGTGGCCCGTGCGTGCTATCCTTCTCTGCTTCCCCATAATTTTTGCGCTCTAACACATCCAGGGCGGCTCCTCACTGACTATGCTAGCTCTTCTAACCCAATGAGTAAAGTGAAGTCGCTCCTAATCTTAACGTTGTCTTCTCTGACCGACCAAATGACTAGGGTAGAGAAATAGAGGCTCATTCTTCTTTTTAACAAACGATCACCGGAGCAATGAAACTACCCCTACTTGTCAACAACAAAGACATTCTCCATTCTCTTCGTATCAAGATCAACAGAACCGACGTGAGTGACCTTATTATTTTTATACGGGGTGGGCTACAGAGCATCGACCCTCTTCAATAAAGTAGAGGCAGGGGTTAACAAGTACATAAGATGCCCTTTTGCCTTGAATTGTGATACATGAGTAGTGTGGTACGAGGGACATCGTACCTTTCCAGACTATCCGATACCAAATAAAAACAGGGTCAATCACACGATGTTCTGATGAAGTATCAACCGGCTGTGATGTGTGTGGTTTCCAATAGCCCTGTTGTTGTTAAGATGGACATACATGACAAGGCTTTGCTTTTGTGCATGTCTCTGTCTAGGCCAAAGTTGGCCAAGGAGCACGACTTGTCTGCGGGGTTACTTGCAAAGGGTGTGTTTCTTTTTCGTCGCACAAGCAAGCAAAGGCCACTCAAAGTGCCAAACCTCGTGCTCGGTGCATGTAACATGGTCAGTCTTTTTTTTTACTGTTTGTTAGGTTGCGCCAAGGCAAAGGACAATGCGAAAGTGACATCCGGCAGGGATTCGTTCAAATTCATGCCTTTAAGTTCATTTCCTGATCATGGTTACGAACAAAAAGGGTTTAAGGAAAGAACAGGAGTAAAGGAGAGGAGGGAGAGAAGCTACCCTTGAAACGCCGGTTCACTAGTATAATTTGTCCGAGGCGGAAGGTACTGTACAGAGAGAAAGAAAAAAGAGAAGTAAAGAGGCATGAGGAAAATTACGATTTGGTGCTCACGGCTCTCATACATGGGGAAATGACCAATGCTTTGCCTGTTGGTTTGGTACTCTTCTGTCCAAAAACGCAAAACAATGAGACAACATGACAGACAGGCGCATTTTGCTGTTCAACTTGTGGCCCATCTAATCGATCCAATTATGCCTGTCGGTCCTTGAAGGCTTAGGGCGTAACAAAGTCGATTGGATCATTTGGAAGTTGACAGGATGGTTGTGCCATAATCCGTTGATGTGTCCGTTGTTCGGCCGCGGACTAGAGCAAAAGAACGCAACAGGAATATGGGCGAGGATGCACGGGAGAATGGAGAGTAAGCAAGAGCACAACCAAATTCACACTTGAGCCTGTCGAAATAAGGATTTCTGGATTGTATGATCGAATGGAGAGAGTGCCATGACCATGGCAAGGAAAAGGGTTGAGGTGTCCTCTTTTCTTTTTCAGCGCTGCTGCTCCCTTTTCTTCGCTTTGTTCTTTGTTTTTTTTCTTATTCCCTTCCCTCCGACACCCTCTCGGTTCCCTGTCTGTCTCTATCTCTGTCCTCTGTCCCCTGCCAACCCCTACTCTCTCCTCTCCTCGTACCCTTTCACCCTCCCTTCTCGACAAGTCGCTCATTCATTCCGTCTTGTCATCGTGCCCTTTTCCTCTCGCCTCTTTGTCATCCCTGTGCTGTCCATTCACTTGGCTACAGTCAGGCCCCTTCTTCTTCGACTTCTTCGTTTATCACTTTAGTACAACGCTTTGTCCTCTGTAGCTGTCCCCTTGCTCCGGTAGACATACGCATCCAAAAAACAAAAGAAAAGAAACAAAAGAAAAAAAAAGACGACAAGGAGAGAGAGAGAGATACAATCTACGACTTAAGACCACAGCAGGACCGACGAATTGAACAGAGACCAACCAGACCCGGAACCCCTTTGTCTCCCTCTTCTAGACAGGAACATAAGGAACATATCCACACCCTGTCCCCTTCCCCAGGCACACGAACCAACAACAATCGACACGAACCCACTCCCACATATCGCCTTCAACTCCTTCTCCTTCTCCTTCCTACCCTTCTCTAGACCAGCTTCTACCCTTCCTTTCCTCGTCTTCTCGTTCCCTTTCGACACTCCATCTCATATTCTCTTCCCCCTCCTCCTCTTCCTCCTGTTTGATTTAATTCCACTCCTGCCCCCGCTCTCCAAAGTGGTCCCTTCACTTCCCCTCTGTCCGCCTCTTTCTCTCTCTTTTGACTATCCTTGGCCAGATTGGATCGGAAAGTGTGCACGCACTGAAGAAACGACAAAAAAAGAAGCCAAGCCAAGCCAAGCCAAAGAGATTTACCCATTGACATTGAAAAAAGTCCAGGGCCACGCTCCAAACCTCACTTGCAGAAGGTAAAATAGCACTATCTATATATGTATCGTAATACTCTCCAACACACCGGAGATATATCCCATGTAGGCAACAGATTCATTCCTTGCATCGTCAGCATTGTCATCTCAAATCATTGGAGGGCATAAGCAGCAGCATTAGAGCTGTCTATATCTATCTATTCTATTCTTCGAAGTCTGTGGCAATAGTGCAGCCATGCTTGCTCTTTGTCTCATCCCCATTCATCTTGTTTCCCCTCCCCCTTTTATCCCTCATTCATAACATGCTACTTTCACAAGCCAGGGCCATCTCCTACATAACACTTTAAATAACCTCACGAACCATCGTCCATCACCCTTCTCTCTACCATCAGATATTGCCACTCTTTTCTTTTTTTACTTCTTTTTTCTTTTCTCTTTTCCTTCCCTTTGCTCTTTTCTCGTCTGTCCGTCTCTGCCCGTCCGTCGTCTCCCCCTCTTTGACTTTCCTCCCTTCCACTCTTGCCCTTTACTTATTCTTTACTCTTAATCTTATTCCTCGATCCTCCAACCCCATTCACTACTCTCCTTACCCTCAGTCCTTTTCCATCCCCCTTTCCTCCATCCGTCCTCATCACTCCCCTTCTCGAAACGACGATCCACCCCCCCTTTTCTTTTTTGTTGTCCATATATTCTTTTGTTATTTGTTTGTGAGTCCTCCTCGCCTATTGTTGTTGTTATTGTTGTTGTGCGCCAATTGCTGCTATTGTTGTTTTTGTCACACCGCACAACCTTTTTTTTCTTCTTGTTTTTCTTGTTATCTCTCTTCTCTTTCTCTCCCCTTCTATCTCTCATTCCACCACCCATCACATCACCATCGCCATCAACCATCCACCATCAAACAACAACCTCGCTCATAATCAAATCGTAATCACCCCTTTCCCTTCCAAGTTCTTCGCCCAGCCAAAAAAATATATATATACCAACGACTGTCTGCAGGCCCTGCAGGTAGTCCAATTCACTACGCCCCGCGCTCCTTCCATCCCACCTTCCTCCTCTCCCTCCTTCCACACGCTCTTTTCCCGCTCACTTGTTCACACCTGGCTTTGCCACCTCTACTGTTGTTATTGTTATTTTTTCACCCTCTTTGCCACTTTCCCGCACTTCCTCGCCACTGCTACCTGCCTGCCTGCCCCTCAGCCCTTTTTTCTTTAATTGACCTCGCCTCTTACCACTCTACCCTCCTCTCGCCTCCAACCTCATCCCTCATTGTTAGGTTCGTCCGGCGTTCTTTTCTCTTTCCCCCTTCACTTCTGTGATCGCAATCTGCGCGCAGCTTGTGCGATAGTCCCTCGTCCCTGAACGACAAAATCTCAACCCGTCCGTCCACAAGGAAACGAATTGACTGACATATATCGCCCAATCATGCTCCGAGCACCCCTGCCAAGGCCCTCGACCGCCGCCACCAACAGACATCAAAAACAATCCACGCCCATCAAAAGGTCGTCGCCCGTTGCAGTATCTCCGACCTTGACCGAGTCGTCCCTCTCATCATCAAAGGAACAGAGGCAACAGCAACTTCAATTGCTTCAGCGACAGCAGAAGCTTGGCGAGGTTCGATACGTTCGTGGACAAGGTCAGTCAGTTCTCCATTTTCATGTTATGTGTGGTTCATTCTAATTTCCATGTACCCAACGCTACTTGCACCACTTTGCAACATATATCCGTGTGTCTGGAGTGCCGACCCATCTGCACCACATAATAAAAGAAGAAAATAACACATGGAAAAACAGACAACTGCTGCCACCTTCTTGCTCACACCATCGAGGCATATGGACCACCTTACTCTCTGTGCGGCTCAACATTACTTGTTCCAATTGTCCGCTCCCTGTGCGTTCTTCCCGCATCCCCTCTTACTCCCCACCCAAATCATAACCCCTCCACCCCCATCCACCGCACACACCCTTGATCCATGGCTATTTTCTATCTAACACCCATCAAACAAGGAGGTTTTTGTGCCCTAATTTCGCGCTAACCGATTACCACATCCATCTCACTTTTTGAAACAATAGTGGTTGCAACGGAAAACGATTACGGACAATACGGACAAAAATATGAGCAGGACCAGGACCAGGAACAAGAGACTATGTGGGCATCGCAGGAAACAAAGGACGCCTGGATCAAAATCGCTGAAGACGCCGATGCGGACCGCCAAACCGTACGTTGGGAGCGGCGGCAATCGCACCTCTCGGACAAGCATATGAACCTTGGACCAATGAGGCTTCTTTCAGACGAGACCCCACCAGATGTCATGGACGGCAGTTGGGATATGGACAGCATTGACGACGACCAAGCGAAGGAACCCCACACTGACGACCACACCACAACTACCATCAACCACTTTAACGAACAAAACGATAGAAATATCACCAAAAATAATGACAACACCCACCCCTTCAAAAACAATTCAACCACTAACAATAATAACGAAAAACACAACACACCTTCCCATGGTTACGCCCACATGGGTAAAGAGAAGTCAGCCTCCGCCGTTAATGGAAGATCATCCGGACAGTCACAACGCTCAGGACGACAAACCACCAGCCCTCGCCCTTCTCGCTCTCGAAGCGCTGCACAGGATCCAGAGAACGGCCAAAGCGACGGCGACCACAACAGCAGCACCTCCTTTGTCAGCACATACATCCGAAAGTCTCCAGCATCGGATCGCATCATCAGCCAGAACGACAATGTCAACCGTCCATGGCGGGATTCCAAACTCCACGACATCTTTATCGACCTGCTGGATGACCAGACACAAAAGGAGCAGTTGGCGGATCATGGCCCAATCGCCGCTCAACCACAGTCGGCAGAGGATTCTTTTGGTGACCTTCACGACGCCCTCCATAACGATCGGGACTTGAGCAATAACGGCGCTGTTAGGACACCCTCACGTCAGGCCAAGTACGAAAAGGCGAAACAGAGCATTGCGGCTCTTTCTCCTTCCAGAGATCTTCAGGACGGCCCCGAGGATATCCCCAGCCCATCTTCCGATTCGGCCGCCAGTCTGCTTTTCAAGCGTACTCAGGAGGCGTTTTTGAAGCAGAAGCGACAGGCGATCATCAAGGCGGCCATGACCATTGACCCCAACGACGATCGAAGCCTTCCCCCCAAGGCTGAGAAGAACCAGTTGTCGATCAAAACAGCGTTGGCTCCCAGCAGGACTCCTTCCAACATCCCCCCTTCGTCTCGATCGTCACGAGTCTCATATGGATCTCGTCATCGCTCTCAGGTATGTGTAACTTTACAACTCTTGATGTATATGAATGTATTATGACGACCTGATCGTAATACTGTTCTAATTCTCTATTTTCCTGCGCTCATTTATTATGAACTCATAGGGCTCCAAGGATACGGAGATTGGCGATCGCGGCAGCACGACATCAAGGGACAGCGTATATCGGGACAGTCTTTCAGGATCGACTCTTGGTTCTGCGGGATTCCAGGCCCAGCTCGAGGGAATCAACAAGCACGAGCTCGCCCATGTTTTCTCGGCCCTTAAAACCGGTGCCGTCGCCGAGCTCTTTGCTACGGACGCTGTCTCGTCCAAAAAGAGCATAAACAGGATCCTGCCGGACAACGTCAATTCAAAGTCCCATGCCACCACTGGACTCCTCTCTGTTACTGGCATGGCGACTTCCGAAGACACTGATATGACGCCACAGCCCACAGAGAGGACCACCTCTTTGACGGTGCGATCAGGATCTGCCAACGCCACCAACCGACGGATCGATGGAGAGAGCGACCCTGCTCGCACCAAACAGATTACGGCCCTGGCCCAGAAGAGCCTGAGCAAGCAGTCGAGTTCATTCGTGGAGGATTTGGCGAACGCAACAGACATCGCTTTGAGATCGGGATCGGAGATGTCGTTCAAGAACACTTCCTCGCCGCCTTCAAAGAAGATCGAACGATCCTTGGCTACAGGTTCAGGCCTTGGTCAAGTAACTGAGCAAACTGAAGGAGCGGATCTGGACGAGCCTTTGGATGACCGGAGGAAGCGGGAAGTCAAGTTTACTCCCTCCAGCGCCACGTCACCCGTGAACACCAACGGACAAGATCGCTATGAGGAGGATGTCAGTGACAAGGAGGCCAACATCGAGCTTGACATGGACGACCTGGACTCACTTGCCGGTTCCCGAGGCATGGAGAACGCCTTCAAGAGTCTTGAGAACTTTAACTTTGGTAAGTTTTACAGATGCTGCGAAAGAAGGCTGTTCATTTGTGGTAGCATGGCGATTATATGAGTCGATTGTTAACGCCCAGTAATATCGTGCGCTTCGAAAACTTTTAGACACATCATTCGAGACGGTGGGCGACGCAAAGGAGAGCAGGGTGACATCAAGGAAGTCGAATTCCAGCAGACAGCCCCAGACGGACGACGAAGGCGCTGGTTCGGATTTCTTGACGGCGGTCTCATTGCCCTCCAAGCCAAGGCGTCGCGGCGAACACTCGCTCAAGTGGGAGAACCAGATCGAGACAGCATCGAACGCGGACTCTTCTCGGTATGGACCTAACACCAGCCTCTCGCGGTCCTCCTCCAACCCCAACCTCAACCAAGGCATGATGGCCGAGCAGTCATCATTCAGCCACGCCGAGGGCGAGCTAATTCGTTACATCACTGGTCTCCACCCCTGGGATGAATGGGATCAAGTCAAATCCCTAGATCTGACCAAGCGTGAGGTTGAGAGTACTATTCGTCTGAACCATCTCGTCCCCAACTTGGAGGTGTTGATCTTGAACGAGAACCAGGTGCCTTACTTGACAGGAATTCCCAAGTCTGTCAAGACCCTGCAGGTGCGATCTAACCTGTTGAGCGACCTGACTAACTTTAGCCATCTCGCCAACCTGCAGTATCTGGATATCTCTCACAACGCCATCGAGGACCTCACAGGGCTGTCGAGCCTTGTTCACTTGCGCGAGCTGATTGCTGAAGGCAACAACATCAAGAGTGTCTCGGCATTGCAGCAAATGGATGGGTTGATTCGCTTGGATGTCTCACACAACAATCTGACCAGCCTGGATTTCCGATGGAGCAAGTTGCAGCGACTCGAGTTCCTGAACGCTTCCCACAACAAGATCGAGCAGCTCGAGAACCTAGAGTCGCTTGCTGGCCTCATCCATGCCAACCTGGCCCACAACTGCATCGAGGATATCAGCCTAGTGCAGCCTCTCCGTCGTCTCCGGATCCTTCGTCTTTCAGAGAACAAGCTGCTCACCTTCAATGCCGACTCGTTCCCAGGTCTCCGTACTCTCTACCTGGACGACAACCGCCTTCAGTCGCTCGAGAATTGTCAGACCTTGACCCGCCTCGAAAACTTTTCGGCTCGCGACCAGCAGGGTGAGGGTATCGCCATCGACATGACAGAGTTTATCAACAGCCGAAAACTCTACCTCTCTGGCAACCCAATCCACGCCTTGGACTTTGAGATGGGTTTCTATCGTCTCGAGTACTTGGAGATCTGTGCCGGCTGCCTTTCCGAGCTGCCGATCGACTTTTCGACCTTGTTCCCCAATCTGCGAGGCTTGAACCTGAGCTATAACGGACTGGACTCGCTTGCAGCACTGGATGGTCTGCACCGCCTTCGACGATTGATCTTTGTGGGCAACAGTCTCAAGAGCTTCAGCGACGTGTTGTCCCTTGTCAAGCGCATGCGGTCCTTGGTCACACTCGATCTTCGGTAAGCCTTATATGCTATGTGTATTGTTCATCCGCGGCTGTGGATTTGTCTCAGCATTATTAACACAGCTTGCATTCATTATCATTGAAATAGGCACAATCCATTGACATCAAACATGTACCCAGCCATGTCGATTCGCCAAGGGTCCAAGTACCAGGACACATACCGAACCAACCAAAACTCAGAGACCGAGCTGGACTGGCGCCGACGCGACGTTGGATTCCGGCGATCTCTCCCGGATGCCATGTATGTCAAGCGTTCGGTCTACCGATCGGCGATCCTCAAGTCGTGCAAACGTCTGGAGTGGTTCGACGGAGGTGCGATCCAGGTCAAGGAGCGAGAACGGGCTCCCATGGTCCTGGGCGATCTCTTGGACAACTATGGCCGGAATTACTTGGCCCATGGCCGACGCGAGGATGATGAGGAGGACTTTGAGTATGAGGATGAACAAGGTTACCGATACGAGGATGACTACTACCAGCAACAGCAGCAGCATTACGAAAGCGAGTGGATTGAGCAGCGAGCTCAATTGGAGCAGTTGAACCAAGAGTCGTTGCATAATGGCGATGAGGAGGATGAGTTCGATGCCAACGAGTGCGACCCTGAGGATGTCACGGATAACAGCAAACGCCAGAGCAGTCTTGACAGTGGGAGCATGAGCGGCCACCGTCAACAGTTGGGACGCCAACGGCAATTGCGACAAGTTGTTCCCAAGTCGCCTCTCTCTCGCTTCACCATCCCTGCAATGCCACCAACACCTCATCGGTTGAGATCTCAGCCTGGATACTCAATGTCGTCGCCTTCTCCCAAAGAGCAGCAGGTCTCCAAGCCGCGAAGCTCAGCTGTCCCCACACCTACCAAGTTGAAGTCCAGCACTTCTTCGTTGCGTAGACAGGCGGCGGCGGAAGAAGCTGAGGAGGATGGAGTTGTTGTGGACTATGAGGGGTCCTCCGACAAGCGGTCGGCGGTTCAAAACTGGAGGGATGAGGTCAACGAGGTCTCGCAGAGGAAGCTCATGTCCCCGCGAGGCCTTGCGGCGACTACTGCTGCCGCTGCCACTGCCACTGCACCAGTTGAACTCCGCACCAAGGTGTTGATGAGCCGTGGTAGCGATAAGGATAGCCATAGCAGCCACAGCAATGGCAGCGGTAGCTCCCGTGGCAGCCGGAATGGAGGAGGCACGAGTGGTCTGCGCCAAGAGACCTTGGAGACCTCGACGGGCGCTGTTGGTCAGCGCAGCAGTGACGATCGTCCAGCTCAGGAACGTCGCACCAGTCGCCGTAAACTTAGTATCCCACCACCACCAACCCCTGGCATGTCGGCGTCTTGGTCTCGACCTGCGATGCACGCCCGCAGACGGTCTGATGGTGCTGCGGCCTTGATCCCAGCAGTATTTCAACAGCAACAGCAACAGCAGCAGACACATCGTTTTGCGTCTCCATCCCCTATGACCGCAAGCGGGACCTTGCTCCGACCTAATCATCTCCGTCGGCGGTCATTTGGAGTCTACCCGCACCACAGTGCGTCAGCGGGCGCTCGCAAGAAGGAGATGCTGGGACTCGACCAGTCTCAATTGACCCAGAGTCCTGCCTTTGGAGCCATGAGCGTTGGCCAGCTGCCCACACCCGGATCTCCTGGCTACTTTGGAATGTCGCACCGTTACTCCGCAAGCCCAGTGATGTTACATAGTCCTTATGGTTCTGGAAAGGTCCCTCTCCAAGGCCATGGCACTCCTTCTGGAGGAGCGGCAAGAAGTATTCCCAACACTCCCTCCCGAGCTGGTGGGCGTCTGAGTCGTGTCAGCCAAGGCACCCATCACTACCCCCAGACCCTTGCCCGCGACATGGAGCGCTCCGTCATTGTGGACTGATTGGCATATTATTATTATTGTTCTTTTTACCCCATTTTTATCTTTTTTATGACCAAAACAAACCCAAAAACAACGCATAACGTAAAACATTCACCAAAAACAACACACACACACACATACCGTGAACATAACAACCCTTCGATATTACATATCTCTTTTTTATTTTTTTTTCTTTCTTTTTTTTTTTCTTTCTTGTTTTTGTTATATAAATCCGTCTTTCTTAGAAGACACATCAAACGAGAACAAAAAAAAAAAAAAAACGTATTGATTACCCTTGTCTTATTTTCGTCTACTTGCCGCCTCTAGTATGCTTTGTACAATGGAACATTTTCCTCTGAAAAATTACGCGATTGACTGACATGACGCGTTTCATTGAGACAGGGGAAGATTGTTGAAATACCCCCCCACTTTCTCTTTTGCTTCTTTCTTTCCCCCTTTTTCATAACCTTGTTTTCCTTCACTATTTTTTTTTTCTTTTTTTTTTTTTTCTTAATCTCGCGTACACACTTCTATAGAGAAAAGAACAATCCCTTGAAACTTTTGTACAGCTTACATAAGATCGACATTAAAAACGCTAATCCTAATCTTTTATGCTCCAGTGTCCATCCGCCTCTGAAAAATAATGGAAAAGTAGGATGATCGTAGAAGAATAGGGGGTCTCCAACAAAATAAAAATAAAAGGACGAAAACGAACACGGACATGGTCAAGTTTTTATTACTTCCGACATTTCAATAGAGGTAGATAGGAATGAAAAGAAAAGGTAGTGTATATTTTTATTGCCGCAGGCGTGATTTTTTTTTTTTTTACTGCTGCTGGACCAAGTTGGGCAGAACAGGAGAAGAGAAACCACCAACGCCGGCACCACCGTCCTTGGCGACAGGGAAATTCCTCCAGTTGAGCAACAAACCCTTCAACGACCGGATCTCGCTCTTCAATGCGCTCTCGGGCGTAGTAGGATCCGCCAGGCCACCAGCTTTACCGGATGCAGCGGCAGCGCCTGTGTTGTAGCCATAGTATCTTGAGGTTGGGTAGGCGATCGAGGTCGAAAGGGAGTAAGTCTCCTTGGTGATGTACTCTGCCAGGTCCTGAGCCATTGCGCGGGTCGCCTTGAGCTGCTCAAAGTTGAGCTGGTTCGAGTGCGACTCGAGCTTTTGGGAGAAGGCATCCAGTTGTTTAACTGTCGAGACGTATGGTGCTCCTGATGCTGTTGTTGATTTTGTCGTAGTGGTGGTGGTTGTAGTAGTCTTGATGACAGCCTTGGAAGTACCATCCTCCTCCACATCCTCGATGGTAGTCTTCTTGCTAGTGTTCGAATTTTCGTCCTTGTCAGTAATAGTTCCTGAAGCATCCTTGGAATCCTCAATCTTCTTGACGACGGGGGCACGGTTGGATCCGAGATGAAGCCCGACCAAATACTCCTTGTAGTCCAACAGTTTCTCCTTCAGCTTGCTCAAGATCTCGGTCTGCGAAACTGCCAATGATTGACGTGCGCCTGTGATGCCACGGATCATGGGGTATATCAATTTCTGTTGGAGGTATTATGGATTAAGGGAAAAGGTGGTCAGTTTTTAGATCAGAAAGAGAGTGACAGTAAGGCAGGTGTGTACCACAAAGTAAGCATCTCTTCATAATTCCGAAACAACTTTTCTTTCATCCCTCCATTCGCTTCGTCTTTACCTTGACGATGACACTGGCGAGGACGGTGACGCCACCCGAGATCAACAAGGCCAAGACAACCTTCTTCTTGAATGCATTAGGATCAACAGCAACCTGCTGTTGAGGGATGTACATGGGTTGTTGTTGCTGGATAGGATATCCCTGAGCGGGAGCATAGGTGCGTGGAGGCACTGGTGGTGGTGCTCCTGTTGCCTGGTATGTTGCTGGTGCTTGTGGTTGTTGTTGTTGTTGTTGAGGGTTGAAAGCAACGGGTGCTGTTGAGACGGGAGCAGGCTAAATTCAACCGATCAAAAAAAAAAAAAAAGGAAGAAAAACGTTAATCTTCCGAACTTTGTAATCCCATTCCCCGGATCCATTATTCAATTCGTATCGGCTGGGCAGGGTCAAACTCCCCACCCACCCACTTCACTCTCTCCCCCACATTGCCGTCGAACCAATGCTACAACCCGATCCATTTCTCCTCCTCGTAGCCTTCTTCCTCTTTCTCTTTCTCTTTCTCTTCCAAAGTACTGCAACTACACCCAGAAAAAAAAACTTACAGCGGCAGCAGTGCCAGCCATTCGGGCCCGGGCAAGCTCAATCTCCTTGAGGGTCAAACCCTTCTTTTCCAGGAACGCCGTCTTTTTGGACTCCTCGGCCGACTGGACGCTGGCCGAGGACAGGAACGAGACTGCCTGTTGGACCATGTTCTCTCGGACTGGTGCATCCGCCACCACTACTGGCGCTGCTGCTACTGGTGCTGGTGCAGGTGCAGCTGGCGCGGTTGTTGAAGCAAGGGCAGTTGTAGTAGGGGTGGCGGTGGTGGTGGCGGGTGCAGATGTGGGAGCGGCATTAGCCCGGGCGGCGGCAGACATCTGTTGAGCCTTCTCTCTGGATTCCCTCTGACGCTTCAGGAGTGCCTCACGACGGTCGTTTCTTTGTTCGGTTGACATGGGTTGACCTCCATTGTTGGACTGCAGGAGTTGTTGGACTGGGTCTACTTCAGGTGCTCCTGGTGCTGTGGTATCGTTGTCGCTCATCAAAGAAAGGTAGTGTGGCGAGATGTTGATGAATTGTGGTGAGGGAGAGAAGTGTCGGTTCTTGAAAGAGTTCCGGTCGTTTGGTTTGTGAGGCGAGAAAGAAGAAAAAAGGAAGGAAGAAGGAGGAAGAAGGGAGAGTGAAGTGTTGAAGAAAAGAAGTGAACGGCAAAGTGAACAGAGCCGGAGGGGAAAGAAGGACGAACAAAGGCAAAGCGGGGAGGGAGTGAAATCGTCATGTGATAGTTATCCGCTCCGGCACACCCTCGAAAATCAAAGGTCTTCCATTGGCTGGAAGAGTCACCATCTTCTCATTGGTGGATCGTCGCCGACGACCTTCTTTGCTTTGGCTCGCTCGTTCCTGCCTACGTTAATGAGCGGATCTTCAAGGCTCCAGTCCCACGGACACTATCATATCTTCTCATTACAACTCAGTCAACATTACAATAGACAAGATATATTCTCCAATGCTGCAGTTTTCCTAGCCGTCAATTCATCCTGCACAAGGGAAGGGCGCTGTCCAGAAGAAATCAACAAGAGAAATAAGAATGGCTTCTTTACATGGGGATAATTGAAACGGTTGTGTATCAAGAAGATGAGTGTGAGGAATGTTTATTTTACAATTGGTTGTGAAAAAGGATGAAGGGCCAGCAGTTTACCGGACGGAGCGCATAGCCTGAACCTTCTCTCTGAAAAGGGCCTCAGCACCACCCCAGACAGCACTCTCCTCCCGCTTCTCAAGGTCAATAATGGTAGGCAACAAATCCCTCGAGAAGGCCTCGCTCGACTCTCTTGGCAACAAGGTAGGCAAATGGTCAATCGAGCAGACCTCCAAAGGCAAGGGGTTCTTGGTCACAACCTCGACGACAGCTTTGTCAAAGGTGGTGTTGATCGAGTAGACAGGGATAGGGTTGTGGGGGTTGGTGGTATCGCACGAGACGTCAACGATGACAGACAACTTGCGGTCGCCGTCCAACATGGCGGGGGTGAAGAAGGGAGGGATGGGTTGGTTGAGGTAGATGCAGTTGACAAAGATCTCGGCCTGGAGGATGCGGGGGAAGGGTCCACCTTCCTTGGTCTCGGCCATGTCCCACTTGATGATCTTTTCTTCGGGGATGCCGACGGCGCGTGCGAAATCGCAGGCGCCCTTTCCGCAGCGTCCCAATGCGCCCATCACCATCACCTCGGGAATGTTTCCGTTGTTCAACGCGACTATAGGAGTAAAGGGAGGGATGAATAGAGGAGAGATATTGAAGGATTAGTCATTGTTTTTTTTTGTAGGTTTTGGAGAACGATGAAATGAAGGGAAAAGAAAAGAAGGTTGGACCGTCTCCATCCGGCACGTTATTGAAAAGGATGCGACAGAGAAAAACGAGAGCAAAGAAGATGCCAAGATAATCTTCCGCAAAAAACTTACCAGCACGACCCAAGCGCTCCCTGATATGCGAAATAAGTGTCTCCTCGTTAGGGAAGGGCTTATAAGGAGGCAAGACCTGACCGGGGTTCAACTTCTGATGACACCAATCGTCGACACCAATAGCAGCACCAGCGAATCCAGCATGGTACCCGAATGCAGCCACACGACGGCCGTGAGTGTCATTCAAGAACTCAAGATCCAAGATGGTTCCCTGACCCTCATCGAATCTGGAAAGGATCTCGGTCCAGCCGCCTTGGTTCTTGAAGCAGTGGGCAAAGAAGATGTGAGTATGGTGGAGGGGGTCGGTCTCGCCCTCGGGGAGCTCCTTTAATCCGACGATGTATGCCTCCTTGGGGGCCTTGCGCCATTCGCCAATAGGGACCATATGGCATCCGACCCTATTTATTAGAAGGGGGAGCAAGGGAAAAGAAAAACGGTGTTAATGAACCATGTCGTGTACAGACTATCAAAGACTAAACAAGTCAAGAGAAAAAGAGGAGACGTACTTGGCGTATTCCTCGTCGTCAAAGATGCGCTCGGGGGAGCGCTCGACGGTGATCTTGAAGCCACGGTCGAGGAGGGTCTTGCAGGTGGAGGGGGTCAGGGCGGCGCGGTGCTCCATGGCCTTAGTCTCAGCTCTCAACCAAAGGTAAACCATTGTTGTATGTGTATGTGTTGTTGTTTGGGTGTTGGGTGAAAGTGTGAAGAGAGGGCAGTGTCGTCCTTGAAAAGAGAGAGAGATGTGTGTGTGTGTGTGTGTGTGTGTGTGTGTGTGTGTGTGTGTGGGAAAGAAAGAAGAAAAGAAGAAAAGAAGAAAAAGGAAAGAAGGGACAACGTATTTAAGGACACCAACGACGACACATGACGCGGATGTTGATCTGTGAGTGAGCTGATAATCCATCGTCTGTCAGAACAGACTCAAGAAGAATGATTGATTCTCTTGTGCAGATGTGACGGGTTCATAGCTGGATATGGAAATCATTCATCACAGCCCCCATTTCTGACCCCCTGTGCCTGGATAGATCACTCAGATATGATAAACTCAACAGATCAATCTTGTCTCCATCATCAACTGTATCCAAACGGGGCTGCGCTCAAATTACACTGGCCGCTCATTCGAATCACTAACGGGTACGCGTTGTTCACACCAGGTTCCTCTTACGTAGTCTAGTCAACCCCCTACTACAAATCCAATCCTCCCCCTCTCGACCCTTTCATTTCCCACGCTAGGTACAGAACATAAACGCAGCTCAGGAAATCTGACTACGGGACCTGATCTATTTGCATGGCTGTTATTGTTGTTTTGCTTGTTCCATGTTTCACTCAATAGTAAGGCGGATGCCCTCAAATGGGTCCGGACCGTCTTCTCATGAATTGGTCCTTTCTTTCTTTCCTTCCTTCCTTCGTTCTTTTTTTTTTTTACGCCCACAGCGAAAAATATGAAAAAGAAAATAACAATATGCATGCCATAGTTACATATATATGTGGGTGATAATATTCATTCGGAAAAGAAAGAAAAACAGATGCTAATAAAAAAGAAATGGGGAAGAGTATGTACGTGTGTGTGTGTATGTGTATGTAACATGGTGTTAGGCAATAGTAGATCTATTACATCTACTTCAAAGGGATCTTCCTGAGAACGGGAACCTTCTTAAGAGTGTGCATCAAGTACATGGCAGAGGTCAACAGGGTCAAGGAACCGGCCTGGTGAGCAGTTCCAAGAGAGACAGGGACCATGTAGAGCAAAGTAGCAATTCCGAGACCGACCTGGCAACAGGCAACTCCCATCAACAGGTTGACACCCAAGCGGGCCTGAGGAGGCAAGGGCAAGTTGCGCGAGTACAAAAACAAAGCAGAGACGGCAGTGAAGGTAGAGGTAGCCTATTCATATAACGAAGGAAGAAAAGCGAGGGAGAAAAAAGAACAATGAAATCGAGAGTGAAAGAGAAAATAAAGAAGAGATGAGGGGAAAGCAATGAAGGAGGAAAGGAAGAATTAGAATCATTTCAACCTTTTCATTGACATATACAATGCAAGAAAAAAGACTTACAAGGACACGGTGGTTGAACTGGACGGTGACCTGGTTATCAAACATGTTTCTCCAGAGACCAACAGTGGGATGATCACTATCGTGAACGAACTTGCTGTCAAAGAGCTCGCCAACTGGGGGCATCAAGCGACCACCCATGAGAGGGAACTCGTTGTAGATCAATCCAGCATCCAATCCAGCAACAAAGGCTCCCGAGATGGCGGTGAAGAAAACAAGAGCAACAATTCCGTGAGCAGCGCCCTTGAAGCGCTTCAAGATGGGGTTGTTGGTAACAGAAGCCAAGGACTAAAAATTGAAAGCAATAGTTTAGTACATCGTTCCGACCCAGCAAGCGGCGGATAATTAGTCAAAGAATTCCACAAGAAATTCTTACCTCATAGGCACCCTTGGAGATCTTGTAGTCGGTGAGGACCTTCAATCCGGTCATGAATGCGCCAGCGTAGATCAAGAAAGCACTGCCCAAATGGGCAGCCAAGCGGTACTGCGAGACTCTAGGGGTAGCTCCAGGGGTGCTCATGAGCTGTTCATCCAATCCAGACTTGACCATGTACCATCCGAGAGCACCCTGGAAACCAATTAACCCACCAATGATCCAAGAACGACGCGCAATGGCCTTGGAGAGCATTCCGCGAGAGGCAAAGTAGAGACCGGGCAAGATAAAGGCAGCACCAATGGCACGACCAAGCATGCGGTGGGACCATTCATAGTAGAAAATGCGCTTGAATTCCTCAAGCGTCATGCCATGGTTCAAACTAAAGACAAAATCGGAAGGTTATTAGTTCGTCGGATCGATTGTTTGTTATCATTTGAGTTTCCGGAGGATTAATGGGCGTAATCCAAGTAACTGGCATTGAGCGGGTATCGATTTAGCTGATGAGGCATTGAGTAGGCAACAGGCGAGTCCTTATCCAAGCAAACTTACATCTTGTATTCCGGGAACTGCTTGTACTTTTCAAATTCTTCCTCCCACTCGGCCTGGGAGCGGGGAGGCTTCATGCCCTTGATCAGGTTCCATTCAACGATCGACAGACCACTCTCGGTCAAACGGGTCATTCCTCCGACAACAACGATTCCAAAGGTCATGGCAGTGATTGTCATCATCCAGTAACCGACAATAGGCTTGACAACAACCTCAGGAGCTGCCGCTACTGCGTTTGCAGCTGCAGTTCTTGTAGCAGCTGTAGTGGTGGCGGTTGTGGATCCCGAGGTGGCTGCGACTGTGGACTGAAAGCGAGCCTTGACCATGAGAGCAGCGGATCGAGTTGTCGAGAAAGTAGAAGGGGTCGCCTTAGTCCATGAGGCACCGAGAGGAGTGGAGCGCGCAAAGTTGTTTGTCCGGAGGGTGTTGAGGGTTCTTGTTGAGAGAGAGCGGGTAGTGTGGGGTGAGGCCGAGTGCGCAGTGGCGCGGACCAACGCCCTGGAGAGCAAGGACGAGAGCGCGTTTGTGCAGACCATTGCTGAGAAGGGAGTGGATGTGTTGTACAGGAGAAGGGGAATGAACTCCTGATCCTTTCGTTCTTTGCTATGAATGAAGGAGGAAGGGATGTGGAAGCAAGAAGAAGAAGAAGAAGAATCAACCTTGTTGAAGGTCAACAAACACTCAGTTACCGACAAAAGCGCAGATCTCCGAAGTGGGACTTCCGAGATGTCTTGAAACCAGCTCTGACGCCCAAGCACGTTTGCTTGTTGGAAAAGGCAGTCACTTTGCTCACTTATTCGATGCTTTGATTACATTCACATCACACACATGCCCACATACTGCCCACATACTTTTAAGCACGCACACACACCTTGACACCTTGACGTTTCAATTGCTTCTTCTATGAAACGCGTCCCACAAGCATATAGGGGATCAAACATAATTATACAAGCAGGTTTTCATGCGGCATTGAGAAAAAGGCCTGTTCGAGGAAAAGTGGCGGCCAACCACGGCAATGAAAGAAAAAGACCTGCCGAGGAGGCATTGTTTTGTTCTTTCATCCTTTTGATGGCTTATCCGTGGCGCAGAGGAGTAGTGCGGATATGCCGACCTTTGGGCTATGCCCAAAAGACAAAGGGACAGTGAGAGCAGAAATAGAACTCACCATGCTGGGTGGCATAAAAAAAAGATACGCGTCTGTGCTTCGATGGACAAGAGGCATGATGGAGATGATAAAAATAACAGCTGGGTAGATAAAAAGGTGTCGCGGTCGTATGTTTTCGTTGGAGAATAGAGATTCAGTCTCTCTTTGTGTGCTTTGTTTTCCTTGCGCCTTGTGCCTTCGACCTTTTGGCCTTTAGGATTTGGCTACGGTGTTGTGTGCGTCTTTATGCGGTTAGGATGACAAGCGGATCTAGACCCTGTCAATTTGATTTTAATTGAATTGAACAGTGTTCCTTCGTGCTAACGAACTTGTTGATAGGGCATTGGGTGGCAACAACACAAGAGCGAAGGCGAGGACCAATCCATCGACTCTTTGTGTTTGCAGGAACGCAAACTCAACGACAACAAAGAAAAAACATGCAACAAAGAAAGAGAGAAGACGAGGGCTCCTGTCGTTGTACACATGTGCGAGTACATCATGATCATCATAGGGCTGAGGGGTTAGATATCATTATCGTTTCAGCTATTGATACTCCATCACTCTATCACTCTATCATGTATCATGTATCAAAGAAGGCAATGGGTGAACATTCACCAGGACATGTTGTTTATGTTTGTTTGTGTTTGCTCAACGCTCTCTTCTCCCTTCACTCTCTTCTCTCTTCCCTCTTCTCTGTTCTCTCTTCTCTCTGCTCTATCCCACACCCTCTTCTTTTCCTTTTTGTGTCCTGGTCTCTTTACCCTTTCACACATCGCTCTTCCTCCTCCTCCATCCTTAACGCAATAATTCACTTCCTGCAAGGGCCCCTCCCTTCTCTTCCTCCTCCTTCCCGCCACACAACTTCTTCACCTCCCATTCTCATTCTTTCTCATTTTTTTCAGATCCACCATGGCCCTACCAGCCCCTATAACAACCCACCCAACCTCCACATTGATTCCTTTTCCTATTGCAACAATACCCAACATACCTTCAACAGCACCCACACCATTAAGGCCGGCGTCAACAGCACAAACAGTCAGCACGACATCCCACAGTCGCAAAGCGCCCATCACCACTCTTTCCTCCACCATCATCCCTACAGTAACCAATGACGCAAGTACAGCGGAAGGTAGTGGAATGAGTGGAGGGGCCGTGGCCGGTCTGGTGATCGGTATTCTCCTTGTTCTGGTCTGCTCGGTCGTAGGCGGGTTTATGCTACTCAAGAAGCGTCGAAAGCGGATGATGGGTCGCGGGCAGTACAGTGGATATCCAGACACGTCGTCTCGGTCTAGAGACCTGAAACAGGATGACGACGATAGCAACGAGAGCAGGCGTGGTGGCGGTCTCCGGGGACTTGTCACAGGCGTGCTTTCCAAGACACAAAACCTTGCTGCTCCTAAGGGTAACAAGCCCTCGGCTACGGTGGTGGCGGCAGCAGCGGCAAGTCCTAGTCCTGCGGTTCCCATGCAGCAGCTGCAGCTGCAGCAGGCGCAACATGCGAGGGCAGCCAGCCCGGCCCCTGCTCCTGCAGCCAACTGGGGCGCGTCTTCACCTCCCCCGACTTTAGTGGGCAACGTGGTCTCACCATCGACACCCGCAAACAATGGCATTGGCTCGAATTATCCGACTCCAGGGAACGCCTTGATTTCTCAACCGCACTACTTGCCCCCAACTCCACAGGACCAACAGCAACTCAACTGGCAACAGCAGCAGCTACTCCAGCAACAGCAGGTGCAGCAACAACAACAATTTCAGCAACAACAACAACAACAACAACAACAACAACAACAACAACAACAACAACAACAACAACATCATCAACAACAACAACAACAACAACAGCAGCAGCAGTACCAGCATCAACAGCAGCAACAGCATCAGCACCAATTGCAGCACATGCCTATGCAAGGATATGCGGCGTTGCCTCCTGCTGTTCAAGCGCCAGTCATGACCCCTCAACACCAGCTGCAACACCCATCCTACCAACAACAGCAACAGCAGCCAGTCCAGATGCAACAAGTGCAACGCAGCATGGTATCGCCTACCACCATTACGACCCCTATGACACAGCCATATTATTACCAGCCAGGGACGGGGCTTGTCTCAGTTCCACTTTCGCTACCTCCTGCTGAGCCATACACCCCTCAATCTTTCCAGCCTCCTCTAACAGCACCTCCGCCTGTGCACTATCCGGTCTCGGTTGCTTCTACATCTCATGTGCCACCACTATCGCACCACCATATTCAACAGCCACCGGTGGCTTACCAACCGCCACCTCCAGCGACCCAAGCCACAATTCCTACAACCGTTGCCGCCGTTGGAACCCCAGCTGCACCCCGGTCTCCAACCCCTGAATCCGGATCCATTTTCCTCCCTGGCGACTCTTCTCGACTGTTGCTCAGCCAAGGGCTGTTCAAGATTGTACCCGATGCCGAGGACGAGGAGGAGGCCAAGAGAGTTGCTGAGGCTGCTGCAACAACTTCACAGGGTGGACCGAACCCTTCCTTGCCGATGGATCTCAATCTTGGAGGCGACTTTTTGAGCTCCGTCCTGAACTTCTCGAACCATCAAGGACCCAGCAACACTAGCACTTTCAGCAGTATTCCTCCAGGTGCCTCTGCTGTTGCAGCGCCGGTCGTCAATGGAGAAGGAGCAGGAGTAGGTTCGGGAGCTCAGGGAGGACACGCAGTTCGCCAACAGCCTGGATACCATGACCGCCAAGCAGGACAGAAGGATCGTCCCCAGAACCAGCCCCGCTACTTGGTCGACAAGGAGGAATATGTGGCCGAGCAGCAACAGCAACATGTACAGAACGAACCGTCCTCAAACTCCCAACAGAGCGGCGAGCCAGTGATTGTCGGAAGTGACATTGTGTTTGAGCCATTGCCGAGTGTCAAGGCGGCAAGGGAGAGGAGTAGTCACAACCGCGGTCTGGATTCGACCTCATCTTCGTCTTCCTCTCTCTTGAACAACAACACCAAACAAGCGCCTACAAAGGAAAGTGGCCAGCCCAAGCCAACCCGAGGTCTGTCGAGGGCGCCTACTTTGGGCGAGATATTGCCAACGATGGGAACAGAGGAGTACCTGGAGCGGACGGATGACAAAGAAGAGTACAGTGCTCGACTCCACGGCGCTCGCGAGTCATCGACATTTGCTTCTCCTACGCCGACGACGAACGTAATCCATCCCGCAAGGGTGGGCGAGTTGTCCAAGGAGGCTCAGGGCGGAATTGTAGATATCGGCACGCCTATCAGCCCTAACGCTATCTTGCCTACGGCCACGGGTGAGGAAGCGGCTGCAGGTGTGATATCTCCTCCTAGGTCTAGTACACCCGCCACCCCACCGCCATTACGCCTTTCTACCAAACCCAAGTTCAAGTGAACGTATTTGTTTATTCGTAATACACACGCCAATTCTCTTGTATTTTGCTTTTTGTTTGTTTGTCTGTTTGTTTGTTATTTTGGACGCGAGTTTGCTGTGAAAAAGATTGTCTAGTGAAACTCCAGTGACTCCAACGACTCGATCGTGCGAAGTTATGAATGGAATGACGAGAATAAAAAGGGTTGTAAACAGCACGACCATCCAACTTTTTTTCTCACAACTCCCTGCTCCTTCTAATCCGTGTGAAATGTGCATGATTTTTTTTTGTGCGCGTGCTCTTGCATGTTTGTGTTTGTGTTTGTGTTCTGTGTTCGTGTTTGTAGATTTGTTCCTGTGAGCCATGAGGTTAATGATATTCGAGAAAGAAAAAATGAGGACAAATATGTGTAGCCATGTTGTTGTTGGGGGGTTTTTTTTACGACGAGCGGGCTGGATTAGCTCCAAGATAAACAGGAACCCTCCACAAACACATCAACAAAGAAAAGGAAGGCGAGATGAGTTGAATAAAGGGCGGTCCATGAAGGCTGAAATATGTTATGTTCTTGGAGCGACCAGAAGGGTGCTCGTGGATTGGGGATAGACAGGTTTGTTGATTGGCGAGGAAATGAAGATATGGAGGACAAATGGAAAGCGTGGAAAGGTGGAGGAGAGGCAGAGAGAGTGTGTGCGTTTTTTTTTTTTTTTTTTGTGTTTGTGAAAATCGAGAGCGAAAGAAAAAACGTGATTGACAAGAAGAAATATTTTCCGTAAATTCTCCTGCTGTTCCCTTCTCGTCAGTTCTTATTTTCCTTGGTAGAGCTGTTGTTGTTGCTGTTGTTGCTGTTGTTGTGTTGCTGTATCTGTGCACAATTCAACAAACATCAATGTGCCATTCAATGAGGATGATGAAAAAATCCAGGGTTATGAAACAACCTCAGGGCGAAGAACATGGTCAAGAAAAAAATGACAGCATTATTGAAGAAAATGAGAAACCCATTGAGCATTCTTCATGAACAGTTAAACAAAGAAAACTGAAGGAAAAGAAAGAAGGAGGTGAGTTTTGGTTCATTTGGGATTAGGCATCAGACATGGACTATGAACCCGTTGGATAGAACAGAGTTCATTTATTTTTTCCACGCGGAAGGGAATGAAGGCGAGCCAATGGGAAGTGGACCCTGGTAGCCAATGAACACCAGTTACCGAGGATAGTCGAGAATACTCATCCTCTATCTGTCTCTCCTTTTCTTTTGCTTTCATTTTTATATTTCAAACTAACACTATCAGAACCACTAACTATCTCACGCTCTGCTACTCCGGTCATTAGTCTGAGGGCTAGGTAAGATGAAAAAACGAGGGCGACGATCAAGAAACGGGAAAGAGTAGCGAGGTCTCGATTGACTACTGTAAGTTGCAAAAAGGGTTGGCGGAGGAAGTCCGATTGATGCGAAGGCGCTCCAAAAAAACAAGACCAGCTCGATGAGGACGCAAGGTGCGGAGCAGCTGCCGATAGGATTTTTAGTCACCATGACTCGCTCAAAGAGCTGACTTTCATCACACTCTTTTTTTCATTCCTTTTTAGTCGCTCGCCCTTTGAGCTGGATTGATGAGAAGGCGCCAGAAAACTCCCCGCCCAACATGGTCACGAAAGAGGAGGTACGGAGTAGCTCCCGATAGGGCAAAGTTGGGTCATTAGGTCCATTTGCCACTCACTTGAGAAATAAAGTTGAGACACCCTGGGTCCCACACGCCATTACAAAGATAACTGTGGACGCTGAAGATGATGGAAACGCTGGTTTTGACAATACACTCTTCATGACCGAGATTCGCTGCACCTTGCGTGAAAAATAAAATGAGAAGGTTTTTGAGAACCGTAAGGATTTCTCCATGGTCTGTTAAACATGCCTAGCAGCCTGGACCCTTTTTCGTTGTTGTTGTTGTTGTTGTTGATGTTGTTGCACGAATGGTGGTACAATGTAGACAAAAAGCAGGGTTGTTTGCATTCGAGAGCGATAATTTTGTGCTTATTGAGGGTTGAAATGGGCCGAATGATGGGGACGGAAGATAAATTTCTTTCTTTGCCCTCACTCTTTTTTATTCGCCTTGAACCATGATCTTGTTCATTCCCAAGATAACTACTTCATGAACCCTCACCATCTTTCTTCATTATCGATACATGATCACTGTTACAAGATTCTCATCCGTGTATAAGAAAAGTATCGATCTCTCACGCTACTGCCTGGGAAAATAACCCATGTGTCTTCCCATGAGGTATGGGTGTCTTCCTCTACCAAAAGTGATAAGTCAAAAAAGGAGAAACTAACGGAAGAGTGGGGGGTGGAAGGGTACTACTCTTTCCATACCCATGTGGTTGGTTGTTGATGGGAAAGGCACACTTGGAGATCGGGGTCATTGCCCGAGAAGGTATGAGGCGTTGAAAGGGGAGGAAAGGAAAAAAATGCACAATGATAAACTCAAAAAAGAGAGTTTTGCATTTCCCGAGGAAAAGTGAGTTTGGTGCGTGGGTGGGTGACTAAGAATTCTAGTTATTGCACACATAGCAGTGTGCATTACTCACATGCATGTATCCAATCTAAAGTTGTGCATAAAAAAATATATATGCTTACAGCTAACAAGGACAGGAGTGGGCTCTCTTGTTGTTGTTTTTTGTTATTGGCACCTGTCGCGTACACAAAGTGCAAGGCAGGAAGACAAATGTTCCGCAACTGACCAAGGCTACGAGGAGTAAGTACATCATTATGCCCAAGTATGACCGGATTCATGGGAAAAAGCACACCATTCGCACGACTTGGAGGAGAGCTGGAAATCTCGCTCCCATTCTCAGGAACACCTCTTGTCATTCTGGTTCGTTAAGAGCTTAAGATCAATGTCAGCTCCTGGGTATCCACTTTGTCTTCAAAAAGGTGCCTGAAAAGGGAAGGCTAAGCTCAGGGTAACCAATTGAAAGATCTAGATGATGGACTTGACTCCCTTGTGACAACAAAAGAAACACCCTGCTGAGTTGAAAGAGGAGGAGGAGAGGAGGAGGGGGGGGTAACGAAATAGCGTCTTTGAATGTTGTATTGCTTTCCTTTTGAGGCAGAGAAAGACGAAGAAGATTAAGCGATGTTCATGTACTCCTGATTCGTTTGCTTGTGAATGAGTAGCCAGCTTTTTGCTTCTTGCCCGCTCTGGTGCTGTCCTTTGAGGAATAACACTATCAAGGAGAAAACGCGGGAGTGGAATGATTCTTCCTCTTCATCAGCACGAGATTGGAGATAGAAAGTACTAATGGAATGATGAGGATGAAGATGACGATTCTCTGCTTCGGAAACAAAAATGAATAAGGTCAAGTCAGATAAGGAAAGCCAGAACAAAGCACGCAGGCGAAGAGGCAGACAGAGGAGGAAGTAAACACCAAGGTGGAATGATATGAAAAAAGGAGAGATCGTGTTGTGATTCTTTCTTGGAATTCTTTTGTTGCGGGCGTCAGAGTTGTTCCAAGTTTCTTTCCCTCCCTCCCACTGTACCAACAGGGGTATCACGAGCGTACTACCTCTTATTTTTCATTGATAGCTAAAAAAGTACGTTTGTGTTAGATCCCAGACACCAACAGCACAACAACAATACCGACAACCTTATTCCCTTCAAGTCTCTTGTGGACCCTTTGCGCTTTATGTTGACTGTTAGCCAATCAAATTGTAGGATGGGTGTTTTGTTCGGAACATTCTTTCCCTAGGCCTCCCCTCTCTCACAAAAAAAGAGCCTGAGGATTGAAAGGAAAGGCCCACTTCTTTCATTTTTTGCTCTAATGTGGGTTCTCGATCGGTACATTGGGTACGATGCAAGAGAAACACACAAGATGTGGTCCAGGCTTCGCAGTTCTGACAGACTTTCAGGTGAAGAAGGTTAGCTTGCCCTGTCCGAGGTATTGTCCGATCCATTTGTGGCGTATTCCTTGAAGGAAAGAAGGGAAGTGAAGATAGGCCATGTATCAAAGGGAGAGATTAAATCCGGGGAGAAGTGGGTGAGCGAGTGAGTGAGTGAATGAGACAGGCTCGATGAGAAGAGGAATGGCCTTCCGTTCAAAGTGAAGACACCTTTTTCTTTTGTTCTTTTTCCCCATGTGAGATCCAGCATCAGGGTTGCCAATGAGTTGGATTGGAGTAATACAAATCTGTTTCAATCAGGTCAAGGTCATCACGAACACTGATATCAAACCACATTCATCGCACGATAGAGAGCGATACAGCAAACCAACCAACCAACCAACAGAGGCAGTAGTAGCCCGAGAGGATTCAACCTTGCCCTGCCTTGGTGCCCTGGACCTTCTTCGTTTTCTTCTGTGAATGTACATTGTTCCAACCCCTCTAAAGAGCAGAGATACATCCCCTGAAGTAATAAGAAACTTACGAAACACTATAAAAGCAGTTCCGATCGCCCACTTTTTTCTTGCTTCCTTGTCCATCTTCATTGATAACCATTCACCATTAATCAATCTCCCTTTTCTCTCTCTCTTTCTCTCTCTCTTTTCTCTGTCTCCCGCGTCCTTCACTTTTCTTGTCTTCTCTTCTCCTCATCACTCATCTCTCTCATCTTTTTGTACATTTCTCACTTCTTTCTTAATCACCCCATTAATTCAACATGTCCGCTCCAGTCAACGAAAAGACTCGGTACGACGAATACCCTCAGGAAAAGACCCTCCAGCAAGAGACCGTCGAGGTCAAGGAGAACATAGAGGATGAGGAGGAGGAGTACGTCTACGAGGAGCGTCAGTTCACCTGGTAAGCACTTTCGTCTGTTTACTCAACTTTACTGCTCGACTTGTGCCCAACACTGCCACAAACATTATCCAACCCTTCCTAACCCTATTCCCTTTACTTGCTACCTCCTTCGATCAAACAGGCGCGCGGCTATCGTTGGATCCTTGCTCGGATGCGTCGTCGCTGCCAGTAACTTGTACTTGGGTCTCAAGATCGGCTGGACCTTCGGTGCCGCTCTCTGGGGCTCCATCTTTGGTTTCTTGATCTTGAAGTCGATCTCTCGCATGACCAACACCGTCTTTGGCCCCAAGGAGAACGCTGTCTGCCAGACTGCTGCCACCTCTGCCGGCGGTCTCTCCAGCGGTTTCGTCACTGCCATCCCTGCCATGTATCGCATGGGTCTTATGGGCGACAACTCTCCCAAGGACGATGTCGTCGCTCTCTTGCTCTGGACCGCCTCTGCCGCCTTCTTTGGTATGTTCTTTGCTGTCCCCCTCCGCGCCCACTTTGTCATCAACCAGGACCTCGTCTTCCCCACCCCTCGTGCCGCTGCCGAGACCATCAAGAACTTGCACAAGAACTCCTCGGCTGCTGCCAAGGATGCCCGTGACTCTGGCCGTGCCATGACGTACTCATTTCTCATTGCCATGGCCTTTGCCATCATCGGTTTTTTCATTCCCGGCCTCTTCACTGAGATTCATATCCTCTGGTACATTGGTAACGCTGCCTCCTACGCCGCCATGATGAACGCCGATCGCGCCTGGGGCTGGATCTTCACCTGGGACTTTGCCTTCTTCGGTGCTGGTTTGATGACCCCTGGAAGCACTGTCTTCTCCTTCCTCCTCGGAGAGTTGATTGCCTTTGGTATCGCTGGCCCCCTCATGACCTCAGCTGGTTACTTGACCGGTCGCAGTGGTTTCCTTCCACCACCTGTGATCGGTTCTGCTCAGTCCTGGTTCCTCTGGCCCGGTGTCGGTATGATGGTCTTCACTGCCTTCTCTGAGCTCGGCGCAAACGGTAAGTCAATCGGCCACGCCGTCATGACCGCTGTCCGTGAAGGTCGCAACTATATCCGCAAGCTCTCTAAAAAGGAGGCCATTGTCAGCCATTCCACCTACGTCTCCAAGGACACCACCCCCGAGCACGAGCTCATCCCTACCAGCTGGTGGGTCGGCGGTCTTCTCGTCTCTGGTGTCTTCACTATCTTGGTCATGTACTTCAACTTCCACGTCCCCGTCTATGCCACCATCGGAGCTATCATCCTCTCCTTCTTCCTCGCCTTTGTCGGTCTCCAAGCCTCCGGTGAGACCGATATCAACCCTACCGGTGCCGTCGCCAAGGTCACCCAGTTGGTCTTCTCTCGTATCCCCAACCCCGATATTAGGGTTGTTCAAAAGACCAACCTCATGTGCGCCAACATTGCTGCTTCGGTCTGCTCCCAGGCCGTCGACATGGTCGGAGATCTCAAGACCGGTCACTTGATTGGTGCCTCCCCCCGTGCCATGTTGTGGGCCCAGTTGGTCGGCTCTACCTTTGCTATCGCCATTGCTGTTCCCCTCTTCTTGCTCTACACCCAAGCTTACCCATGCGTCCTCGACGAGTCGATCACTGAGTGCCAGTTCGCCGTTCCCGCCGTCGTTGCTTGGGCTAACGTCTGCAAGATCTTGACCGGTGATGGCTCTGTCCCCCACGCCTCCATGATCCTCACCATCGTCTGCTGCATCTTGGCCGTCATCAACGTCATTGTCCGCGTCAAGTTAGTCCCCGACCGCCTTAAGCCCTACTGGATCAACTTGAACGCTGTCGGTCTCGGCTTCATCAACCCCGCGCCCGCCATCCCCATCGCCATGCTCATTGGTTGGACCTCGGGCCAGATCTGGATTCGCACCAGCCCCAGGACCCACGAGCGTCTCATGTACTCCGTCTCGGCCGGTCTCATTGCCGGTGTCGGTATCGCTGGTCTTGTTAACGCTGCCATGACTATCGGTGGTGTCGAAGCAGGCGTCGTCACAGTCGGATGCGGCCTCAATGGCGTCAAGCTTTGCTAAATAATTGTCAAAAGAATCGAGCATTTGTTCTTCTTTTGGAATGCACTTGCACTAATACTATTATTAGCTGTAGCACATCTTGTATTTTTATCAACCCTTTACTTCCACAATTAAAAGTACTTCTAGTTTTATCGCAACTACCCTCGCTTCTCGAGAAGCACCTTGTATTGAAGTTTTAACAACAACTGCCATTCATTCACTCCTCCTAGCGGTTCGAATGATCAATTCTGGCGAAGGGGGATTTGCAACAAAATAAATGGACGAGCGAAACGAACATGGGCACAGGTCAAGTCTACCCTCCATTGTACAACAGCAGTGGAAACTAAACATGGGAAGAGAGATAACAATCAATAGGGGAGTGAAGGTTGCTTGGGTTGGAACAAACACGTTCTTACTGTCGTGTTGGCACCAACGGGCGGGTACGATAGTTATGCTCTTCAAGGACAGTACGTTTATCCGTGAAAAGATACCATGACGTCTGTTACTGCAGAGGGGTTGTTGTTCCTGCAGGAACACTCTTTTCAAGCCCTCGCCCCAGGAGCAAAGTCGACGAACATTTGGGCTGTTGCATTTCTCAAAACTCCAAAAACATGCGAAGAGGATTTCACTCGCTCTTTCTTCCTTTCTCAAAAAGTTTCACCTCTTATCCATTCACCCTTCCAACTCACTCACTTGCTCCTTTCACTACAAACAAAAACACACACACACACACACAAAAATGAACGCCTGGGTCATTATTGTCCTTCTCTTCATATCCATTGTGATGTGCTGCTGGGTTACTGCAGATCCCCGCGCAAAGAAACCCGACAGCACCATCAAACCTCCCCAAACAGTCCTCCCTGTCCACGCACCACTTACCAACAACTACAGCAGGCCTCTCAACTACCCTCCGCCTGTTGCTACCAACTTCGCCAGCGAAAACACATATACAAACACCATGGGTATCCAGCTACAAGTCGCTCCTCCAGTCACCGTCGACATGTCTCCCAATGCCCCGCTGCCTATGTATACACCGAATCCATCATTCCAGGACATTCAGTTCTCAAGTCATCCACAGCCCCGCTATGTTACCACCGTTGCCGAAGTCCCCGAACCCGTGGAGTTAGTGACGAGAACATAGTCTTAACAAAGCACATACTTCGTCTTTTTTTTTGTATATACCCCCCCTCTTATCCATTATAATACACTCGACCCCACTTTCTTTCTGCAGACAAGAAGAAGTTGCAACTGTTTGGGTTTGTTATTTTGTTTAGTTTACTTGTGATATTCTGAGGCAACAGAGAGAAAGAGAGAGAGAAAGAGAAGGAAAAGTGGGCTGTGGCAGAAGCTTAAGTTTACCTCGCCATTGATTCATCAGTTACCTGGCATTTGGAACACAGTGTCGGTCAATGAAAATGAATTTAACCTTTCTACTTCATCTTCCGAGCTCATCACCAACTTTGATATCAACCATCAACACCACTCATTCACTCATTCCCCCCGCCCCTCGCCCGATTGCTGTACTGTACGTCTCGATCGCGTTTCTTGTCCTGGCAGTCCTTGTCCTCAGCTTTCTTCGCGGAAGATATAAACAACAACCAACGACGCTATTGACCGAGGGTCCGTTTTAGGCGAAAACACGCAAAAATCCTCATTACGTACCTCCATCTAGAGGTGTCCCTGCTTCAGCTTCACCACCCTCTACAGCAACAAGATTCAATACCGACCCTCTGAGCGGAAATGGACCTCAGATGAACACCTCAAGCAGCACCAACAACGGAAACAATTCGTTTTGGACGAAGACACGAAACAAACCCCCATTACATTCCTCCAGCGATTTCATGTTCCTCGGCTTGTGATTTTCCGTAGTCGTGCCATCCAAACACGGCAAGGACGACGACGAAGATGATGCCAACAACAATGTAGACTTTCATGGTCGTGGTGGTGAAAACGAGACGGAGGGGTTGGTGAAGGAGATTGGGTGAGTGAAATAGAAGTGAGGAGGAGGAAAGAGAGATAGAAAAGGAATAACAAGTACGTTTGTTTACGCATCATCTGACAACAGAGCAGAAAAGTCTCGTCGAAGAGAGGAAAAACAGGTTTAAAGGTTGCAACACCGCGTCCTGCTTTTGAGACAAGAGCGCTGCAAGGTGATTCTTGCGTGGTTTCTTCAAAGGATCCCAGGGCAAGGTTTATGTTTGTTTGTTTTCACACTCGCCACTGGCCCTCATTTGTTTTCTTTGCTTTATTAAAAAAGTCATTATTACTCAGCAACTTTCGATCCACTCCCTCTACTCCCACTCGTTTCCTTCCTTCCAACTTCATACTTTATCCCGTCACTCCTTACTTTCTGCTCCATCAAAGCAAAACCCAATGGCATCGACTGTCGTTTACCGCGCAGAAACAGGCAACGCCACCCAAAATAACACATCAAATAAGACGCCACCAACCGAGCGGCAAGATGGGTTCATCGTCCTCAAGCCTCGTACCCCCTCGAACAACACCGGCATCCCAAAGCCCATCGAACGAGTCAAAGGGCGATCATTATCAAACCTCGGTCACCACAACCCGTTTCTCCAACAAAACCGGCTGCCACTACCCACTACAAACCACCCGCGGTTCCTTCTGCCTGGGGGTTGATCCGCCCCTCGGACGAATCCTCCACAAGCTCAACAGCAGCTGCCAATCATTTCGCCATCACCGGTCGCCATCCCACCAACAGAGTAAACCAACAGTTTGAGCATTCGATTGCAAGGCGCTCCAAGTGTATCATTGTCGGTAACGCCAACACCAGCGCCAGTAAATCCCATGATACCTTTGTATCACCGTCTCCAGTGTATGCGAGCTCAGGGGATTGGACAAGCTCATACCGCTATCATGATCAACGATCAGACACCTGCCCCTGCACATGCACAACCACGACATCCGCAACAGCCCCTACGCACTGGAAGATATCCAGTTCTCGAGCCATCCAAGACCCAATGTGGCGATCGTCATTCAGGCCGACGAAAACACCACCACTTGTGGATCGACCACGATCTGATCCGCATTGTCACTCCCTTACCACTTTATCATCACTATATACCCTAATAGTTGTTTTGTGACATTGTAAGATACAAAGCGTGTATTTTTTCTTTCGATGGTATGGTGCAAGGAGCATGTTATTAATAAGTGGTTTGGATTTTTAAGGGTTTTTCTTACTATCAATTGGATGCAGCCAGGGTCATTCTTTGAAGAGTTCAAAGCACGAGGTTTGCCAAGTATTACTTGTGCTCTTTTTTGTTGCGCAACAAGGAAGGACATTGGGTGAAGTACATGTAGAATGGATAGGGGAGTAAAGAAAGGATCGAGCGGGAGACCAAGAGGGACTGAGAGGGAATGAAAATACAGTGAAGTGCTCTCAAACGAAAAAAAACAAACAAAAAAGAAGGTCGAAAAGACAGAGAACCCATAATGAGATCTTTCCTTCCAACAACCGTTCCATCCCATACAGCCCAAAACCTTATTCTTGTTCAAAAATAACAGAACGCCGAGTTGAAAGCAGTCAATGCTTTGCAACTTTCGACTTTGGGTTCCGCCACTCTGGTCTGCCCTGGAGCCCGAATAGGAGGAGAAATAACATCCAGGCACACACTTTTCTCTTCTTTTGTTTCCTCTTTTTCCACTTCGAATCCTCGGTACCCCGTCCGCGTCGCTCTTGTTTCTTTTCAAAGAATCCCGTTCGCAAGCCGCTTCTACATACAAGCAACCCACACACCTCTATTGAACAAGGAAACAGCCACACAAACCAACAAAATGGATCCACACGCCCAAGTCCAAGGAGAGTTCAACCAGTATTCAGAACAACGGAACCAAGAACAACTACTAGATCAGGTCGTCAACAGAAACAACTTCGGCATCGTATACGTCCCCCACGCAAACCTCTTTTCGTCGTCTTCTTCC
This sequence comes from Linnemannia hyalina, assembly GCA_019671135.1. NCBI lineage: Eukaryota > Fungi > Mortierellomycota > Mortierellomycetes > Mortierellales > Mortierellaceae > Linnemannia > Linnemannia hyalina. The sequence goes on from JAHRHY010000001.1 coordinate 3,217,258, forward strand.
ACAGAACCTGCTTCCGTCATCCCTGTGACCACCATTACCGATGCTCCTATCGCTGGCGCACCCATGGTTGCCACTGCGATTCCTACTGGTGACATTTCTGCAGCTGCCGTCGTGCCGCCCGGACAGATCCCTGATACATCAGGAGGAGACTGTTGTAACGATTGTTGCGATTGTGGCGATTGTGGTGATTGTGGTGATTGTGGCGGATGTGATGGTGGTGGTGGCTGCTGCACCATTATGTGAAAAACAATACAACAATAAAATATACCCCACACACAATCATTTTTCACTCTTTTTTTGTTTTTGTTTCCACACTATACCAATGATTTGACAGTTGGATAGAAAGACAACTCGTGTCTTGAATCTAAGCCGCGTCGTCGGCAGTCTATCAAGACACGCGCCTCTTCCTTTTCATTCGTCCTCTTTGAAAAAGCGCGAGTACGATCTTCAATACTCTCATCGTCGGGGTTGTGGCTCTGATGTGAGTGTGGGCGCGGGAGGAGTATCGATGCTCGATGCTTTTGAAAAAAAAAAGAGGCTAGCAAAAATAGCAAAAAGAATAAAATAGGTCTCGAATCATGTCACACCGATTAAGCTATGTTTTCTGGGCTGTCATCGCAGTTGAACCTTCTACCCTCTTGCTCAGTGTCAGGTTTCCTCCTCGGAGTGGGTGCAGCCCAATGTTGCGTGCTCACATGCAGCATTTAGGGTATAAAAAACCCTATTCTCACACCCATTCTGCGTGCAGGATGAATGAAAAAGAGTAAAGTTGGCCAGTCATTCTCACAAGAGGAAAAAAAAAAAGTTGCCGACAAAGCTCTTAGTCTTGGTACGCTTCCTCTTTTAACTCCGCATAGGCGATTCGATCACCACCGACATGTCAAAGAGAAAGCCCACTTTGCGTTTGTTTTCTTAACCCCGTCTTTAAAAAGGACGAAGAATATATTTTTGTTCCCATCACAGCAACACTTTCCCAGGACCCGCCTTCGATCCTCCCTTCCTCCTGACCACACAAGATTGCATACAAGACCATGGATCCAGCAGCACAAGCACAAGCAGAGTTGGAACAGCAACAACAACAACAACAACAACAGCAAAAGTCAAACGTCGTCGTTCATAACAACCTCGTCTTTCTCGACACCTACCCTCACAGCCACCTGTCAACAACCGCCGACATCATCCCTCCAATCGACGCCACCCCTGCAATCGTCGCTACCGTACCAGAACCTCAGGGCCTTATGGATGCCACTCTATCGACCGATATCCAGCCCGTCCAAGTTGCCCCCGCCGCCGGACAAACCTTGGACGATTCTGGAGACTGCTGCTGTGACGGTGGTAGTGGCGATGATGGCGATTGCTGCATCATCATGTAAAATAAAAATAAATAGTCATATAACCACACTTTTCCTCACTTTCTCATTTGCTAAGTGATATGTCACGATGCATTGCAAACCTGGCTGGCCCCGCCTTCCTTGGTAAGCCAAGAAAGTGAAAGCGTGAAAGATTCCTCAAAAGCGTCATTATCTTTCTCTTATAGCGTGCTGTTGCTACCCAAACAACAATAGGTGTATCATGATTTTATGTGTGTGTTGACGATGGTGGCGTTAACCGAAAAAAAGTAGAAGGGAGCAACCCCTGACACCCCTGTCATTGTGCTTGCTCTCTGCGCATCGCCACCCTTGCCCGAAAGCCCTGAACTCAAAACTGGCGATAAAAATACTGCGGCTGAGACAGAGTGTGAGACCAAGAAGATTATTAGATTGAATCGACGTGAACTGATAACAGTCAACAAAAATAAACAAGGCTCAAAGAGTGTTCACCCCTTCGCTGCATTACCCGCATCATCTCTTCCTTCTCCCCTGCCCTCATCCTTTCATACTCTCTCCCTCTCTCCTTACCTTGTGCTTGTGCCTTTTTTTTCTTACGCCCTTACATGTATTTTTGGGCTTCTAGAAAAATTTATTCTTTCCAGCATGCAAAAATAGGAATGGAGGCGAGGTCGACCCCACTTCACATGTCCAGCTGCCACAAAATCCAAAATTCATGAAAAAAAGGAAGGGGAAGCACACGCGAAAAAGAATGACGAGAATGGAAGGAACCGATGGAATGGTGAACAAGAAAAGAATGGATGAAAACGCAACTGAAGGAGAAAGGACCCTTCTTTTGACCAAGAGAGAGGGAGAGAGGGAGAGAAATCAAGACGGCGTAAAGAGTGAGGGAGGGCAAAAAAGACGGGATGAAAAGAAGGACGACCGGAGATTCACACATCGAGAATGCTCTCAATGAAAACAAACAGTTCAGCTCCGTGTATTCAAGTTTCCTTTCTCTCATTTTACCACCGCCACTCCCTCCCTCTCGGTCGCCACATATACACACACACAGAGACAAACTTACGAAGGCCAATTGCCCAAAAGTCAATAATTCCAAAAATAACCCACGAGAAAAAGTGATGAAGGGGATACTTGACTTTCTTTAATTGCTTGGCCTTCAGCACATAGAGAGTAGGTAGATTGGCCATTCAGACGATGTAATGCCACACTCGCACAAACGAGTATATATACCTCTGTTCGAACGCGTCCAAAAAAAAAAAAGTTACCATCCCAACGTCTTTTTTCTTTTCACACTGGCTCGTTTTTTTCGCTCTTTGTTACACCCTTTTCAGCCCTTCCACTTCACCTCTCACATTCATTTTACCTCACTGCGTTACTCTCTCTTTCAGCAACGCCTAAGCGCACATATACAAAAATCAACATATACACATCTCACATTTCATATACCACACAACATAGATCAATAGGCCGACATGGATAAAAAGAATCCCACAGACTTTGTCCAAAGTGACCCAACAAAACAGCCACCCCCATACTCGTCTTCATCATCACCCGACGAAGACCAGGGCCAATCCCAATCCTCCGATGCCCAATCCGACAAAAAGAAACAGAACTCTTCTTCTGGCCGAGGAGGCTCAGGCACCAATACCAACAACAACACCACCACCACCACCAACTTTGTCTACTTCAGCGACCCTACCTACAACTTCTCCACCGCCAACACCACCTTCGCCGCCGCCGCCGATGGTGTGAACCTTTCCACGGCCGCTAATGTCGCCTACGGCAATCCATCTTTGACTCCGGTCATTTCCGTCCCTCCGGGTTTAAATACAGGGATGACCTCTGGCACCGATGCCTTGCCCTCTTCGAATATCTTCCCCGTCACCCAGGTGAGCTCTTCCGGACCAAGCGCCGACTTTTCATACTCTGGTGCAGCAGTATCCGCAGGAGGAGGAGGAGGAGGAGGAGGAGGAAGTGGTGGTGGTGGTAATGTTGGAGATGGAGGAGACTGCTGCAGAGATTGCGGAGATTGCAACTGCGACTGCCACTGCTGTGGCGACTGTACAGGCGACCCCTGTGCAGACCTCTGCGACGCCTTCAACGGCCTTTGTAGTCTCTTTGGCGACTGTTGCAACGCCGTAGGTGAATGCTGTGGAGTCTGTTGTGCTTGTTGCGATGGTTGCAGTGGCGGCTGCTCCATCATGTAAAATAAAGGCATATTCAGTGGTTTAAGTATACGAATCGTCATCGATGATGGACGGGTGGTGGGAAATGCAATGTTTGTTTACTTGTGAGCACCAACAAGTGTATTCTATAGGTGCTGGTCTACAAAAGGGCGAGCACAGGCATAATGATAATGATAATCTATGGATTTGAAAGAGGAGGGTGTGTGGAGGGAAGACATGAAACGTGCAATGAAAACAAAAAACAGGAGCTCATAAAAGTGTCAAAAAAGAAGAGAAAAGAAAAGAGAGAGATTGAGAGTAACGAACCCCGTTTCCTTAAACATCGACCGACACACATGGCAAAGCAAGACGCCTCTTATTTTTGAATACCCAGGCTCTTGCGGTTGATGCCCGCAAGCTGGCTTCCCAACATCCTACGACGCTTGCCCTCGAGGTACAACATCGACTCGGCATAGGTCTTGGGCATAATCCGGTTAGTTCCCTTAACGGGGTCCGTGAACGTGAACCAGAAGGTGTTGGTGGTCTCCCGTGTACCTTTCTTCACATCCAAGACATCAGCCTTGACCATGACTTGGAACGAGTGGTGATCGCCTCCCTCGGCATACACGATCTGAGAGTCGAGTCCCAAGAAGGTGCCGATTGGCACAGGTTTCCTGAATGAAATCTCGTCCAGGGCCAGGAATGTTGGGCGGGAGGCAATAAATGATGATGCATTGCAGAACGCGAGCTCATAGGCCAAGCGCATCAAGTAACCACCGAAAATCTATTATGATCACACATTGATGATTAGTGATTGGTGATTAGTGGGTTGATAATTGTGAAACCAAAAAAATTGGTGGCGGATTAGCAATTGTCACCCAGTCGTACCTTGTCGTGAATGTTGCGATCCTGGGGCTGCATGATGTGAACGGCGCTCATCTTGGTATCTGCCATCCACTCGACATTGTCTGGCTTGTTGGTCTTGTTCTGAGGGTCATCGTACTTGGAGTATTCAAGATACAGGTCGTGGATCAGGAAGCGCTCCTCCTGTGTTGGGGGCAGCTTTGTCAATGCTGAATCGGTAGCAACCCGCTTCTTGGTCTTGTGATCTAATTTGTGGATCCCAGGGTGTTTATCAACAGTCAGCATCAGATCCCTTGTAAGGCTAGCCGATGGAAAAAACTTGAGCATATCCACTGTGTTGATGCATACCTTCTCCCATTTGGAACAGCTTCTTCTCGTTGTCGTCACGGAGCAAGAGAGGGTTGACCTGGGCGGCCTTGCCGGTGACTGCGTCTCTGGCAACCATTGTGAACCGTGCGACCAAAATGGTGTCTCCGTGCTGGCCTGGCTTGTCCTTGTTGATCTCCTCCATCTTCATGTAAACTAAACGCAGTAGTGTGCATATATGTCAGTATATGGTGAGTGCACGTGTTCGCAGGCAATGAAAAGGTAATGTGGAAAGAGACAAGCAACTTACTCTCCATAGAACTGTATCCGACATAGGTGACATGACCAGACAGGCGGAGGTCGCAGACGTCAAGGGACTTGAGCAGGTCAATTCTGTCGACCGAAGCAGTGACGATGGTGAGAGGCGAGCTGTCGGGCTTGCCATCATCGGTATGTTTGTATGAAATGGCGCCAGCGAGCGCATCGAGATCCTCCATGATTTTGCCATGTCTATGTGCCAGAGAGAGCAACAGATTGATTTGATTTTCCAAAGAGAAAAGGTGGGAAAGTCGGACATGTAAATAATGTGAGTCTGAATGAATTGCGTACCCCAGATTTTCGTTGTTTTTTCTCCGCAACACATGGCGTGAGAGACCTTCGGTATCACCACATGGAACAAATTGGGCGCTATAAAGATAGATGCATGCGTGGAGTGAGAAGAGGGACTAGACAAACAGACGTACCTCAATGATCCTCCAACGTTGATGTACTCTTCCAAGAGTGCCTTGTCCGTCTTGAAAGGCAAGATGATCTCCGTGTACGAGTCCTGCATCGTCCTGAGAAGAAGATTGCGTTTTTGGTACGTCTTCTTGGGAGGCTCGGCAGGCGTTCCTGTGGGGTTGATATGGGTTCCCGTTGGGGCTCCGTGTTGGTTGGCCAATTTGTCGATCCACGAAGTGATGGGTCGGACAGTAAAGACCTTGCCATGGGGGAGTGCCGAGTTGCTGGCAGCTGCGGCCTTGGCGGCGGCGGTGATGGATGATGAGTCGGAAGGGCCTAGTTGTTGTAAAGCGATGGTAGACAGATGAGAATGATGAAAAATAAAAAACGAAGCTTCAGGAGGGGCTACAACGGCATTGCAAAAGGAAGGATCAATTGTGTTGCTACCCCGACACAAACTCTTAAGTTCCTTCTGTATCATCTCTGTCCATTGACAGACAAGAGCGACCAGCAAACACCCGCATGGAATGCCCAAAATGGAAACACTCTCAACACAGAAAAACAATAGCACCGTGAAAAAAATAAAGATTAAAGTGTCATCGACAATTAACACAAACCCTTCCCTTTCTCTTTCATCCTGAACGATCCCATTATGAGTAACCCTTGGTACACATATACAAAGAATGCCTTGTGGAAGGAAGGATTAAACAAAAGGAGTCAAGGAAAAAAAAGCCCCGAACAATACACCTTTCCCCATCTATTTTCCTCTTCGCAGAGCAAGTGTACGATCTGCTCTGCTAAGGATGACCGCCTCTTTTCGCTCTGAATACAAACAGTAAGCATATGCATATGCAGCAAGGAGGTGCAAAATCAAACATCACCCTTGTTATTGGTGCTCCTTTACCTACTGAGGCGACCACGGTTCCCGAGGAGTTGGATCCAAGCTTGTTCAGCAGATCATTCCTGGCCTTCTCGAGGGGGTCCTTCAGAGCGTTGCTGGCTGCCGTGCTAGTGCTTGCGCTTGTGCTCGCTGCTGCTGGAGAGGGTACCTGACCAACCTCCACATCGCGCGCGTGTCGATTGGCGCCGGAGAAGAGGGGCTTCTTGGTATTGATAAAGCGCTTTGAGAAAGCGCGGCTCGAGAGACGGTAGAGGGTGGTGCGGTTGTTGGCGATGTACATGGCGTTTGTCTCTTGGTTGATTCGGACGTTGGGGAGGTGAATGAGACTTGAAGGGAGTGAATGTTTGAGTGAAACTTTAACCGGGCCGTGTGAAGAATACGAAGAGTGTTTTTATGAGGATGTAAAAGGGAGGGAGAGCAGAGATGGTAGTAAGTTGGGATGGAATGAGTGGAGCGAAAGGTAAACAGTGAAAGGAAACAGCAAAGAATAAGACGAAGAAGACGAAGGGCAAGATAAAAAAGGGGGCATTAAAGACGGGATCGGTCCCAACGAATCTTCCGCAATCACCAGTGTGACTGGGCAAAAGAAAAAACAGCCACCAACTACAGCGATCTAATGCCCATGGTCGACAAATGGACGGAAGGGACCGACACCGTTCCATGCACTGTAAATCATTCTTTCATTTGACGAAAAGAGATAAGGGTTCAAGCACCACTTTATGGCACCTGGAGCTGTCTCGGTAAACCCTCCCCTAAATAACATAAGGCCGCCTTCTCCTTGCTTATCCTTCTGGTTATCCTTTTGCTCATCCTTGTCAAATATTACTCCGAACAACCGAAAGTAGCATCCCCGAACTGGCTCTAAGCAAGCATGCCGTGACCTCCTTGCAATAGCTTTTTATTCGTAAAGGAAGAACGAGCCACTAACTTCTGGGGCGGGAATGACTGACAACTCTTCAAAATAGCGTTGACGGGGTGGTAATCATTATCCCACGCCTCTCCTCTTGACACATTTTTTTTTGAATTATTTGGACTCGGTGGCGATCTGTTGTTTTGTGAACGACGAATGGTTGGGGAAGGCTAAAAACGTCCGTCCTCTCCCGACGTGAAGATACAAAGTCGTCGGAATAAACACGATCTACATGGGCGCGGGCACTTGTCCTGGCCTATCTTTTGCGCGTCGTGCGTTATTTGAGGGAGTGTCTACACGACTGCAACTCGTCTAGGGATCGTTCCTGGCGCAAGGCCCAGATCGTACCGACCTGATCACTTCGCAACCCTTACCCCTCAAGCAATGGATCCACGTGACGAACATAGGGTTTCTTGTGGACTGTCGAGACATCCTTCCTGAGGTTGACCCAAGAGCCCTTCGCAGCTTGCTTCTAGGACATCTCGTCTTTTTGTCCTTTACTCTCTCTTTCACTCTTTACACTTCTTTCGCCTCTTTTACCTTTTCCAGCAAACCCTTCCTCCTCATCCGACACAACACTCATGGCACGCACTTTCACATTAGGCCTCGTCGGTCTCATCGCCCTCTCATCCGCCCTCTCTATGGTCCATGCACAAGAAGAACAGAAACCATTCAACGCAGACAACGACAACCTTGCCACCGACGATGCAACTTTCCAGCTCGCAGAGTTCAAGGTACGCCAGTAACACCCTTTCTCTCACATATCTCTTGCCTCTCCCACTGCCTGGTAACAAGACTTGGACGCGAGTTACCAAGGACGAGAGATAACACCAACGATGTGACTAACGTGTTTTCATAACTGATCAAACTTATAGGCTACATCGATCAAAGCACCTTTCCTGGAGCAGTTTGCCACCAGTTGGTCTGACCGCTGGACAGCTAGCGAGGCAACTAAAGAATCCAACGCAGAAGGCGAAGTGTTTAGCTATGTCGGACAGTGGTCAGTAGAGGAGCCTTCTGTCTATCCAGGATTGAAGAATGATCTCGGATTGGTGGCAAAATCAGCAGCCACCCACCACGCCATCTCCGCTTCATTGCCCGAGGTCGTCGATAACAAGGGCAAGACCCTCGTCGTCCAGTAAGTCCGTCAGATCGATACCCCATATTGAAGTTCAAGAAGAATGGAATGAAATGGACAGTTGTGGAGGACCAGGAGGCCTGGGAAAAAAACGTTGTCGTTAAGTAATTGATCCACACTCCTCCTTATTTTTACTTTTCACCATTGGAACTAATTGGCATGTGTGGATTGCTTATTTCTGCGATAGGTATGAAGTCAAGGCTCAGGATGGTTTGGAGTGCGGAGGCGCATACATGAAGCTGTTGACAGAGTCTCCTCAGGGCATCAAGTTCAAGGAGTTCTCGAACGAGACCCCTTACACCATCATGTTCGGACCTGACAAGTGTGGAGCAACGGACAAGATCCACTTCATCTTTCGACACAAGAACCCTGTCACTGGAGTCCATGAGGAGAAACATCTCCAGTCAGCGCCCCTCTCGAAATTGAGCAAGCGGACCACCCTCTACACCCTCATCGTGAAGTAAGTTTACTTGTACGTCTTTATTCGTATTCATATCACAAGGGCCATGAGCGTGGGGGGGACTAGAAGCATTCATAGCCTAACACACTTACTGTATGGTCCAATAGCCCTGATCAGACATTCGAGATTAAGGTCAATGGAGAATCTGCCACCTCGGGATCTTTGCTTGAGAACTTTCAGCCGCCCGTCAACCCTCCCAAAGTGATCGAAGACGCAACCGACAGCAAACCTGCCAATTGGGTCGAGGAGGCTCGCATCCCTGACGCCAAGGCAACCAAGCCTGAGGACTGGGACGAGGACGCACCCGCCACCATCTTGGATGAGAAGGCTACCAAGCCTGCAGACTGGCTCGAGCATGAGGCCACAGAGATCCCCGACCCTGAGGCTATCAAACCCGAAGACTGGGACGATGAGGAGGACGGCGACTGGGTTCCTGTATCGGTCCCTAACCCCAAATGTGTGAGCAATGGATGTGGTCCTTGGGTCCGTCCTCGTATCTCCAACCCAGCTTACAAGGGCAAATGGTCTGCCCCTTTGATCGACAACCCCGACTACAAGGGCGTGTGGGCACCTCGCAAGATTCCTAACCCTGACTTCTTTGAGGACTTGTCGCCTTCCAACTTTGAGAAGATTGGTGCTGTCGGTTTCGAAATTTGGACGATGCAGAAAGATATTCTCTTTGATAACATCTACATTGGTCACTCTACCGCCGATGCCGAGTCATTGGCTGCCGAAACCTGGGAGATCAAGTACAAGGCTGAAAAGGAGCAGGAAGAGTTGGCCCACCCTACCCCCAAGTCTGAGGAGGATACTTCGAAGGCTGACGAGAGCTTCGTCCAGTTCATGATGAGACAGTTTCGAGAGTTCATTAATGTGGCTCGTGAGGATCCCATGCAGGCCATGACCGCATATCCTCTCGTTCTGTCTTGCCTTGCTGGTGTCGTTGGTGTTTCGTTCGGTCTGATGTTGATCATCACGGGCCTGATGCACGGCGACCCCGAGGCGCAGCAGGCGCGCGATGCTGCTGCTAAGGCTAAGAAGACCGATGCAGCGACTGCCGATGACAAAGCTGAGGATATCTCCAAGGTTGACGCTGATGAGGAGGACGATAAAGAGTTCAAGGAGGAGCTCGTCGTCCGGAAGCGCGCCGTCGCTGCTGCTGCCTCCTCGTCTGACAAGTAACTTTCGTACTCCTTCTTATTCCTTCATTGCGGCTCATAAAAAAGCCACCCTCGTAGTTAACTAAAGTAGCCCAATACACAAAGCAAAAAACACTCACTTAAGGCCTTACTTACCCTTTTGACGCGTTTACACCTACGATGTGTTTATTTTATTTTTTTCAGTTGAATAAAATTCGTCCCCTTCCAGACATTCTAATCCGCCCACATGGTTTGCTCTCTCCACAGAAAAAGGGAGCACGTAACACTCCTCTTCCTCCACATAGGAATTGTTTACCTTCATCACCACAACTACCGGACCTGAACATCACAAGATCCTGACAAAGGGCTATTTCGGGGTAAACATAATAAGGATGTGTATTGTCCTTCCTCCAAATCCACATGCGAAACCATGTCGGATGGTAGGGAGTTGAGTAGAGTAGAGTAGAGAGAGAGAGAGAGAGAGAGAGAGAGAGAGAGAGAGAGAGAGAGATTGAGTATTGTTTATGACTTTCGAGCCGAGCCGCAAAACGACAAACAATAACAGAGTACTTGGCCATGCAATACAAGACAAAACCTCGTTCTCCAGGGTAGGTGTCTCCAGGGGTAGGTGTTTTTTTTTTGAATTGTTAGATGTTAGCATTCGAGGTTAGTTATGTTGTTGCCCTTTCGCCCCTCCTCATGGCAGATGAATGTTGATGAGAGCGTTTGAGAGGTGCAGCTGGGACAGGAACAAGGTTGATGGTCGGAATAATCGAGAGGTATACGAGTGGAGATGCCGGGTTTAGAAGAGTCATCGAGAAGAGTATTATGAGCACGCGTCCTTTTTAGCCTTTACAACAAAAACAATAAAGGTATCTTGGTAGATGTACCCAAGTAGCCTTTTGAATGAATATCGGAGCCCCCAATAAACAAAAACACAAATCCAGCAAGAGCTTCACAGACGCATGTTTACAAACTGGTCGATATGTTTACAAACTGAGGGCGTTTGAACACGCAAAGGATATAAACAAAGAGGCGGAAGAAACAAAGGAGAGAGAAAGTAAAGCGGTTTGGTGATTTGAACTGACAAACCATTAATTGCGAGAGGGCCTCTCCTGCAATGGTATGGTAGGAGAGGACACAGTTCGCGCCGGTCTATCCGATGACTTGACCGAGTTTAATGGGATGACGCGTTGCGGTCGTTGGGGAAGAACCATGTATTTTGCGCATATTACTGTCGGTCGGCTGGCGAAAGGAAAAACAAAGAACGCGCTTTCAATTGATGTTGTGTATCTTGTATCTGTTGTTATTATTCTCGTGGAATCGAAAAGGCGGCGAAAGGAGACACACCTTGGCTAAGGGAAAGATCGAGAGAAAGAAGGAAAGATAAGGTATGGAGCTTTCTTGTCAAAGAAATCGATTTCACTAATTCGTTGACACCCTCCCTTAATCAACGATAGATCAATGAGAAAGAAGGGAGACAGGGCTGTTCAGCACGTTCGACAGGAGAACCAAGGTCCATTCCACCGTTCCTTTTTGGGGTAAAGATGGGTAAGGTCCAGCAACAAGCACGAGCTTCTATTCCATTCTTGACGCTAATCCACTTTTACTCATTCTCGCTTCCTTCGGCCCAGGATAATGGCGTATTTTGAGGGTAGTGTCATTATCATTGCAGTATCCATCCTGTACACCTGCCTTGCTGCATAGAAGAACGACAACCATGCATCCTTGTTCTCTTGTGCACAAAATTATATCCCCATCGTACATATGCGCCAGAAGAGGGTACAAATCTGCATAACCATCCATCGCCACAAAGAGTACAGCCAACTTGGAGAATGGGGACATGTGCGGGTAGTGCAGGGGGGAAAAGAATCGTCAAAAAAATCTGAGCAGCAAAGAGCCACATCTGACCCGGCCTGCCCACGAATGGGGGTAAACAACAACAAACAGCAACAAACAGAATGCTCGGTTCCCTCTATTGGTCACGTCTTTTGTCTTCAAAGGCATTCCGGTCCTTGTCCCTTGCTTAAAGCGAGATTGAGGTATGTTCAAAAAGGTACCTCCTCCTTCCCCTTGCTCTGTTGTTTACTATTCAATTGCCCCTCTTGACCTAACATACCTCGCAAGCACAAGGTTCTGTGTCACCCAATGACGCTCCAAGGTGTGTGGGTGAGTATATACATCTGTCTTGTATTAGACCCTTATTTTGCCTTTATTTTTTCCCCTTGCATGTCCACGTTCCCCTCCGCTCAAGCGTGCCTGAAAAGTAACAATACCCCTTCGATCACCCGCCCTTTCCTTACTTTCACCGTTTTTACCATCAACACCATACCCCTCCCCCTACCCCTTTTTTGCTTTATGTCTACACCTCCTATCTGTCCTGTGAAAAAACAATAATTTATTCGAGACCCAGGTCCGAAAGGGTGTGAAGTAGGGGGGAACAGAAGAGAGATGAACCAAGAGTCGACAGTAAAAGTCCTGTTCTGTTTGCTTTTTTTTTGCCTTCTATGTGCCCCTGTGGAGACAAACAAGTCCCTTCCTCTCTCTCTTCGCGATCGATTGGAAAGGCTAATGCTGTCAAGGAAGCCCTTCTTCCAGGCAAAAAGCCCTTGCAAAGTTGTTTTCCTCGATAGTCCGAAAAGTCGAAATGGTTTTCTGTATCAACTCAACTCCATCTCCAGGCATCACCTTTATTCCAGCCCACAAATGTCATGTCGCCATCCTTCTCGCCACCAAGCTACTCACCTCTCAATCCTCTCCTCCTCCCAACTTGACGTTCCGGAAATACCTTTCATTGGTACTTAGAATCCCGTGTGCATTGCTCACTCATACATTTATTTGGTCTGTATTCGATTTTCTTGGCGAAGCGATAGTTTATTTATTTTTTTCGTTGTCTTCCAACACTCACATGGATGCTGCTGTTAAAGTAAAGAGTGTACTTGATTGAGTTGGATTAAACGCGACCAGGAGGTGTTGTTGGGTATGTGGAGAAAATGCCCTTGCAAAAAACCTGCATATGCCTCTTCCATTGCATTATGCATGCACCTGTGATGATGGTGAAATGAAGTAGACAATAGAGAAACACCTGGACAATGAGCTTTTTGGTCATTTTGTGGTTTTCCTTTCGTGCCTGGGTGTTGATATTGAATTACCAACCGTATTCCTAACTCGCGGTCTTTGTTGTCCCTCCATACCAACAAAAGCCATCTGATAAGACAGCTACGGTTCAAACAGCAGATATGTTTCCAGCCGCTCCTGGACTTGCGAAGGGACATGTCGACGACATGGTAAACTTTCTTCATGCTTTGTCGCCAGGGCCTAATTTTCATGCGCCTTTGGTTTCTTTTTCACCTTTTTTTTCAGGCACGGCGAATTAAGTGCCGAAGGAGCATTGAGGATAGACCACCACCACCACAACAACAACAACAATAACAACAGCAACAACAACAACAACAACAACAACAACAACAGCGATAACAAATAAGTAGGATAAGCCAGCATCAGCAGAATCCAAATAAACGGTCCAGCAGGCCAGAGGAAATGCGAGGATGGATATCTTCTCCTTTTGTGGAGAGAAAAGGAACGTATCGATCAAAACAACAACAAACCAAGGGGGTAGGAGCGTAAAACAACGACTCCAAAATGGACTGTCTCATGAAAATCCAAAGCCATGACCTCTTCCTTTCATGACCTTCTCTCTCCCTCCCGTTCGTACCTTTCTTTCGCCCCCTTTGCCTTTACCCATGCATGCCCCTCTCCACATTGCCTTTCTTTTTTTGTGTTGTTTTTATTCGGCGGGTTTAGTCGAAGGGGGCGTCCTTCACGAATAACAAACAATACATTACCAATAACAAATCAAGCCAACAAACAAAACAAAACAAAGCAAAAACATTGCAGCACCAGACAACGTCTTCAACTCAATCAAGCTCGCCTTTCTTAGTTTATTTTTCTCAACTCTAAAGACATACACACACATTCATACTCTCTCCCACATACACACATCCATACACACGAACCAGAAAATGGGAGCAAAGCAGGGGAAGAGGAAGAATAGTTGGTCAGTTCTCTCTTCTGTCCGACGACGTATAAAAGCAGCTACACATCCCACAATATTTTACTTTTTTCCTTGTCGCAAGCCCCATCACCTTCAGCCTAAGCAACCTTTCTCCATCCCTCTTCCCAGCCTTCTCCACGCTCACGCCCCTCCAAGCATCCCCCCACATCCGCAAGCAAACATCAAAAATGTTGTTCTCCAAGACCATTTCCTCCGCCGTCGCCATTGCTTTGGCCACCATCGCCACATCCTTTGTCGAAGCCTCGCCTATCCGCATTCCCGAGGGCCTCGTTGCCCGCTCGGTCGAGTCCGCTGCCGCTGACGCTTCTGCCGCTGCCTTTGTCCCTCTTAGCAAGAGATCTTGGACCGCCGAAGAGATTGAAGAGCACCATCAATGGGTCAAGCGCTCTAGTGCTGGAATCAATGACTGGAGCTGCGTCCCTGCTGCTGGCAAGCTCCCCATCGTCCTTGTTCATGGCCTGGTAAGTTTGCTTGTGATTTGTGCGTTTCGTTTTTTGTACCTGAAAAACCAGAAAAACACGCGTCGATTGGAGGATTTTTTCCTGCCTCTGCACATGACTGACGCGTCCAACTCCATCCTTTTTTTTTCCCTCGTCCACGCGTTTTTTTGCAATCTTCCTCCCACAGATCGCCAACAAGGACGACAACTGGATCTACATGGGTCCCCGCTTGAAGGCTTCTGGATACTGTGTGTACAGCTTTACCTACGGAACTCTCCCCGGGATCTACCTCATTGCCGGTCTGGACAAGATGGAGAACGGCGCTGCCCAGATGTCGGCCTTTGTCGATAAGGTCCTAGCTGCGACCAAGGCCACCAAGGTTGATCTGGTTGGTCATTCCCAGGGTTCGCTCATGCCCCGTTACTACCTCAAGTTCTTGGGCGGTGCCGCCAAAGTTAACAAGTTTGCGGCCTTTGGAACGATTGCCTATGGAACCACTTTGAGTAGTGTTGTTCCTTTCTTGACCTCCCTCGGTTTGTATGATCCCATCTATAAGATCCTCGACCCAGTCTGCGCATCCTGCTTCCAATTCCTCATCGGTTCCGACTTCCTCAACAACCTGAACGCCGGCGGAGATTCTGTCCCTGGAGTCCAGTACCAGTTCATCGCCTCCAAGTACGACGAGATCGTCACCCCTTACACCAACGGCTTCTTGCGTGACAACAACCCTGCTGTCAAGAACGTCGTCCTCCAGGATCTTTGCAGCCTCGACGTCAGCGAGCACGCCCTCCAGATGCTGGATCCCATCGTCTTCCACAAGATCCTCGCCTTCCTCTCCCCCTCCGCCCCCCAGACCGTCAACTGTCTCTCTGCCCTCTCCTAAACGCAAGAGACCCCCACCCACCCATTCGGTCGCCATCTAATAGTAGCGAGGATATAACACTGTCAATTAGCAAAAAAAGGCAAAAACGAGAGCAGGTTTTTCGTTTTCCTTTCCTCTTCTTCACTTTATCTCTCGGCATTGTGAGGATTACACATACCCTCACAGAGTTTTTACAAAGAAAAAAAAATTACCAATTGACTATTTAACATTTTTTCAGAGACGAACAGCAAAAAGGAAACTTCATCCAACCTCATATTCCCCCCTCACCTTACATCACCTACCCTCCACAATTATGTAGATATACCCCGCTTCCTCTTTCCTTCGTCTACTTGTTACCATCTATTTCACATCTTTACAGAATAAAAACCCCATCAAAACAAAAACGTATGACTGCTGGTTTATTAGAGTCCGCGCCGCCTATAGGTTTATTCACCAATCCGCCGCATCTAATCCTTAAGTCGTGCAAGAGTTTCGAATTCAGGGGGGGGGGAGAGTCACCCAAGTTCAGGCAAGAGGGGATGAAAGTTGTCCGACATGGCCATCGCATCTTGCAGCGAGCCCAGGCATCGTCAAGACGTGTTGGGCTCCTGGGAGACATGCTGTAGGAGGGGGGGGGGGGTTCAGGGACAAAAGGCTTGTCATCAAGCGCTTCTTCTTCCAGCTCTTCGTCAACGGCCCTCCATGTCCGGGGGTTTACTGGATGTTTCAACAACGTCTTAATCAATCACGTCTTGATCAAGTGCATCATGTCCGTCGATCTCTGTTTTCAGGATCATCACAGTCTCCAAAAGGTTGATGTGATGAGGGCCAAAAAAACACCGTCCTCGCCCCCCCGCCCCCTCATCCTCATTCAAGTCCATCTCTACGCCCCAACTAACCATCGATCACCAAAAGCCGCCGTGCTGTGCCGGATCCAGTCCTCTGTGACAGCGACATCTAGCATTGGTCGTCGCTGCCGCCAGGTGCACTCTTCCAGAAAAAATCCGGTTGACGTGTCTCATCGCTCTCACACTCGAAAATCCAGCCACGGAGTTCAGACGAGATTCTGAGGCGCCTCTGGTGGTGGCAAGGGCATGTGTGAAAGAAAGAAAGGGAGGTGTAAAGTGGGTAGGAAAGGAGGAAGGAAAGGAAGTAAGAAGGGAAAGAAAATTCAAAAAGAATGAAGAACAAAAGGAAAAAGAAAATATAGCGGGGGAGGAGGGGGGGGGGTCTATACCCCTCCTTTTTGGTAAGTGACCATGCATTGCCGCCGTATCATTGATCATTGATAAAGACGCGTCTGTCTTAAATGTTCAAGCAGTACTATTTCTCACATTCAAACATCAAAACGCGTGCTGGGGTGGCAACCAGTCGCGTTGTTCTCAACAGAACAGAGAGACAAGGACAAATGGGAATGGAGAAGATGAGACAAGCGGAACAATCTATAACATTAATGCTTACCTGTCTCAGCTCTCCCCTTGCTTGGTTTTCAATTCCACCAATAAAGGTTCCACCACGTATTGCCAATCATGAGCTCCTGAACTATTTTCATCCTTTGTGACGAACTTGCTAATCCGACAAAATATATCACTGCCCACAGAAACAACTATGCAGTATATATGACAATGTTTATTCACAAGAAGAGGAGTAGAGAGTGACAAAACGTGGTACCGGGTTCACTTGGGACTAGTAGGATGGGAAGAAGAATCCTTGCTCAAGTTGGAAGCTCCTCTCCTGGACCGAAGACGACTCAAGATACTATCCTCGCCCATCAGAATAGCCATGAAAGTCCGCTGAGTTCCAGAGTCAGAACGAGGACGGGTACCGACAACAACCTGACCCGTCGAAGGGCGTCTCTCTCCTGCTCCTGCTCCTGCTCCTGCATCGGTAGTAGTAGTAGTCGCACCAGAAGCAGCAGCTGGAGTAGGAGTAGTGGAAGTGGGCGATGAGGTAGAGATGACCTTCTTGGGGGGAATAGGGGATGCAGAACCGCCACCAATGTCAAACGCAATCTCGTCGATTCCAGACAAGTACTTCTCTTGAGCCATCGCCATCGCGTTACGGGCAAGGGCAGTTCGGAGGACAGGATCGTGCTTCTGGAAGAACAGACTGGTTCTAGGCGCAGGCATGGGGGGACGAGCGGGCGAAGGGCTCCGAGCAATAAGAGCATAGTCCGGGACGGCAACTCGTCCTTCTCTGAAATGGGCGGTCGATTGCATAGTCGGGTTCATGGACTTGCTGGCCATGGCCAATTCGCCAGACCGCTCTGCATTCGACAAGGCCACTGCAGCAGCTGCAACCATCGCTGCCTGAGCCGCCTCGACCTTCTCAATCTTGCGGACCTCCTCAAACATGAACCGCATGTCCTCCAGCGCCTCGACAATATAGTTGCCCAACTCACGGGATCCGAGCTTGAGACTGGTGATGCAAAAGTCGAGCTCCGTCTCCTTGACCATGTAGGCGCATCCATATCCGTCCGGCACAACCTCGCCCCATCCATAGGCAATAAAACAATCGTCCGAAATCTGCGAGGTCGACAGCCTCCATCTGCAGGTACGAGCAAAGACAGGGTCGGCAAACAGGGCAGGGACGGTCTCGTCCGAATCCCGAATTAGGCGAAGACCCAAGAGGTGACGATCGACTGCTTGTCCATCAACAGCCCAAGCAGTGTACTGGGCATGTCTTGCCACTGCCGCACGACAGGCTGCCGCACGAGCCTTGAGGCCGACATCCTCATTCTGCATCGCCAGACAGAACGCCTTACTCTCGTTAGAGCACGAACGGGCAGTCTCGGTACGTCCATGGCGGTACTTGCGCGTGGCTGCCGACTCGTAGGTGGCGACAAGCTCTCCATGCTTGCGGTAGTAGGCCAGCTGGAGGGCCATCTGGACATAAGCATCGGGAGACATCTTGAAGGTCTTGATCAATCCCTTGCCATATCCCTTGAACTCTGTCGGGACCATCTCGTGAGCATCGACGGTCTCCTTGAAGTAGACGTGCGCATTCTCAATCGCCTTGGACAGCTTGGTGCTCGAGACAAACTTGAGAGGCAGGGGCTTGTCCAGGGCCGACGCAATCTCGTAAAGATCCTCTGCATTCAAGTTCCTGAAATCAGGAAGGGCACGTGCCTGGGCCTCGTCAATCAGATAACGGCAAAGACGGGATGTAGGAGTAGCGTCCATCTTGGAGTGTTCGCCGTTCATTCCTGCACGTCCGTTGGCGAAGACGATCAGCTGGAAGCACTTGTCAAACCAGCGACTTGCGCCATCGCCATGCCACAAGGCTCTCGAGAACTCCTCAGAGGTCGTGGGGGAGGTCGAGTCCAGACAAAGGACAAACATAGACGACTCGATCATGGCCATGTGGGCCTTGTTGGATCCGTGGGCCTCAAACAGCGTGACGCGGTCCTGGGCGGCCTGGTCTCGCTGTCCTGTGGAAAGAATGCCGACGGCGGGGACAGAGGACTTGTCGTCGTCTGCCATCTTCTTGATACGTTCCAGCTGGATCATGATTTCACGTGGGCTCAACACCGATGATGGCTTGGAGGGGTCCAGCTGGGTGTCAAAGATGTAGAATTTCCCATTGCGGACAACACAGATGTGGCTATTGGTCTCGTAGGGAAACCCTACATCGCAATCCTTCTCCAGCCCTGAGATGCGGCTGTAATTGAAAAGGTACTGGTACATGTTCATGCAGAAAGGCGCATTCCTCGCCATGTCTGGTGTCAGCGTACGCCTATGAATAGGAAATATGCCATTGATTGAATGATTAGTTCGCCTCCATCACATGAATCGTCACTGGTAACCATGATCTGGGTCATCCATTCATCTCTGATAAAAAGAGAAAAAGAAAAAAATAAATAAGAACTAATGCGTGGCGACAAGCCTTGTATATCCTGTAAAAAGTTCACACACTAGCACAGCGGCATGTCCCGGTAAGCCCAAAAAGGAAAACCTATCCTTTCCTTGTGTCCCCCCTTCCCTCGTTTTCCGTCTTCATCTCTGTCCAATCCATATATCTCCTCCAATCAACGTTACACGGCCCAATGACCACACATATCCTATTGAAACGCCCCTCCTGAGTAGGGGCGTAATGCGATAATCCAAGATTAGGAGGGCTAGGGAGGGTACCAGCCACCAAACACCATGAGGGAAAAAGTGAGGGGAGCCAAAGTGTAGAGCCCACTATTTCCATTATCTCATCCCATCACCGGTTCCCATTCGTTATTTTCTTTCGGCCAAACCTTGATCATATGGAGATCAAAGGTAAGATAAAAAAGAAAACAAGGAAAAGCCGAGCCCCCAAGATACACTCGGACATAAGGACAAAAAAAGAGTGAAAAATGGCGAAAGGGGGATAACAACAAATTTGTTGTCCCTCTTTGACCCTTCTCTGTTCTTCCTTCGTCTCTTTTTTTTCAAGTGCATGTCATTTGTTGGTGGGATTGGGGAAGAGGAATGTCCTTAGAAAACGAGAATATCAAAGCACAACATCAATGCCGCAGGAAAAGACGACCATTTGAATGTCATTAGCAAGAAACGAACTTACGTTGCAATCAATTGCCTGAACTCGAGGGCAAGACTGACAAGGAGGGCCCCACGGGCAGTCTGGGTGGGCATGCGGGGATCGTCCTGGAAACCAAAGTAGTAGTTGACATAAAAGGTCGAAGAGTCGCGATGTGTAAAGTAGGCCCAGTCGTCCCACCATTCGGCCAGCCAACTGGTCGATCGTGATTGACATTCCTTGGACTTTTCTCTGAGGCGCTCGTCCAGTGATGTCCCCTGGCCGGAGGACTTGAATTCCTCAATGGCCTTGCCCACGCGCTCATACTCCTCGTCGGTGGTCAGGGGCCGGATGGATTCTTGGTAGCGGGAGAGGGTCTGCTCCAAAGGAGGGATGGGCAACGAGGGGAGGTCGGACTGGCCCTTGTCCATGATGGAGCAGGCATCGAGAGCGGCGACGGCGGCGTCGGCTTCGGTGGTGTCTGTGGTGGCGCTCTTTTGGCTGCTGGGCGACAGACGACCCAGGAGTGTCGACGAGAGCATAGAGCCGAGCTTTTCGCTGTGAGGAGGCATATTATGCGGCGGGTTCGGAGTCGGAGTGAAAAAAAGGTGACAAGGAGTGTGGAGAAGGCGCGGGTGTGTTTATGTTGAATGGACGAGTGGAAAAGCAAAGAAGAAGAAGAATAAGAAGAGGAGTGAGAAAACAAAGGAGAGGTCTATGAACAAGGTACAGAAAGAGTGGGGAGTGGGGAGTGAGTGAAGGGTGCGGAGAGGTGTAGGTTGAAGAACAAGAAAAAAAAAGAGTGGGGAGGGTAAAGAAAGAGAAGAGGGGAAAGAGAGAAGGAGGATGGAGGAAAAAGGAAAGAGGAAAGGAAGGAAAGGAATGAAGAAAGAAAAAGGGACAGGAACCAGCAACGATGGCCTGGCTATTTATTACCGTAACCGCTCTGGTCTATCATTCTATCATCAATACCAAGCCAATTCAATAATCATGACCTCAAGAGGGGATATAGGCCGATTAAAGTGATTGACTTTTTGTTCTTCTTCCCCACATTGTCATCCTGAACCTGGTGTCCGGGATGTGTGAGTGCGTGTGTGTGTGAGTCGGGGGGCAGCCGCCTGTCTACTCCTGAGACACACCCAATCACATCTCCAGGAAAGACAGGAAGCCATCACTCCTTTGTCCTACAAGTCTATCGTGGTATGCCCGCCCCATGTCATTCAAAGGATTCAAGAAAGCCCTTTCCCTGTCCTTTTGTACAACCCTTGTCCTCACAGGTGATCAGGACTGCTTTTGCAGGTTAACCCTATTTGAAAACGTTCCTGAGATCAACCTTCCTTCTTCCGCTCATCACCTCTCTCCTCATCCTCATTCTCTCTCACTCTCCCACGACATCACAGACAGGCAACCATGACAGAAACACCCACCTACATCGTCCGCCCTGCAACCGAGGCAGACTCACCACAGATCAACGACATCGTCAACTACGAGGTCATGCACTCCGTCAGCAACTTCAACTACGGCCAGCGGTCACTGGAGGACGGTCTCACCTGGTTCAGGACGACCATTGCTGGAGGATACCCCATCCTTGTTGCCACAACTGTAGTCGATGGTCGGGAGTTCGTTTCCGGATATGCCTCTCTTGGCGTCTTCAGGGCAAAGGACGGATTCCGCTTGTATGTTTATATCCCTTTCTACCCCACTATGGTTTTCCCGGTGAAAAGAGCAACATAGTCGGGCAAAATACCTCACAGCAACCTCGTGGGGGGAGGAATGAACAAAAAAAATTTGTGATGACTCAACGGACGATCCTGGTTGGATTTCGCCATTTCGCCATAACCATTCAATGAAATGGCTTGAAAGGATAAACGCTGACTCCGAGACATTTTTTCTCTTTTGTTAAATAGCTCTGCTGAGTATTCCCTCTACATTCACCATGAGCACCGTAAACGAGGATTAGGCCGCATCTTGCTCAAGGATCTTTTGGCTGAGGCCAAGGCACGCAACTTTCACGCCATCGTTGGTAAGTAAAATGCCCATTAATGTACATAATCACATCAATGCTGAATCGTGGTCTTGGCGTTTGCTTTTCTAACAATATATACCGGCTCTTTCTCTTCCTCTATTACTTTCCCGTTCTTTTGCTCCTTCTACAGGAAGCATCAGTGGAGGAAACGAGGGCAGCTTCCGTCTGGCCAAGGAGTTTGGATTTAGAGTTGTCGGTACGATGAAGGAGAATGGCTTCAAGTTTGATCAATGGATCGACAACACCTTCGTAGAGCTGCTCCTTTAAGTTGTACCCATAGAAAAGCACACATAGAAGTAATAATTCATAGACATAATAATACATAGAAACAATAATACATAGAAACAATAATACATAGAAAAACATCCGTAGAGGCTCTTTATTTTTCACTCTCTCCCCTTTGCAGAGCCAATCGATACCGTAGACATATGATTACTCGCAGTGTGGAACAGAAGAAGTAGGAGGAGGAGGTGGTGGTGGCGAGATCTGCAAACTTTCATGGGCCTGGTCTGTCGCTCGTAGGTTGTCGAGCACACTAAAGTTGGCGTCCTGGACCTGCCTCAACACTAGCGACAACTTCATCACGTTCTAAAACATTTTAATTGTGTGAAAAATAGCAATCTAGTGTTTAATCAATGAAGATCACATCCATTTTCCGATGGGCTACATCACACACGGACATTTGCATAAGAACCTCTCTCAACACGTTGTCGAGCAAATCTAGTCCGCTGGAGGGTATCAACTTACCTGTCGTGTGGTTTTCATCGTGTGGTCCAATGCAGAGAACTGTCTCGCCGTCTCCGATAAGCTCTACAAAATGACGTTCAATTGCATACACGACATTGTGGCAAGACAAAAGTAAGCGGTTAGAGTGGGGGAGAGAAAGAGAGAGAGAGAGAGACAGAGACAGAGAGAGGTCGAGCAAAGGAAGGGCAAGGACAGTTAAGGCAGGGCAGGACAAGAGCGGGCGAAACAGACGGGTATGAGTTCCAATTTTGCGTCTCTTCTTTTTCCTTTTGTCACATAAGTGTGGAGGAAGAGAGCAATGAACATCTCAATTGAAGTTTCCTTTCATTACCTCGGGTAGTTCCGCGTCGATGTTGGCAGCCTATGGACAATGCAATAAAGTGAGAATGGAAAAGTGGGAAGGTAGAAGGATGAAGGGGAAAGAAGGGGAGGAAGGGGTGTGAGAAACTAGGCTCGCCTACGGTTTGAAAGGGAATTGATAGACATAGGCGAGAAGTAAGACGTACCTTGATCACGGCTACAAGGTGGTTTGCTGTTCCTTGAGCCCTGTCTTTAAGAGCGAGCTTGGAAGCCCACGCACCATCGTCCACGTACATGTTTAAGTCTCGGGTTACTTGTTATCAGACGATAAACAAGGACGAGTGAGGGGTGAGAGGCGCAAGGGAATGAAAAGTGGTCAAGTGGGCGATTCGGAAGTGGGGAGTGCGTCGGGAGTGATGCCTGATTCGGATGCAGCGTGCAGTTGATGAGCGATGGAGTCAATGTCGAATGGAAGGAGGGAAGTGGAAGGAAGAGAAGGAGAGTTGCGAGCTATGGTTTGACGAAAAAGGCAACTTTGTCTGTTGGATATGGTTTGCATTCGTTCAATAGGCACATGCGCAATCTCGCTACAGTATTGCGGACGGGAACAGGGATATGCTTTGACAGAGAGAACACACACGTTGTGCTTGTTTGCGCACAGGGGAGAGAGAGTTGAAGGGGAGAGAGTGTGTGTGCGAGCAGGGAGACGTCTGACTGGCTGGTGGCGGGAAGTGGGTGAGTGGCCCCAGCATCGTTGCCTTGGCAGGCACTGTTCATGTACCGGTGGGAAGGGGTGGATGTCTCTCGGTCGAAGCCGGCGAGAGATGCCCTATCAGTGTCCTCCTTCACGGAACTCCGCCTGAAAAAGGAAAAAGGCAACTTTTTTTTTTCTCCTTCAACACAACAACATTTTATTTCTTTTCTTCTTTATCTCTTTTTCATTCTTCTTTTTCTTCTTCTCCATCTCCTCTTCTTATTCACTTCTACCCTCAACTACTCAACCCCAACAACCTTCACCTCCCCCTTACTAATAATTTTCATTTCCCCTTTTCTCACACAACACACACTCCCCTGGATCATTTGAATCAGCCTTCAGCACGCCTTCAGCACGCCTTTGACTCTACAAAAACATATCATGGAAGTTCAACCTACTGCTTTGCCCATCATGCCCGTATCCACTTCTTCCTCTTCTACCACAGCAGCAATGCCCCTCTCGCCGCAAAAGAGTGCTCCTACAACAACATCCAAGGCAACAACTGCTTCACTACCTACTACTACTTCTCCATCAACCACGAATGATCCCTATCCAACCTGGACATTCTTCCCCGACTCTGCGACCTATACCCCTCCTGTCTACCCTACCACCAGCGTAGGAGCAGCCCCTAGTTCCCCTCGTACCATTCCTTTGTCGCCTCCAAGATCTCCCCGCTCCCCGCCTCCTCCTCAGACTTCCAATGCTTCTGGGAACGGCAGGAAAGGACAGGCCTCTTCATTAACAACATCGGCTAGCACACCATCTTCAACCACCGCATCATCGTCCACGCCCTCTACACACCATCGAATCCTTGACCATTGCTTCCATGTTTCGATTGAGACCCGTCTACAGCAAGCCGAGGCCCAGTATCAGGCATCAAGACAGGAACTTGCCGTCGAGCAGCAAACCACGAACGGCGTGAAGCAGGATGACTGGCGGAAGAGACAGAGATCTCTTGTGGACGAGGCAGTTGTTCTTGGGCGCAAAGGATCCAATCTCGAAGCCATTGTCGATGGTAAGCAGCGCTTTCTTTCTTGGCAATATTCATGTTTCGTTTATGTGTGCTAGTGTTTATTATCCCTTTTCTATCTGTTGTTATTTTTCTTTCATTCGAGTGTTGTTATTGTTGGTGCTCCATCTCGATATAACTCGGGTGTCAGATCGCCTCCTGTACAGTCGTTTGTCCTTCTCTTCGGGTCGTCTCCTAAAAGAAGAAATATTTCAAAAAGTGGGGACCGGGACGCATTTTCGAGTATCTCTCAACCTGTGCTGCTGCTGCTCCTCGATCCTTTCGTTCTATTTTTTTTGCCCCCTTTCTCAGCCTGACACCATCTCGGAAGGCTAATGGTGTCACAAACAAAAGAAAAAAACATCTATTACTCTCATTATTCATTCACTCCCTTGTCTTCCCGATCTTACTCACAATTCACTTTCTTTACTTCAAAAACAGGTATCCTCAAGTCGCATAGATCCAATGGCCCCCTGCAGACTCTCCCTCGACACATCAAGATCCGCCTCCATCTCTGCCAACTCACCTCCATGGTCTTTGGCCGCTTCGACGTCGCCTCTTCAACAAACTCGGCTGGACTCAACGTCTATTCGGCCTTCCATTCCCGGCGACACGGCGTTTCCCGCGCAGCAATCAAGCAGCGGTTCGCAAATAGCGAACGGGGTCAACAAATGCAACCCCTTTTCAGCCAACCGATCCTCGCCTCTTCCTACTGTCGCCGTCACCATCGCAGGGACTGCAAGCGAACATGCTGCACACTCGCCAAACTCCAGCAGGAACAGCAATTGGCCCTTGAGTTGAAGAAGAAGCTGGCCAATAGCTACTTTATGAACACGGTCAGGAAACAGGAGCATCAGCGTGTCGCAGGATTGGTCGATGCTATCCCCGCCTTTCTCAAGTGCTCTGCCATGAGCTACCGCGACATTGTCAACAACTCTGAGGCTGAGCATAAGAAGGACCAGGAAGCCAAAAACAACAAAGAGGCTGACTCCAAAGTCAAGGACGAGAACCTGGAACAGCAGGGGAATGGAGATGCAGAAAAGGAAAAGGTCAAGGTTCTGGAGGGCTGGTACAGGTTGCTGCTTGAGATGATGACTCAGGCTGTGCTCGAGTCTTACCTCTGCGACGAAAACACTGGATTCGACACCATTCTCGACGTCTTTTCATTTGGAGACGATCCTAACAAGGAGGAGGAAGAGGTGGCACTCAAGGACATTGTTATGGAGGACGTGACTGTCGCCTCGTCCCCCTCATCCAGTGTTGGAGTCGAGGGCTTGCAGTTCCAGAATCTCGGTGGATTGGGATCGACAACATCTATGCCCAAGAGCCACGGATCACAACTGCACGATGTCACGACCAAGGATCGACAGGACGATATCTTGTTTGCCAAGACTCCCGAGTACTTTGCCTTCAAAAAAGCCAAAGACGAGCGCCTCCATGAGGTAACATCATTATTCTCATCCTTTTTCTCTTTGTATTGTATGTATGGCGGAGACAATTCACAACGAGACTAACCAAAAATTCTCTTGATGTCATATAGTTCTTGACATTGGAAGGAGACACAATGGAGCACCACTTTGCAGAGCTGGCGGAAAAGTACCCCTTGATCGTCTTTGAGCGCCAAATGACTCACTTTATCGCCCGCGCCCAAAATTTACTGGTGGATCCCAAGCTCTCTCAGAACTCGGACCAGATGGGTCTCCTGATCCCACCAACAACATCTGCCTATGCTGACGGATCTCTGTCGATGCCTGTGAGCGAGGACGAGGACGAGGACGACGATGAGGATACTGGCAGCCGACTGGAGGAGATCACTGAGGAGAATGAGGATGACGCAAGCAGCGGTAGTTTACCGATCATTAAGAAGGAGAAGTTGGACACCAACGAGACTATTGATGAGCAGAAGCGTCGGCTGGAGCGATCTTCGACACCGTTGGTGGCAGTGAAGCAGGAGGGCAGCAGCAACGAGAATAACAGTAACGGCAGTATGGCCATGGAGCAGGATGACGATGACGATGACAACTCGACGGCTGCTCGCGTGGTCCAAGTCTCCAAGAAGCACAAGCACCAGGTAGAGACCAGCGACCACTCCCAGGACGCTCAGACTGATGCCATAGCGGCTCATCTTGCCAAGAAGGCGAAGGTGTCACCATAGATTGTACATGTAGAAACACGGTTAGATAAAGAACCTTCTTTTTTTGTATCATAGCAGCTCATCCCTGCCAGTGTGACTTTTTGTGCCATTCTTTCCGATACCCACAACCTCAACGACATGTAGTTAATAACTCCAATAGCCAGCGCAACAATAGCAGCAGCAACGGTCGCAACAGTGCGCAGGAAGATTCATACACTTTTTCACGCATCGAGAAGACCGACACACAACAAAGCGATCACGAGCGAGCATGGACTGAAACGACCTCCGAACGGAAGCTTGCACATCACAAGAGGAGCCGGCGCATGATCAGAAGAAGCTAGAGCAGCAGAGGGCAAGAGTTTTGAAAAGGAGCCGTGTTTAATGAGTTGCGTGGGGTTGATATTGTCATCCTCAGGAATCGTCGTACTTGTTTGAGGAAGATGCGCTTCTGACGCCCCAAGACCACGCTGAGAGAGACATTTATTATGATTCAAGGATTTGAGGGGGTTTAGTGCTCTTGACCACTTAATCTTATAGCTTTTTCGCAGTCGACCAGGCCCGAACGTGGATGGGTTGTTGAATACAATAGTAAATGGCTTTTGAATTAATTTATGTTGCACAATGCGCACATGCAGGAACAATGAGAAAAAGGTATAGAAGAAATGTATCTAGTTTTATTGTTATTGCTACATGCAAAGGAGAGCGACATGACTCAGTGTTCGCAGAGAGAGAAGGGACGGGCAAAGACTTCCTCCTCCATGGTCTTGACAAAGAACTTGCGCTCCTTCATCAGTTCCTCTCGATGCTTCTTGGCCTCCTCTAACTCCATAGGCCAATCGACCAACTGATCAATCTCATGAACCAACTCTGGAGGCAATAATTTGGCAACCACCTTCATGTAATCCTCGGTCGCCCATTCCTTCTGCTGCGGCGGGACGTTCGTAGTCGATAAGGTAGGCTCCTCGGGATTGACAAGGAAGAAGACGAGAATCTTGCGCGATCCGGGCTTTGTGGCGTCGTCGAGTGTGAAGGGCTGAACTTGGTGTTGGTAGATGTTGGGGAAGACGAGACAGCGGTCCTGCTTGGTGACGACGCCATCCAGGTACTGGACCAGAGGTCCATCGTTCCACAGGTCATACATGTGTCGCACACCGCTGTCGTCGCTCTGCTCGTAACCGGGCTCCTGGACCTGGATTCTGAAGTTGAGACGCGAGTCGGAGATGTTCTCGGTGTGGTAGTAGTAGATCCCGGAAGCGACAATGTTCTCGTTGGCCATGCCCTCGACATGCCAGGTACCGCCCTGGTATGTGGGGTTCTCGGGCGTCAGCTCAATGTTGGCCAGTTTGACGATGACTTGAAGAGGCTTGCCGGTGTTCTTAAGGTCGTACTTGGGGACATCTGCGGGGGCTGTGAACTCGGGGATCTCGAGGGGCTTGGGGACTCTGTTCTCGTAGTATGCATCATAGACCTCGTCTTCATTCTCGTCCGAACCGGCCTCGGGTCGATCGGGGTACCAGCCATAAGGATCCACCGAGAGTTTCTTGGCCTTGGTCTCCAACACCGCCATCTCCCCAACCACCTCCTCAAACATCGGCAAGAACTTTTCCAAGATCTCCTCCAGGACCGGGTAGATGTCCTTGTGTTCCTCTGGGTGCAGGTTGTTGATGTAGGACTTGGCCTTAAACTTCCCTTCGGGTGAGACATCAAAGTCTGTGGGGAGCCACTGGAATTTTTTCGAGAGATACATTGGTTGCATCCTTTGGGGGTTGGGTGCCTTTTGCAAAACGTCGCCTGAACCGATCGACTTGAGCGCTGGAAGAGCCTCCTTCTTGGTCACACGGGTGCGTCCAGCAACAAAAGGGAACAACGAAGGATGAACCAAGTCCAGAACCTGACGGTCAGAACCAGGATGCCAGTCCTTAAGGTGCTCAGGAACATCCTCCAACTTCTTGACACTGTCCATCAACCGCTTCTTCAACTCCTCGGAGATCAACCCATCCGCCCTCCTGGTCCCCTCCACACCGACATCAATCGTCACCTCCCCTCCCTGCTGATCCACCTGTTCCTGCCGCTTCTGAGCATACCACTCGAGTTCCTTGAAAACAAAATCAACTTCAGCCTTGCCAAGACGGTACCGCTCTTCTCGCTCCAATCCGGCAGCCTCGATTTCTTGTCGCCAACGGGCCGAGATGTCGGGGTCGTTGTACTTGAGCCACCAATTAGGTTTCTCGCGGATGGTGTTGGAGACGGCCATCATGGTCAGTTCGGTGATGAGGGTGACGGGGAAGCCGTCCTCGTAGTCGTCTCCGGTCCAGGGGTTAGGGAGTGGCATTTTCTTGGTTTGTGGTGCTGGGTAGTGTGTGTGGGTTGTTGGGTGTTTGAGCGTTTGGGTGTTTGTGAAAGGGCGTGAGAATAACGAGAGGGGAGGTTTGTTGAAAGAGTGAGTGGTGATGAAGAAGAAGAAGAGAAGAAGGAGGAGAAGAAGAAAAGGTTGAGTTTTTGTACCTTTTGCAGAGGGTGTGGCAAAAAACATGAGAGCCTTGATACTATGACATTATTGCAAGCAGTGATGGTGGCAAAAACAAGTGGCAAAAATCAACTGTGATTGCGGCGGGTCCAGGCTCTGCCTTCTGTGACCTGGGGAGGGCAGAGTGGGTGAGAGAGAGAGAATCCAGATCAAGCACGTTCACAGTGTCTTGCAGAATCGAGTCGCCACTTTTACCTGCAGTGCCTTTTTGTTGCTGACGAGGTGTGTTTTGTTGGTATGTTTGTCTGTCCCACATACACCCCTATGGGACACATCCCCTGCAAGTGTGACAACGTTTTTGATTGTCCAGGGGGGATCGAACACGTTTGGACCATCAGAGCTATTTATTCTTGCATTTGGGATTTGTCTCTTTCTTTCCACTTCTCCCTCTCTCTCTACCAAACACAAACCATGGTATCCTCGCCTCAGCATACCCGCCAACAATCGCCCTTTAGGATCCTGGATATTCCAGAACTCCTTGACCACATCTTTGCCCACATCGACGAGACTACCATCCGCAGGACAGTCATCCGCGTCTGTCGCCAATGGCTCTCCATGAACAGGGACCGGATCGTCCGTGAGGTGCTCTGGGACAGCGGGCTGCCACTCGAGGTTCTCAAACACAAGATGCGCACTCGGATCCCAAGAGCGACTCACCTCTATTACTTCTTCCGTAGGACCGGCCTTCAACGCGGTGAGAAGGTAGATTGGCTCCTGGATGTCTTGAAACAGACGCATGACGAGCATCAAGAGCACCAGCAACGGTTGGTACAGGGTCCGCCTGAAAACAATATTTCAAAGACCAAGAACGGTGCTCCTCCAGGAAAAGGAATCTCGGCCATCGATATTACTCAGGACTTGGCACCGCGACCACTACGAGAAATGACACTCCAGGAATATGTTGAGATCGGCATGGGAGTCCCAAGATTCCTCCCTTACATGGCGTCGCTGACCCGTCTAACCATCCACCAAGTGTGGGACAGCGGATTTCGCATGTCCCAACTCCTCGAGACCTGTACCCAGCTGGAGCATCTCTATATCGAATCACTCTGGACCATCAACTTGCTCGGACCCTGGCTGCCACAAAGGGTTTCTGCCATTGGAAGTCTATCTCCGCCGCCGCCTTTCCCTCTCAAGTCGCTCAAACTCATCCATGTCCAGCTGCCCCAACCGTGTCTGGAGAAGTTCCTGGCCTCGACTCCTTACCTCCAAGAACTCAAGATTGTGCTGAGAGATCACGTTGTGACAGACGACAACGACCTCACCAGGCTGTGCCAACACTTGCAGTTGCTTCCAGCATTGAAACTGC
Organism: Linnemannia hyalina; assembly: GCA_019671135.1. NCBI lineage: Eukaryota > Fungi > Mortierellomycota > Mortierellomycetes > Mortierellales > Mortierellaceae > Linnemannia > Linnemannia hyalina. Next base: position 3,247,878 of record JAHRHY010000001.1, read on the forward strand.
GGTCGTTTCATTTCTCGATCGAAGCTGGACCTCAATTGACGTACGATGACTATGCGAGGATGATGGATGTCTGCCCACAGTCGACAGAATGGACCGTTCAAGGCTCAGATTTGTCCTTTGACACGTCACGCCTTCTCCTCAAACCTTTCAACAACAGAAGCGACGCCAACAGAATCACAGCGCTGGAGGTGCTTGGACACTCCATATACCTACACGACTTGCTCTGTCAGCTACCACACCTCCTCTCGGTTAAGGCTGTCGCTTCCAACATTCCATATGAGAACTTGGACGTTTATTCATCCTTCCGTCGAATGGCCCCGACTCTCCAGCCGGCTAGCGCTCAACCTCGGCCATCTTCGACCTATGACCCTTTTCGCGGCGACTCGATCCGAGTATGGGCCTGTCGAGGACTCCAAACATGCCACCTCTCCTTTTCCGAGGGGGGCCAAGACCAGCGTGCGAGTCGTATTGTCTATGGTTACCTTTCTCAAGTGTGTCCCCGTCTCCGCGACCTTAAGATTTGTTTCCCGAGTGTGTTTCTGGAGCATAGAAGCGCACTGGGCCCGGGCGCTAAGGCTTCATTTTTCCTGAACCTAGAGAGTGGGTTTTGTTTGCTGGCGCGGTTGAAGGATCTGGAGAGACTCTGGATCGACCAAGTAGATTTGAATGGTTTGCTGCTCGAGAGCTGTGCTATTGACTGGATGGCTTATTCCTCGTCGTCGTCTTCACCTTCGTCGGCATCTGGCTCCTCTTTCACTTCTTCCTCCTCTGTGAGCGCTGCGCCGAACCAGCTATCATCATGGTCGCACCGAAAGTGGAGCAAACGGAAACGACAGGCCATCACAGCGAAGTGGCAAGCAGACATTGACAGAGACCGATCCAGGATCGCCAATAACGTCGCACGGTTTGAAGGCATGAGTCCTGAAGAGATCCGACAGAAGCACGATGCCGATTTGGGTGTGATGCTCCAATTGAGCAGTTGTGGGATGTTGACTGACGTCAAGTCTGTGATTGACAATATTATCGATCGTGATTCCGAGTGGCCCCAGGAGCAACAGAAGTCGTCGTTCTGGACAAGACTTGACCGGGTGGCGATCTATCGGACATGTGGGTTTGGCGCGAGTCCCGAGGTGGAGGTTGCGCGACTGATGGCCGCCGGTGCCCATGCGAAGAAGAAGGCCGAGGGTCTGGTTCCCAGGAAGGATGGCCAGTGGTCCTGGAGGAAGCTGATAGGCCATTGAATTGCTACCTTTTGTTGATGCATTTACCCCTTGTCAATTTGCGCCCAGCATTCATGTAGGTTGCTTATGAGTTATCCGTGCTCTCGCTCCTCCCTGTTCAATTGAGCACAAACTAAACGAGGCCCAACCCAAAAAGTGCCGCTTTTCATCCTCCGCCTGCCTACCCCTTTTCTTTCTTTATCACCCGCACACAAGAACCTGCGACCATTAAGACCCACTTCCTTGTGACCCACCCGGCGCCCTTTCCTTCGTCTCCTCGGCTCCACCTCTTCACGCTCGTCTTCTTTCTTCTTCTTCCATCTCTTCTCTCGCATCAACCAAACTCGACTTTCAAGCATCTCTCATCTCGACAAACAACTTATCAAGAGGACATCAGGAGGACATCAGTTCGGGACACTCAAAACCATCATCATCACCACCATTCACAGGAGTTCACCTGGCAACAAGCTCATCCGACATCTCTGCACACACCACTAGCGAGAACCCATATCTTTTCTACACAAATACCCCCTGCCAGCGTACTACTTTTCCTCCATCAGGAACAGGAACAACACCCAAACCTAACACCATCACCAGAACCTCCGGAAACAGATACCCTCAGCCTCTCTCTCTCTCACGCCCACCTTCCACCGTTTCCAATACCCTAACCGCCGGCCGCCAAGCAACCAACAAAGCACCACATGTCCGTCATCAACTCGCCCACAGCGATACTCTCTCCAGGATCAAGCGGCATCCCACAACAATTCCATACTGCCAGCAGCCAACGCGACTTGGTGACAAAACGAAGCGCAACCTGGAGGTACCTCCAGCGGGTCCATCAGGGCGGCATGGTCCTCTACAACACAGCCGTCCTCTCCGAGGTTGACCTCCGGCAGGGGTACCCATACAATGATGAGAAAATGCAGCGGAGGTAACCTTTACACGCACAATTCTCTCATACTAACTTTCTTGCAATTTGGGGGGGAACTCGCAATGGACAAGGGGGAAAAGGTTTCATTTAACTGACGAACCACATTTTTGTTTGGTAATGGATATGATAGGACGATGCAGTACTTTATACTGGGTTCGTCTCTGGCGACCATTCTAGAGATCCCTGGCCAAGCCGACTGTCTCAAGGCATTACAGGTTGTTGTCCAAGAATACGATTACTTTATCGCCTCCGAGTCCAAATCCAAAATGGTACAGTACACACATCCTTCCCAAAAAAAACAAAGTAGAATGACAGATCCCAAGTCATCTCAATTGAATTGATGATCACCCGCCCCGTTGCAGGTCTTGGTACTAATACTGGATATCATTGTTCGCTTTTTGTAGATATTTTTAAGGGCGACGGGTCGAAAGGCGTTACTGGAGGGCAAGTCGTTCGAGGAGACGGGAGAGTATTCACAACTGGACGTTCGACCATTGGTAAGAGGCCTCACCCCAAACTAACAAGGACTTTGCAAAGTGGGTGTTGTAAAATTGTTCTTCCTGCTAACAAATCGTATCGTACCATGTCAATCAAATTGCTGCAAACCAAATAGCCTTTTCAATTGGACTATATTATCACATTCGCATCCCTGTGCGACATGATCGCCCAAGTCTACGAAAAGCTGTCAGGACATGAAAACATCTGGAACATGCAAACCCTCGACCTCTTCCAGCGTGTCGACAATCGGTTCAAGGTAACAAATCACAATGTCAAGAACAACAAAGAATGACGCAGCTTTGCCAATACTTCAGTACAGATTCTAACAACAGACTCCCCCCTCTCCCCTCCCCCCTTTATGATTGTGCGTAACAGAAAATACTGGCGACAGTATCAAAGGAACTGGAAGTGATGGCGAGGGATGTTATGGTCGACGAACTCAACAGCATGGATCCATTAGGCGGTACGACCGAGGACTGGGGATTCTAAGAGACGTACTTTTCAAAGCATATAATTATATCAACTCTTCTCCCAAAGCACGCGTGCTATTTGTAAAATATAACAGCAGGAAAACACTTTCAGTTATTAAGGTTTATGCAATAAGGTATATAGCCGGCTCCTATGTTTTGTCTCTATTGTCCTAGTAATAGGATCCGGGAGAGGGAGCACCACTGCCGCCAGGCTTGTAGTTTGGTGGCAGGGGCGCTTGAGGCAGCATGGGAGATGGCACCCCAGAGGCGTCATGGATCGGGCGAGGGAAGGGCACCGAGGATGAAGGCGGGAGGACATAACCTGATTTGGGTGTCGTTGGGACAGACTGACCGCCATAGGGGTTGATTCCTGCAGGGTTGGTAGAGTTGATAGCTGATGGTGGGGGTGAGAAATACCCCTTCGATCCTGTTCCAGATCCAGATACTCCTCCTCCTCCTCCCATGGGACCGCTCCGCACAGTAGGCGATGGGCTGTTGACCACGCCACCCAAACTGCTGTTTTCAGAGTACATGATGTTGGGCGAATGCTGGAGTTGTGGAGTGCCTCCGTAGGGGCTGACTGCCTGGTGGTCAAGGTAGACTGGTTGGACAGCAATAGTACCATCAGGCAACTGCTGCATTAAGTACTGGACATTGCCAGCTCCCGATGGAGTATGCATCGAGTTCTCAAATCCGACAGGATCGTAGTGGCTGGTTGCAGGGGTATCCATGCCATCCATACTGACTTCGCGCTGGTTCAAATGCCGAGTGGAAGTCGAATAAGGCGACGATGATGTGCCATAGGGGCTGTTGTGCCGTTTGCCTTTCCCTCCTCCTCCTCCTCCTCCTCCTCCTCCGGCCTTATCATTCCCGTCCGTTCCAAGTGACGCCAGATATGCCTCTTTTTCCATCTCAGCTTCCCGAATTTCGATCTTGCGCTGCCGTCTCCGGTAAATGAATACTCCAGTGACACATGCGAGGACTGCGATCGAGCCAACAATAATGCCGAGCAAGGCCGCAGTCGAGAGCGCAGAATGGTTGCCTCCAGGTCCATTGACGCCTCCTGGGAGTGGGTCCGAGATGGTGGTCGTATCTGGCTTGGGCGCATAAGAGCCCATCCAGCTCGACAGCATCACATCATACACCTGAATATCCCGACTGTATCCGATATCTGTACCATTCCGCCCTCCATAGACCACCATGTTGGCGCCGACAATGTTGCACGTGTGTCCGTAACGGGGTCGAGATAAGTTGACGGTGACGATCTGCTGCCAGGTCAGAGTGACAAGATCCAGCGACCAGACATCGTTGTAGGATGTTATGGAGTTGGAATCGTACCCTCCATACATAATAATCTTTTTGCTGGATGCTGCAATAGGGAGATGAAAACAAAGCAAACCAAGGAGAAACTGGGTCAGAAGAGATGTTATCCTTTCCGCCACATGTATACGTCTCTGCATCTGCCGTCGGACATATATTGCCTGCATGCTTAGCACGGCATGGGGATACTTACTGAGTACACTGCAATGGTCCTGCCGTGGGGGTGGAACAGCGCCCAGTGTAAACTAAAAAAGAAGTGACCATGGTAAAAAAAAAAAGTATGCTTTCGGCGTGAGAAATCTTCGGGACAACTGAGAATAGTTGCTCCATAGTCATTATCAGTTAGCTTCCTACCCCTCAAAGGCTCAAACAAGAAGAAAGAAAAAGAAAAAAAAGTTACCTGCGTGCCGATGGTGGGGGGCGAGGTCGATATATCGAGATATGGCAGAATCTGAAATGTCTGGTATGTCCTTGGGGAGGACGGTGCCGAGGCAAATCCTCCAAAGATGTAGATCTTGTTGTCGATCAGGTGCGAGGTGCCCGCACTGTAGGAGCCCATGATTGCCGAAGTTCCCGTTCCTGAAGAACCAGCATCCTTTTTCACAGTGGGCACATTGGCGTTCCAGGCGTTGTTCAAAAACTTGTCGACCTCGTTCGTGTCTCCTCCACTTGTTGCGCCACCAATGTACCAGATTGCACCGGTGGCTGGGTCCGTCACCAGTTGAGCTTCACGCCTGTTTGCCCAAACCGGCGCTTGACTATTCAGATTGGGCGGGATAGATGGTAAAAAAATAAAATAAACAACAAAACAGAATTAGGGACGATGCCATTTGCTGTAGATGAGATAACAGGAACTGAGTGAAGAATGGTCGCTTGAATGAACAGGTGCATCTCTTGTGGTTTTCTCCTTATGAAAATGGCTGACAGAAGGGCGATGAGCGGAGGTCCTAGCGGAGGCACAACGTGGCGGCTGGATCCAAATCTTCCTTTTTGATGTCTCACACACAAATACACAAAGCATGTAGACACGGCCCCGCTCACACTCAACGAAACTAACGACAACTACAAGAAGGACCAGATGCGTCATGGCTGAACTCCCTCGCTTTCTCCTTTTTTACCCAACTAAAAAGTGGGAACGTTAAAATTACTCTCCGCAATGCTGTCAACTCCAAGAACAAATGAACTGAAGTCAATTTTCTGTATGAACAAGAAACATACCCGCCCTCTATCTTCGCGTCGCCCATTTGCAAGATATAGTGATGATCTGAGATGTTGTCGAGTACCTTGCCACTTTGTCTTCCAACTCCCACGCCCAACGACCATAACCACAACCACGGTCACGAGCGAAAAAAAATATTTGCAGACAATCTTAAAACAAGAAAATAAAATGTCATCATCACTTACGCTGCAGGGGCAGGCTCAGATGTCCAGGTCTTGCCTTGGATGTCGTACTTGAACCAGAAGGCACTGGCCGCGTTGTCGCTCGGGGCTGTCAGGTACAAGCTCTTGAGGTCATTGGACATGGTTGCCGAATGGCCTCCGGCGGCAGGTCCTCCAACGGTGGTCAAGTTTGTCCAGGCAGGGGAAGAGATGCGCCATGATTTAGTGACATCGAGAGAATAAAGTTCGTTGGAGTATTGAACTTTCTGTGTGTTGAGCTGTCCTCCTTGGAAAAAGATTTGACCATCGCTTGTTGCTGAAGCCACGCCCAGGAAGGCGGACGGCATATTCAGGGCCGGTGCAGCAGTTGATGATGGGTTGGCGGGTGCAGCGGGCGTTGTTGTCGTGCCTTTGGTTGGAGCGGGGGCAAGAGTGGTAGTAGGTGCCGCTGAGGTTGTGGCGGAAAAGAAGGATGTGGAGAGGGCAAGAGAGAGCACCAATCCTGCGAGAACCGTGTTGGTCGGACGAGTCCTCATTGCTGGGTGGGTATAAATGTGTGCGAGAGAGAGCGAAGGGGGCTTTTTGTTGTCCAGCGGAAGGGAGGAGAAGAGGATCCAAGAGTGTAAAGAAGGGCGGGTGTCGTTAACGTTGGCGTGTGCAGATTGATACTGGCTCTGACTGTTGTTGTGGGCGTCCAGGAGGGTAAAAGTGGAAGACTCAGGTTCAGGGAGGGGTGGAACAAATGACGGTTAGTGTGAGTTCAGGGGGGATATTTTAAAAAAAAAGTGAACGAGACAGAGTGGAGTGGAGGAGGGGAGGGAAGAGGAGTAAAGAACAAGGAACGAATGAAGAAGGGTGAATGGACGCTTCGGGCCGAGTGATTGCGGGTGTGAATGCCAGTTCGCAGAGAGAATGGTCAAGAAAAAAAAGGAAAGGATCAGTCAAGAAAGAGAGACGGAAGGATGACTAAAAGTCTAGTTGTGCCGGAAGGAGATGTAGCGTGAAAATAAAAACGCGGAAGACAACCAAAAAGGTGAATGGGTTGGGATCGGTCACTGAAAAAGGTGAGGGGATGACAGAGGCGAGACAAGGGACCACAGCATGTCACGGATGGGAGGGAGGGCGAGAAGAAGAGGTGTAAAGAAAGAAGAAAGGAAGGAAGGAAGGAAGGACAAGTGAGAATTGAAAGGGCAACGAATACCTTTTCTTCAACGAAGGTGGTCGGCTCTCACTCCTCGTTCTCACTCAAAATGGGTCGTCGTTGTCTGCTCATCGCTCACCTCTCTCTCTCTTTAGCACCCGTCCTCGTCTGTACTCCCATCGACCAAAATGCTCTTATCCTCTACACCCCTATCCTCGTTGATTTGTCTGTCCATCTCTCTGACTTCTTATGGCCGCAAGGTTACTTGTCCTCGAAACTGTTCTCAAATTGTTTATTTTTTTTCACTTCGGCGTTTGTCAGCGCTTCTTGTTACCAGTGCGCCCACTTTCAATCCGCTGGAACTCTTTGTCACATTGTTCGCCGACATACTGAAGTGCAGAAAAAAGATAATTGTCCTCCGTTCCCCCAACTACTAATTCATTTTTTTCATTCATTCAACCTTCTTTTTCATCAATCAGCCAACCCCCGGAGATTATTATTTTGACAGCGGACAGCGGACAGAGAGCAACTTTTATTATGAGTTGGACGAAGGAACCTGAACCCTCCGTTCTGGGCATTTCTTTTTCCCTCCACTCATCTGCCTGTCTTTTGCACAAAAAGCCATTGAGAGCCCTTCTTTTCTTGTCCATTTTTCTTTAATTTCATATCGAGGATAAACTTGTGAGTGTCCGGCCACCATCACCCTTTCTCCAAACCTCCTCTTCTTCTTCTTGTTCTTGGATTCTCTCATTCCTCTTGACTTCCTCTACCCTCAAGGCAATTGATGTTGTTGGGGAAAGGAGCGGATCTTCTAATCACATTACCCGTTTTAATATTTGTCCGGCTCACTCTCTCTTTCGAAAAGCAAAATAAAGATCACGACAGACCTATCTCTAATGTTGTCAGACAAGACAGTGTACTTGCCCAAAGTACGTTGGACAGGGGTTAACAACATTGTAGATCTACTAAAAAAAATGGCCAGGGTATCTGAATGATCCCTGTGTGAGGTATGCCGACCTCTTTCGACTGTATCTCCCTTTCTCTCCCACTATCTCTTTGCCAGCACCTATGGCAGTATGCCCCGTCCTGCTCTATGTCCCTGCCACTAAAGAGCACCCTTTTTCGTGCAACAATGGAAACCTTGACAGTAAAGTGTGAAACCAGGTTGAATGAACAAGTTAGTGGAGGTCTCATGGGAGCATGCGGCCTCCTTAGCTGTGCATGGGATGCGAAAAAGGTGAGCAAAAAATGAAGATCGACGGAAAGAAAAAAAAAACTGTTGGTTCTGTTCTGTGGAGTGCCATGCCTACTAGCTTCGTTTTAGACAATGACTAGCATGGCTGACATAGCGCGCTAGAAGGATCAAAAGACATGGCAACTTCGACAGTCTATCAATGCGGCTAAGTAAACAAAAATAGTGAGCACTTTCTGTGTGAGGTGTTTGTCTGTTGTCGTTGCAAGGATGAGGGTGTAGCACGGGGATATGAACATTGGCTCTGGTGAGCGAGTGACTTCATTACACACAATTTCAGGGAACAGACAGACAACCCGTCTGTGGTAATTTTTGTTGCAGTCTTTTCATGTCCGATAACACAGACAAACGATCGATTTCTCCCACCGTGTGTGTCAAATTGTCAAGTGCACCGATGAGCTCATAAGTCAACGTCGAGCAAGACCACGTCTGCTGAGCCTGGCGGGCCAGTGGATCAATAGCCGATCGATACGATCTCTCTCCTTCATAACAAAAATACCAAAGCCTTCCAAGCCTCCTCTCCTTTTTTCTCTGAGTGCAAGTGATTGATCCAGTTTTCTCCTCATTCACTTTCTTTTTCTTTCATTCATTCCTTTTCTTTCAAACTCTTCACCACATCCTCTTCTCCTCCTCTTCTACGCCTTCATCCCGAGCTGACCAATCGTAGCAGTTTATCAGTTTATCGTGAGACTGATAACCTTCAATTGATCAAGCTTAACCTCCCTCTGATCACCCTCTTCGCCCACAACTGGTCCCAACACAGCTGATCCCAGAATGGGTCTCGTTATCTCTCTCGTCCGATTGACCTGGGCCGTATCCTATGCCGCCTTCTCGCTCACATCATTCATCGTCACTGGCTTCGCCATCTTAGGAGAACGGACTCCCAACCGTGTCGCTAATGTCGTCCTCAGTCTGACCAGTAACCAGTATTCTGAGTTCCCACTGATCATGTTCTTCTTGGACCTCCTCTTCCAGTCCTGGCTCTCTGTCACCGGTACCTTCTGTAAGTCCTTTTCATTCCACCAGCAAAAGGCGACGCAGAAATCTCCCACGGTGCTTTGATGAGGACATGTTCTAACAAGCGATTTTTTTCTTGCATGTATAGATGTTTCACCCATGGCCCGGTTCTTCTCATATGTCAATGTGATCACGGCTGCAGGAACTCTCTACTTGTTCAAGCGGTCTCTTGAGTGTCAGGTTGTCGTTGAAAACTTCCTCGGCGAGATCTCTAAGGAAAACAAGACGAAATTCAAACTCCCGGGAGTGACCTCGTAAGTCATCCATCAACCCTTTTTGCCAGGTCCTTGTTGTTTATCGTTGGAACGCCTTCTACCTCCTTCCTTCCCTCTCCCTTTTTGTGGCATGTGGGTAGTCACATCATACCAATCATGCTTTCTTGCATCATCCCCTGAAAATAGACCCAAGTTCTGGAAACAGTTCATGAACCCATTTCACTGGCCTCGCAACTTTACTCTCAATGAAAACAGTACGTGTTCCTTCGTTGCTTTTTTTTTTGAAGGGAGGATTGAAAAATATCAATGTCCGGAGATCCATGGGATTGCGATGAACAGTTACTAGAAGAGACTGATATCTGAACTTTTTTGTTAACATCACATTACGCTAATCTTGCTTACTCCCTGTTCTCGCGCTCTCACTTTCATTTCTTAGTCCCTTACTGGACGTCGAAGGAGCAGATGTATGCCATGAACACTGACGGCTGGGAATCGGTTCTGGAGATGGCTGTAGATGTCTACCGACCCGACAACGTTGAGGGTGGTCATGATCGGCCTGTGCTTGTAAGTTTCTTTTTTTGCTGATGCGCTTTTTCTCCACCTGTTCAACCGTTTTTCTTTGTTTTTTTTTCGTTTAGCACATGCTATGGTTGTTTGTGTTGCTAAGCTCCGATATTATTCCATCTTGATGTTCGGCTTGGTGAGAAAATTATCCGGGAAAAATGGCATCGAGAGCACAGAGAGTACCCTCTTACAAAAACCAGCCACTAAACGTCATCGTCCATATCTTTGAACTTTTTTGTTGTAGATGTATATCCATGGCGGCGGATGGACATCAGGAAGCAAGAAGTCGATTGGACCCTTGGTGACAGAAATGATTGCTCAGAACTGGGTCGTTGTTGCTGTCAACCATCGCCTCAAGACCAAGGACGGATACCCTACTCAACTCATCGACTGCAAGCGTGCTCTCCGCTGGATCAGGGAAGAGGTTCAGACGTTTGGCGGCGATCCTCACAATGTTGTTGTTACTGGCGATTCATCTGGCGGTCAATTAGCGGCGATGCTTGCTCTCACACCCAACGACCCGGCATATCAACATGGATTCGAGAAGGTTGATACCTCTGTCCAGGGCTGTCTTGTCCAGAGCGCCGTGTTGGATTTGGTGGATGCGAACGATTATAGAGCTGCGAACGGTAGAGAGCGGTTCATTAGGGAGGTGGCTCTTCGTCCAGGATTCCCCGAGTCTGCCGAAAGTATGCAATGTGCCATCTGTCAGCAAATTAGGTCTAGTGCAACAAATCAGCCAACAACATCATGCATGAAAGACTGACCTAGCACGACTTATTTTTGCCGCCGGCCCTCCGCAAACTTGAAAATAGATATCGCGTTCCTGAAGGAGCACTCTCCACTTTACAAAGTCGAAGGAACCAATGTTCCCTTCCTCATCGTACAGTAAGTACTGCAGTGACTCTCTACAGCACATGGCGAAGTTATGTACGCCCTGGCCACGGATAAGGGAGATATAGGATCTAGCCACTAATGCGCCATTTTTTTCGTCGACTTTCTCATGAACAAAACAAAAACTACAAACCATTAGAGGAGACCTCGACACGTGCCCTGTTGAGACAGCCCGCGACTTTGTGAAAGAGTTCCGCAAGAGTAAGTAATATGGTCTGCTATGTCCAAACAAAGTGAAGGTGGAACTGTTTATTTCGCCGTGCATATTAGCCCTGTTGATCCGGGAAAGTTAGCAGTCCCTTTGTGTTTTTCTGTCGACTTTCGGCTAACACCACAACCACCTCTGTAGAGAGCACCGCGTCAATCAACTACCTCGAGATTCCAGGTGGCCACCACTGCTTCGAGATGTACTCCTCGCCCAGGGGATGGTACACTACCATTGCCACCGCCGAGTGGCTGAACCACAACTTCAACCAACCCGCTGCCAGCGAAAATAAGATTGCCCGAGTGCACGAGCTCGTCGAGTGGTGGCATGAGAACAATTAGGACTAGAAAAAATGGAAACCCATCTGGAACTTTCTATTCTTTCCTCTCTTCTTTCCTCCCTCTCGCCACTGCAAAGTCGACCCTGTTATTACACCGCTACCCAGAATGACACATTTAGGTTCTCATGTGGCAGTTGTGAGGGACGAAAAATTAAAAAGGGGCAAGGGGAAAACGTGAGTGGCCCTGGAAATAAAAAAGCGAACTTTCGATTTCTGTGCGACGGTGGCACCTCAAAGTGTCAAAGAACAATTCCCTCCTTTAACCTTCTTTTTCCAGCTCCTCGTGAGCACTTTGTAAAGACTATGCTATGTGGCAATATGTAACGCAAAGAAATGCCCTTTTTATGGGGTTTCTTTTTTTTCGCTGAAAGCATTTGTTTTGGCACGTTCTCATGCATGAACACAATTGATGATTGAAGGTTGAGAATCAAGAAAGCCGTTTTGGTCGACAGAATACCAATCATGCACCATCCCCTCTCTTCTTGCGAACAAAACACAACTTTAAAAGCAAGCAACTTTCCCATCCCTTCCTTCTTTCTTTTCAATATTTCACCTCCACCAACGAACATTCTACTATACCTCACCTTTCACAGGACCCCTCGAAACGCAACAAACCAACCAACCCACCACAAAAACCAAACAGCAAAAAAACATCAAAAATGTCGACATCTAAACCATTGAGCATGAAGAACATGGGGAGGGCATCATCCTCGACCAAAGACAGGCGAATCTCGCTTGAGGCTCATTCAGACAATTACATCATCGTCGACAATCGCCCCATGCCTGTATTCTTCAGTAATCTCGAGGTCCCTGCTGTTATCCGTGCCACTGTCACTTTTGAGAACGACCAGGACTGTCAGGGCCAAGATGTGGAGATCAAGTACAACGCTGCCGTTGTCTATGAAGTGACAAGTAACGCACCTCTTCGGATTGATACACATGAACATCAATATGCTGCTACCATGCGTTCTTATCATTACCTTGACGAACATATTTCTGACACCCTCACCTCCCTTTTTCTCCATACTCGGCTACCGTTCCCTTCAACAGCGATGACATCTTTCCAAGCCAAGAGCAAACTTCAACACAACCTCCAACGGAAGCGCTGGACCATGAGCGACCTCGTCCGCCCAACCCCTGGCACCATCGCCGCAGGAAGATACACAAAGACCGTCACCGCAACCATCGACCCCCTCTGGCCCTCCTCCGGCGTCACATCAGCCAGCGTCAAAGGGATGGGATGGGTCCGTTACACCTTCGAGGCCTCATTCGTCAAGATGTTCATGGGCGTCTTGTCTCCTATCCTGGTCACCCTGCCATACGAAGTCTGGGTCGTCAATTCCATTCTACCCTCAGAAGCCGGTGTTCCCTCAAGCGTTCCCAAACCCCTGACTGCCTATGTACCGGGCAAGAAACCCGACCTCCCTGTCTCACTCACCATCCCCAACCAGACTTTGCAGTTTCATGAGCAGGTGCCCCTCACAGTCCGTGTGGAACCCTTCCGGAAGGGCAGTAAGAGGTTTGGACAGAACATTGTGGTTCTCTCGGCTGGGTTCTCGGTGAAGGAGAAGGTTCAAGGGTGGAGCAGGGTTTCTGCCGGGGTCGACGTTAACCATTCTACAGATGTGACCCAGATTGCGATCCGTGATGGGTGGCCTCAGAACACTGTTGGAGGATGGACACGGACGGTCAGTATTACCTTGCCGACCGCGCCCGAGATCAATGCCTCGATGACTACCAAGGTCATGGATATTTCGCACTTGGTTTTGTTTACTATGAAGTACAAGGCTGAGAACGATAGTGATATGAAAGCCCAAGAGATCACCGTTGAAGGTATGTTGTACTTCTTGACTTTCTCGTGCTTTGTTTTGCTACTCTCGCTCTCTCTTTTGTGGCCTTGCATGGTTAGCAAAAGGCTGTTGGTCATGTACTCACCTCTTTTCCCAATATCTTATTCGAACCTTTTTTTTTGGTGTTTATGTGTGTGATTTGTAGTGCCATTCCAATTGGTAGTTCCTCGCCGCAATATTCAGGCACAGGACGACTTCTTGCCCACCTACAGCGCCACAGACGCTCAAGCCTACCAACAGAAACACATTGGTGATGAGAAGTACCAGCCTCACTACTCCCGTGAAGAGTAAACATACCATATACCTTGTAGCAAATAAAAAATCGCACATAAGCGAGTTTTACTTGATCGTTTACTCAAAGAGCAAGAAAATGTCTGCTGAAAATGTACTCGGCCAGTCGAGACGGCGGGTGGTTGAGGAAGGTATTTGTTTTGCGCTTGGGCGAAGTCATCGAAGCATGCGACTCTATCCGTCTCTGATCTTTTTTTTCTCGATCCCTTAATTTTTCTTGAGAGAGAGCAAAGGTCAACGGCGAAAAGCGAAATGGAAAAGGCCCTTTAGGTCCATATTTACAAGCAAAAAAAAACTGTGGCAACAGAAGCTGCTGCTTTTGGTCTCATGCGCAAGAAGAGGAAGGCGGCTGGAATGTTTTACTCTTCACCATTGAGACGCTCAAAGAAATGATATTCAGCAATAGCCAACTCTTCTTTTGAAAATAATATTTTTTTTTCGCTTCATTTTTCTTACTTCCTTCTCGACCTCACTTGCATTATACCGCATCCAACAACCACGCAGGCAACAATTAAACTTATGAAACAACTTTCAAGCAAGTTGTCGTTGGCAACGGTCAAGAAGGAGCCCAAGGTCAAGGATCTACAAATCCATATTGTAACCGGCACCTGCTCAACAATAACTACAGTCGGCAAGGAGCCATTACCGCTTCTTCACGTATCACACGACAACCCTGGAATCATTGACGCCACGGCCACATTTGAGCTTGACGAAGTCTGGACAGCAGACGAGGTGACTCTCACCTTCAGAGCCATTTGTAATTCGAGGACTTATGGCACTGGTACTAAGTAAGTGTCGCAAAAGTTTCAATAATGGCACAGTAATTCAATGTTATATTGCAGAGAATACCTGCCTCTCCCATCACCAATAAAGAAAGTCGTCAAAACTAACCCCATTGCAATATACGCATATATGTTGGAATGATTTTTTTTTCGATATAGGAGCAGCCATGGCGCGGGTTATGCCGTTGATCAGTTTGGACGTTCCACTCGCCACACAGAAATAGATAATCCCAACTACCGCCGGAGCTACAGCACGAACAATCGCCAAAGGATTCTACAATAACAGGTTGTTCTCACGATCAACCCGGCTTGGACCTCCTCCCTCTTCGGGTCCATTACCTCGATCCAATACGATTTCCGAGTCCATGGCTTGAAGTGCCCGACCTCGGGGGGGGGGGGGTCTCAGCCGTACTGCTGCATGGCCCTCGGGCAGTCCTTCTGGGTCTTGAACGTGCCCATACCTGCGCTATTGTCAGAGCTTTCGTCACCTGTGGTGCCTGGTTAAGTCACTAAAACGGCGACCGCAGTTATCGCTTCAGGAACTGGTTTTGGAGGCCTACTTCCCATCTCGATATCAAACCCACAAAGCTACGCCATCCTGGGGTCCCAAGTCCTAGTAGCAGTCAGTCCAAGTCGGCTCATTCTCCAAGTGAGTTCAAGAATGGAGGTCGCGC
This sequence comes from Linnemannia hyalina, assembly GCA_019671135.1. NCBI lineage: Eukaryota > Fungi > Mortierellomycota > Mortierellomycetes > Mortierellales > Mortierellaceae > Linnemannia > Linnemannia hyalina. The sequence continues at coordinate 3,262,922 of JAHRHY010000001.1, forward strand.
TGCCGTGGTCCTTGGAGTGTAATTCGTTTGGTTGAAGTGATGACTGTCCCTTTGACGACGGGATGGTCAAAGGCTGTGGATGGGCGGGGGCGGACTGTAACCTTGACGGTCCCGAATGAGCCATTCTTTACAACCGACTATAGGATCAAGTACTTGAATTTTTTGCATTCTCTGTCGATGGTCTTGAAAGTCAATGGCGAGTCTGTGCGCGATTTCCGAGCAGAGTCCATTCAGGTTGCTGGTATGTTCGCCTTTGTTGTTTCGAAGAAATAGCTGTTTGGTTGCAGGTGAGAAAATGGGATGGGTGCCACGAACAGTACCTTTATTTTCACTTTTCACATGACAACAACACAAATGTCCTAGTTGATGTTCATATCGAAGCCCAACGGCCCAGCATACCTCCCCAGCACCTCCTGAGTACGAGTAAGCCGAAGAACTGGGCGGCCATGGCCACCTTTATACCCTATCAACAACCACCGAGGATGAACTACCAGTCTATGTCAGAATCGAAGAATATAGTTTTTTCTCTGCCACAGACCGTCCATAATGAAATAAAGCACAAACCGATACCATGATTGCACCATGGACCGTCTTTCTCTCTTGACGCTTTGACAATTATTACCGGCTATCCATACCGAAGGTCATCTGGGAGGGGTGATAGAGGATAATCCTTCAACGATTTCTCACACACAACAATCCGATAGGGCTCACTCTTTCTTACTTTGCATGTTGTACATTCTTTTTCTCATGGACACCATGCAGGCCCACCTTTCACTCTTCCGTCCGTTTTTTTAAGTTTATTTTTTGCATTTCGGCTTCTCCATCCATTTGTTCACGAGGACGGGCTGTGGTGAGGGTAGATACAACCTTGGAGTTGGCTCATACCACCGCGCCACGCCGCACAGTTGGTTTCTTGCACTTCTTTTTCCTCTGCGTTGTACTTTGCTTCTTCATCCACGTTTATCTTTCAAGCCTCTTTCCCTTTTCTTCATAATACTTCCCAGTCATCCTTCAGCTCGTCCAGAAAAAAACTTCCTTTCTTCCTTCGTTCTTCCTCCCTTTTTTCCCAGCCAACCTTGCATCGCTCCCGCATCCTGCATCATTTCCTTCCCTTCTCCTCTATCCCCTCACTCCCTTCAACCTTCCAACAACAAACAAAATAGCAAAACAATGAACTGCACACCAAGCACAGCGTGCTACTACATCGGAACGACACGAGCAGGAAACGTCACCCGGACATGCTGCAACGCTTTTGCAAGCGTCTCCGAATACCGCCTCTCGATTGATTCACCCGCCGAGGAAACTATCGAGACACTGACCTGTCGAGCATCTGGCCGAGGGATTGAAAAGGCCACGATTCCGTTGCTTTGTGGGTCCCTCGAGCGGCCTGGTGTGTTGAGATTGAGTGTTGTTAGTAATGCTATGGTTGTGGTGAGAGGAGCATGGGAAGGAGGTAACAATGGTATGACGAGTACGAGTCCTTCTCCTTTGATGAAGATGACGAGGGCTGCGCAGGACTTGATGGTTGGAAGTGGCAGCAGGAGAGCTGAGGACGAGGCACAGGTGACTGTCCGTGGTGTCGCTGGGACAAGTGTTAAAGGTACTTTTTCTTTTGCGTTGGACAATCAAGGGAAGAATTGTTTGTATGCAGGTCTGCGTCATGAGTAACTTACAATCGATTTACTTTTCCTCTTTTTCCCCTTGTGCATTGCTCACACACACACAAACAGGGCAAAGTCCATCATCCGTATTTCATGCAGACACCCAACTCAAGTCCGAGCAGGTCTTCTTCTACAGGAGGTTCGATATCCCCCTCCCAGTAGACGGTGACAACCAAGAACAACAGCAACAACGGCGCACAGGCACCCAATCGCTCCCTTACACATTGCACAACAATAACAACTATAACCACTACCAAAACGATAGCAGCACTCGTCACTACTCTCCTTACCTTTCACCCCGCTCTCCTACTTTTTCATCATCCTCACCCGCCAAATCAACAACATATGACAGCGACAATAGCCATAACAATGGCGACGCTCTTGCTCGGTTTATTCACCAATTGGATCCTATCGTGATTGACCCGACATGGCCATCTTCGAGCGTTCATCCGCAAGGGTGGGTCCGGTACACGGTCGAACTGATGACCAACCGGACTATGCAGGTCAAATCTGTGACTGAGATCTGGGTCCACAATAGTCTCACGTCGTCATCCTCACCGCTGTCACCGCCGTCACCATCGTACCTTCCAGTCAAGGATTCAGATATCATGGATGAATCTCAATCAGCTGACGTTGTCGAATCTACTGGGAATCTACCAGGATTGCTTCTTCTGGATCAGGGGCATCCGTGGAATGTTCAATTGCATGGAACAACAACCACCCAGTTCGAGCTCGGGCAAACTATTCCGCTTCGACTTCTCCCCACCATTCAACAAACAACAGAGGAACAGGTTCGACTGGCGCTTTTTCAGAGGCGATCTCTTCGCGCCAAAGGAGTCCAAGGAACAGTTGACACAATTGTTCAAGTGCTGGTTGATATTCCTTTATTCACGCGCTCTGCGTCACTAGAAGGAGTTGATGGGGGTAGGAAGGCAGAAGGTGGTGGCGATGAGAAGGAGGAAGATGGCAAGATTGCTTGGTTACAGCTTCCATCGGCGCCAGTGCTGGCACCGAGTACAAGAACTACGTACCTGGATATCGATCATTCCCTCGTCTTGACTCGAGTGGCCCCAGAATCAAAAACCAAATCCATCGTCGCCGAAGGTACATCGTTGACGAGCCGTCCCGTCAGAAGGCCAAACTGTCCTTTTTTTCTTTTCTTTTGCTGGACCTTTGTTCAATGAGCTATATCTAACAAAACACTTGTCATTATTTCTTCATCGTGTCTTATTAGTTCCTGTCATTATTGTTGTACCCCAGCGACCATCTGGCCAAAGTCGCAATGCAACCGTGCTGTAGACAGCGGCACGCCCGCATGTGTATATTTTGAATAAACCACTCCCTCACAGCCACCGATTAGCAAAAGACAGAAAACTTTGACGCGTGATAAACCATCTACCTTTCCTCACTTTTCTTCTCCATGGACCCAACCCTCAGAATTAGCGTCATTGGAAAAAAATTACATGAATGAAATGAGCCTAGGCTCCCTCCCCTCCCTATCCGAAGGAGATGCGATGGAGGGATGATCGTGTCGAAATCTTGCAGGTGTTTTGGGTTTCAGCCAATCAGGTTGCGTTTGTGTTTGAACAACTTGCGATTTTCAAGGGACCCCAATGGATAAATGGTGGTGGCGGTAGGTAATGGTGGGCATCGGTGTTGCAGTTAGTGAGTACACAGACAGTCTTTTTTTTTGTTCTTCATCCTGCAGCCGGTGGTGAAAGAAGTGGTAGAAGAAGGGAATGGAGTGAGAAGGAGGAGGAAGAGGAGGAAGAGGGGGGTGTGAAAGAAAGAAAGAAGACGGAGAAGTGAGATAGGAAGAGAGAGCATGTCTCTTTTGACAAGCACCAAAAAAAAAAGGAGACAATCCCATCCCGACTGTCATGATATTTTGGTGGCCACTGGATGATAGTGGAAGGGATATATATTGGGTCCGCTTGGGATATTTGGTTATTTAAGTATGGAAGTGATCATCTTTCTTGAACCTGTTGATCTATTAGTTTGAAGGTGTGTGTAGCTTTTGAAGTTTTGTACATGAAGGTCCTGAATGGGCGTGTCCCACTGTTGTACCCATATCCTTATTAGACCCTGAGAGATTCAGCACCAATATGGCTCTTGCTTCTTACTGAAAGGAAAAGCTTGATGTTCAAGGAGACCCTGGCGCCTGACCCACAATAACAGCCCAAGATGAAAAAAAATGCGCAAAAGAAGGTGCAATAACGGAAACCACCGACAACAACCAAGTTCATGTATCCTTTTTTTTAGGCACCATATACCACACCATTTTCATTTCCTTGAAAGACCGCGACCTGCCAGTTCGTTTCTTGTCATCATTTACCTCTGGGACATAAAGGCTTCCTCTAACTTGCCTGCAAACGTTTTCTCGCGAGTCTTGTTCTATGCCACGTGTACAAAGATCCTCGTTACCATTCCTAACCCGCACCTTACCGAAAAGAAAGAAACGCCATCGGCGCCTCGACCTGGAATGCAATATATCACAACCCGCAGGTTTTTGCCCTCACTCTCGTTTCTCTCTCTTTTTTCTTCTTGCCTTATTTTGTTTAATTTCCTTCATTGGTGTTTGATTTTCGCGTGGAGTAAGGTAATATATGTATCTTTTGTTGTTGTGGGCTCTCTCTCTGAAAAAGAGTGGAAATGAGCAAAGAAAACAATAATGGTGGATGGGGATAAGACGAAGACACCCTGCCCAGCCCCGTCTCAGGTCTGTCAAAACCAACTTAATAAAAGCCAAGGTGATAAAACGGCGACCTCATTACTTTTATCCCAGACATGCACGAGGATATGCGAGCGAAAGCAAACAAAATAGCGTGTCTCTATGATTAGATGTGCAAAAAAAGTAAAAAAATGAGCTTCAAGTGTTTCGCCATGGTGAATAGCGCAAGTGATTGCCTCTTTTTTTTTCTCAACGCAATCATGCTAGAAAAATAAAATAAGGTAAGTGTAAAGAGGAAGGAAAAACTAACAGATAAGGGTTATGAACGGCCATGTTGCAAGGACTCTAAAAAACTGCAACGATTTTTTAGCACCTTGGGTTCTTGTTCTGTGCGGCGACTGTCTTGTATCCACGTCATCTGTCTCTTGTGTGCTGGTTGAATAAATGAAGCTCTGAGCATGTGTAAAATTTGGTGGCAATTCAGAGTGTTGAATGGCGTCTGAGTGAGTACAAGTGTGTCCTGAGTTTGCTTCTCTGAGTCGCGGTGACATAAAGCTATCATTGTCATACAGTACTATTCACCAAGAGAGCCTCCTACAAGACGGCTTGTGGGGCTCTTCTTCTACTTCTTTGCAGTGGCAGCTTGCTGCTGACTCATAGCCTTTCTGCCGGCATCTTCGCTCATTTTGCTGCCTTCGTTTTCATTTTTTTTTTTGCCTTTCTTTCAGTCTTTGAGGTTCTTCTTGTTTTGCCGTAGGCAACCTCTCCTGGTATACAAGCTTACGAACTTATTCCCACGGCGCCTATCTTTTATTGTTCGCTGGTACTAGCGGGTATTTCTCTTTTGCTTTTTTCATGTCAGACTGAACTTTTTGTGGAACTCTATGGAATAAACTTTTACATCGAATGCGGGTGTCGATGATGAACAACACCCAAAACCAAAAAAAACAACAACTCCACAACGAGTGAGTACCAAGCACCCCGAGGCGGCAAAACCATCGAAGAGTACAAAGAAAGTAAAGAGAATAAAAGAGGATGAAGAACAAAATGAGTAAAAAACAAGTGCCAGAGCTAAAAAAAGGCGACTAAAAAACGAAAGCAAAGAGATCGGGTCCCTTTTGAGCTAACGTCATCGGAACTCTACAACTTCAAGGATCAAAACGGGAGCGAGACGGAACCGTAAGGCTCTGAATGATGATAACCCCCTGTGTTCATCTTTCTACAAGTAAATACTGGCCTTGTGGCCTTGACCATTGCACCATCCAGTCTTTTGCATTATGTGATTTGTTGTCTACTCCACACCAAAGTATCAGTCTTACACGATACATACAGCTCTATTAAAAAATATCTTGAATGACTCAGCACAAACTGCTTGATTTGCATGGAAATACGGCCGCCCTCTCAATCAAGGTTGATAGCCACCTCTGTAACCTATTCAATATCCTAAGCACGGATGGTCTGTTCATTACCACCATACAAGCTGGCCCATCATCGAGGCAAAACGGAGCTACTTTTTTTTCAGCCTTTTTTGACAGGTCAGCTGAGGGCCTCCTCGTTACGTTCTTTTTTCCGTAGGGACAACCAGCCTCTTGATGCTTTTTGGGACCAATTTCAAACCTCCTTTTTTTCTGCGCAACTTGCCTGTTGCTTGAAGGTAGAGGCCAATTATCATTGTCAACCCCCCCTTTTCTTTCTCTCATGGCCGGCATTTTCTATGAACGGAGGCACCTGCGCTGGTGGACTAGAGAGGCCACAGTTGATGCTGTAGGGCTGAGTCGATTGTAGGTATTTTGTGCAGGTACCTGGCTACTCATCACTGCCACTCTTCACAGCCAACAATGGTTGTTGCTTGAACCCAAAGGCCCATTCTTCTGAACAGCCCCTTTCTTTTCCCTGAAAATAGACGCAGGCCACCCATCTTTCTTTTCAGCGTTATCACTCGGTTCTCGGCGTTTGTGATATGCCCGACTACGCAACACAACGCAAAAGGCCTTCCATACCTGCGAAGCCTTTAAGGACTTGTGCCGATTGTTGTGGTAGGGGAAGAAAATTCAAAAGTGGCGAAATAATCCAATGGTTGAAACCGTATCCGGAACAGCAAATTGGCACTTGCAAAAATAAACAACCTGCTGTTTTATTCAGTATCTGGCCTCTTATGGCATATCTATGGCAGCGATGGAGTCTTCGATACGAAACGAAAAGAGTAGATGATAGTTTTCACTTACATAGTTACGCTTCATAGAATCCATGTTTTGAAAGGTTCAAACGTAAGCAAGACGAATCTCTGATGAGTAAGATGGCCGGGTGCGTATTGTTATTCACTTTTTTTTTCTTTGTCTTTCGACGCTGCCTGCTTTCGGGTTGACTGTGCATGCGGCCGTTTAGTGGAGACACATCTGTGGTCATGGCGGGTCGTTGAGGTCGCTTGAGTAACGATAGTTCCTGTAAGCTAAAGGTGCCTGGTAGCGGCGGTGGCGGCGTTATGGATGAAGGTTTTCAAGGAGTGGGGGTATGAGGAAGAGTGAAGGTTGATAAGGAGGAGGGTAGGAAAAAGCGAGACGATATTAGTAGCGAGAGAGTGCGTGAAGAGATACCTAGTTGTTGGCGATGCATGTGGTTGAAAAGAGTAAAATGATAGCGAGAGAGAGACCAGCAACCAACGAAGAACAAGAAAAAAAAGTGGCGTAGCGTGGCTTGAGGGATAAAAGGGAGCGATGACCGCGAAAAAATGAAAAAATCTTTTTTTGCACTTCTTTCCTTCACTCCTTTCCACTTCCTCTCTCTTCCCCCAATTTCTTATTCCACTCCTTCTTTCCATACTTCCACACCCATTCACTTTTCTTACACTGCTCTCATACGTACATCACATTTTGTGCTCCCATCAATATCCCCCAAGTCACACAGCTATATCTCCTCCCTTTTTAAAAAAAAAATACACGCACATATACGCATAGACACTCCCATTTTTATTTGACGCATTGTCTCCGCTGCACATCCCTCCTTTCCCATCCCAGGCTATCGCCTCGCATCCCTGCTATCCTTTCTCTTCTTATACAAACACCACGACCCGAACCTTCTTTCCCTCCTCTCCAACCGTCTGCGTTGACTCGCCCTGAATATCTTTTCCCTCTCTGCAGCCAGTCAAGTCGAGCCAAGTCAAAGCCAAATCTAAGCCAAGCCATTCAAGGCCTTCCGACGTGATTTGGCGGTCCACGAAAAAATAAGGAAACCAAACCAGCTCAACCCATCGTTGCACGAAAAAAAAAGCTTCTGAAATACATTGGCCAGTTCTCAAAAGGTAAAAAAAAATGCAAAACTACTTCTATATATCTATTGTTCATATCACCTACCCGTCTCCATTACTGCCTGTTTACAGTAACGACAACAACAACAACAAAAAAGAGCTTATAACCGGGGTAGCTGCAGCTTTTGAGTCTCTTTCACGTACACAACACACATGCACATGCACATCGTGTCAATGCCACAACAGGCACCTATCAATTCCAAGCCAGCGATCAACAATCATTTTCAAACTGCAGGTCATTTCGATCGGCGCATTACTTTATCTTTTAATGTATATCCTCACCTTCGACTTCCGGAGGCGTGGGTTTGCCAGATGTGGATGAGCAACGGTCGACACATCGCCACATTTTTTTTGTTATTATCAATCACACAATCAAACAACATGCAAATGTAAACAGCTCATCGCTGCAGTGCCTTTCGAGCTACGAAAAAGGGGCAGAGAGGTGGATGGTGACAAAGGAAAGGTGTAAAGAGGAATCAGTGGTAAGTTACGGAGCTCAAGGAGAAGGGATGTGGAAGCATAAAGTAGCGGCAGGGGAAGGACGAAAAAAGTGCAAGAGATACGGCCTGAACAGAAAATACATCAACTAAGGGTGAGGGGGAAGCGAGAGGATGATCAGATCAACGACAGGGATTAAAAATGGGGAAGAGAAAGAACAACAAGATGTCAACATAGTATGAACAAAAAAAAAGGCAGCAATTCGCCCAAGTGTGTGCATCTAAAGTGGCGGTAAATTACAATTACATGAAGGTAGTTGGAAGGATGATTGAGAATGGTTGGTATACATACGTACACATGCGCGTATGTTATCATTTGTCGCTGAAGGTGTGCTGACGCAAGAGCGGAAGTGTTGAAAAAAAGGGAGGATGATGATGGGGATCTGACTAAAGGGTATGAGATTCAGACGCGGAGCACATTACAATGACCATGGTTCATCGAAGGGTATGATCACCATTGAACTAGCTTTCATTTCGGAATATTTTGCCGCGTGGGTTTCCTACTTCGGCGCCTGGGGGGGGGGTTAAGGTCCTTTATTGCTCATTGACATGACAGAAGGACAACGTTATGAAAGCTGAGCAACAAACAACAGGCATCGAATGTCGATGGTTTACCCTTATCATCTAATAGCGAGTTGTGAGAATGATACAAAACAATGAGAGCGAAGAGGCACACTCTAGACTGCCCCAAAAGACCAAACAGACCCACAAATGGTATTCACCTCTCAACTTTAACCATGGGATCGCAACCAACAATATGAAGTCAACAAAACGAAACAACAGCTTGTTCCCTTTGCGTGTTGTTGTGCGTGGGAGTGTAACAGTAATGAGTAGGTGTAAATGGCCTCGTTTTTTCATCGACTCTGTTCTTTCACTACCCCCAAAAGTTATCGGGCATTCATTTTCTTTGTTCATTATGGATTGAGTTGAGCTGAGTTGAGTTGGTTGAATTAAGTTGCGAGACAACTCACGCTCAAGGCGAATAACCCGCAAAAGAGGGACTGACGATGGCGGCTGTACCTTTTGATTCTGTTGGTCCCTTTGGGCACCCGTTTTTTTTCTTTGCTGCTTGGAATGTTTTGTTCAACGTCACGTCTTTTGGTCTGGGTTCAACTACGGAGGAATACATCTTTGTTGAATGGTACCTTGATACACATATCATTGCCATCCACGGCAGCCTTTCAATGCGGCATAGACATCCGAAAGCCAAAACAGAAAGAAAAGGCTGCGTTCGATCGGACATGGCGTCCTCTTTTCTTGTTGTCGCTGAAAGCGTTCTTGTTGAAAGAAGGAAACTACACAATATTTTTGTAACCAAACTTCGAAGCTGTTACGCTGCTCCTGACTGACTGACTGGCAATCGCTGCATTGGTGCTTTTGCTTTATTTATTTATCTTACTTGATTGAAAAGATTGATTGACACAAAAACACACCTTTTTTTCCTGATTTTCCATCACCAGCTCACTCGCTCAACACAAAAGAACACGACACACACAGGACACACACAGGACACACACAGAACACATTTAGAACACATACCCGCATTTAAGCACCATCCTCCCTCAACCACACCTAAACAAACCACGACACCCACGCCACATTAATATTCACACATGCTTCCTAATCCCGTCTATCAACCGCCCGTCTCAAACATCGCCTACCATGTCTACAACCCCGAGGACGATCTCGAGCGGGTCCAGGCTGTCTCCCAGCGGGCTTTCCAGCGCATCATGGACTCCTACACCGAGAACGAGCGCCTCGCCGATCTCTTCCAGGTCGAAGACGACAAGCAGCAGGAACTGGTCCGTGAGCGAAAGGAACGGGAAAAGCTGCTGAAGCAACAACAAAAGAAGCAATCATCCAAGCGTCAGGGCCAAGGGTACCCAAGCAGGAGCCAGGACCGCATCATTCCCCTCCCAGCGATCCCCTTTGAACGCCAAACCTTCCGCCGCTTCCACCAGAATACAACCACCCCTCTCCTCTCTCACCCCAACAACAACAACCTTCAACAAGAAACCCAGACTGCTGCCACAACTACACCTTCAACAATAGCGACTGCAGCATCTATTGCCGAGAAGGCAGAGGTGCTTCGGGATCAGTCCGCTGGCAGCTTGAAGCGAGCACGGAGGCTGTCGGATATCAGCTCCAGCGACATAAGTGGCCTTGGTGACGATGACTCTAGGTCCTTACCACCTTCGACATCGTCTCCAGCCAAGAACTCAACAGCATCTCGACCCGCCGGACTTGGCATTCACCTTGCTGATTCCAACGACCGATCCATCACGAGCTCGCCAGCACTGCCCCCAACACCACCTCGCGATTCGCCATCTCATGCGACATCACAACCAGGAAAGGATGGGACTGATCGTTCGTCGAATCAGGTCCACTCCACGGCACCATCCAGTCTGGCGGCCTCAACAACCTCGTCGTTTTCCTTTGCAGTGCCGAGCCTCCCGCAGCAGCAACAGCGGCCTTTGCCTTCAGGGACCATTCGGCGGAAACGGAAGCAGGCGATCCCTGTCCACCCATCAGTTGTGGAGCGTATTCCTGGTATCACGATCAGGATCCAGCGGGAGAGGCAGGGCGATCAGCTGGAGGTCGAGATTCTCAAAACCTTGGACGATTATAAGGAACCCCAGTCAGGCAACGAGGAGTCTCTGAGCCCAGCGCAGAAACTGCAGGCGAAACAGGACATCCGCAAGGTTCGGGAGTCTATAGATTCAGGCCGTCCAGGATATGCTTACTTATCGCCGGCAGGAGTCCCTGGCCACGCCCAACAACAACTTTCGACAGCGTCAGCGACGGCAACAACGGATCACGCCAACCGCAGCCTGGAATGGTCAAAATCACTCCCTGGCTCGGTCTCCTCCCTCACCTGGACATCCTCCAACACCAACTCGACCGAAAACCTCGCGGCGATGCAGGGCCTGTTCGATGCCAGATCGATGCCGCTGTCGTGGGAGAACTTTGCCACCCGAGAGTGCGTTGTTAACAAGCTTGTCGGCAAGCCCGATGAGGACTTGAATACACTGGAGGGGGTGGTTCAGGATGCTATTGCGCGACAGCAGTATGCTCTGCAACTCCAACACGAGCAGGAGGAGCAGGAACGGCTTCGTGCTCAGAGTCTCACCCCAGTCGACTCGCATCGAGGTCTCTCTGTTGGGTTCACAGGATCCGACAATGGCGTTATTGGTGGCGGTACCACCACCCACCCTAATTCATCAAGTCGAGCTTCGAGATCTGTTGCCGCGCCGAGTATGCGGACTCGGTCAGCTCCAGCACGTGCTACCAGGAGCAAGGCCCAGGTGTCATCCCGAGGAGGCAAATTGGTGGCGCATGAAGACATTGAAAACCACCTAAAGGAGAAGCGCAGGCGGCAGCGTGAGCAGCAACACCGACGACAGAGCAGCAGGACAACTTCAAAGGATGGAGAGGAGGATGAGGATGACGACGAAGACGATGATAAGAGGGATACTTCACGCAGGACGACGCATGATGGCGATGACACGGATGACGGAGAGTCTGAGGATCACTCGTTGCCAAAGGGCGCCAAACGAAAATTCACCAAAAGAAATGCTTCTCGGCGCAACAACAAGCAGGGCGACGACGCCCTAACGTCAGAATCATCGAGCGATGACGACAACGACGACGACGAGAGAGACGGAAAGGGCGGCAAGAAGCGGTACAACTCCTCGCGCCATAGGGGTGCGGATGACAACCTGGCGAGTATATCCAGGGATCATCAGAGGAAGACGTTCAAGCAGGCGCCTCGTCCGGACCGAAAGGGAAGTGAGCCTATTCGCCGGAACAAGAAGTTTTGGAGCCGTGGCAGGAACTCGAGAAAGGAGGACGAGGTTGACGACACGGGAACGGGCGAGAGCGGCAGCGAGGACGATGAGGACCACAACGATGATTACGAGGGTGTCCCGAGCACGAAGAAGGCGTCAGGATCTACGCAGACGCGCATTCCGGACAGCTGGTTGCGCAAGGAAGCGCGGACGAAACGGCCGTCGGACTCGGCGCAACCTATAACAACATGGAAACCTACCAGAGCGTTCAGGAGGTTGTCTACTGAATCTGACAGATCGAACGAGGACTCGGATGATGACGGTTCCGATGCAAATGGTACAGGCGGCAACCCTGGGGAACCCAAAAACCAGAGGTTTGCCAAGACTCTCACCTCGGCAGAAAAGGCCAAGTTTTTCAACTCTGCTGTGGGCCTGATTCACCGCAAAAATCTGGAGATGCTGGAGTCGAGACGGAAGGGCAGCAGTCGGGTTGGTTTGCTTCGGGAGGTACGGTCGAAGGAGGCTGCGCTGAAGAAGGAGAAGGAAGAGGAGAAGGAGAAGGAGATAGAACTGGAGAAGGAGAAAGTGATGCAGGAGTCCAGAGTCAAGCTGGAGGGTCGATTGGTAGAAGAGTCCAAGGCGCAGAAGGTCGAATCGACCAACTTGCCCCGATCATCCAAATCTCTTCCTGGTCGAGTCTTGCGACGTGCGGCGGCAGGCGGAAGTGGATCGGGCTCGACAGGTGGCGAGGATCCAGATTGCACCTCATGTCGGTTGGAATTGTCGGCGGCCGAGAAGGATGCGTGGAAGCTGGCGCAGGAGAAGGGAGAGATCCGACTGCCCAAGACCTGGGGTACTCATGCGATCCTGTGTGTGGCCTGCAGAAACCAGTATCTGGGCCATCATTCGCGATGCACAGCGTGCTTCTACGTTCCTGTAGAGGAGGAGATGGAGACCTCTGGCAAACGGTGCAGTCGATGCAAGGCTGGGACTTGGCTCACGGAGATTGCGCAACGACCCCCTGGTGCCTCTACCACCAACGACGACAAGAACCGGCGACGCAGACAGACATCCGACATGTCGTTGTAGATGACCTTTGTTCTTTTTTCTGTCTCCTTTTTCTGTTCCCGATGAAATTAAAGAGATTTATTGCGTTTTGCTGTTTTTTTTTTTTTTGGGAGGATATGAAACCCAACGGGGTTCGGAAGGATTTCTTCTTTCAATCGAAAAAGTAATTAGCTCCGCACAGGCCATCTCTGACACGGGAACAGCACCCACCTACGCCACGCAAAAAGAAAACCCTCCGATGCACACAAAAATTTAACGCCACCATTGTACTCGTATTAATGGCAAAGGGGACATTCAGGCTTCCATTTATCGACACGAATGATGGCAGTGGTATAGTGTTTATTTATCTTTTTGGTATTATTTTTTTTTGTTTTTTATGCAGAAGAAAAAGCTTTAGTCTTGGATGATGTTGGGGTTGGAATGGTAGTAGAACTACTCGTTCTTGAACTGGACTTGATCGACAATCTTCCAGTAGCTGTTGCGCATAAAGTCAGCCGTCGAGATCGTCATATGGAATTCGGACTGGATGTTCTTGTCCTTCACCACCTTGTAATACTCGCGCTAAGATAGAGAACAAATGGGTACCAAATTGGAAAGTTAAGAACGGTACTACAAAAATTGCCTATTTTTCCAATGGTTTTCATTCAACATGGAGAAGAAGCTTACCAAGGGATACAAGACAACACCAACGAGAGAAATGCCGCAAAAGGCCTTTGTCCAGGTAGATCTCATGAACTGGGCGAGCGGCGATGCAGAATGGACTATGACCCGGTTGTTGGAGGTCGGGTACGAGATCTCTATTTTGTACCGGTAATTGACCGATCGAATCGCGTGTACAATCGCCCTCGTCAAATCCTCATAGTCCCAGCTCACTTTCTATGAACATTGCATTGGTGAAAAAGAAAATGGCAAAGTTAGTGTAAAAGGCAAGGTCAACCAAAGACCAAAAATCCTATCTGTCAATGTCAATTTTTTCTCCTATAAGAGAAAGGGTTACCTTCTTCATATGCATCTCTTTGAAGGGGTTTTCTTCGGTGACATGCTGCTCGATGACTTCACGGAGGGTCAACTTGTTGGAGTTTTTCGGGTCCGGAAGGGTCTTGATAGTTCCGTAGGGCGAGATGTAGGATGTAAGGTCCAGATCAATCTTGAAATCGCACACCTTCACTTTGCTGTGCACTGTCGAGATTGTCCCGTCGCCTACCCGCTTCTCCGTCGACTTCTTCTCCACATGAGAACCTGTATACGATTAGAGAAATAGAAATTAATTCAAGAACAGGTATTAGCAACAACTAAGCTTTTAAACAATTTTCAAGATCCACTCGCATAAGATACCTTTACATGAAGAGATATAAACTTACCAGTGATGAGGACGTGCATTTGAGGCTTGTCATTATGCGCGACAAAGAACCGGTAGAGTTGGAACGGATCATCAAGCAGCAGATCCTGCGTCTCTACTCCGCGATCAGTGCGCTTATAAGTCGCCGCCGAGATATCGCTACATGTCGGGGCACCTTCCAAGGATGCGATTCCTGACGGTGGCACTGGCCGTGATTCTGAAGTCGCTGTTGCCATAAAGAACGATGGTGGGAGAGACTCGGCGCCTTGTCCTGCTCCTGCTCCTGCTCCAGACGTCGGTACTGTGTCCAAGGGCATCGATACTGAGCCTATAGGCAAGGAGGGCATACCTGGTAATCCCGGTAACTCGGGTACATCGGGCGGAGAGGTCGAATGTGCTGGACGCATCGAGGGCATCGGGGGCATTGGGGACATAGGCGGTGCAGGCGGTACCGGTGGCATTGGAAACCCGCGCCCTGAAGAAGGCGATGATCCATGTGAACTACCCGTTGTTGCTGCCTCCGTCTGCCCAAACGAGAGTCCAGATCCCGACGATGAAGGTGTAGTCGAGTCGCTTCCTGTCTGACCACCAGTTGGTCCTCCAAAACCGAAGGAGCCCTTGCCATCTGATCGACTTCCTGGCGAAGCCGAAAATGAAAATCCAGGGTGGACAGGCAACCGTCCTTGTGATGGAAAGCCAGGGAAATCTGCAAGTGAATGAAACCCGCCTTGTCCTGGGATACCAAACATGCCTGGTGGAACTGGTGGAATCGGCGTTTGAAATAGTCCAGGAAAGCCGCTACCAGGAACGACGCCAGGAGCCAACATTGAAGGTGGATGTCCAAACGGAAACGGGCCTGGTGGGAGTCCTCCAAACATATTAGGCAGTCCGCCAACACCACCGAATCCCGGTACCGTCGACGATGGTGGCATAGGAGGGAACGGTGAAGTAGAACCCGCTGAGGACGAAGGGTGTTGGTGACGAGGGTGTTGATGGAAAGGGTCGATATGCGGATGTCCAAAGGCGTTCAATTGAGGGGGTACGTTGCTGTTGTCTTGACCGCTGCTGTCGTCGTTGTCTGCTGAGTCAGGAGCTGCAGCTGGCGGTGCAGAAGGTGCATGGGTTGGTTTCAGGGGAGCCGAGGAATCAGCCAAGCCGATGGTATTGTTTGTGCTGCGATTCTCTGTTGACTGTCGAGAATGCTGTTGCTGTTGCTGTTGTTGTTGTTGTTGTTGTTGTTGTTGTTCATTATGGAAGTCATCGTTGTGTTGAAAGTGTCGAGATGGTTGCTGTGAATGCTGTGATTGAGGGAGTGGTGGTGGGGAGAGGACAGGTTGTTGCTGGAGTGCAGTTGTTGGGTTAGTCGCGGCGGTGTTGTTGTCGTCGAAGTGGGAAGTAGCTTCTTCGTACGAAGGAGGGAAGGCCTCTTCGTCGTCGTTGTCGTCGCTATTGTCCTGGTCGCGGCGACTCGGGTTGTCATGAAGCAACGTTTCCCTGTCTGTGTTCTCGGGGCCCTGTGTCATTCGTTGTCTGTGTTGTGAGTGTATACGGGATGAACAACGATTGAATGAGTATGAAGGAAGAGGAAGTGGAAGTGAAGAAGACGGAACAAGAATAGACCCCGACAGAGTACAGTTCGATGAGGGCAGGGTGCACAGGCGTCAATAGACCAAAAATTGCCAAGACAGGCGGCGGCGGCGAGTGTGCTTACTTGGCTGTGTGCATGTCCTGCCAAGACACTCCGCCTCTCATCCGCGTAGAGTTATGAGTGTGCAACGCCACCCTAACCTGATCCATAAAGAAAATATATAACAACCCATGTCAGCGAGGAGGTTAACACAAAGGAGAGTATATGATTCTTCCATAGCAGGTTCGCTTCAAACGTATTCCTACAGACACATGCTGGTGCAAGAGAGCAAACACCCGTTATGCGATCCACTCTCGCCCATAAGAGATTCGCCTAGACTTCTACACGCCCCCCTTCTTGCGAACACGTATATCCTCGATCAAGAAGACAGTAGCAGGAGTTGAACGGTCTCCACAACACTGGAGCAATCGTCTCATTCTCCTCCTCGTTTTTGTCTTCACAAAAAAAATCCAATCAACGCCAACACCAATGTCACTCTTCTATCTCCTTTGCGCATTGACCGCAATCCCATTCGGGACCTTTGCCGTCAACATCGGCCTTGCGATCCACCAGGTGACAAAGGGAAACAATCCACTAGAATTTTGGAACTGGGTCAATTCCTACCACAGGGTACCCCTCCGTCTCCGTCGCTGGTTCTAGTCCTCCCTCAGCTTCAATAGCCCCTTCCTCTCTGCCATCGACTACCGTGTCACAGAGTTGTCCAAAGGCAAAGCCGTCCTCACTACGAAGGTAATGTACAAAAGGGAAAAATATGAACAATTAACGAGAGTTGTACTCACGTCTTCACTTTTTTTTTTTTTGGCCGAAAATGAGACTGTGAGAAAGAACTCAAATCTTTATGGAACGGTCCACTCAGGAGCAATGGTTACCTTTGCCGAAACCACTGGAGCCATCACACTCTTCTCGACCTTCAAACCCAAGGACCGCGCCCTCGCTACCAACATCAACTTCCAGGGAAAGGGAGGTTTTCTTTGTATCCCATAATGGAAATAACGCCACGTACTTAAACTCCACAGCTCAATCATGATTTTTTATAATCCTTGTACGCTTTTCATGGATCAAATAGTACTTCAAGAAGGCATGGGGAATGTTGACAGCGACATCAGTGATCCCTAAGATCAAGGACTATACGATCAAGGACCTTAACGCAGAAGTCCTTGTCACCAACGAGCAAATGGAAACGGTTGCCAAGATGACCATCACCTTCCGTGTTGACTACAGGAGCGCAAAGACGGAATAGAGGTAGAAGGAAAGTCTGTGCGCCAGACAAGTTTAGGGCTGCGACCGTGCGATTTTCTTTTTCATTGCGGCCGCCTTTGTTCCAATAAGGTAGAGCTAGTAGACCATTAACATACCATCATCATGTCTTTTTTTATCATATTTTGTTGTAGTTTCTGTGTGTGTTGTATGCTGGAGTATGCGGCTATCTTTTTGTGCAGAGTTTTTTTGGGGTTGGTTCGTGAAATGGGTATGACATGGTAGACCAAAGAAGAAATTGATCATTGGTTACACTCTTCTAGACCTTGCTTGAGATCCAGATCGCAGCTTTGCATCCCTGCTTGATAGCATTGCTCAACAACTCGTGTTGTGGCGCCTGAGTACAATTGTCACATAGTAAGAATAGGAATAAAAACAAGAATAAAAAGCATTAGTCATCTCTTTGTCATTCTCCTCTCACTGTCTTTCACAATCGTAAATGTGGTTTTCAGATTCTCATCTTGATCTCTCCCTGTTATGAGTGATAAACAGACAAAAAAACCTCATTACCTTGTGTGCGTCATGCTCCAATGCCGTCTCCAAATGTTCAAGCTCGTCGTCTCTGAACTGCTTCACCACCTACAAAAAAAAGAGCGGCATTCGTAGACGAGTGATATCGCAACTCGTTAATAACAATAGAGGCGCACTTTCAGCTATTCCCTCTGAAGCATTATCGACAGGGGTTATTCCTGAACGCTGTCAATGTACCTTGCGCAGCTCGGCAATGTCTGGGTGATCGATCTTCAGCAGCTCTCTCAATTGACTAATCATTGGCAAAGAAAAGGCGGTGATCCAGCGCGATTAGTCGCAATACCATCGCAGCCCAACAATACAACAACGCGGCATGCGTGTGTGTAAGTCCAAAGAGGTGAAAAATCTTACTCGTTGTAGTGGCCTCCGATGACAGTCTCGACAGCCTCGGTACAGGCCATGGCAGCCTCCTTGCCCAACAGCGCCGTGCCAGCACCTAATGCAAATCCGGCCATTTCCCAGATGGGTCGCAATGCCGTCGGGCGTACGCGATATTGACTCACAATCCCGTCAAACACCTTCAAGTGATGTTTCTCCTGGTCCCACATGTGCTATAAAGGCAATGGGAAGGTCAAGTAATAATTTGATGTCAAAATAATTGCCAATAGCTCCTAGAACTAAAAAGAGCAAAATGTCATTGCTACGAATGATAGCCAAAAGAATGGAAGGAAAAAAAATGAGAACAGGAGGCTTACCTGGAGCAAAGGACCAACTTTCTTGTCGGATCCTAGGACGGCATACTGACCGCGATAGATCCAATTGGCGCCGAGCTCTCCCGCTTGATCGACACGGATCATCTCTTCGAGCAACTCGCGTTGCTCCTTTGAGAGCTTCAGTGGTGGCACTGGAGCAGAATCTGTAGAAGAAGGTGAGTCGGCGGAGGGAGGTGGTGTCGAGGTTGTAGCCTGGCGGGTGAGTGCTGTTGTTGAAAGAGCACGCGTGGTTGTAGCGGAAGCCAACCTTGACTGTGTCAAGAGCAGTGAGGCTGTTGTGCGCTTGAGCGAGTTCAGCAATGAGGATGCCATTTCCTGTTTTCTTGTAAAGGTTGAATGTGAGTATGAATGAATGAACGATGAGTGTTCTTGGACGAGAGAGTGAAGTTACGTTGAGTGTGGTGGTGGTGCAAGTCGTGCGAAAGTGAAGGCGTTCGTTCCTGTTTGTCTTGTTCCGGGCGAGTTCGCCCTTGGCTCGTTGATGTGACTTGTAAATTAATTGCAGACCCTTTAAATAAAGCGGTAGAGTGCGAGTCCGCCAGTTCCTCCTCTTGAAACTGAACTAGATTCTTTGTAAGGACTCACCTCAAGCTGGAAGAAACTCAATTGCTCTCATTCGGGATCATAAGGGACATATCCATCCGTCAACCGATATCCATCCGTCTATCTATCCATCGATACCCATTCCAACCATTCAACCAAACAAAGACCTCGCCATTGCCACTGGCACATACTCATCGATATCAACTCGGCAACAACGGCTACCGACCGACTTTTTTTTTTTTTTTTGACCTTTGGAGAAAAAGTCATCAGCAATGGAGATCACACGACAAGCTGACCACGAAGGTTATGCTCTATGACAACACCAGCACCAGCCTTCTCGCTTTTCTCCTCTGCAGGCACCTACACGGATCGGCTGACAGGAAAAGGATTGCACGCTACCATGCAACGATCGCGTTTTTCAGTCCAGTAGAGATGTAGGATGGTCCGAAAGGGGGAGGCATATGTACACCAACCTCAACTCAAGGGTGCCGTAGTCAGCAACAAGGAGGATTTCTTTCTGCGGCGCGGCAAAGTCAACCTCACACCAGTTTCAACAGGACCTCCTCAGCCCTCCTACCGCAGCTCCTCTCCCCACAAACACCAATAAGCAGGACTACAAATACCAACCGCACCTACGCCGTCCATCTCTCAAAACCTACAAATACCCCCTGTCGAATCAACGATCCTAATCCACTTTTTTGTTTCCTCAACTTTTCCTCCCCACTCTTGCCCAACAGACCATGAAGTATCTCGCTGCCTACCTTTTGCTCACCATCGGTGGTAACGCCGCCCCCGCTGCCAAGGACATCACCGCCCTCCTCGCCACCGTCGGTATCGAGGCCGAGTCCGAGCGCATTGAGACCTTGATTGCCCAGCTCGCTGGCAAGGACATTAACGAGGTAATTATCTCTTTTCATTTTCCACAGGAAGATGAAAACCAAGAATGCAATGGGTGGATGCGCACATTTATGTACCGCAGACAATTAACCATCATATTTCCTTTTGTCTCTACGCCTACCTCTAACTAGCTCATTGCTGAGGGTACCGGCAAGCTCGCTTCCGTCCCCTCCGGTGGTGCTGCTGCCGCTGCCCCCGCTGCCGGTGGTGCCGCTGTTGCCGAGACCAAGGCCGAGGAGAAGAAGGAGGAGGCCAAGGAGGAGTCCGATGACGATATGGGATTCGGTCTCTTCGATTAAATACTTTAATCGCCTCATCTTTACAACAAACCCCCCCATTAATAAAACACTATGCTGTATTATTACAATCCACATTCTTCCTGTATGCCTCACGCTTTTTCTTTGCAGTATTTTGGTCATTAAGGAACCTTTGTTTTATGTTCGTATTTTTTTTATTACTTGGTTTGACTCTGTAGTGGTTGTAGTGGTTTGTTCAGAAAACAGGTTGTTGCGGATGGCCCTAGGCATAAAGCTATGTTTGTGCTGTGTTGGTGTGTGATGTGTAACAACAAGAGGTTGGTTGTTTAAAAACGAGGAGCCTGCCATGCGTCTGCTGGGATGTTGGCCCGCTCCTGGTTCACCAATGCGATTGCCGCTGTAAAATCCCAAGCAACAGCCGCCAAACATTGCACTGCATATGGGTAATTGAGGCCTGTTTGGCGCTGCAGCTCCTGCGCCATCACATGCTGTTCCGCAGTCTATAAATTGCATGCAGATCGTAATTGTGAGAAAAAAAGGTTGATACATCAATCAATATTATATGTATCAGGTTGATCAACAAAAGAGACAAGATGACCTACGATGCCAGCCATGGGGGTCTGTTGGGGATCAGGTTGGACGCCTTGGACGGCTGGTGCTGGTGCTGTGCCGGGTGCGACAGCTCCTGGAGTAACCCCGCCTGTTGCAACGCCAGCTTGAGGGCCGAGGGCGACAGGCTTGGGGGCATTAGGGTCGGCCTCTGGCTCCCACGCTTTTGGTCCATTGTGGTGGCGTACGATCAGCTGATCCGAGATAATAATGCACTTCCATCCGTGTAAGCTGGCTCTGTTTGTTGATATAGAAGATAAAGAGGTTAAAAGCTGTTTCTTGACAGCCAAACAAGACTACCAAAAAAAAAAAAAAAAAAAAAAACACCCCCAACAAGCAAGAACACTTACTGAGAGTTGGGTGGAGCGGGTGCGATGATGAATGATCGGTCAAACGACTTGACAACTGAGCGTGAGCTGTAGGACTCCTCATACTCTCCGTGGACCATGATGTAGATACAGATCGCAGGGAGCAGGCCTCCTGTTTGCCAGGCGTCGACGCAGACCTTGGAGGCATCGTTCAATTGGTGCTTGGTCTTGGGTAATTTAAGGATGCCTTCCTTCAAAATGTCAGTGTTTCCGACATGAATCCTCTTGGTGCGCTCATCCAACTCTTTTACGCGAGAGAGGCTGCGGGATCCATCCACGTAACGATCCCATCGGTCGCCCCTCAATCCCTTCAGCCGCTGGAGATTGGAGATGGTCATATCCGCCACGTAGGAAAAGGTAGCGCTGCTGTCGTACATTGCCTCAAGTGCTCTCCGATTGGTGTCGTAGAGGTTGAAGAAGCTATCGTATCCCATGCATGCCAAAAATAAATGGGCCGTAAATAACTGATGAAGAGTAACGTAGAGCGTTTGGAATGTACATGTTGCGGGTGTAGAGGATTACCTGGAGAGGAACTCTTCCGCCATGGCTTGAGTTCCAGGAGAGTCGTAAAAGTTGCCCTTGATTGGGACGGGCAAAGTCGCTGTATTCTTTTCTGCAACCACTAGATCGCCAAGTCCGAAGGAAATCTTGCTAGAAGTAACAGGCGTTTGGTCGAGCACTTGCAATGATGGGAACATCTTGGTGATGTCGCTCCGGTACGAAAAGTCGTCCTTATTCTTTTCAATGGCGCGATCACGGATAGGATTATCCAAGAGGATCAACTCTCTCAGGTTGGTCAGTTTCTTTGGTCCCGAAATGTACACCAGATCCTTCATATCAGTGATGTCGTTGTCTTTGAGAGAGAGATTTAGGAGCTTGGGGAAGAACTGAGTGATGGAGGAGATTGGTTGCATGGATCTCAACTTGTTGGACGCCAAAGAGATAGTTGTGATCTATAAAAATATAATTACGGGAAGTTAGACGCCTTGTCGACTACTGAAATGCTCGCTTATTGTTAGCTTTTGAAAGGGGCCACAACAAACATCTTGCTTACATCAGGGAAAAGCTCGGAGGCAACCTTCATGAGGACGGCTCCCACTTGGCTAGAACTTGTTTTGCCTCCAGGAGGGATAATAGACGCGGCGCGCAAGGTTGGGTCGGCAGCCATGCTTTCCAAGTCCAGGAATCCGTTCTGGTGTCGTGACCGGACAAATGTCCGAATGGCGTCAATGGTGCCTGCTGATGACGAGAGTCGAGGGGCTGCTGAGCGGGTCGAATCTTCCATGATCCTTTGGTCTCCTGTCGACTTGATAATCAACTATAGGTATGGAGAAGCACATGCGGAGCAAATTGTTAGTGTGGCGTACCGTGATGCGCATATTACATTTTTGATGGCCAATTGTCATCCGCCATGTTACCTTAGCGCGCCTGTACTTGATTCCATTCAGATTTCGGACGGCTCTTGCTTGTTCGACGTTGGGGAGTTTGAATGAAACAGTGTTGTTGTCTGCGCTTGGTTTTTTCTACGTGTTTTTTTTTAATGGTATGAACGATCCTGGTTAGCTGTGTCCTATATGGCTGATAGTATTTAACGGTGTAAATCCTTTGTCCTGTGGACGTGTATAACATACGTTAGTGATATCGAGCTTCACGCCGGCCTTGCGAGTAAGAAATGAATCCAGTCCAGAGTCCGTTCCAATGCTGTTGCCAGTGGCGCTCACCTACATCATGGAAACATGTAGATCGCATTTGAGGTTAGCTGTTTAGTGTTCAAATAAACGCAAGGATGACCCTGCTGAATGGCTCAATTTTCATTTGGTGGCTCCTAGCGGCGAGAAAGGGGGATGACTTACAAAGATGATGAAATCGTCGTCTGTCGAAATAGACTGTGCCGTTGGACCAGATCGGGTGCTTCTCCCGGGTCGTTGGTAAGGGTTACTGGAGGAATCGAATGATGGGCAGAATGGTAAATAGCATTGTATTAGTATCATGATCTTTGCCTTAAGAAGACTGAGGAAGTAGTTCTACTCTTTGCCTTGAGTTTTCTGAAAAGCTGATCTGTTTTCGTTATCATCCATCAATGAAGGCTTGCAAGGAGAGGCAGAAGATATCACGATCGTTCTTAACATATCAACTGCATGCAATATGAACAAAGGCTGAAACTTGCAATAGAAAAAGGGTATATTCGATTATTTACAAGGTATGATGATGCGACGACGACAGCGATAGAAATACAAAACTTACAAGCTCTTCTTTTTTTCACCCATGTCCAAATCGCCATCGAGGTCTCCACCAGTGGTTCTTGTATGCGGGAGGTTGGCAGATGTGCCACGAAGGCCACCGACTCTGCGACCACCACCACCGCCTGCGCCACCACGTCTCCGGTCAGAGCGACCACTGCTGGCTCCACGGTGAACACGTCCTCCTCCTCCTCCTCCTCCACCGCCACCGCTGCTGCTGTGACCAGAAAAGTTGGAGGTAAACAAGCCTTCTGTCTCGTTTCCTGTGATGCTGCCGCTCTGGCGTCCTCCGCTTCCACCACGTCCGTCTCTGTCCCTCTGCATGTTTGCTTGTTGTTTGTTGTGTTGATGCTGTTTCCGAGTGTCAAGTCCGTGTGGAATGTCCGGGGGCCGTGATGGTTGTTTGCTTGTTGTAATGAGTGAATGTCCGAGTGAGTGGTTGAGTGTTGTTGAATCGAGGAGTACAGGGAATGGGAGAAGAAAAAAGGAGAAGGAAGGTTTAGCGAAAGGGAGGAGGAAAGGAAAGAAAGAAAAGGAAGGCCTCCTTTGCAACGCCTTCTAGGTGGCTTAGAATGTTTTCGGATCAGCACCAAGCACCAGCATGGCGGAGCATTTCTTTCGCCGCCTGTTGTTGGCCACCAAATTTGTTATTGCCTACGCCTCTTTCACCAAAATGATATCATGACAGCTGGATGGTTCCTTGCTTCTTATGAGCTAGTTTATTACAGTAATATATTATCATAAAGGAAGGAGAGAGAAATATCGTACAATGTGGAGAAGGGATGATGTGCAAATGTTCCTACACTAGGAATTGGTTGTGTGTGTGTTGGGGGGGATTATGCTTGAGGGAAAGTACGTTCCTTCAGTCGAGAGTAAAGACCGACGTCCTCATGGCAGTTGGGGCAAGAGTGCATGATGTCCTTGGTCGAGGTAATGCACAAGGGCAACAGACAGCATCCGCAGGAGGTGATACCGGCGAGCAAGAGACCCAGGATTCCCAAGTATGTGCACGATCCTAATGGTTACGAAAATGAAAGAAGAGATCAGTGATGCTTTCTAAATTAAGCTTGAATGCCAAGACATTTTTTTGGATAAGAATTGAGGTGGCTCCTTACCATTCTCAGGTGTAGTCTCGGTGAGGACAAGGTAGTGGCAATGAGGACAAACAACAACACCAGGCTTGGCCTTCAAATCCTCGATCCTACCAGGGGGACGCATCATAATCAACGGCGACGCCAAACAGTTGGCCTGCTGGTTTGGAGGCTGAGGAGCGAAACCGGCAGGAGCTGGTGGAGGCTTTGAGTGGTCGTCGAATTTGGGGTGCTGGTATGTGGGTTGGTAGGGTTGCTGCTGAGGAGGGTTGTAGAGCTGGGGGTAGAGACCGGGGCCGCTTGGGCCAGCTGCTGAGGAAGGACCGGGGACCTGGTGGCCTGCGATGTAGGGTGATGAGGGTGCGGTAGAGGGTGTGTAGGCTGGGGGTTCGAATTCCTGCGTGAGGAGTGCGTTCTGGGAGTGGTCGTCGTTGTCGTTGTGGGTATTGACGGGAGTATATTGGCCTTTTCTGTCAGACATGATGTATGCGAGCGTGTTTGAGTGGACAGAGGGTTGTGTAAGTGATGAGAAGAGTTGTTGTTGTGATGAAAGAAAAGGAATAAAAGAGATGCCTTGCTCCTTTTATCCCTCGTTTCGATCCTCTGTGTGTCTGTGCGTGTGGTCTGTCTGAAGTCTTGGCACGCCTAAAGTCGATCAATCCAATCAAACAAAAGTCACGCCCCTTTGCCCAGCGGCCAAGAAAGCCAAAAATGTAATCCAATTACCTCTGCAGAATAGAAGGCATTATTTCTTGCCAAGAAGGTTGGTCCAGGTATGACCTCCATAATTGTTCCAGTCGGCGGCGAAACGTGGATCTTCAAGAAGAGCTCCTTGAGTCCCAATACCTGCATTAGTCCATGAGACGTCCGATGCTCAAAACTCTGCAACGACAACCTCAGGATCTGAAGTGTGCCAGCATGCGCCAGGATCGCCAATGCCAGAACCATGCATCTCAAAAAACGTCCAGCCGTGCGACAACTAGAAACCAACTGCTCACAGTAACTTGAATGAAGGGCTAGGTACTCTATCGTCAGGGCCTACATCTTGCAACAGTGGTCCCGGATATCACGCGCAATCCAATCAAGGTCGATATACATCTCCGGGTGATGATAAGCTCCATCAAGTTGGGACGGCATCCAATGATCACCTGCAGTTCTCTGAGAGCAACATAGCCTCAATTTGTCGACTTTTACGCTCAAGAACGAATAAACTGTCGAATGGTATCCCGGGGCTTCCGTGCAAGTTGGTTGCTGAAAGAAAACCTCTCAAGGTTCGGGAGGCACTCAAACCCGGGCACATTCATCTTCTCCAACATCGCCGTGACATTCGTCAGCTACCCCGAATCATCAAGCTGCTGAATCAACTCCAGCTCTACCGCACCCTGGACAAGCCCCATTCGATAACGCAGCATTTGTCCCGAATCCAGTCGCATCCTCTCATTGTGCCGTGGCTGATGGCCTTCAGGGACAAGCCAGTTCAAATCGACCTCACCGTACTTGATCGTTCGTCCAGCGGTTCTGTTGTAGATTTGTAACCTTCTCGGATGTTTCAGCCTTGACAAGAGACAAAGCCCTCCTTCGAGACGCAACGACAATTCAGGGCGATAGGCGTCAAAGCGGTACCCATGACTGCACCCATAAGGCAGAGTGATCTCGAGATCCCCAAGCATCGGACATACTCTCGAGATGCATCCAAACAGGATCCGGGAATTCAATCCTGACTTGAGCATGTACCGTCGATAGCTATACATCTCCAGCTTAATCGACAACAGACCCGACACGTCCAGATCCCAGGAAGGTCGTCCGGCCACCCATCATCATACTCCCAACCCAGGTGGTTGGTCGACATGGGTAACTGCACATTGTCCTCCTTTGGTTCCAGGTGCCCGCCACGTGAATGATAGTCCATCGCCACCAGTAAGTAGGGAGACTTGAGGGTTTGAGGTGTCGCAAATGGGGTGGCTCGCAGAGGTAGCGATGCAAGAGCCGAGGAATGGTCGTCGAAATGTCGCGCGCACAGGGGTAAGCGCCAACAAAGGCCTGCGAGTCCCCGCAGAGCTCGACCGAGGTGACGAAATCTGGCAGCGACACCAGTTCCTGAAGCAAGGCCACGTTGACGTCCGGCGCTCACAGTGTCCATTCGTTGGTACCGCCCTGAAAACCCCTGACTATGTCTTGTTGTTTCGCCGCGCTGGCGATGAATTGGCCGGGCCAATGGGTTGGCTATCCCCACTCCGAAAACACCTGGCAGACTACTGAAGACTTTGCAAATGCCCAAGACCTCCTCGACTAATGCTTGTCCAAACACCGGGTCTCCCTTTAGAAGGGGGAGTGTCAGAGTATCCACTCTGATATGACTTGATTGTATTTAGAGGAGAGAGCAAGAGCTAAAATAGGGTGCTATCTGTGACTTGACTGTCGGTCTTGCCAGAGAGAGGTTATCCACCGTTGCAGACACCAGCCGACAGAATGACGTTTCAACCACGTTATTGGTCCCTAGTCGCGCTCTTATTCCTCAACATATTCCTCACTGTCAGCATCGACTACTGAAGAGGCGATAACTGGCTGGCGTCACTGGGCAGCTTGGGTAGGTGTCACAGTTGCTTTCCGAGTACCATGTGCTAAGGGGACGGGTAGCGGCTGTTGGACTTGATGGGAACGCCGTTTGAGTGTTCTCGAGGTGAAGAGCCCAAACGGTGAAGGACTGAGCACCAAAAGACGAGAGTCACGAAAGGATGAGTTCTCAAGAGACACTTCTGCCTTTAAGAATTTTTAGGCGTGAGTACTGTGACCTGTCCGAGGCCATACAGCTTTGGCGTCTGCAGTGGTGTCCTGGCTTCACTTTGCTCATCATCCTCCTGTGCCTCTGCTTGCCATAGCGGCGATTTTGGCTCCGTAATTGAAGCAGAGCGCTTCTTCCGAACCTGTTCCTTGATGTCGGCCTGGTATTCCAGCAGAAGTTTCTATCAAACAAACAGGGTTTCTATTAGCACTCTACAGCTTATGCACAAATTACTCCAAAATAAACAAGAATACGTACCGTATAGTCCCAAAAAAGCTTTGCAGAGGGTCCGGACAGGAAACTAGCAAGCTCATCCTTGCTTGTAGGGAGATCAGTGACATCCACACAGGCAGCGCCGCCAAGAAAAATGTCTCCTTGCGCCTGCAGGTCGCACACCATGGCACTCATCCCTAAAGTTGAAGCATATAACCACGAGAAAGAGCCTTTTCCAACCAGCGCAAAATAATAATAATATAAGGACATACCTCTGATGTCGAGCGGGTTCACCCTTGGCAGATGCACACCCCGCTTCGCCGCAACGGTGTGAAGGCCGTCCACAAGGAGCATTAGATCGACTTTCTACACGCTGTCTGTGTTGTGGGCAAGCTGAAACAGTTGAGAGAAAAAACGTTTCTGCAGCTTATTCGCGATACAGACAAACTCCCCACTATGAACAAAAAAACTCCCCACTATGAACAAAAACAAATGCAAATGAAAATTCTCAGCCAGCATACAGCGTGCATGAAGTTCAATCTTCCACCGCAGTGGGTGCACTGCAGTCGCCGGTATTACTAGCTGTGGGCTGCGTGAAGAACAAGTGGGACGTGACCTCCGAGGCCAGGTACGACTGCACATCAGCCCCAGAACGTTTGAGACAGTCATATATTCTACTTGCCTTCGCAATTTCGGGGCTCCGTCGCTAAGTACCTCCAGACAACGCTTCCAAAGGGCAACGACTTCTGCTTCCGATACAGGGACAGTCTCCTGGTGGATCATTGACGCACTTGGAATGGATTGGAGAAAAAAAAAAGATCAATAACATGAACTGTAATCATTGCATTCATGCGGTTGGGAAAATTTACAGGTCGCGGACCAGGCGAACTAGCGGCGCCTCGAGAGGCATATCCTTGCCCTTCAGGGTATCTCGAGCGAATACACCCAGCATGTCTTTGCACTTGAGGGAGAGGACATAGAGGCCGCGTTTGAGTTACCGCGAGAGCTGCTCCAGGACGCCGATCGCGCCTTGATCTGGTTCCTACAGCTCAGGCGCCCGCACACTGTAGCCATCCACTCGATGTCTGCGGAGGTCGACAGTCCCTGTCAACGCCGTGCTATTTCACAGTACAAAACAAGCACAAGTACAATTATCAGTAATGCCAGGTAAGGCCCATTAAAAGTAAAAAGCACACCAACACATACAACATGGCACTGCAGTCAACAGCCGAGACAGCTGGCTTGCTCAGAAGCGAGAGCACCTGTTCCAGCAGGATGTCCTCTACATCTTGCGTCTCGACATCGGGTAATTCGAGATCATCAACTGATCGGCCTTGCATCTTGTCGACGCATGCAGCTGTCAGCGTCCTCCATTGCTCCTCCATTGCGGCCTGTGACTCTTCGAGGGCAGGCAGGGACTCAGAGACATCTATTATAAATGTTATGAAATGGTCTGAGAACAGAGGTGGCATTTTCATACGCACAAGCACACCATAACACTTCTTCACCCCTTACCATCGTCTGCCATGGAGTCTGCGGTGGTGCTGGTTTGGTCTATTAAGCATTGCAAACAGTAAACAGAAATCAGCAAAATGCCATTTCTTGACATTTCCTGACATTCCTAGAGTGATCGTACAGTCTTTTCTGGATATGATGGAATCATACTGAGCAAATATATTTTTCAATCAGACTGAATAAGGAGTAACTATGACGTTTGTTTACATGTCGCTGGGATATGGACTTCCTATGTGATTAACTTGATTTCTTCATATCTTCTCCATCACACATCTCTCCACAGCATCATTCACCATGCCACCACTCAAAACCAACCCAACGAAGAAGAACCTGCCACTTGCTCGAAAGGCCGACCTTATTAAAGAGTACGACGACCTCCAGAGCAAGAATGTCAAGGTCACAAACAAGAGCCTTGCTGACAAGTACAGCGTATCTCCCACAACGCTCTCGACAATCCTCAAGCTCAGGGATGGAATCCTTCCCTTTAAAGAGCAAGCACCCGAGGAAGCGAATAAAATGACAAAACTGTATAAACGCAACATGCTGCCTGTCGAGGACGCACTTATGGGGTGGTTTAGAAAGCAGCGAGATCAAGGTAAACATTTTCCTGTTGGTATGCGAAAGAAATAAAATACATCTATTGTGTTCTGTTCGTCTAACTAATTTACTACTATACTACGCGATAAACAGGCCTCTGTGTTCTCGAAAAGAATATAAGAGCAGAGGCTTTGGCGATCTGGACCGCTATGAGACCCCATTTCCGCGAAGGAACCGCACCAAAAGAATGTCATTTCAGTGCACGCTGGTGTTCAGGATTCAAGAACAGCCGAATGATCAAACTGCGGATTGGACATGGCGAGAGTGGATCAGTCGACCTTGAAGCTGTGAGAGCACGCATTGATGAGATAAAAACTCAGCTGTTACGCTTCAATTTGGAGGACATCTACAACTGCGACAAGACAGGACTGTATCTTCGAGCCATCTCCAACAAAAGTCTGGACTCCAAACGCTTTCATGGTTGCAAGGTTGTCCGCTCGACGAGAGTGTCGATTTTGTTCTCGAATTCCACTGGATCGGACAAGAGGAAGCCGTTAGTGCTGAGTATGTTCATATTAGAGAAAGGGGTATTTTGTTTTTGTTTTGTGTTTTGTGTGCTATGTATGAACATTAATACTGTATCTTTTTATTCAAAAAAACAGGCAAGCACAAATCGAGGGGACTTGTCTCTGCTATCCTCAATGATATCGACATAGATACTTCTGGCAATGGTTACATGGAGAAGCTGGTTTTCTACAATTGGTTTCGCAGTCTCGACGACGACATGCGCCGGCAAAAGCGAAATGTCGCCGTTATGATTGATGGCGTCGGCAGCCACAACGACTCGGAGACAAAAGGCCTGACCAATAGCACAGTCATTCGACTTCCGGCAAACACTACCTCCCTTACTCAGCCAATGGATCAAGGAATCATTCGGTCCTTCAAGGTTCCTTACAACCAGGAAATGCTTCATGCGATCAACTGTTGGAGGCTCAGGAACCTGCACACGAACAGGAAGACAAACAAGCACAGGGACGGACATAGCGATTCGATAGATAATAAGGATCTCTGGATATGCATTGTGATTGCTTGGAGAAAGGTCACGGAAGCCTGTATTCGCAACTGCTTCGCCAAAGCGCCGATCCTAAGCAACCCCCAGTCGAATGATCTCAAGGAACTTGGAACCGAATCCGTACAACACCTAGTGGAAACACTTCAGCAGGAACTCATCGCCAAATACCGGCATCTGGAGGTCGAATTAGCTTCGCAGAATGACATCGGCGTGCTGAACTATCTGGATATGATCTACAGCGATGGACCAGACGAGGATATGTTGAGCGCTATCCAGGAGACCATGAATACGGACGAGTTCAAGTCGCTGTTTTTGGAGCACTCAGTTGACCATATTCACGATGTTGACGAGGACGACGAGGAGACTGAAGATGAGGAGGAGGATTCGGATTTTGAGATTTCCGATGAATCTCTATCTGACAACGACCACGGTGAACCAACACTGGTGAACCAACACTAACCCTTCAGAGCATGAACACCTATGTCCGCGGCAACGAACGCCTATCACCATCTTCCAGTCCTCTGGATGAGGAGTACTACCATTGCAATAGAGAGTCATTCATCGAGAGTCTGGATCGACTCAAGAGTGTCATCACTGCGATGCCTGACATGGACTCAAATGCACTCAAACATCTTGTCTTTCTACATCGATCGGTGGACACAAGTGCAGATTACTTGGAATTGGAAAACCCCAACATGGACACCAACATCTACAACGATATCATTGCGTACTCCGACGTGCTTCTTTATTCTGAGCATGAGGATGTGTAGGAAGGAGAAATAAAAACTTTAGCTTCTATTTCGACCTTGAACGAATCGCAATTGAAAGAGCGAGGTCCATGAAAAAAACTTGATTCTCCAACTCCCAACGGACGAGAAGGTATTCTCTCTGTCGTACAGTACTCTTTTCCGCCATGTGTCTGCTGTGATTTCTTTCTGGCTGAGATGTATGAACAGAGTGGGTTTAGCACGGCCTAGTTGTGAGCATTTTTTCATTCTCAGTTTTGTATCGCCCTTCGTCAAGATCAAGAGGAGAAATAAGGAAAAAGACGAAGGAATGTAAACAACAACGGTTGAAGCAAAGAAAAGTCAAAGGGGAGAAATAGACAGAGCTGGTAGGAGACAAGACGCCACCAAAGGGGATCAAGACTCAGTTAATATCTTTGAGTGCAAAAAAGATGGGTCTCGCCTGCAAGCAGACTTGCTGTGGATCGACGTTTAATGCAAGCCCATTCTTCTTTTCAAGAGGAAAGAAAAAGGACAGATGAACGAACAGAGATGACTTAGAGTAGGCGGAGATATTTCATGCAACATGCATGGGTAGGACGTTGGCCATGCAACGATCTGGATCATATCGAACACACTCAATAAAGAACCATTCCGTTGGGACGAGACATTGTTCTAGCAACAAATGAATGTATGAGTCAAGGCGGGGGAACTTTGCTGATTGCGACGAAGGCGCCGTCCTTACTTCTTTCTCCTCTTGAGTCATAACGCAAAAAGAAATAACGCGTAACAAAGCCATGAGTCCAACTCGTTGCCCCTTTATGGTCACCCCTATTTTGAATGTCCCACTTGGCCTACTGTTACCCCTAACCCTCACCCTAAATGGTTTATGTAATCGGTTGTTTGTGGAGCAACAGAGACAAGAGAAGACAGGAAGAGACCCCCCCACGACACACAGGAGGTTGAGACAGAAAGGTAAACAATAGAGTCTTATTTTCCTTCGCAAAAAGTACAAAGTTTGTCCCTGTCCTCAACTTGTCCCCCTTCTCAAAGGGTGGTAAGGTTGTCGCGTCCGTGGTCTGTGTTACTTGTTCGGATGTCCGTTCTGGATCCTTGGCTGGGGCAATTGCTTTACAGGATACCGGTGACTAAGCCCTCGAGCTCTGCACTATTTCCAGTGCTCTGGTGCTCTCGACCCTCGACATAGGCGGCATAGCGGATCATGGTCGTTGGGAGGACCTCGACTTTGCTTCCGCACTCGTAGAATTCGGCGTAGTTGACCAGGACAAAGGGGATGGTGGTGATGTTGCCTTTCTCGAGTGATCGTGCACATACGTGCATATTGTGCTCCGCGATCTTGCCCCAACTATCCACAAAACAGAGTCAGGTTGAAGGAAACGATGACCCCGGATCCAAGGAGGGGACATAATTAAGACGAAGAGTGGAAGGGATGCGGATTGAATACAAACGTAATAGTAATAAAAAGGAAAATCGATTGGTTAGAATGGGCTGGACACATATCAGTCCCTTTTGCATGAATCACGCAAAAGAGTTGACTGGGAAGGAAGACGAGGGATCTTGACGGGGGAGAGAGAAAGAGGGAGGAGGGACAGAGGGGAGAAAAGGGCGCTCTCTTGCGATACCGCTGGCTGGAGGTGGTGCACTCCCGCCTGATCAATCAGCCAAGTCTGCCATTCAGCCAGCAAAGTAATACCACAAACACAAATCACAACACACAACACTACAACAAGGACGGAATACAAGAGAGTGGAGAGAAAAGCACAACAAAAAAACCAATGACGATAGGCAAATTGCAAGGAGAAGGAGCAAGCGAGCGAGGGATGGATGCAATAGGACCAAACTCGGTCAAGTGCTCACTTTCTCCCCTATTATCTAATGTACCGGAGAGGCATGACAAACACACACGCACGCAAACAAAAACGAGAGCAAATGGCTAAGACACGGACAAAAAAAAACAAAAAAAAATGGACGAGTGAACTTACGGCATGGCGTAGCTGTAGTAGAGAACGACCACTCTCCTGTTGCCGTTGATAATCTCGTCCAGCTGCTCCTGGGTCTTGCACTCGATGATGATCGAAGCGATCGTATTGCTTGTCATGGTGTTCAAGAGAGTTTTGGTGTATGTTGTGTGTGTTTGCTGTTGTGGGTTGTGTGTGGGGACCGAGGTGTGTCGTCGAACGTAGGAAGAGCAGAGACAGGTACGGAGGAAGAAAAAGGACTGAGCTGTGTTCTGGGTGAGTGAGAGAGATAATATATGTGTGTGGGTGACGAGAAGAGAAGAGAAGAGAGAAGACAGAAAAGAGAGATGGGTTATCAATGGCGGACGAGATCTTTTTATACTCGATCGTTGGATCGACAACCTTTGGCTACTGGTAATAAAAATATTTGATCAACATACACACAGTACATCGATAGTGCAAGGAGAAGAAGGAAGGATGGAGTATCGCCAACACAACAAGAAAAAAACAAACAAAGATTGTCAAAGGAACACGGCATGGATATTCCATTCATTTCATGCACTCGCTCATTCATTATATTAGAATTCACTTTCAATCAATCGTCGACAACAAGAATAACAACAACACCAACGGCAGCAACAGCAACACACTTTTATTTCACAAGAAAGCTGAAAGGGAGGGTTGATGGAGGAGAAAAAAGAAGGCACTCCACCACCCAGGCCTTCTGAAACCAAGTATCGATACTCTTTTCTTATTTTAACGTGGAAAGATGGACTAACAATCAGACTTGTCAACAACCTGGCTGTGCCTGCTCCTTGCTCAAGTCGGTAGTATCAGCTCCAAAGTAAAGGAGGACTAGGTTCATCTTTCGATCTTGTTTTTTCCGTGGTCGACACTCTTGGCCAACTTTCCTGCGGCCCCCTTTCTCTCCCTCTCCCCATACTCTCGCCCTTTTTCGTACCCCTTCGGAAGATGCTATTTTCTTTTTGCACCCAAACAAACTCACAAGATGGGGGGTTGGAAAAAAACAAGGGAGTTAATCATATAGGAAGAATCAAAAGGACGCACAGGATATGGCAGAGGAGATCAAGCAGAAGGTGCGCAAGAAGATCGCCAAGAGGTTCAGCTCTTCCATCGAAGGTGATACTATCGAATTGTTCAAGTCCAAGTACCAAGGAGAAAGGTTCGCGACTGAGGTGGTTGAGATGCATACAGGCGAAGATGCTCGTGACAGAAAAGCAGTGTTCGGTTGAGAGGTGAATCGGGTGACTGTCATTGGGGATAGTGCAGCACGGGCGATCAAAGGTACAACCAGAGGGGATTTGGGTGTCTGCCCAAAGGTAATGAGTTCTAGAAGGAAGAGTGAAAAGAGAAGGGAAAGATAGATGAAGGTCCACTGGAAGATGGACATGAAGACAAGGAAAGAAAGATATATTTATGAAGGAGAACGGAAAGGAACGAAAGGTAATTCTACGGAAATGCTAGTTATTTATATAGAGGTGCGGTTCGGCTATGAGTCCCGGGGGGGCCGGCGTCGAGGGGCCGGTCGATCGTTAGAGCCCTCGAGAGAGATTTCGGTACGGGGCCCGCTGGTGCCGTTAGGGCATCAGCGTCGGCCCGGAGGACCGAAGTGTGCCGCGACTCAGGATCCTAGGGGCCGGTAGGGGACGTGGTGACCAGATAGACTATAGGTGAACTTGCTTAAGGGGAAGCAAGGAATCTTAACAAGTAACAGCAGCACGTCATATGACCCACCGTAAATCCAAGCAGAAATAAAGATGGACTGAATAACATCCTTATATTTTTTTAATTCAGTAAGATTTGCGTTTTTCTGCAGAACGGAGTGTAAGCCAAATGCTATTTTACAAATCGAATTCTCATTCTGATTACCTTTTTTTAAAATAATAGACGCCTGAGAGAATGTCGCTGCCTACCTTACCCACGGCTAAGTCGTGGTGAAAAACACGAAAGAGGAGACATTCGAGAACTCAATCGGGGTGTTCATTCTTTTATAACAAGAGTCAATCCAGCCTTTGGTCCAAGAGTCGCAAACCCAGCGGCTGATCGGAGAGTTTGTTGAGACATTGGCTGTCGGGATGCACGCCGCAGAGGAGACGAAGAGGGCAGAGTTGCAGAAAGCCTCACCGCCAATGACTATAACCAATGTCTATCGTCGCAAAGCCAAGCGGGATGCTGTCACAAAGGACGAGCGAGAGATCCTTACTCATCTACACGTGCGTCTCGAACCCTACGATACCGACAAGGAGCAACAGGGTGTTGAGCAGATGGAAATAAATAATGAAACTTGAGCGAATCACATCCATGGGCACAGGGCCTTGAATACACTTTAAAAAATAAAAACATCCACTAAAAGACCGACATTCTTCAGTCGGTTTTTCAATTCCCGATCAAACCAGCAATGGTTGATTGGCCAATGGAGTTGGAGGCCAAGACGCATGGGGAGGGACTGATGAAATAGCGCAAGTTCTTTGTCAAGAACATAGAGGAGGTCTTTGTCCGTCCCTTCAGTCTCTGCGATAATTTAAAAGACACTTCCGGGTTCTCCGAGTGGCAATATCAGCCCAAAGAGTTGGTCGTGCTCGAGATCTTTGCCGGTCCGTCACTGGCCTCCTTGGATAATCGTGGTCGCCGAGGTGCGTGTCCCCAAACCAACCAACACTGTCTGTGAAAATAAATAATATTAAGGATATCACCAGGAAGCAGAAAGTCTAGGGTCTGGCGACCGGCTATAGGAAACGAGATTCAAGGCCACAAACTGAAGCCGGTCCTGCCCCTTGACCATCCCAAACAGCTCCTTCAGGCACAGCTTGGACGGCGCGTCTTCTTCGTCGTGAAGGATTGACGAGTCCTGAGGGTGGCGATACCAGCCCATGAAGCTGGTCGTACTCGAAATGTCCACAGTATTGCTCAGAGTTCGCCATGCTGGGCCTCCCATCATCCCCATCCCTCCGATTTCGCCATCGAAATCGAACGCCAGCTGCTCCAACCCGTGACACCCCCACGGCTGACCCTGTAGAAACTTTAACGTCGCCAGGGTCGACATCCCAGCACTACCGCTGAGAGACAACGTCTTGAGTCGGCGGCACTCGACCAATACCCGGAGGATCTCCTTTGGATCAAACGCGCCCTGGAGCTCACAAAAGTAGTCGACAGTGATGTGTTCCAGGGTGGCAGAGTGGGCCAATATGGAGCAGAGAAGGTCTCGTTCGCTGTTTCTGGGGGTCATGGCTGCAAACTTGATCGTGCTCAGTCCATACAAGGAGCAGCCTCGAATAAGGGAGCCAATGGAAAACCCGCGCTCAAATTCGTCGTGATTATCGTTGATGACCAGAATAGAGAGACGCGGACAGTGGTTTTTGAGAGTACTGGCAAGGCGGCTCATGTCGAATCGTGCGATGGTAATGTCCACCGTGAACTGTTGAAGGTCGGGGCAACATCCGGCTAGATAGATCAGGTCCGTGTTCTTTGGGAAATATGGCACCCGCAAAGTCTTGACTATGGGCAACACCAGCTCACATCCTCCACTCCCTTTGTCTGCCCCTCCGCTGACTCCTGTATCGCCTTTACGTCCTTGAGGTTGACCCTTGGGAAGGTCGCTTTCCTTGAAACCATGGACCCCTGAGAGCTCCAGTCTCTCCAATGTCCTCGCCATCGTCCCCAACGCCTTGACCAGCGATCCCTGATAGCTGTTCCACCGATCCAGTTGCAGATCCCGAATGTTGTCCAGCTGCTCGAAATCTGTCTCGTCCAATCTTGCCCGCGTTTTGGACGCCTCTGACCCCTCCCACTGCAAAACCTCGACGCCAGGATTCATCCGAACCAGTGTCCGCTGAGTCTGCATGCTCATGTTAGTCGCCTTGGATGCGACGTCGTACCGCATGTCCAAACTCTCCAACAAGGTGCAATTGAATGGACCATCGCATCCTCCATGCGAACGGAAGTGTCGAAAGAGAAGGCTGTATCGCGTAATGATACGAGTGGGTACACGTTGCATCTCCTCAAAGTCGTATTCGCGCCATAGGATCGGGAGGAGGGTCCTGTACCAAAGCTTGCAGACCAGGAAGCAGGCGTGGAAGGTGTTGGGTTGGAATCGACGGATACTGTCTATATTTCCCCACTTGGTCGTCACCGACTGGACTGAGAAATACGGTAGAAACCATCCTACCCTAGCGAGAATCTCTGGTAGCGCGAGTGCGTCGCGGGCGGAGGCTCTTGAGGACTTTGGGTGTGACTTCTGTTGCTTATTCTTGCGCCGGGGACCCATTGAGTATCGAATTCTTGTTCCTTGGCTCCTTGTATGCTGAAGTCCTGCAGTTGTCCTTTGGTGTCGTTGGTGTTGGAATGAACAGAACAGATGAGTTCCGTGAATGCCATCTCTTTTTCTCTTGGTAACCCTGCCTGACCATTGATCAGCAGTCACTTTGCTCACGTGCCTTAAGTCTAGGCGCCACTAAGCACCTGGCCAAGTTCTAAACTTTCATCGGTCGCAGCGGGAAAGCATACGCGAAACAAATTCGACAGGTCTATCTTACTAAGCAACCTTTGAAGGTGCTCCAAGTTCTTGACCATCTTGAACAGCACCATCAGCCATGACTTGGGCATCTTTCCTGCCGTCTCGTCACGGAGAAGAGACTAATGTGGGTAACAACACCAACCTTAATAGTCATCTGTGCTGGAGATGTTGGCAAGCCCAAGGCCGCTCCAATGATTTGCAACCCCATTCCTGACTCTTCAGTACATTCAGCGTCTCATGAATTGTCAGTGAAAGGCCCCTCAGTCTTGCAAATCACCCACATACTGCAAGGTCCGAGGTCCTTAGCTAACTCTGATCCCTCCCAGCTCAGTCATTCGAGGCCGGCATTCATTCGAACCAGCCGCTTTTGCATATGCATAGAAAGGAGCAGGCGTGAAAGGTTTTGGGCCGAAAGCATTGTTGGTACTTCTGCCCTCTCCAGAAGTCCGTCACCTTCTCGACTGGCCAGAGCGGCAAAGAGTGGCCGATCTGTGCGACGATTTCAGGCGGCTAGAGTGGATGTGTTGTCATGTTCCGAGAGTGGCGGTTTCTTTTTTCGGTGATGGCGTGCGTGTCTGAGCTCCTTCCAGGGTCATACTTCGGGAGCGGGAGCGGTAGTGACACGTCACGTGCCGTTCGGCGCTAAATACGCCCACACGGCACGTTTCACTTTCCAACCACCCGTGGCGGACTATCATCGCCTCTTGAGAATTTGAGATACCCGAACCTCTGTCTCTGATATTCTCGTTCCTGGAAACTGAATCCACCATCGACACTGCCAGCCTTGTGTGCGGCACTGGCACCAATTGAGAAAAGGTCAACTGCCTTCTATTGTACAGCGCGCTTTCAAAAAGAATGGCCGGAAAAAAAATGAGCAAAAAAAATAAAATAGAGAGGGGAGTGTGAGTTACCACCTTGTATGACCACCTTTATTTTTAAGAGCGGCCTTGATCCTTTGAGGCATGCCATCGATGAGTTTGTTGAGGTAGCCCTTTGATATTTCTTTCCATTCCTCGTTAAGAGCGGTCAGCATGTCCTTGATGGTTCTTGGGCGGATGCGTCTATGGTGAACGGCGTTCTTCAGGACGGACCACACGTTTTCAATGGGGTTGAGATCAGGACTCTGGGCAGGCCATTTGACAGGCGTGACAGAATGTTGTTCCTTCCATTGGCTGGATACCTTGGCACGATGAATAGAGGCCCCATCCTCCATTAAAAAGGCGTTGGAGGTCTGCGCTAGGAACCCAAGAAGCTCACCCTTGTAGACCAGCTCGATAAAGTCCACCGCCTTGTTCTGGCCAGGAGGGATGACAACAAGATTGGACATACTGCTTCCAACAAACGCACCCCAAACCATCACAGACGTTCGTCCGCTCTTGAATGATGGGGCAAGACAGGAGTTATGGTACTTCTCCTTCTCTGTCTTCCAAACTCGAACCTTTCGAAAGTTCTTCCCCACTTCGAACGAAGACTCATCTGTCTATGCAACTTCCCTCCATTCGTCCGCGGTCCAATTCTTATACTTTTTTGCAAAAGCCAATCTCGCGGATTTATGGGCAGGAGTAAGATGTAGTTTGACTACTGCAGAACGGCTGAAAATACTGAGACTATGGAGCTTCCTTCTCACTGTAGCCTCGGAGACCTTGATGGGGAGAGCATTGGTGATATCACTAAGAGTGGCACGACGGTTCTTGCGGATAACGGCAACGAGGGTCCGGGTATCTCGTTCAGTGAGCTTGCAGGGGCGACCAGGGGATTTCTTGGTGAGAACAGTTCCTCGTTCCTTGTACTGGGCGAGGATTCGTCGGACAGTTCGTTCACTGACATCGAGAGTGGCGGCAATCTTGGGGGACTTCACGCCAGCCTTGCTCATGCCCAAGATCTCTCCTCGTTTAACGTCTGAGAGGGCCATGAGAGAGTAAGAGTGGAAAGGGGAGAAAAGTGTAAGGATATGGGTGTGTGAATAGAATGGAAAAGAAACAAAAAGAAGAAAAAGAAAAAAAATTGCTCACGTTTTATTCCGGCCATTCTTTTTGAAAGCGCTCTGTACAGGGATGACCATCGCGGGCTCGAAGAGCTGGAACAAGTAGTCGCCATCTTGCCTAGGGCAACTCATCTCTTTGCTATCTCTTAGACGGCTTCAATGCCAACGACAACAAGACCACGCTCTTCTTGGGCGCTCTGGAGCACAAAAGAACGCAACTTGCCGGCATACATCCCTCATCATACTTGCCTCCGCGATTGCTTCACCAGTGCTACATATTTAGGAGCTGGAGCTGCTGGGATGCTTTAACCTTCTACACGCAATTCCTCCATTCGTCCCTACTTAAAGTCGCTCACCCACCTACTCATCCGCCACAACTGCTCCGACCCGTTTTCATTGTTTCGCTTGTTGCTTATCTGCCCTCTTCTGGAAAGTCTTCGTATGGAGCCAGCACAACCTATCCGAATATTGGATCTTCGGAAGCGGAAGCTTTTCTCGACTGATAGTCATCAATCTCCTCAACTTCGTCTCCCCTAACAGGTTCTCCGGCGCATTCAGGTTGCTCAGTTTGCACTGAGGCCATTTCATCCAAGAGTCCCCTCCTCCAGGTTCTCAAGTTGGAATTGGCACAGCCTGCGCCAACCCCACCGTGGAGCCGTATAAGTTTTGTCATGCACCTCCGGTCGACCTCTATCCGCCACCTGTCGGTTCTCGAGTCACCAGCAAGGGGCCCACGCATCCGGGACGAAACCGCGGCGGTATGCTCAGATACTACTGAATGGACCTTTCTAGGACGTAGACTGAGCCTTCAGACCATCCATAACCTTAACAACGGACCGAATGTTATGACGCGGCTGGAGCTGGCTACGTTGCGCCCCATTTGCACGACTTTCTCTGCGACTCACCGCATTTATTGCGCCTCAGGGCACACAGGACTGGGTTTATGTTCTGGCATCTCGACGTTTTCCGTTCCCTCAGCCCAGCCACCAGCATTTCTACAAATGCGTCGCCACAGCAACAAGCAGAGATCGGTCAAGTGAGACTTTGCGCGGTGGAGAAGTGGAAGAATGATACAGCGATTTATGAATCGACTTTGAAGGTTCTGCTGCAGCTGGTGCACTGCAGCTTTTTGTCGGATGCGGAGAAGATGATCGAGAAGCTAGACAGTGGAGACGTCGAATGTTGACCTCGACCGACGACGATGCGCCCAAGCTGTGGTCCTTGTTGATGGATATTGTAGTAGGCAAATGAACAGTAATAGAAAATTAGGTGTCGACCCAAAGTCTAGAACTTCAACTTTACCTCTTAGTGCTTTCCTCCACATCGATGCAGACATCAGTCAGCGCCTCAGCACAAAAGATAAGGAAACTGTAATGATTTGTCCAAGTTGGTTAGCGCCTGCTTGCCTTGCTTTACTTTTTGCTACTACCAGCCAATCGGACCCGTTTCCATGGACGACAACACCTGTGTTTTACCTGTCGACAAGGATGATTGGATATGCGACCCTGGGAAAGTTGCTAGTCCTGGGGTACAGGGCGGTAGCTGCTCTCGTACGTCAGTGTGCGTGTCCGTATCCGTATGAGTGTATGTGGTTGTGTGCCTTTTTTTTCTTCATGGGAAAATGCCAACCAAGAAAGAACAACAACAAAACATAACATAACAAAACAAAACAACGAAGCACCAACGACATGTTTTCAAACAAAACAAATACAAAGCACCACAGGTCACGGGGGAAACCAATACGACAACCAAATGCATAATGCAAATTATGAGGAGAAATTGTTTCCTCTCCACACTTGCCTGCTTTCCCCCTTCCATCCTCTTCAACACCTTTCATTTGTTACTTGTCCTGTGGCTGTTTGATGCCTTTGGAGAGAAGGAATGAAAGGCATCTACTTTGCCATTTTGCAACATTGAGAGCAATCGGTTTGTTTGTTAGTCCCTCGCTTTTTGTTTGCCGTTTGACTTTGCATGTCTATAACGTTCGATCGGGCTTGTTTGTTTGTTAGCTATAGGGGCGAGAACTAAATGGAGGTGTCCGCAAGGTATGTGAGCAAAGAAAAACTGCCACCCTCTTTCTCTCTTGCACTCATCCAACAGTCGACACCTATCCTCGGCAAACAACCACCCTAGCAAGGAGTTTTCCTCGGACAATGGAAACGCATTTGCACCATCGCACAAGTAAAGGGTTGGTTGGAAAGAGCACCGAGTAATAACCACGATCACTAAAAAAAAAAAAAAAAAAGAGGCCCATCCTAATTTCATAGGATAAAGAGCTGGTGAACAATGCGGCTCTTTTTGTTTGTTGGCGCTAATAAACGTAAAAAAAATGGAGAGGCGAAAAAAGACAAAGGCAAAGATCGGAAAGGAAGAAGGAGCAAGTACGTAGACAAAGGTATGTCGGTTTATTAAGTTCGCCCCATCGACCCTGCCTCATTTAACAAAGGAAAGGAATGTGAGGGATTCAAGCATGTGCATTTGCATTTGAGAGGTTCTCCTCCTCTGCGTTAATGCGTTAATTGGTTGTTTGAAGAAAAATAAAAGGAGAGGGAAGGCAAGACAAAGCGCGAGCCTGAAAGGAATGAGAATCTACTCCTGTTTCTGCATAAAAACTGAGAGGGCGCCACCTCCATCAGACGTATTGTAAAAACCAATTGCGGCGACGAAGTGGAGATCATAAGTGAAAATGAGGTTGGGGAAATGAGGGTTTTATTTGGTAGAATAGATTGTTTCTGGAATCACCAATAAATAATAAACTTTAAGGTCGGGTTTGACGCGTGAAATACATACCAAATGATATGTAGGTGAACCGTTCTTCTTCAAGTGTGAGCTGAAGTAAGAGAACTTCCGGATGGTATCCACGTACATACCACATCAGGCAGTGTATGTTCCTCCCATGGGAGGAGGATAAAGGCGAGCGCATGAATCGTCTTCAGATGAGAAAGAAGAAGGCAGATGCTGCTGGCTTGGTTGAGCATATGCCATCGGTGTCCTGTCTTGTGAAATAAACGCGTGCAGAAAAAAGTAATATTGTTAGTCTTGTAGGTGGAGATCGACTGGGTTGACCCCGCGACGCACACTGTTGATGCATTTGAGATCGGTCATCTTCCATCCGCTCTTTTCTTCTTTTCTCTCGCTTTGTTTGCCATCTGGCCAAAATCGGAGGAGGCATTGCGTTATTTTTCAGCGTCTGTTCATCTGGGAAGGGAAAAGTAGGGACTTACTGTTGGGTACAAACCATGGACATGTGCCTTCTGCTCACCTTGTTTGTTTATTTTCTTGTCGAACTTCCTTTTTCCTTTGGATGGGGTAGTAACGCGACCTAAGTGAGGAGGCGAAAAGTTCAAAAAAAAAAAAAAAAAAAAGAAAGGCAGGGAATAGAAACACATCGATGGGTGACGGTGGTGGTGGTGGTGGTTGTGCTTTTTTCAGAGGTCAGCGACCAATCGCATTGGGAAGACTGGTAGCATGCAGACAAATGAGCATGAAAAAAGGGCTGGAAACAACGAGAGCATGATGACCCTTTTTTCTTCTTTCTGTGGAGGATTAAAAAGGTTCGATGCTGACGGTCATTGAAGGAGAAAGAAAAAGGATACAATCAGGTGGAGAGAAGACAGGGGACAACATAGCTGTAACCACACTTTTATGCGTGCGAGGGAATATGGACATTTACGAAAGGAAAGCGGGCATTTTTTTTTTGCAGGAAAGCAAATGGGAGAATGGTCCCTGGAGAGCCCTGCCTTTTTCACGCTTATTCTTTTGTTTCGGGACAAAAGGGGTGAAGAGTGGTGTTGCAAGTAGGATTGCATTTGCGCTTGTGCATCGTTATTCCCGCTGGTTGAATGATTCATATTCCGACAATGTAAGTGTTTGTGGACAACCATCATTCTTTCTCGGGCTGAGAAACAGCGCAATGAAAGGGAAAGGGCAGGTCGCGGAGGGCATTGGGACAAGCGAATTAGCGAGTTGGTTGTTGTTACTCCTGTACTTTGCTTTTTGTTTGTTGTCGCGATAGTCTGCGTTCCTTGTCCTGTTCTTCCTCCTGTTGTTGCCTTGGTCTTGGTCGATTGGGACTCAACCTTAGTTTTTGTTGGTTCATGTTGTCTTATCGCTTTCTCTTCTTGATAGTCAATTCGAAACTAGGGACAGGCATGTCCCTCCGCCACATGCAACCAACTAAAACTCACAAGCAGCAATCAATTCAAACAAACACAAACAACAAACAAACTGAACAGGGCACCATGCAATAGCAATCGGCTGTTGATTGACTCCTTCGATTCAATTGTCCATCCCCCGTTGTTTTTCATTCCCTTCACCCTTTCACCTATCATTCTCTTCGCTGTCAATGGCATGCTGTTTCCTGAACCTGCGTGCGTTCTACATCCCTACGAGTACCTTCTTTCCAAGTCGGATTCATTCTCCACACATACGCTTTCCACAGTAATTAGAAACAACCTTGGTACTGTACCTTCCAACTCTCTTCGCCAGCTTTCCTTCTTTACCCCACCGCTAGCTCACCTTCCTTCCTTTGTTCCCTACCCAGTCCACACAAACCCATTACGTTTCTTACTTCTCTCCATTCTCTTCATTCTTTTCTCTCTCTCGATTTAATCTTTTCCCTACTCTCTCCTCTCCTCTCACTCCCACCTTCTCTCTTCCTCCACTCTCCCTTAGTCATCGATTGATTCTAATCGCTCTTCCTTCCTCATCCACCTCCTCACTCTCTCATCC
Source organism: Linnemannia hyalina (assembly GCA_019671135.1). Taxonomy (NCBI): domain Eukaryota; kingdom Fungi; phylum Mortierellomycota; class Mortierellomycetes; order Mortierellales; family Mortierellaceae; genus Linnemannia; species Linnemannia hyalina. The sequence goes on from JAHRHY010000001.1 coordinate 3,307,476, forward strand.
ACTTTGCTCCACCCTTTTGTCTCATTCCGCAGACCCTTCCACCGCACAAAGTATAAAAGAGACAAAAGAAATAACGAGCCTCTCTCTTCCACCTTTTTGTTTTTACGCCCGTTGTGAACAATTCGCCCTCCCATCAAACTCCCTTACACTGTTCGCCTCACGCCCCCTTCCTTTCTTTCACCTTTTTTATTACTATCAACCCTGCCTGTCGACTCTCGCTCCCTAATAAACCATCCCATACGATCGGACTTCCTCCTTCTTTTCACACCAACGCCGCTTCCCCTCTCTACCCTTTCCAGGAAGCAACCTTTTGTTCACAGGCGTGAATAGCCACCACAGTCATGGCGAATGACCGGACCCAGTCGGCTCAGGTCAAGAAGAACAACCGCGCCGAGGAATGGCTCAAGAACGCGGTCAAAGACAAGCATGTCCGGCTGATCCCCTTTTCAGAAATCAGCAAAGTCAAGTACAATGTCGCTAAGGGTGGGTCGGGCACCATCCATCTGGGCGCTTGGCGTAATATGCACGTTGCCATTAAGGAGCAGCACAATACCAACGACCTTATCAAAGAGGTGAGACATTCCCCCTTCCTATATGTCCTATGCCACATCCCATCCATCAACCATCAACCATCAGTTGCGCGTTTATCAGTCTCACTTTTTAGTTGCACTTATTTTTTATGTTCTGTTGGTACCCGTTTCGGCCATTCTTTCATTTATTATCATTGTCTTTCTCTTGCCCAACAGTTAACAACAACCACAAACATTATCAACTCCAAAGAAAAAACAAACACATTGCACATCCATTCATATTCATGAAGACAAGAGACAAGATGAGCTTGTGTGCTCACTCAACAAGAAAGAAAACACATGGCAGTGCCCAATCATGAATCTGCGATGTAACCCCGAGGAAAGACTGAGCGAGAGCAAGAAGAAAAAAAAGAAAAAAGACAAAGAGGGGACAAGATTGAACAGAATAACGCTCATCAATTGTTCCGTGTGTTTTCCGTGACTTCATTTACTCCGTAGCCTCTTTCGCTCTTTACTTTGTTTTGTTGGTTCTTATTATTTTCCTTTCCTCCGTGGAGGAACAAGAGCAACCGATACAGAGAATGGCCACGAGAACGACGCCTCCAGACTCAAATCGGGAATGGCCACAAACGAAGCTACTAAAAGATGATACGCACATGCAACCTCCGCCAACCACTCGTGAGTGTGCGCCATTGGTATATATATATATTACAATCTCTTCTTTTTCTTCAGCATCCTCGTTCTCTTCATACTCATACTCCGCCGGTTTAGCCCCATTGGACACCTTTTGCCATTACAGGCTCTTACAGACCCTTACTTTTTTCTCTTCATCCTTACCAACCATTTCCCCACTCTCTTCCCTTTTCCATCTTTTCTGCTTACATACTCTGGATACAATTTTCTAATCATGGCTGCATACCTTATTGACCACCTGGCAAATAGCTCAAGATGCACAAACAGGTTCACGATTCCAACTATATCGTCAAGTTCTTTGGCATCACTAAACACCCGCTTACCCATGACACCTGCATCGTTATGCAGTTTGCAGAGAATGGCTGTCTACAGGACTATCTCGAGACCCAGAACGTCGCCATCTCCTGGCTGACCAAGTACCGACTCGCCTGGGAGGTTGCTAGCGGACTCGACTTCATCCATCGCGAAAACATTTTCCACACCGACCTTCACTCTCGCAACATCCTCATCGACACTGGCGGAAAGGCCCTGATCACCGACTTTGGACTCAGCAAGTCTGTCAACAAAACCATCTATACCACCAAGGCCGGTCTCTTTGGCGTCGTGCCCTATGTCGCTCCCGAGCGGATGCAGAACCCCTCGATCACATATACAGCCAAGTGCGACATCTACAGTCTGGGCGTCATCCTCTGGGAGCTCTCTAGTTGCGTGATTCCTTTTGAGGCGCAACTGCAGGATGTCATGTTGGCCGTCAACATTATTGCGGGAGTTCGTGAGAAGACTATACCAGGAACTGCTGTTGAGTACGAGATGCTCTACAGGCGCTGCTGGGACGGACTGCCCCAGAATAGACCCCAGATGGACATTGTTCTGTCAGAGTTGGTCGAGCTCCTAGCCGCAGAACAAATCAACCCACGACCTGCAGCCACGAGACCACGCTCACCCAAGCCAACTCGCCCATTGTCTAGTGACTCGATGGTCGCCCCTAGTCTGCCATTTGCGTACGAAACCGAAGCCAGCCAGCCTCCTTCACTAGAGAACACCCATCATGTTGGTCCCGGCTCTCCCTCGCGAGCATTAACTCGGCAATCCTTGGGAAAGGCTTCCATGGTCGGAGTGCCGTCTGTTCCGATTCGACAGGACCGCACTGGCGCTACAAGGGTCTCTTTTCACGAGCCACATCCCAGAGACAACTCGCAAGTTAACGGTACCAAGCCTCCGGGTCCAGCCCAATTAGATGCAAACAACAGGAATGGGGCTGTCAAGGCGACTCCACTTGCGATCAAAAAGGGCGCGGCGACGAATGCACAGGCAGAGGCACATACTACTGACGCCATGGATAGTCCTATTCTACCCAACGGCCACGCTGTTTCTGAGATAACGAAACCACCACAACCCTCCAACACGACTCCAGAGCAAGGAAAGGACAAGGAGCAAAAGGGGCAGAAGAGCAAGGAACAGAAACTAGCCGAGTCATCCGGAGGAACAGCCCTGTCAACATCAGACGCAGGTTCAAAGCCGGTTGGATCGATCCTCGAGCTTTTGCCTCCCTTGCCAGAGTTCCACCAGCTCTCGTTCTCGCCCAACTCTTCTGGCAGCAACGATGGACATTCCCTTACTCCTGCACCTCCGCCACCAACACCGTCGTTCACCCAAGAGCCATCTCTCAACAAGTTGCCCGGGGATGCAGTCCTGGCCCTGGCCCGTGGGCTGCCCATGTTTGATGTCGTCAGTAAGCTGCCCCAAGCCTCTTTCAAGAATATCTCTACCATCTCGCCACCACCCAGTGGCGCGCCCCCACCACCTCCAGGAGCCGTGGCTGGTCACTCCAACACGCCCAGAGTCATTTCACCGCCGCATCATCGGAACACTCCCAGGGCATCCAAGACCATCTCGCCTCCTGCTGGTGCCCCTCCACCAAGGAGTATTCCCTCACCGTCTCTCGGTCCAGGGGTTCCAAGACCTCCTCCAGGCCCTCCACCAACTCCAAAGCTTGGACCTGCGTCTGGCAATGGAACAAATCCAGGACCCGCTGGAGTAAATGGAACAAACGCAACAGGAAACAGGAATCCCGTCGAGCCCATCCAGTACACCCCATCGACATCTTACAGTCCAGGACCAGGCAAGAACCCCAAAACTGGTCAACCCAATGGTTCAAGTAGCCCTTCTAATGGCAACTCTGAGCAGTCGACCTTGCCACCCGCTGCTTCGACCAATGCTGATACCACGCGGCCAACACCTGCACGACAGATACCGATGGGTTTCCCTGTTGTGACACCTCTCAGCCCTCCACACTGGACTCGGACGCCAACACCTGTTGCGACTGAGCCTCCATCGACTGCCTCCCGAGTACCCGCGTCTTTTGCATCCTCTGGTTCTTCTCCGTCATCTTCAGCAGGATCTTCTCCTTCAGGGTCACCATCGTCCACCTCGCCATCGACAACCCCTTCTTCTGTAAACGGATCCCCGCCCACCAACCGACGCGACTTTAGGCCCATTTCATATTTGACACAGAAGCACACGGGACTCCTGGACTTGGTCGAGCAGGTAGATCAACAACTGCAGGCGCGGCAGCAGCAGCAGCATCAGCATCAACAGCACCAGCAACAACAGCCTCATGTCGAGCCCCCACCCAGAAGGAATGGCGACAACACCTATGTCCCCAACCCCAACAATAACATCATCCCACCAAGTCAGCTCCTCATGCAGCGAGCACAGAGCCCAGAGCTGATTCGGCTGGATAACAATATCCTGGGCAGCCCAAGTCTCCGGCCGGCACCGCTGCCTGAGAACGGCAACAGGATCATCCGGAGTCCTCACTTGGCACCCCTAAACCGTCCTACATCTCCTGCGTTTATGTTGCCTACTTCCAACAGGAATAATGACAGGACTGGCGGTCTCTTTGCTGGCGACGCGAAGAACTGGATGCGCACCCTGAAAAGTAAGTTTTCCTTGCACTCCTTCCCGCACACACATTTTGTTATTTTTTTTATGTTTAGGCCATGAGGCTTATTATTTTTTCCTCTGGCAATATAGATCCACCCAGGCGCGACTCGGAAGAGGACGATGCGCGGTCTGTCAGTGACTACCGGCCACAGCTGCCCTCCAAGGACTCCTCCTCCTCCTCCACAACTACTACAACAGGAACGTCCCTCTCAACCTCGCCCTCGACCCCAACATCAGCCAACGGCCATGGTAGCACCCCTTCGTCTCTCCAACCTCGAGTCCAGGCCAACACCTTTTACAGCATCTCCGACCCGTACAAGGAAATGAACCACGACGAGCCCACCGACTTTTTCGCGGCCGTCACCCAGTCAGATCTGGCGACCATCGAGCGCATGCTCAAATCTTTCCCGCACCTTATCCATGACTCGAATGGGTTCTGGCCCCACCCGACTCCGCTCCTTGTCGCAGCCCGGTCCAGGAGGGCGTTAGAGACCATGAAGGTGCTTTTGCAGCATGGCGCAGATCTTGACCGAGGCGATCATAATGGGACCACGGTTCTGCACTATGTCTGTGAGCAGTACTCGAACCCCGTCGAGGCGATCCAGTTCTTGGTTCGTGCCGGCGCAGATCCCAACAGTCGTGATGCCAAGAAGCGGACGCCCTTGATTGTCCTCTTGCAGAATACTCATTTGGTAGCGACAAAGGTTCTTCTAGAGGCTATGCTGACGCTGTTTAAGTCTGGAGCCCAGGCGAATGTGGTTGAGGCCCAGTACCAGCGATCGGCACTTCATGTCGCCATCATGCACTACCAACCCCCAGCTCCTAATCAGCAACACCAGCAACAACAGCAGTCTCATCAGGGCCACGGCGGTCCGGTCATGGTCGCTGGTGGGATTCAAATTGGCAAGGATCTGGCCCCTGTCCTGGAGCTGCTCCTCAAGCGTGGCGCAGACGTGAATGCACGGGACACTCGCAAGGCAACCCCGCTCCACGTTCTCCTCGAACGCATGGACAACGAAGAACTGGTCCAAATGCTCCTCCTCTACGGCGCCGACCCAGGCATCCGCACCAACAGACGCAACGCGCTGATGATTGCCGCAGAACACCTTCGGGTCATGTCCGCCTGGTTCCTCCTCGAGAATGACCTCCTCTCCTCCAACACTGAATCCATCAAACGCGCGACCGAACTTTGTTCCAAGGCAGACGGGCCCGACAAGTCTGCAAAACCCCTCCTCAAGAACACGCTCTCGGATTGGCAGGGTAAAGAGGGCAAACAGCGTCGGATCCAGCTCGCTCAGGATTGTGTCCTCCGTGTTCAGCGGACACCCGATATGAAGACCATTGATCAGACGGCTGCGGCGCTCGAGTTCCTGGAGAGTGTTGGGCAACCGATTCATCGCGCCAGTGCTGTTGTGGGTTCTGGTCGAGGAGATATTGCTGTTGGTGGGTTTGGCGGCGCTGGATCTACTGTGGGTGGCGGCGGAGGGTATGGCGTGAGTAGTAGCAACAATGCCTATGGCACTTGATCGGGAAACCAACACTATCATCACCAACACAACGTCTCCCCTACCACCAGCAGTGCCTCCCACCGCTAGAGAGCCATCGATTCTCTTTTCTTGTAACGTTCATTTCAGTTTTCGTATTTTATCTTTCTAGCTCTACCCTTTAACGACCGTCAATAGACCGTTCTTGTTCTATCTCCTTTGTACTATTACCTTCAACTTCACAAAAAAAGATACCCATTTCGTCATGCATCTTTCATGAGTATTAAAACTATTCAAAAATCTAATACTGTGAAATGTGCTCTTTGTCCGACATGTCTCTGGCCTTTCCACAGGCGGAAGTGAGTTAATGTAGGCCTGCCGCCGATATGATTTCTCGCGACTGACTGACAGGACGCGTCTGAAGAATTTTTTGAGACAATCGCGCCGTTATCAGTGAGCAAATGGCATGACGGCTATGTACAGGTATATATAATACATTTCTCTCCCATTTACCTTTCCTTCTTCTTTCCTTTTGCTTTTTTCTCTCCTTTCTTTCTTTCTCACCTTCATCCTTTCCTACCCTCCCTCCTCCCTTTTGTCTTCCTTTTCTTACATCCCCTCGCCAATATCACCATCCCTTTCGACAACAACAGACACACCCCACCACTCTCAGTCTCTCGCTCAGTATCTCTCGCCTTTCCAACAACAACATCTCGACACCGTCCTCGTCCTCGTCCTCAGTCTCACAGATGACCGGACCTTCACTCCCAAAGGTCATCACCACCATCCTCGGCTTCTTGAACGAAAACACTCTGTCGATTCACTACTCCTGGTCTCTCGTCTCTGGCCCTGTCTTGGCAGGATTGGAGCTGGATAGGTCTCTCGGAGATGTCCATACCTAGAGAGCTTACAGGTCGATATTCCTAGCGCTGACGCTACTGCTGGTATGGCTGAGACTCCGTTGTTCATACTGCGGAGCATAGATGGACCTGTAAGGCGTGTGTGCTTGTCAAGTTGGATCAATTTAGACGGCTTAGGATCTCGTCTGGACGCGGTCGGCGGGTCTTTGAGCGTGAGGGTTGAGAGGGACGTCAAGCGGATCTCTGGACACTGTGTCGGTGGCTGCAACGACTAATTCAGTTGTCGATGTCACAGAGCCTGGATCAGCAAGGTACAGCCGTCCTGCTATGGTCGATGGTTGGGGGCTTGGGGCGCAGAGATGGACTTGAACGGCAATGAGGACAAGGACCAGTGTTGGCTTCATTACATCGTCAACCTTTTGGATATAGCGAGGACGCTGGAACCAGAGTCCGACGAACAAGAAGTACGTACCTGAACATCCAGGCAGCCCGGACACGGAGGTTGTTGAGGTAGAGCCGGAGGATGAAGAACCTGAGGACGAGGAGCCTTCTGTCCCTGAACTTGTTCCAGCAGCGTGTCTCCTAGGTGTCCAGCAGGTCTTAAAGAGCATGAATTGTTGCGTGATGTGAAGGTCGTTCATGGTCCGATGGATGCAGTCGGACGGCTTCCGCCTCCTACCAAATTCAAGCGACTCTACCTTGAATCTGAGACACTTCTAGGCGATATTCTGTGGGTGAAACGGTTCTTGTTGTTGTTGTTTGTGCCTATGATAAAAATTCCGCCGACACCCATTTCAATGATAACCACACGATTACAATGATCGACGCAGTGAGGCATGCAAGTAAACAAAGAAGTAAATAATTATGTACTAAGAAAACGATAGAGAAAAAGGGCACTCTATGAGGAATGGAGAAATGAATGAAATAACGGGTATCTACAAGATAAATAGATATTAGAGCTAGGCATAATCGACACGCCTGCATCCTCCAGGCTGCAAGAACTTGAACTTATCGCTGTTCTTGATGGCCCAAGCAGGCAAGCCGACGGCATTGAAGGTCTTGGGGATGGGTCCCAGTGGATGGATCAGATCCTTGTACGAGTAGGCCTCGGGGAACATGCCAAACAGATCGGCTCCTTTGCAGATCACATCCTGGAGGTAGGTCTTGTCCAACATGTACTTGTATCGGAGACGGTCCGCGTGCGAGTACGCCTTCATCTTGAACTGGAAGTCTTCGATCAACCGGAAGCAGAAGGAATAGTGCCAGCCTATTTTGCGTAAGAAAAATATATGCTACGATACGTGATTCACTTTAACAGTACTATGAAAAAAGGAGACAAGAAAGAGTAATTACTTACCGGCGTTGGCAAGAAGAACGGAAGATGCCTGTTGACGAATATACCACAACCGCTCCTTGGGCCACTGCTGAATGCTGGGCGTATTCTTTCCACCGTCGTCGACAGGGAACTCGTAACTATACAGATAGTTCTGCAAGTTGACGTGCACCGCTGGAGGGACGTCATCACAGGAACTCAACAGTTCAACACTTTGCCGACTCGGGATCTTGTCGACATCGCTAAAGATCACATAGTCGCCCTCCTTGATGTCCGTCGACCACAGCAACCTGGTCATCTCGTCTCTCATGGCTCCTTCGTTGACCTATGGCGCCTCTCCAGGCACCAGTTCTCTCAAGGGGACCAGCTTGTAGATGATCTTGTCCTCGGCGAACGAGTACCGCTCCCGGTTCTCCTGAAAGACGGCAGGCTTGGGGATTCCTGTAAAGGTTCGGCTCGACTCAAGGATCACAAAGTGGTCAACCACATCGTACAGCTCCCTCATCCGGATCTCCAGCATATCCAGCTCGACACTGAAAATCACAGCATCGTACACCTTGCCCTCGCGAGCAGGACCCGTCATGGCATCAGAGTCGTTATCAACTACTCCTGCTCCTGCTGCTGCTAGTGCGCCTCCTTGTGGGGTGTAGGTCCAGCCGTGGGCATGACATCTCTCCTGCATGGTGAGACCCTCGGAGTAGTAGTGGACGATGGTTTCATTCCAGATGTAGGGCTCATGGTCATTGTTTGGTGATGCAAAAGGATAAGGAAAGGAGAGAGGAATAAGTAGGGGAGATATAAAGAAGAAAAGATGAAGGATGATGGAGTGGGTGATGAGAGCAAAGGAAGAAAAGAAACAGAGGAAGGAAAGGGAAGAAGGGGAGAAAACAGAGACAGGCCAAGGGACAAGCAAGGGATAGACCTATAAATATATCAATCGGATGGTCGATTAAGCAGCAAGACTGTCAGGATAGAGGAACAACAGCGATTCGCCTAGCGGCAAGCGGACAACAAAACGCCACACTCAATGAGGTGGGTGCAAAATATTCCGTTGTTTTTGGCGTTGCACATTCCTTCTCGCACCAGCCATTGATTCATTGAGCTCAGCAGAGCAAACATATCCCAGCTGTTGTGATGTTTGACAGTTGGAAACAAAAACAAAATGAAAAAAAGAAGACGAACACCCAAATGATAAAAGATGCTGACATTCCCTTTTTTTCTGTTCTTTTTATGAATTGGTCTACAAGAAAAAGATAGAGAGGAGGGGGCATGATAGATGGAGGAGAGTAGGGATTGGCATGTTTGTGAAATAGTATTTTGTTGGTCACTCTATTTTCCTAGAAAGGGGGCAAGGGACCAGCGACTTTGAAAGAGCTGTGCTGGGAACGGGGTGATTTACAGAGCAGAGGCACCAGTAATAATATCAACCAACTCGGAGGTAATAGCAGCCTGGCGGGAACGGTTGTAGGTCATGGTCAAACGGTCAACCATCTCTCCAGCGTTCTTGGTGGCGTTCTCCATGGCAGTGCGCTTGGCAGACATTTCCGAGGCGTGACCCTCGACAAGACCCCAGTAGATGTTGTTGGCGAACAAGAACTCGTGGTAGTTCTCCAAAACTTCATCATCGATCTCGTAGGCAGCGAAGGCATCTATTATGAGTGGAGTGGATTGGATGGAGAGATGGATACATGTTAGAGGAAGAGGAATACGAAGAAGAGAATGACAAGGTTGAGGAAGAAAGATAAAGACAAGGAGATAGAGGGAAAAAAAGAAGAGGATCAGAAAGGAAGAGACAGTAATACAAAAGAAAGAGAGAAAGGACGTACCGGCAGCCTTCAAAGCCTCGGAAGAGTAGACGTTGATGGGTTTGGCCTCATAGGCGATGGCAGAGGTGAACTCGTTGTAGATGATGGTGGCAGTGTCGAACTTGATGCCGGAGGACTTGATGGTGTCGGCAGCAGCGCTGGCCTCAGCGAAGGTGGGGATGGCCTTTCCGATCTGGTTGAAGGACATCTGGATGTCACTGCGGTGAGAACGGGACATCTGGTTCTTGGCCTTGTCACCCAAGACAATGACACCAGACGAAGGGCCGTCAACAGCGATCAAGCGGCGGGTAGCCTTGGCAACGGAGGAGTGGATACCACCGCAAAGACCACGGTCAGAGGAAGAGACGATGTAGACCTTGTCCTCGTTCTCGAGAGGGGCAGTGTTGGCGTTCTTGTAGATGCCTATCCAATTCACAAGAATTGTATTACAAAGGATACGGTCAATATGGCGCCAATGTCGAATATGAATCCTCTCGTCTCAATCGACCCGTTGGCACCTGTCCATGATTTGTTTCCTTGTGTGGCATATCGATCGTTCCTGGGAACAATATCCTGATAAAGAGCGCCATTCAGCACCATAAAAAAGAGAGGAAAAACGTACTGGCAGAGGTGGCACCGTAGGCGCGAGCAGTCTCCATAGCACGCTGGGCCTTGGCGACCTTGGTCGAGGCAATCATCTTCATCGACTTTGTGATCTTTCCAATGTTCCTGATAGCGTTCAGGCGCATCTGGACTATTAAACATAGAAAATGAGCGGGAAACATGGTCAGTAAACTTGGCTTCAAAACGTCACATCGTTATCAATTGACAATCACCATGCTCTTCGGCTCTGACGATATCACAGGACGTATTCTTGAGAAGGATGAACTTACTCTCTCTGAGGGTACCCATGTTACGGGCCTGGACGCCGGTGCTACAATTGACAATGTAATATCAAAGAGGCACTGTTAGAATCAATTGCTATTTTCACGCGACGTTTTGGTCGTTGCCAGTGAATCCGACGATAGGATGCAGACTACGGGTGTCTATCGCGAACGATGTGGAGGAATAAACGCTGACTTTTACGCGTTTCTTCTGTCTACAGTTTGGTAAAGTTGCTGAGGATCTCTCCGATGGCGAGAACATCAAAACGGTGTGATCATCTGTTCCTGACACCACCCTATCACCGTCTTGTTGCTGGATGTATAGTAAATCACGACGGATGCCGCGTCCTTTACTTCGATTGGGACACTCTTCATGGGTATTTGTCGGGTTGGTTTGAGGTAGACCGTTCCGATGATGTCGTTCCTGAAATAATAAAATCAGATATGGCAGAAGCATAGAAACTGATCCTTGACGGTTGGCTGAGAGAAACACTTCGTATCTCTCCATGGGGTGCCAGCCAGCTCCTTTTTTCAGGGGTGCCAGTTCATGCATCCCGTCGCAAAGTCATCCACGGTATGAATTGCGTCCAGTTTGTTTGATCAACCCTGCTGGATCAAAGTGTCGGACAGCAGGTGAGCATATGTAGGAAGAAAACGGGTGTAATGTTTTGATAGGAAGAAGGCGTTGAACGTGAAGGAGCAGTGAGGGGTGAGGAGGCGGGTGTGTGCAGTTTGTGAGGAAGGAGGAGGAGAGTGTCGAGCAGCAAGTAGGACAAAGTACCTGAGCACATTGGCGATGGGTTGAGCACGAGTGGCGGCGAACATGGTGGGTTGATGGGGTTGTCGAAGGTGTAAAGAAAAAGATGCAACCCGGTCGTTGAGTGTCTTCCTTCTTGTCCCTGCCTGGCCCGCAAACACCAATATCTAGCCAGCACTAAAAACAAAAAAAGATGACGGTTGGAAGAGTCTGATTGATGCAAATGCTGTGTCACCATTCAGCCCTCTTCATTCCACTAACATTTGAACAGCCGCGCTTGCGTTTGTCAATTAGGTATTATTGAAGATAGGTAGATACGAGGTAAGAGTTCTATAGACCAATTAGAAAGGGAACAATAAAAAAAAAGCGCTTAGGCAAACTCGGCCCAGAGACGCTCAAACTCGCCCTTGAAGCCCTGGATGGCCTTGGGAGAGTTGGTTAAAGTCAAGTTCTCCCTGTTATCAAAACGGGCTCCCTTGGTCCAGTTGTATGAGCCATTGATCACCAACTGATCGTCAATAACCGCAAACTTGTGGTGCATAAACGATTTGCTATTATCATACAGAAAGATGGGTGCATTGGTAAGTAAGCCTGGTTCCTTCGCTCGACGTAATATCCCTTTCAATTGAACGAACATTACGCTCTTTTGTCAGCGGCCTAACTGTCATAGTACCTCTTATCAACGCGGGTGGAGATGTCGTTGTTATCACGGAGACGGTTAACATCCGAGCCCAAGTCATCAGCCTAGAAACAGAAGTATTGAGTGCGTTTAGACATCATTGTTGCTGAACCATCCGATCCTGTTGCACATTAGAAAGGTCGACATATTCATAGAGTTTTCTTTTTTACCTTCTCGCTATCAGAAATGATACGGACTTTGACACCACGCTCATGAGCCTAAGAAACACGCAAGGAACACGACATATTAGCAGATTACTCTCTCCATCAACACTATAGATAAAGATACCATAAAGAAAAAGAAAAGAGGCGCTTAGTTACCCTGATGATGGCGTTGGCGAGGTGGTCGTCGGTGATGGTGTAGACACAAATATCCAAAGACTTCTGAGCGCCATCGAGAGTCTTGACCAACTGCTTAAAGCTCTCCTCCGATGGGAAGAAGATAGGGTTGATAAAGATGTTGGATCCGCCCTGGTTGTTGTTGTTGGTGGTGGGATGGGTGACTGGAGGAGGGGTAACAACATGACCTCCGTTTCCGTGGTTGCCCTGGTTGCCATGGTTGGAGGCGTTAAGAAGAGTCTCGAGCCAGGTAATCTAACAAGTGTGTTGCCATAGGAATGACAAAAACTAGGTCAGTGAACATGCATCAACTTTATCCCGCTCCGGCTCACAGACATAACTGTCATTTCAGTCCAATAGATGTTGCCGTTCCATCCTTTATCCAAGCAGAGCTACATATGTCCAGCTGGCAAAAATGAGAAAAGGGGAAAGAACAAGTGAATGAATAGACAAGGAGGAACGTACCACGTCCTTGTCGTGATCGACAGCACAGGCCTCACGGGCAGCGTTGAAGAGCTGTTGGATGGAGGGTGCGGAGCCATTCTTTTGAGCCTGCTGCTCGAAGACGCTGACGAGGCTCTGGCGAACGGTCTGATCGTTGACGATCGAAGGGGCCGAGTTGAAGGTCTAATATTATTGTGAGATATGTCCCAGGGGTATGAGAGAAAGAAGCGTCAATAAATCTGTGATGATTCATCAGTCAACTCTCTTTGTGTCACTTTTCAGGCACCAGAAAGGATGTCTGTGCTTGTGCATATGAAAAGCGGCGGGAGGCACAGTCCAATTCTTCTGATGATCAACTCTTTGCAGTTGAATGAGAGAGTTTGGAATGGGAGCGGTCACTTGCAGCATCGAGGTAGTCGGCGGTCGACATGTTTTGGGCCTCCTGGACCGAAACAGTGCGAGGAGGGCGCACAAAGGGCAGTAAACAGTTGAGAATCAGTCCTGACATGGTGATGAGAAAGAGTGGAGTGGATGTACAAAAAGTGGGTGTAAAGGTTGAGAAGAGTGATGGGGTGACAAGTACAAGAAGGAAAGAGAGAGAAAAGGGAGGAGAAAGAGTGAAAGAGAGAAAGAGAAAGAGAGAAAGAGGCCTATTGTCTTTCAGGGCACAACGGAGAGAGAAAGAGGAGCCAGGCGGAAGTGAGCCAAGAAGCTGCCATTGGTCACAATTGGCCATGACATCGTCCCAATTTGTCTGTTTATGTTATGTATGGCTGTTTGTGTGTTAGCTCAGCTAGTTGAAGTCCCTATTGCACCACTCTGTATCCTATAAAAAAAACGTAAAAAAAAACTTCCCGCCCTCCTTTTGCGAGCGCTATCTATATTTCGATTAGACCCCTCTTCGTGCCAAGTTCCTTTGGTGTTTTGGTATGTCCACACTTGTTTCTGACAACAACTACTTCTTGACACCCGCCTCACGTCGGCACGGCCCTCTCTTCCACCAATTGCTGCCCTGGCCAACAGGCAAGTCTCAAGCATATCTATGAATGACATGCGCCACTCTGTTAATACCTGCTCCCCTTGCCTATTCGTCCTTTTCTCCTAAATCGCATCGAGCCTGCCTGCACAAGATTTTGACATCATTCCTTCGAGAACCCGATTGCATTTATGTGTGTCCAATCCGTTTATTTGTTCCTCCCCTTGCGGGTGTTCAGTAGGCAAGGGAAAATTTGTTCAGTGGTTTCTCCTTCTCCTCCCGCTCCTTCTTCACATGCGCACATACGCTCGTGTTAAAAGTAAAGGCAAATAAACAAACGGTCTTTCTCCTCCCCTTGGTCAGGGTTCAATCCAGCCTCGCTTAATATGCTAGAAGTCCACGCGCTTTCTTTTCACAAGCCTAGGTGTTGCAAAGGGGGCTGGCTACTCAATGGCGCATACCTCGCTTAACGCCTTCAAACTACGCTCTCTACCAAACAAATTAGCTATTCCGCCGATTTCAGGGGGGAGAGGGGCATTGCATATCATCGTTGCATGCTACATAGACAAATGAAATCTCGAGGGACATAATGGTACACCGTTAGCGAGGTAGGGGAGAGGAGTGTGCGATCAACTCACTATCGATCAAACACCAGAAGGGGTAACAAAAGTCATGCATTAGGTGAGTTTTCCTTGCAGGAACGAAGGCAGGCAGCAGACCAGAAAGAGCAAAAAGAAAGAGGGAGGTACAAGGACTGAACGTCGCGATCGGTGAATTATTATATTTCGCTGTTAATGCGGAGGCGAGAAACAAAAAAAAATGCCCCTGAAACGTCTCAGGTTCAGGGGCACGTACTGTACCTTTTTTACCAATACTGAGACATCTGCCTTGATGTGCAGCACAGAACAGACTTGGTTATGCCTGGGATTCCCTCTCATTCCTTTCTCTCTCCTTCTTGGGAAAAGCAATCTGAAAACGCGTCATCAACATCCACACATCTGTTGTTCTTTTGCACTACGTTCACAAACGCGCTTTTGGGTGAAATGCTTGCATTGTCTCTCCTTTTGAGCTTGCTCGGTCGGTGTGTTTTGCTAAGACTTGTAAGTCAGGGAACAGGTGTTGTAGATCGCTAACGGTCCGGGGTAATGTAATGCCCTCCTCCCCAATTATCAAAGTAGCTATTTTGTTTTGTGAGCTACGGACGGAAATGGGGCTAACAAACATTATTGAGCATTGAGACGGAATTATGCCTCCGTGTTTTTTTAACATGGGACGAACGGCCCATGCGAGGGATACTTAAACACAGACCATTTGTGCAAACACGGAGCAAGTTGTTGTCAAAGTCCAAGCTCTAATTAATGAACTAGAAAAAGTATATGAAGGAAAGAATGACCGGATCGAGCAAGGGGCGATTGTCTATCGTGAAAAGAGGTAAAGAGACTTCGAAAGTGAAAGTGCGAGAACCTCGTTTTTGCTGTCGTAGTAAAACAAGAGGATGTTATTCGTTGAACGACTTGTTCGCTTGTTTGTCTGTCTGTTTGTCTGTCTGATTGTTAGTTTGTTTGCTCGCTTTTTTTCATCCTTTGCCTTGTTGGCTTGTTTGTACGACAGGTTTCGGTTGGCTTTTTGATTTCCATCTTTTTTTCTCAACAACAAACAAACAAGCAAACAAGCAACAGCAGCTCAGAGGCGCTGAATAGCGGGGAAAATTGCCCTCGCTGCCTCGCATCTCATCATCTTCCGTTGTGGCATGCTGCTTGTTGGTTTTGCATTAATTGCTTCGATGAGACAACAACAAACACGCCTTAACCTTGAACCTTGAACGATCAACCCAGACACAACGGAATGAGATGTGTATAGACACTGACTTTGGTCATCATTTCTTTCAACCCAATCCCATAAATATACAGATAGTCTTCTTCCCCTTCCGTCCATCTCTCTCTTCTATTTTGTTGTTTTCGATCATTCACCCACATCATTCACCATTTGCGAGTTGCAAGTAAATATGCTGACCTTTTTATATAGCGCTGCCCTGCTTCTTCTCTCTTTCATCTTCTCTCTCTTCATCTTCTCTTTCATTCTCTTTTCTTCAATTGCCGTCGCGCTCCTCCTCCTTTTCCTCCACTCCTCTCCTCTCCCTCCTTTATCCTTCTCGTTGTCCCAATCCAAAATATCCTCAATCTCATCTGCTTTCATTTTTTACTATCTCGGTCCCTCCTGGTTCCTCTCCTTCCCTCTCTCTCTCCCTCTTTCTCTCGCGCTCATCGTGCCCGCTCTTTCCCTTCTTCCTTCTCTCATTTCTAGCCTTAATTCCTCACTTTCTCTTTCTTTTTTTTCTTTTCTCATCTTTTCTCTCTTTTCGTTTGTTTTCGTGGATCGTGCCTTTACGCTCTCTTCCTCCTTCAGCTTCGACCGCTCGTTGTACATAATCCCCAGCCATCTTCGCACACTCACTCACTCCTTCACCAACACTCGCACGTTTTCTGCTCAGTTCGACAGTTTGCTCCGCCCACGCACGCACGCACTGCTCAACTCTCTTTCGTACTCTGACAGCAACAACAACAATAACTAAAACAACAAAAACCTTCTTTTACTTTTTGTTGTTTCTCTCATTCACCTTTTTCACGATCATTTTACGTCTCTTTATGTCCATCCTTCTTCCTTTTCCACGCCTTTGTTCCTTTCTTACTTTTTCTCGTCACTCACGACCAATTCAACCATAACGACAACACCACTATTACCAATTCTTAATTCTTACTATTCTTTACTCCACTCACGCCCTGCTCGTCTACTTTCCTGTTATTTATTCTTCCTGTCTGCCTCCACATCAGCCTCCTGCTTCCTTCACTTCTGACGCACATACCTGCCCACAAGTACACCATCACATAACGGCCAGGGGTACACTGCCATACTTCTTCGCGCATAAAGTATATAGCACATCTCGTACTCTTTGTCCTCTTCACTATTCTTCGTGCATTGTTCGTGCATGCTTTTGCATTGTTAGTTAGTGTTCCACTCTTCTCTTCTGCTTATTTTCATACCGCGACATCCTCCCACGAAAAGAAGCTTGACCATAAATACTTCCAGCTACGCCCACCTCCCCAGCATCTTTTCTGTATTGCTTTCACGACCGTCCCCCTCCTTTTTTTTTCTTCAACTCCATCTTTTTTTTTTCCATCGTCTCCTTGACCGGCAATCGCTGTGTTAAAATCGCTTTCTCGCCTGCCGCCACCTTCGGAAAAGGTAAGACTCGCCTTGCTGCCTTTGCTGCCTTCTTTACCCTCCACTTTCCCAATCTCCCTCTCTCCTTCACCTTTCGCTTCCTTTCGTTTCCCTTCCCTTCCCTTCCCTTCCCTTTCCTTTTCTTTCTCCCCCCGTTTCTTCCTACTATCCTTCCTTTTTACTTTACTAAATCCAACCTAAAAAGTCTTGCCCGGTCTTACAGAATACAACAAACACAAATCTTTGACATAAGTGCCTATACTTCCCCTCACCCCCTTCCTCCCTACAATCGTCCACCAAATCCACCCCTCGACATAACACCAATGCGTCTCTCCTTGCCCCCTCTCCCTCTCCCTCTCTCTCGTTCTCTCTCGTCTCCTTATTATCCCGCTTGCATTATTACCCGTAGGCTGGGCTGTTGAAGGACGAACCGACGGAAAAAAAGAAAAAAAAACGGGCGGTGTGTTTGTACTCAATTCATTGGAACAAATGTTTGATTACTTGTTCGATCGCATTAATGCGAGGGTGAGGGCAAGAAACGAGGCAAAAAAAAGTGGATTGGTTAGGTCGCCCTGGTCTTGGCTTAGTGCCACACTGAACGTCCTTAAATCCTTTTTTGCGCTTGGTTATTTTCGGAAGGAGAAAAGAATGGGAAGTATACTCGAAGGGCAAGGAACCTCGTACCAATCATGCTACCCATGCATGGCAATGGCGCCTTCCTTCCACCTCTGCCCTTCTTGTGTCGTCGCACTTTAAGTTCTATCTTTATTCTCCTCCCCTTTCTTCTCTTCTTCGTCTCGCCTCTTTCCTTTTGTCCTTTCTGGTTGTTTTTCTCCACTTTACACTGCTGAGACGACAAAGTCAACAGCAACAAAAGAACCATTGGCTATAGCCTCTCCCGAGTTCGGGAAGAATTTGCTCTGGGAGAAAGAAAAGAAGAAAAATACAAAGTGGCCCCCACACCATCGTTCTTTCTAAACTCTACCCTAAAGTTAATTCATGCCAGGAGCAACAGAGGGAGTAAAAAAAAGGCACAATCAACGCCCTCCTGTGCTTCTGTCTTGATTGTTACTTGCTGGGAAGAGGAATCTTGGAAGGAAAAAAAAGAGAGGTCAAAGCAGAGTAGAACAAAAAAACTCCCCTTGCTTGGAAGCGAGTCACCATTTTTTCCGTCAACCGCTGCCTTTCCGCACCCCTTCTCGCCTCCCAGAGGGTGCTAAAAATGAACTTTGAAGGGACAGTGGTGGGGGTGGTAAAAAGGCGTGAATGAGGGGACATTGATGCTTGACATTGATCCAATCCCAAAATGAATAAAGACGAGCAAAAGCAGTATCCTAATCCATTTTTCTCTCTCTCTTTCTTCCCCTCTCTTGCTACCGTTTCTCCCCTACCGTCTATTTTCTCTACTGTGCCAACCCTACACGATGAAACGTATAATACGATCCTTCAGCAGGCCCAACTCCGTTGTAGAACCTCTTCAGTCAAAAGGTAGTCGCGCTAGGCGTAGTCTTGGCAATCTTCTTTCAAAGACTAGGCCCTCTCCAGCGCCCGAAGCATTTGTGCTCCAGTTCCCAAACAGGACAATTGAACAACTCAAGCAGCAATCAGCTCCACTTCCTCCTCCAACTATACCCAAACAACAGCAACATCAACAAGAACGGCAGCAGACCAATCAGAAACTACAAAGGCGCATACATCACCATCAACAACAACAACAAAATACCATGGAGTTTATTGAGAGCAATAACATGTCCAACATGTCAATGCCACCGAGGGCTCGGCTGTTCGAGCTAAAGACGAGTGCGGAATTTGCCGCGGAGGATTTCAACCATACAATCAAGACATGGGTCAACATGGCCAGTCTCCTTGTAAAACAGGTACACTTTTTGTTTGTCTCATTGATGAGGTGCTTTCTTGTTTGTCTCTGATCAGCGATCGGCTCGTTGTTGATCTGCTCCTTTGGACGGATGGATCTGGTCTGGCCTCATCTATTCGGCTCCAGCCCTCTCTGCCTGCTTCTTTTCTCTCGCTTTCCGACTATGCACTTATCTACCACACAGACACACAGCCCATGAACACGAAAGAAAAAGCCTGTAATACTCACTTCGCATATAATTATATACATTGCACATGTACTCTAATAGGGCAATATGGCGGAATCGAAAGGGGATGACGAAAACGCATACATCTCCTTCGTACGAGCATGTCTGTAAGTACATCTGATGGAAGACAGAAACGAAACGAAACAAAACAAAAGCAAAGAAAAGAAAGACCGAGAGTGTAGAGAACAGTCCATGCAGTCAACGTACCTCAGTTTAATTACATGCATCCCCTCCCTTCCTAACGGCTTGGGCGGAGGTGTAAAAGGAGTGACTCTACCACGCATAATGCATATCTTCTAACATATTTATATGTTTATTTATCGACGATGCTAGGATTATTACGAAAATCATCCCAGTTCAACCGCACTACCGCTCGATGATGAACGATATTGTCTGCATCGACCTCCGCCAAAAGATCCTGCTGATCATCACAAGGATGGGACACCTGGAGAGGCGGCTCTTGAAGCGGTTCGAGGACGAGACTAGGCAGATCGCCACCGCCGCCCGGATAACACAAGTCTCAGCTGTCGCGCAGCTGAACTCGCTTTCATCCAGCAAGACCACCGTCGTCACAACTACCATGAACAATCGACCTACCAGCACTATTTTCAAGGTTGAGCGGACTATGAACAATTTGAGCGTGGAGTATTACAGTCCCGAGGAGCCTGTCGTGGATCAGGAAGAGGACTACATCGACGATGAGAGTGACGATGAGAGCGTCGACGGCCGGGAGAACCTCAACATCGGCGTGTACAACAACGATGACAACAACGACGACATCAATATCGACGATAACGATGAGATCATCGCCACGGTAGAGATCCATGACGACTACTTGACAAACGACGGCGCCGATCTGATGCTGGAGCTCAGCCCTGAGAGTTACATCAACCACCACCATCGTCGCGTCATGACAGGACCTCGCACTGAACCCTCGCCGCAGCAGCCGCCACCATACCATCAGTCCGACAACGACGACCGAGACCGGTACTACCTGGAGCACACATCCGAGAAACCCATCAATCTGAACGGGACTCTAAAGAAGAAGAGCAGCAATGAGGATGATCGGAGTCTTCTCTCACCGGAATGTCAGCCCAACTATACCGCCATGCCTTCATCACTCTTTCCTCGTCAGCGGGAGGGGTTCCATGTCAGGAGATGTTCCTCGACCGATACCATCCGGTCTAGTGTTCACTTTCCTGTCAACTCCCTCTCAACTGCCACTGCCTTTCCTTTGACCACCGCTCCTCGAGCCAACCTCGCCACACCGCCAATCCCGGTTCGATCCGATAAGCGCAGCTCGATGATGGCCTCGGTATCATTTGACCGAAACAACCTCAACAACATCGGTAACAGCAATGTCAACTACGTTCGGGACCGCAGCAACCAAGGCGTCGCCGTCGTGCCGGATTACAGAGGCACGGCTGCTGCAGGGTCGGGACCCACATCAACGACGACGGCAGTCCGAGGTGGATATGATCGGGATGTCCTTCATAGCCGATTCTCGAACCGACGAACCATGAGCTTTGAGGGCAACGGCAACTTTTACCCATCGTTGGGAGGGGTTTCATCTTCTGCTTATGATGTCCAGCAGCAGCGGCCGACTCACACGGGAGGGGCCTCAGCGCTCTGGAGACATAACAGTACCTCTGTGGGTCGCGTGACCCCTAGGATCAACAACGGCAATAACGGTAGCAGCCTAGGTCACCGCAAGCGAGCATCCTTCGACCTGCACCAACATCAACAACAGCAGCAGCACCAACGCGAGTATCATGGCAACGGCATCACAGCGGCATCCCTGAATGCAGATCTCCCCCCTACACCAAGATCGTCCCTTGAGAAACTGAGCGAGCACTTTTCTGCAGGATCGAGCAAGACAAGCATGGGAGGCTCGTTCAAGAACGGGTTCTCGCCTTCTCCTTCGACCTCGCCGTCGACCGCATCTTCGACCCCCTTCGCGTCACCCATGATGAAGACTAATGCCCAGATGCCCCAGAGCTTTAGCGTCATCCAACAGCAGCAGCATGGCCACGGGCACGGACACACCCCTTCGTTGACCTCATCCATCACCTCCGGTTCAACTTTGGTTATGACCGACTCGACCTTCGCCATGTCCGCGACGGGCACAGCAACTAACAGCTCAGCCACCTACACCCCCACCACCGCTATGTCCGTCGGATCCCCCCAACTCTCCAACTCGACTTCCATCTCCTCTTCCTCTTCTCCCACCATGACCAACTTCTCCTCCTGGACAACCTCAGGCAAGAAAGCTGGTCTCCTCCGCAAGATCCGGTCCAAACCCAAGATGCAAGAAATGTTCGATATTGTCCAAGTCCCCGTTTCCCCCTCCCCTGTCCATGCCCAGCTCCCCTTGCCTTTGCATAGGCAGCAGCAGCAGCATCAACAAGTTTACCCCCCTATTGCCATGCGGACTTGAGGACTGTAGGATGTTGTTATTTCACCGTCCCTGATTTTCTTTTCTTTTCTTTTCTTTTCGATATCTTTCTTCGTTCCTTTTCTCTTATTGAAACCATTCTCTTTGGCGTAATATAATCTTTAACCCATTACAACAACAACCAAAAAAAAAAAAAAAAAAAAAAACGCGCATGTCGCGAGCCGATCGACGAGATCGAAGCATTCTGTACAGTACCCCCCACCCAGCAAATAAATCTTTTTGACCTCCAAACAAACCATGTACGAAGAAAGAATGGCCTAGTATTGAACGTTGTTGTGCCCGGAAGGAGCATCCGAACAAAAACAATGGGTCAATTAGGGCAAGGGTATCGATGGAGTCTCGACGATTACGCCCGTTGCTTCGCTCAGCTAGAGACAACAAGAGATGGGATGGTGGAGAGAAAACGAGAAGGTGATAAAAGGGAGGGAGTAGGGCACAAGAAGGGCTCTCAGCTACGAGAGACGAAGAAGGAGAAGAAACTCAACAAGAAACACAAGATGATAACACAGGGAAGAGAGAAAATAAAATAACGCGAGATGTGGAGAATTAGAGTCGTGACACAAAAAAATAATACACAACAGCCCAAAGGTATGTATGCCATGCATGCATGGCGACAGCAAAACAAAAATAAAGACAAAAGATAAAGAAGTCGAAGAGCAAAAACGTGTTCCAGGAGAGAGAAGAAATGGGGGAAGAAATGTGAGAGAGAGAAAGACAAGAAAATGAAGGACGATAGACGAGAAGAGATGACATAAGAGCATTTGGTAGCGAAGTAGAAGATGCTTCTGTTGTAATGTAGTATGTTTGGTTTCAAGAGAATGGTGACGGGTTATTTTTCGCGTGTCAAGATATGCGACCTTCCACGCGCATACGCTGAGTGGGCGAGCGAGACGAAAGCTTTGAACTAGAGAATACAGTCATATGGAGCGACCATGTCAACGGGGAAAGACAGACAGAGTACAAAAAGAAACACGCGAAAGGCGTTGTTGTGTTTTTTTGCTCATAGATTTTTATTGAGGAAAGCCTACAGTATCAAGGTTTCTTTTTGTGTTCGAGAGACGAAGGAAGGAAGGAAGGAGGAGGGAGGGTAAGGAATGGTCAAATCACCAATGCAGACACATAGTTCAATAATCAGACATGCATTCAAAAAGAAAACATCACATACAACCTTGCAGCTGCAACACCTCAAAGAGAAATGAGCACAATAAAGAAATTTGCTCTCGTTGCGTGCCGTCTCATGAACCCATGGCCAAGAATAAGAGATGAAGTCTGTATGTGTGTGTGTGTGTGTGTGTGTGTGTGTGTGTGTGTGTGTGTGTGTGTGAGTGAGAGAGAGAGAGGGAGAGAGAGAACCGGAAAACAACTACGCCTGCAATTACCACCATTTATCTCTCCAAGGGACACGCCGTCTGCTGTGAGTTGAGTTTTCGTTCGTTAGTGGGTTCCTTGGCGCGTTCTTTCGTTTCGCTCGGTTGAGCATTTCACCATCCTTCTTCCGCAACCCGACCGCGCTGAAAAAGAGAAATGAATGAGTGGTGACTACGATAGAGATTGGAGGGCCATACGTTGAACGTTCAAGATAGAGCCCCTCAAAATAGCCCCAGAAAACACAACAGATGAAGGACTGAACTTATAACGGGTCGAGGCGCGTAGGGTCGACGAGCATTGCGCTCTTTTTGTTGTTTTTGTGTGTTTGGGGTATGAATGTAACAGCGAGAAGGCAATGCAAATTAATAAAGTAAGCAAAAACGCCGTGTATCAATTGATGCCAACAGCCGCGTGCGGAATAGATTTTCTGGAAATTAAAAATGGTCTACTGTCATTGAGCATCAGGGGAAAAGCGAGTACAAAGTGCAGAAAAGCAATTGAAGGGGGATGCGAGAATGAATGTCATACCGAAATGACCTTCCTCATCCCCAGCTTTGGATGCAGCACAGAAACACAAATACAAACGCAAACAAATAATCAAAAGACGAAAGAACAATACCAAAAGAAAAGGAGATTAAGTTCTTCTCCATTGTTGTGTGCCACGGGACCTTGAGAACCATTTGTTTATGGACAACAGACACGCTGAAGAGGCAATCGATTCAAAGGTACCCATTTTTATCTGAAGGTGATCCATGGCCACTGAATGCAAGAGAGAGAGAATAACAGGAGTCCATCATCCAGGTACGCGATCATTAATGGCACTGATACGGTGTCATGTTTGTTTCTGATCAATCTACATCAATCAATCATTGAATCAGGGGGGAAGATAAAGTAAAAAGGTCTCGGTCCCAACCAACGAACTAATCCTCCTAGCTGTTACTATACATGTATACACCATTCCTCTCAAGCCCCTTCACTCTCTCCCGACTTCGCATTTCGATGTGGCGATGCGATGCGATGCGATGCGATGCTTCTTCTCTTGCTACTGGAAAGGTTCATTTGGGTGCACAAAAAGAGCGCTCTTTCAGTCTTGTGTGGACTTTCCTCATTCTTTTTCCACCACGTTATGACGAGTGGGGTATGGCTCATCGATTTTCTCTCCTCTCTCTCTCTGTGTCCCTCCATCTTGTCCACTTCTTTCTTTGAGCACCCATCTCCACTGAACAGATTGTCAGATGACAGGGGTGCCTGGATTATCGTTGTTTGTTCCTCTCAAACTTCAAAGTACGACAGAGAGAATACCTTCTCGTCCGTTGGGAGTTGGAGAACCACGTTTTTTTCATGGGCCTCGCTCTTTCAATTGCGATTCGTTCAAAGGTCGAAATAGAAGCTAAATTTTTTATTTCCGACACTCAACCTAATCCCATTCCGTCACCCATCACACTTCTATTCACTACATCTGTATTTTTTTCGCTCGCAGTTGAAACCTCTCTCACTCTCCTTCTCTTACGCCCAAAAGTCTCTCCCAGTCTCCCACCCTTGTGTTTTCCAACCCGCCATCTTGTGAGTTTGTTTGGGTGCAAAAAAAAATTAAAATCTTCCGAAGGGGTACGAAAAAGGGCGAAAGTATGGGGAGAGGGAAAGAAAGGGGGACCGCGGGAAAGTTGGCCGAGAGAGTCGACGACGAAAAAAAACAAGATCGAAAGATGAACCTAGTCCCCCTTTACTTTGGAGCTGATACTACCGACTTGAGCAAGGAGCAGGCACAGCCAGGTTGTTGACAAGTCTGATTACTGCCAATTCAATGCTACTCATCGCCCATCTTGATCTCTTTTGTTAGTTCCATCTTTCCACGTTAAAATAAGAAAAGAGGATCGATACTTGGTTTCAGAAGGCCTGGGTGATGGAGTGCCTTCTTTTTTCTCCTCCATCAACCCTCCCTTTCAGCTTTCTTGTGATCCAAAAAAAAACTATCCGTCGTCATCATGCTTTCCTTGGAACAGTAATGTGCCAGAAGTATTATGTTATCCATCGAAAACAAAGATAGGAGAGAGAGGGAGAAAAGTGAATGGAGAGAATGAGAGAGCGAGGAGAGAAGAGAAGAGAATGAAAGGATTGAAGAGATCTTGACTTCCCCCCTTCGCGCTCAAATGAACCACATAAAACGTGAGTTCAATTTCAATTGAGCAAATGAACGTTTCATTGGTTCTCATTTCACAATAAAAAGTGGACCGATAGTCGACCTAACCACAGCTCCCTCGCTCTCTCATTTCTTATTGCGTAGTATGCGGCGAGGTAGGAAGAGGAAGAGGAGCGGAAAGGTGAGAGTAACAGGGCATAAAAGGACAACCTGGCCAACAGCCCTCATTTTGATTGTGCTTGTTCTTTAGCAGGGGTTTGTTCTGTTAGCTTGCGAGCCTTCCTAAAAGCATTTCCATGCTCATGGACTCCTCCGTCCTCGCTTCAGCCTTCTCTCCTTTCTTGTTCGTGTTTTTTTTGCGATCTCATCAGTTGGTGAGGTGAGGTGAGAGTTGGCAGCAGAAACAAAAACCCAACGTTTGAGGGCTGACCATTATTTGTGTTTTGTTTTGGCGTGGTCGCACAAATGTAAAACAGCGCAGGTCATGTGGCAGTTCGAAACTAATAACAACTTCATCCTCCGCTTTGAGGGAAAGAGAGGAAGTGTGAGGGAAGCGCGAGGTGAGCCTTTTTCGTTTTGTGTCAAATATAAAAACGTGGCGTAACCCTACTGCCCGCGTGTACGACCTCGAAAAGAGGAATGGAAAAGAATGGGCGAGACACAAACTAAAAACACGAGGTAAGGCTGATCGCTCTCTGTCTGTCTGAAGGCGGAGAAAAAAACAACGTTCCCCTTGTGCGATGAACACATGTTCACCGTCAAACAAGAAGGCAAAAAAAAATTTGCCATGCTGCATACAGAGGTCTCTTCATGTCAGGTTGGGTTTAGATGTCATCAAAGAATCGCGAAAATGAAAAAAGGTGGAGATGAACAAACAATTTGGTGTATCCTTCCATCTAGTCTTGTAATGGTTTCCGCCCAGCTTCGCGTTTCCCTTTCTATTTTGCGTCATCGATTGAAGGGGGTGAGATTGTTTATAGAACTGGAATAGGGTAGTAAGAGGAAAGGAGAGGAGAGGCGTTCGGCAGGATGATGTGTAAGCATGCCCCCCTGTTCTGACCAATCGTTGAGACCTATGGCCATGCAAGAACTAGCGGCATATCGGATGCAACAAATAGCAAAGCGATGAATTAGATAGGTTGAGAGCTCTCTCTCTTCCTCTCCTTTTTCCTGATGTCGTTTGTGAGAGCGTGTAACACTGTTTTCCGCTGTTGTCTGATGATGTCGAAATAGCTCGCTCTCTCATTTCCGAATGCTTGCAGAATGAAAATGAACCTTTCGTTTTCATTGTTTTTTGGGTGTCAATGTATTTTTGTCGTTATGGTGTTGTTGACATTGCTGGTTGGAATGATGTTGCTCTTTTTTTGTTTGCGGTTATTCTGTTGCGGTCCACTTCGCAAGAAATGAATATTCGACCATCAAAGCAATAAGGACTTGATTGTGCCTGAAAGCAACAAGTTTAATCTTCAATGTTTTCCTTGTTTCCTTATTCACGCGCTTTTGTTGACATAGTGTCGAGAACAAGGCGCCAATGGCTCATGGTCATCTGGGCAAAAGAAAGAGTAAAGAGGAGCATATCGCCTCTTCCTCCTACTCTTACTCCTGCCTTTCCTTTTCGCCCAATTTCCTTGCCTTCGTATGCGTGTTGTGGAAATGTGTCGCATGATGGTATGATACCGCAACCATAAAATAAAACGTAACGATGGGGATGGGGATGGGGTAAAAAGGAGGGAAGGGGAGTTTCGTTAGAGAAGGGGACACGGGTACGCTACTGGCATTTAGTCTTGTTGGTTAGTTTTTTGTTGTTTGATGTGTCACCCTTTTGAATGGCTAGGGGGTGACCTAAGAGGTGAAGTGTAGGAAGGGAGAAGACAGGGGGTTGACATGGTAGTCGCAGCATAAAAAGATTGTCAAGGAAAATCAAAAAAGGAGAAAAAATGCCGAAACGTAAGTGAAAAAAACTGGTGGTAATGAGAACGAAAAAACAACAATAGGGAGGGGAATGAGAGCGAGGGACACGCTGACATCAACACTTACCATTTGGCGAAAACAAGAAGACAAGGCAGAGACGAAAAGAGTTTGGAAACAACATCGACGACCCGCGTCCCTTTCAAAAAAGGTTTATTCACAAAAAAAGTAATGCATAAATGCTACAGCAACAGCTCCTTATTCTGACTGTCGCTGTTGATATTGTCTCCTTACTCTTTATGTTCACCCAATCATTCTCCCCCTCCTTTTCTCCTACTCCTAGGTAAACATAAACAAAAAAATACTTCCGCGGTCGCGTCCTCCGAAACATCAACGAAACGCGCATCGTCCACTCGGCAAAAAAGAAAGAGAAAATCCGCTTTGGAAACGAATAGTTGAGGAGCATTGCAGAAAAAAAAAGGGGGGGAGAAAAAATGGATACAAACAATAACAAACCGGCTTAGCATCGGCAAAGGAGTGATGACATGCTCAATCGTCTGCCTTACTAATGCAGTTAGAGAAGCACTCCTTATCAATTGTTTTGGAGTTAGTAATGGGTCGGTCAGCAGCGTTATGCAAGACGAACGGGGCACACGCCTGTTGAGGTCGTACGACGGATTATTTCTTTATGACCTTGCTGACAGATATTTTTACTTGAACACAGACGTTCTTTTAACACTAATGACCTCGAGAAGGAGTAGAAAGCACAGATAGGATACTTCCTTTTTCTATTGATTTTTTTTTGTTTTGTTTTGGTAACGATCAATGCCCAGCTGTGACAACAGGCAGACAAATCACCGAACAAAGACGATGCCTGCAGAATGTCATATCATGCTATATCGTTTATTTTATTTTATTTATTTTATGTTTTTGGTGAGGCAATGAAGGAAACGTTTATCACACTTTGCCTGATCAACCGCTTTTTGTGGCCTGATGTACATAATAAGCACTCTTATCTTTCTCCATAAACATTTATCCGCGATTAGGAAAGGGCCTGTATTTCCTCCAAGAGATGGAGAAAAAAAGTGATGACAATTATACGATGAGGAATAAAAAAGCAAAAAGGAGTGAAGGGTGATAAAGAATGGAGTCACTGCGCCTGAAAGACCGAAATCACTACACCGGATGCTCTTTCCTTCGTACCTGATTGTCAAATCGACACAAGGGGCAGATTAATGACGATGACGATCTCGATGGAGGGATGTGGTACTGCCGACAGAGGACCCCATCGGCCCTTTTCTCGCAGTTTGACAACTACAGGAATTGAACGAGAGTGCAAGTGAGCAAAAAGTAACAAGTGAGTGAGTGAGAGTGGGTAAAAGACACATTCACTTTTTTCTTTCTGTGTCTAGGTCCATGTACTAAGGCACACATGCATTGGACCCATTGAGTGAATTAGAGAACATGACGGTACTGTTGAAATAGGAGTTACACAACACAACGGTCTTTATTTTTCCTCTTGTTGCTCTTCCCTCACTTCTCTCGTTCTACCTCGCTCTCGATTACTTTCTGTCTGTCTGTCAGCGACTTTGTCTCCCCAACCTTGTCCCCATTTGGTGTGCTCACGCACTTCTTCATCACATAAACATAACAACATAGCCTCTTTTTTTTATGGATGCCTATTACATATACACACACACTAATGAGAAAGAGAGACAGAGAGAAGGAGAGGACAAAAAGGGGAGGAGACGAGAAAACGACAGCAAAGTGAGAGCGTGGTGCTGTTGAGAGCTCTCCGGTTTTTATTTTACATGGAATGAATTGAGGAGCACAGGGGCAAATGAATGCAAATGTGTAATATTGAATCAGTGAAATGAATGAAGGAATGAATGAGTTGAATAAATGAATGACAATATCAAAAACGAGAGCTGTGGGTCGCTTCCTTCGTCCTCTTTTCCTACCCACCTTCGCCTTGTCACTCTTGTCACTTTTTTATTCAATCATCTCGTCTATATATTCATTCGTGCTCTCCTTTCACTCACTCGCTTTACCTCTTTGCTGTTGCTCCTATGGTGCCTGGCTCAGTCAATTGCTTAATATTTGCGGTTTGGTTTATACTCCTCAATATCCTTCTTGAATGAACTTTTTTTTTTACAAACAGGTTTAATGACAAAAAAAACGAAAGGCAACACCGCCCCATATTCATACTTTTTTTATTTTTCACCCTATTACTGGGTTCAACTCAGAAAACAATAACGACCTAAGGCTAAAAACGCTTAATGACCGATCTCTTTTTGAAGACAAAATGGAGGGAGGAATTTCTTTTACTTGCGTTTGGCAAAGGTGTGTCAGGGCAAAGGGTCATTATGAAATAAAAGTGTGTTGCTGTTACTGCTGTCGATGTTGTTGATGTTGCTGTTGTTGTTGTTGTTGTTGTTGTTGTTGTTGTTGTTGTTGTTGTTGTTGTTGTCGACTATTGATTGAAAGTGAATTCTAATATAATGAATGAGCGAGTGAATGAAATGAATGGAGTATCCATGCCGTGTTCCTTTGACAATCTTTATTTGTTTCGTTTCTTGTTGTATTGGTGATACTCCATCCATCCTTCTTCTTGCACAATTGATGTATTGTGTGTATGTTGATCAATTATTATTAGCCAAAGGTTGTCGATCCAACGATCAAGTATAAAAAGATCTCGTCCGCCATTTATAACCCCATTCTGTCTTCTCTCTTCTCTTCTCTTCTCCTTCACTCTCCATCACTCCCCCTCACTCTTACCGTCACCCACACACACACATATTATCTCTCTCACTCACCCCCACTCCCTCTCCTTTTCCCCCTTCTCTCCACACATACACCAACAACTCCTCGAATACTCTTTCCCCGGATCGTTCACCACTCGCCTTGACTGCACTCCGAACTCAACTCTACTCCACTCCCTAACCTTACACTCAACTCCTACAGCTATCCGCACTGCCCTCGTCGTCACCCTTGTCTGCCCACCCCCCTCTCGCTGCCAGCCTTTAATTTCCGTCGTCTTTTTTATTTTTTGCCGCCAAAAAATAAGACCTCTGTCCAGAACCCTTTTTCTTCCTCCGTACCTGTCTCTGCTCTTCCTACGTTCGACGACACACCTCGGTCCCCCCACACACAACCCACAACAGCAAACACACACAACATACACCAAAACTCTCTTGAACACCATGACAAGCAATACGATCGCTTCGATCATCATCGAGTGCAAGACCCAGGAGCAGCTGGACGAGATTATCAACGGCAACAGGAGAGTGGTCGTTCTCTACTACAGCTACGCCATGCCGTAAGTTCACTCGTCCATTTTTTTTTGTTTTTTTTTTGTCCGTGTCTTAGCCATTTGCTCTCGTTTTTGTTTGCGTGCGTGTGTGTTTGTCATGCCTCTCCGGTACATTAGATAATAGGGGAGAAAGTGAGCACTTGACCGAGTTTGGTCCTATTGCATCCATCCCTCGCTCGCTTGCTCCTTCTCCTTGCAATTTGCCTATCGTCATTGGTTTTTTTGTTGTGCTTTTCTCTCCACTCTCTTGTATTCCGTCCTTGTTGTAGTGTTGTGTGTTGTGATTTGTGTTTGTGGTATTACTTTGCTGGCTGAATGGCAGACTTGGCTGATTGATCAGGCGGGAGTGCACCACCTCCAGCCAGCGGTATCGCAAGAGAGCGCCCTTTTCTCCCCTCTGTC
Source organism: Linnemannia hyalina (assembly GCA_019671135.1). Classification (NCBI taxonomy): domain Eukaryota; kingdom Fungi; phylum Mortierellomycota; class Mortierellomycetes; order Mortierellales; family Mortierellaceae; genus Linnemannia; species Linnemannia hyalina. The sequence continues at coordinate 3,338,115 of JAHRHY010000001.1, forward strand.
CCTCCTCCCTCTTTCTCTCTCCCCCGACAAGATCCCTCGTCTTCCTTCCCAGTCAACTCTTTTGCGTGATTCAGGCAAAAGGGACTGATATGTGTCCAGCCCATTCTAACCAATCGATTTTCCTTTTTATTACTATTACGTTTGTATTCAATCCGCATCCCTTCCACTCTTCGTCTTAATTATGTCCCCTCCTTGGATCCGGCGTCATCGTTTCCTTCAACCTGACTCTGTTTTGTGGATAGTTGGGGCAAGATCGCGGAGCACAAGATGCACGTATGTGCACGAGCACTCGAGCAAGGCAACATCACCGACATCCCCTTTGTCCTGGTCAACTACGCCGAATTCTACGAGTACGGAAGCAAAGTCGAAGTCCTCCCAACGACCATGATCCGCTATGCCGCCTATGTCGACGGTCAAGAGCGCCATAGCACTGGAAATAGTGCAGAGCTCGAGGGCTTAGTCACCGGTATCCTGTAAAGCAATTGCCCCAGCCAAGGATCCAGAACGGACATCCGAACAAGTAACACAGACCACGGACGCGACAATTTTACCACCCTTTGAGAAGGAGGACAAGTTGAGGACAGGAACAAACTTTGTACTTTTTGCGAAGGAAAATAAGACCGGCCCGGACCCTATTGCTTTTGTCATTACCTTTTCTTTGTCAATTTGCATCCACACACATTACATATAACATATCCTTGCTACATATCTTCTTTTTTTCTAATAATTCTTGATTTCATTTTCCTTCTTCTGCGGTGTTTGCCTGTGCTTTTCTTCATTCTCCTCTCGTTCTTTTAACCTTTCCTTTGTACCTTCAATACTTCTATTCTGTGTGATGCAAGGCAGTCTGCTATTTTCAGGTCTGTTCAGATGAGAGTTTGCTTTCTTCCTTGCGTTGCGCACATAATTCTTTGCTCCTCTTCCCCTCCTTCCCTGCCACTCCTATTAAAACAAACGTAATAATTAATTATTGTAGTTCAATTCCGTGGTACGATATCATTTCGAATGCGCAAAGGTTCTTCTTTCTTTCCTTCTTTGAGTCCCTGACTCCCTGACTGACTATTGAAAGGTGATGCGTGAATCAAGTCAGCATCGCATCTCTCTCTCAGCCCTTGATATCGTTTGTAGTTTGACAAAGGTATGAGATGCAGAACTTTGTGACAAAACAGCTTCAGCCTAGGAGGCGATGCACTCAAACAAATCAAACATTAGCAACAACAACAATCAACAGTGTTATCGTCTGCACGAAGCAAACAAGGGTGGCGAGTAACAGATGCGTCCCCTTTGGTTCTATTTGTGTCCACTCTTCCGCCTCATACATTGGTATTTCTTCTGACATATCGCATCCTTTTTTTCTTTCTTCAACCACTTCTTTGACTTGAACGCGCCTTTATTTCTATTCTATTCTATTCTGTTCTATTCTATCATTTACTTTTGTCTTTATGTACAAGTGTGTGTATGTATGTGTGTCTGCACGCCAGACACATACTCCGGCATCGGACAAAATGAAAACACAGCAGCAACAAACAAAATTGCTTGATAGTGGAATAGAAAGAATAAGAGAGGGAGAGAGGAGAGCAAAATGGAGGATGGACGGATGAGCACAATTGGTTATTATTTTTTTGTTTTTGTTTTTGTTTTTGTTTTCGATCTAGCTGCATCTATTGTTTTATTGTTGTTGTCTCTATTGTTTACCTTTCTGTCTCAACCTCCTGTGTGTCGTGGGGGGGTCTCTTCCTGTCTTCTCTTGTCTCTCAGAGTTGCTCCACAAACAACCGATTACATAAACCATTTAGGGTGAGGGTTAGGGGTAACAGTAGGCAAGTGGGACATTCAAAATAGGGGTGACCAAAAAGGGGCAACGAGTTGGACTCATGGCTTTGTTACGCGTTATTTCTTTTTGCGTTATTACTCAGGACGTGAAAGAAGTAAGGACGGCGCCTTCGTCTTTGCATAGCATATTATCGGTTCCACGTTGGCAGAGAATGGCAATTGATGCCATTCTCCAACCCCCCGCCCTTTCTTCTTTCTTTCCCACTCATTCCCCATGCGACCTCGACCTCATTTTCACTTTCATCATACACCTCCTGCCCACTTTGTCTTTCAAAGAAAGGGCTCAATCCTCATTTTACTTTAATTCCGCTTCTCCCCTTTAGCTTAGCCTTGTCTCTCTTGTCCAGTGCACACACTGCTCTCACTTTTCGTCCTTCTCGTACACGTCGTTCGCTCATTCGCTCTCGGCTCCCTCCCGCTGGTTGGCACCTTCATCCCCCATTCATTAGTTTCTTCTCCCGACGGTGGACGGCGCGAAAAGATTGTGTCTTACATTACCCCGCCCTTTTTTTTTTGTCTTCCACTGTCGCAACAATAACGACGACGACGACAGCAACAACGCCGACCACAAAAAAAAAGTCCTGGCGTCCATCATAGCACCATCGGAACTCGTTGCAGCTAAACATATGGTTGGACACAAAGCGCGGCGGTGGCGAGGTCAGTGTCAACTAACAACGTACTAAGTGCGTGAATATAATTATTTTTTTTTGCGATCGAGGAGAGAAAAAGAAAAAAAGCCATCTCGCCTCTCTCGCTCCATGCCTTTTCCCACCTGCCACCAAGTATGAACATTCGCGCACTTATTGTTGAAGGTGCACACTGACGAAAAACTTTAGCTTGAGTGTTTGTTTTCGTTGGCGAGGTTGTTGTGCCATACTTAATGTGCAGTCGGTCGACGTCTTGTTTACGAGTCGATGATGTATGGTGGCATTTTCGTTCATTTTCTTTAGATTCAGCGAGTGGGACCCCGCGCCCCCCATTTATAATGTTGCCTACTTCGTACCCTCTTTACAGTACCTACAGCACTATTACTCAGGAGAAAAATCAAAGGAAGCAGAGGAGGAGATGGGAGTAGAAGCGAAGGAACTCAACTTTTTTCATTCACTGATGCGAGGAAGCAATTGTGCGTGTTGATAGTCTTTTGGGAAAGGAATTTGAGAAAGAGGAAGATGCAGTTGAAGAAAAGAGAGGAAAATGAACACATACATTTCCATTCTTCTTTTTACAGCAATCAGCAAAGTTCTCCCGCCTTGACTCATACGGTCATTTGTTGCTTGAGCAATGTCTCAACCCAAAGGAACAGTCATACGTTTGGGCCCAATAGGGAGGGATGCTGCGATTACGGCGAGATGCTCGACCAACGGAATGGTTCTTTGTTGAGTGTGTTCGATATGATCCAGATAGTTGCATGGCCAACGTCCTACTCATGCATGTTGCATGAAATATCCCCACCTATTCTAAGTCATCTCTGTTCGTTCATCTCATGTCGCCTGTCCTTTTTCTTTCCTTTTGAAAAGAAGAATGGCCTTGCATTAAACGTCGATCCACAGCAAGTCTGCTTGCAGGCGAGACCCATCTTTTTTGAACTCAAAGATATTAACTGAGTCTTGATCCCCTTTGGTGTCGTCTTGTCTCCTGCCAGATCTGTCTATTTCTCCCCTTTGACTTTTCTTTGCTTCAACCGTTGTTCACATTCCTTCGTCTTCTTCCTTATAACTCCTCTTGATCTTGACGAAGGGCGATACAAAACTGAGAATGAAAAAATGCTCACAACTAGGCCGTGCTAAACCCACTCTGTTCATACATCTCAGCCTGAAAGAAATCATAGCAGACACATGGCGGAAAAGAGTACTGGTAGATATCTACTCAGATGAACGTCCCAGTATCTTCAAAATAGACTCCGAAACAACCGTTACCGGTAGAGTACTTTCACGCTTCGTTTCCTTTCCTGTCATCAGGTCCTTGTACCCACCGCTGCAAATATGTTCGACACGTGTAAGGAATGTTGGAAAGGCTGAGGAAAAACAAAAGTGAAGGAGAGTCCATAGCAAATTGCAATGGAAGACGGAAAATGAAGTAGCTATATTTGTTTTTCTAGCCACAGTTCCTTCTCGTCGTTCTCTTTTCCAATTGTGCATGCAATTGGTCAATGAGAGTGCAAAGAACCTTTCTTCCGCTCTGCTGTAGCCAATGCCTAACGCAAAAGATGACGAAAAACATGAAAAAGGTCGTTGCCAAGGAACAAAAAAGCATTTTGACCGAAAGCCAAAGAAAAGCTGAAAGAGCAGGGCTCTTTTTTTCTATTGTACTGCACATCGACAGCTCTATGTCTTTGTAATCCTACAGTACCTTTGAACGCCATTCTTTATACTTTTGCTCAAATAACACCTTTAATAGGAACGTGGAGACCCCACCCTCCTCCCCCCAGCGCGCCGTCTTCTAAATATATACTTTGCCTTGCCTTGCCTTGACCTGGAGCCGGACAGGGAAAAAAAGAGGGAGAGTGGAATGATAAACTAGTCTAGCACAGAGAACGGGAGCTCAGCACCTCATTTTTTTTTGTAAGAGATCGGAAGGATGAAAAAAATGCTTGATCTGGCTCACTTTTTTTCATTGTCCTCCTTTCTTTTCCTCTCTCCGCTCTTAGCCTCGTATCTTCTCATTCTCTCTCTCTCTTTCTTTCCACCTTCTCTCTCTCTGACTGCGGATGCCATTGGTGTTTCTAGTCCGAATCGGCTCTCTTGACCCGCCTCCCCTATTTCTTCTTTTTCGATCGTACTGTACATGTAAAGGTTAGATATTAGCAAAATGTCTTGGAAAATAGCTCTCTTTTTTATTTCCTCCTTTGACCGAGACACACACCTGCACGAAAACGAGGAAATTATCCTTCTCCCTCCATGACCGGGTTGCACAGAACTCAGGAACCAGAGACAAAAGACAAAAAGGAAAAAAAAATCAGAACAGCGAGAGACACACTGCTGGGCGAACACATGCACAAGGATGAAAGAAAGAGGGAAGGAGAGAGGAGGCGAGACGAAAAACGATCTGGGCCCATCAATTTTACGTTTACCATCACAGAAGTACACATTCCCCCAGCAGAGTTAATCATATATGAAATCGGGCGTAACTTTTCTCAATTACGCGTCTGATTATCTTAAAGTGTGGGAGAAAGCGTATAGAGTTTCGGGCATGTTTCGTCTCCGTTATCTGAATTGAGTCTGTTTGGATCAACAAACAAACAAACATGATGAATTCTGTAGAAAATAGAGGAGCGATTTCGCAATTGAAGGATAGCATGAATCCAGCCCTCCGGCCTCGTTCAATTGCATGTTTCCGATAATTTTTTATACACTTCTTTCAGACAACAAGCATTCATTGGTTTCTCCTCTACTTAATCGAACTTCTTGTCGGCTGGGCTGATGTTAAAAAAAAAGTCGTTTCGGAAAGCAGGTTTTTGTTTGTTTGTTTATATATCGTTTCAGCTCCATTTACTGCGTTTACTCACAGGTGTATTATATTCCGTTGAATGTGTCAGCAAAAAAAAGGGGGCAAAAGTGAGGATAGAGATGTATCCCAACTAGAAAAGCGAAACGACAAATGATTTTGCGGTGCTATGACCAATCCATCCTAAAACATATGTACGCCGCGAAAAGTACAGGAGACCACCCTCCAAACAGTTCACGCGTCCCCTTCTTTTTCTTTTGGGCCCGTGTCCTGCGTGAGACTCAAATGAGAAAGACCCTTGTTTCTTTGTTAGAGACGAATGACGAAGGGAAGAAGAGATGGAGAGGAGAAAGATATGCATGCATGCATGCATAGTAAATATGAAACCGTTCCCTTTTCTCGGCCACTACTTCTTCAACCCCTTCTCCTGAGAGAAAAAAAAGAAACTGGATCATGGGCCTGCTTCGTTTTTATCTACGAACAATGAATGAATCGAGTTGAGGTCTAGAGTCTTATGGAACAACAAAAAGGAGAACCCCAACACAAAGGTGTGTGAAAAAACAACAACGATAGATGATTACACCAGCCCCAAGAGAAAAGTGATCCCATTCATTCTGCGTTGCTATTGCATGTCCTGAAACTCCTAGTACGCGGGTGAGTAGGACCTTTTTTTTATAAAAGAGATAAAAGAAAGTAAAACTCAATGCCTGAGAAGGTTTCGGCAGTTGAACGTTTTGAATCTTGCTTGGTATCTCGATGAAGTAAAAGAGACTTTTACATTCATTTTTTTGCCACTTTTCTCTCTTCAATGGAGCGCATGATTGCGAAACAGCATGTGAGCTACGAAAGACGCGAGAAGCTATACATATCCTATAGTATTATTCTAGATATCCTAACAGCGTGACCAAAATGAGTGATATGTACTCTCCATGCCGCGCAAAACACAAAGAAAATGGGGACGAATTGTGTAGAGCCACAATTCTGGTGTTCATAGAATTGTCTAACCATCCTGACTTTTGAACATGACGTTCTTTCTCCCTATTTTTTTTCGTTCGTCCCATCTGCCCTTCTTTTCTGTCTATGTTTCTTCATTTTCAATGAAAGCCGAACAACCTCATGTTGGTGTCGCACAGGATCCTGTGCGACCGGCCCGCAAAAGTAGCTGTCGGTGTTTGTGAAAATGGACGACGATCGCCCTCAGTTTCTTTATTTGGACGAGGACGAAAGACGAAAGACGAAGATCCACCTCTTTTTCCCTCCTTGATGGCGCCTTCTTTCACAACTTGAATGAAAACTGGTCTTCGTTTTTGTGTTCCGATAGTATTCCATCCTGAAATGCATTATTTTGAGCCAATGTACAACCCTTTACGATATATGTTTTGTATGTTACATATTACAAGGGTAAGCAGCCGGCCCTTGCTAAGGGCAGTGGTAGAGCGCATCATCATCCTCGTCGTAGTCGTCTTCACAGGTTTGAGTGGATAGGGTCCTCCTGGGCCATCTCATCCTCTTGCCACATCTGAGCGTCCACCATTGGGTAGCAAAGTTCCCAGCGAGCTTTTCGCATCGCCTTTCCAAATTCGTTGTCCATAATCATGTCATCAAATTCAGGGTGCCTGTGTGAATATGTGGCAAGATCCTCGCTGGTCACTGTTTCGATGATCGGCAGGTTGTTGGTGGCGAAGCCGCTCGTGGTGGTGATGGCTGTACTGTTGTTGCTGCTGACAGAGTTCTCTTGGGCCTGGCGATCGGTTGTTGCGTTATTGTTGGGCGAGGATTGAGTTGTCAAGTGATCCTCTGTTCGGCGCGTCTTAACCTGATGATCGAAAGTGTTGTGGTCATCGGTCGTTTCGTCGACTGCGTGCCTTTTGATGTTGGTGCTGTGCTCGATGGTTGTGTAGTAGATGATTGAATCATCGAGGGTCGCATTCCCCATTGTAGAATACTCTATGGCTCCATCTTGCATGACTAAGTGCTCTCCGGTGGAGATGCTGGAAGAGGATCCAGCGGTTGTACCCTCAGTAACACGAGTCTTCTTGGTTGCGGGCTCGTCGGTCGAGCATTCTTCTGTCTCGACGTTGTCGATGGCGTACTTCTTGTTGACGCGCTCTTCAGTTGTCTGTTGGTCAACTGGACGGCTGTTGGACATCTTCTCGTCGTGTGTGACTATGGGGAAAACTGCATGGAGCTGGGCGTTAAGTGATACACGCTTACCCTTTTCGAGCTCTCGCCATAGCTCGCTGTCATCCAGATATTCCTGGGTAGCGCGTCTAAGTGCGGTACCGAACCTCTCCGGAACCTCTTCTGGAAGCTTGGGCGGTCCCTTCACACGGTCTTGGTCAAGAGATATGATGCGAGGAGGGTTCGAATCAAACTGAATGCGTCGGCGAGAAACAGTAGCAGGGGCAGGCGCCGAGGTAACGCTGCCTTGTGGAGGATGGGTCAAGATGAAAGCGGGGCTCATCGAATTTCTTTGTTCGATCGTCTTGCCCTGCACGGAAGTTGTGCCTTTAGCCGTGGTGGTAAAGTTGCGCGGTGCGACGTCTGTTTTGCCTATGGATTGTACCGCCTTGGTCAACTCTGGGTCTGGTGTGAGGAGGATTCGCACAAACTCCTCATTCGTCAAGCAGGTCGCAACCTGGTCGGCATTCGACTGCTTCGTGCTCTGGACCGTTCTGTGGTCTGAGGGTGAGATCGTTTCGCCGTATTCGAAACGAGCAGACGAGGCCATAACACCGCCATCATATCCATATACTGGCTGAAAAGCTCCGGGATCGTCACCGAGATTAGACGACGGCTGGGAGGTGCCGAGTTCGAGACCCAGGGGTGGCTGGGCAGCACCAACTCCGTTTCTGGTATAGAGGAGGGGTGTGTTGTAGTTGAGGAACGCATGTGCTGTGGAGTGTCCAGCTGCTGTGTTGTTGCTATTGTTGTTCAGGCTGTTGGCTGGCTCCTGCTGCCGGTAAAGATGTCCAGCAGTTCGTGCTTGACCGTGTGCATACTCTGATGAAGGCGATGGAAAATAGGGTGGCCTTTCTTTTATAGCCTTCTTGCTGCCGTTGTTGCTGATGAGTTGCTGCTCGATGGCGCGACCCTGGGTCCAAGCCTGCGCCTGCACAAGCTCTGGTGAAGGTGATGGGAGGTGGGGTGAACGCGTTGCTGTCGTGTTGGTGATACTGTCGTTGTTGAGTTGTGTCTGCGCGTGCGGTATACTAAGCGAAGACGCGGTGAGAGTGGTGGTTATAGTCGCCGACTCGTTGTCTTTGGAGGAGGGCACGCCATCGAAAAAGTCTGCCCTGCTGATGTCCATTTTGTTTTTAAGTACAAGTCAACTTGTAATTATACTTAATTGAGAGAGTCCTAACCAGTAAGGGTATTTCGAGAGAATCCAGCTTGTGTATGAGAGAGGTCAATTGAGAAAGAGAGCGTGAAGACTCGCTAGTCGAGAAAGAGAAGGGCATGTGAAAGCAAGAGATCGAGAATCGAGTTCGAGAGAGTCCGACAGGAGTATTTATTTGAGAAGAGAATAGTCAGGTAAATGGACCAGAAGAGAAAGTAAGCAAAGGGGCAGACTTGCGAATGCGAAGCAACCCAAGGTTAGTTCAGTTGTTACCAGAGTTCAGGCTTGATTAGTTGCGAGGGTAAACGTTACGCAGAATGACTGAGGGTTGGAATGATGTGGTCGCCTCATATTTATACTTTGGTCACGTGGATTCTAATGAGGCAGGAATATATTCGGTGACGCTAACCTCGCCGCCGATCAGAGCGATCAAATAACTTTCGTGGTGGTTGCATTGCAATGTCAACTCTTCCACCGCCACCGTCGCCAACACACTACTTACATGCGTATCATTATCAAGGGAGGTGTTTGGAAGAACACTGAGGATGAGATCCTCAAGGTAACCTGTGTGCCTTTAATCGAATCATAACGACTCGCACTAAGTCACCCAGCATTCGCGGCTTGTATTTTCAACTCTTCCTGCATGGCGACACAAAAGCGAACAGACCAACTCACCCTTGTACTTGTTCAAAACTTGTTCATCAACATAGGCCGCTGTCAGCAAGTATGGAAAGAACCAATGGGCCCGTATTTCGTCGCTGCTTGTCCGAAAAACAGCCAGTCAATGCAAAGCACGTTGGATGGAATGGCTCGATCCCAGTATTCGCAAGGTACGCATAAACTTTTGTACGTGTTTCTGTGCACCTCTCAATGGCAAGAGAATTACAACTCAACGTCCGAACACCGTTTCATCAACTACAAATAGACCGAGTGGTCGAGAGAGGAGGATGAGCGCCTGTTACATCTTGCCAAGTTGATGCCTACTCAGTGGAGGACTATCGCCCCCATTGTTGGAAGAACCGCGTCGCAGTGTTTGGAACGGTATCAGAAGCTTTTGGACGATGCTGAACAGCAGGCTGAATCAGATTTGGGACTCGCAGGAGTAGGCGATTCAGGACCCAGTGCGGACGATGTCCGTCGATTGAGGCCTGGTGAGATCGATCCTGATCCAGAGACCAAGCCCGCTCGCCCTGACCCTGTCGACATGGATGAAGATGGTACGTCTATCACGTTAATCACGCCAATCATCTCTTTGTATTTTTTGTATTTGTTGCAGACTGATAAGCATGTGGAAGGAAACATCAATGACCTTGGCTTCTAACACACTGTTGTCCCATTTTAATGCATGCAGAGAAGGAGATGTTGTCAGAGGCTCGTGCACGTTTGGCGAACACGCAGGGAAAGAAAGCCAAAAGAAAGGCTCGTGAGAGACAACTGGAAGAGGCCCATCGTCTGGCGACATTACAAAAGAAGCGTGAGCTTAAGGCGGCAGGAATTGAACTGAGACAAAAGAAGAAGAAGGGCATGGACTACAACGCCGATATCCCTTTTGAGGCCAAACCCGCCCCGGGCTTTTACGACACCACCGAGGAGTTGAAGCGCGAATCGACCAAGCGACTTACCAACATCCGTCTCGAGCAGGTGGATGGCAAGCGCAGATCTGAGGTCGAGGAGGAAGAGCGCAAGAAGGATGCTAAGCGCGCCAAGCTCAAAAAGGATTCGGGCGAGGCTCAGGCAGCTCAGAGTCAGGCTCAGCTCAGGAAGCTTCAGGAAGCGGAACAAGACGGCATCATGCGTCGCAAGAAGATGGTTTTGCCTGCACCCCATGTCGGTGAGGCTGAGTTGGAGGCGATTCTGAAGATTGGTGGCGTTGCAGATGATGCTAAGGCTCTGGCGGATGGAAGCGATATTGCTGCGACAAAGAACTTGGTCGGTACCTACAAGTCTGCAGGAGCTAACCTTCCCACCCGCACACCTCGCGCAACCGCCGCGCAGGATCACCTCATGATGGAGGCTCTCAACCAGCGCGCCATGTTGAACCAGCAGACCCCTCTTCTGGGAGGCGAAACACCCAGCTACAATGTCCAGTCAGGAACCGGATACGACGGTATCACCCCCCGCCACAGTGCTATTCAGACTCCCAACCCTTATGCTGCCACGCCCGGAGCCGGCGCATTGGGAGGAGCGACCCCATTGAGGACACCTCTTCGCGACGAGCTTAGCATCAACCGTGGCGGTGCTGTCTCTGTGATGGCCACCCCTCGCGAGGAAAAGATGCGCCAGTCGTCTTTGAGAAACCAGTTGTTGTCAGGACTTGCCAACTTGCCCAAGCCAACCAACTCGTTCACTTTGATGATGCCCGAGGAGTTTGAGATCGAGTCGTCTGAGAAGGTGATCGAAGAGGATGCTGCCGAGCTTGCCCAGAGGCGGAAGGAGGCCTTTGAGGCCGAGGGTAAGTCATGATGTTTTACATGCTTTTTGGTTTCAATTGCTTTGCTGGCGCCTGTTGTAAGGAAAAAAAGGTTGCATTTGCTGCGTGGATGGTAATCGGAACCGTATAGGCGGTACAGGCGGTAAATCGTTGTATTATAGGCTAAAGTATCGTTTTATTGTGTTGTCCGGATCTTTGTTGGTATAGAACGTGCTCGTTTGTTGCGTAGGAGCCAGGCTGTTCAGAGAGACTTGCCAAGACCTACCGCTTTCCGCACTCCAAATGCTGAAATGACAGATTCGGGGGCTACGGAGTCTCCTCTTGCAGAGGCAGATCGTCTTATTCAGGAGGAGCTCGCACGATTGATCAGTCACGATGCTGTGGCCTACCCACCGGCTGGATCCAAGGTCGCTGGAGGCAAGCATAATACTCCTGCTTTGGAAAATCTCTCGGATGAGTACTTGGCACTGGCGAAGAGCGAAGTCGATCAGGAGCTGGCAGCACCCGAGGCCAAGGAAAAGTATGAGGTTTTTGCTGCCGAGTTTGATCAGGTCTGGGAACAGATCCAGGAGGAGATGAAGGAGTTGCAACAGATCGGCCTCGCAGCTCAATTCTCTGTAAGTCATGATGAGGTTGTTTCATTGATATCCATGCATATTTCGTGTCAGATTCCATGAGCAGTTTCCAACCGAGTTCCTTATTCAACTCTTTAGCATAAGCGCTCGCTGATGACAAAGCAGGCAGCCAAGGCTGGGAAGCTTGAGAAGCGTTTGGGCGTTACTCTTGGAGGATACCAGGCGCGTTCGCAGACTTTGGCAACACAACTGTTGACAAGCCACGAAGAGTTGTTGAGTTCAGAGTTGGAGCTATCCAGTTTCAAGAATCTCAGGATCATGGAGGAGGCTGCAGTGAGCACTCGTATGGAGGCACTAAACAAGGAAGTGGTACAGCTGAGCAGCCGCGAGTTGTTCTTGCAGCAAAAGTGGGATGGGCTGAACCGGGAGAGACAGGATGTTGTTCAGAGGATTGAAAAGCTTCACGTGTTGCAGCAGCAGAAGCAGCAAACAGAAGCATCGGCACCGTCGTCAACAGCAGAAACTGCATCGGCGCCAGCGGAAGCAACAACAGCAGCAGCAGCAGAGGGCGATGACGATGAAGAGGTCGGCCCCCAGCCTATGGTCGCGTAAACAACAAAATCCCATGTAACAATAATACACCAATTCTTTCACCATTACCTTGACTCGTGACAAGATCATGATAGCTCTATTCTTGAATTTTTCCGCTGTTTGTATTTACTTTCGCAGCAGCGAATGGTCGTGGTTTCTTGCGATGTGTAGCCATAGTTTTGATCCGGGGAAGATAACAAGGAACGTCGGGGGTAACGTTCAGTAAGGCGAATACTGTGATCTGATCAGGGGAACTGGGACAACGGATGATTCCTTTCGTAATCTCGCTTTACGTACACGCGTACACGCGAATGTGCACCAAAGCACCACTGCACCAATGACAGCGGAGATATTTGCAAAAGGAAGGTGCCCAGACCAGGAATACTAAGACCCAGGCCTACAAGATAATTATTACAAAGACTGCCCAAAACCAAAGCGGGGTCACACAGATCAGACACGTACACTTGCGCAATAGCGAAGGGCCCTTTTCCCCTCTCCTTCTTCATACTCTCTTTGTCTCTTTGCTTTTGTTCTTTTTGTGCACATTTTCAAATGTCACAGAAAAATGATCGTCTTCCTTTTTACGTCGTACTCCTTTTTATGTTATCATTATTGTATGGGCTGAATAAGCGTTGTGTCTCCTGATTGCACGGTGCAAGGTTGCAAGGCACAAGGTGGTGCAAGGGGGCGTAGGATCCGGGGAGACGGAAAGGGCGGGAGAAATAAAGATGAACAAAGAATCCCGGCGGTGGCGAAAGGAGCTGCAACGAAGGAAGAAGGTTAATGCAAGAGGTATTGTCAACAAAGGCGGGGGTAACCACAGCTCCGTCATGCAATTGCAATGGATGGGCTGAGAGCGGACTAAGTAAAGAAGCGACAAGGCATTTTCCAAACATGCATTATCGTTGACTGTTAACTATGCTCAGACACAGGAAAACAAGGAGGGGAAGGAAGCAAGGACGTGCGCGCAGACAGAAAGCGGAAAGAAAGATAGATGGTGTCACTCATGTAAGCAAACCAGACGAACAAAAAAATCCATATGCATCAACTAACACGACGCACACACCAAGCAGACAGAAAGACAGACAATCAGGCAGACGTGAAACAAAGAACACGGGATAAGTCAGCCAAAGCATGCAATGAGCAACAACCTCTATTTACGTTTCCAGGTTGTGTATTGCATTGTTCTTTAATCTAAGTCATTCTTGCATCACCGAGTCAGCGTGGAATGGCCCGCCGGACAATGCTTTTGCAGATGGTTGACAAAACAAATGGTAATGGCCAAACATGATTTCACGAGAGAGGGCTGGGATAGAAAAGAGTGAAGGCAACTTTGGGCAGGTGCCTCAGTATTGTTGGTATCAAGCAAGCAAGAAACGTGGGAGGTAGGTGCGAAAATAAACAAAGAAGGAAGGCGAATTATGCCTTGTGAGCAGCAGAGGGGACAGACAGATAGACAGTGAGCGAGTGTGGAAGAGGGGACAAAGGGGAGTGTGAGAGAAAGGGGAAGGGCGAGAAAAGAGAGGGGTGGGTCAGAAGGGTTGCATAGCAGGGCAGGGTTGTCATTTTGTGTTCATCTTTCCTTGTAAGAATGCGTGCTGTAGAGCTAGTAGTTTTTTTAGTGCGGTGCATTGGCAGGTGTGCCTGGTCTGTGTGCGGATGTGAATATGATTAGAGAGGCACCCTTCACTAGAAATAGATTGTTGAAAGACGGGACCTGGTTCTAAGCTCGTACATAGTCCAGGGACGGACTAAAATTGGAGGTACGAAGGGTTCAGATCAATCAATCAATTCAGACCCAGGGCCTTGTGGTGATTGTTGATCAATGGGCATACATCAATGATCCAGGAACATGCTCCATTGTACATATGCTTTCCTATACCTGCCGGTTGGGTGGACCATGGAAGTGCTCCCTTGTTCTTTATGTACTGATTGCAAGAGAATCAATTCAATAGTAAATGACAGATGACATGGTTAACCCTTTCGTTTTGTTTTCTTTGTTCTTCTCTTTTGTCTTTGCATCTTCTTCCTTCTTCTTCTTCTTCTTCTTCCTCCCTCTTCCTTCTTTCCTTCCTCGTCATTCTTTTCAGCCTCTTTCTTCTTCTCATTACTACTTCCACACTCCCTCTCTTCTCCTCTCCTCTCCATTACCCATTCTCATTCTCATCCTTCATCCTTCATCCTCGTCCTCATTTTCATCCGCGAATCAAGAGAGACATACCAGTTCTATTTTATATTTTTCCACGGCTCTCATACTATTTCTCATACCCGCACTCTCCCTTTTGTACAGGAAGAATTAAACCTTACACAATTCTCATCCAGCCTGGCATTATCATTTCTTTTTCTTCTTTGTTTCTGAACAACGGCTTTTTTATTTCTTCTCTTTCTTCGTCTCTCACTTCATTCATATTCCTTCTCCTACATACTCACGCATACATCCTTGGATCAGATCAATACCGTCCGAATCGAACATATACCACACGACCACACCACACCACCTTCAAACGACACACATACATATACCCATCCATAGAGCCATGCCCGCACTTCTCAACATCAGCGCTCAGACTGCAACAGTAACCACAACCTCAAACAACGGCGGATCCACTTTACCAGTTCCATCCGCACCTTCTCCCTCAACACCTCCACCTCTGCACCCTCGCCCCCACCTGTATTCTCAACATACCCGCCATCCAGGATGCTCACCTCAACAAACATCCACATCAACAACAACAACATCCCTCTCACCATCGCCCTTTGAGGTTGCGTCATTATCGCTCCCAGCTTCAGCATTACTCTCGTCGCCGTCTTCTTCCTTTCGATCTTCTTTCCCTTCTTCCTCGGCGGCGTCTTGTACAACACCTTCGCCAACTACTGTGGACCCATCAATTCCCCAGCCTACCACTGCGCTCTTACCGCCGCTCCCTCCTACATTCTCTACATCACTCCCGCTTCAGCTGCAACTTCAGCATCAACAAAGGGCACTGCCTCAGCAAAAACATACAAAAGAACAGCAAACCTGCGCACTCGCATCATCGCCCATGCAAACAGGCTTCTCGGCTTCACCCTCCGAAACTGGGAACCTATCAGGCTTGGTGTCAAACCTAAATGCTGCTTCTGGCAATAATGGACCAACAGCAACAACCACTCCAGATTCAACCGCTTCTTCCTCTGCTGCCTCCGCTACCTCCGACCTTGTCCAACACTGTCTCCTATTTCCAACCTATGCTACCCGTCATTCTCGATCAGGTAACAAAAAGTCTCCTTATATGCCGGCCTTACTTTTACGCCCAGAGGGGAGGAAAGAAACAGGGGATGTCAATCCCATGTATTCATAAAAGCAAGCGAGGCGAGCTCTATTAATTGGCAGTGTGGTTGTTGTTGTTCTATTTGCTTCTACGTTGTTTTTGTCTCTCTCGCACACTATCTTGCACCCCTGTATGAAACATCTACACGGTGTTTTAATAAACAGGTGAATGCTCAACCATAATCCGGGACTAACGCATTTTTTTCCCACCTCGATGTTTCTTTTCTGTCCGTAATTGGTCTGGCTATATTCCACTAGGGTCAAAGAATCCGGACGATTGGAACATTCGTGTGCGTGGATGGGCGTTCTCCAAGCGATCGAATCGCCGCAAGAGACTAGTCATGAGTACGTATCACCAGAATTTTTCTTACAGCCCAACCATTGACTGGACGTTGTTGACAAAAGGGCTACTTCGTGAGAAGAGTGTGTATGTGTGTTTGACAAGAAAAGGATGCTGCAGTTGCATTTTGCTCACAGAGACCAATCTGTGAGGGAGATTGAGAGCGTGACCACATTGGGATGAATTTGTGTTTCCACGAATCAGGTAGAAGCAGCAGCAGCAAAAGCGGAATGATATTACACTTACCCATATGTGATGCGATGTTGTGCGACAAGCCTTTGTGCCTGAGACATGAAACCTAGAATCTATATTATTTGTGATCAGTCGGATATGTCGGACATGCATAGTAATCAATCGCACTAATTTCACTTTTCACTTCAATACAAACTACTTAGGCATGGCACGAAAGATCGCTGGCGTTACAAAGGACAACAACAAGGTCTATGAGACACTCGAGTCTCGCTTCAGCATGTTCCTCGCAAGTAACACCCAGGGAGCACAGTTCATGGTCCAGTGTGTCGGCCTCGCCTCAACAACCCACATGGAACTCGCCGGCGGATCCGACAACATCGACGACCCCTCTGTCGATGTCCTCCTTGACGAGATCAAATCCTCCGAGTCCGAACCTGGACTTGTTCGTACCGAAGATGCTAATCAGGAACAGGCCGATTACTTTCAACTACAATCACCGGACCAAGACTCGAGCATAACAGGAGGATATGGATCAATACAACCTCCTCTCCAACATGCCGCCGTCACAGCATTAAAGTCGCAGTTGTCAGAACAGGTGCAAATGTCTATACAGGGTGAGCGGAGGAAGCAGCTTGAGGATGGCGCCCAACTTCATACCCCTGTGCATCACCTAGATGCAGGGGTCCAGGAGAGCATACAAATCGACGCATCGGATTCACCTCTTGTTTCTGAAGAGGGTCAGTCCCCTACCATGGCAGTCGGATCGGTCGAGACAGAGTCAAAGTTTTCAGCACGGCTCAGTCGAGGCACGGCCATGTTCAAGAATGTGGTCAGGAAAGTCAAGACTTCATCGGTTTACTCTAGCAACAACAGCGCCTCCACTGACTCGCTCAGGCTTCCCTCTGGCGCCACCACCGCCATCAATAACATTTCCGACTCTTCTTCCGCCGACGAGTTCGCCCGACCCATGGTCGTCACCCGCGCAGCCTCTGGAGCTAGTGTTCTGACTCAGGATATGACAAGGCAGAAGGATTTGGGCAGCGGAATGTTCCCTACTGTCCCAGTGGCTTCTCGGCCTGGCGGCCATTTCGATGGTACTCTTCAAATGAGCAGCAGTGAAGTTGAGGCCCATCGTCGCAAGGACGCTGCTACTGGACACCCTCGGCTCCTAAAGTTGCACGCCTACCATGCCGACATGCCCGACTTTTGCCACGGAGTTGTCAGCCTCATCGACCCCGAAGGCGTTTCTATCATCTCCGACATTGACGATACTATCAAGGAGACCAATGTTACTGCTGGAGCCAGGATTATCCTTCGCAACACATTCCTTAAGGACATGATGGAAGTTGAGGGAATGGCGTCGGTCTATAAGGGCTGGTGCGACCAAGGAGCGGCTATCCACTATGTCTCGAACTCGCCCTGGCAGTTGATCCCCAGTCTATTGGAGTTCTTCAAAACCTTCAAGTTTCCAGCAGGATCGGCACATTTGCGACTACACGACAACGTACTGAAGACCTACTTCATGGCGCCTGGAGAGAACAAGCGAAGGAGCATCCGTGAGATTTTGACTGATTTCCCAGACCGCAAGTTCATCCTTGTTGGCGACAGTGGTGAAATTGACATGGAGATGTAAGTTGCCACCAATTTATGCGAGCTTGTTTTCAGTACGGGCTGTCATAACCTTGAGATGCCTGGTATTTAAAAAGCTTTTCTACATCCCTTATCTCGAATAGCTACACGGATATGGCGCAGGAGTTCCCTGGACAGATTGTCAAGATCTTTATTCGGGACATTACGACGGCTCGACTCAAGGAGATGGTCTCAAAGATGCCGCCAACACGTAGCCTATCCTTCTCGTCGCTCCTCCTGCCCAAAACGCCTCTTGGATTCTTCGGCCGCCGGGGCAGCAACACCAACACGATCGGGAGCATCACAAGCAACACCAATGCATCCACATCAAACGTCGCCACAATGTCAAGCACCGACGAAGATTACGACAACGACGAAGACGATAATGACGAGGATATCGATAGCAACAATACTCTCTATCACAACAATAACGATACGACGGTCGAGTCTGGAATCCGTAGCGACCTGGATGAATTTAAGCTCGGGCGGCCTCGTTACCACCTTCACGGTGGACCCATGTCTCCAGGATTAGATCCCAGCAGACCTCTCACCCCACCCACCATGTCGTTGTCAACTACTCCCACCTCGTCCACGGCCTCATCTCCTCGTCTCCAACCCAAGCAAATCACTGCCACCGTCAAGGCAGTCTTCACATCCCCCTTCCGGCGTGCTTCGCCCAACAACAAACAAACCGCAGTAAATGGCTGGAATGCCCTCAAGAAGCGAGGCGGAAGCATGTCGCCTGCTTCGCCGCTCTCGGAGGGAGCCGGCCCCATGGCAGGATACCCATTCCCCCAAGTCGGCTCTGCAACTTCTTCATCAGTGTCTTCGATGAGCGGACACCAGCAACGGGCAAGGAGAAACGGCGGCGGTTATGATGAGGAGGACTACGGCCTGAACTCGGCCCTTTCGTACAACTCTGCTGCCTCTTCCAACCAAGCCCATCTCACTGGTGGCGCCGATGTCTTTGACGACCAGGATCACCAACACGTCATGCTTCAGCAACAACAGCAGCAGCAACAACGAACTCGCCAACGCACCTTTTCCTTCACACCCATCACAAACTCTCCCCCACGCTCACCCAAAATCCCCATCAGGCGCACGACAGAATTCTTTACCCGCCAAGAATATCACCCCCTCGGGATGGCCATGACCGCCACTAGTCCCTTTGACGGCCCAATGGACGACAACAACAACAACATTAGTAGCGCTGGGGTCGGCGGACAAGGACAAGGACGGGTCGCTGAGCCACAATCGTCATCGCCATCACTCTCGCCATCGTCGCCTTCGTCCCCTGTCGCGACTACCCCGACGTCGTTTATTGCCAACATTAAGAACCCACTCGAGGTCTGGCAAGAGCGGATCCAGCAATGTCGTCTACGATTGCCTAAAGGAGTATTGACGCTTTTCGAATCTGCTGAGGAACTGAAGCAGTGTGAGGTTGTTCAGGACGTCTTCAGGAAATTTGGAGGTGGCAGTAGTAGTGTGGCGGATGATGAACATGTTGATGGTGACTTTGCGTCTGAGGGTCAGTCCGAGTTCTTAGCGGAGGCTAGCAGGAGCATGAGTGTAAGGACCACATCTTTAACGACAGCAACAACCACAACAACCACTGCCATGTCGTCGTCATTTATGTCGAACCAGGAGTCGTTCTCGATGTCGACAATGAGTTTCAAAAGCGTCTCGGTGTCCTCATAGACAAACAACAATCATACTCTGCCAGATGTCGGCGGGATCTTGAAGAGCGTTGTGGCCAACTAGGTAGCTGGCCGCCACATGTAAAATTCCCTTCAAGAATTGTACATATTAAAGAAAAATAGAATTTTTATTATGAGGCACCATATATATAACCTCCGGTGCTCACCTTTATTTCCATCCGAACCGCTTGTTGGTTATCATACGTCTTGATGATACTCTCTTGCAACACGGGTCTCTTTCCAGTAGCCAGAAAGGCTTCCTTCCACCTCTCCAGATCCTGAACGTCGACAAGCACCTCTGTCAGCCAACGAGAACAGTCGACAATGAACTGGGCCATCTCCTCGCAGAGCCTGAATTTGTTAACGCCGATATCGACCTTGATCGAGAAATGGATCGGTGCCGGGGGGAAGGACGGGTGCTTGAGCACACAGAGTAAGGCCCGACATACTGGCTCTGTTAGAGACGAGCAATGTAGTTCGATGTGTTGGATCCGGGAAACGTCACCTAGAAGGAGAACCTGGTCGATGGCTGGACCGGTCCAGAAGGGTACGGAGTGGTTGCCGTTGGAGATCTTGAACTTTCTCAGGCGGTTCCCGTAGCTCTTGAGGATGGGTGGTAAAAGCGCCGGGTTGGGTTCTGAGGAGAGTAGTTCGAGGGCCGTTGCTGTGCCATCCTGTAGGTTCGATGTGAAGAGCTGGATGTGACCCCGGTAGGCTCGTAACACTTTTAGACTGGTCATGGTGCCCATTGTTGCGGCCACAGCACGGGCGGTCTCGAAGACTTCGCACAGTTCTGACAACTGGCAACGGACCCACAGTTCCTGGAGGCTTGGGTTCTTGAGAATGACGGTCGTCAAGGTCGAGAGGTGTTTTCCGATAGGGATGTGAAGCTCGGTCCGGATCTGGAGGGTGCGAAGGTTGGTCATGCTGGTCAGCAAGGGACTTGACGGATCGGATACCCAGAGGTCGACTGCTCCTGGTGATGCAACACTTCCCTTCTCGTGTCGGACAAGGATGCGATTCAGGGGTCCAGACTGGAGCGACAGCCTTTCTAGAACAGAGGCGGTGCCGAAGGCGTTCGTGATGGCCATGTAAGCCTCGGGGAGATCAGTGCACACGATGGACAGGTCTAGTAGCATCTGACTGTGCCGGATCAGATCTAACAGTCTTGGCCCATCCTTCTTCCAGTTGAGCTGATCCGAGATCTCGAGGCGCCGCAGATCCGTCATCCTGGCTGAGAAGCTGGTGTCGGAAAAGAAGCCTCTGTAGGCGGACAAGATGAACGTGTGCAACTTGGCATCGATCATCAACTCCCAGAGCGGGTTCGACACCTTAGTCCTCCCAAACATGGTGGTCATCGATGACGCGTTTCTGCACGATAGGTCCAGGTAGTGCAAGTTAGATCGATGGACAGTATCCCGAAGCGCCTTGAGATCGTTGACAGTCGTTTCCCAAGTCAGGGCCACCTTCAGCTCATGGATGAATCGTCCGCGTTCCATGGCCCGATAAAACTGTCCTGCGATGATACTGCTCGACAGCGAGATCTCGACCCTGCCTATATGCTCCTCAAAAGATCCACCATTGACCTGGACAAGGTCGGTCAGCTCCTTCATGGCGGCATTGTTGTAGGATGAGCGGTAATGGTCAAGACAGACCCACTTGACATGTCCTTCCGAGGTCACGGTCCGGTAGAGGTTGCCCAGCACCTGGAAGGAATCTTTGTTCTTCAGGAACGTTCCCAGTCGTCGCAAATCCGCCCCCTCCAATGCCTCCAATCCATCGATATAGGTTCGGCCCTTGTCGGTATCCTGTGCGAGACCCCCTTTGCGCGGATTCTGAGCCGTCGACAGTGACTGGAGATAGTTGATCGCCTGGTTGACGCTGGGCTCGATGTTGAAGGAAAAGTGATTGAGTGAATCCTTGAGCTGGTCGACACTGGCCGTCATTCTGAGTGGGACCAGCGCAGGGACGGTCAGCCCCGCAACCATGGCTCCGTACTTGATCATGTTGAGCATATCCAGGATATAGGGTCCATATCGACGGAAGAACTCGGTAGGCGTCTCAATATCGTACCCTTCATGCTTGGCCAGATGGATGTGATGCTGCTGCGTGTTGCCGCTGGGGTTCATGTTGCTATTATTTTGACACAGGCGAGTATGCTCCCCACACTCACACAAAAAGAACAGCCGGAACTTATTCTGCACCAACCGAATCGGATCCCACCTTGCAGGGTCCTTGGGGAGCACAATAAATAGCCGCGGAATAGGATACTCATGTAGCTCATAGTTTTGGACCAAAATCGCTTGAACCCGGCTCTGGATGACCGCCAATCGATCAAGAGCCTGCCGCTGCATCTGGACCATACTCTGCTGCATCTCAAACATCTGCTGCTGCAGATCGGCGTTCTTGGCCATCTCGCCCTCGAGTGCTGTGAGATGGGTCCGGAAGTCGTTTCGGATAACGTTGGTGTCCTCAGTTTGCCCGCTCCGAACTGCTTGGACAAAGCTCTCATACAAGGCGACTGAGGTCCAGAACTCCTCCTTCACGCTGGCGGAAATGTTGGGCGCCTCCAGGATGGATGCTCGTCGAAGGAGCTCTCCTGTCTTTGACGAGTCGTATTGAGTCGTGGTTGTGATGGCGGGGGCAGTGGTTGTGGTGGTTGAGGGAGTGGAGGGTGTTGGCTGCTGAGATGAAGTCCGGCTTGGGGTATTTGGGTGAAGAGCGGGTGAAGGCAGAGAAGAAAGGGCGGGGGAAGGCGAGGGTGAAGGGGCAGGAGTGTTCTCGGTAACGACTTGGATGATACATCCTGGTTGATACTCGATCCTCAACGGAAGTAATCTGTCATGACAAAAAGTAATCGAAAGAAATATGTGGAGGGTGGCATTCGCCGTTAATCATTAGTCCAGGTCATAAGCGCGCCATTATTTTTGCTGTGCATTTGAGTAGCACATTCCGAATAGATAATCCGTACCTGTTCCCTTCATCGTCAGACATCATGCCGACCATGCGTTTTCCGTTAAGGAGTCGAGTTACGCCCGGAAACATATCTTGGATGTCATTGAAGAGGATGAACGACAGACCTTGTGTCCTTTCGGTGCCTGGGAGGACTCGGATTTCGAAGGTGTCCGACCCAGAGGAGAATTCTTGCCAGTCCCCTTTCGATACCGTCATTTCGGTGTATGGTGGGTATGTTAAGTGTATGGAGAAAAAAGAAGAGGACGAAAGATGGTGGATGGATGGACGGGGGTTGTTTTGGGAAGGAAGTAAGAACGAAACGAGGAAAAAGAAGAGAGATGACAAAGATATAGTCTTTGGGGGGAGGGAAGGGGAGGCGCAGGAGGGAGAGACAGAAAGGGAAAGGAAGGGAATGCAAATGGCAAGGTTAAGCATCCACGCATCTGACGTGCAGGAAAAGAAGATGGACACAAAAATGAAAACTCAAAAAAACGGCGATGGATGAGTGAGAGCACTTCTGTGATCTTTGGCGGAATTGCAAGCAAAGAGTGCATGATGGCAAAATGCTCACATGCAATTAACCAATGGCCATCGTGTCAAAGAAATAGACCGATTGAATTTTATCCATCTACACAGTCAAAACAAACACAACTTGGCTGTTTTATTTATCTTTACTCATCTTCGTTCCAGTAGCCCTTCTTGTCCAGCTGACTCCAGCAGCAGTTCGCAATGCCTCAGCTGGTACACCATCTCCTTGGTAGTAGAAGTAGTAGCACCATCCATCCCCACCACAGCAGCAACATGCTTCGTTGATCCCGCCAACTCTGCTTTCCACATCACGAGCATCTCGCTCTAATTGACTCCCTGATGCTGCAAACCAACGTCGACGCTTCCCTTCACTTCACTTTTGCTACCACCAAGTCTTTTCCAGAGGAATAGTCCAGTCAATGTCCCAACTGTTGACCAGGGCCTGCACATCCATCGTTCCTATGCGGAATCTCCTCAAATCCTTCAACCGTGTCAAAAGACAAAGCCCGCCATCGATGTTCAAGAAGGACGCCAGTTCCAGTCCATAGACTCTCAACGGCTGGGGCAGCCACAACTCACAGATCCAGTCATCTTGTAGTCGCGGATACACTCGAGGGATGTAGCCAAACGTCCTTGTGCCGCTGCAGGGTCCGCATTGTAATTAGCAGTGGACATGTGTAGGGTGCGTGAGTAAGCCGATACCCGGGGTGTATCGCCCAGTCTGCCGGTTTTCAGAGACAAAACCGCCGTGGTCGAATGAAAAACTTCCATGTAGTAACTAGTGTATCTTGTACTAGTGGCCTTAAGCTCCAGTAGATGTGGCAGTCGACATAGTATATCATGAAAATATCCCGTATGACCCATGAACTCCATAATGGCGAAGTTACTTGGCTTGGCTAAAAGCATCCTGTACAGACGCGACCCAGCCCTTGGCCATGAAGAGTCCATTCTGTTGCATGCGGGCAGATATCCATGATGGCCGCAAATCGTCAAAGGCACCAACCTTGTCCGCGACAAGGATTGAAAATTAGCGTCGTGCCCAAGGACTCAGGTGCACGTACAGATCAGCGACGTCGTACTCCGTAGCGGTGTCGACTTTCCTGTGCACGACAACGTTCAGACTCTGCATCTCCGGGCTGATGGACAACAGGGTCTCCAATCACGTTTTTGAAAGCTGAACGTTTATGAGGGTCAGACTTTGGTGGCGCAGAGAGAAAGTAGTCATTCCTGAGTCGGTGGACTTGTTGCTGTTGTTTGTTGGCGTCGATCCTGCAAGCCAAGGTTCCGAAAGAACGGTCGTTCCTGCAGACTCCAAGTGGAGCGTCACAAGTCGAGGGCTGGCCGCAAAAAAGTTGCGCCATCGCAAACTCACAATTCCCTAGCGGCCGAACCGTCAAGGAGGTGCTTGCCGACAGGTAGAGTAAAGAAGAGGAAAGTTAAGACTGGGTTTGAGAAATGAAAATACTCTGTTGACCTAGGTCTTCGAAAGTCCACTACCTCTCGTCTTCTCCACTGCCACCTTCCGTCGCAGGGTCCTTTGCATGATTATGCAACGCATTCGCCATCGCCGCTTTCGCTCGTAGGCAAGTGATAGACCAATTCGTCTCGTCCGAGAAATACTGTCAGTCTTGCTGAAAGTAACAATAGAGGTGAGTTGCCCTATTCACTCGTTCCTCGGAGATGGTCCGAGGTTTGTTTGGGGTCGGGTTGCTGTGTCAGAGGACCTCGCGCACAATACGGTGTTGCTGGAGTATGTACCCGGAACAGCACACACGCACAACAGACAAGCGGATAGTTTTGTCGTCAACATGATTGAGGATGTGTTCCAAGATCTCAGGGATGTCAAAGGGACTTGCTGTGAGAACGAGAGAGGTCATAGTTGCTAGTGTATCGATGCCAGGGGGCTGAAGGTCGACATGATGGTTTAGGAGGTTGTGCAGACAAGACAGACGATAAAGGGGAAGGAAGGAAGGGGGGAGAGGGGGAGCCAAGACAGCTAACAGGGCTTAGTGACGTTGGGAGTCTAGACCGCCTTGACCACTGACGATTGAGAGACCGATTTGGCACGAGAGGCTCCCTTCGTCCAAAAAAGGGAGATTGTGTCCCAGCCTCTCGTCAGCAAAATGTGGACGAGGTGATTTGTGAACAAGGTTGGTGGCGTTCAAGGGCTTCTTTAATCCAATCAATGGAAGGAAAAAGAGGATTCACATTGTCAATGCATCCTATCTATTCTGAAGGAGGCAAGCAGCTATTCACCTCTGCTGTTTATTTATACTGGAGAGTACTCCCAGGCATGCCGAAGAGTCGAGGGGTGTGGTGCATTGCCTGCAATAGAACTTTGCAAAAGGGGAAAAAGAACTAACACGCACTTTACCCCCACAGGTCCCCCCTTACAACAAAATACCTCTTTTTCCTTCTCTTCTTTTTTGCATATCCAAGGGACATCCATGGTGCAGTGCGTTCATTCCCTCCCTTCAGCAGCATCAAAATCAAAAACAAAACAAAAACGTAACAACGAGAGCAGCTCACACCACTGCATGTGCGATCCATTTTGTTGACATGGAGAGTAAACACGGTCTGTGGTCAAGAAAATAAGCGGTGGTCTCGTTACGTCCAAGAATACTAACAAGAGCGTCAAAAATCTCTCTGTCGTTGACGTTGGGTTGGATACCACTCAGTGAGAGCCATTGGGCTATGTGACATGGAGAAGTTCTGACATTTGAGAGGATGGTATTTTTCGCCTATTTCTGTCTAGTTTCCATTGCGGACGAAACGGCTTGGTTTGTGATAGATATGCGATAAGCAGACAGTCGATCCTTACATCAAGTATCTCAGAAGGGGTGTTCGAAAAGTACCTGACCATTCCAATGAATATTGAATACGGACTCAATCGGCAAGTGCCGAAGATTCACTGACTGAGGCAGTGCATGGCCAAGCTAATCGATCTGCCTACATACAGAGAGTACCTATAAAAAGGATCTTCTCCTCGTTCTTGTCTCCCACTCAATTTTACTTCTGTTTCCGCCCTACCCCTTCTTTTCTTTTTTCTCTCTTCTCACTTTCTTCGCACACCCCATCAAACAAAACACACAGACTCCACAAAATGCTTCGGAAATCCGCCCTGTGGATCGCTGCACTTCAGCTCGTAGCCTTGGTCGCCTATGCCCATGTCGATCTCATCGCTCCCTGCCCCCGGTACTCATCCGCGCCTGGATGCCCTCCTCCACCTCGCGGCCAGTCGATCGACTACAATACCAACGCACCCATCAGCAGTAACGGAATTAACATCCAACCTCTTTGCAAGCACTCCGTCCCATATGCAAAGCGCAAGGTCTACAAGGCAGGCGAATCGATATCTACAGGATACGGCATCGGCTCTTCGCATGGAGGAGGACATTGCCAGTGGGCTCTCTCTTACGACCGTGAGAAAACATGGGTTGTTATCCAGACCGAGATCCGGACTTGTCTTCAAGGCACCGTTACTGGCCAGAACGTCAACATCCCAGTGACGATCCCCATTGATGCTCCTTCAGGTGAAGTGACATTTATGTGGGCATGGATCAACGCGGTGGGAGATCGTGAATTTTATTCCAATTGCGCGGACATTCAAGTGGACGGAAGGGATGGCGGTTCTATCTCAGGCGTTGAACTTCTCCTATCCAACTACAACACCACCTATGGTCTCATCCCCGAGTTTCCCAATGCCACCGATCCTGATGACCATGAGCTCTTTGACGCAAGGAAACCCATCACCATCTCCGTCAAAGGTTCAGGGTCTGGTGCCACATCAACCCCTGGTCCTTCACCCTCGTCTAAACCAAATAAGAATGCAGCCGGCAGAGGGAGGCGCCGATTGCAGTCTACTTTGTTGTTTATTTCGACATTCTTCGTATTTATACCACTGTCCATGTAAATAAACTGCGTTTATATACCAAACAGACCAGGAGGAACTCAGCTCCTCAACACACGCCCAATCTCCTTCTCTGGCGACTGACCAAATCCAAATCCACAGACGAGGAACATCCCTTGGCAAGTAGCGTGTCCTCTCTACCTTTATTTCCTTGCGCAGCGCCCAACTCCAGCTTGCGACAACTTTGAGCCATTTTTTCTTTCCTCCTTAACTTTTCAAGGTTGTCGGTCCCGGTCATCCAATCCAAGTCCCATCGGTAAATCGCAATGTCGAGATCAGACATTGCCATGAGGGATCTCCTTACGTCTGCGAGTCGAGCCAGTAGACACCTTCTTCCGTCGAAACTCATGCGCATTGGAAAATACTCCTTCTGACCAAACGCTCTATACCCCTCGAGTCCACATATCACCAGCTCCTGAAGGCGGGGGTAGACGGTCGAGATGTATCCAAACACGATCCGAGAGACGACGGCATCGTCATCAGTGCCAAAGAAGGCCATCTGAAGCGTCAACAGGTTGCGATATTGCCAGACCTTTCCGTAGTCTTTGTCCAGGATACTTCCCCGAGGCGGAAACTTGGGTCGAAAAAAAATGTCGAGCCTTGAAGGACAAATGCTGGACCGCGGACAAACATGACCTGGCGATCCGGTCCTGGAAGACTCTCCTTCCGTCACATTTGACCACTATTCAAGCGAGAATGGACAACGGTCCTTTAGGGGTTTAATATATAAGACATTTATTATTCATGATCTGAACATTGACCACATCGACTTCTTGGTGGGCAAGGGAGGGAATATAGATCCCATGCTGCGCTCGGGTGAGCGCTCGAGCTCGCGACTCAGAGACAGTTTCTGAAGGCTAGGAAGGCATTCATACTCGCCCTCGTCGATCGCCTCCACTCTACTCTTGACCTCCCGCAACAGCCCTGTCGACTCGAGGTCCTTCAGCAACTCGATATCATGCGACCATGAGCCTGACAGTGGCACGACGGGGGTGTTCTGTAGCCTGATCGCCTCCACTTGTGCCTCGCGATTCAATCGATCCTCCCACTTAGACATAATGGCACGACGTGCGCACTTGTCTTGCAAATTTCGCCCAGCGCTGTAGATCCAATTGAGTTCGGAGAGGTCGCACGAGATACCATCAAAGTCAACACGAAGGCGTTCCAGATACCGCAGTGACGACAGCAGAGGCAAACCGCCAAATAAATGTTCCGATATATGGGTCCGGAACGAGAACACTCCTGGGAATATCGAGCAGGCGTAAGGCTCCTCGATGTGGAGATCTCTCAAATGTGGCGTCACCTTGGAGATGTAGCTGAACAGCGTCCTTGATAAATAACCAAGAAGGACCTGTCGCTCGTGATTGCCATGGAGCTCGTAGCCGCCATGGCTGTGGACTTGAAGGTGGACCACTTGTAGGTTTCGGCACACCCAGACGCCAGGACGAAAAGTAGGCCTCTCTCTTCCCTCAACAGGCTCCGGGAATACGCTGTCGTAGTAAGCCTTAGCCCTGCAGTGGACGTCCATAAGTTCAATCAGGTATGGGACCTTGAGGGTTTTGAGGTGTCGAAGGCCGGGAGACTCACAGAGCAGACGGTGGAGGGGTGTTGATGAGTAAAAGTGGTCGCCTTCCTTCCAACCATCGGAATGACAATGCGGTAGGTAGTGCCAAAGGACGTTTAGGCTAGTCAGTACACTCGGCTGCTCTGTTATGCTCCTGACAATACCGGGTGTGAGGTTGTAGCTCCAGAGTGTCCGTTCCGATCCATTGGGGCAGAGGGCGTACAGCATATCGTCGAGATCGTCTTCCGAAGGGATCTCCCCCTGAACTGAGTAGTGGAACTTGTGTAGTGCGAAGGGTTGCGACCTCAGGTGCTGGAAGAGGCTTGACCATTCCCAAGTGCTGCCGCTTGGACCTGTGATTCCGATGAGTTTGAGTTCCCTGAGTTGTGGGGTCCTCGCGACTAGTTGTTCGAGCCAGGATTGCGACAGCTTGACGTTCTCCAGCACGAACGATTTCAATGGCAAGGACTCCAATCCAACTTCCCGTTCCTGTGGCGTCCAGGTTCCCTGAATACTCAGTAGAGCACGGCTGCCGGCATGGAGGACCTCGAGGTGTGGACAGATTGTAAGAATCCTGCCAATGTCAAGGCTGCTGGTCGAGTAGCGATGAATCTTGAGGGTCGTCAACGTGGAAGGGAATGCCAGTTGGTTGAGGGATTCGTCGCTGAGGTGGTAGTCGCTAAACAATTCGACATGTTGGAGAGGGCTGTAGATCTGGAATGGGTGTTTTCTGGAGCCATTGTCTCCTCGGGTAGCACTGTGAGGCCACTTTCTCCGCTTTGACGAGGGATTCGAGTATCGTTTCTCGATTCCATTGAGGGACTTGATGAGCTCTGGCCAGGTGTTTTCGCAATAGTGATCGCATCTCCAGACAAGTCGTCCTGCTCCTGGTAACCTTGTTAGGGCCTTAGTGGCATCGTCTGCAAACCACTTGAAATCCCAAGACAGCTCTCTCGAGACTCGGTGGCGGTTGAGGAAGAACCAATTGCGGCAGACGAGGATGACGGTCTTGTGGAGGGTTTCCTGGGAGACAAAGGAAAAGACCATGTCAAGCAGCTCAGGGATACTTAGAAAGGTAGTGGTGGCTCGAACGTGTAGGGGTGACCATTGAGACAGAGACTGAGACATGATATGCCTCTCTCTCGAGGGTAATATGAAGGGAACCGGAGAGGACGAGTGACTTGTGTGCAGTGGGAGCACAGTGTGCGAGGCAGAAAGTAGCATGCTTTTTGGAAATGGGTGGGGGGTTGATGGGGTTTGAAGTTAAAAGGGATGATGGAGGAATAAGAAGAGAAGTGAAAAATGGGTGTGCCCTTGTTCGCCTTGTTCGCCTTGTTCGCCTTGTTCACCCTTGTTCGCCTTGTCCGCCTTGTTCGCCTTGTCCTTGCACGTTAGCACTCTGTCCTTGTACCGTGCATTAGACTCTGTCCCCGTGCTAAGCCAGCCAGCCCATGATCAGGGTTGGACCACTCATCTTGATTGCTTGTGTGCTTGTGCGCAATTATTGAATGTAAAACAAGTTTGCGATGGGACATAGTTTGGCCAATTAAACCGCTGGCGCACTGGTTGTTGTTGCTGCGAAAGAAACAGGCGACCAGACTTGTGGGATGTATACAGCAACATGAGCTGCCGGAAAAGAGACAAGGCAGCAATGAGATCCGGGCTGGATACCCGTCCAGAGCCCACCCCTCAACCCCCAGTTCCATGCTTTATGCTTTGCCATGTCCCTACAATGATCAGTGTTCCTTTTTTTCCCTTTTCTTGTCTTGTCTTGTTCTAAAAAACATTCCTTCAATTGCTTGTCTCTTATCCCCTCAAATATGCAATATGACTGCCGTCCATGCCTTCTCTTGATAACAATGCCCTCGTCCTAAAAGCTAGGAGGTGCCAACACTAGTGTTAGCATTGTCTACTGCCCTTTCTTCTATTTTTAGTTTTTCTTTGATTCTTCTCCACACATTTGAAACACTCCACACAGTTCATCCTAATGCAGCCCACATTCCTTAAGTCCAGCGTACTCCAAAGAAACAGCGGGCGTCTCTCAAGCTACAAGTCCTTCGCTGTCTCTCTCCATTCGACATTCCCGAGGTTGTTGTCCAGGTCTTTTCTCTGGACGAGAACACCCTCTACATGTCTGTCATGCCGGTCTGTCGCCTCTAGCACCAGATGAGCTGTGATCGTCTTTATCATCGCGGCCTAGCCTGGGACTGGACCTGGGGACCCACTAAGCTAGAAAAGATCTTGACTAAGCGATAAAGCATAAGTCGCCTCTACTGCCACGGCCTTAGCTATGACGATGAAGGTAACACTTGCTGCACCAGTTCCATCAAGCGAACGATGGTCAAGCTACAAGCCAAATACGAGCAGCTCCTCCAGCACAACAGCAGTGCGATCTTAATGTTCCGTCCCCTCCTTGAAGTGGACCTGAACGATATCCTTCTCTCAGTGGACATGACCAGCCAGTTTAGACTCCCTGCGACCTTGACCAGCCTGAAGATTGCAGTCGGGGTATTTTCCGCTTGCATGGTTCGGATTGACCACATTTCGGCCGACCGCCCCCTGCTTTCAGAGGTCATTCATGTCAGCAAACTCAATGTCCTGGCCATTGATAGTTCCTGGGTTCCTGCCAGCTACGACCGACAATGACCCTTCTGAATCCAAAAACTGGTCATCAAGAATACCAAGCTTCACCAGTTCCGCCTTGAGGATCTGTTAACTCCCACCCGGATCTGCAGGAACTCAAGCTTCTCGGCCTGGCGGGGCGCGACGGTCAGCTTCTTTACTCATATGATACGCAGCCTGGCGACGCCCAATACAACTGGACCCATCTATTTGAGCACTGTGATGGATAGGTGCGTTTCTCTCTATGAGTTCGCTTCCTTTTCTTTTTATTTAACGAGACAGTGCCCTCCTCTAGGCAATAAAGCACTAGCTGCAGACCAATCCACCTCAGCACATCAAGAGTTTCCCCATTACCCTCTGCGCCTTCTACTTCTCTGTCTGTAGCTAAGCCTAGCTAGCCCGCGTTGAGGTCATGGAGGAGCATCAGGTCTGCCGAAAAACGATCGACGTCTGCCCCAAGGCCTTAGAATGGTCTCTTCTTCCAGTCGAAGTTACACCAGGACTAATTTAAGAAATGGTCTTCCTGCCAAACATTATCACCACACTGGAGATTGTCACCGGGGGCTCTGGTGCAGGGTCTCAACAGCAAGGACGCCCACTCCAGCAAGGCTGGCCTGCACCTGACCCATCAATACCTCTGTGAGTCGCCTCACCACGTCCACCTCAAGATTATCCAGGCAGCCATTATCTTTGAGCTCCTGGACTTGTACAACCGAGCGCAATACGAAGATCTCAACCTCAGAGGCAATCGCAAGTGAAAGGCCTGGGCTTGTCTCAACCTTGAGACTCTTCAAATCCAAACCCACGTTCATACCTCCTATCTGATCTGGCCCGTGCAGGATCATCTTTTGATACATTTCGGCAGTCTGTCCAAACCTTCAAGAGCTGAGGATCTACGTGCCGAGCCACTGCAGGGGCAATTAGAGCACCCACATCTACCAGCCACAACTGTTTCATCAGCCGGATGGTAGCCTTTGTTTTCTCCCTAGATTGGATCGGTTGAGGAAGCCGAAGGTGATTTACGGTGACGAGGAGACGCGAAGCATTAACTGTCAGGAGTAGAGGCACAACTGGATATCTTCTTCGGGATATCGAAACAAGGACAGAACGAGACGATTGAAGACGATGGCAAACTGGGCATTGCAGCTCGAGGCGGAGGAGACGCTGGAGTGGCGATTCTTTCACCAGACTAAGCCATCGACGGTAACAGGGGATGTTCTGGCTGACCAACTTCGGAACCTAGGGTTGCTGTGGTGGAGGAGATGGACCGATCGGGCCGCCGATGCCTCCCATTACTTAAGAGAGTGTCCTTCCACGATGCGGTTAGAGAGCGTCGACCCGACACAGCACTCCGAATGATAAAACAACGTCTTTCAGCTGGACTGAAACTTGATCCAGGCACCATCAGTACAATAACCTTGACGGTCTCAGTTACGCCACTTTGGTTCTATTCAGGAGTGGCCACTTCTATATTGCTCTGAGGTTGCTCATACCACTCTGCTAGCCACGTGGCACAATACTGGTTCCCTGGCCGGCCCGGGTGCACTCTCAGACCTCTCTCTTTCGTCTTTCTCATTCTTTGTTGTTTTTGTTTTTGTTTTTGCACTGCCCATATCCATTCATGTTTGTCTGCGCCCATTCAATTCAATCATATACACTTTGTCTTTTCGCCTTCATTTTTTTCGTTCCCTCTTCCTTTGTCAAACTCATCCCCAAACATCCCATGCCTCCTTTCCACCAATGCGATTCTCATTCCTCAAAAAGAAGCATCCCTCCTTCAAGAAGCTACCCATCACCTCTCCACCCGAACTCATCCAGCTGCCCATCGCACCGAGTCCACTAGCCATCCCAGAGATCTTGGAACGAATCTTTTCGTATGTCGACGACTTTACTCTCCGTAGGACCGTGGTCCTAGTTTGTCGGCTGTGGCTCCAGATGAACCAACACCTTGTCCTCCGAGAACTCGTCTGGGATATCCATGTGCCTGTCCAACACATCGACAAGACTCTGGCCAAGCTGGGCGATACTGGCCGGTTGAAGTGGTTCTGTGATTGGGGGATGCCTACGGAGGCCAGCTGGGATAAACTCATCCGGACCTTGCTTCACTTACAGAGCTCCCCGGATCAGCCAAGCAGTACTTCGTTGCAGAGGTTGCCCGGACAGTTTAATAACTCCCTTCGTGAGTTGGAGTTCAGGACCAGCACATTCAAAACAAGAGGCCTCTTCGACACCATTCCCTTCCCGCCGGCGCTGACCAGTCTCAAGTTCACCGTCCAAGAAGGCAGCTGCAACTTTTCCCTCGGTCGTCTTCTAGAGGCTTGCCCTCTGCTCGAGGAATTCCATGGAGAGGTCGTTACGAAATATCTGTTTCTTCTTGGATCCTTGGTTCCCTCTGACGTCAAAGGGCCTCAGCGTCGATTCTTGCCACTTCGATCTTTGGTCCTCAGGAACGCGACTTTTCCTCAATCCTCACTTGAGGCGTTGCTGTTAGTGACTCCTCGGATCCAGGAGCTCAAGTTAATCAGCCTTCAAGCTATCACAGCGCAGGGACCCAATATGGCCACAAACAAGTACTCCCGAACAAATCTCGTCCAGCATATCCAGTCCCTCTCCATCATGCTCCAATCTTTCCATTTTTCGGTGTTTAACCAAGGGATCGACGGGCCTGAAGCCGACGAGATGCTGACTCCTCTGAGCCCGTTGGAGACTGGGCGGTCGCTTTGGGGAGACGGTCTGACGCCTACGCTGATGAGGAAACTGGACGAAGGAACCAACTTTGTCACCACCCTCGAACTCTACTGGCGACATACGGACGAGTGCAGTACATCCTCCTGGCTCCTTCATAGGTTCATGTGTCGCTCTCGCCACCTCTTGCACGTCAGGACCACCAATATCGCCTTCCAGTTCGAGCATTTGGACCTTCACCGCCGCGCCCCAACAAATGGCTCCTCTGACACCTCTTCTTTCCTGACTGGAGTGTGGGCATGTACGAATCTGCGGACCCTTCGTCTGGAGTTGCACGGACACAACCAGTCCCAGCTAACGCATCCTACCAACACCAGGATCGTCTTTGGCTATCTTTCGACCGTGTGTCCACGCCTCCAGGATCTTCAGCTTGTCATCTCCAAGATGTGCAAGACTCGAACGGGAGAACTTTATATCAACACTCCAACCATGCGACTCCAAGGAGGATTCATTCTATTAACGAGACTCAAGTACCTGGAACGACTAAATATCAACTTTATCCAACCCACCGAGAGCGAAAGAACCCACGTCAACTGGATGGTCCCCTCTGGACGGACAGCCGAATTCCGGAAAAAGAGAAGGGTGATGATGGCAGGCTGGGAGTTGATCAAAAAGGAACAGGTCGCGCTCAAGGACCCAGCAGAAATTACACGACTGGCGTTGATGGACAAGGATGTCCTCCGATGGGGCGAACTCGAGATCAAGACGAAGCGCGAGCTGTGGCGTCTTGGTTTGTTGTTGGAGGTGAAGAAGGTTTTGGAGCAGATGGATTTTGACGGCTTTGAGTGTTGGCCTTTGCTTCATAGAGTGTCTTTGAACGGTGGGTTTGAGCAAGGCCCCGAAGCCTGTGTGAAAACCCTGTTCGTCCAACCCTAGAGCCGATAAATAAGTAGAATAAAAAAGTGGGGCCTTTCTAGTTCTTCCTCGAATCCATCCCTTCACTTTATGTGGTTGGAATCTCATTCCAACATCACGGAGTGAAGGTCTGGGTTTTTTTGGATGGGTACCTGGCAGACCTGATTTTTTTGTCCTCAAATGGCAGGTTATGGGTTTAGACATTGTCCTCAGCGCATCAAATATAATCTCTCGCCCAGAACCCTTATATTGCTTCGCTTTATTTCTTCTTCAACCAAGGATCCGCTGCAGCTCCCTCTCAGGCTGACGACCAAACTCACTGCCGCAATCGATAGACAGCCTGCTCAATAAAGGCCAGCATCTAGACCCCCCAACCCCAACCACATCCACAGCATCCAACTCCTCTAGTCTTGTCGCCACATCCTGCAACCGACCGAGGTATCTCAACTCGAGACCATCCTCTCTGTTCTTTCGACCCCCCGCCGTTAACTCGTCCACATCCATCAACTCCCTCTCCTCCAAAAGCTCACCATACCAATTCGATATCTCCAGGACTCGTACATACCTCCTAACGCCAACAAATCCCGACCGAACCATCCAATCCAAATCGACCCTCTCACACCCAATCTCCTTCAATCCTGACCCGATCTGCAAACGCTCCAAATGCTCTAGTCGACTGAGGAGACAGAGGCCTCCTTTGAGGTCCAGCCACGTTGACCGTGCTTCGTCAACGTCGTCCTCACTTGACTCGGGACGATATATAGTAAGCTCCTTGAGTTCTGAGCAAACCCTGGATATGTAGCCGAAAATCACCCTGGACTGGACCAAAACCAAACTCGACTCTCTAGAACCCCAGCCAAAAGTCACCTGGAGACTTCTCAAACGCCGACAAGCCCAAACTGCTGCTGCTGCTGCTGCTCCAGAAGGCGATGGGACGGTGTCTGTTCCTGGTGTTGGGGTCACCGCTGGTTCCGTGGATGGTGTGGTGAGAAGCCCGTGTATGTCGAGCTCTGCCACAGGAAGAATGATATTGCGTGCACGCAAGTGAAGCAAGTGAGGTGCCTGGCAGAGATATCGATGAAGTACACTTTGAGTGGAGCGCTCGGAGTGGCTATAGCATACCAACTCGAGAGTGGTGACGTGATTGGGCTGATCCTGAAGGACCATCATCATGCTCAACGGCAAGTCAAGGGTGTCAACAGTCCATTCAGATGATACGGGACACACTCGAAGCGACTTGGAGAACCCAGAGATGGCAGGAAGCCCATCCTCAAACGAAAGGTGAAATGACTCTAGTCTGTAAGGAAGGGCGACGACATGCTGGTAAAAGTGGGCCTGATCGTACGCGATGCCTCTATCCCAATATAGTGATTCCGAACGCTGTAGCTGCATAGAGGTGCACTTTAGTCTCCGGAGTCTCGGGGTCATGGTGAGAAATCGCTCGAAGCCTGCTTGATGAACACTGGCATTCCAGAGGACAAGCGTCTGGAGTTGCAGCTGTATTGGCGGATGGGCCCCACCGACCGCTTGCTGTGCTGTCGATACCCACTCTCCAACCGTTTCTAGAAAACCTGTAGTCTCCAGATGGACGACTTCCAGGCCGAGACAATCCCGAAACAGCGGCTCGACATCAATAGTGCAGTCGCGGGACAGAAACAGTTTCAGGCAGGTCAAAGAACCCAGGTACTTGTGGATCCGTGGAAGGCAATTCGCGATATCGACGCTCCCACTCAGTTCAAGTTGGAGCAGAGGGCTATCCAGCATGAGTCGCCTCATGGAATGGCCTTGGCCCCGTTGACGTCTATTGTAGTCCCGGCTCAAAGCAGACTGAAGCTTCGTCCACTGTTCCATGGCAAGATCCCCGTTGGTCCCATGAGCATGCCACAGCAGTCGTCCTGCTCCCGGTATCCCAGCCAGCACTTTGCTCAACTCCTTGTCCTTGCGTGCGTCGTCCCAAGCAACGTCTCTGATAAAGCGGTCTCGAATCGCTTGATACCACGCTCGACAAACAGGCGCAACGGTCGTGCGAAGAGTGTCGCTGTTGAAGTGCGAAAAAATCATGAGGAGTACCTCAGGGGAGGCGTCAGTGCGCGATATGGATGACATTGTCTCTGCGGCGGTTGGACGGAATGGTGTAGGAGTGTGGAAGGAAAGATGAAAAAGAAAAAGAGGCAAAGAGGGGACAAAACAAAATAATAAAACAAAAACGTGACAAAAGCATTGTGAAAAGGCGGCGTGCTTTTGCGCATGTTTGATATTAAGGTGTGTGTTATTTGGATGTTGTGCTACGTAGCGATTTCTTCACAGTCGTTAAGTATATGGCAGATCGTTTATGAATTCAGGAGGAGCTTCATCCTCTAGCATAGGGACAGTCATCCCCACATCCAAACCCGTGCCGCCGTCCTTGAAGATGAAGGGGCTCTCCATTTCGTCCTGACCTGTGCGCTCAATCGATCTTTGACCTCCTCCCTCGCTTCCATAACGTCTCTGAGTCGACGACAAAGATCCGATGCTGGAGCGTCCCAAGCTCGACCGCAAGTAGCCAAACGTTCCTCGGGCGTTGTCGTTTCCTTCCGCGCTTTCGTCTTGTTTTTGTTGTAGTTGCTGTGTTCGTTGACGAATGGCAATGGTGATGTCAGATTCCTGTGTCTTGAAGGGATCGAATCTTGAGGAGAGCCTGTTCCCTTCACGAAATGATAACCGATTTCCTTGACTTGACCGAGTATTGTCTCCGAGAGCCATCTCCTCTGCGCGCCGCCGCTTCAGTGCCGCGATATCCTGGGTGATGGTCGACGAATATCCATTTTCCAACCTCGTGGCGAATCCTTCTGTCCGAACTGCCTGATCATCGTCGTCCTCAAACTCGTTGACAATCTCACTGTCAAGGTACCGGGAGAATGGCGGTAGAGATAGGGGTGGCAGGTTTGGTATTGAGTATGCCATTGTGAAGTTGTCGAGCTCGTTCCGACCGACATCTTGAGTATCTTCTGCACTCCACTGCGAATCGATACTTCTCCTTGTCCGTGAGCGGTCGCTGAAAATCTTGTTCATCTCTTCAGAGGCGTACTTGGTGTTCATGGTTGGTGAAGCCGTCAGACGCCTCCTAGATCCGAAAAAATGACGCTCTTCATCGCTGGGACTCTGAGGAAGAAGTTCTTTGACAGATAGCGAGGGCGCCTGTGTCCTGTAAGGAGTTGACAGAGGATCCTGCTCCTTGTCTGGTTGTGCCTTTTTCTGTGGACGCATGTCGGATGCCGGTTCTGATACTGGGTCATCTCGGTAGTGCTTTGCTGAAGAACCCGCTGGCGGCGGCGCTGGCAGAGGCGGTGATGCAGATGGCGACTGCTTGCTGTTGCTGCTGACACTGAGATTATTTGTATGCCGCCAGGAATAACGATAACGCCTTGCCCTGATCTCCTCGATGGAGAACTCCTCATCGTTGACATAAATGTCGGTAAGGTCGATCATTAGACGCTCAGCTCTCCCATTGGCGTTGATAGTGACAGGAAACTTTTGTCCGCCACTGCCGCGATCATGTGTCTCGGCCTGTTGTGTATTTGACGTGGGATGCGTGTGTGAGGAGTGGGATTGCGCGTCGTCCAGAACAGTCGTGATGATGGGTATATGTTTGGCCGGCGGTGGCGCCAAGGGTGAGGGTGGTTTGTTTTCGTCACTGAAGGAACTGGTCCTGGTCGAGGGTGGTGCTGTCTCTGTTGGAGGGGGCAATGCCTATTTGATTCGAGATATAAAAGGTAGCGTTAGGTTTGATCGTGGAGCCATCAATTTTCTTTTTCAACCTAAACCAAATTATTGCGGCGAGAAATAAGATAATTACTCACTTCTTCAGGGTCTCGATAGACATCAAGTTTAGGAAGGAGCCGTCGAGGAACAGTGTCTTCGCTGGACAAAGTTGCCCCTTTCCAGCTTGTAACCTCCCTTGTGTTTTCCTTCCGCCGAACCTGCTCTGCCCCAAAGTCCCTCCACGGTGTGCTGGCTTGTGATGTAAAGCTTTTTGACGTCGCTTTTAGTTTAGTCGACACAGATGACTGGGCAGGTTGGTCAGTGTACACCTGTAGCTTGGCGTTAGGTCTTGATGGACCAGATGATCCAGTGCTGCGAGTTCCTGAGTTTGTTGTAGAAGTAGACCGTTCCTGGCCAAGAGACACATGTCCTTGGGCGCTGGCGTTTGGATGAATAGATTGCGTTCCAGAGACCTTGACGCCTAACACTCGTCGTTGGCTTTCTCCACCAGAGCTGGACGCTGCTGAATGGTCCTGTGGGTGTTGTTGAGGTGGCACGGACGTTGATCGCGCGGACGCTACAGCCTCCAATTCCAGTTCATCCTTGTACACCTGTGCTCTCCGCTCAAAGTCTTCGTACTGTTTCTTGAGCCGGCCCAGTGGTCTCGCCCTCCTGTTGATCCCTGTGACGAACACTTCTCGTGCCCGATCAAACCTATACAAGTAAGCAAAAAATAGTCCTGTAAGATTCGTTGTCTCACGCGTCACCAACGACGCAGTTGCAGGTAGGGTAAAAGACCGACTTACTCCTCTCTCGATTCTAAAAAATCCGCAAATTCCTCGTAGTACATGGCAATCTCGCTCCCAATCCCGTTGGCCTCCATATAGTTGAAGAGTTCGATGGTGTTGGAGATTTTCTCCGAGTAGATGATGAGCAGCTTGACGAAGCGTGGGTCGTTCCTGTAGCGTTCGTCGTCCTTGAAATCTGTGAGGGCACGCTCGAGAACCGGGGACAGTTGAGAGTCGTTGCCCTGTCCTGCACTTTGTGGGTAGTTTTCGATCATCCACTTGACGTAGCGCGAATAGACGTCCATAGGATCGTCCAGGTCATCGATATGTGCGAGTTCTGCCTGAAAGCGACCATGCATGACTGCCTGCTGCTGTGCGCGGTCGTCGTGTTGTGTTGTGAAGAGGCGGGCGAGTGTTTGGGCACTGCGACCCTGTCGCAATGGCTGAATGTTTTCTTTTTCGAGTTCGATGGCATCGATATCGACGACAACGGAGGAGAAGGATGTATCGGATGCGGGTGGCGGGGAGAAGGAGTCGCGCCTCAGGCCATTGTGGGTGTGCTGCTGCTGCATCCCCTGATTATTGTCCTGTGGAGAGTAGTGGAGGATGAGAGTTGCATTCAGTGGATGGTTCGTTTGAGACGAAGATTTACAAACGACAACTGGAACAAAAAAGAAACGCGCCTGGACTGGACCCCGTGGTCATGTTGTTTGGATATCTCTCAAGGGTCACCAACAGACAGTCACACTTGAGGCAAAGAACTTTTTTTTCTGAAGGATGAATTTCAAGCAGCCATGGCAACGCTTCACGGGTTTGTAGTTCGTGTTTTTTGTATTTATTATCGTAATTGAGGACAAAAGAACAACTGCTATCTACTGACACGTGGAGGGATCTTACCTTTCCTTGCTCCATGTTCGAGTCCAAATGAGAAAATACTTGCTCGTCGCGAATCCTAATGCTGCATGATCCAAAGACAAACATAAAAACTTGGGTTAATGAACTGTTTTTCTGCATGCCAGTGGCACTTTTACAAGACCAACAATGGTTGTTGTTGTGTTGCATCATAAGGAACAATTAAAAGTATATTTGGTTACGTTATCATCTAACGTGCTTCATTATCTCTGTATAATCGTGTGCAGCATCCATTGAAAAAAGGATGTTAAAGTGTGTTGGTTGATAAAGAAAAGGATGTGAACGCACCTTTGTTGTAGCCGTTAACTTATCCCAGATGTGCTTCGATCGGGAGCGATTGTTAGATGTCGGGTTCAATTGATCCGCTAAAAGGAAGCTTCAGAGTTGAAGACTGAAAGAAATGACAAACAGTTGGTTAGACAATGATCCAGTACAAAAGGATGGTTAGTCAGGTTCAGCTGACCTGCTTTTACTGAACATTTTCGCGTGTTTTCATCCACTGGCCGAAAACACCGTCGGTTCAAAGTAAAAACAAAACGATCGAGTTGTCGCGAGGGATAGATAGGAAGGATCAGAATAAATATGTGGATATTTTGTCTCATGGGCCGGCGAAAGCCTCTGAAGTAGCAAATATATTTTATAGCATCATAGTTGAAAAGGGTGTGGTTGCTTCGTAAGGACGAGAGGTAATGGTTGTAGGTTGTGATGGTGAATAACTTACTGCTTGTGTTTTTGGTATTGATGAAGGGAGAGAGAGAGATGGTGAGGAAGAAGGAGGAAGAAGAATCGCTGATCAGTTTCTCTCGCGTCTTATCAAAACAAAGAAGAAAAAATAATTAATGCCGCGGTGGCTTAATGATGTCACGTGAAATATCCTCTTTCCCTTTCGTGAGAACGTGAGAACAAGCCTGACCCTTTTCTCCAACAAACACACACGGACACAAGGACGAAACTTGAACAACCTCATTCGCCTCCTTCGACACACACACACACCCACACCTCCTAACCAACAGCCGCCATGAGTCTCTCCCTGCCTGCAACCTTCAACTACAACCTGCCCGTCTCAAGGGTCTTTATCATTGGACTCGCCGGTAACTAAAACAATATATAAACGACAACAAGGAGGAGTAGGGGAGAGCCTTGAAAGGACGTCAAAC
This sequence comes from Linnemannia hyalina, assembly GCA_019671135.1. NCBI lineage: Eukaryota > Fungi > Mortierellomycota > Mortierellomycetes > Mortierellales > Mortierellaceae > Linnemannia > Linnemannia hyalina. Next base: position 3,379,271 of record JAHRHY010000001.1, read on the forward strand.
CTTCTTTGTCACGAACCATGGCAGTCAAACCACGACGTGTGTTCTTTCGATTGAGGTAATAAGCTAACATTCCTTCTTCTCGCATCTTATTCAATTGACATAATTAGGTGGAGCCGACTCTGGAAAGGTAACAGGAACAAATGGCGATACGCAAGGAGAATTGAATTCGGTGGGACAGTACCAGTAAAGCCATAGTACGCAATTGCAGCTGACACTCTGAACCACGTCTACTTTTTTTCCGCGCCTCAGGAAAAGTTCTGTAGAGTCCTCATTGAGCAATTGCAAAAAAACCAGATCGTCGATAGTAGTAAGGTCGTGCTTCTTCACCTTCACGATTTTTACAGGGAGCTCTCGGATGAGGACCGTGTCCGCGTTGCCAGCGGTCTCTACAGTTTCGACCACCCTGGTAAGCCGTGCAATGTTTGCTTTTGCTTTTAGGTAATTGCAAGGAGATCAACTGAACTTGTCTATTAATCGCCTTTTGTACCTGCTTGCACTTCATATAGATGCATTTGACTGGGAGTTGATTGCCGATGTCATTGAGGATATCCAGGAGGGCAGCACGTTCAGAATCCCAAAGTTCAACTTTTCAACAAAGACTCGGTACGTCGCCCTTCAAAACCCTCTTCTGGATATTGACAATTGCAGAATAAGATCATTTCAGCAGTAAGATAGCGCCACCAATTGAACCTTTACTCACGTCGTCATGCACGTTTGCCATTCACAACACAATAGATCATATGAGGAGCACCCGAAGGAGCGCGGAAGCCCCACTGTCGTTCTCCTGGAGGGAATCTTTGTCCTCTACAGTGCAAAGATCCGCGAGTTCCTCAACATGAAGGTAACCATTTGTTAATGCTTATGATGCGCATGGTAAGCTGGTTCGCCAAACTGCGATTACTAACGTACTTTGTTCACAACTTTGCTTCTTATCCAACACCAGCTGTTCGTGGAACTGGATGATGATATGCGCTTGGCAAACAGAGGTATGGATTATACACTGAACTCAACCAAGCAGGAGGCACTTGTTTTTCTTTGTCTACTCAGCAAGAAACAACACTTACACGTGTGTTTTTCATTTCTCGAACCATAGTTGCTCGCAAGGTTGCCGAAGTCAACCCTGACCCCATTGACCACGTCCTCACAGAATACGTCCGATTTGTCAAGCCCGCCTTTGACGACTTTATTCAGCCTGTAAGTGACCATCATCTCTGGTTTACATGCTTCTTTCATTTGCCAGTGTCACGAGAACCCAACGCGTTAACGCTTTCAATTGCTTCTGTTTGACAATAAAAATAGTCCAAAAAGTGGGCAGATATTATTATCCCCCGCGGTAGCGAGAACGTCACCGCGATCGAGTTGATTACCGCACACACCGCCGATCTTCTGGGACGCCCACCACAGTCCAACTCGACTCGCCCCTCGCGGATGAACTCTTCCAACTCGACATTCCTTCAGGAGCTTACCGGAAGTCCCGTTTCCAAGTCCTCTATCCACAGCGACCCCAACTCGCGTCGCACCAGTGCAGCCCCTTCGCCTGTGCCTAGCAAGAGAATCCTTGCGGATACCCCCAACAGCGTGTACAACCCTGTGCCAGAGTAATGTTCGTGTATATATTGGTCGGGATTAAACTACGCAGTATCGTCAACACTATGAGAAAGTAGGCCGTATCAGAAGAGGTGACCTTTCGTGTTGTTCATTTCGCACGTTGATGGAGCGTTTGGGGGAATGAGTTGTGTCTACGACTGCTGAATAACAGAAGGTATAACCAGGTACCCAGGTAGAGAACCAAGTGCGTGTCCCGAAGGCAATGACGAACCCGTTGGAGTGGGAACAAGCAGTAAAGCAAAAAAAAGAAAAGAAAAAAAGACTAAAAAAAGGAGGCATCCTTTGAAGTATCAAAATACTTTTTGATCGTCGCATGGATCGGAATCCCTTTCTGAATTGGCTACTTGTACTACTGTGCCTATGTATGTGAACAGAAATGTATTAGCGGGGCCCCGACACCAGAAGGGAATTGAAAATCAGTTCGATGGAGGATTCATTGTCCTGCTAACTAGTCAGTCGATATTCCGATAGTTACATGGGTTCAGCCACACTGGCGCCCCAGTGCTAAGTTTATTTTATATACCACCTTTCCGGTTATCGCCACCCAAGGTTGGATCAAGGTTGGTATGCTACAATACATGTCATCATCAGCCAGACTGACTATCGATATTGCTTCACACCAAGGTCCCTTCATCCTTTCACTCGGCTTCTCGAACTCTCGGGATCGACACTCATGCTAGTCTTTAAGTTTTCTTGGTGTTCGAGTCATTCTGATAATCCTATTAAGCATATTAAGAATCATATTGGCATACTGTTGTGATCTTCTTTGACTTTGCCCAGGAACTGGATCGAAACATGATGCCCTCCTATCCCATTACCACAGCCCCATCGCTGTGTGGACGATCGAAAATAAAAGAATAAAAGGCCCTTCATCAGCTCCAACTCTCACCATCCAACTTCTTCAACTCTCCACACTTTTACTTCTAACACTCTGAGCCTACAATGATGCACAAGCAACGATACACACTGCCCGTCGTGGCCACTCTCGCCACCATCCTCTCCATTTCTTCAATCGCCCAAGCAGGTATTGTTCTTTTGTCCTATTTCGTTTCTACCATTGACCTTGCACACTGCCTGTTTGAATTCTTTGTACCCACTGTACTACAAACATACATAACTCACCATGGTTCCTTTGCTGCGAATGTTATTAGATCGCGTGTTCTTGACAAAGCCGACCGACAACACTGACATCTTTGCAGGTATGTCCACCCAGTACCGTTTCCCTCGTACACTTTTTCGAAGCAGGACTCCCTGCAACATGCTAACGATCACTTGCATGATATATGAAAATAGGATGCCCTGTCGACCTCGGGTTCAGGGTCCAATACTCTGACCTGGCGATGCTAAAGACCGTCCAACTCCAGGTCCTGGGAGCCGATAACTCTGTCCTCATCGATAACCTCGGGGTTACTTCCAGGACCGAGTGGGGTGGTAGGTTGTCACGTCTGTCATCCACTGTTCTCTTGTTTTTTCTAGCAAACAATGTAAATCTAACTATGTCTGTGTGTGGGCTTGATATTGCTGTAGAAACTCGCATGAAAGATATCCCTTGGACAGTGCCTGCGGACTGGACACCCGGCGATTACATTGTGCGAGCGTTCGGGGATGCAACTTACCCCTGTACTCAGGACGGACATCATACCCGCTGCTCACTTGTCCTTGAGGACCGCGAGACTGTTCATCTGAAGCCTCTGGATGATGGTAGTCAGGGATGTCCCACTGTCACAAAGACCTTGATCGGCGGTGATACTCAGTCAAGCAACTCGACACAATCCTCCGAGAGTGGACAGGAGATTGCGTCTAGTGACCCTACAAACACAAGCAACTCCCAAGACAAGACCGATACCCCAAGCACCAGCATCAACAACAGCAGTAACAATGCCTTCCCGTCGAACAGCACAGGAACAGAGGCAGGCGGAATAGAGGGCTCATCAACACAACTCCACATCATCCTGAACCAAGCAACCCTCGAACGCATCCAAGACCAAGCCATTCGCAAGGTTCTGAACGACACCCTGGACTACAACCTCCTCAACGCAACCGTGACGCTCTTGAATGGCACCGTTATCCCCATGTCTGACCTCATGGACGACTCGACCTCGACACGCTTCATCCAAACCCTCGAAACCACCAATGCTACCCTCGCCAGTCGTCCCAATAGTACTGCCAACACCAACAATAACAGTACAGAACTGCCTCACGTCTTGGGAACTGCAGAACTGATCGAGGCCCTTCACAAGGACAGTTCCCTGATCCAGACACCCAAATCTTCCAACTCCACAGAGAGCTTTACACTGGGTCACAACAACACGGGTACGAATCCATCAGGACGCCAGTTTTCACAGGAGGATAGTGACCAGATCCAGGACAAGTCCAAGGAGGCTTCTGGACACATGTCTGCACAGATGAGCGGGCGGCTGTGTGTGCTCGCAGGGTTGATTCTTATGGCAGGCTCGTGGGTTCTCTGAAAACGTGCGCGCAGTTCACTTCATTTCTAATACTTCTACGCAAAACACTTTAACACAGCTCTACAAAATAAATCACACCTAATCTGAACAACAACCCCACAAACACCTTCCAAGAAAGAAAAAGAAAAAGAAAACAAAAGCCAATGGAAGAAAAAAAGATATGCGTTCAAGGAAAGGTAGAGGAGTAACGGGCCCCGATATTCCGGCGGATGGGTTCCGTATCTGCAACTGAACGCTTTCTTCTGCCCTTTTTTCATATGCGCATGTCGCACTGTCCACACTCTCGTTTCTGCAATCTGGGCACGAGCTTTTCTTGGTTTCCGGTACAGGCTTGGTTCTCGTTGGTGTGGGCACACACATACACACACACACACACACAACATTCCAACGAGAACTGACTTGGCCCACAAGCAAAGCGTAAAGGAGTCTTTTTTCCCCTCCAGGGGGTGAGGCGGGAATGTCTCTTTCCCAATTTCGCACCAATGTATTTTGAACTCTTGATTGGTCCATTTTCCGATGAACGGCCTGCCTTCCTGTCTGCCTTGCAAAATTTGCAATGGGCCCTTTCAATGACCGCAAAAGTGGCTGGGACAAGTACACTGCCAAGGACCATATTGAAAAAGACAAAAAAAAATAATCATGCGCATTACGTGCATTAGCTGACTTTAATGGTTTAAAATATCTACAAAAATTGAAGGTCGCCCTGTCCTGCTCCACCCTTCTTGGATGATTGTCCTGCTTGTTCAGCACCAGTAGATCGTCCGTCCGACCGGACGCTTGGATTCCTGACCGACAGAACTGACGCAGCTTCGGAATGGACACTCAATGGCCGCGACCTTGGGGAACCCATCTCAGCCTCAGGATTGAGCACTTGAAGTGGAACACCGCGTTGAGACAAAGCGGGCGAAGTCTGTGAAGGGTGGCTCACATTTCGGACTTCAAGGGTCTCTGGCTGCTGTTGTTGTTGCTGCTGCTGGCTGTATTGGGGTTGCCGAAGTTCGTTTCCTGCAATGGGCATCATCGACGATGCAACAAACGCTTGGTCTGAATCTGCCATCAGATCGTGCTCGTGCGAGAACGCTCCTGGGCGCGCAGGGTATCCATCCTCTCCTTGCTCTCCCACCATCAGCTGTTGTTGCCTTGAGGGTCCTCCAACCAACGCTGCATTCTCATCATCCTGACTCCATTGTGCAAACTGACCTCCTGTGGCTCCTGAGTGCTCAGAAGACTGGTAGCTGTAACGGTCAATGCCAGACATCACTGGAGGAGTGTACCTCAATGATGGCTGCGACGTAATCGGGCGATTGGAATCATAATGAGCGTCCGTTCCGAGGGCTCTAGCCGAAGCACTTTCAGTTCCGGTTGTGTGGTCATCGACAGACAAAGCGAGGAAACTGAGGGGTCTCTTGGAATCGAACCGCCTGTGTTTCCTGAAACGGATAAAGAAGAAGATACCTGCTCCAATCAACGCTCCTACACCAAGGACCGAGCCGAGAACAATTGGGAGGATGGAAGGCTTGGATGACTCTTCCGGGTTGACGGGTGTAGTAGTCGGTGTTAACGTCGAAGTGGTGGTGGTGGACACTCCTGTAGGGCCTGTGGATCCGGCGCCTGGCTTCCCACCGCCGCCGCCCGTTGTTGGATGGGACTGCTTTGAATGCGAGGTGGTTGTGGTGGCGGTATCATCGTCGGAAGTGGTTGTAGTCGAGGGGGAGGATGTGGTAGTGACAACGGGAGGATCGGTGGTGGTTGCGCTTAACGTGGTTGTCGTCGTGATAACTGGAGGATCCTTGGTGGTGGTAGTAGGAGGAGGGGTGGTCTCGACTGGTGGTGCGGTTGTTGTAGTTGTTTCAGCTGGTGTGTCTGCGGAGGTGGTGGCGGTAGAGCCTCCTCCTCCGCCTTCTGAGGGGGTTTCTCCTGCTGCTGGAGTCGCGCCGGCGAGTATGACTGGTGGGGCGCGTTTCTCCAGCCAGAGAAGTGCGCGACGATTCCCTACGTTCTAATTGGACGATTGGCGCAAGCAAATGGTGGTTAGTAAGGACGTTGAAGGAGAGAGGGGGTTGTTTTCTCAGGACCACAACAACGGTAAGCGAGGAGAGCAGCATTGCGGAGAGCGCGAGAGAGCAAAAGGAGCATGAGAATGGTCCCTGCGTAGTGAGAACGTCATGCTGTTGCTCATGTTGTTCTTGTTGTTCCTGTGGTTAGTTGGGTGCAGCTCACTGATCAGTTGTTCGTACCTGAGGGACTTCGGTGAGAGAGCCTCCTGAGGGGTAGTATGGGGGTAGAGGGGAAGCGAGAGCGGAGGAGATGAGGCCGAGGAGGAATGAGGCGAGGAGGACAGAGGCGAGCGTTCTGGTGGGCGACCGGGGTGGTTGGAGACGCTTGGTCATGGTTGTTCGTGAGTGAATGAGAGAGTTGAGAATAGATCTGTTCCTGGAATGAATGAAAAAAAAGGGGGAGAAAGAGGGAAAAGGAAACAAAGAGAAACGGTCAAGGGGTAAGGAAGGGAAAGGGAGGGGAAAGGGTAAGGAAGAACAGAGAAGAAGAAAGAAAAGAGGAAAAGAAGAAGAGAAGAAGAGAAGAAGAGAAGAAGAGAAGAAGAGAACAAGAGAAGAAGAAGGAAAGGAAGGGAAAGAAGGATAAGCAGGGGCGGGAACGACCATGGCCATGATTGACAAGGATACAACCCCAGACGTATGTCCGCCATCAACAATCAACATGCAATCAACATTCAACAGAAACAAAAAGAACGCTAGTGGGAGAGAAAGGGGCATGCTGTTGTTCAATTGTCATGGTGCAAATGTATCACACCCTTTGTACGTTTTTTATCCAATCCACCCAATCCACCCAATCCATGCTATCCATGCTTGCATCGCCCTTCCCTTCTTTCCCTCCCTTTCTCACAGTATCACTTTCTCATCCCGACGCATCTCATGTCCCCGACCCTTCTCATCCTCTGTCCCCGGCTGTGTGGTCCCACTTGTCCTGTATACGTCGAACACTTACTCTATCCGACTTGTCGCCCTGGATCCCTTTGCACCATCCATTTATCCATGACAGCAGAAAGTGCCAAGCACCCAGGCGCTTAAAACATATCATCGTCAACAAAACCAAACGAATCCTCTCTTCAATTGAGACTCAACCCCAACTACACATCCATCGAAGCACGTCCACCTGTTCTGTTCTCTCTCCCCCCTGTCCGCATGCACACGGAGCACTGCATACGGCCACCACACGACAAGCGACACCTGAAAATAGAGGAACTTAATGAAAAAAAAACACAAGGCTATTTTTTCCGTGACCTATTTTTATCCTCGAGGGTACAAAAATATTCACGCGTCAAAGTGTAAGTTGCAGGGACTTTTCCAGTACTGACGGCGCCATTTGAGTTGCACTCACTTGTGTACTAAGTTCAGCAGCAGTACAACCCAACACAACGTAGACGAAAGAAAGAGAGAAGGAGAATGGAGATCGCAATAAACGAGAAAGACTAGAAGTAATGGGAAATAGAATAAGAGCAGAAAGGTGAAAGAGAACAAGACGAGGAATAAGAAACAGGAGAAGAGTCGTTTCGATGCCAACCTTGGAAGCCGATTGCACATGAAAGCAAAGCTTGTCAAAGACACCAGCACTGCCATTTTGAAATGAACACAGCAAAAGTACCACCCAATAAAGCGTGTAGAAGGTCGTTCTTTATTCTGTGTCAGGGCCCAAAACGGCTTGACAATTACAAGAGGCCATCACCTTCAAGCCCTTGCATGAATTCATCATACTCGGCCTTCTTCTTGGCCACCTTGTCAACAGGCGCTGCTGGGACCTCGGGCGCGCTATTAATCACCATTCGGCTCGACGATAGAAAGCTGGGAACACTAGGAGCCAGATTGATCTTGGGAAGTCGCAGGCCTAACGCCGTCTCCCGATGTCCCTCCTCCTCCGCCTTCTCACTCTGACGCGAGTTTTCGCTTGATCCTTGCGAAGCTAATGCTGTCGTCGTTGTGGCAGTTGCAGTTGTTGCGGAGGAAGAAGAGGTAGCTGATTGATAGTCTTCCTCAATACCCGGTGCAGCATTGACAGGTCTGCCAATCTTTCCCTTTTGAGTGACTCGTTTCCGCATAATAGCCGAAGGCACGAGATGAACCAGCTCCTTCTGTAGGTTACGAAGTTGAGGTTCTGCTGAAATACTCGTTGGTCCTGCAACAACAGCTGGCTTGGCAAGAACTTGAGCGGCCGTTGGCTTTGGGGGAAGAGGATGGGGAGCTGCAGGTGTGCTGGTTTCCTTGTTCTCCTCTTGGCGTTTCTTCTCCTTTTCGTCCGGTGGAAGATGACCTGTCATAGGATCACTCTGTGCGTCGGAGGTACGAGGCGGCTTTACGTACCTGGGTGGAGGGCGCTGTGAAGGAGGTCGAGAGGGTCGTGGGGTATGTGGAAGTCCGGCATAAGGCGGCCGTTGGTGATGCCCAGGCGATCCAAATCCTCCAGGGGCTTCAGGGCCACGGAAGCCACCACCTGGAGGCCCAAACCCTGGAGGTCCATATCCAGGCGGTCCATATCCTGGAGGCCCATATCCTGGAGGCCCATATCCTGGTGGGTGTCCTTGTCCAGGTCCTGGCCGTCCTGGCGGGTATACGTTCCCATACTGTGGCTGAAATCCCATAGGAGGACCTATCAACGGAATGGCACGTAGGTATTGAGTAAGCGTCATATTTACTTCCTTTAATCCTAAACAGAGATCGTGCCACGGTATGCCTTGACATTTTCTTACCATATGGATTTATGTGTTGACCTGGTAGTCCTGGTGGAGGGTGCATTCCATGCGGGAGCATACTTGGGGGTTGCATTCCATGCATATGTGGTCGCTGATGATGATATTGTATCCGCATGTCGATGCTTGGCTTTGCCTTTGTGGGTTCGAGGTATCTGTCCTGGTCTTGCTTTGTGGGCGCTGCTCCTTCGGGAAGAGGTGGCATGTAGTTCTCATCGTCCTCATCTTCTGATTCCGATCCAGAACTTGTGTCCGAGTCCGAGTCAGAATCAGAATCAGAATCCGAACCAGAGTCGTCCGAATCAGATCCCGAGCCGTCCTCTGATTGCTTTTGTTGCTGCTGCTGTTGATCCAATCCTGGTGCCATGCCTTGTCCTAGAGGGACCTCGGGCGGTGGTAGTGGCGCTAGTAGGATGTTTCACAGTAAAACGAATGATTTTCCGTTAGTTGACGAGATAGTATATTTACAGTGATCCTCGCGTCAACAAGACCAAGTATCTTACGATATTCCAGGTAAGGTTGACCGGGAGGTGGTGCTCCGAAAGGGTTCAACACAGGGTCATAGTAAATCGAGCGTGTTGGGTCCCGCACTGGTTCATCCACTGACACTGGTTTCGGCGCTTCCACTTTTTTTCTATTGAATCACAGCATTGACGACAGATCGTGGTTAGAAAACTTGTAAAAATAATGCAGGCTACCCTTTGTGAAGGAAGGAGCATCGAACACTTACGGCTTGATTTTGATTCCGTGCGCCTTCTTGACCTCGATGATCTTGGTCATCTTTTCTCTCAGCTCTGCCAGCTTTTTGGCGCCCTCCTTGTCTAGTTTGCCATTCTTTTCCAGCTCCTCATACTCTGCAAGATCACCCTCTGTCGTTGTATCCCTGAGTACGGTTCCAAGTTCGCGGACTTTTTTACGATCTTGCTTGTTCTATTAAATTGGCAGGCCAAGTTGAGGATATATTTTAGTTAGCAACAGATAATCCAGCTGTCGTTCATTGAGAAAGAAATACACGAATGTGTCCACGATTGCAGCAGAAGAGTACCTTTTTGATCTCCCTCTTGTGCTGCTCCTTGCCTATGAGTCGTGTTGAAAGAGTACGAGAAAAGAGAAGACTGTTAGCTGCATTTTCCTCGTCTCGTCCAAAAGCGCATTGTAACCTTGTAGCGATGAAGCGTGAAAATAGTGTGCTGTCCAGAGCGGGGTAGCGCAGTGACGTTCAGACGTACGGTATTGATCCGCTGGATTAAGACTCCTGCCACTTTTGCGCCCCATGGTTGTCCTGATGTGTATGTGTGTGTGTCTGGACAAATGAGAAGAAAAACGAACGTCTTTCCCTCCATGTCCAGTGGCTTTTAAACGTTGAAGTCACGTGATTCATGCGAGAAAAAAAAGAGGCGGTCTCTGTGAGAGCGGGATGCTCAGTGCGTTCTCGCATAATACTCTAAAATTTGAGTATGGGACGACCCGACCGAGGCCATATTGGTTTAATCCGGTTGAAAACAGAAGTGAAAGAGAAGTACCAGGGATTGTTCCAGACCATGCTTTGGGCGCAATGGCCGCAAGAAAAAATTAGCCATGTGTGGTAGTACTCTCCATCAAATAGAAATTGTGCGAGAGTGCCGTTGCACAAGGGGGAGATCTAGAAAGTGCTCTTGTTCTTGTTCGTTTGTTCTCTTGAGAAGGATCGGAGTAGAGAAGAAAGGAGTGAGAATTCATGATGCCGTCCTGGGGTTGGCGGTTCCACCCGACGGCACTTCAAATAGCATTGAGAGTTTCGCGAGGGACGAAAGGAAAGAAAAAGAAAGAAACAGAGAACAGAGACGGACACGCATGGGCCTTTTATTATTTGGTGTAAAGATTGGTCAGATGCCCGCTCAGGTCCCTTTTGATCGGTTAAAGTGGTTTGCGTTTTGTTGATGTGCTCTGAATCCAAAGGAAGGAAGGAAGGAATAAACGTAAAAAGGGAAGAGAAAGAGAGAGATAGTGTGAGAAAAAAAAAGATGAGATGAAGAAGACGAAGACGACGACGAAGGAGGGGTATCAGTCTTGATGTTCTTGATCGGAGATGAGCGACAGATTCTTTTTCTCCTCGCTTTTTTCTTCGTTGGAGGAAGTGAACCATGTCGAGTGAATGAACATCCACCCCCACATCGTTGAGTGCAGCACCAATTCAAGGATGACGAAGGTGGGACAACTGACTTCTACCCTTGTTTGCAAGAGTACAGTGCTTTGTTGATCTTGAGTCAGATATTATGGGTGACTGATGCTCTTTGTTTGTCGGTTGTCTCGCGTTGTCATCGGTTCCTGAAAACGTCCCCTTTGTTTTGTTGTTGTTGTTGTGGTTGAGTTTTTTATGGTTTCTTTTCCTTCTCTTTCCTCCTCCCCCTCCTCTTCCCCACTTTTACTCCTCCTTCCTCCTTCCTCCTTCCTCTTTCCTCTTTTCTCTTTCCTCTTTCCTCTCTCTTCTTTCCTCTCTCCTCTTTCCTCGTTCCTTGTTCCTCCTTCCTTCTCTCATTCCTGCTCCTCTCACATCGGGCTTTGAATCCTTCGGCTCATTCCTCTTCCTCTCCTTCCTCTTACCTGCTGCTCTGACTCCTTCCTTCCTCTCCTCCTCTCCTCCTCTCCTCCTCTCCTCCTCTCCTCCTCTCCTCCTCTCCTCCTCCCTGCCATCCCCCAACTATGCTCGGCTCATTCGCCTCCCTCGCAGGCGCCTTAGGCCTCTTCATGGCTGCATCCGTCAACGCCCAGGAGCCATGCGGCGGTACCGTATGTAAGTCCACTCAACCGCCTGGAGAAACTGCCCTTGACTCCCTTTAACCCAAAAAAAGAGTCGATTTTCAGTATGCATTTTTGCATTTGCTAAACAAGACCTATTCGTCTTTGCAATTAGACAACGGCACGGGCACCTTCACTGTCAAGAACTATGGCACGGAATACACCGTGTTGACCATGTTTGGAGCCAACAATAACCCGGGTTCAGAGGACTACCTACTCTACTGTGGAGACATTCCCGCTCCCCAAGGACAGGCTATTCTAGACATGGGAGTCTCTTCTAACGTAAAGAAGTTCAAGGTCCCAGTCACTTCTGTCTTGGTCTCAGGCACCTTCACCAGCTCATATGTCGAGGTATGTGACTGAATATGATGTCATCTTTTTTGTCGAATACCATCAACCCGGGTAGAAAACAAAAAGAAAACAAAAAAACACAGAACGACGACAAAAGGGAATTGAACGAGGAGATAGAAAGAGAGAGACAGGCCTTTGGCGCAATGAACTGGACAGCATGTACAACATATACAACATATACAAGAAAACTCTCTACACAACGGGCTTAACGGCGTGTGGAATGAAGGAAAAAAGGTCTTTTTTCACACAGTGGGGTGATCTGCATATGATTCGTCAAGAAGGCATCGTTAACTCTAACCGTCTGGTCACACTAATCACTCTGTCTCTCTTTCTCACTGCTATTATACGACAGCTTGCAGGAGGGCAAAAAAATATCCGTGTGCTGGAGAACCCCCAGAATATTGTCTCGCCTTGTCTTCAGGAAGAGTTTAAGAATACCTCCATCGTTCCTCTCAACAGCGCCATCTTCAACCAGTACCTTACTGTCGACGTTGGTTTCCGTGAAAACAAAGATCCCGGCCAGATAAAGGACGTCTGGGTGCCAATGTCAATCGAAGTTGCACCTCTTCTAAGAGCCCAATACATCAATGCCGTCTCGCTGTTCTTCAACAGCGGCTCCCAAGCCTTGATCACCTACAACACAATCATAGGAACATACAACCAACTCAAGATCGACATGAGTGGAATCCCTAACGAGAACAAGATGCGCATCGGCTGGGTTAAGTACGACTTTGGAAACAAAACCTGGAAGCTTCGCAACACTGAGTTCACTCGAGGAATCATTACCGATGCAGGTACGTTCTGTTTGTTTGCTTCGCGTACATGTTATTACTTTTTTTCACTTCTTTTTTTGATCGACAGCCGCAAGGACCTGCAAAGATCTAAGAAAGGTTTACATTGATACAATATGCTGCATATAGGTGGTATCCCGTTTCCTTTGGTTGGAGATGGCGTTACCAGCGAACCCGACATCTCTCCCACTGACTTCAAGATCTTAATGACAAACGCCGATATTATCATCGACCAAACCGAATTTCCCGCTGATGGCAAAGGAAACTACACCTCACTTTTCGGGCGTTGGCGTGCCTTGGCTGGCTTCACTGGAACTGATTTTATCCCTCGTGTTTTGGATTTGCATAAGGTCTATTCTCTCGACAACACAGTTAACCAGATCGGTATCAGTGGTAAGGAAGATCATCGTCGACATCAAATAGGATAAACACATATGCGTGCTGGATGTTGCCTTCTGCAAGTCCTAACGTCCATCGTCCTCCTGTGCACAAAATAGATTACCAGTACCGCATGCCTTCCCGCCCTGATCTATTGCTGAGAGATGTGATCGCAGTCCAGTACCCAGAATACAACAAGGGCTACAGGACCCGTTTCCTCAACGGAAATTTCCAGTATGGAGGAGCTCCAGACTTCACATTGGGACCAGCCAACTGCACTACTACGCCGATGCAATACAACTCTGGAGACATTACAACCTCGAATCCGAATCCTTTATTTACCGGACTCCCGACACCACCACCACCAGTAGTCGGTGGAGGCATATACGGAATTGGCGGACCCACACAAGGAGACGGGACCAGTGGTAGTGGTAAAAGCAAAACAACCAGCGTCGTCATTGCTGTCGTCTGCGTTGCTGCTGTCTTGGGCGCGGCATTCGCCTTCGCCTTTTACAAGTGGAGCCGTCGTGCCAAGGAGGACCGCTTCATCGAGCTGGAAGAGGAGATGAATAACGAGATTCCTCTCAGCTAAGAGAACCTCTTGCTATTTATTTCTTAATACAGTTTTTTTTTCGTGATCAGTTACTGCTTGGAAGGACCAATCTGCTCAATGTGGCATATGTTGTTGTTGTTGTTGGGGGGGGGGGGGGGGGTTGTGCGCACCGAGTCGTGAAGCGAGCACAAGCATGTCTATCAGGCTCGTCTCCTTGCACAAAGGCTCTCATTTTGACTACCTTAATGCATGAGCGCCCAAGGATGGGACAATTGATTCGCCGACGTACCCTGCCAATTGCTTTTTTTTCCTTCTTTTTTCTTCTCCAATAGCCATTTTCACGTCTTTCCTCCACTCCACTCCAACTTTCACTCATCCTTCTCCCGTTTGTCCACCCTTTTAATCCATTCTTTTGTTGACCACTATCATCCATGGCACCTCAAGTCGATCCCGAGCAATGGGCAAAGGTCAGGGTACTCATCTCAGGCGCAGGCATTGGAGGTCTCACTCTGGCTCTCGCCCTGGAACAAGCGGGATATGAATACGAGGTCTTTGAACGTGCATCGAAGATCAAACCCCTTGGTAAGAATCCAACGCCTTCCTCTCCTTCTCCTTTATTTCGCAAATGGACACATTCTCTGATGCTTGCATCCTCACTTTCAAACTGATTGTTAGGTGCTGCTATGAGCTTTAGCCACAACGTTGCTCCTGCCATGATTCAGCTGGGCATCTACGATGAGTTTCTACAAATCTCGAAAACCTTGGAATCCATGGACCTTTTCCAGGAACGAAGCCAAGGAGCAACAACAACGCAGGATACCCTTGACGACTCCCGACCTCAGGGTGATGCAGCCAATGGCGTGGTGCCACTGACAACGGTCCACTTTGCCCAGATGGCTGCAATGACTGGCTATCCGATCCGTATATTTTCAAGACCAAAGCTCTTTGACCTGCTCCTGTCTCGCCTCCCTGCCCACAAGATTCATCTTGGCAAAAAGATTGTTGATGTCACTCAGGACTCTGAGGAGGATGGCGCGGGCGGCGTCACCATTCATTGTGCCGACGAGACGACGTACAGCGGCGACATCTTGGTTGGAGCAGATGGTGCGTACAGTGCTGTCCGACGGTCCATCTACAAACAGGCGAACGCTGATGAGAAACTGCCGGCGCAGGACCTCGAAAACTTGAACCTCGGATATGTGACCATGGTGGGAACGACAGACCCGTTGGACCAGGAAGTGTTCCCCGAGGTCAAGGAAAATACCTGTCTTCACTTTCGAACCGTGGGCGAGAATAAACCGCATACGGTTAGTTGAGAGCGAAGCGGATAAGATTGAGAGCCTGCATGCAAGTCCATGTTAACATGGAATGACCTGCTTGCTGACTTTTTTCTTCTCATCTTTTCATCTGATCGGAACTAAAAAACAATAGTGGTCGACTTTCACAGTGCCAGACAATCGCATTGCCTGGTCCATCAACGCCCAAGTGGACTCGTCTCAGGATCCAACGGTTCTTCGAACAAGGGAATGGGGTGACGATTCGACGGATGTTATGATCGAAGGCGTCAGGACGTTTCCAATTCCAGCTGGAAGTGAAGGTCTTGGCGGCAACAAAACTATAGGCGATTTGATTGACAAGACTCCGAGGGACAACATCTCCAAGGTGTTCTTGGAAGAAAAGCTGTTCGAGACATGGTCCTATGGGCGTGTTGTCCTCGTTGGAGATGGTAGGACAGACACTTGTTTGTTTGATCTCTTTTTTTCTTTTTTTGTGCCCCTTGTCTTTTGTTTACGGTACAACTGACCTTCGGTTAAACTCGCACTCTCCTTTGTTTTGTTCTTGATTGATAGCATGCCACAAACTTCTACCAGCTACAGGACAAGGTACTTGGGTTATTCGCTATGTACGGCGCTATCGTCCTCCTTTCATCCCTGTTCTTACATTATGTCACCCTTTCTCCAATTTTCATCCAGGTGCTGTGAATGCCTTTGAGGACGCCGTGATTCTCGCCAATTGCATCTATGACCTGCGCTCGACCTCTAGGACTGATGTCCAGTCTGCATTCCAGGATTACCGCGACCAGCGATATCCGCATGCAAAGTTTCAATACCAAAGCAGCAAATCTGTTGCCAAGGTCATCCAAGGCCAGGTAAAGATCTATTTCGTTGTTGTTGTTTTTTTGTATGCGTTCCAAGTTGTGTGGTGTACAAGTTGAGTGAATAGCCCCCCCCCCCCCCCCCCCCCACTTTTTTTTATTGACCGTTGACCATCGCATTGGCCCGATTGTTATCAATAGACTTGGTTTGAGAGTCTTTGGCGCAAGTTTACGCTTACGTTCTTCTCGAAGCGTTTTGAGAAGGAACAGAACACAAGGGGACTTGACTACATGCCACAGATTGCGTTCCTCCCTCAGGTTCCTGCCAGGGGAACTGTACCCCTTCTTCCGCAGGTGCCATCCAAGCGGGTTCTTGCAGACGCGGGCCGCAAATAAATAAATAAATAAATACACATGTGGTCGATTGATCCCATGGTAGCTTTGTTTTTCTACCTCTACTTTTTGAAAAGATGAACATCAAACTATGCGTTTTAGATTTATGCGCACTGAGAAGAGAAAAAAAAAGGTAGAGTTATGTTTCTGTCTGGTAAAGAAGGTAAATGGGTGGACGGAACCATTGGGGGGAATTTATTTTTGGAGCTGTTGACATGATCGACGAAAAAACAAGAAGAGAAGTTAAAGGCGAGCGCAAAGTAAGAAAGAAGGGAAGAAAGAGTTGTTTTTGTTTGCATTTGTAGTGGGTCATTATTTTTATGGTATCGAGGAATCGATGGAAGGTTTGGGTAGAGGCGAAAGGGGTTTAGTGAAGAAAGATGGAGAAAGGTATTTTTTGAAGGAGAATGTGATCTTGTATAATAACGATCGCAGCCTCAATGGAGGCTGAATGGAATGAAAAGGAAAAAAAAAAATAACAAGTAGTAAAGAGAATATATATATCCGATGATGAGTGCGTTGTTTTTAGGCGACCTCGACCTGCGAAACCGCCTGAGACTCAAACGGGTGCACTGGCGCCTGCTCCTGCTGTTGCACCTATTGCTGCTCCAATTGCTGCGCTTGTCCGTTGTACCGCTCAACCTCCTCCTCCAACTTATCGATGACCACCCACCCTACAGCGCCATCCTCAACAGGCTCCAACATGACCCATCCGCTGTCTTGACCTGCCATGTGTTCGATGCACATCCAAGGGAAGACCTCGTCCATCTTCTCGACTGTCCGGGTCATCACATCCTGTCGACGTACTCCAAGGGGCAATAACCGTCTCTTCCGTCCTCCGTTGACACTGCTGGGCAATCCTGCTGATGCTGAAGGGACTGCGGCAGTCTTCTTATTCACCTTGAACTTCTTGCCAAACAATCCGCCCTTGCTCTTGGAGCCCGTCGACTTGGCGGCTGACAGCTCTGTCGAAGCCGAACGCTTATCGGACGAGGCAGACGACAAAGAACCATGTCCAGAACCACCAGTGGGAGAAGGTAACGGCATGGTCTTGGCTCTTGTGGGACTCATCGGCGGCATCGATTCGGGCGAGTTCACGGCACGGGGAACGCTGTCCAACTGGGGCATGGTCGAACCACGAACAAACGATCCGCTGCTGATAATCGTCCCCTGACCCACCCCTCCCGTCGATCCGGCCTTCAATGCTGCCATTGCCTTGGGGTCCTTGGCCAGGGCAAGGAAACTCTCTTGAGCGGCCTTCAACGCCGCGGCTCTCTGGGCTGGGCTCGGTCCTTGATCCTGGTGTTGTCCGTTGTTCTTGTTGATCGCTTGGCCTAGACGAGACGGCTGTTGTCCTGGAAGATCCGAGTTTGCTGTCATCGCTCGCTGTTGCTGCTGTCGCTGGGACTGTAATTGTTGGAATGGTGACTCCTCCTCCAATTCCGCTGCTGTCGCTGCTACATTCGAGCTCTGCTTCCAAGGATCCTCCTGGGACGACATCCGTTGTTGAGAAGATTTTTGGATTCCGCGCAGGGACTGCTCCGATTCAGTGAGGAATTCAGATTTAAAACCAATCTCGGAAAACTGGTCCCATTGCACCTGGTAGTAGAGCTTACCATCCTTCAGGAGCGTTGCAGTTGAGAACCGGTATTCCTTCTTCTCACCCGCAGCGGCTGCCTTCTTGGGGATGCTTTCTCTAGTAGGTGAAATGGGGGTGGTATCTTGAGGCTTGGAGGAGGTCATGGCACCGTCCGAAGAAGAAGACTTGAGGGATACGGATGCGGAAGAAGGATCGGTCGACGATGACTCCTCCTCGTTCGAAGCCGCACCACTATCGTCTGTAGTGTAAGAGCTGTCAGAGACAAGGGCTTCTCCAGACAAATCACGCACAACAGCAGTAGTAGAAGCCTTCTTTGAACGACCAAGAGGGCTGGAGGGTGGACTGAGAGCCATACCATTCTTCTTCTTGGCGGCCATGGAAAGAGCAGAGTTGGCTGCTGCGGTCATGAATGGGCTCTTGATGGTCTTGCGGCGATGCTGTTCCCTAGTAGGCGAGAGAGAACCACCCGAACCACCCACAATGCTGGCGGTCGAGGCGCGTCGTGCGCCATTGAAGCTGTTATTGGCTCGCATTAAGCCATTGTTGCCACTGAAGTTGCGGTTGAATCCTAAAGTCGACTCTGTCGTTGCCGTTGTGGTGGTTATGGTGCTGGCGACTGACATCGAGCTGCCAGCAGATATAGGGAAGGACTCCTGTGCCATACGTCTCCAGCTGTCCGAAGAACCGCCGTCGCCGAGGTGCATGAAAGCAGGGGCGGTAGCGGGTGCAGGACTGAGAAGGTTGTCCTCTTGGTCCTGACTCGCGCCGGTGACGGCACCCAGCATGTCGTCGAAAAAGTTGAGCTCCAGACGAGGAGGCTCGATCGAGACCACTGGGGCTGCCGTAGCAGCGGTGGTGGCGGTCGCAGTGGAAGCGATTGAAGGTGCAGCGGCAGTAGGCGTGGCTGAGCCAACTACCTGGTTGTTGATCCTCACAGGCTTCAGCTGGTCATCGCTCTGCTTGTTGCGCAGCTTGAATGACAAGGCGCGGATGAAGCCTGGCGTCTTAGACTTGTTGCCAGTGTCCACGCTGAGCAGCTGCGAGGAAGATGTCGAAGAGCTGGAGAAGGTAACTCCTTGCTGAAGAGCAGGTCGGTTCTTGTCAGCACCAACACCACCAGTGCTGCGCGAATGGTTGGGTTGTTGGGCACCGCCCTTTTGCTGATGTGGCGAAGAGGCAGTGGAAGAGTTACTGCGGGCGCTGGTGCTACTAGTAGGCGAGCGCTTGTTGTTGCTGCTGCCATTCGCAGACGACGAAGACCCAGCCTGGCCCTGAATGTAGCCTGGAGGAGGCGAGACAGGGCGTTCAGGGAAGCTCTCCTGGAACTTGGACCTGACCTCACCTCGAGGAGAGATGGGTCCAGTAGCGATGGGAGTGAAAATGACGCTGACCTCGGCGACCTTTGGTGGACGCGAAACAACCTCGAACGCCTTCTCGGCAGGAAGCTCGTGCACGGGTGAGCTGACCAAATGCGAAGTTTCGATAGGGAGAGATAAAGTATTGCCAGAGGGTTGAGACGTCTGGGATCGCATACCCATGCTGGTGGTGAAAGAGGGGAAGTCGCGGGCATTGAGGTCCATCATCGACTTGGGGCGGTCGCTCAAGGTCAACTGGGAGCGACGGCGAGGCTGGACAGGAAGGCCCTCCAAGTCCATGGGGGAAGATTGGAGAGAGAACTCTGAGCTGGCACGGGCTGGTTCCTCATCACAGATATCATGAAGCTGCAAGTAAGGGTCGCTGACCACAAAATCAATGACAGACTGTCCGTCGGTCTGCAGCAGCTGTGGGTGAAGGATGATGGGCTCGCTATAAATCTCGTTGGGACGCCGGTTGGAACGGAATCCCATGCTGATGTTGCTGAAGGGATCCATCGACATGGAGCGACGGAGGGCCGAGTTGCGACGAGCACGCTGAGGACGCATCGAGGGCGAGGTTCTAACAGCGGGGTTGTTGAGGACTTGGCCGATGCGAGCATTGTTCGAGGCAGCCATGCGGTGGAGCGAGTTCTGGGGAGAAGAGCTACCAGAGGCGATGCCATTGCAGGAAAAGTCCTGCTGAGATTGAGCACGACTCAATGCTTGGTACAGGTTGGGCTGGTTCTCTTGCATGTGGCGCATACGCATGGAGGTCAACTTATCCTGTGGGAGATCGCGGAAGCTGCGGAGAGAGGCAGCTGGGGGACCGGCAAGGCCGAACCCACTGCTGTTGCTGCTGGCGCTGTTTGACCGGGTGACTCCATGCTTGTCCAGGTAAGCTGCTGTGCGAAGGGGGTCCCTCTGGAAGTTGGCCAACGAAGGCATCTCATCAGAGCGCGTGTCAATGTTCTGGGTAAAGTCCCATCCAAGACCGTCGGCGAAGTCAGGGATCAGAGAGTCATGGGGATCCTCGGGTTCGTTGGCGTGGGTCACCTCGGGGTCAGAGTCATATCCCTCCTCTGCATCAGGGGCCTCTGGGTCAGTCGATTTGTCGTAAAGACTCTCCATATCGGCGACTGACGATCGTCTGCGGTTCGTCATCACGGCTGGCCGCAACAGCTGATGTGCAGACATGTTTTCCTGTTGACGAAGACGGTTGAGGTGGGACATGTCCTGCATGATCTCCTCGTACTCGGTTCGTTCCTCTTCGTAATAGGGTGATGTAGGGCGAGGGGATGGGAGGAGAGGCGAGGTGGGTCTTGAGATGGACACGCTCGACTTGGCCAAGGACTGAGATCGGGAAAGAGAGTCTCCGAAGACGCCACCGGCATGAGTGATCGAAGATGCTGACTGTGGCGTCAAAACGGTGTCAAAGTATCCGTTGGCGTTGGCAAAGCTGCGAGGAGTCGTTGCGCTCATGGGCATGCTAGAGCCAGCACTCGAAGGAAGAGAGATATCGAGGCGGGAGGGTAGGTTCTGGTAGGGTATCTGCATCCGCATGCTAGCCTTACCCTCGTTTTGTTGGCGGGCACTCTTGAGGACTCGGGTCTCGTTGCAGAAATATGTGTTCTCGTCCCAGTCGTCAGGTTGGTCGATTTTGGCAAGGTCGTATTGAGTCTTGATGCGGAGGAAGGCGCGCAGGAGGTCTTCGCAGGCAGCGCCCCAGAGGTTACGTTGTTGGAGAGAGGCGTCAAAGGTGGTGAACTCGCGCTCGGGCTCAGCCATGATGCTCAGTGATATAGCTTTGGCGACCACGACCAGCGTCATGCCGTTGAGATGAGCAAGGAGAGTGACATCGGCGCAGAGAGAAAAGAGATCGAGCAGGATGGACCGGTTTGTTGCTGGAAGATCTTTGATGAACTTTGTAAAGTTGCGATCTTGAAGAGGTGAGCGTTTTTTGCAACCGGCAGTTAGCATTATCGCTCAACGGGTCAATGCGTACACGTACAACAAAAAAAGAGCGCTCATGCTGCATGTGATGAAGAGAACAGACATACCTTGGTCGAGATACAGAAGGCGATAGTCATCATATGTGACAAGAGTCTCTTCTGAGTATCGAATGGCCCACTTCATGGCGTGAGCAACCAGATGGATATCGAGTCGGTGCAACGGTGAGAGCTCGGTGCTGGCATCATCATCGAGGATCATGCGTATCGTGTTAAGGATGACTTTCTGGCTCTGACCCATCTGCACCTGGCGCAGAATGCCCTTTGTTGTGAGTCCTATAAATAACAAAAGGCAAGCAGTAAAAAAGATATATTAGAAATATTTCCAGTGTTAATTAAACCATAGCTGCATATAGCTCATCACGCATGTCGTATAAACAATCGTCTCTTTTTTCCTTATTACGACAAGAATAACACAAAAGGAAAAAGGGGAACTGGTTGAACTTGCCTCTATCTCGAATTTCTTTGACACAGCGCTTTACGATCAAAAGGGTCATCTCCATAGATAGATCAGGCATTGCCATGTTGCTCTCGGTCTCGGCCTCAGCAAAGACTTTAGACATGAGACCCTTCTTCTGGACACTCTTGGCACGGCGAAGGTTGCCATTGCTGGAGGAGCGCAGGAGACTGCCCCGTCGAGAGAGCGATGGATTGCTGCCTGAGTAAGGGGAAGTTGGGTCGAGTGACCGAGTTTGAGACATGTCACTCGTGGCTGTGAAGATGCTGATGCCGCTAGAAGCGGGCAGGTTGGAAGAGCTCCCTGTTTGGTTTTTGAAGGTCTCGCGCAGGTTTTTGGCGCTGGATACAAGTCGGACCGACATGTTGTGTATGTGTAGTTGCGAGTTGTGGAGAAAAAATAAGGGAGGGGGAGGGAGCGACGAGGGAAGGAGAGAGAGAAACGGAGTTGAAAGGAGGTGGTATTGAATTTGATTTTTTGTTGGAAAAGGGTGAGAGTTGCTGAGTCCAGTTAATGCTGTGGTTGTAGTCGGATCCTGGATGTCGGAAAAAAATTGGTGGCGAAGTCGAGAACGCACAGAGAACACACAGATCACACACAGATACGAGTTAGTTAGACAATGATAACAATGGTTAGTAGACAGGTGAAGAGAGAGAAGAAGGTTAGCGTTAGCAAATGAGAAAGATTAGTAAGAAAAATAGAAAAAAAGAGAAAAGGAGAGAGAAAGGAGAGAAGGTGGTGGCTGTTGGTTAGTTATCTAGGCGGCGATATCTCTTGGGCGAAGCACTGATGATTGATGGCTGATTGTTCTAGAGGTGATCAATGAGGTCGCAGTGATCATGAACTCAGTTCATTTGATCTCAGATCAGAAATAAAAAATAAAAAAAGTGGCCAGTGCGTCTTCTCGCCCTGTCGCTGTGCCTAAGCGGGTAATAAAAGTACAAAAAAGAGTTGCTGTGCCCTGTGAAGGACGACAGCAGTGTCGGAGATGGAGATGGAGATGAATAATCTCCTAGAGGACTCACTCACTCTACGTGCTAGTAGTCTGCACTTTCACACCTCTTTTTTTTCTTGTTGCTGTCGGTGCTGCTGCTGTTGTCGAAGTTGTGTTGTTGACGTGTCTCTTTCCTAGTGATGCCTCAACTATGTTGTTATTTCTCACTGTTCTCTCTTTGCGTTCACTCTTGTGCACTTGGGTTGTCTTCTTGGTGCAAGGGAAAGGAATGGATGGATGATGGCGATGGAGGAGTGTAGAAGAAGGCTGACAAAGGTCGAGCGGAAGGAAGGTGGAGTTGGAGGTTATGAAGAGTGGTGAAGCGTATCGAACTTGTGTTGAGAAGGTGTGAAGGGAGAGTAAGAAAAAAAGACAGTGGAAGCAATGGGTATACTCAACAAGTAGTAGTCGGTATCGTAGTGGAAGTGAGAGAGAGGGGAAAAGATAAAAAAACGAGAAGGTGGATAAATCGTGGCAAGGGTGAGGGGAGTATAACGACGCACGATGTAAAAAATGCGGAGGCCTCAAAAAAGGGAAGAACTGAGGCCATGGCGGAGAAAGGGCCGGATATCTGAAGAGCATTGGGCAAAAAAAAAAAAAAAAAAAAAAAAAAAAAAACTGGGCGCTTGACGATGCCATGCAGATGTGCTCAACATACAGTTATGGACTCTTGTCTTTTTTGCAACGACTCTTGAGGAGACGGTTCGAAAAGATTACGAGAGTGGTGTTGGTGTTGTTGTTTTGAGAGTGATAAAAATAATGGTGCAGTGGAAAAGCAACGCACAGGATACATAAAAACAAGAAGGGAAGAATGGGGAAAGGAAGAAGTAAAACACAAGAGGAAAAACGTGAGTCGTGGATACAAATATGGGAGATGTTAAGAACGAAGAAAATGGAAGCAACATTGGCCGAGGTGTGCCTAGTTCACAAGGTAATCAGGGGAAGGGAAGTAGTGGCGGGGCTAGCCCTCTAGCAGGAGAGTGTATGGCTTGGGTAGACCCCAGTTCTGTCCTTTGCTTTCCTTCCCTTCTTGATCAAGCTCAGTGTTCATGGCGGTGTGCGTTCCTTTTGGAATGCCTCCCATCGAGAGTTTCCATGGTGGGGAAGGGGCAACAAGTGACAAGGGGGTGCATGAAAATTATCATCCTTTTTTCTATCCCATATCGACTCAAAAAGGTACCCGGGCACAGAGAGCGAAACAAACGACGACAGCTTAAGAAGGTATTTTGGAGTTTGGCACGTCAAGGGATAGTTTGGGGAGAGGTCTGGGAACTGCGTTCCTTCCTATCCTTATCCTCAGATGTCAGTCTCCCTTCACTTCCCTCACCAGATTAACCTCTTGTGTTATGTGGGATGGAGATCGATTGAGAGAGATGGGCGGGCTGTTTTTGGGGTTCACCTGTTTACCTTAATTACCGCCACAAGATTTGTATGTTTCTTGGATTGGCGATGAACGGCGACAGTGGGGATCTTGAGGAAAGATCAAAGTAACCCTCGAGAGGGAGAGATAAGATGTATGCCTATTTAACGGACGAAAGAAGGTAGAGCAAGGCAGACAAAGATCCGCAGAAAGGGAGGAGTCAGCCTTTTGGATGCCGAGTAAAATGAAAGGGAAAGATTTTTATATTGAAGAGGAGGAGAGCAAAGGAAAAAAAACGGGAGAAAGGGCAGAATCCTCAACGGAGAGGTGGAGGAGATTGACTCCTGTCGACTTGAAGGAGCAAGTACAAAAGAGAAAAAAAAGTGGAGACAAATGGGAATGGATGGAGGCAACAAGGGTAGCAGGAGCAAGAGCAGCGGCTACGAGGTCAAGAGGAACCAAGAATCGTCACTCAGTGCAAGATTGCCAAGGAGTGAAAGCGAGAGAAAAAAGACAGAGCGACAACAAGAAAACAAAGAAAAACAAGCAGGTGCATCAATTGAAAGGTGGATCTATGTAAACAACGACTACGCGACAGAAACAGTGAATGTAATTGTAATTGTCACTGTGCGTGCAAAAAATGGAAGAGAGTCAGGGGAAAATGAATGAGGAAGGGAAAGGAACAGAGTGAGAGGATAGCACTGAGGTGGCAACAAGATCTCTCTTTTACTTCTGCTGTGTTTGGGTTATCCACATTGCATTGCTCACAGACACACCAATCGAGACCATTGGCCCATTGCCAATGTACGATGCGTTTTGTTTTGGAGTGATGGAGGATAGAAGGACCCTTTAGCGTTTGAAAATGTGAGGTATGTGGTGCTGTCGAAGGGGCTCCTTTCTATGCAGATGACCATATCAAACATACAGAGAGAGTGTCTGTTTGTGTGTGCTGCTGCAAGGATAATAATACCATCGGACGAAGCATGACGGACAGATATAAAAAAAGAAAGGGGTTCGACAAGGCAGCAGTTAAAAATTGCAGGACGCCCAATGCGGCAGGGACCATTGGAAATTGCCAATAGGTGTTTGGGGGTAGAAAAAAACAAAGGAGATGTGACTTGTAAGAGAGCATAGTTGGGAGAATGTTTGGCGCCACACAATTAAAAGCCCAAAAGAAGGGAGCATAAGATGTAACAATTAGAGGGAGAGAAAGTGTGTGCGAAGGAGTACGTGGGGGTGCTTTGACAACAAAAAAGAACAACTTCTTTAGTTGGTACAGTCGAGGATACGTCCTCCCAGGGGTAAAAAAAGTGATCTGCCTTCTTCTCTCTTCCTCAGGGAGATGCCATGCCTTTCATAAAACACCAGATCGGGGATGCTCAGAAAATCACGGAGAAAGAAACGAGGACAACGAGAGAGAAGAGAGATGCTAGAGTGTTTGTGTGGAAGATGGAAGATGGAAGGAGGGTACTTTTCTTTGCTTACCTTTTGTAACAAAAGACAAGGTGATCGAGGATGACAAGACAAACCCGAACAGAGAGAGACAGAGTGGCGATATATGTGCTACAGCAAATATAATAAGCACTGTGTTGTGAGAGCGTTGGTGGTGCCTGAAGGAATGTGTAGAAAGAGTGCTGTGAAGTCTTGAGTCGGTATTCCGGTGATGCAAGAAAATGGGCGGGAGTCTAATGATTTTTTGTAGAGTTGCCTTTGGGTGGCTATTGTTTGGTGTTGTTTTTGTATATGTTGTATGTATTATTAAAAAGGGAGAGGTGGACAGAGAGTAATAATGGAAATGTGCCGAAGAAGAGGGGAAGAAAAAAGAGAGATGAGATACGAAGACAAAGAAAGGAGAGACGTTCGATACAACGAATTGAGTTTTTAGGTACAGAAAGTCTATATAACAGTGATAGTGAAAAAAGCAGTAGAAAAGGGTGGAGGATATTGTTGCTGTTGATGATGTTGCTGTTGTTATGAAGGAAGTGCCAAGGTTGCCAGGGTCACCGATGAAGGGATATGTTATGTGAGATTAGAATGTGGTTTAGGGGGAAGAGGATGACGGTGTGGATATGAATGCTGGGTGATGGGTATTAAGTATGATCTGTGTAAGTGAACGAATGAGTGAATATGTGTGAACAGAGAGAAAGAGGGGACAATATGGGTTAAAGGAGGAAATAAAAGGGGACTTCCAGGAGGGGACAAAGTTGAAGAATGAAGAAGAGAAAAAAGAGAGAAGAGAAAAGAAGACGAGAGGAATAATAAACACGAAGAGGAGACGAACCACCAGAGAGAGATAATGAGCTTTTCTCCTTTCCTAAAGGTGGCTAGATCCATGCTCCATGCTCACCTTTCTCGCTCTCAGCCCACGTTTGACACTGAGTAAAGTACAAATAGTCGATTGAATAATGATTCTGCTGCAAGTAACAATAACACAGGACAGGGGGAGCGGGATGGTATGGGAAGGAGGATGGATGGTTCTTGCGTTTGAGAGCAAGCCCGGATGGTCCGCATGGGATGACAGCTACAACAGTTTTAAACATCAACAACAACAAACAACGCAAGAGTGAGCCATCCTAGTTGAAATTAAAGAAAACTATTCTTTGTAAACAAACAAAACAAACACCAAACAATGATTGCCCTACCATGCCAGGCATACAAAACAAAGGAAGGAAGGAAAGCCGATATTCCAACGGACAATCAATTAGTCTCTTTGTTATTTACCATCCACTACTCTTCGTGTCTACGAGGAAGGTATGTTTGGCGGTATTAACTCAACATCATCAAGAATGAGAGAGATGAATAGGAGAATGAATTAAAGTATGGACTCGGTAAGTGTGCCCGACCGTCCGTCCGTCCGTTCTGCCTCTTACATCCCTCACCTTTTTCTTTTCTACTTTCGAAACCCTACCTTAAAAGAATATTGGTTTTTTTGCCCCATACCTTTTCACGTACCACAAGCACACAGGCACACAGGCACACAGGCACACAGGAGAAAGAGATGCCACGCGCGCAGCTCTCCTTTCTCTTCGTTCTCCGGCTGGGCAATCTTTCCTCGATTTGTTCGCCCCTCCCCTCCTCCTATCCTACCCTTTTCCCTTCCTCTGTTGCAGTCTTACTCTCCATCGAAAATCCGAGGGACGTGCATCTTTTTTACCCGTTCCATGCAACAAAAAACACAAATTCTCGCTTCCTCGTCCTCCATCCCTATCCCACTCAATTAGGGAGGACACACAAGGCAGCAGGGGGAGATGTTCTGTGCTTTGTACTTTGCTTTTGCATTTACCACAGCGCCTAATCCACTTGGTGGTTTTTTTCACCCTCCCGGAGAAACAAGGCAGGGGGATGCGGATGCAGAGTAGGGAATGAGAGAGAGAGAGAGAGAGAGAGAGTCGCCCATCATGGGTTTGTACTTTGCGATGGAGGTAAGAAATGACAGAAGTGCCATCGTCATTTGTATGTTTTGTTTGTTGTCTTTCATTTGAGAAAACGAAGTGTTGTTGAATGCTCTCAATTGTCTCTTTGCGTTACAAATACAGGCATTAAACGAAGGGGCGGTACCATCGGTCGGTCCATGAGCTGTTTTTGGTCATCAATGAGAAACGAATATAGCAGGTGGAGCCATGGTTAATAAAACAATGCCCTCAATGGTATGGTACATGTACATGTCATAAAGGGGTCTCAAAGAAAAAAGGACACGCGGAACATTAGATGAATAATATTAAAGATAGTAGGAATAACAGCAACAGAATGGACAATGAATTCTCTTACTCCAGTCCCCTTTCTCGTCTTCCCCTGAAAAAAAAGTCTAGGTAAGCAAAGGTAGGCAAAGGAAAAATACCATCTCAGAGTGAAAGAAAGTCTTCTACGATGAACAGTCGTCTTGCATTTTCTTCCCTTTCTCTCCCTCTCCTTGTCCTCTTTCCCTTCAATTGATTCCAATCCAATCCATTCCTCCGCATCCCTCCTGGCCCTTGCCCTTTGGCTCATTCCTCGCGCCATTCTCTGATCTCGAGCCAGTCCCTCCTCTATGAGGAAATCAAAAAAGAGATGGCGGTCGGTGGTGGTGAGGTTCAAGAAAAAAATATGAGTTTAGACAAGGTTTGTGTTCCCTTCCTTGGAGAGATGCAAGGGTGAGGTGATCCCTCCCTCCCTCCGTTCATTCAGGAACGCAAACAAAAAAGAGGGGCGTCTATCCTATGCGGGAGAAAACAATGCAAGGCATTGACACAGAGAGAGATAGGCATATCCTCATTCCTGTCCCTCGCCACGGACGGGCACGACGGAACAAACCAACGCTGGATAGATGGGTAGATCGTTTACCGCGGATAAATGCACAGACAGAGGTGCGTGTAAAATAGGGTCCCTTCTTTATACCTTTCAGGAACAAAACAAAAAGAGAAGTAGGGTTCCCGATCCATTTGGAATGTTTAGATGAGCAACACCACAACGAAAACATCAACAACAACAGTCAACAACAACTATACTTTTGTTGTCGCTGTTTGCCTGCACTTCTCTGTGCGAGTGTCCGTTGTGGTGTTGGTAATGGGTCGAAATGTCCAGATCTTTTTTTCTTGTCCAGGTTCCTTTTCTCTCCCATTACTCCGTCTCTTGTTTCGATCTTGAATCTGCAACCATTACCCCATTGCGGGGAATCGGTAAGGAGTGAGGGTGAAGGAGAAGGAGAAAGAGGAGTAGGAAAGGGGGGTGATAATACAGGTGTGAAGAACATACCAATGCGATGCTGAACAAGGCATTTGTTTTGTCTGATGATCCAGGTACAGCACACAGATACAGGTTCAGAAAAAGTAGATGCAATTAGAACAATCTGTACCATGGACAATGGAGCTCTTCCTTACCTTCTCCCTCTCTTCTCCCCCCATCCATGCAGCACCAAACAAGAGATCGAGAAGGCCACACGTTTCATCCTCGGGGAGGAGGGGAAGAGCGGGGTACATACATGCATGACGGGCTATCTCCCTTTTCTTTACCAGCAGCCACTCCAACCATCCCTTATCCCCTCTTTCCTCCCTTTCGTGGTCTAAAGTGTACCTGCTTCCTCCTTCTCCCCTCCATTCCCAACGCAAACAGTTTGTCTTCAACGCAGTCTAAGGGGATTTGCTTTGACCATAGCCCCGACAACATGGTCTCTCCACTCGCCTTCTCCAGCCCGTCACCGTTGTTATCGATTATCGCCCCTTATTGTCACCAAAGAAAAAAACAAAAGAGCCGTTTGTCGTCATAGTTGCTTCTTTCAACTGCTCTCCTCTCATTCATTCTCTCTCTCGCCACGCTCTTATGTGGTGGGCACAAACAACATTGGGTTTCTGGACAACAATCAGTCCACTTATCGTTGGACAACCCTCCTTGGGCCACAAAAAAATATCCGAGGAGTAAGAGAGAGCATGGATAGGTACACAGCCATTTAGTACTGTCTATTTCTGGACCCGTCCTCCTTATGCTCCTTGTGGCATGTTTCCTTTTTTCAGCTTTTACTGTGTATATTGACCATGACAGCATCACAATTAGTTGCCACATGGCAAACATGTCAGCCTCATGCGTGCTCCCATTGCCCATTGTCCATCCACAACAAAACGAAAAACAAAACAAACAAATGGAAAATATATCATGATCCAGGCTCACATTTCCTTTCGCTTGCCTCATATGGTATTGTAATCAGGGTTGCCCATTTCTGTGCGGTAAAGTGGCACGTTTGTTTTGTGTTGAAAAGCTTATGATACAGAAAGAGCTTCACGGACGGACGAACAGATGGGGTAATTTTTTTTTACATTGAAGAAACTTACTTGAGCTGGACTCGCTCGTGATCATCCTAACCCTCTTTTGTCATTTCTTCTCTCCGCATGTGCTTTCTAACTGCTCCCAGACAAACGGTTTACTTTCGTCCCGCCCGTTTCTCTATGTTTCTATTACCCAACAATATCTGATGGCCCTCTGTAATATCCATTGCCTATTCCGGAGGGGACAACTCCAAGACACAAGGACGAGACAAGGATGCGGGTAGGGCTTGGTCCAAGTCAGTTATGGCTGTTGTCGTTCTAATGCAATTTAACGGCCATCTCGCTTTTGGCAGAGGCATGCCTTGGTTTCTTGGTTTCTTGCTCCTTTGTTTGAGATGGGGTATTAGTGTGTGTTTTACTTTAATAGATGTATCTTTGGAGAATGCGATGTTTTACCACTAGAACACAAAAATAATCAGAAATAGGGTTAATCCTACCTGCTACATTTCATTTCCATCTCTCCAGGAGACACAAGGTACATGTACTCAAGTAATTATTTTTTCTCTCTGAAATCAATGGTTTACCTTGTCTCCGTTGACGTGGCGTTCACGGTACTGGATATACTCGCTATATCCGTAGAACGCAAACAAGAATCCTGCGACCGCCGACGCTCCCACTCCAGTCTGAATCGCCTGGAAGCTCGTCACTACACGCGTCAAAGGGAATCAATAGCAAAAAGAAGACAGTGTTAGATCAGATACATAGGGATCGTAATCGTGCTTGAGAAAGGAAGAAAGAAAATGAGAGAAAGGTCATTCGTCCCAGCTTACCGACGTTCTTGCATCGGTCATAGTCGACGGTGCCGTTAACTACGAAGTTGTTGCAGAACGTCTTGATACCGGTTCCTATGACGATCGCCGTCGCGAACGAGAAGAAGCACAGCGTAGGTGCAATCAACAATGCCTGTTGTTGGAAAAGGAGTACAAAAGCATATGAGCGTTAATGTTTGCGTTTGGGAGATGTCAATCCGATCGCTCTTCAGGGGAGCAGAGGAAAGTACTTACAGCGACAGAGGCACGCTTGCCCTTGAACCGCTCCGATCGTTTCCAGGTCACAAAGTCCATTGCAAACAGTGCAATTCCTCCTGCAGCGATCAAAAACCTATTTTCACGATCGAGAGTACAGAGGAGGACGAGGATGGATGAGATACCAGAGGATACAATAATTTCAGCACTCAGTGCAACTGTTGCTATTCGTCTACTTCTATCCTTACCCGATAGTGTTGGTGAATCCACAGGCGGAATTGTGGAAGGTCAGTGTCGCCGGGTCACCGAGAAGCAGACAGATCTTCTGGCCGTTGCCCAACCTATTTTTTCATCCACCATACAAAAAATAATACTCATGTAAGTTGAGTCTCTTTTGCTGTTTGGGTCTATTTATCTATATCATTATGTATAATAGGTAGTCTTATTACTTACTCCCAGTAGCTGTTCCGGGACATGGTACCAAAGATAATAAAACCCAGAAGGGCGAGGATGGTCGACATCACAAGGTCGGCCTTGAGGAAACCTGAATCGTGTGCGAATGCCATCTTGTGTTTGTTGATGAAGAAGGGAAGAGTGATGGAGGAGGAAGGTGATGTCCGTTTGTTGTAATGGAAGTGATGTACTTTGTGGAGAAGAGGACAAGCCGAGAGCTGCTGTTTTCCTGTTGACTTGTTTAGTCGGTCAACGGTCCTTGGTCTGTGTTGCTGTCTTGGTTCCTGAATGGGACTGTGAGCGGGTCGGTTGGTTGATGAAGGTGGAGGGGTTCCGGACGGTGAAGAATGAACAAAGAAGAAAGAGGAGAAAAGAGAAAGGAAAAGTGAGAGAGAGATGAACTAGATTCCTCTTCCATGTTCTTAACAAGCAGAGAGTCTGCTCTCATTCACTCTCTGCCTCCATTGAAGAACAAACTCCTCCCTTCCGCATTCAAAAAAAGAATAAAACAAGGTTGTCATGTCAAGGGCGCTTTAACGTGACAACGAAATACATCGAAGAAGAGCACCGAGCGAGAGCCCTTGCTGGTCGTTCCAATGGAACATCACACATAGACTTCGTTTCCTCTTCTCTTTTTCATTCTCCTTTTTACGCCCGATCACCTTTCCCTCTCCACTGAAGCATTCCAGACTCAGCTACTCATTCCCTTCCCCATATGGTTCCCCTCTCCCACAATGGGCGTCATCCTCTTACTCCGAGACAAATTGAGTGACCAACAACAACTGATTGTACCTGAATATCTTTCATTTAATGATTTCAACGCCATTTATCATCAATGACTTGTCACTCAAAGGTCAACTTGGCGTTACCATAGTTAGACTGAAGTCTCACCGCACCCTTTCCCTCGTTGCCGCCATTCTGGAGGACCTTGTGTCCAACCTTCACGGTCTTGGTCATCTCCTGGTAATCAATCCAGCTGGCACTCTTGGATGCCTCGCTCACATAGGCGTGTCCGTAGTCGGTCCGGACGTCGATCGAACCCAGGTAGTTGTCGCTCTATTGTTTTTGTAGAAAGGTAGCACAACAAAAACATGGTTTTAGGTCTTCATCTTGCAGGGGACACAAGGGGCTGTTAATATAAAAAAAGGAGGTGGGGGGAGGGTGAAGAAGGGACATGATGACTTACGACAGTGGATTGTGCAGAACCCATGTTAGCGCTCAACTCCTGGTGCAAGTCCTGCTCAGGTGCCAGAACAACATCCGTGTCCACACGACCAAGAAATGACACTCCGTTAATGTACACATCTCCAACGATCGTCTCCTTCTTCTCCAAAGCAGCAACTTGTTCGTATCCAGAACCAGGACGAACGACTGCCTCGATGACGCCAGTGTGGGTCATGATGTTCAGGTTGTGATGAAGCTCTTGAGAGGTCCTGTCACCACCCCTCGACAGGATCGGGTTCGTGGTCGCGTTGACCTTGATCGACCCCACTGTCGATTCCAGGGTCACCAACAACCCATGTCCCTCAACAGGTTTGGCGGATGCGATATTGATAGACCCTGTGACCGTAACAATATCCAGACTCTTAGCCTGGACACCACCAACAGCCTCGAGATCGTGCAGGACAACGTTTCCGATAGTAGAACCGAGATGGATCGACTCGAATGCAATCTTGGAGACACCTCTGACGTCCAGGTCCTGGAGGACTCCACTGACGATTAGACTGTTGTAGCTGCGAAGGGTGGATGGGAAGACGATCTTGATATCGACCTTGGCACAGAACTTTTTGTTGCGGGGCCAACGACCACGACGACGGCCTGTGTTGTCCTCAGAAGAGAGGACAATTGAGAGCTTTCCATCAACCTCTGTAACCTCGACCTCCAACCCTTTAACCGCTCCATAAGGATGCCCTCTCTTCCTCATCTCCTTCTCTTCAACATCCTCTTCCTCGAGATAGTTTTTGGTGACCCACGCCTTAATAAACACCGTAGGTGTGGAAATATCATCCCCTGTCAAGACCTCGACCTCAGAAGTGATATCGCCCTTATCGAATGCAACCTCAATACTGTCAGCAGTGTTAGAGGTGATCGTTGAAGGCCCGTCCCAGGGCACCAGGTGATGGAAACAACGATCGTCCGTCCAAATCGTATGGCGAAAACCCCAGTGCTTGACAACCCAAAAGAACCAGAATAATGAAAGGAAGATGACTGTCCGGCGGATAATCGTTCGTCTCCGTGTATTATCGTGTGCTCCCGCAAGGCCTACCAAGATCGCCAACAACGAAAAAAGTCACGTTTAGTATCAAAAGGGTTGTATCTTGAATGTAACAAGAGTAAGCGGGAGGGCGTTGTGTTTTGTTCGGGTAGAACTTACAGCGCTTGCAGAAGACACCGCGGGTACATCCGCGCTTGGGTTGCTGTGGTCGTCTACTCAAAAGGGACTGGGTCTCTTGTCCGTCGTAGGTGACAGGGACATATACCGCATCTGACGCTGGTTGGCTATTCATTATGTGAAAAGTGTATGAACAGTAGGGAGGGTGGATAGACAGGAGGGGGAATGGGTCTCTTTTTATGTGCAAAAAAAATTGCACCTTCGTTTGTGTGTGTGAATGCCAAGAATCGACATTGTGTACGTTGTTTTGTTTAGTGTCTTGGCAGTGTTGGCACGCAGCTCGCCACTCGCACACACACACAAAGAGGGGACTCTGTGAATAAAGCGGCGTGTGCTCACCTGTTGACCTG
The DNA here is from genome assembly GCA_019671135.1 of Linnemannia hyalina. Taxonomy (NCBI): domain Eukaryota; kingdom Fungi; phylum Mortierellomycota; class Mortierellomycetes; order Mortierellales; family Mortierellaceae; genus Linnemannia; species Linnemannia hyalina. Next base: position 3,413,175 of record JAHRHY010000001.1, read on the forward strand.
TGCGAATAGAAAGAAAGAAATATAACAACATACGGCGCGTAATTTTTCTTGCGCCTTTCTTTCTCCCATGAACGCAACCGCGCAACCAACCTTTATTCGCGAAGACAAACCGCAGTAGCCCTCGGCCACATGGCGCTTAGACACTTCCTGAGAAATGATGTTACCACGGTCCGGTAATCCATACACCTGGGTTTGTATTTGTTGTTTGTTACGGTTTGGTGGCAAGCAGTTGAGTAAGCACGGCGTCCTCTTGTCAATCCTTAACCTTAGGAACCACGCCTACAATGTTTATAATGTTTATTTACTAAGCGAGCTCTGCTTCTTCACTTCAGGAACATTAGAGCCCTGCCGCTCCAATTCGTCGATTTTTGTCTTCACGTTAGCATGTCGTCCGTCAAGCACCTTTTTGTACCACTCCATCGCCCTTGCCTTGTCTTTCAGAACACCCCAGCCGTTCTCATATAACAAAACGACGTTGTACTGAGTGGTAGCACGCCCTTGATCAGCGGCTCTCTGATACCAGTTCATTGCTTTGGTGATATTCGCATGTCGGTACAAGAGGCCAATGTTGTTTTGAGCGCCTTAGTATCCTTGATTGGCCGCCACTCGAAACCAGTCTTGAGAATAGTCTTAGGCACACCTCGACCCATGTTCAACCCAAGTTAAAGGTGTCAGTTAAAGGCGAACTCCAAAAGCAGCGACAAAAAAAAATGCTGTCATAGCAGCTTACTTTTTCATTACCCACGCCTGTTTCGGGAGACGAGCCCATGGATTATACTCCCACCTTTCAAGCCCAAAGTCTAGCGCGACGCGTACACGACAAATCAGCGACACATTATTTCTAGGAAGAGTCTTGTACGTATATTTTATTCGATAGATAGATTTGATGCAAAACGGCAAAAATGGTCTGCTAAAGGAAAGCAATGGTAGATCCTATCGCAAGAGCGGCACCAGCAATAAGCTTGGAGCAAGAAGCGCCCACATGAGTACCTCTATTACTGCCAGTGGGTGCCATTGTGGTGGTAGGAACGGCCACTGGTGTGGTGACAGTTGCAGAAGGCTTGGTAGCCGTGGTTGTGGTATTGGCAGACCCCTCCTCAGGCCCAACAGCAGGAACGCAGCGCACATCTCCCCTAATGTTGATAAGGACTTTCTTGAGGTAAGCGGCATTCTCGTCCGTGCAAGTATCCTGGAAAGTGCAGGCTTTGATCCAGTCATCGTAGATGGAAAGCATGCAGTTGCATCGTTTTTGCTTAGGTGTCATCTTTTCAAAGGCGCCAGGGCCAATGAAGCCGAAGGTGGACATTGTCTCGGCATCGCAACTTGGTGATTGCTTCAGGGCGGACGCTTGTATGCAGGTCATACAGGCTTGTTGGGGGACAGCGATCGTTTGGGCCGAGACGACGGTGTTGAGAGACGTGGCGAGGATGAGGGCCAATGCGGACGCGACGATGACGGAGAAATGCATTCTTGATCTTGTTTGTGTAAGTTGTTGGGGTGGTTTGGGTGGATAAGTAAAAGACAGGTAGAGGCGTTGAGTGTAGAACTTAGGTTGTTGCGGCTGATGTTGCTATTGTAGGTATTGATGTAAGAAAGAGGATGACCCTTTTTATATCAAATTGTGTTGGCCCTAGACAAGATCAAGAAACACCGACGCCAGTCTCAGTCTCCGTCATTTGTACTCTCATTGCACTGCCTCAAATCCTTGTCCGATACTCAAATTGTCTGGGAAGCAAGAAAAGATCATGGCAACTGTCAGCACAGCCATTGATGCCCCCTTTCTCCCCTCTCGACTATGAGAAGGTACATACTATTTCCATATGTCTATTTTTGAACCCAATTCCTTACTGTTACCTATCCACCTTCATGGTACTTTTCTCACATACTTCGAACTGTGATATAAGACCAACGAAAACACGGAAGGGGCGCACGGCCATACATCTTATTATTTATCGTTCACATCGTGTTTTCCTGACATCGTTGTGCTCGCTATTTCTGTATTCATAGAATTCGACATCATTAGCCGTTTTGGCGCCTCTGGTACGCTCGACCCGGTACCTTTTTTTCTTCTTCATTGTCTGTTCCTTCACTCCTCTTGGACGTGTCAATTACAGTTAGTTCACTCAAAATCAGGTGGAGTAACCTGGCTACCATAGGGCAAGCGTCAGCCCCAAAACGCGTTCGAAACCACAAAAGAAGAAGCAATCAATCATCTCCCCTGTGCACCTGTAGCTTATGTTGAATATTATAATAATATTCACTCCTACGTATACATGGTTTTTGTTCATATCGATGGTTGTTATTGAGTGTGCAGTGAAGAAGTGAATACAAAGAGAACAGATAAGTGTAAAGTAGGGACATGTAGGCAAACATTGAAAACTGCCATGATCGATATAGATTGTTCCAGCGCGTGTGATTCGTCCGCGGCGTGAGACAAAGAAACTCATCAGTGGCTGAATGATCACTCGACAGTGCCTGCGCTGTGCCGTACCTTGGGATCGTATTTCATCTCCCTTTCTCAACGTCTTTTTCCTCACTTCTCTCCTTTGCTCCATTCTCTTCAACCCACACACACATAATCTCATGGACGAGGGCAAGGATCCCTCCCTTGACACAATAACCTCTCCAGTAACACCTCTCGACAAACAAGCAGGGATTTCCTCGACCCTAACCAAATCGCTCTTCGGCACACTCCGAAATCAACTCCTGCGACCATCGTCCTCCTTCTTCACTTTTACATTCAGCAAGTTGATGTCATGCAGAATCACCTTGTTCCCCTTCAAGACTGACAACCACAAGGCAAGTACACCGGCGACAGGTTTGTGGGTGACAAAAAGAGGGCGCGATCAACGTATGGTCTTGTCCAACTGCCAAGTGGAAAAGTGCTATTCATAAGAGAAAGTTAAAAAAGAGGCGCACAAAAATAGCGAGTACCAACGGCTGTGCAAGCAGTTACTATGATCTTTCCTTGAGTCCCCAGCCAGCTATTTCATCGCCTATTACTTAGGCGACCAAGGATTTGAGGCCGTGCAGAAAATGCAAGTGACGGATCATCTAGTACTGGCCACTCATGACTATGTTGCATGGTTCGGTTCCAAGGAATAACAACAATTGATATAAAAAGTGGGAGATCACTCTTGTTTCTTCTTCTCTCATCAACAACAGCAACATCAAAACCAATAACAACCACAGCAAACACCAACAAAACAACAACATCGCAACACTCCCTCAACCCATCACCCGAAACAACAAAGCCAGCAGGACCAAAAATGCACTTCTCTACCACCGTCGCGTCTGCCCTAGCCCTCATTCTCGCATCATCCACCAGTACTGTCTCAGCCCAATGGGGTCCCGACTTCTCTCCCACGTGTCTCGCCTGCGCCGTCCCAGCAGCCCTCTCGGACTCACCCACCTGCAACGATGCCTTTCTCGGCTCTCTGTCCGATCGAATGTATAAACTAAACGCCACCCAGCGAGAATGCTACTGCCCCTTGAGCTGGAACAACTTCTGGCTCAAAGACAAATGTGTGTCATCGGGCGCTTGCACCGACAAGGAACTCGAGTCGTCCACCAATCACTTGTACGGGTTCCGATTCACTTTTTGTAGTAACTTAACGGGCGAGCTTGTCCCTGAGGGTGCCGAGGAGGCGAGTACGACGACGTCAGCATCGGTGCCGACTCGCACAAATGGTGCGGTGGGTGGTGTCGCTGGCGGGTCTTTGATTTCGGTGGTAGTTGCGGGAGCTGCTCTTGCCATCGTGTCGAGCTTTGGTCTTTTCCAGTAACAATATGAATAACTGCACAGCTGTGGGTAATTTGTCAGTTTGGCCCGTCGTTGTAGTCGTATCCTTGTAAAGTAAAAAATAGAATGAAAACAAGTGCGTTCCTTAACCTGTTGCTGAAGTTCAGAAGGAAGTAATAGAAACGTTAGAAAGTGTTTCAGGCAAAGAGAAAAAAAACGGAATCAACAGCAAGTAACGTATCCAAGCTGCCATCATCTAAGACTCTCGTTAACACTAGCATGTCAGGTTCTCTCACGCCTCACGGTGCTCACTGAGTATAGTGACAGCCGTACAGTTTTCGTAGCCCCTAGGCGAAACAACTACTGTCCACACCAAACTGTGATCAGCAGTACTAGACGTTTGCTTCTAGAACACCACCAAAGTTTCCCTCTGCGGGAAACACAAGGAGGGAATATTCAGCCTTGATCCACACCCTCGGCAGCATGGAGTGTGATTCAATACACCGAATCTCCTCACGAAATGGTGTGATAGTCAGCGCATTCCATTCAACCCACTGCCATACCCAGTTTTGCTCCCAAAAGGACAAAGAGGGGCCAGGTGTATAACGAGAGGTGGACATGCAGTTTGACACCTGCGGACCAAAGATTAAACTCTTCCGTGCCAAGTCCGACGTCCCTGTAGACAGGGTAGAATATGTCTCCCACTGTTGTTCACCAGCATGCCATCCACGAACCATCCTTTTGAGCCGTTCATTCCTGCTCCAAAAACATCCGCGAGTTCCTAGTTCTCGAATCTTCTTACTATTGTCTGCCTATGACTCCAAGTTACGCCATCCACAGACTGTAAGCGCCATGGGTAGAGGGGAATAAATCATAGAGACGACGTGTTAGCCAGAACTGAAAGCGCAAAGAAATCACACGAAGGCACACTCAAAAAGCCACTGTCCAAGACCCCACCAGCACACCATACATACCTACGAATGCCACTGTGAATGCCGCCCTGAACAACAGTGAATGACACCATAAACACAGCTTTACTGGGTCCCATACGTCCTCGTTCTCCTGAGGTAGTAAGTGCAGTGCAGTGTATGAGATCGTCCATAGCTCTGCCTTTCAAAACAATAAGGCAAGAGCAGTACCTCAGGCGCAACCTCGAGTTGGACCAATGGTGCTGTGGATAGGATCTTTTGTGATGATGTGGCAAGAGGATCCTGTGGGCCACCGGAGCAATGCCACAGGCAGGGGCTTTCTATGCATGATTCTTTTTTGCTATAGCCGATCATTAGATCCGTCCGAAGCGGTTTATCTACGGCATTCCTAGGAGTGGGATAATAGATCTAATTGGCTGCGGATGCGGATGCGGATGCGCCACCAATCAATACTGAGAATGTTTATCCTAGATCATGAAAAGGACTGTTTTGTAGAAGTCTCAGGACCAGGGGACTATCTTTTCAGGTGCAGACTGCAGGTGCTTCTTCAGTCCCTGGACACAACTCTTCTTTTTACATTCAATCCTCCTCTCATTCACAAAAACACAGCCAACCAACAGCCACCTCTTACATTCTACAATGACAATCACAAACAAGTCTGTCCAGGTCGGCGTCGGTGTACTGATCATGCATGCCCAAAAAGTCCTCATCGGAAAGCGGATTGGTTCCCATGGCGCCAGTAAGTGTGCCATTCGCAACTGGTCTCACATTCACTCCCTCGTTTTTTTTGCTTTTTTTTCTCGGTAACGTTACTTTTTGTAGGGAGAGAGCGGTTATACTGATTACAAAGTCTTATCTCTTTTCCTCTTGTTTAGACACTTGGCAGTTGGCTGGAGGTATGGCAATCAACAAACACTTTCTTTGCAAGGACTATATGTGTAGCAAACAGCAATTGAACACCTACAAGCAATCTGCTCACATCCTTTTGCATTCTTTCCCTGTAGGTCATCTCGAGTTCGGCGAAGAGTTTGAAGAATGCGCCATCCGTAAGTCCCTCTCACACTCGACTTCGTCCACCCCTCTTACATAGTTATTTGGCAACATTACTACTCCTCTGACACCTTAGCTCACTAACTTCAATCAATTAATAGGCGAGGCATTGGAAGAGACAGGATTGACGTTAGACCCAGCATCCGCAAAATTCGTCACTGCCAACAACAACCTCATGCCCTCCATTGACCGCCACTATGTCACTGTCTTTGTCGCCGCAAACGTCCTCGGCGACACCAAGCCCAAGGTACATTTACATAACCCCAGACAGCGCCTTCAGCAAATTGTGACTCATGTTGACTGCGCGCTTTTGTACACTTCATCCTCCGCTCTGTCTAGTGCCATGTTTTATTGTGGCATAAACGCAACGCAAAAAAGTCCTAACTCCATTCACTCCTTTCAACTGTACGTAACATAGATCATGGAACCATTGAAGTGTGAGGGATGGGAGTGGGTGACGTTGGACCAATTGGCCGACAACAATGGTCCTTACCGCCCTCTGTTCTCGCCACTTGCCAAGATGGTTGACGAGTACGACCTTAAGGCTCTTTTCGCCAAGAGCACATAGTACTGGATTTGGAACTAGGACTGGACCGGGTGTAATAATGTTCTTTACTCTTTAGGTCTTTGGCGCGCTTGTCGTAATGGTCTATGGTGCCAGGAGATATAAAGTATTGCGTTATTTCAATGTTGACAAGATTGCTGTACCCACAGGTCAGGATAATCAAAAAAGCACAACAGAGCCCTACCTCGCCACAATATGGACACGAGCCAAAGAGTGTATGGAAACTCTGCCTCGTCGTCGGGACCGATCGCAACCACTAAAGACAGCAATCAAATCAAGAAAAATAAATGACCTTAGAACATCATTTCTCCTCACAAACAAACAAAACAACTCATCCAGTCCCGAATATGCACTCCAGAAGCAGGTACCTCATAAAGACAAACGCGGTGGAAGGGCTGCTGACACTTGGCGTGACTACAGAGCTGGTCCGGAACTTGCCCCTCAAACCGAAATGAGTAACAGATACCGCATCCAACATTGATGTCGTCCTTGTTTGTGCTGACCGGTGATGGGAATCCGCCCTCGAGTTCCAACAACACTTCCAAGTTTTCTCGCGGCAGCTTCTTTACATCCCTAATGATAAAAATGTAAATGGACATGAATCGTCCAGTTAGCGCAGAGTCGTACGATCATTAATAATCCTCCACGAAAAGCGCTTCGGGGTACTTTACCATAGTCCTGCGTTCTGATATAGTTTGGTCCGCATGGGTGCAATGCTGGCTGTAGGACCAAATAGTTTCGTGTCGGGCATAGATCTTGGCGATAGTGGTTGAACAGTGACCTGAATCGAACAGTGATTGCCTACCAAACAGCAATTGCGATATGTTTCTCTTTAGTTAAAATACTACGTCCAGCAACGCATAAATGAAGCGGGAACCGGGGTTGAGGCGACGATGGGAATGGCGGTAAGTTACCTAGTGCACATCGTCGCATTTTGTCCGCTCTGGTGGGCTTTTCCGGATCAATCACCCACGTCCTCTCGTCAAAATCCTGCATCACATCCCAGAACTCCCGAAATATTTCCAATTGCTAGTCAACAGAGACAAGAAGTGGGATGTGAAGTGTCAATCAACAACCCCAAACGACCTTGTCTACCTGATGCTAATAACATGCATCAGCTCCTGAAAAAAAGAGAGTACTTTACCCCTTCTGCTTGACGGATCGCAGCCTCCAGTGCTAACCCTTGCTTTAAAGAGAGCCCTCCCACGCTCAATCCGCGTTGCGACGCCAATTGATCGTCCTCGCACTCTGGAACCTCCAATGGGGCGATGGTAAGTGGAATTGTTGGGTATGCCGGTGGGAATCGAGCTGTTATCAAATGCTTGCGCTGTGAGGCGTCGCTTTTATTGAAATTAAGATGCAACTTTTGTCAATGATATGTGTTGTCTACAACATTTGCAGGTGCATCCCAATCATGAATATGAGAAACAATGAACAGCACTCACCAGAGTTCGATTTGTACACGCGAAAGGTCTTGGTCTACAAGGGTGACCCTATCCCAGCCAAGGGCATCCAGTTGTTCCATGATGTGTGTACAGTACCGCAGCGGTTTCTCCTTATCCCCCTTAGCGCTCCTGTTGCTCATTGTCACTTCCTATTACATGTAGGTCAGAGTTATTAGGTTAGCGCGCCTTTGCGGTCCACGAATCTTGTCTTACTTCTCGGTAGTACAACGACAACATGTGAAATAAGGTACCAGAGTGTCAACGAGCTCGACCAGAAAACTCGCCATATCCTTAGCCTCATCCATTTTCTAATGTCCATATATAAACGAGCATACATCCTGTGAGCGAACTTGTTCTCGTTAAATCCATTTTGGCCAGACAAAGGTTTTCCTGGCGACATAGTCAACGTAGTACCTGCTGGAGCTGGGTCTCCTGTCCAGACAGGATCTCCTTGAGCTCTTCTGATCCTGATAGAAACCCGACCCTACTTGAGAGTATGCTGCTCCTTGATGTGTTCCTTGGTCCCGTTTTTGTCAGCGTTTGTCCTGTCCTTCCAGTACCGGTGTTTGTCATCTCAATGCAGACTTCGAGCTCCCTGTCCTACTTGTGTAAGAGGTGTTTGCCATGTGAGTTGCATGTAGAAAATAAGGAATGAGAGTCCTGTCCTGCAAGAAGCTATTTGTATTACCATGACAGAGAGGAAGCCGTGGTATATTTCTGGAACTGAGCTCCACTGGACCAGCAGTGGGAACTGGTGCATCGCCATTTTGTTGAATGCAGCAGGCCGACAGAGTCAGGACTCACGAGTGATTGCGAGTGAGTAAAGAGCGTGGCAAACAAGAGGGGGTCAAGAGATCAAGAGGCACTTCTAGTTCAAATGGTCATTTGGTTCAACAGTCACTCCCTGTCATTCTGTCCACCCTTTCATTTGCATCTCCATCTACCTCACATCCACTCACTTGCTCTCTCTCACACACTCTCTCTCTCACTCACACATACACGCACGCTTCACGCCTAACAATAACAACATCTCTTTCCTTCCAAACGTCTTACAAAGTGCCACTCACCTGCAAACAGTCCATGACTTCCTCCGCGATCGCACCGCCCGCAGAGTTTGCAATCTCCGGCACCGCATTCGCCTCAGCGTCCCCAGAAGCACTCGCAAAAATCCTCGATACCCTCGACCTGCCCTCACTCGAACAAGAACACACCCGTCTCGAACGTGCCATCCAGCAGCTGGTCCAGTCCAACAAAGAGATTGCAGAGTTTATCGAGCAGGAGCAGAAGGACCTGCTTGAGTTCCAGGAGCAACAGGGTGGTGGTGGTAGCGAGGCTGCGGAAGCATTTGAGGCAGATCCAGAGTTTGTGTTGGCGATTGAGGAGAATATGGTCGTGATTGCCAAGTATGAACGGACGTGCGCGGATCTGCTGAGGGCTATTCAGCGCAAGCGAGGTGTTGTTGCGGAGGAGGTGAAGGAGACTGAGGATGGTGGAGAGCAAGCTGGAGCGGATGATGGAGTGCATCTGTAGACGTCAATTGTCTCTTCCTACACCTCCGATTGTATATACCACTTCGTTTGATGAAAATAAAAAAAGTCATACACTCAATGCTATGGTTTTCTACAGTATACAAACCGTGCCGCGCTAGGAGGATTGCCTTGGTCGAGACTACCAGTCACGGAGGCGCAAGTAGGTATGTTGGGCAAGGAGAAAAAAAGGCAGAGATGGCTGTCCACACGACCGGATTGTCTTCCTCTTTTGGAGTCGTCGATATGCACGAGTATCCTTTTCCACTTTCCTTCTTTTTGATTGTCCATTTTTTTCCCATCAATTCATTCGACCACAATGTACGCTGAGCTATCTCCTGCAAGGTATTCGGTCATTCAGGGATGAAGAAAGATAGTTTGTAGGAGTCGGTGGATTGGAGGAGTTGGAGTACAGGTCTTTCGACGATTCTTTGAGAGGGTTAAGCAATTAAGTTCAATAGACGACTCAGACCATTGGAGTTGAATGGAGCACAGGACGCTTTTTTTTATGTCTCCGAGAAAAAATCGAAGAAGGGAAACTGTCCCTCAGGTCTTCCATCAACGATACAGATACACACGCCGCTGCAAGAGTAGTTGTCGAAGGGTTTATTGAAGGCCTGAAAATACATTGATCAACAAATGGAAAAGCAATTGACTGTGCGTTACGCTACGCGCCAGTCAACAACCAACACCCAGTTGTCAAGGAATAGGCGGGGCCTTTGTTCGTTCCCTCCTTACCTGCTCCTCTTCCGTCAAGGGTACCTTTTGTTTATATCACCCCGGGTTTTCCTGCAGCCTTCAAATGCCTTGGCTGCCGCAGTCGCAATTGACGTCGGTTAATGAGAAAATAGTACAAGAGGAGATCCAAGGACGTGCATTACAAAAAAATGTGCCGAGTTGGAGGAAGAAGAAGGATACAATGTCCGCCCAAGGTCAGACCTGTTTTTTGGTATTATGTTCCCGCCCTGTCTCCCTCCTTCGTTTTGTTCCTATCCCCTTCGCCCCTTTCTTTTCATGTAGAGTTGTTGTGCGTGTAGGTGTGCAACGATGAATGGCTCAAACGCAAAAACGAAAGAAAATAACTATGGGGGAGAAGCAAGGTGTGGCCAACCATTTAAAAGGAGAGATTGCATCCTCTCTTCCTACACTATTCCTTTCACTTGCATATTAATATTCCGAAAGAACACATACACACTTTTGTATTCATTCACACCCCACCTCTCCCTCATCTTCCTCCTCTCCTCCGCCTCTTGCATCATCTTCCTTCACTACCCTTCACGACCACACCAAGTAACTCCTCCCCTTGTAATATCAGCTCGTACCTACTTATATCCTTAATAATAATCTCGCCACAATGATCGACGACAAGCACCCTCCGTCCTCGATCCAGAGCGCAAACTTCTTCTCCTATATGACCTTCAGCTGGATCCAGCCAAAAATTCTCTACGGAAAAGTACGTTCTTGTAGCACATGCACTCACTTTCTATCCGTTACCACTAACAATCATTCATGATTACACACGATCGTCCTATTAATACACCTCTACGTCCAATCCGTTCCAACCTAATAGCAAAACACAATTGTTGCAGATGATATCGAACGCCTCTCAGAAAACGACCGTGTCCAGCGCATCTCCGATCTCGTCTACAAGGAATGGACCATCGAGGTCGAGAACGCCAAGCGTGCCAACACTCCTACCCACAAAGAGCGCCCCAACCTCTTTAAGGTCCTTTGGAGATGCTACGGTCTCTATGCCATGGTCCCCCTCATTTCTGGATTCTTTGAGGGTGTCTGCAAGATCAGCGAAGCCGTCCTCTTGGGGTACCGTATCCTTCTCCTTCTTTTCAAACCTTCGTGCATACTAGTCAACCACTCTCTAACTAACACTCTGATATTTGCAATCCCTATTAGATATGTTATTCGCTTCTTCAACAACCCCAGCATGACCATCAAGCAAGGAATGGGCTATGCAGTCGCCCTCTTTCTCGTCACCCTTATCCACGGCACATTTCACCACCACAACTTCTTTCACGTCCTTCGACTCGGCACATGGATCCGCCAATCTCTTATCGCCCTCATGTACCGCAAATGCCTCACCCTCTCCACCTCAAGCTCAATCTCGACAGGAACAGTCGTCAACCTGATCTCAAACGACCTCCAGCCCTTTGAGAGCTTCGCTCCTTTTGGACTTTACTTGATCCTCGGACCTCTGGAAATGATCGCCGGCATGTATTTCCTTTGGCAGGAACTCGGGGTTGCCTGTCTGGCCGGTCTCTTGGCTCTGTCTCTCTTGATGCCCCTCCAGGCCTTCTTCTCTCGGCAGTTTGGATCCATCCGCACCAACACTGTCAATGCCCGTGACGAACGCATCAGGACTTTGTCAGACGTCTTTTCAGGAATCGAGCTGGTCAAGCTGTGCGCGTGGGAGGTCCCTTTCCAAGAAAAGATCATGATGTTGCGCTCGATCGAACTCAAATACATCTGGCACTCCAACATCCTCAGCTCTATCAACATGGCCATCTACTTCTTCTTCCAGCCTGTCGTCGTCATGTTCGCCTTTACAGCCTACTGGCTCCAGCACAGGAACGCCGTCGACCCTGTCTCTCTGACACCTGACAAGGTCTTTGTCTCCCTGACCCTGTTTAACATCCTCCGCACCAACATGACCTCCTACTTCCCCAAGGCTATCCAGGCCTTGGCTGGCGTCCGTGTCTCTGTCAAGCGCATTACCGACTTTTTGCTTTTGCCAGAGTTGAGAGGCATTGAGCTTGATGTTGACTCTCAGGAGGCGGATGACAGTTTGGGTCAAGGTGGGGTCAAAGCGCAGGATCTTCCCGACATCTTGATCGATATGAGGGGCGCCTCGTTCTCCTGGGCGATTTCGACTGACGGAAAGAACGAGATCCTGGAGCTCTCGGCCAAGGACAGGAAAGAGAAGGCGGCCAAGGAGAAGGACGCCAAGAACAAGAAGGGCCTCGCAACCCACTCCGATGACAGCTCTGACAACGATGTGACCTTGCTGGACACCCCCAAGAAGGCTCTCCTTAACAACATCACCATGACCCTCCGCCGCGACGAGTTGCTCGCCATTGTTGGACCCGTCGGCTCTGGCAAGTCCAGCTTTTGTATGGCTATCCTGGAGGAGATGCCCCTTGTCTCTGGATCCATGAATATTGCTCACCATCAAGATACGCGCCGCCGCCCCCTTTCCATGTCTTACTCTGCCCAGTCCCCCTGGATCTTTGCTGGATCGATTCGTAGCAACATTCTCTTTGGCGCCTCTTTCAACCAGGAACACTATGACAAGGTCATCAAGGCCTGTGAGCTCACTCGCGATCTCAAGTTGTTCCCCAAAGGCGACGCAACTCTCATTGGTGAGAAGGGTGTCACCCTCAGTGGAGGTCAACGGGCCCGTGTCTCGCTCGCCAGAGCCGCCTACAGAGATTCAGACGTTTACATTCTGGATGACCCTCTCTCGGCTGTCGATCCCAAAGTCGGACGTGCACTTTTCCAGAACTGCATTAACGGACTACTCAAGGGCAAGGCTCGCGTCTTGGTCACCCACCAGCTTCAGTACATCAAGGACTGCGAAAATGTCATTGTTCTCGAGCGTGGTCTGATCACCCATATGGGCCACGTCGATGAGGTGATGAGGGAGGAGGTCGAGGTCACGCAGGTTGTCCAGGAGGGCGATGATGTCAGGAGTATTAACACCCGCGCCAAGTTTGTCGATGTACTCCGTGAATTTGCCAGAAAGGTCCCCGAGGCTCCTACCGAGGAGAGTATCCTCGCCACCGCCGATTATGAGACTGCAACCCTTACTACTCAAAACAACAGTGGCACTGACGACAGGAAGGACAAAGCAGCTACAGTAGACGACAATGGCGATGACGGCGCCAGCATTATGGAGAAGAATTTGACTGTTGAAGAGGTTGCCGAAGGTGAGACATCATTCAAGGCCTATATAGAGTTCTTCCGCATCGGTTCTACTTGGTCCAAACTCATCCTGACGATCATCTGTTTGGCTGCCGCTCAGACCATCGTGGTCCTCGGCGAGTTTTTCCTGACTCGGTGGTCCGGTGCCTCTGCCCAAGAACAAAAAAAGTCGTACTACCCTACTGCCTTTGGTCTCTACTGTCTTGGAACCGTCATCATGACCTTGATCCGTTCGTACTTGTTCTTTGACTGCCTTACCGCCAGCTCCCGCAACATCTTCCGTGCTATGTTGGATGCCCTCATGCATACCAGCATCGACTTTTTCCACGCCAACCCCCACGGCCGTGTCCTAAACCGGTTCTCCAAGGACATGGCGCTCATCGACGAGTTGCTGCCATATGTCTTTTTCGACGCCACCCAAATCGGATTCATGTTGCTCGGATCTGTCGTCACTGTCTGTATCGTCAACCCCTGGATCGTAATCGCTGTCCCTATTATTCTTTCCGGATTTATTGCCCTCCGCTCGCTCTACATGAAGTCCAGCCGTCAAGTCAAGCGTATCGACAGTACCTCCCGCTCGCCCATCTACTCTCACTTGTCTGAAACCCTTGATGGATTGACCTCTGTCCGTGCCTTTGGTGTTGCCAACAAGTTTATGGACGAGCATATCAAGACCCAGGAAGACAACGGTCGTGCTTTTTTCACCTACCTTGGCATGGCTCGCTGGCTAGTAAGTCACCTTTCTTTTTCTTTTTTTATTTGTTTCTTTTTATGCTGCATGACCATTTGTGTTAACACTTGTGTTTTTTCATTTACATTCCTCGCCCTTAGGGTTACCGTTTAGATGCTGTCTCAGCTATGTTCCTAGGAGTCACTGCAATCGCCTGTGTCGCCGTCCGCGACAGCCAAGAAGCTTCTCGGGCCGGCCTTGCCATGTCATCTGTCATCAGTTTATCCGGCGAGCTCCAGTGGGCCATCCGCATGAGTGTCGAGGCCGCAATCCTGATGGTCTCTGTAGAGCGCATGATGGAGTACGCCCAGACCAAGCCCGAAATCTCCCCGCGCCACATGAACAACCCCGACGGGACCAGTGTTGTCTCCAACGGCTGGCCATCCACCGCTCAGGTCAGCTTCTCGGACATGTCGTTGACTTACCCCCGTGGCGACGGCCCCGTCCTCAAGAATGTCTCACTTAATTTTAGAGCTGGTGAGAAGATTGGGATTGTTGGACGTACGGGTGCAGGAAAGTCGAGCATGATTGGAGCCTTGTTCCGGTTGGTCGAGACCATGACTGGGAATCCCCTTCACCGAGGCGGTATCTACATTGACGGGATTGATATCAGCAAGATTGGAGTTCATGATCTTCGTGAGCGGATGGCGATTATCCCGCAGGAGCCCTTCCTCTTCCGCGGTACCCTGCGGTTCAACCTCGATCCGACCAACAAGCATCAGGACGCCGATATCTGGGCTGCACTCGAGGCCGCCGAGATGAAACGCCTTGTCGAGGGGCTCGAAGGGCGTCTCGACGCCGCAGTGGACGACAACGGCAAGAACTTTAGTATCGGCGAACGTCAATTGATCTCGCTGGCGCGCGCAATTCTGCGTCGGTCAAAGATCATTGTCATGGACGAGGCGACCGCCAATGTCGACTTGCAGTCAGACAGGATGATCCAGAAAGCGATCCATACACAGTTCCAAGGCGCGACGGTGTTCACGATTGCACATCGGTTGAACACTGTCATTGGCGACTATGACAGGATCTTGGTGTTGGACCAAGGGGAGGTCAAGGAATTTGGTGAGCCCTGGGAGTTGTTGGATGAGACTAGTTCGTTAAACCAGGGTTGGTTGAAGGGGATGGTTGCAGGGACTGGACCTGAGAATGAAGGCGAGTTGACACGGATTGCAAAGGAGCTTTATGATTCCCGTCATTGTGCCGCCGTCGCCTAGGTGCAGCTATTGGTTTTAGAACTGTTTTTTTATTTTATTTTGCCATTGCATACCATAGAAACTATTGTCATAAACTCACATTGTTCACCAACACTTTTTTGTTCTGGTTGAAGCCTGAAAAAAAAGAGAAACAGCTCATGGTACCTGAATCGACTTACATTCCGCACCCACCTTGAACACCTCCACCATCTCTATTTTTTAAGCCTTCGCCCGACGTCTCTATATATAAACATCTTCCTCCTCTGTGACACCTTTCCACGCCTACACTTTCCACTCATCCCTCAATTCAAGTCTCACAAACCTTTAGAGAACCACCTCACACCTCAGCAGCCAGCAGCCACCAGTTCAACAAAATGGCTCCTAAATCATACCCCCCAAACGTCCAGGGACTGCAATTCGTCGACAAGTACACCGACACCCCATCGCCATCATCATCCTCAAGCCTCGCACCAAATGCGGGCGTATTCTATGTCGACATTCATCCCGATCCCAAAAGAAAAAAAAACCCAAATTTTCGATCTTCGGGACGTAATCAGGCTAGCCTTCGACGACGCCCACCATGTCCGCCACCAGGCCAACACCTTCCCCTTCCTTAAGAGTATCTGAAAGTATTCTCCCCGTTGCGTTAATAAACTTTGCACCCAAATGGTGTAAGTAGTTACACTTCACTCCTCTTGTTGTGGCTTACAAGAAGTCCTAGGATCATATCCCGTCAAAATCTCTTTTCTTCAGCCTGGGATGGCTTCAGTATCCCGACAATCTTTCTTCAAGCTAAACCAACGGTCAGGATGAACTCGACCTTAAACCTTTTATGCTCATAGTCTGTCATAAGTCAATAAAATCTCAAGGCTAAGGGTGCCGGGAGAGGCGACAAGAGATGTCGGTACTCTGTAGGAGTGTTGTACCTCCACGGTGAAGGTATCATCCAGGACTTTGGTCAAGCGTTGGAGTGCCTCCTGAGGGCTGTGAGGGGGCAGAGTGGGGCTCAGTATACTGTTAAGAATATGTATCGTTTGTTCAGGGGGCAGGGACAGGATCTGTTTGTGGCGATGGGGGGGTTTGAGAAGGCCGCTGCAAAGGGACATGCGGAGGCAAGGAGGTATTTTGGCAGTCTTAGGCGGATTGGCAGGAGAAAATAATTAGATGGAGAGGCCATCTTCGATGTGGCTAGGACGGTCAAAGCGATGGACACAGATGGGCTCAAATGTTGGCCACGACTCCAACGATCACCCCATCCTTTACCTCACAAGGTGTTAAACCATTGTTCAATATTAAATAGTATTTATTACATAATATTATTATTTTTCCTTCACTTGAACTTTCGTTCGAGTTCCTTTTCTGGACAACGACCAATGTCGTACAAGTCAAACAGCGACAGTCGGCGCATCCTGGGCCAGCATCGAAAGTTGTTTACAGACGCCATCTCACAGACCATACGCTTGACATCCAAAAACAAACCCAAATGATACAACTCTAGCTTCAGTGATGGCTCAACCTTGACCCAGCTGGTTGATAGATCCCCTTCCTCTTCATGGACAGCCCTAACAGCCGCAAGTTCTAGCGACCGCTCCTCATTCAGCCAACCGTCCAGTCGTTCTATAGTCGTCTGCCGCTTTTCCTTATACCTTTCACTCTGTCCAGAAGGAATCATCCAGTTCAAGTCCGACAGAGAGCACTGCAATTGACGGTCGTAAGATCCGATGCGAAGACGTTCCAGGTCCTTGAGTTTGGCGAGCAGACATAGCCCTCCCTCTAGTTGCAAGTTGAGTTTGACTGGGAAAGCCATATCTCCTTGACAGTAACACTCGGTAGTGTCAATAAACAGCTCTCGAAGACGCGGTAAGACTCTCGCAATGTATCCGAACAGAATTCGGGTGGTAACTGCCGAAGAGAGAAGCGGCTGTTCGTGCGAGTGAAACTCCATGTCTAACGTCAATAGTTTCCTGCAAGCCCAAACTCCTGGACGGATGTGACCCCACACAACTGGTTGCGACAAGTTCCCGTGGACTTCCTGTTTGGTGTAAGCGAACTTTCCTCGATGGTAGACGTCCAAATGTTCGATCAGGAAGGCGGCCCTGGGTGCTCTGAGATGGAGCAAGTGGGGTGAATCGCACAGATAGTAGTGCAACATACGTTCGAGGACGACAGTCGGTCGGTCTGTTCCAAAGAGCTCCAGGCTGGTGAGGACGTTCTGAAACGTCATGACGTTCACAATCATGGCGAGGGTAACATCGGCAGAGGGAACGATCCATTCTGCAGATCCTCGGCAGACCAAGAGCATCTCCTTGAACTCATCATCGGTCATGGGGCGGTCGGACACAGAAAAGTGGAAGGCTTTGAGAGGGAGTTGTAGATCCTTGAGCCGTTTGGATAGCTTGGGCCAGTTGTATTCGAGGTGCTCCCACTCGGGTAGTTCTTCGTGCGGAAGGTTGTCGCTAACCAGATTAATCAACTTGAGGACTGTGAGCTGCGGTGTAACGGCCAAGAAGGATTCCAGAGTCTTCTGAGGAAGGCACACATCTTCAAGAACCAGAGACCGGAGATGCAGAGGCGACCCTTGTTCAGAGCCGTTCCTTGAAGGAAGCCAGGGACGAGGTAACTCCACCGCTAGATCGGACCAGCCCACCTGTCCAATGCCAACGTACAGCTCCTGCAAAAGCGGACAAGCCTGTACAATATCCGCCACCTTGATAACAGCGCCTCCAGAGATCCGTAAATGCAGGCGGATCAAAGACGAGAGGTAGGGTAAGATCGGGGGGAGTGTCAGCTCAGGTTGGGCAAATCCGACCAGGTTCAGCTCCTCGAGGGACTGATCCAACAGACGCTCCAAAGTTGCACCATCGGCCCACTGAGTCAGACTGTCCATTTTCCGATGCCGCTTCTGTCGCTTGATCTGTCGAGCATGATTCCTCTGCAGCGCCACGACGAGTTTTCTCCTGTGTTGTTCCTGCATGCTGGCCGTGGCATCAGGGAAGACGTAGAAAGAAAGTCGAGACGCGCCGGATATCCGGGAAAGGATGCGGTCGAACTTGGAGCTGGACATGAAGCTGCCTAGGACGACTTCTCTGGCACTCCGGAGCCGGTTGATGAGAAACCATTTACGGCAGACGAGGATGGCTGTTTCCTTGAGGGTGAACTCGTCCAGGTAGGAGAAGATGTGCTCCAATATCTCGACAATGTCTAGTGCGTGTGGCGGTGGTGGTAGAGTTGGTTGGAGGGTGTTCGTTGTCAGGGCCGTTGTTGATGCTACTGTTGCTGTTGTCTTGGGAGGCAAGGACATCCTTCTGGAGAGTCTCTTCCAGACTGAGGTGGACATGGCTCGGATTGGGATGGTCGTGTGAGAAAAAAAGGAAGAAGGAAAGAAGAGGAAGAGGAAGAGGAAGAGGAAGGAGAAAAACAAGAAGGAAAGTGCTTAAATTAGATGTGGGCTCACTCGCCCAACTCACTTGACGAAGCGACTCTAGATGTTTTAAATTTTTCATGCAATGTTTCTACGATTCTGTTCATGATCATTGATTTTTGTATCAATATTCGCTCAAAACAATGATGTGACCATGGACAAGGTTCCTCGCCGTGTACCACTGACAGGAAGAGACGAACAAGAGAAGAAGGAGAGAGAGAGAGAGAGAGAGAGAGGGAGAGAGAGGGAAAGAGAGACGGCAAAGAGGAAATGAGGTGGGAGGATGGTGTTGTAGAAACTAAGAAAGTGGGTTTGGACACTTCACAGATAATTGTCTCCCAAAGAATGACCAACGATCAACAGAAGGGACGATCCCTATTCAGACACCATCCTGATCACTTTGTCGGCCTCACTGAAGGAATCAGACTCTATTTTTCGATGGGTCATTTTCATGTCTCTGACAACTCATCAGAAAAAAAGAGAAGGATGGCCTGGAACAAGCATGCACAAGACCTTGCGTCTAGATATCAGATGTGGGCTCATTCACTCTCTCTCTTGTCTTTTGCCATGGCTTGGGGCCAAGAGGAACGGCGTCTGTTGTTTTACGAAGATATGGCACCTTTCTTCTTTGCTTCTTCTTCCTCTTCTCTTTCTTCTTCCCTGCCTCTTCTTGACTTTACTTCTCACACTTTACACACACACGCACATTCTTCACATTCAGCACATCCCGAAACGCCATCTCTCATCAACAACAACAACAACAACAACAACCAACAACCACAGCGACATGATGCGGAAGTTTTTCTGTAAGAAACCGACGCCACCATCACAGCAACAACAACAAAAACATCAACAACCGCAGCAAACTGAGCCAACATATCCCAGGACGACGTCGCCTTTGGATATTCTTGAGTTGCGGGAGCACATATTCTCGTACTTAGATAACGCCGACCTCCGCAGATCTGTCCTGCCTGTCTGTCGCGAATGGTTCTGGATCTATCGTCACCTCTTCGAGAAGGAAACCGTCTGGGACATCGACCTCACGAGCACTCCCCTTTCCAACAAGACAATCAAGAACATCACCGGTTCAGGGCGACTCCACTGGCACTACGGCCCAAAGTGCATCTCGAGCCGTCTTGCTCGAAATCCAAAGCAGAAAGTGCAATGGAACGAGCTTGTGCGGGCGCTGGAGAAGAACCATACTCGATACCTGCAGACAAGGCGGCGCCGAAAAACATTCCACCGCAAGCTCTTGGACGACGTCAGCACAGCCATCTTTGACAACCCGCTTCGACACTTCGATTTCATCGCCTTTCAAAGCCTCGACTCACTTATCCCGACCATCTTACCCTTCTTGACTTTCCTCACCACCCTGCGCCTGCGGTCTCGCGCCTTTGGCCTAGTCTCCCTCAATGCAGTCCTGGAGGCATGCCCACTCTTAGAGACCTTTCAAGCAGGGGTACTGGGGGTGATCTTGGAGCTCCCTGGACCATGGATACCCGCCAACAAGAAGGACTCCGGACCAGTTCGTTTACCACTACGATCCTTTGAACTCGAAAACGCTACATTCGAGTATTCGAACCTTACAAGTCTGCTCACTGTCTGCCCATCGCTCAAGAACCTTCGACTCATCAACATCATGTTCATGGAACGCATCGACAATCATCCTTCAACTCTGGAGACGCTCCAAGGGATCGATTCTGTCTCTGCGCCATACATCACCCAGCGGGTTATCAACCCCAAAGACCACGCCACGAGTCTCTTGGAACACATCAAACAGCTTCGACTGCAGTTACGTTCATTTCACATATCAGTCTATGCTGCGCGCACTCTGGATTTGAAACCCGGAGCGATCTCGTCAGTTTGCCCCGAGGCGGCTGAGTGGACATTTTGGACCGTTGGCCTTACTGACACGATTTCTAAGGAACTGGCGTTACTCACCAACAATGTGACAGCGCTAGACTTTCTGTGGGACGCGGGCTCAAACGGTCGTTGGGGTATTACGTTGCACCAGTACCTGTGCCAATCGCCTCATCTCCTTCATCTGAGGGCGCCCAAGACCAGATTCCAGGTCGAGCACTTGGATCTGCACAATCGACTGTCCATACCCGTAGAAGTCGACGGATCGCGTGTGGTTCCTGGAATATGGCGCTGCAGGAGGCTCAGGACACTCCAGGTCAGCCTGGAGTGGAACATCCACTATTACGAGAACGGCCCTACTGCTACGAGGATTGTCTTTGGATATCTTTCACGGGTTTGTCCTCAGCTGGAGGAATTACACCTAAGTTCAAAGAGGCGAGACATGTACGAGAGAAAGCTCTTGTTGTGGTTGGAAGGTGGTATTTGTCTGTTGGCGAACTTGAGGCATCTGAAGAGACTTCACGTCGGCTCTGGCTACCACCATTTCACTTCCGAGGCATGGGAATTAAGCTGGATGACGCCTTCTGGCCTCAACCTTGACCATCGACGAGCACGCCAGGCCCGCATGGTCAGCTGGGAGGCTGATATTTTGCAAGAGGAACGTGATGAATTGGGCTCCACCCGAGCGGAAGAGGGCGCAGTTGGAGGGTTGATTGGGATAGCAGCTAGAGATACTGCCTTGGAGGAGGAGCTGCGAAACCTAGGCAAAAAGGCGGACGTCAAATCGATGCTGGAGCAGATCGACTCTGGCCGCTGTGTGTGTTGGCCAAGCCTTCATAAGATATCTCTTTATGATGATAGTGAGATAGGTCGGAGTCCTGCCGCAGAGATGAAACGTCTCTTCCCAGGATATGTACCGGCGAAGTAAAAAATGCAACTAAATAAACAGGGAGTGGTAGTAGTTTGTATGACGCCTCCATCTCCAAAGAAGTAACGGCGTTTCTTGTCTAATTGCTCTTAAAAGCGAACATTTCATGCAACAGCAACAGCAACAGCAACAGCAAATTTCCCAATGTCAAACATGACACTGCATCAATTTCAGGGGGACATCATCACCTTCCTCTTCTTTTTGCAGCATGTCTGTTTGTTCCAGCTTTGCCATGTGTAATTGCACAATGGACACTTGTCCAACCGTCAGCACTCAAGACTATAAAGTGGTTATTCTCCATCCTCCCGCGCTCTGCTTCGCACTTTTCCCCCTCCCTCCCTTTCTACTTTAGTTCCTCTCTTTCTTTCGCCTACTGATTTCATTCTCTATCCTTTTCCGCTCAAGCATCATAACACACCCAACTTTTAGAGCCACCACTTCACTCTCGTCGCCAACCAGCACCCGGAGAAAAACATGGGATCTTCATCCTCAAGGGCACATAGCAGATCACAATCACTCGACGACCTCACCTTCCTCACCGCCGCCACCGTCACCTCTATTACCATATCAAGGAAACCCTCCCCCATCAAGATACCGGAAATCTTCGAGATTATATTCTCCTACCTCGACAACTTTACCCTCCACACAAGCTCGTGTGCGTCTGCCGCCAATGATACCTCATGAATCGCCACCGAGTAGTCCGCGAGGTCATCTGGGACACCGGAGTCGATCCAACGTGTCAGGAAGCCATCGCGTCGCGACTGTTGGGCGCCGGACGGTTATGGTGGTATTCTCGACGGCATCCGACAGGGACCCTGGCGGGCCCGGATCGGTGGGTGGCCCTTGTCAAGGCGCTCAAGTAGAGCTATGAGCGAGATATGGCGATACGACAGCACGAGATCTTGGAACGGCAGCGGCAACCGGAGAACATTCAGTCGGTGATGAGGATGCGTCCGTTGCTATATAGTTCGCTTCGGGACCTTGAGTTGATCGGCCATACTCATATCTTCTCCAGGCTGCATAGGATTTTGCCGTACTTGGCGACCCTGAATCGGCTGCGGCTGCAGGTTGCGGAATCTGGGAGGATCCAGCTGGACAGGGTCTTTCAGGCATGTCCGTTTCTGAAATCTTTTGAGGTTGATGCGAAACACTATGTCGAGTTCCCGACACCCTGGATCTCGAACGACAAGGCTCAAGACCAACAAAAGCAACAAGGAAACACAATTCACCCTTTACCGCCACAGTAACGACAACAACAATCACTTCGACAGTCATTGCTTCTCCAATCCTTCATTCTCAGGAACGGGCAGTTCGCGCAGTCAGACTTGGAATCCTTACTCGCCCTTACCCCGCGACTCCAGGAACTCAAATTGATCAGCCCCCGGTCTGATATCAGGGCCGAGGAGGACGAGACCGTATTGGCGCACATGTCAACATCGACTTGGGCTGCCTCAATCTCTCGGAATTGTGCTTCGATCGTTCCACCTCTCGCTGGTCTACCCCTCCAAAACTTGGCCCCACTGTGACGTGTTCCTTGTGAGCCCCAAGTCGACCGACTGGACCTTCTCGACCCAGGACCTCCTGCCCGTCATGGTCGCGCGACTCCAGGATACACCCAACGTTGTTACCCGTCTCGAGATCTACCACAAGGACAGAGCTCCTACCTGAAAGTGGATTACATAGGTACCTGTGTGAGTCGCCTCATTTGTTGCATCTCAAGGCACCTTATGCGGCCTACCTCCTGGAATATTTGGATGTGCATTCTCGAGCCAACCTACCATCGTCTGCGAGTGGGCCAGGACCAGGAAGCACAGCGGGTCAGAAACTCACAGGCAAAGTATGGGCATGCAGGAACCTCCAGTCGCTCCACTTGGGCATCCACATTCAGTGGAATATTCCCCACGAAACAAGAGTCCAATCTCGAATCGTCTATGGCGCTACCTCTCAACTGTATGCCCCAAGATCCGCGACCTCCAGATCGATCCCTATTATCACGCCGTTCTTCTCCCGAGACCTATTCTCTTTATGGACCTAGACGCTGGACTGTGCCTCCTCTCCAGACTGTGGTACCTGGAGACAATGCTGATCGGATCTGCAGAGATAACGACAAACTCAGGAAGCAAGGACCTGGCATGGATGGTCGCTTCTGGATGGGCTGCCGAGTCTCTCGAGGAACGAAAAATGATTATAAGCGGATGGGAGACTATGCTATTGGATGAATCACATCAGCTGTCGGCTGTGCCTCTGAGGGCCTTGGAAGGGCCATATGTCGATGCCGACTTAATTCAGTCGCTACAACATCTGGGCTTATTGGGGGACGTCAAGAATACGCTGGACAAGATGGGCCAGGAAGTCGAGAACGGGCACTACTGCTGGCCATTGCTCCAGCGTCTCTCTATCAACCGACCCATCGAACGTGGTCGTGCTCCAGAAGCGGAAATTCGTGGCAAAGACAAACAAGAGATGAAAAGAAAACGCTGCATTATTTATTTATCTATGTGCTCTTTTTTTTCCCCTTCTTTCTTTTCTGCAGTGGTGGTTTCTAAACCTGATATGAAAATGAAATATCCTAGACCTGAACCCCAAATCCCTTTCTACAATGCCCCATGCTAATATCCATCCTCCTGCTGCAAGAGCTCCTCCCCATCATCAACCTCATTGTTCAGGTCTCTATAATGCCCATATTGTCCAAAGGGTAATGCGCCATACATGTGTTGCGGAGGACCCATCATAAACGTGTTGGGGTGACCCATCCATTCCTGTTGACCAGGATATCCATGGCTCAGCGCGTTCGTGCCCAGACCTCCCACAAGCCCGGCCCTTCCATGCACGAGGTGCTCGTGAGAGTAAAGGTCCTGATAGGGTGGAAGGTAGCCAGCAAGCGCTGGCTGATGTGGTTGTTGCGAAGTCGATTGTTGTTGTTGTTGACTCTGCGGCTGCTGCGACTGAAGTTGTTGGTGCTCCTGCTGTTGGCGCTGCTGCTGCTGCTGCTGTTGTTGTTGTGATTGATGTTGATTCTGGTGCAGGCCAGGATACATGTAGAACCTAGGCGTAAAGGCGTTCTCGTCATCACCGACACCATTTCCAAAATGGTAGGGAATGCCGATACTCCGAGGTCCGAAATCGTCATCGTCGGTGTCGTTCACTCCCACGGACGGGCTATGTGGGGGTAGGGTCCCAGAACTGCTACTGCTGACGCCGCTGCCCCCGGGTAAGAGTCCTGGATTCGAGAGGCCACGGAATTGCTGTTGCTGTTGAAAATGCACAGAGTTGGGTTTCCCGATCGGTCCGAGGTGGGCCAGGAAAGGATACTGTTGTGAGGGTGACTCTGGTTCTGGATGCGATAAAGCCTCAGGACTGGTGAACGATCCATGTGCAGATGCCGCGGTTGCAGCTGCGGCTGTGGCTGAGGCTGGACCTGATACCGGAGGTGAGACGACTCCGATGGTGGCAGTTGTATTATCCGTACTGGGATCGAAGGGCGTTGTTGCTGAAGAAACTCTGTCGCCAGCACTCGCCAAGCCTGAGATCTCCGACGAGTGGGGCGAAGCACTTGCAAGTGCAACTCCATCAGGCGTTGAGAACTCTTCCGCGCCGTTTGGTGGAGGATCCAGAGGTGAAAAGTTCCTGCTGCCAAAAAGCGGTGGTCCCAGGTTGAAAGGAACATGCCCTCCGCCGTGCACCATTGGGTGGGTGCCTAACGGCATCAGTCCAGGCTGATGAAAGTTCCCATGAAATCCGTGGTTGTGTTGTGCGTGCATAGGGTGCATTCGATGTGGGTGGTGGTGATGATGGTGGTGAGGCTGGTGTGGGTGGAGGTGAGGGTGGTGAGCCATGTGTGGGTGCATCATATGTGCCATGTTGCCATGCATGGGTCCGTGGCCTACATGGCTGTAGCGGTCATAATGAACTCGCAACGTGCGCCCGTTGTACTCGCAGTTGTCGAACATGGCTAGAAGGAGTTATAGATGAACGGCTTCCTTGTTAGTATGCAAGGTGATATATGAAGCTTGCGCTAGGATCCAAGTGAACATTGTATACTAGTTCACTCATTCACGACTTACAGATGGCAGTCTTGGCATCCTCGGGGGTCGCAAAAAGAACAGAGCCAAAGCCTCGGCTCCTTCCATCGTACCCATGCGCCACATCTGCCCGGATGATATTTCCAGCCTTGCGAAACAAATCCTTGAGGTCCTGCCACTGACATTGGAAGGGGAGCTATCAAAAGTGTAAATTGCAATATGCATCAGATGCGTCGGATGCGTCGACTTGTTGCACTTTCATAGTCATCGCGACAAAGAACATTGAGAACATATTAACTTACATTGCCAACAAATACTTGGCGGCTCGCAGCGACATTGTGGTTGTGGTTCATCGGGTAAAGGTTCCTCTATATCGCGATCGCGTAAGTATCAATCATGTTAGCCGAGGTGATACGTCAAGAGTAAAATTACAACGTCAAGGTGACAGTCGAGAGTGGCTTACAAAGTGGGGTGCTGGGTGGTTGTAGCCCTGAGCGGCTCCATAAACATTTCCGCGGTCGTGATTCCGGCCGTTATCCATGCCAGACCTGTCCTCTTGCACTTGAATGACACGATCCTGCCAATGGTGCTGGTCAAACATGTCTACAACATCCAACAAAAAAAGTCGGTTAGATCTTCACTGTGTACCAACACTTCAGGGCAGGGGCGATATGAGTTGCATAGAACTGGACTCACTTATGGCCTGCTTCGCCTCCTCCTCGCTTGAAAAGACCACAGTGCCAAACCCCCTGGAGCGGTTATCATGACCGAGGGCAACATCTGCCCTAACAACGTGTCCGGCTTTTCTGAAAAGATCCTTCAAGTCCTGCCACCTCACGCGAAAGGGAATCTAAGGCATTTTCTGGCGACCATTAGTATGAATAGATTGCATACTGCACCAATAGAGAACCACTTTGTGAAAACAAAGTTGAATTATTAATACACCAGCCAAACTTACATTCCCAACATGAATGGTTCTGTCCTGAGCGCCCTTGATGGGGGTAGAATCAGCCGCTTCGCCACCAATCGACAACGTGTGATCTTTCTTGGCGTCTTCACCGTTTGCGGGTAGAGTTGCATTCCCTGAATCCTTGTTTTCGTTCCCGTCGGTTTCAACTTGAAGCCTTTTGTCCAGTTCATCCGCCAAACCGTCGACGTCCTAAAGGAAACAACGCAGATTGGTATTAGTCCATGTCAAGAAGCAGCTGCGTTCTATTTGAACAGTGACAGTGATCTCCAGAAAAAAGAAAATAATTACCTCCGCTGGTGCTGGTAGTGGTTCTGATAGGGCTGGTGGTGCGGTCTTTTTCGGAACAAAATCCTGAATACTTCTGTCCTATAGTGTAGAAGGTCGTTGTGTTAGGCCCTGCTGGCTGAAAAAAAAAAGTTGACTGACTGTACCATTGCAGAGTAGGTCTTGTGTGAAGTTTGGTTACCTCTCGAACCTCTAAGGGGCGTCCATGCCACTCGTAACCATTGAACATTTCTAATACACATGGAACAGAGAACTGCGGTTTAGAAAAAAACCATAATGTCGACTGTATTGATGGCTGACTGCTAGGCGAGGTAGACTTCTATGACCATGATTTCACTCTTTACCTTGTGCTTTGTTTGCGTCGTCTGATGTGGCGAATAGAACGATACCGTGGCCCTTTGAACGTCCATCGCGCCCTTGCATGATGTTGGCTCGTTGGACAACCCCTGCTCCTCTAAACAGATCCTGGGAGACGTCATTTTATTAATTGTTAGCGTTGAATATTTTTGTTTGGAGTGAGAAAGTTCATGAACAACAAGTTAACAGCTGCCTGACGTGTAGTAATAGTAAAAGTAGTACCTTGAGGTCCTGCCATCCGACTGAGAGGTAGATTGGTAGCAATAATGGGGTGGTCAGTGTTTTGATAAGCTGGTATGGGGAAATAACAGGATATGCCGGTATAAAAAAATGTCGATCCGTTTGCAAGAGGTTGGTGATCGTCCACGTTCATGAGCTTGAGGGTGTTTATGTATGAGTACCTGAGAAGGGGATCTACAGAACAATAATCGGTTATGAAAAAGAGAGTGTAAATAAATTAGGGCATGTGTGAGCCGTTTTCGGGCAGTGTTCGATCTGATAAAAAACCAACACCATATCAAAGAAAAACACGAATTGAGCGCATTGGCCATTGTGAACAAAGAGTAGGTATCAACATACATTCCCGACGAACAGCTGTCGACCGCGCAAGCTCATATTGGCGTGCGTTTCTTGTGTCTCCAGAGCCGTGTATGCGACTACTTGTTTCTGGCGTGTTTTTCCAAGGTGAATTACGAATTGAATTCGCACAAAGGTTTTTGGTTGTTGTGCGGAACGGGGGATACTAAATAGTTAGTTTGTGCTGGAAGCAGGCCCGATTCCTTAGTTCCGAGTAGCTGCCGGGAGCGTGATGAGAAAAGGACAGGAAGGAAAGGGAAGTAAAGAAGGAATGATGGGTGAAATGAGGTCACCAGTCAGGGGAGGGGGATGAGAAAAAAGTAAGGTCGTATTGTTGTCAGAGTCAGCTGCAAGAAAGGGCAGGAAGAGATGAGGGGGCCCGGATGTTGATGTCGTTGGGAATGAAGAGGCAACAAGCCAGGAAGGAAGAAAGGGGAGGATGGAAGGACTGAAGGAAAGAAGAAGAAAAGAAGGACAAGGAACTACCCTCTGGTAAGACTGCTTTTGCGACTTGATCAAACTCACTCGCCAGACCACGCACCGTTGTCGTATCTAATAAATTAAACCCTCGTGGACCTATGCTTACTTCTTCCAATCCATCTTATCCTCCTTCCCTTGCTTTTTCTCGTTTGTTTGTGATGCAGTTGCCTTCCGCAAGTCGTGAGATGAGTGAAAAAGAAAGGTCTGTTGGCCCGGCGAGGTTTTCTTCCTCGGCGACCGTTATTTTATTTTGATCAGTGACACAGGTAATGTTGTCAGTGATGGTGTCTGAGATCAAATCATGACAAGACTGGTGCGAGGTGGTGGTGCCTAAGTGGATATCAACCCTCTATTGATCGTCGATCATTCCTTTTGCGTGAAAGAGGGTGTACCAAAGTACGTAAAGAACAACCATGACCTACTTTTTTGCTCTCAATAACTCCATCTTCTCCCTCCTCCATCTGTTCTTGTCTCTGGTACACGGCGAGATAGTCCCGTGCATGCCCAGGGTTGTAAGTTGACTTTGAGTGAGATTGATCTTTGGCGAGAAAAGAAAAGAACAAACATCGATTATCATGATCAGAATTTTCTGGTCGCGTCGCCACCATCAAAGTAGCACCGAGGGTTGTGCCAGTACTGTTTTGTAGTATTCAATCCACCAAACGAACTCTTATATCCTTGTGTACCGCCTCGCGAAGCCTGGTAAGCCGCATTGGTGTCACTTTTTAACATCCTAAAAAAAAGTCGGCTGGCTCACAGTTTCCTCGAGCAAACAACACTGGTTACGCTTCATGAACGTCAAAGTATACTTTTTTCCTCTAGTTCCCCTTTTTCCCTAATTGAACACAACGGCGACGATTGGCACTCGGCCGCTTTTTATTAATGTAGGGGCTTTCTTTGTGCTATCGATTGGCTTGAACAGCTGACTCCTGCTTTTTCTCCTCCACACTGACCCCTATGGTCTATGTGGGTTTTGAGGGGATGGGAAAGAAAGTTGTTCACTTCATTTGTTCACTTCATTTGTTCTCTCCTCTTTCGTTTTTTTCTTATTCTCACACACTTTCTCTCCCTCTCTCTCTTTCATACACACACTCATACCTTCGCCCATTTTCGCACTTCACTCACACGCGCACCTACGGCACTCTTACTTAGTTACCTTACCCGCCACTCCCTTTCATCCTCCTCCTTCCACACAACACAGCTTTCAAAAATGCGGGCATCAGCCGTACGAGTGTACCCAGAGGCACTGCACTCGTCCCCAATCTCTTACCCTCGGCAATTTACAACAACTACTACTACCGCTACCCCTCTAGACATCCCCGAAATTATCTACCACATCCTTTCCTTTATCGACAACTTCACGCTTTCGAAAACCGTCATCCTGGTCTGTCGACTATGGTTCCTGATGAACCGCCATCGCGTCGTCCGGCAGGAGCTCTGGAACGCAGAGTTTACGCTCAGACGAGCCAAAGAGATTATTGGCAGGATACCAGGAACGGCCCGATTGAGCTGGAGTTCGGGGACTGACCAGTTGCAGGAGGACCTTGACTGGATTCTTTTGAGGAAAACGCTTGAACAGAATCACAGCCAGTACATTAAACGACAGCAGCAGCGGCAACAGGACCTTGACCGTGACCAACAAGAAACGTCAATCGTTCAGAACAAGTTTGGTCATCGACTCCACGATGTCATTTCCACCCTTCCTTTCATCGACGACCCTCTGAGGGACTTGGAGCTGTGTGGAGTTGTGGACGACTGCAAACGATTGACGTCTATCCAGGGAGCCCTTCCGTTCCTGACTCGTCTGAAGCTGCAATGGCGCAAGACCAGTACCTTCTACATGGACCAACTCCTCCTCTCCTGCCCGCTCCTTGAAGTCCTCCATGCAGAGTCGATCGAGGGGTTGGAGCTCCCTGGACCATGGGTTCCGATGACGATGCAACGAAAAGAGGCAGGCCAACCACTTTTTTCTCCTTCTACTTCTACTTCTCTTGCCCTCCGGTCTCTGGTTCTGAAAAATGCACGACTCTTACAGACATCCCTCGAGGACCTTATATCACAAGCGCCTCATCTCCACCAACTATTGCTCGTCAACCTCCTCCAGAACGAATGGCTCTACTGGCCCTTCTTCATCGACGTTTCCTACAACTGGGCCGACCTCCACCAATGTCTTCGGCGTCTACCTCACCAACAACTCACCTCATTTCACTTTTCCGTCCAAGATCAGACCATACCCGACCAGGACCTCAAGGCGATGATGTCTGATATTTGCTCGCAGTCGACCGAATGGACCTTTCGCGCCAAGGATCTCACACCCACCCTGACACGGTACTTGAATGAACTGCCCAACGTTGTCACGTCTCTGGAACTGTACTGGCCCGAACGAGCGCACTGTCGTCCCGATAGCGGATTACACGCATATCTGTGCGCGTCGCCCCATCTGCTTCATCTCAAGGCACCTAATGTTGCGGTTCTCTTTGAACTCTTGGATATCCATCATCGAGTCGACTTTGAATACTCTCGCCTCTACTCCAGGGATCATCATCATCATCACCTCAACTCTATCACCCATCCCAACAGCAACAATGACTCGACAACGATTACAACAACAGCCCTCTCTGGAGTTTGGAAATGCAAAAACCTCCGTACCCTCCACCTCGCCTTCCACAACCACGGCCTCTCCCTCTTAACCTCACCAACCCACTCCCGAGTCCTATTTGGCTACATCTCCAGGGTCTGTCCTCAACTCCGTGATTTGGAGATCCATATACCCGAGCACCAGACCCGATGGACCCGCGACCTCGACTTTCCAAATCTCGATATGACCCTTCAAGGAGGGTACTGCCTGTTGACAAGACTGAGGCATTTGGAGAGACTCTGGCTTGGACGGGTCCGGCAGCGAATGACATTTGACCCTCTCCATTTGAACTGGATGGTCGCGTCCGGACAGAGCGCCAGGTACAGGGAGGAGAGGCGGAAGATTGTCGCTGGATGGGACGAGTGTCTCATTAAGGAAGCGCGACAGGTCAATCGACTAACGGAGAGAGTAGCAGCAGCATCAGCAGCAGCTCAGATCTACAGAAAGTCAGAGATCCTGACGGGTGTGACTGAAGATCGATTGGAGCAGGATCTGAAGCATCTTGGCCTGGTGCTGGATGTGAAGGAGGTCCTTGACGAGATGGACAGTCCAACCTATCGCTGCTGGCCAGTCCTGCAGCGCGTCTCTATTTTCAACGACCACGGCCTAGGTCTTTCCCCGGCTGATGAGTTGATGCGTCTGTTTCCTCCCAGGAGCTCCAAGCTCTTCCGCTGAGTATCTTGTTTTGTGATATTAAACTTTTTTTTTTCGCTAAATGGTCGACACACCTCTCGACGATCGGAGATAGGCAAGCTTCATGCCAACTTCTCCAGGGGGGGGGTGGAGTCGAGCCTAGATCGGAGATTCTTTTATGTAGTACAGTATTGTCCAAAGGACCCTGAACGCAGCTCTTCATTTATTTATTTTTATTTTTTGCTGTGGAGCTTTTCGCACATGCATCATTAGCAGAAAAAAAAAGGAAGTTGTGGAAAGAGGACTTTGCAAAGTGTTATAACCTCTCCTTTCCTGCAATGTACCACCCATGCACTAATTCCTCCGTGCATGTTTCTTTTTTTTTTTTTTATATATGCCAACATGTGTTTATTTTCAAGGGTATTTTGTTAAATAATAAAATAATAAGAGACGACCACTACTCCATCCTAACCATCAACTTATGACGCAAGTTCATATCGTTAACATCGGTATAGGTCCAGACCATATGGGGACGTAACCGGGTATAATAAGTACTCTGGTCGCCTCGGGTATTTGTCTTGTAAGCGTCAGCATCTCCAACGTCACTGCACTGGTTGTTGTGAGCCAAATAGACCTGCAGCTCCTTCGAAAACTGCATCTGCCGCCTTACAAGAACCTCCTCCGTCTCCCATTTGTACTCGCAGTTGACAATCGCCAGCACCTCAAGCTTGGACAGGTTGAGGGTGTTGAACAATGCCTTCAGGTAACTCGACCGCATACCTCCTATCCACAGACGCTTGATCGCAACCTTGGAAAGACACTCGAGGACAGTACCAGATCCAGGGGACTTGAGCCGCTCCAGCGAGATCGAATCGATCTGGTTCGATCCTCCAAAGCCCGTCTCGGGGAACGACTTCCACATTGGAACCAAATCCGCACCAGTAAACTTGCAAAAGTAAACCGAGCGGACTGACGTAAAGTCGGTGGCCTTGATGACGGCCTCCGTGGATTTGCTCTTGTAAAGGCCGAGATGCGTCAGTGACAGGAGCGGCATGATTCGAGCCAGCTGTTGGTTCGAGTCATCGGAGAGATCGGTGTTCAGGTGGATTTGTCGAAGTTTCGAGAATGGGATAACTTTGGTGGCTGCTGGCGCCTTTTCAGGCTTGGGTGGATCTTTCCAGCCAGAAGCAGTTGGCTTTGGAGGAGGAGTTGGTGGTGAGGGTCTCGTCTGAGAGCGGGCAGACTCGTTTCGCATGATGGTGGCCAAGTTGAACTCGCTGTAGACCGGGTCCAGAATCAGCACCTCCAGGGTTCTTGAGAATGCCTGCACCAGGGTCTCCAACTCCACGGCATCGACGACCGTGTTGACGATCACAAGCTCCCTCAAGATTTCAGTGCCTTGGACCACACTCGAAAGGAGACCCTTGACCTCAGACTCGGTGCGGTGCTTGAAGTTCCAGAGGTAGAGTACCTCCAAATGCTTGAGAGACTTGATGGCTTGACAGAGCTGGTCATCGACACGAGATCCCAAGTCGGATCCTAGCCTGAGGTCGACCAGGTTTGGACAGTGCAATAGAATGTTGGAAATTCTGTCGATGTCCTTATCCCCGATTCCGTTGAGGTGGTGGTAGGTGCGAAGACGAGACGGCGGCTCGTGTGGAGGTAGATCGATAGTACGGAAGCCGAACGATATGATTCCCTGCAACGACAAACTCTGGAGGTTCGTGTTTCCGAAAAGATCCAACAAGGGCCAGTACCGATCAGCAGCTTTTTCGTACGGGATCCGATTGTTGCGGTCCGACAAGTCCAGTTTCAGGACCCTGGTCTTGGAGCGGCAGATGGTCTTTACGATCTTGTGAAGCTCCGAGGTGTTGAAGGCCCATTTGAGAGTCACGTCGAGTTCGTTGATGGTCGATTCTTGTTCCACCAGGTGGTCCATAAAGTCCTCGGCCACAATAAAGGTTGGAAGTGTGATGGTCACCTTGCACAGATACGGTTCGTACAGGCCTCGGTGGAGCTGCACTGTCCTGCGAAAAGAGCTCATGCTCATAGCCTGATACGAGTAGCGGTAATGTTCCAGACAGACCCACTTGACGTGACCCTTGGAGGTGGTGATCCTATACAACTTCCCGAGAATCTTGTCCTTGTCTTTGTTCCGCAAAAAAGTATCCAGCTGTCGAAGGTCCGCTCCTTCCAGGGCCTTGAGGCTGTTGGCCGACACGTTGGCGTCCTGGCTAGGGGTGTTTCCCAACTCAGACGATTCCAAGAGCCCTTCCTGACTAAGGTTCGTCCGAAGATATTCGATCGACACATCGACAGCATCCAGAGTGTTCTTGGTCACCGCCTCGGCCACACGCGCGAACACGTCCATTTCCGTGACCAGGTGGACCACAGGCGGGGCGATAACGGAAGCGGCGTAGACGCAGACCTGCAAGACTCTGAGCACACCGAGAACATAGCGCCCATACTGCTCAAAGAACTTTTTCGGCCGCGAGATCTCGTAGCCCTCGTGATCAGCCAGGTGGATCCGCTCGGGATGCTTCTCGTCCATTTTTCCAGGTCCACTTGTATCGAGGGTATGACGGTTGTAGTGTTCGTCGCCTTTCTTGCGATCGCCGCACTCGCACAGAAAATAAAGACGAAACTTTTCTTGGAAAAGGCTCTTGCCTTTGAAGGTGTCGAAGAATGACTTGCCCTTGCTGTCGAGTTTCTTTTCTGGCAGGATAACAAACAACCGTGGGATAGGGTACTCGTGGAGCTCATAATTCTGGGTCAGGACGGCGTCGATACCCTGCTGGACGACCTTGAGTTGATCGTTGGTTTGCAGTTGCCGGCGAAGCATCTCGTCGTCCCGTCCTTTGGATTCGTCCTGTCCTTCGAGAACTTTGTCGACCTTAGTTATAAGCTCGTGTTGGGACTTAGTTACGATGTCGTGATGGCACTGGGCCAGCTTGTGAAAGTTATCCATGAGGTTCATCATAGCGGCGGAGTGTCCCTCCATCAAAATTCGCGACAATTCGGCAGCGACTTCAGTGGCCGAATAGGTCCCCATCACGACTGGCTCGGGGCTGGGTGGAGGGACATAGAACTGGAGGGCCGATTCTACGCCGGGGAACACAGTAATGGATGGAAGCGGGTAGAGTCGACTCGAGTTGGATGAGTCGGGCGGGGATCGAAGGCCCATCGTGGCCATGGCTCCGGGGGACGTGTATCCTGGTGACAAAGACATGGGCGAAAAAGGTGGAATCATGGATTCGGGGGAAGAAGGGGAGCGCGCGCGTCCTGGGGTTGTAGGAACTGCCATAAAGGAGCTGGCGAGGGAGCTGGTGCTGCTGTTGCGGTGGTGGTGAGAGTAGACGCCGCTCCTGAGGCTTTCTGGTGGGCTGAGAGGGAAGTAAGGGTCATGGTCGGTGACGACGTCGACAAACTGGTCGGGAAAGTGGGCAATCCTGCTGGGCGAGTACCTATTGTAAAGCGAAATGGCGAGTGAGTTTAGTCCATTTTGGCACACTTGTGTGGTTCACACCTACATACATGTATTCGGTTGTCCTTTTACTTTTCGACAGTGACAGGAAACATACGGAGGAGGGAGGGAGAAAAGTGCTTACAGGTTACCGTTTTCGTCTTTCAGGAACACGACGTCGTCTCCGCCGACCTTGAACCCGGTGGCATCAGGAAAGCTGTTGGTGATGTCGTCCATGACGCTGTAGCGGGTGCCATTGGGATCGCGCTGGACATGGAGACTGATGACTCTTTCTCCACACCGGAATTGTTGGTTATGCATGCCGGTGCAATAGCAAAGGAGTGTGAAGGAAGGAAAGAGCAAGCAAGGTTGGGTATATGGAGTAGATGGAAAGAAGGGGAGAATGGCGAAGAAGAAGGAAGGTAGGGGTGAGGAAAGGTTTCTGTTTTACTTTATTATTCGTCCTCGCCTTTTTCTTCTTCAAGGAAGGCTGTAGGTCCAAATACACGTGCCACCACCATCTCTCTTGTGTCTCTTTGCTTCTCGCCTACATCCTACCATGCCATGCCATGCCATTGGAGTGGAGTAACAGTCTTAGGACAACAACAAAAAATAAGGGCGTGCAGGTCGCCACAGAAGAGAGACAAGTCCTAGAAAACCAAACGTCGTTATATCTCAGCCAATTCCTTTCTCTTTCTCTCTCGTCGCATTCTCCTCCCTTCTTCCTATTCTTCATCTTTTCATTATCCGTCTTTCATTCTTCGTCGCGACCTCCGTTCATGTCTCATCACCATCAGGAACCTTTCAAATAACAACTCGATTAACATTCTCAGGAACCAATACAGACCCTGAACCTGAACCAAACCCAAGAAAAAAAATCGAAGCTTCAAGACAATCCAGCGGGGGGGACTACTTTTAAGCTATTCTAGTCTATCCTCATAACCTTACGGTCTACATGGTCTACATCAGGATTTATTTAGTTGCAAGCTAAGCTTTGTTCATTTCCTAGACGATCGTCCATAACATTCGAATCCAGTGGTTAGGGCAAGTGGCTTTTTTTTTTTTTTGTTCCTGCGCACATGGCGTGTGTGTGGGCGCGTGTGCGTGTGAATGTGCGGGGGTTGATCGTACAGGTAGGTAGGTGTTCTTTGTGTTGGGCCTAGGGGATCCTTTTTGCAAGGGGCTTAACGTGAGGAGGAGGAGGCGTGTGATTATTTATTTTTTTCGCTTTTTTTTTGGATCTTTCTGCTTTTCCTGCAGGAGGTCCGGGTCTATATCGAATCATGGCCACTGCTCAGAGAAAGGAGGTGGCGGTGGGTGGGGTGGTGGTGCACCATACACGATACAACCGTTTCCAGGGGGGGGGGGGGGGTGAGCGTGTGAGTGTGGGGTGCGGGATTATGGCCGAATAAATAATGCGCGAGAGAAGAATAAGAACCAGCAAAGGAAGGTGAGTCAGAAAGAAAGAAGAAAAAAAAAAAGAGGATAGGTAGGTTTTTGGCTTACATGATGCATTGACGCATGGCATGGCGTGGGCAAAATAACGAGAGAGTAGGAGTGAGGCGGAGGGAGAGGCAGTTAAAAAAAAAAAAAAAAAAAAAAGGCGAGACTTGTTGTCTGTGGGTTGGCAAAAAAAAACATCAATTGGAAACATGGAAGAAAAAAAAAAAAAAAAAAAAAAAAAAAGTAAAAGGTCACTCTTGCTGCAAGCAACCTTGGCTGCAGATACATGTAGCGATGTAGGAGATGGACGAAAGAAGATTTGGACATAGGGGGTTCGAGGAGGATAAAAAAGTTTTTCAAACCCAGCCAATTTTTGCTCCTTTGTCAACAACTCTTGTTGAACAACCCAACCCCCTATGGGCTGGACAACTGGGAAAAAAGCACGAAGCTGTCCCAACCCCATTCCACTCTTTCTCTTGGCTCTTTGCTCTGTGTGTGTGTGTGTGTGAGGTCAGTTGAACGTTTCTGCATTGCAAAGGAAGGAAAGTAGATACGCCCCTTCTCGTAAGAAAGAAACCAACTAAAACACCGAACTCGATGACCGAATCGTTGTCAGCTCTCTCTCCTTCTCTCCCTCCGACCTTCCTCCTTCCTTCTTCCTCCTCCACAACTCTTTTTTCCCGAAGGCAAACGGTTGTTGTTGGGGAGGCGTATCGGTACATGCCAAAAATTGAAGAGGAGACAGACATGACCTTGCAGCAAAACAAGCAACCAAACCGTTTTCAAAAAAAAGGATGAAGGTCGG
Organism: Linnemannia hyalina; assembly: GCA_019671135.1. Classification (NCBI taxonomy): domain Eukaryota; kingdom Fungi; phylum Mortierellomycota; class Mortierellomycetes; order Mortierellales; family Mortierellaceae; genus Linnemannia; species Linnemannia hyalina. Next base: position 3,450,175 of record JAHRHY010000001.1, read on the forward strand.
TCAAGGAAAATAGATAGACGGGACTTGAAAAAATCCTATGAAAAAAAAAAAAAAAAAAAAAAAAAGCAAACAAAAAGAAACAGGAAGGAAATCCTGGTTGCAAGAAGAAGAAGGAGGAGGCGATAGGCTAGTCATGTACTGTTTGTTACCTATTCACATAGACATACAAGATGGAAGGAGGTGGGAAAGAGCTTGGCTTGTCACTTTCTGCACCATGACATACATACAGAAATCCCGTTTTTGATCTCAAGGTAAAAAGAAAACACAAAAAAAATATTTTCATCCATTCGTCAGATGCAAAAGCATACGCCGCCAATTGAACAACAAACAACGCGACAACAAAACAATAACATAAAATAAAAAAGCACACACGATCCGACGACACACACCAGAAGGACGACTCTTCATTGAGGAATAACAAAAGCATTGCCAAAAATTGAAGCATCCTAACATATGCCAAAACGTAACAATAAAGAGACAACTGACTGACAGCTTGTTGAGGTAGACGCGTTAGATCGTTAGGCACACGATAAATGGTGGGGTGCCCCTGTCTTCCTTTCAAAATGACACAGATCAAAGAACCAAAGACACGGAGAATGATATAGAAATAATAGACGTGTTGGAAGGAAATAGACAACTGAGGGAATGGGGTAGAAGAATATGGACTCGAATCGATCAATCCTCGAAACGCGAGAACTTGACTGGTCCATCAAAATTCAGGAACAGACAGACAGTCAGCCACACACATACACGTACAGGAACAGTGTACATCATCACAAGAGGAAAAAAAATGCCTCATATTGGAAAGAGAACGAAAAGTTTTTTACTGGTTTTACAAGGGCTAGTGTTACAAAAGGGCTATTTACAGATGAGGAATGAATGGACAGACCAATTGGATTGTTGCTGCTGAGGAAGAATAAGAGGACTTGGGGAATAAAAGTACAGGTGGGGAAGATGACTATTTACAAAGATAGGATGAACATCGCGAACGATATCGACGAAAAAGAATGAGAAGGGGTGGAGTATAGTTCCTTGTCTTCTTTGGCACATGACTTGATCTCCAGGAAGAAGAAGGGGAAATCACACCACTTGACCCCGGTTGGTCGGTCTTGGATCCCTTCTTGTCGCTTTAGAGACGACGAGTACGGCGGCCATCGGCCAAGGGCCCATTGGAACGCGTCTGGGCATAGAGACGGGTCCACTGGCCAGACTGCTGAGAGCACCAGTTGTCCTGACGAGGATCGCATCGGGCAATTCGAAGCAACGATTGCTTGGCCGTTATAGGAGTCGAGGACGAAGCAGACGACGACGAGGACGAGGACAAGGACGACGACGATTTCGAGGCCGAGACAGTTCGAATTTCACCCGCAGCTGCTGTGGATGCAGCAGCTACTTCTGATGCATAATCGAAGGTATAGACATCCTCCTCCTCATGCATATGCATCGTTGCTCTCCTTTCGGAGATACTTGGCAGAAAGTGAGAGGCGCTTTGATGGCGGACATGCTCCGCTCGGCGTTGTTGCCTTCCTTGGTGGTGTTGTTGTTGTTGTTGATGTTGGGGGTATTGTGGTTTTAACTGAGAGGAGGAGGATGCTTGTCCATATTGGATGCTGCTCTTGACAGCCGAGGCTGCAGCAGCAAAAAGAGATCGAGATGCAGGAGACATTGTCCTTTCGTTCTCCGACAAACGAGGAGGATAGGACATTGCCGAGATGTATCCGGAGCGAGCATGCTCTTGCTGATGTTGGCGATCTGAGGACGAGGGGAATGAGGGGTGGGTATCGTAGGGAGGCGAGCCGCTGGGGTGAACGCGCGCCATGGATGTAGATGATCCGGATCCATAGTAGATCTGCTGGTTATCGTATCCAATGAGGATATCATCGTCCATGTTGTCGATATCAAGGTGAGTGGCGTGGCTTCGCTGGCTAAGCCGCCTGGCCTGCTGCCGGTTGTTGCTGTAGTTGTAGTGGCGCTGGTTGTGGTATTGTTGTTGCTGCTGCTGCTGCTGTCTCCGAGTGGACGACGCAGACTGAGAGCGCCTTGGGTGGGGTTGCTGATAGAAAGGCTTTTGGGTCGCCTGGGTCATTGTGTACGTAGACGAAGCTGTGTGGGAGTGGGAGGAGGAGGCTGTTGAGGAAGGAGAGGAATCGGTAGGAGAGGAAGCGAGGGAGGGGGGAGTGGAGTAGATGGTGGAGGTGGAAGTGGTGTGGAGGTTGTGTTGATAGTGAGGGTTGAAGGAGTGTCGATTGTCGCAGGGAAAGAGCTTTTGGACGGTCTCCTTGGGGAGCATGGCCGAGGAAGGGTCGCTGAAAGTGCGGTGGTGGCGAGTCTTTGTGGCAGGCTGGGTATATTCTTTGACGTCTTCGGCAATGGTGGTATTGTTGTTGTTGTTTTGGGGGAGGACGTGGGAGGAGAGGAAGGTGTAGAGGGTGTTGAAGCTTCCCATGTTGACGCGTTGATGTGGATTTGGAGGAGTGGAGGAGTGGTGGAAAAAGGAAGAAGCAACAACGTGAAGGTGAAGGTCGGAGTGTGGTGGCGATTGAAGGAGAAGAAGGAAGTCAGTCCAGGGTTTGCTGAATGAGCGATGAAGCCAAGCGAGCAAAGAGACTGAGTGAGGAAGAAAGGAGTAAAGATCGTCGTGAGAGGGAGGGTAGAGGTGAGAGTGTCAGTTGAAGAAGGAAGAAGAAGAAGAAGTAGATAAAAAGTGGAAGAGGAAAAGAAAGAAGGAAAAAAAAGGGCGGTAGTGGGACAAGAAGAAAGAAGAGAAACCTCGAGTGCACTCCACTCCACAGGGGTGAGAGAAGCGAAGGGACTGAGAAAGGCAAGTCCGATAGGGGAAGGAAGGCATTTCATCGATTGAATTGAACGTTATTGAATACTTCTGCCCGGGCATGCAGCACATTGAGCACACATGGTGTATGTTCGTTATTCAAACCAATTGATTGGACTTGCTCTCGTTTCCCCCTCTCTTTCCTTCCCTCTGCTCTTTCTGGTGCTCCACGCTGTTCTCATATGATGGCAGACGATGAGAGCGAATCGCCTTCTTCTCCTTCTTCTTGTTCAATTGTCTCTATTGTACTTTTGGCTTCTTTCCTTCATTTTTCTCCGGAGCAAAAGACGATCACCTTCCGGCTTGCTTGCTTGTTGGTTGGCGGGTATCGCTGAGTGTGTGCCAGGTGGCATCGAAGACTTGGTATTTGATTCTTAGCAGGCACAGGATCATGAGCAGGAAGACTCACCCCTCATCCCGATCCTCCCGTCTTGCCTCGCTTCCTTGATTCCTTGCTTCCAAGCCCATGTCTCCTTGCGTGCATGTCCGATCTCGACAAATCAAAGCCGATTCCTACTTGATTCAATTGCAACCTATTCTAAAACGACAAGTAAGCGCACGAATGGTCACTTCCGCCCAAACGAAAACCCTGCCTGCCATTTTTACACTAGCACCTCAGCCATCCATTCACGAACAAGGAACAAAAGAAAAAAACAACCAAAACGGCAACTCAACTTGCTTTCGTTTGCTCCCTCTTTCCTCCTGGAATATTTCTGCTCTTGTTTCCCTTCCTCCAGAGGATGATGAGATTAAGAAATAAAAAACGAGGGGAAAGAGTACCTTGAAGGAACTACAAAAAAAGCCAACGGCCTCAATGTACATGTACATCATAGAAAATGAGAAACAACAAGAGAATAATGCCCTTTTGTCGTTCGCTCTACAACCTATGCCCGTTTGACGGTCTCCTGTGACGACTCTCTCGGCCGTTGTTGTCTGTGATGTGTGATGTCGTGTGTCCTGCCTATCCATTCATATCTCGTGTGTGGGTTTTAGCTTTGGCTATTCCGCCTAGAGGCCGTTGCCCGTTGCCTGTCTTTGCCCAATGCCTTGACTCCCCTCTCTGTTTCTTTCCTGTCTTTCTTTCTTCGTTGTCCTTGTGGGCAAAACAACAGCAACAACAACAACAACAACAACAACAACAACAACAACAACAACAACAACAACAAAAGGCTAACCTGGCCTACTCGGTTCGTTGTCATTTCCTCTCTTTCTTTTATCTCTCTCACGATCTTTGGATCTAGGGATTGGAACACTGTTGCTTACTTGCCACCCCCCTATAAAAATCGTATGAAAAGAGAAAGGGGGATCAAAGAACACAAGAACCATAAACAATGGATGTGCGCGCGATCCAGTCGGCTTATCGCTTTGGCTAATTGAAGAGATCCACTTGACCCAGGCACAACGCAAGAAGTCTCGAAGAGATAGCTATTTCTTCTATATCTACCTATCTATCTCTGCTATCTTTCTTCGCTTCCCATGTCGTAACAATAATAGCAAGTGTGAATGCGTGTGTCCGTCTTTTTATCATCCTTTTTTTTTTCCTTCTTTATGAATTTGCTTGGCCCATCATTGCCCTTTTGGATTCAAGCGTCATAGGCCCTTATCACAAATGAAAGAAAACCAATAGCCGGACTGGACGGGACAGGACTGTGACCGTTTTGAACAAAAATGACACCCTTCCTTCTCTCTCCGTATCATTACGTCCATCCGCATCTTACCCACTAGCGCCATCAAAAATCATCCACTCGACCCATCTCCCCCCCCCATGCAACTTGTCCTTCTATCGCCAGGGATAGGGACGCTAGGAGGAACAGGGACAAGCAAGAGGGTGAGGTGCGGTACGCACTGAAAATGGAAAGGATAGGAACCCTCTTTTTTTTTAATTTTCGTTTTCGTATGGAACACACACAACATGCAATTTGCATGCGAGTCCGTACGGGTGTCGTGTAGAGATGATCGTTCCCTCCTCCCTCCGAGGCAAGGCAAGGCAGGGCTCGGAGGACCGGAAAGACAGGAAGCGAGAAGAGGGTAGGGACGTTTGTGCCACCTATTTTCTTATTGCTTTGCCTATTGCCGAGTGCTCTTATATTTTTTGTTGACACACTGCTATTGCACTCTCGTGCTCCACGAGTCTCTTATTTGGATCTCTTTGTCAATCAACAACAAAAAATATCCAAAGAAAATAGACAGGACTGGAAAGAGCACACACACAAACACAGAAAAATAACAATCAAACAAAAAGTCATGCGTCATGAGTAACCTTGCTTGAACAACCATAGAGAAAAGCACATGCTATCACCCCACGCTATTGCTTAGGTGAAGTCCCAGAAGTGTCAAGTCCGAGGTCCTCTGAGCCGGCAGCCAACCGTTTTCATGGATCTTTTTTCTTTCATTTCCTTTCGTCCACAACTCTTTTTTTTTTCCGATAAAGTCAACAAACGATAGCATGAGGCGTGAGTGTGACCAATTTGCATGCATGCGAAATAGGTAGCAAGCTCTTTTTGCCGATTGCTAATATAAGATCAGTCAGTCGAGCCGTGTGTATGTTTATTTGTTGTCGTGGTTCAAGAGAGGAGGAGCAATAGTCGACGACGGCAGAATAATGACAGCCAACCAAGCCAAGTGTATTATGAACCCCCTTACTTCACCTCCTACTCCCCACAACGCCCAATACCTTCACTCTGTCCTTGGTTTGTACCTTTCGTATCATCCAACCATTCCTTCAAATATCAAACGAATACAGATCATTGGAGGATATCGACATAGAGAGAGTGTGTGTGGGTCATTGAAGAAAACCCATTCGTCTCTCCTTCTGCTCTGTGAATAGATTTAAAAAAAAGGGGGGAAATGAGCATTCGTGTTTGTGTTTTAGTTGAGCTATCTACAGGATCCTTCATTGCCATTTCGCCCCTCGTCGTCCTGGATCGGTCATCACTGTCGTCATGTATCATCTCCTTTCCCCTATCTCGCTCTCGAGGTTCCTAACATGCAATGATGGTGATGAACCCTCACTCTCCTATTCGACAGCCTCTCTTTTCCGGATCAATTCCTCTCTCCTTCTATTATTGCCGACAGACTGCGATAAAATGAGACCAATGTGTACATTGTATGGTGTAGACGGACAGAGGGGTCGTGATAAAACATACGTCTAAAATAAAAGGTGCCCGTGAAAGAAAACAAAAAAAAAAAGTCAGGGTCATCAGTCAAGCTCTGCTTTCTCTCTTCCTTCAGTCATCAACAAGAAGGTCGGATGAACAAGAGAGGGAGGAATGTCTATCGGAACCTATTTTTGTTAAAAAAGGTTGACAAGAGATCGACAAGGAACCAATCATGGGCATTCCCTGTCCCAGGAAACAGCCACTGATTTCCTGATATTCAGGCACCAAGTGTGTTTTCTATCCAATCAGGGGCAGCCATCACATGACTGTATCTTCAGTATCCATAATCACCAATCACCACCATCATCGGCAGCAACGTATATCTCTTTTAATCGCATGTACATACCCCCTTTCCGCGTGTCATCATGTTTTCTTTCTCTGAGACCTGTGTACTGTACCTGACGGCTTGCAACAGCAGGAGTGTGATGTAACGGACCATTGTGGTGGGGCAGTGTAGAGCAATAGCTACAGAATAGTGATCGTGATTGATTGATTGATATGAGTGCCATGTGTCCAGACAGACACACCCTCCTCCTTGTTTCGATCCTAGGGATCCTTTTTTCGATCCAACGGAAAGGAAGACAAAGCTAACAATAATAATCGCGGAGAATGATCAATCATTCTCACCTTCCTTTCCCGATGCCCAAGGACGACCTAGTGATCAACAATAAAAAAAAAATACCCTGTAAATAAGTTGTACGTTGCACATCCTCAGGGCTCTCTCTCCCTTCCGTGTATGTCTCTGCCAGGGAAAAAAACAAGATTCCTGTACACTCGATAGATTGGGTGTAACGTGTGATGTCCCAATGGTCATCTGGCCCTCCCATGCTCTCGCTTTTTCTATTTATTTTATCTCTTATTTCGCTCTCTTGCACCATCACAGCCAGCGTGATCATTCATGGTGGATATATATGTTACCATGGCAGAGTTCCCATTCGCCCATTTCCAATCATCGCCTTTTTTTTGCTCTCCACTACAAAAATCGAATGGTTCGTCTTCCTTTGTGGCGACCAAATATTTTCACAGCCTCATAGCAAACAGGTTGCCTTCTCGATGCATGTATTGAGCCTATGTTTCTGTTATTGTCTATGACGATCGAGATGGAGATGATGATGATGATGATCCCTGTCTGTACGGAAAATCAAAGACGCCAGACAGCGGGAAACAACCTTACTATTGTCGATCATGATCCTGAACGAGCGAGTCAAATTCCTAGCCATGGCGAACGTGTGTTCCTCTTCTTCGGAAAATGCCACCTGATCACACAGAAAATAACATTGACGCTCTTTCCCCGAGGAGTCCACTTTGCAATTATGGCCTATGGTTGTCGCACACCTCTCCTCGTTCCTAAACAGACCTGACACCTGTTGCTTGCTTGCCTGGGAGAATGGTACGATGTTGAGCGGTAGCATGTACACCGATAACCAGGGAGGTAGGCATGGGGTTTGAGATTTCGTGCTTGAGGCTTCTGTGTTCTCGCTGTACATGTAATTTCAGATGTGTCTCTGCTCACAAGGTCATTCATCCCACGGTATCAACGATTGTGTTACTCTAGCACCCTGCCAGAGTAGGAAAGAAAAGGACACACGATGCGCCCTACCAACGTCTGTAAAGTGACTTTGATTGACGTTCCTTGACGCGAGCAGCATGTTCTCTTTATTCCATTTGTTTCCTCGCACATGTCCCTCTGTGAACAACCCTCACTCCCCCTTTCCAGTCCATGTAGCTCATACTCACAAAGCTCTTTGCTAAGGAAAAAAAGCAGGAGTTCTTCGTCATCGTCACTCTCTGGGACTTGAGGCAAGCGCAGTTTTCCCCTTTCTTTTACATTCTTTTATTTCCCTATTTATGTGTTCTCGATTCCCATGGTTTGCCTGTGCAGCCGCAGGATGAGGATGAGGAGATGAGACGAGTTGTTGTTTTTGTTGTTGTTGTCCACCCACTCGGCTTATCTTTTGTGTCCTACTCCCGTCCCTACTCCCATCGCTCTCCCTACATCAACATTGTTTCCTTCTCCCCCCTGATCACGCCCCCTTGTCACCTTAAACACACCTTTAGCCCCTTCTTCTCGTTTTCTATCTCTCGCTGGACTTGAGGCCGTGTCTGTTGTTTTCATGAATCCTGCTGTGGAATTCCCTCCGAAAAGTTACGATAGGTGCATAACTTTGTGTTCTACTCACACTACACGCCTCTAGAACACGGCTCACTCTTCTCACTCTTGCTTTGCTGGCATGTGTTTGCAGACAGGAAGGCAAATATCAAAGGGTTCCATCTGGTGTATGTACCCAGTGTGTTGACGTCTCATCAATCGTGTCGTGTTTGTCGTGTGTGTATACGTATGTTTACCTCCTTCCTCCGTCGTCCCTTCGACATCCTTATCTTTCCATTATTCTCTTCCACTTTTCAACTCCTTTCTCTCTTTTTTTCTTCCTTTACACACAGCACTCGCCTACCCCACACCCATTCCCATTTTCCTCCTTCCATAGCGTGAAAGCTATCCGTTATTTGCAAAACCACCGAAGCATACAGGCCTATCCCATCCCAGAACTGCACGCTCCTTTTCCAACAAACAACCTTATCAGTCTCCAGGGTCCCGTTATCTCGCAGGTCCAGCCCAGCCTCTCCTTCCCTCCATACATCCTCGGTCCGTCCGTCCGTCCGTCCGTCTTCCTGTGCTTCTCCACAAGCTACCTTCCTCCTCCAAAAAGAATCTTATCTACAAGCGTCAATTGGCGTCATCCCTTCCCTTCAAGCGTTTCTTCAAACTCCGTCAACTACTCAATCCCAATCCCAATCCCAACTCAAGCTGTTATCATGTCGTCGATCTTGAACGTCCTCCGCCAGGCCCCCACCCCCACGCGCCACTTCACGTCGCTCCAAATTGTATCCTCGGCCAAGGCCAGCTCCTCGCGTGCGACCTTCAACCCCGAGCACCACCCTATTGTTCTGCAACAATTGGTCGAGTCGCTCTCGCCCAACTCCTTCATCACCCCCGCTACGTCTGGTAGCAACTCTGCTGCTGTCAAGGAGTCCATCTCTGGAAACGTTGCTACTGCTGCTGCCAGTCAAGGATCTCAAGGCCAGGCCAACAAGATTGCACAGTAAACCCTGTTATTTTTTGTCCTGAACCGAAAGGCTGAAAGACCTAACGAGACCGAGACGTTTGCATGGTCAATTGTCCACCACTGGTTACCCTTCCCTTTTCTCCGATGTATCATAGCCTCCCTCCTTCCTTCCCTTCTGTACTACTCCCCTTTATGTATAACCCAGTTTGCTTGTTCGAGTAAACCCCCCCAAAAAAAGATGACAAACAATACCCACCTTTTGAGTAGCTGCTTCCATGTATTTAAGAGCCAATAAACAAATGAAAAGAAAAAAAAAAAAAGTCAAGAACAAAGAACAAAGAACAAAGAACAAAGAGCATGAAAGGGCGCAATAATGCGAACATTTTTGATTCTCGAGTGGCTCAGCTCGTGTCCAATATGAAGGTATTAAGGGGCTGCGATCTCCAGTGTCTGGGAGGTAACCTTCTGAACACTCCCAAGGTGTCCCTACGTTGGTTGGTTCTGTCTCTCACTTCTCTTGCCCCCTCTCTCCTTTTCTCTTCTCCTTTCCCTGTGCTCTTTGTTTATTCCGTTCATTGTTTCCCTCGAAACCAGTGCTCATCATCACTTATTTTCTTTTCTTTGTTCATGATTTGCTCTTTGCCATCACCCCTGTCCGTCTGGAGTGCGGCCAGACCTTGACACCACGCCCCACACACACCGGCCAACACATATACTTTCACATACACAAACACATACACTCCACTCCCTAGTCTCAGTTGAGGGTTGAAGAGAACAGTAAAAACACAGCTGCAGCTACCCTTTCGACTTCGGACACACTTTTACCCTCTTCTCTTTACACTTCTGTTTTCGATTCCATTGCCTTCTTGTCCTATCCTGTCCTTGCTGTCCGACTCTCCCTCTCTATCTTCATTCGAACTCCTTGTACTCTACTGTACACTCTCAAGAGGTAAATACAAATACGTCCATGGCTATTTTCATATTCGCATTCTTTCACAAGTGAAAGAAAGAAGAAGCAATTGAGCCCGGTCTTTGCTGCAATGCAATTATCGTTTTTCCTTGACACCGGACTCTCCTACTGGACAACAGCAATCGAGACACACTTTCCTTGCGCCGGCTACTTCTCTCTCGCTTTTCCCTTCGTTCCATTCTCTCAATTCCGTCTTTCAAACTTATCCATTTTATTTTGTATCACACAAACCTTTAGACGTCCAGAACCCGCAGCCCGGCTCGACTAGCGCCCTTGCTTATTATTCTCGTACCATCACCAACACTCTTCTTCTCTTTCTCCCCACTCCGACTACCCTTCCTTCCTTCCGCCCTTTAAGACACAGCCACAAGGATCCGTTTGTTCTCTTCTTTTTTTTTTTCCCATCATCACATATTCCTTGTTGGATATGGCCCTCCAACATCTTTTCAACCGTACCCTCCCCTTCACAAACACCCACGAATCCTTGAAATACACCACAAGCCAGCGCTCTGGTCTCTCTCCTTCAAGGTAAAAAAAAGCAAGACCGGCAAAACTAGTCCACAAGACCACTAGCGTTTTCCTTTTTCTCTTTGCAAAATTGTGTCAGTGAGACTTGACAAACTCCCTAAACGACCCATTTTTCTCCAAAATGACTTTGTCCTCCTCCACTAGGACCACATTAGGTGTCATAGCAGACCCCAAGCAAGACCAGTTTGAGCTGAGGCAGCTGGGTGGACATCTACACAAACCATCCACTGCTCAGCGGAGCGTCCACCACCACCAGCCTCGTCACCATCCGCATCATGGTCACCAGCATATTCAACCCATTGACAGCTCACCACTCGACCGTATGCAAAATACAGTAGACGATCTTGTTATATCATCCCCTCCAATCTCTCAGAAGGCCACTGCCTCTCAAGGATCATGGAAGCCAGTAACCACCACCATCCACCATGACGCAGCACGAGTCGATGTCGTCCGGGCTAAAGTGCTATCACTTCTCCGTCAGCGGTTCTTGATTCACGAATATACCACCCCTCGATTCTTTGTTGTACTACCAGACGAGGCCACCGATCCTCTCGTCAACAGCAACACCAATACGTCAGAAGCACCAGCAACAGGTGCAGGAACGGGGGCAGGGACAGGGACAGGGACAGCGATAGATCAGGAGCCACCAAGACGTCGCTACCGCCTTTACTTCTTGTGCGAGTGTAGCGCCAGTTTCACGCTACCGCTTGGCAGTGGGCTGAATCACCTGCACATTGCCAAGCACCCTGGATATGAGATCGAACCTGGAAGAGAAGTCGAGTTTTTCAGGCGTTACGGGACGTTGGTCATGATGCTTCTCATCTTTCTCCGGCACGGCTACGACCCATCGGACGAAAGCCCCCCAAGCTCGTCCAAGTCAGCCCCGCCAAAACACTCCAAGGACGACCCCCAGTTCACGGATGCCAAGGAAGCACTGTTGAAGCGAGTGAACAGGATTTCGGCTCTCAAAGCCGCCGATTTGCCGGATGCGATCGCCCACCAGGTGGAGCAAAAGGTTGATGGCATGATTGCCTATCTCGAGCAACTCCGAATGGCGGACCACCAGGAGTCGTCCAACTTTACCAACAATACCAGTAACGGCGACACCCCCTCCGGAGTTGAGATGGACACAAAAGCCGACGATAACAAATCGTCGCCCGCATCCTCTCTGGAAGACCAACACATACAAGGAATCACCAGCCTGTCCGACTTGCACCAACTTTATTCGTTCCTGGGTCTCTCCACCGTCACCAAGCGAGTCCAGTCAGGACAACTCGGCAACTTGTATCGCATCAGCAATGTGAGGGGTCAAGTCAGCTGGGTGTGCGTCTATCACTACCGGTGGACGTTTCTAGAAAAAAACATTGACGATTTTGAACACTGGATCGTGACCCGCCGAGGTCATTTCGACAAACAAACTGGATCTGTCTCAATGACGCTGGTCTCAAGAGCCAACACCCGGACTTTTTGTTCCTGGATTACCAACAAAGTCGCCCCGTCCCTGGTCGAGGTCCACCTCAAGCTTGGCTGGAAGTTTGGCAAGAAGGATCTCTGGAGACTCGCCAAGGCCTTTGCTAGTTCGACCGTCACGGTTCTCTCTCTGGACGGATGTTCGTTCGCAGGACACTCCAACTACATGAACGTTCACAAAAAGTACGACCCAATCCTCCACCTCCTCAGCCACGGACAACTTCGGTCACTCGAGCTGCAGAGGTTCCCCTCCATGTTTTCCCGACTGTCTTCCAAGGCTGTCAAGGCAACATCCCTCAGACGACTCGAACTAGGACCAGGAATGACAATCGACGCCAGGGACCGCGAATCCTTCAGCCAGCTCATCAAGTCCTGCTCGACCTTGGAAGAGCTGATCCTGCCGGCGTTTCCTGCGACCGGTCTTCATATGCAGGCAATCATGACTGGAGCTCGTGCGACGACCTCACTTGTCACACTGGATCTGTCCAACAGCGAGATGAATGAGGGCGCGGCCATCATTCTGGCCCAGGGACTCTTCAACAGCCACATCTGCCATCTGGATCTGTCGAAGAACGAGCAGCTCAGCGACATTGGTGCAGCCAGGGTTATCCGAGCTATCGGGCCACGGCTTGCAAGTCTAAAGATGGCGCGGACGGGATTCGGAGACATGGCGGCGGCCGCCCTCAGCAAGAGCATGGACGGCATTTCGATCACCAGTACACTGCAAGACCAGCTCATGATGCAGCATCGACTCGATATCGCTGCCCTTACTGCGGGCCACCGCCCTATTCGCATCAGGGCACAGGACCCAATGTTGATGACGACCGGGCTCAAGGCCAAGGTCATCAAGGAGAAGATTCAGTCAGCTGGATGCTTGGTCTATCTGGATATCGAGGACAACGAGTGCTCCGCCAAGGGATTCCGAGCGTTGGCCCATGTCAAGTCCCGGCTCTACTTTGTGTACCTGAACCTTTCCGGAAGCAAGGGGCTCGAGGATGAGGAATGTGCTGCCATTCTGGATCGTGTCGCCAGTGCTGAGATGAGGACTCTTCGACTCTCGTGTACAGGATTCGGCGACCTATCGGCTCAGGCGCTCACACGGTCATTTTCACGTTTCCAGGAGTTCACAAGTGATAGTGGTCCTCTAGGACGGGAATCAGGACTCTGCCAGCTGGAAGAACTGGACTTGCATGGCTGCCCAATCAGCATCGATGGATTCACGGTATTGTCAGACGGGTTATGTCGTGCTGGGGTCTCCTCGCGGCTGAAGAGCTTGGATCTGGGCCATTGTGGTGGCCTAGAGGATGAGGCCGCTCATGACTTGTTGAAGGAAATCTTGCTCCCTAACGGTTCAGAGAGGATGTCTATCTTGTCGGAGCTGTCGTGGCATCGTCATGTCAACTCTGGATCGCAGTCGCTTATGGATGTGGCCAACCTCTTGAAGCGGGGCACCACCTTTGGCGGCCGCGATACGTTGTACGAGAACCGAGGCGGAGGACCTTTGGGAACCGAGAACAGGAATCGCAAGAGAGTTGAGGAGCCAGGACCCGATCGGCCATTGGCTCTGTTGGTCAGATCAGACTCTACGCCCGTCATGCCATCGAGTCGCTCAGGAGTCTTTGATAGCCCCCTCGGTTCCCTTGCTGATGGAACCCCCGTGCAGCTTGATTTACACCCACCCAGGACAGTCCTCCCATTGCCGCATGGATTCTTTGCCAACTTGCGGCAGCTGGACTTCAAGAGCACACAGATTGGAGACAGTACGGCGTGGCTGTTGGCGCAGGCTCTGATTCAACCATGGGTCATGATCTCGTCTCTGACACTTCTGGAGCCCACATCAATGACGTCCCAGGGTATGTGCTGGATTGTGGAGGCAATGTGCGACAACTCCAGTGTTCAGGACTTTGCCATTGGCAAGAGCAATCTCGCTCTCCCGTTAGATGTCGATCTCTTTGGGTCTTCCTTGGTCAACCTGATGGAGATGAACAAGCGGATGCGGTCCCTGACGGTCCTGGGTGCGCCTTTTGGATCTGTGGCAAAGGGGCTACTTCTGAACCAGTCGCTTCACTCGATCTACATTATACGGTCTCGTGGTCAGCCCGAGGATGTCCAGTTGATGGGCCAGGCCTTGTCGTTCAATCGATCGCTGCTCATTTTCTGGATGGGAGGAACGGATGAGTCCCTTCTGGGCGGCGGTGGTGGTGTTGGTGGCAGCGCGACGGAGCAGAGCAATCAGGAACGCCAGGAACAACAACAACAACAACAACAACAGCATCAGCAGAACGAAAACATGTACAGGAACTTTCATTTATTACACCAGCAGGAGGAGCAGCAACATCGCCAACGATTGGGACGATTCGCGTCAGCAGGCCATGGCCAGTCGATGTCTCAAAAAATTGGCGACGCCCTAAAGTCCAAGTTCAGCGTTCCATCCAGCCCTCATTACAGTCCAAACGACACCACGAGCCCTGGACAGCCACAACAATCACAGCACCCCAGCATGAGCCCTCGAACGAGGACGCGAGTCGTTACCGGTGCTAATGATGATACAGGATTGCCCACCTCTTCTGCGGCTCCTTGGACGCGCAACCCTATTATGGAAGGGATCCGACGGAACCACAGCCTGATCAAGGTCACCGTTGACATTTTCTCACCGCCGGCCTCTCGGACAGGTCGTTCTCGTGGAGGGGGTGTAGGGGGACCCCCCCGAAGCGTTGCTATGCAAGGAACGTCTGGACGCGCCTCGATGGCGATGGAGCTTACGCCGCAAGAACAGGTACATTGGGCGCAGCAGCAGCAGGTGGACAAGATTATTTATGCTAACCGCAAGAACCTGCGGGAGCGAGCTCGGATAGGATGGGAGGAGCTGAGGCTTCTCGGTGTCGATGAGGATGTGATACGAGAGGTCTTTGCCGACTTGTTCTAGTGGTCCAGATACCCTAATACATTAACATTAAAGTGACTGCGACGAGTGATGGGACTGCCTTTGTTGAATAAACAAATTATTTTTTTTCTTTTTTCTTCATGAGTTGTTGCTTTTGTCCATCACACTCCTTTGTCCTCACCTCTCACACACAACGGCACGATGGATGAGCATTTTGCCAAGATTAGGCAAGTCGACACTCTTATTCTTCCTGCAGAAATCCCCATTCATACACTCGTACTTCACCCCACCGCCTCTTTCTCCCATGCAGCACCAACTTACTCTTAACAAACGGAGCAAAAAACTATGCAGACTAGAGTCAGCACTTTTGACTGACTTTCTATGCGATACCCTTCCTTCTCTACTACGTTCATGTCTGTGCTGATTTGAACATTACATAGGACGCAGCTGTCGTCCAAGCTCGCCAACCAGCAAATGCATGCTACTACGCTGCTCGCTGTTGAAGAGGTAATAGTTTGCACTTTCGCATCGAGCGGTTTGCTCAACGTTGACTCCAGGAGACAACGGCGATTGTCAGTCCTCCGCAATGTGCAACAGAAAGCAAGGAGTTAACCTGATGTCCGTCTACTTGTTATTACTTCTTCTGAATAGACCTTGAAAGAGCAAGGAGCCGAGATCACACCAACCGCCTACTTCGCTACGCTGGTAATGATAAAACTGCAACTTGTCGTCACAGCCAGCATTCCAGCAAAGGAACCAGCCAGAACAGTGTGCACATGTATATCAGTCAGGCCCAGGACATTGTCATTGACGCACCCACCGCTTCTTTTGTAAACTTGTAGATGTCGCTTTTGGATCAGCAGAAGGACGAGCCTGAAGTCGAGGAGATGCGCGCCGCCATTCTCAACCTTCTCGCCATTGTCTTCCCTAGGTAAGACCTGCTTGTCAGGACAACTTTTCAGCTCTAACAGTATTGACTACACACCCACACGAATGTAATACTAATAGTCTTGCTATTCCCTGATCAATAGTGTCCCCGTCAGCGTTCTTCGTTCTCAATACACCCCCACTTTGAGCGTCTTCACAACTATTCTCGCTCTCCAGCCAGCACCCTCAGCACCCTCGATGCGCTCCCTGGTTACCTGCTTGGAGCACCTTTTGATCGCACAGGACTCTGCCACATGGAACCAGACCACAACCTTGAAGGCACTCCAGACTCTTCTTATTCTTTCACTCGACTCTCGCCCCAAGCCCAGGAAGCGTGCTCAGGAGGCCGTCAGGAACATTGTCACTCACCCACCTCTGATGATGATTGTCCACCCAGGAATGAAGGTTGTTGTCCAGACCACATTGCAGATCCTCAAAGAGTCTGGTAACGGAGTAGTCGGTGCTGCCGGAGCCAAGGATAAGGAAAACGCCACCCAGATGATCTTGCATACCCTTCAACTCGTCAAGATGGTCGGAAAGGCCTGGCCCGTCGAGGTATATAATCCGGGTTTCTATACTCCCTGGAGAGCGAGAAAAAAGTATGCTGAATAAGACCCACAAGATGCTAACCCTGGACTATCGATCGTATTTTCTATTTGAAATTAGCAATTCCTCCCTCTCTGCGACATTCTCCTTCACCTTCCCAAACTCAACAACCCATATCTCACATCTTCGGCTTTCCAAGTCTTTGAGTCGTTGCTTTCACCAAAGGAGTCGGCAGATGCCCCCAAGGTTGTCCTTCAGGAGGAGGCAGCAGAGAACATGGACCAGATTGTTTCCAGACTCGCCAAGGTCACCCAGGTTATGAGTGCAGTCTTGGAACTCAAGCCCAACGCCAACGACGCCACATTGATGCCCCTCTGGTTGGATGTTGTTCGTGCCGGTTTCGTCGAGTCTGCTAGACTTCAGGATATTTTGAAGGCTGCTGGCCAGGGTGCTCAGATCCCCCAGGAGGCTATCGTCCCTCTCGTTCAGCTCTTCAAGGTCATCTTTCCCAACTTGGACTCGTCCAACCCTGTTTCTGTTCACAACTCGACCGTCGACTGCCTCAAGCAGTTGATCACCCACTGCATCACCGACGAGATGATCGACCTTGCCGTTCAGGAGTTGAAGCGCAACCGTGGACAGCAGCCCGACAGCAAGAAGAAGCGAAACGTAATTGAAACCATCTCGGCCACCATCAAGGGAGGATTCGACATTCGTTACCAGAGCTCTTGGTTGGGCGTTTTGGAAATTCTGAAGACTCTTTTCGAGCGCCTCAACCACGCCGCCAACCCCTTGTTGGTCTCATTCCTCCCCATCATCGATGAGCTCCGTTTCACTCCCGCCTTCACCCAGAAGGCCCATTTGGACGTCGTTCTGTCCACCGCCATCAGCACTGTTGGACCTCGCATCTTCTTGGACACTCTTCCCCTAAACATCGACAACCCCGAGGAGCGCAAGCGTGGTCGTGCCTGGCTCTTGCCCTTGCTCAAGAGCTCTATCACCAACACCGAGTTCGAGTACTTTGCCACTACTTTGATCCCCTTGGCCGACCGTCTCAACCAAAAGGCTCAGGAGTGCCGCGAGAATGGAATGATGAAGAAGGTCTACGAGACTTTGATCGGTCAGGTCTGGAGCCTTGTTAGCGGTTTCTGCGATTTGCCCGTCGATATGGAGTTGGCATTCACCAAGGAGGTCGCTGAGCGCGTCAGTAACGTCCTCTACTCCGTTCCTGATCTCCGCCCTGTCCTCTGTCAGGCCTTGACCAGCTTGGTCACTCGCAACCAGGCCATCGTTGCCAGCACAGAGAGCGACGAGGTTTTGGAGCGCAAGTTCTTGGTCACCAAGGAGGAGGCTGCCCGTAACATTGAGATCCTTCAGCAATACTCCCGCCCTTACCTCATGGTGTTCTTTAACATCTTCCAGGCCACTTTGCCTCAGTTCCGCGGATACCTTCTGGAGGTCATGCGTATGTACCTCAGCATTTCGACCCCCAAGGACTTGCAGGAGACCTTCTCGGCTGTTTTGGTCCAGCTCAACACTGCCTTGACCACCGTCCAGCCCCCCGTCCAGCAGGGCGATGCTCCCCCCGCCTCGCACAACTTGATGGATCTTGCCGATATCATGGTCCCCTACGTTGATGGACAGAGCATGGCCAACTTGTACTCGATCGTCGTCTCCCTTTTCGCCAACGATGCCGATGCCGCTCTCCAGAAGAAGGCCTACAAGATTGTCAACTCGATGGCCGAGACTGAGACTGGTCGTATTGTGTTGAAGGCCAACTTGGAGGAGCTCATGCGCAACATCTTGGATACCACCGCTGCTGCCACCGCCACGGCCAAGCGTGCTCGTCTGTCGTTGATCGGTCAGGTGATCACGCTCTTGGAGCCCACCGACTTGTACTTTGTCCCCTCGATTTTGTCCGAGGTTGTTGTCGCCACCAAGGAGGTCAACGAGAAGACCCGTGATGTCGCCTATGCCCTTTTGGTCGCCATGGGTCACAAGATGAAGGCCGGCGGTGTAATTTCGACCGAGCGCGTTGGTGATATGGAGGGCGAGGCTGTCGAGACCCCTGCCACGATCAGCGAGTACTTCACCATGGTGACGGCCGGTTTGGCTGGTACTACCCCTCACATGGTCTCTGCCGCCATCACATCGTTGTCGAGACTCTTGTTTGAGTTCCACAAGGATTTGGAGCCCTCAATGGTCTCGGAGATGATTGGCACCATGCACTTGTTCGTCAACTCTTCGAACCGCGAGATTGTCAAGTCTGCTCTTGGTTTCATCAAGGTCACTACCGTCAGTCTGGATGTCGATGTTGTCCGCGGCCACTTGAAGGATATTGTCAGCGGTATGATTCGCTGGTCGCACGAGCACAAGGGTCACTTCAAGGTCAAGGTCCGTCACATTCTCGAGCGTCTTGTTCGTCGGTTTGGATACGATGATGTCGTTGTCTTTGTTCCCGAGGCCGACAAGAAGCTGTTGATCAACATCAAGAAACGCCGTGAGCGTGCCAAGCGTAACAAGAAGAACGGCTCTTCTGGCATGGATATGGATGGTGAAGATGACGAAGAGGGTGAGGAGGATACCTCCAAGAAGTCGAACAAGCCCCTCTACATGCAGACCAACTTTGGAAGCGCATACGAGGATGCTCTTTACGGCAGTGAGAGTGATCTCAGTGACGATGACGAGGATGATGAGGGAGCCAACGAGGGCAAGGGCACTCAGAAGAAGTCCAACAAGAAGAAGCAGGGTGCTGATGCCTGGATCAAGGAGGATGGCGATACCCCATTGGATTTCCTCGACCGGACCGTTGTCTCGCGTGTCACAGCCTCGCACCCCAGCACACAGACGCCTCGCAAGCTCAAGGACTTGTCGTCGGGCTTCAAGACCTCGTCCGATGGCAAGCTTGTCATTAACGATAGCGACGACGAGAACGAGGGCGGCGATGATGATGAGGAGGTGGATGAGGAGACTATGGAGCTGGATCAAGCCGAGAACAACTACCTCGAGTCATTGAAGTCTGTAGACGGATTCACACGTGGCCAGGGCGGCAGGATCAAGTTCAACAAGACCAACAAGCGCGGTGTTGGCAAGGACGACGATACCGAGATGGAGCAGGCCGGTGGTCCAGGACCTATCCGGTCAAAGGGACTCAAGGACCAGCGCCCTGTCAAGTTGATGGGTCAGGACTTCAAGGCCAAGAAGGCAGGAGGAGATGTTAAGAAGAAGGGCCGTGTCGACCCCTATGCATATGTCCCATTGACGTCGCTGCGCAAGGGAGGCAAGGAGGGTCTTTCCTTGACCAACAAGAGCAAGGCCGAGAAGCGCAAGTCTGGCAAGCCCGGCCGTCGTTCTTAGGTTTTTGTTTTTCATTCTCTTTCTTTTCTCGTTTTTCTTCACCTTCCTTAACCCACTACCATCCCCACCATTGATATCATTTCCTTTTTTCGTTCACAAAAGTAATACATACATTTTTTTTGCATTTTCATAACAAACAAGTCGTCATTAATGCGTCAAAGTGATGATGGTTCCTGAATATGAATGATATGTGTGATTGATTTTTTTTTTTTATCTTTTTCGTGGCAAAGAATAATGAACGCGTCGCAAAGCCACACAGACACCAGACACCCTTTCGCTATTTTGCCCATCACCACCTACTCGATCTTTTTTTTTTACTTCTTTTTCAATCGCCAAACACACAAGGACGCCTCAAGGACAGCAGGAAGGACCAGACGCACACAGGACCAAACATCATCTTCCCAAGGCCCCACAACCAACATCGTTTACTTTACAACAACAACCCCACCCCCTCTCTTCCGAGAGTCATCCCCACCACACTCGTCATCCACGCCAACAAATCAAAAACAAACATCAAAAGGAGGAGAGAGAAAAAAAAAAAAAACGATGAGCTACCTGAAATACCAGACCTCCAGCAATGGAGCCTCTGCACCCACTACTACAAGCAACAATAACTTCTCCCTATCTTCCTCAGAACACGCCAACGCCCCTTCTTCTACTGCTGCAGGACTTCCTTTGGGGATGCGCACACCAAGTCGTGTCAAGCGGGCGCGGTATAACGTTGATCCTCCAGAGGTCTATGCCTCCGAGCAGCAGGAACAACAACAACAACAACAACAACAACAACAACAACAACAGCAACAACAACAGAAACAACAGCAGCAGCAGCAACAGCAGAGGGCAGCTATGTCGACATCAGTAGGCGCGGGGGGTGCAGGAACGGGAACGGGAGCAGGAGCAGGAGGTGGAGGAGTGGTACCATCATCGTCATCGTATTCACAGGGGTCGATCCTGACAGAGCTGGAAGAGACTCGGCGGTTGGTCCGGGCGTTTGATGCGATTGATACCAGTATGACCGAAGCTAGGGACAAACTCAAGGTGCGCCCCGCCAAATGAAGAAAAAAACAAAACAAGAAGGAATTGTCCTTATCGATATCCCATCATCATTACTGCGACAGGAATGATTTCAAGTTGCGGATCTTCTAACATTCTCCTAAACCCTACATTCACAACACAACAACACAGACATTTTACAAGACGGCGGATGAGACGAATACATTACTGGATATGTGGATCCGTGTCCTGTCCCAGACAGAGCATACCCAGAAGCTGCTGCAGGATCCTGCATGGGAGGGTCAGACCATGGTACGGATATCCTTCCTCCTTTTCTCTTTTGTTTGCTTATTTCTTGTCTATCACATTCTCCTGTATACTTTCTCTAACAAGATAACGCATAACTTGATATCGAACTATTTAGGAAGAGGCACGTGACAGGGAACATCAGGAACGAAGAGCGGCCTACCACTTGGCCATGGAAGAAGCAACACGTCCCCAGAACACTTTTACCAACAACACCAACATCAACACCACTCATCAAGGCAACCCAAAATCCTTATCCTCTTCTACCTCCAACGCCAACAACAACAGCAGCAGCAGCAGCAGACACTTCTCCTCAAGTATCAACAACCCCACCTCGATTCTGAACCGCTCACAAACACAAATGATGTCCTCCTCCTCCACTACTACCAACAACAACAACAACAACAGCGGCTACAGCAACCCTCTCAAAAAATCGTCGTCGGCACTTGCGGCGGCCGCACACGCTCACGCGTCAGCAATTGCGGCTAACAGGAAGCGGAACCTCGCCGCTGCTGCTGCTGGCGGCGGTAGTGGCGTTGGTAAGCGTTCTTAGCAAAACAAAAAAAAACAACAATAAAAGTAAGAAACCCGAAAGATCACCCCTGTGAATTGAGCACAATATGTGTTTTCTTGAGTATATTTGTTTATGAAGAACCCAGCCGCCTCGCAGGGAAGGGGGGAAGCGCCGAGGTGGGGATGGGTTGATGCATATGGTATATAGAGTGCTGTGGACGGAAGCGGAGGGTGATCCATTTTCCAAGGTACAGATAGACATGCTTGACATTGAAGGTAAGAGAAACATCTCCGGGTGTGTACGTATGTGTGTCCTTGGATTGTTCTGTTTTTTCCTTGAGCTCCTCCTTGAATCCAGTGAAATGCCACAGGAAAGTAGAAAACTACGTACTTGAAAGGCAAAGTGATACGCAAAAAGAAATGGTGTTCTGACACGCGAAAGACAGATATCTGACATGTTGCACAGGAGTGTTCCACTGGAAGTTTGACCCTTTCCAGGCACCATACCCCCTCTGTCTTGACCTTGAATTGAATAAAAACTAGAACAAAGATCATCCTGCGAACAAAAGATAAAAAAATGGCCGCCTTTGGACTAACAAAATAGAAAAGTAACTTCTTTCACTCATAGACGCCCTTCCAGAAACCATTCTTTCTCCCCCGATCTTGCTTTGATCTCTGTGCTTATGCAGTACCTCCACCCCTCCTTCCACACACTCACTCAATCACTCCCTTCACAGTTCGAATACACACGTCTGGTAAAGGCAACTACGTTCCTCATGTTTTTGAAGAAGTAGTGCCGCACAATATTGGTCTGCATGTTCATGTGAGATGAAGAAAAATGAAAGCAATTTACGAGGTACAAATAAGATTAGAGAGGAATGAAGAGGTAAGAGAAAAATTGGCAGGGGAAGGAGGATATGATGATGGATTGGAACGTGCATAGGGTTTTTAATATAAGATGCGGATGAATGAAAGGAGAGGTATGAACGGAAATGCAGAAAAAAAGGTGTAGTTGATACTCTAGTCGCTATCCATATCTTCGTCGTCATCATCGTCATCCATATTGATGTCTGGGATCTCATCATCGTCAAGATCGTCTGCCACTGCTGCTGTCACGGCCGCAACAGGTGCTGGCGCCGGTGTCGATGCAGAGACGGAAGAGGTCTTGGCCAAAAGAGTTGTCGTTGTGCTGGTTGTCGTTGTAGTCTTTGTCGACGACACGTCGTCTGTGATAGCGGCCGTCGCAGATGTCGACGACACTGTCTTGGTCGCCTCTATGCTGTTTGAGCTGATCTTAGCACCTTCCTCCTTGTGTGCCGAGACAGTACTGCTGCTGGTGGCAGTAGTAGTTGTGGTAGCGGCAGGCTTAGCAGCAGCTCCAGCAGCCTTGAAAGCTGTCATGGAGGCCGTAATAGAGGGGGTGTCCACCTCTTTGAGCTGCTCCATCTCTACGTCTTCACCCTCCTCTTCCTCTTCCTCCTCCTCGTTTTCCTCTTCTTTTTCATCTTCACTCTCCTCTTCCTCCTCATCTTCATCAGCGGCAACTTTGGCAGAAGACTTGGCCTCAGCAACCTCAAAATTTCCAAAGAGAGTCGTACCAGCCTCCTGGACAGGCTTCTCGCCCTTGGCCAAGGGCTTGGCAATGGTACGAGCGCGCTGCATGGGGGGCATGCGGCTGTGCATCACCAAGTCACAGATCGTCAAGGCTGTCGTACAGTTGTCTCTCACAAACTTCTCAGGATCACTCAGACCAGCCTTGAAGATTCCCACACTAAGTGGGACCAAGCTCGACTGGGTCTCACCAGGGGATGAGACTGAAGCTGTCAGGGCCTTGTAGAGCTGAGCGCGAACCATGGTCGTATAGAAGGGTGTCTCGGACTGCTCGATGGGGTTGGCATGGTGCTGGCTGTTCAACAGGTGGCTGACGACCAAGGTGTCGGCAGCGGCACGGGCATGAGGGGACAGGTTAGGTCCCGAAGTTGTGAGAACCAGGGACAAGATGTCCAGCGCGGCAGTGAACACCTGGGCGCCGACAATCTCCTCCAGTGGGTTCAGGGCAGAAAGGTTGGCGTAGTTGGTATTACCGCCTCGACGGTTCTTTCCAGCGCCTCCCTTGTGCTTAGTGGTGTTGGTATGGTTGTTGGCACGACTGTTGGGGTTGGCTCCTCCAGCACCAATCTCGAGGGGGTTGACCACGCGGGCAGAGGGCATGCGCAAGTCCTCCAGAAGGGCAGCCATCAGGGGCACCTGGACCATGTTAACAAAGGGGATCCCGAACGCCTGAATAAAGGACTCGATCACAGAGTAGGTCGAGCTGCGAAGAATGCTGCTGGATCCAGACGAATGACGGATCGATTTGATGGCGATCGAGGCAAGGTGGGACATGTGGCGGATCAGATGATCCTGCGCAGTTGCCAGCAAAGTCTTCAAGACCTCGTTGGCAGTCAGATGAACTGAAGAGATGCCAGCGATCAAAATAAAGTACTCCTGCTGGTCAATTCCACGAGCATCCGACATGGGCGTCTTGGCGTTGGTGTTGTAGACGCGAGTCAAGAGGGCGACAAGGCTGTTGAGAGGCAAATGCACGGCATCCTTGGTGGGGCATGTCAAACACGCGATCAAGACCTTGGACAGACTGGCAAATCGTGCAAACAGCTGAGGGTATCTCTCCACCGCATCCTTAGCAGGTGCGGGCATGCCTGTCAAGTACTTGTTCCTGCCAGTCATCTCTGTTTGATCCGCCTTGTCTACTCGTCGCGAAAAAAAAAAAACATTGCGAGTAAATTAGTCACACATTTTAACTATCGACTGAACGAACCAGGTGTGACCAAAAAATCAAGCAAGTACCTTCGTCAACGGTGGTGAGCAACTCGTTCAAACATCTGTGGATGGCCTTGATGACTTCCTGAACGTTGTTACGCCATTGCTCTGAGGGCGTGATTCTCTCTGTGGGATGGTTGGGGTTTTTGCCTCCTGCAGCGTGCAGTGCGGCGAAACAGGTCGCAGCTGCCTTGATCACCTCGGGCTCCATGTCGAACCGTCCATCCATGTAAGCAACGCACAAAGCCTCAGTCCTGTCAACTGCCAAACGGAAAGTTGTAGGGAACAATGTCACGGATTGCGTGAGCGCCTTGTAGATTGTAGGCTAGTGTGCAAAGATAGTTTGAAAGAAGTTAAAAAAATGCTCTGAGAATAGCATTCGAAATTCTCCCATTATTTGACATGGAATAACGAGGAACTTACAAGGAGCTCCTTCTTGTCCTTGTGGTTCAAGATGTGGTTGTGGAAGTCAGGCAGGTACTTGGATGTGACATCACTTTTCAGATCAAGTCTCTTGGCCGTCTTTGCAAACAGCTCTGACAATGTGTTGATAATCGCCTCCAAGTTTGCTGTACTCTCGTGTTTCTATATACCCATGGAATAAGTCAATGTAAGGGTAAGTACCAGGCACGCACCAAGTTGTAGTAGAACGACAAAACATGATCCATCTCGAGTTGTCGGCAAAAAATAAAAAAATATAAAAATATAAAAATATAAAAATATAAAAATATAAAAATATAAAAATATAAAAATAAAATTAAATAACATACCGTGAGCATGCCAACGAGGAGAGTGACCCAAGACCTGACGTGATCCGTGAACATGGATGCGCTCTGCTGGGCGGTAATGCGAACAAAGCAGACCCCTGCGAACCGGGCCCCGGGCTGCTGAGACTCGAGGAGAGCACGAAGACGCTGGGTCCAAATACGATGTTGGGTCGACTGCTGTCCGGTGGTGGGGTCAGGGTGGTCGTTACGGTCGTGCAAGAGACGGTGGTGGGTGATGGTCTCGAGAACAAAGGGCACGTAGTCACGGACAGTGAGGTCGTCCTTGAGATACCGGCGGATCAACGAGTCCAGCAGGTTGGTGGGCGTTGCTTGTACGACTGTAGCCATTTTTTATCCACCCTGGTATTATGTAGAGAGGCGAAGTGTGTTCGTGTGAATGTAGTGCGTGTGCGAGAAAAGTGATTGTGCTTCAAGCGAAGCAGAGCGAGAAAGAGGGGGAGAGTGGGGAATGTCGATGAACAAAGGAGGTCTGCTGCACGAACAATGAGGACAAGGGTGGGCAAGGTAAGAAGGACAAAAAAAAGAAAAAAAGAGAGCGCGAAATGTAAACAACATTCCAAATGACCGTCACAAAGTCAACATTTTGGTGGCGTATTTCAGTGATGGCCAAGCCCAAGCAACAAAGATATCAAAAAATGGCATTGCATGTATTCAAAAGACGCTAGCTAGCATTCATAGACAGAGTCCAACAGGTCGTTGAGGATATCTATCGGGACCTTAATGCCGCTCGTAACACTAGTAAGATGGAAGGCGCTAACAGTGCCGATAATACCGCCAACGCAACCCTTCAGCGCCTAGGCAGACGACTTGTCTCCCCTGAAGCCGCCATCGATCAACTTGTCTCCGTGGTTTTCGATTTCGGTGATGTATCCTCCTGCAAGGCGCGTCATCGCCGTAGGGGGGCTGTCGCACAGTCCAAGGATGACATTCTTCATAACTATACCTTGATGCCGAGACAGTTTGGGGACTCCTCTGCACTGGCCAACCTGCTGCGCTGGTTCGACAACAAGATCCAGGGCAGATGAGCCGAGGGTGAGCAACAAGCGAGAAGCCCAGTCATCGTGACAAGAGCATCGGCGTGCTTCTTGATGATGCTCGGCAAGATCGCCAGGGCCGAGGTTATCACCGCCGTGTATTTGGCGACTTCGATTGAATTAAAGGGGATATTGGCATATCTTTCCGCGTCGTCCATGTAGGGCTTGAGAAAGTCACCCCAAACATCAGCAGACTCAACAATGCTCTTGGCCTGGCCGACAACTCCCATGGCCGCCTTTTGGAGACTGTTGACGGTATCGTCGCAGATATCGACAAACGTGAGAGCCCCACAGGTACTATCGGGCTGAGTGTCGATACTCCTTCTTCCCATGGTTCCAGGATGCAGAGAAGACATCTTGACCCTGAGCCATTGCCAGGTCGTCAAATCGTACTTGTTGGAAGGCTTGTTGCTGTGCTTCTCGTTGCTGTGACCGTAGTAGGTTAATATCCTGAATACCAATATCTAGTGCATTGACGACGGTAGCGAGGAGTTGGATTGGAGGATGGCGAGACGTGATACGAGAACCAGCCCAGCGGCTGCGAATGTTCTCACACACAACCTCATTTTGATATCTACTAAATGGTGGAGAGTTAGTAGGATACCTGAGGAAATGAAGTGTGAGAGGTGATCCCAGGATAGTGGAACGTATGAAGAGGATGTTGGATGATGAATGAAAAGAGGAAAACACAAAGTGTGATAATTAGAGAAAGCAGAAGGGAATGGACAGCGCGGAGTGGCCGAAGCAAAGAAGGATGATGCAAGACAAAAACAATAGTGAATTCGATGAGGAATGCTTTGCGAAAATCAGATCTGGACCATCTTGAACCCTCCTCAGCCCTTTCTTTGAACCCTTTTCGATGAGAGAGAGAAATATTGACACGAGAGAAAGAAGAGAAGGATGAGAGTAAGATGAAGGAGAAAAAAGGTGACTCCCTTCTCTCTCTTTTTTTTTGAAAGAAGAGGAAAGAAAGTATGAGAAAGCTAAGGGATCAAGAAGGTACACTCTACACTTTTATTTCTACTCACTTCCTCGCTCTCCATGGCCCTTTTCTATGTAATTTTGTTCTGGTGGACATGCTGATGATATTTAATAATGGTTGTTTTAAAAGGGGTGTGTGTGGATGAAAGAAGCCTCTTTTGACATGCAAAAAGAAAAAATGTCTACAATTAAGGCGTGAGAAAAAAATGCTGTATGTTTACATAATGGTATTGCCTTGTTCGTCTCGACAACCATGACCGCGCCAGATATGGTCACAGTGGCTGTTCTCGAGTGTGGTTTCATGCCGCGCAAAGTCGCCGCCGACATTCAGACTAGTGTTGGTGTCCTGAGAAGGAAACCGCAGGGGTTCATGGACCTTCTGAGAGATCCCAAAGTCGCTAACATTGACACTCGACGATGATGACTGATTGAGCTTCTGCACTGTGTGCTGGTCTTGCTGGGCAGGGTGGTATCCGAAGTGCTGCGGGGGGCGCTGCAGGATCTCCATCTCTTGGAAGGACCGCTCCATCTGGTTGTAGTAACCTTGCTGCTCTTGATGATGCCACTGCTGGCTCTTGCGGAACGCGAGGTTTTGGTGCTCGTAGTCGCTTCCACTCATACCGCTTGACGACGAGGCCTGTGATGGATAGCGTCCATGGAGTTCAACATCCTGCATCGAACACGATGATCCTTCATCAGAAACAGCAACGGACCTGTAGGCGTTCAGACATGGGTCCGCTGTAGGAGAACCACTGGACGAAATATGGAGGAATCGGACCAAGATGACCGTGAAAAGATGATTCTCTGCGCGACTGCCGTCCTGGGGGCTTATGCTGTCGCCGTAGAGAGAGCATCTCCTTGAACCTCCAGCCATGGTTTCCAAGATCTTTTGGTCAAAGACAGTCGAGAAGAGTGCGGGCGCGATTTGCTGGACCAAACGGCTGATGGTCAAACGGTTCTGGATCTGGTACTCCATGAGTTCTTGGCAGAGATGCAGCACCTCCAAGAGGATGGCACGGTTGATGGCAGGGAGGACAGCGAGGAAGGTGTGAAGATCAAAGTAGTCGCGAGCCCAGAGGTAGCCTGCATGCGAGGACACCATGGAGGCGCCTTTCAGCGGCAAGGCGGGGATGACGGGGAGACTGTCTCCGACGGTAAAGTAGAAGGCGCGTTCTGCTTGCGAGTCTGAGGGAGAGGGCAGATTAACGGGGTTGGCGGGGGAGGAGCGGGTGGTGTGTCCGGACTGATGGAAGTAGTGCTCCATAACGACGTAGGGAATGATGGGATTCGACATCTGGGACATCAGGTTCAGCATCAGACTCACGACCGTGTCAATCCTGAGACACTGCATCGGATAGAAGTCGCAGCGCTCCTGGTCGATCATCAACGCGATCATCGCGGTGATCACCTTCTTGGGCGAAGGGTTCGCAAAGATGTTCGCGTGTACAAGGCCTATCGATCAACAACAGATGTTTTCATATCAGATATTGATGTGCTGTGCTGTGCAATTGATACCCTTCGCATACTTGGCGGCATGTAACACGAAAAATTAAAGTATGCGGATCAACTCGAGTCATGTGCTCTCTTGTTTGTCACAGAACAGTGGCGTATGTTGTTGGTGTACAGGGAAACATTTACCTCGCTGGCGAATTTCATCAGCACACTGGATGACTGAGCGGTACACGAACTCTGCACGGAGCCGACGGTCATTGGAGGGGACTACATTATCATAGGGAGTGTGTCAGACAAGGATTAGATGACATTTCGCTGCTTTGCCACCAAGAATCCAAGAATGCGAAGGGAAACAGTGCATCAACTCCTTACCAAAGATACCAGTCGTTTCCAATCCAACCATCATCTCGTTGGCGCCAATGCCACCTCTGTTAGCCCAGCGAGTAGCCTTGAGCTGGTGAGGCAGTCGGGGCTGAGGACTGCTGGTCTGTTGGTCGCTCTGCAAGAGCATGGTCGACAACGACATGGGTCTGCTCTTCTTGCCCTTCACAGTGCTCGCGACGGACATCCGCTTTGCACTCCCATTGACATTGTCTATACTAGCGCGCTGGCTGTTGCTACTGCTTGGGGTAGGGTGGGTTGTCGATGTTGGTGAGAGGACCGTGGAATGGTAGTGCTTCATTTGGTGCGGATCGGTAACAAAGCCGGAAATTGGGTCCTGAAGCATTGGCATCGATCTTGATTGAGGGCGAAAGAGAACCGAAAGCGAGTTAATGGACAAGCGCTTCATCTTTTGGGTGGATGAAGTGGAACGGGAGGCGCGCTCTTGGACAGATGGCATGTTGGTTGATTGTGAGGAGGAGGAGGAAGAGGAGGATGGATGTTGTTGTTGTTGCTGAGTTGTTGCTGTAGTTCCCTCCTCCTGGTTGCCGTCCTTGAGGTGAGAGAGCTTTTTTTGTAACGCCTCGGAGTTTTGTTGATGCGGTGCAGATGATGATGGCCCACCACAGGAGGCGAAGGAGGCAGGAGAGTCTGGCAGGCTGAGGGAGAGGGAGGACGCTGATGAGATGGTCGGTGTAGCTGATGTCGAGGACGGCGTGGAGGAATTGCTTGACGAACCCTCACTCTGTGAACGCGTCGTTGGTTCCCGTGGATCTTTGATTTGAGGATATATGGGCTGGTTGCCGTATGGTTGTGTTGACTTTTCTTGCTGGCGAGATGACTTGGGCGTCTTCTTCTCCTTGGGTGATTGGCTAGCCGATGATGATGGCTTTGTTGTTCCGGCAAAGGAGGAAAGTCTTTTGAGGAAGGAAGGCATGTTGTATGTGTGTGTGGGATAGGGCGTTGGTAAAAGGAGAGCAGGAAAAGGACGTGACGGAGGAAGATGTGGATCGAAGGGTCGAGGAGATGATAACGTATGAGCAGCAAGTTTCGGAATAAAGGCTGAAAGTGAGGAAGGAAAAAAAACAGAAAGAAAGAGAGAAGAAGAGATGGTTAAATGGATGTTCAATGCTTAGAGTCGACAGAGGAAAGAAAGAAGTAAAGGAAAGAATCGATGGGGATTATGAAAAAAGAGGGCGAGCGGAAAGGAAGGTATGCGGCGATGCTATTTGTGATGGACAGTTACAAGTAGTAAGGGAAGATTGCGTTGGGGTAATGATGATAAAAATAATAATAACGACACTAAGGAGGATTGAACTGGACGAGAGAATTGCGCCCTGCTTATTTTCATGCTACGGTATGGTATGATAAATCATAAAGATCAATCAAGTAAGTGGCAAGCAAGGGCGTGGAAGACGAGGAAGAAGTAATGGGTTTGAAGTTGGTTACAACGACAAGAAACACGCCTTGACCCCCTCCCGCATTTGTATGAGAACTGCATATATGGGTTACTCTTTCCCTCTGCTTGCTCGATATTGCAAGCAAGCTAAGCCGACCTCTTGTCATTTCCAACCCCCTCCCCCCAATTGACAAACGATGAACTGCTTTCGTCAACCTTCCTCGTAAGCAAAAGGGAGGGTGAGCATTTTGGTGCGACAAAGACGTAGCCCATGTGGAGTAAGGGGGCAAGGGGGGCTCAAAAAAGGTGGTCAATGATGTCCATAAAATGTCCGTAGCAACAATTGCTCTCAGTCGCACACAGGAAAATGAATCGGGGTAGAGAAGGAGGGAAGGAAGGTACGATCGGAAGCGATAACGAGGACGTACACCGGGAGCCCAGCGATGGTTATGAACACCATGTCATCATCGTCAATTGAAAAGAGTTCAAAATGGCACTTGCATCCTTAGCTCATCTTTAGGCTGCGCTCAATAATGTACTCTTCTTGTTTTCGCCCTTGAATGGCGCGAAATGGGGTGAAAGTTTGATGATAGGCGCAGTAGTCGTAGCAGAAAAGCCGGTGATCAATTGATGACGGAAAGGTGCGCGACTGCATAGGATTTGAGAGGAAGGGGAGGAAGGGGAGGAGGGGGAGGGGGGGGGGGAGGAGGAGGAAGTAGAGACAAAAGGGTACAAATAGTGGACTATCAGTCTCACCCTTTCTTCTTGTGTTCATCTGTTCATCTGTTCATCTTCTTACCTTGTCTTCGTCTGTTTTCTGCAAAGAAAACACGATATCTGCAGCAAGGATTGCGCTATTTATTTTCAGGGAGTGAGTGAGGATATAATGGTTAGTTTTTTCTATAGAGGGTCTGTCTGCAGGGATCAAAAAAGAAAGAAAGAAAAGGAAGGATGAAAGGGCTCACTCCTAAGTGGTAGTAACAGCCATACTCTGAGGCAGGAAAGGGAAAGAAGGGATGTGTGTGAATTTCCAGGAGAGGAAATGTGTAACGATTTGTGGTTTGGAGGGTGTGGTGTAGAAACGAGTGGCGAGAAGGGGGACAGACAGGGTAAGAGCGGTGTATATGGGAGGAAGATAGGGATGGGTTTATATATTTCGTGAAAAAGGATTAGAGCACACTGAGCAAACACAAACGAGGGAGAGCATGAGAGATGAGCAGGATTGCCTGCTTAAAGAGAACTCAACATACAGGTTGCTGAATTACAAAAAAGGGGTGGTTTAGAGACGAGTTGTTGCGGAATGTTATGGTGGGTGGTACGGGATTGCTTCCCCTATGATGTTGTCCTTCCCTTCCTTTTGTCATTGTTGTTGAAGTTGAATGAATGAACGCCTGGTTACAAAAATAGACAAGCGCACATACCCTCTTTTTTGTTTTCTTTGTTGTTGTTGTTGTTGTTGTTGACGGTGTTGTCTTCATCGTCGTTTTTTTGTCTCCCGTCCACATAACACAAAACACACAAACACACCGTCAATCCTCCCGTCCATCTCACCCCCCTTCCATTGCTAGGTCGATGGCAAATCAAAACCTCATCGTAGTCGCTTGTTGTTTGCAGTGAAAGACAATCTAGACCTGACTGGCTTACAACCTGCACTCCCTCATCCTTCTGCCTTCATATCTTCCACCTTGCCTGTCTGAACTAGCTGCTGATGCCAACGTGTTGTTCAGAAACCAACAGCAACAACAGCAACAGCAACAACAACAATAACAATAACAAAGCATGGATACCATCACACTCTCGCCATCAGCATTTTTGCCCCTTGATCAGAAATATTAACAAAATGGCACCGGCCCCTTGAAAAACTGTCGACCCTTTCATTGTTTTGGACTTTTCGCTCTTTCAATTATTTCTTTTGTCCAGGAGGCCGTTTGTTTTGCTTTGCTTTGTTTTGTTTGATTGCGTAGAAAAACGATTGATGTCGTTGTCGTCGAGAAGTGGCGGCATGCTGGCTTTGTAAGTCGGCTTTTTTTTTTTTTTATGCTCTTGTTATTTTCTTGGGAAACACAGACCCATGCATGCCACAGCGTTTGAACAAAGAGAAAAAACGTCATGGGGTTGAGAGTTTTGAAGGATCCATCTTCGGACGAGTTGTTTTTTGTTCTTACTGAGTGAGGCGAAAGGGCTTGAGGGTGGCAAAGAAATAGAGGTAGGGAGAAGGGAGGTGGACAAGAGACAAGCTGTGTTTGCGTGCGCAAATGTGTCGGGAATCGGGGGGAGGTGGGGGGAGAACTAAGGCGTCAGTTACTATGTTTGTTGTTGTTGTGTGCCATGCAAGACAAGCACAAAAAAACGTGTGGATGGCGATTGGAAAGAGGGCGAGAATAAAAATGGTCCCGCGGAGGTGATGGACGTGTTTATATGTATATGTGTGTGTAGAAAAAAAAATTAACGAGAAAGAAAGAAGCAAAGGTAAGATAAGGCGGAAGAAATACACAGATCATGTAGCAATAACGCATGCTCGCTTGCTTCGCTTAGCCTTTGCATATCTAGATCCCCCACCCAATGGTATTATGGTATTTGGACTTGGGTATCGCTAGCTATTCACCCCTGCGATCATGCCTATTGTCTGTCGGTCTGTCTGCCCCATCTTCCCCTCCATGTCTCTCCTTTTCCTTTCCTTTTTGTCTATTGTATTGCAACAAGACTTGCTACTGCATCGCAACGGAAGGGGTGAAAAAAAAAACTGAGAACATCATCATAATTGTTCGCCATTGGAAGGCTATCTCAAATCGCATGATGATTCGGGAACTGTAAGAAGCAACGCAGCATAATGCCGACCGGATCAATTGAAAAAGTGAGAAACGAAGAGAGAGAGAGAGAGAAGACAGAAAAATAGACCCCTTGTTTTTTTAACGTTCACCCTCCTCATCCTCTTTCTCATTCCCACTCTCCTCTTTTATGTCCCCTCAATTATGCACCAAGGAAGAAGACCATGGGTAAGCTCATAACGAGTAGGATGGCGAAATGTACAGTAAAAAAACGCGGATAGCTTCGCTCTAGATACAGCATACAGAAATGGCCGAAAGATGGGAATCCCGAAAAAAAATAGGATGGGTATGTCCAAGGGTGTGTATATGTCTGTATATAAGTTTGTTGCGCATGTGTACAGTATAGGTTTGTGGGGTTGTGTAGGTGCTAATGCGCCAACATGTGTGCGAGGGATATGCCGATGAATTGTTGTTGCTATCGTCGTTCGCAGGATCGCCGACTCTGTCCGTCAACGGAAGAAGGGCGAAAGAAGAGACAAAGGAATAAAGAAAGGCTTTGCTCAAGGTGGATGGGAAAATACGATCTCCCAATCACTGCTGACATGACACCACACGAGCCAGATTCATAGGCTCACCAACAAAAAGAGGGTATGTGCGTCTGCGTGATAGTGCAGAATAGTGTTCGATCGTAAGAAGTCGTCGCAATGACAACACGTTGCCCTCCTACGAGGGGCAACTGGCATAGGTAGGCGTCGTACCTTTTTTTTCTTGTCTTCGCTGAAGATAGATCACGTCGCCGACACGCTGAAAGCCGAGAGGGCAAGAGGGAGAAGGCGTGGCCAAGCGAGTGGACGGGGACGAGAAGAGAAGAGTGGCGGAGGTATCAGTGGTAGTCGGGAGGAGGAGTGAGTAATGCGAGATTTGGGGTGCGGTGTGTTGAGCGACAGGATAAGATACAGATCGAAAAAGAGAACGAAAGTGAGGTGGGGAAGGGCTTTGCTTTTTATATCTCCACTTGTCTGCGTTTGTCCGCAACGCAAGGCAAGACAAGATTGCAAGGTCGAAACGGGGCAGCTCAAAACCAAACCCTCTTCTCCGCTCTTTGTCTGTTGGAGGGGCGAAGGACGGAAGGGAAGGAGGGAAGGAAGTACTAGTTCACCCTTACATAAGAACATAGATAGGTGGTGCACTGAGGCATGTTGTACCTGACCCTCAATTGACCCTGGATGCCCATCCCTCTCTCTCTCTTTCTTTCTTTATCTCTCCCCACAATCTCTTTCCCTCGCTCTCTTCACGCATCTCACTCTCGTTTTATCTTCCCTTGCCCATCTCTATTTCTATTTATCTCTCTCTCATTCACTTCCGCAATTCTCCCTTTCTACCTCCTTTTTCACCTCCTTTTCAACGCTATGGAGTGCAAGGAGACAGCTAATACAAACAACGGCCTGGAAAACAAACAATGAAAATAAAGAGAGAGAAAAATATATGAGCCAAGAAGACGGAGTAGACAGGACACCACCAAAGACGGGCATGTAATGTCCCTTCGTTCTCTCTTCCTCCTTTTCGTGAGATGCAATGCTTTCCTGTGCTCAAAAATAGGTTTTGTCTTTTACGACGAGGGGGGGACAAACAAGGTGTTCTTCTTGATCTCTTCCTGTCGATGGGGTTTTGCTCCTCTTCAACTGCTCTAGAGCCTGTGGATAATAATAATGCTGTCTGTTACCGAACTTACAAGCAGGAAAATAAAGAAAGAGGTGCTTCAGTTTCTTGTTGGTGTTGTTGTTGGATGCAGTGTCCGACATAACAAACCAAGAACACACAAAACCAAAATAGACATTGGAGTTGTTTTTTGTCGTGTGATGAAGTAATCATTGGAGTGGATTTTTGGTGGGTTATGGTTCTTTTAATATAAACTATGGGTGTTGTGTAGGACAAGAAAAAAACACAAAAACAGGGAACTGCCATGCGGCGCAAAAATATGGAATGGGCTTTGGTGTAAGAAGACGAGAAGAGTTGTGAATGATAGCTACATGGATCGAAAAAGAAAACCAAAAGTATGTCCAGAGTTAGGGTAATTCTGTCCCGCTCCTCGATCACTCTTTTTCTTCCCGCTTCCTTTTGTCCTTTGCATATGCTTCCTTGTCCAATTGAACATACCGTCTAGTTGCTCCCTGCGCAACGGCCATATTTTTTGTTTGTTCAGAGATGGATTGTCTCCATCTTATCCGAGGAATGCAACATATAACGCCACCACGGTCGAGACCATTACTAGACTGAATAGTTTTGACATTGACTCTGTCCTGTATCCTCGCCGTCCTGAGCTAGGGTTTTTAGGTGTGATGACCGCTCCTCCTGGCACTGGCTCTCCTGATAGTCCTTCGTTTCCGAGAGAAGCATTCTTCACGTTGACCTGGCCGATTCCGATCCGACTGGCGCCTGGAGTGAAATCATAGACCGAGTAGACTTGCCGAAGGAATGGGTCGCCAAGAATATACATCTCATAGTTCCTGAGAGGCATAACCAGCGAGACACAGAGCGACGAACCTCCACCAGCAGCCGCCACATAGTCGGAATAAGGCACCTCGTACTTGATCCCGTTAAAAGAAACACCAAAGCTTGTGGTACCCTGGCAAGGGATGATATAGATCCCATCCGTTGTAGAGTAGGCGGATCCAGGTATGCTAGCATGGAATGCAGCGGCAAAAGATGTCGGGACGGCGATAAAGGACGTGCCAGTGTCGAACAGCCATGGCGATTCTGTGTAGCCATTAACGGGCGTGTCTCCTGCATAGGCATTGTCGGCATCAACGTACCACATTCCTTCTCGGACTCCTGAAGCTGTCGAGACCGGCACATAGTTCAAGGGTCCAACAAACTTTGTCGAGTCGATACCTCCAAATAAAAAAGAGCCACCTTGGTTCTCCTTGAGGCTTCGGGCGAGATAGACCGAAAACACGTTCATGTCGAGGAGTTTGTTTTTGGAGATGGTCCCGAGTGGTGGTACGGCGTTCAAGACGGGCGAATTGGGCATCAGTCCGACGAGACCTGAGATCCCGGGGCCATAGGAGGATAGGTCGAGTCCACTCTGGGTGATGTCTAGGATCTGCTGATCATGGATGATGAGGCCACCGATCGAGACAGTATCAGCGACAATGGGTCCGCTGCCCCAGGTGCCATCGCCGTAGGAGATGTTGTAGGAGTATGGGGTCTTTGCGCATGAGGAGCAAGTGTAATGGTCCATTTCGTCGCAGTGAGTACCTTGACACTCGTTAGAGGTGATGACGATCATGTCACTGCCCGTGTCAAAGACGACCTCGAAGGACTGTGGCGGGTTGTTGCCGAGAATGATGGTGCCAGAATAGCCGAGGTTCTTGGCATTGGTGATGACGGAATTGCCGAGGTACTTTGACGAGATAAGCTTGTGGCGGTTCTTGCTAAGAGGGGCCTTGGCGGGGGTATCGAGTGGAAAGGAAATGGGGTCAAGCTCGATGGCGGGTTTGCTGACGGGGATCTCAAAGGATCCGGCATGTGTTGATGTGATTAAGAAGGGTGTAGTGGCAATGACAGTGTTGAGGATGAGGGTGGCAAGGAAGGTGAGGCCGAGGCCGAGGGAGCGACGCTTGATCACCCGTGCTTCAGTCATACTGAGCGTGATTGATGCTCTTAATGGTATGGGTGACGGTGGGATGGTAGCTGGAGTGGCGGTAGAGGCGGTGATGTGAATGACCGTGCTACTTGTGATGATGGGTTCGACAGGTTAGATATGCGAGGGTGAATAGCAATGGGGATTAGAAAAGGAAATATAATAGGAGGTGACAATCCTAGTGAGCAATCGAGTTGAGAGCACACTCACAAGAAAGGTGTAGGTCGACTAGGATGAATGTGGGCGAAGCAGCTACAACAGCAGTCTCACGCAATAGGAAAAAAGGGACGATGGGAAAATGCTAGTGTGAGTGAATAAGTGAATGATGAGGAGCAAGAGAATAGAGAATGGGGAGTGATGACGAAAGAAGAATGAAATGTGAGGAAGAAAGTAAAAGAGGAAGAAAGAACAAGGCGCAAGGCGAGGGAAACAAGGAGGACGACCTCATTGCAATTGCATGCTTTGTCAACCCTCAACGGTCAAAAAATAAAAAAATAGAGGGATGGAACCGAAACACAATTTTTTTTCTCCTTTCAAGAAGAACAAATTGTTTTGTCTTTCTTCCCCACACTCAATTCAGATACCTTGTTGTCGCACCCACCTCCCCTTGCAACAATCTGCCTCGCAAATACAACTAGAACCTGAATCCCACCTCTCACTTCGTGAATATGTAATGGATCGCAACTTTCAAGGGTCCATCTCATCTCTCTCGCGTGGCACAAAAAAATTTCACCCTTTTTTTTTTTATTGCAGCTGCACTGTAGTATACAAGTGAAAACATAAACAAGGAGCAAAAAAGTGATGGTTAATGGTACCATGGATGACAAACAACCAACCTGGATACCCCAGGTGACCAAAAGAGCAAAAGGGAAGCAGAGAAGCAAGCTTTATGATCTACGCAGGGGTCGAACCTGCAATCTCCTGATTCGTAGTCAGACGCCTTTCCATTGGGCCAGCAGACCGAATGCGTTCTCTTTTCCTAGGCTGGAGAGCCCGGCAGCCGGGTCTCCAACCTTTGCTCAGCCAATCGGAATCGATTGAGGAGCTGCTTTTTCTTGATAGAATGTCGTGAATTGCCACCCCTATATTCACCACTTTCCCTTTTTTCTTCTTTCCCACTACTTTCCTTCCTTTCCCTTCTTTTTTGCTCTCTTTGTTTGCGTTTTCCCTTTTACCCGCAAACGCGACTCCTACCTCTTTTACACTTTCGTTTACACCTTTCCCCTTTGTTGATGACAACTATCGTCGCCCCGCTCGCTCTCAACACCCAGTGACACAAGGAGCCATCGCCCCGAGTCACTTTTATTATTTCCTCTTCTTGTCTTTTATGTTGTTCATCCCTTTGACAAAGACCCTCTTTGTCAAAGGCCCTTTCTTTGTTGTTGATGGCCCCTTCCTACTTCCTTTCGTTGTTCATCAAGTTGTTAACTCTTACACCAGTTAGTAGTAGCTCCCCCGGGCCATCTCTTTTTTTACGTCTTCATCTTATTCTCTTTCATTCAGTGACCCCACAAGTAGTAGTTTAGCGACCTTAGTCAGATAGTATAAAAGGACACCTGGAATGGATGATTGAACAGTATCTTCCCCCCACTGTTAATCATACCATTCTAGGTTGAGAACCTCGAACCCGTTGTCCCCTTTTTGCGCCGAAGATCCGCATTCATTCCCCTGTCGTCCCTGAGCGTGATCTAGTTGAGATCACTTCCTCTTCCTCTTCCTCTTCCTCCACTTCTTTGCCAGTCTAGTTGAGACTGCGTGGTATCTCCTGCAGACGTTGCTCGAGGCCCCCACAAATTGGTAGCAAAGGCACCTTCATTCCACTACGTTTCTCTTTCTTTCCCGCTCTCCACAATTATTAGCCCCACATCCATACTTTATTTTACTTTAGCTTTGCTCTCTTTCTTTTTTTTCTTTTGCTCTTACTACAAGCCTACACCCTCTATTCATTTTTTTTACCTCTCCTAAATCACGAAAAACCCTATTCCTCCGGATCAACTTTATTTTACCTTTTTTCCCTCCCTCTCATTTTTTCTTTTCCCTTCTCTACCCGTTACGTTTTCCCACCATGGTCGATGAAGTTATCCCAGTGGCCAGCTCTCTTCGAAGGACCACCCTCCCGTCCGATACCGAGACGTTCGACTTCAGTCAGAACGACCCTTACACGGCCAAGACATGGCTAAAGCAGATCGAGATGACTGCCAAGCTGTGTAAGTTGCCCGACACTGACTGGCCGACAGCATCTATCCTCAAGCTCCGAGGTGTTGCCCAAGTCTGGGGACAGAACTTGGACGAGGCCCACCCTGAACTCACCTGGACCGAGTTCAAGGCCGCCTTCAGTCGCCAGTTTGGCACTGACGAGCTGGAGTCTACACATCGCAACAACCTTGCAGCCGTCGTCTGGGATAGGAACGATA
This sequence comes from Linnemannia hyalina, assembly GCA_019671135.1. NCBI lineage: Eukaryota > Fungi > Mortierellomycota > Mortierellomycetes > Mortierellales > Mortierellaceae > Linnemannia > Linnemannia hyalina. The sequence continues at coordinate 3,489,402 of JAHRHY010000001.1, forward strand.
CACCGAATTCGTACTTTCAGCGTTACGAGTTCGCTGCTGCCCCCATCGCCTCCAAGCTGACTGATGGTGAGAAGATACACCAGTTTAAGTCACAAGGTCCTCTTTTCCTGTCGCGTTACCTGATCGAGAGACAAGTCAAGACGTGGGATGACGTTAAAACCGCTTGCGAAATTAAATCGCAGATGGCTCAACAGATGGGCATCACAACCCAGTCGTCCTTGACGCGCCAGAGAGGCCGTCCCAATCCTCCCATGATTGCGCCCACGTACAACCCTAACCGAGCACCAAGAAACAACCCTGCTCCTTTTGCCCCCGCCCCCCGCAACTCAATCTCAGGCAACACCAATACTGGTTTCTTTACCAACCGCCGGCAGAGTGCTGTGCACCCGTTTTCGAGACCAAACGGCCCCCCGCAAGTGAGCTTCCGCCGCGACAGCAACGCTGGCCGTCGCGACTCTGGTCCCACCCCTAGGGAGGTTGACACTATCTCCTGCTTCAATTGCCGTGGCGATCACAAGGCCGCTGATTGCAAGAGGCCAACAATCTGCCACGAGTGCGGACAAGCCGGTCACTACAGAGCCGACTGCCCTATGAGAGGTTCATCTCACTCGTCGGTACCCCAGAACTACCGTCGTCACCACAATGGCCGCCAACCAACCGCCGCCCACATGACCGTCGTCGAGGCTCACGAGTTTGACCCTCACGCCTTCCCCCTTGTCGTTGTTCCGCTTAATGCTGCCGGAACTCAGTTCGAAGCCCTTGTAGATAATGGCGCGAACGTTAATGTCGTCTCAGAGGAGGCACTTAAAAGAATTCGTCTGCTGGACCCCACCGCTGTTGAAAGCGAGGAGCGGGTCAGCCAACCACTGCCGCTACGTCTTGCGCTCGGGGAGAGCAAAGACAGCAGTGCCCTCGGACAAGTTGTCGTCCGAATTACCGTTGGAACTATGGCCCATTCCATCCGAGCTACCATCGTCCGCAAGTTGGCGCGCGATTTCTTCCTCGGTATTCCATGGATGGCCAAGTTTAAGCCCCACATGGACTGGGAGCAATACACTTTATCCTGGGCCTACGAAGGTCAGGACTTTGAGGTCAAGGCTATGTCGAAGCCTTCGCCACAACTACTCGCCGAGCTGGAAGAGCCCCGCTTAGGCACCGTGCACGATGATGTGCAGAAGTTTATCAAGACCGTCGAGGCGAAAGACACGATCGACGCAGGAGTGGTTTGGGTAATGCAAACGGCAGTACCAGACACTCAATCCGAGCCCGTCCAAGTTGAGGACCCTATCGCTCCCCTGACCGTTGAGCAACGGCAACAAGTTGATGCCCTGGTCGAAGAGTATGCCAACGACGTGTTTGCACCTTTGACCGATCTCCCCAGTCCACGTCCTGGTTTTGACCACGAGATCCCTACTGGAGACGCAGCGCCGGTGGCCAAGAAGGCCTACAAGATGTCGCCGCTGGAACTCCGCGTTCTGCGAGAGCAGTTGGATGAACTGCTCGAGCTTGGATATATACAGCCGTCCACGTCACCCTGGGCCGCCCCGGTATTATTTGTCAAGAAGAAGGACGGTTCTCTAAGACTGTGCATTGACTACCGAGGGCTTAACGCTATCACCACCAAGAACAAGTACCCGCTACCCCTTCTAGACGAGTTTTTTGATCGTTTTCAAGGCGCCAAATATTTCAGCAAGATGGATCTACAGCAAGGTTACCATCAGCTCCGGATCGCCGAACCTGACATCCCCAAGACAGCTTTCTCCACTCGATATGGCCATTTCGAGTACCGCGTCATGTCCTTTGGTTTAACCAACGCCCCGGCCTCTTTTCAAGGCCTCATGAACGACATCTTCCGCGATCACCTGGACAAGTACATCGTCGTATTTCTCGATGACATTCTCGTCTTCTCCAAGACTTTTGAAGACCACCTCGAGCACATCCGTATTGCCCTCGACCTCCTTCGACAGCATAAGCTGCACGCCAAGAGGAGCAAGTGCGAGTTCGGCACTTCCTCCATTACCTTTGTTGGTCATGTTATATCCAGTCAAGGCATTCAAGTCGACCCTGCCAAGACCAAGGCCCTCGACAACTGGCCGATACCCAAGAACGTCCAGCAGCTGAGATCGTTTATTGGCTTCATCAACTACTACCGCCGCTTCGTGTATCACTTGGTCCAAGTCGCCGGTCCCCTCTTCAAGCTATTAAAAGATGGACCCGACCACAACAAGTTTAAGACTCGACCGCTTGCCTCGTGGGGCCCAGTCGAGCAAGCCGCCTTCGATGGAGTCCGTCTCGTATTGACGACCCCCCCGACCTTACTTTGCGGAGATCCAGATAAGCCATACATCATGGAGACTGATGCATCTGACGACGCAACCGGTGGAGTGCTGTATCAAGAAGTAAACGGCAAGAGACACCCAGTCGCCTACGAGTCCCGCAAGCTTAAAGCTGCTGAACGAAACTATCCGGTCCACGAGAGAGAGATGTTGGCGATCGTACATGCCTGTAGAGCCTGGCGATCGTATGTGCTGGGAGCACCCGAGAACGTCGTCTTTACGGATCACGCCAGCCTGAGGTTCATCTTTTCTCAGCCTCATCTCAGCCAGAGATTAACTCGATGGGTCGAGTTCCTGGCCCCTTATAACCTCTCCATCCAGTACAAGCCCGGCAAAACCAATGTCGCCGCCGATGCCTTATCCCGTCTCGAGATCAACAATGTCCACCAAGTTCGACACATCGACACCTGGGACTGGCCTCTCCTTGTTCCTGAATTTTTATTGTCAGGCACTTTTCCTCCTGACACCGACCCTGCCATCAAGAAGCTTGTACGTCATCAAGCTCTTCTTTTCGTCATCGAAGAAGGTGAATTGTTCCGCTTAGTTGAAGAAGCCTCAGTTCCCTTCGTGCCCTATGTCGAGCGCTTGGATCGCCTTTCAGAGTTGCACGCCGATCTGGGTCATCTTGGACAGTCTGGCACCTACAACTTGGCCAAGACGCGTATGTGGTGGCCAACCCTCCGCTCCGATATCAAGATGTTGACTCGAGAATGTCAACCCTGCCAGCTCGTGAAGCCTGGAAGCCGATCTGTGGCTCCTCTCCACCCCTTGGCTCCGGCGCGCCCTTTTGAACGATGGGGAATCGATTTCATAGGACGCATGCCGCTCACCAAGCAAGGCAATCGATGGATCGTCACTGCCATCGACTACGCAACCAACTGGCCAATTGCTCGCGCCCTTCCCGATGCCACTGCCGAAGCAGTCGCCATTTTCCTGTATGAGGAAATCTTCCTTCAGTTTGGTTGTCCCTCCGAGATTGTTAGCGACCGAGGCGCCAACTTTATGTCTGACGTTCTGCAGCGCTATCTCCAGAAGCTGAACATCAAGCACATGGCTACCTCCGCCTACCACCCCCGATCCAATGGCAAATGCGAGCGCCTTAATGGTGTTATCGGACATATGCTCAACAAGTATGTCGGTACTCATCGCGTCCGCTGGGACCAGTACCTGCACCAGTCCCTCTTTGCTTGTCGTGTGCACATCTCACAGCGCACTCAGCTCTCCCCCTTCAAGTTGGTATACGGTATTGAACCGCGTATCCCTCAAGACCCCGTCCGTCCCTTTCTGTTTGATTTCTCCGATCCGAGCGATTTTTTGGAACATCGCAGAAAGACGTTTAAGGAGATTGACGAACTCCGAGAAGCCCACCTTCAGACGCAGCAAGATGCAGCGTCATCCATGGTCAAAGCACACGCAGAGTCGCACGTCGTCGAGGATGCGAAGTTCGCAGTCGGTGATTTCGTCTTCGTCAAGAATTATGGTCGCAAGAAGCTGCAACCCCACTGGTATGGTCCCCTAGAAGTGGTTCGCGTTACGCCACTGTCCACCTATCAGCTCCGTTGGGGAGATGGTACGCCCAAGGAGGATTTGGTGCACCAAGACCGTCTGAAGATCGCAACAGCCCCTAGCGATGAGGCTCAGCGAAAAGTGTGGTTTGCCAGGACCAAACACACTATGGAGGCCGCCCGCGACAACGATGATGATGGGCTGCCTGACGATTTCCTCTCGGATACCGAAAGCCGTCGCGTAGCCGACATGCGCACGCAGCAGCGCGCCACCGAAGAGTATCACATCCGCCGCGGTCCCGACTATCAAGCGCCCATGATGGGATCCGCCGCTGACGCAGCACGAGTTTACAGAGAAGAACTGACAAGAGTTCCTCCCACTCGCCGCTTCCGTCGTAACCAGCAGCTGCAAATGATGCAGCTCCCCCCTCAACAGTCGTCTTCTCCGAGCGTCCCCGCCTACTGCCTCCACGAATGCACCGCACTAGCTTAGTCGCCGGGACGGCTCCAATTTAAGTTGGGGAGTGTCGTGAATTGCCACCCCTATATTCACCACTTTCCCTTTTTTCTTCTTTCCCACTACTTTCCTTCCTTTCCCTTCTTTTTTGCTCTCTTTGTTTGCGTTTTCCCTTTTACCCGCAAACGCGACTCCTACCTCTTTTACACTTTCGTTTACACCTTTCCCCTTTGTTGATGACAACTATCGTCGCCCCGCTCGCTCTCAACACCCAGTGACACAAGGAGCCATCGCCCCGAGTCACTTTTATTATTTCCTCTTCTTGTCTTTTATGTTGTTCATCCCTTTGACAAAGACCCTCTTTGTCAAAGGCCCTTTCTTTGTTGTTGATGGCCCCTTCCTACTTCCTTTCGTTGTTCATCAAGTTGTTAACTCTTACACCAGTTAGTAGTAGCTCCCCCGGGCCATCTCTTTTTTTACGTCTTCATCTTATTCTCTTTCATTCAGTGACCCCACAAGTAGTAGTTTAGCGACCTTAGTCAGATAGTATAAAAGGACACCTGGAATGGATGATTGAACAGTATCTTCCCCCCACTGTTAATCATACCATTCTAGGTTGAGAACCTCGAACCCGTTGTCCCCTTTTTGCGCCGAAGATCCGCATTCATTCCCCTGTCGTCCCTGAGCGTGATCTAGTTGAGATCACTTCCTCTTCCTCTTCCTCTTCCTCCACTTCTTTGCCAGTCTAGTTGAGACTGCGTGGTATCTCCTGCAGACGTTGCTCGAGGCCCCCACAAGAAACCGAGATTTTGAGTCGTATTTGTATCACTCATTTTACCCATCAAGGTCCAGTACAAATACGACTCAAAATCTCGGTTTCTATCAAGAAAACGCAGCTCCTCGCCCTGGATGGTGGATCTCTTCTCCAGCTCGTGCCTTTGCGTTTAACAGAACCACCGCAACGACAGTACTAGACCTTGGTACGTCTGTCGACCCCATACAGGTATGCCTCCAACCTTTGGCGACTGCAGCTCCATCAGTTTTTGCTGAAGGTGGTGGTGGTGCTGATGTTGGCGAGGGTCGCGGTAAGAAAAGCCATGGAGGTGATGAGGTGAGACTTGAGGGTGTGTATAAAGAAAACACAAAAAGAAAAAAGGTCCAGCGCGATAACAGGGGGTTATTATACCCGGACACATCCTTGAGGGACAAAAAGAAAAAAGGACAAGAAATTTTTTTATCGACCAAGACAAAAACGACACGCGCAATTGAACGCATAGATGAGCGTGGGAATGGGTTTGTTATTGGCAAGGCAGGTTTTGTTAACGATAAGAGGGCGTGGGGTAAGGAGTGTTGCCTGCAAGGGTCATGCTCTGGTTCTTCTTCATCTTCTTTTCTTTCTTCTCTGTCCTTTTATGATTCCTTTTACGCGTCCTCTTCCTCTTCTTTTTCCTTTCCCGCTGCCGCAGAGTCGGATGTTTGTCCTGCCTTGCCTTGTGAGCCACTTGTTACTTTTTCCTCCTCTTCTTCTTCCTCTTCTTCTTCTTTCTCTTCCAATCCTTTGTTATCTTCTCTTTTGTCGTCTGTGCCCCACTTGGGTGTACCTTTCTCTTCCGATACCTCTCTTATTTTTGACGTTTCTTCTTTTATTGTCAATCAATCGTCTTCCCTCTTTATATCTTCTTCTCCTCCTATATTTCCTCCTCTTCTTTCTACTTCTTCTTTTTCCCTTGCCCCTCTTTCTTTGCTTCCCCTCTCTTCGTTCTCCAATTTCAACCCTCTTGATCTTTTCTCTGCGCCAATCTCTTCTATTCTCTTTGATCCTTCTCTCTCTTCTCTCTCTCCTCTCTCTCCTCTCTCTTCTCTCTCTTCTCTCTCTTCTCTTCCTTCTCTCCTCTCTCTCCCCCAGTCAATCTTTCCTCAGTCACCTTCTCCTCAGTCACCTTCTCCTTTACTCTCATCCACTCCTCCTTCGCTATTATCGTCTCCAGTCCTTTCGCAGGTCGTCGTTCCTGCTCCAGTCTCGAGTCCCGTCTCATCGCCGGCTCTTTCGCCTGTCACTGTTCCAACTCCAGTTTTGAGTCCCGGCCCTTCTCTGACAGGTACTCCACCACCCAACACTCCTAACACTCCAACATGTCCCCCTACTCCAACATTCTCCCCCACTCCAGCAACTCTCACCACCCCCACTCCAGCAACTCTCACCACCCCCTCACCTCTCCCGCCTGATACAACCGATCTTGTCTTTGAGCGAGCAGTCGACACACTGGACGACGCTTGCAGAGAGCGTCTCCTCCGTCCCGCGGCCGAATACGATGCCGAGATCCTTCGCATCAACAGCGACACCAGGAAAAAACAGTCGGCAGACAACACAAAGTATGATGGACTCAGAAGCCGATACCGGAGTCAACTTGCCAGGAAACCACAAGAACTGGCTGCCATTCTTTTGATGACCAATACTCAGGCCGACAACGCAGCCGCCCGCATCAAGTCAATTTCTAGTCGTCGCAAGACCGTCGCCCTTGGGATACGTCGCCGGGCCACCGAGGCCGTCAACGAATACCGTGCTCATCGCCTTGTCTCTCTTCGCTCGGATTTGGAGATCAGGCTGACCAGGAAAGCAGAGGACTATCGATTGAGGGTGCAACAGCTGGAATCCTCCCAAGCCAGGAAACTGCAACAGCAGAAAGAAACAGAGGCACTCCATCAACAACACCAAGCCAGGAGACTGCAGCAGAAAGAGGAAAAGGAAGCACTCCGTCAACAACACCAAGCCAGGAGACTGCAGCAGAAAAAGGACAAGGAAGCACTCCGTCAACAACACCGCTTGGTCGTCGCTCGCCTAAAAGAGATCCTATCCAGCCTCAAGGAAACGAAACCACGATACAAACCAGCCTTTGACACAGATGCTAGCTTTCCTTTGCAAGAACGCCATCAAGTTCAACCACCGCCTGTACCAGGACCCCCGACCACACAGATCGGCCCCTTTTGCCTGTCTCCAGTAGAGGCGGCGTCCATGCGCGTAGTTCAGGACACACACGTCGACAACTCCACCCCTCGCGTCCTGTACTCTGACGGATCTCTTCTGAACTCGGGAACGCTAGAAGTATCCCAGGCCTTTGGAGTGGTGGATCTCACTCAGGACAACCCTCTGACAGTACAAGGACGAACGGACGGTCACGCATCCTCGGCTAAGGCCGAGCTCATGGGCTTATTAGCCGCAGTCCTGTCAGCACCACCGGAACAGGACATTGTGGTCAAGCTGGACAATCAGTCAGTGGTGGATCAGTATAGTCGCCTGGTGAAGAATCGTCGGGACACCTTACCGAGGAAGCGATTCAGGAGTACATATGCGGGTATCTGGGCGGTGCTTTGTCAGGTTGTGGAATCTCGGCCAGGCGGGGTTGAGGTGGTGTGGATCAAAGGTCACAGCAACATCCACGGAAACGAACTTGCGGATCAGGCGGCGAAGGTGGCAGCACAGAGTGGTTCAGTGCCCTGGATGGTGGATCTCACTCAACAGACGGATATCACGACCTTTGCACATTGTTACGGCGGGATTGTTGAAATCGATCTACGTCAGCTCCTCAAACAACAATCGACAATCCGTCACCATCAGGCCTGGACGTCACAGAGGCGGGTCAAGAGGGCGATCCCTGACATCGAGGACGTGGAATGGAACTCGACCTTGGCTTATGTCCACGACAGGCACGCAGTCTTCACCTTTTACAGCAACAGCAAGGACTCCCATCAAAGAACACATCACATCAAAAAGCTGCATGGAATGCTGCCCACTCTGAACTCCATGCAGGCTCGCAAGCCCAACCTGTACCCAACATGCGTGTGCCGACGATGCGAGCTCGAGAAGGAGGATAACGATCACGTCTGGAAATGCCCTTCGGCAGCTGAGACCACCACTGAGATCTGGAAGGAGGCCATGGGCAAGATTAATGAGTGGGGTGTGCAGGCGACAAACAGCTACAACGCAGCCAGGAAGCGGGAATACAAACGCGCGGTGGACAGAGGTCGTCAGGTACCGAGGCCAGTACCCATACACTGGTGGCCCCCTTCGGATGCAGATCATGTACGAGGATTTTCCTCCATCGGTGGAGCTCGAGCCGTGCACAGCGGTAGTCCAGCTCTCGATCGAGACGAGAAACCGATGTGGAATGTGTCGGATCTCCTCCGCGGCATCACCCCCTTGAGCATGTTGACTGAATGGTCCGCGGTCTTCCGGACCCCAATGTCCATCGCCAAGACAGTCCTTCACAAGTTTGTTGGCTACCTGGAGGCGCAGGCCCGGAGCTGATCTGGAAACCTCGGTGCTCCGCGACGATCGCGTGGGAACAAAGCCAGGGCATCTCTGCCAAGGACAAGACATCCAAGTACACAGGCCCCCGAGGTGACTGGAGTCAAGGATACGGTTATATTACGCACGATGGTTTCTGTCCGTGTGGCGCTTCGCTAGCCACACATTGTGAAGGAAGGTGCCCTGGAGCGACCAAGGACCCACGCGCTGCTGACGAGCGGTTGTTGGAGAGTTTGTTAGGAAGGAGGAGGTTGTCAATGATGGAGAGGATGGGAAGAATCCCCTTCATTCGTATCTAGTTTTATTTTCTTCCGTTTAAGCTGTGAAGAGCAGCGACAATTGTTGCGCAGAGCCAGGTTCTGGACCGGACTGCGACTGGTGGATGGTGCACTGAAGAGTTTGGTCTGTAGTTCCCTTTTACTTCCAAATAACTTCTCTATGCTGTTTGTTAGAGAAATAAAATTGTGTACGAAAAAAAAAAAAAAAAAAAAAAATCGATTCCGATTGGCTGAGCAAAGGTTGGAGACCCGGCTGCCGGGCTCTCCAGCCTAGGAAAAGAGAACGCATTCGGTCTGCTGGCCCAATGGAAAGGCATCACTTGGAACTGAGCGACACGGCGGTTCGTAACTACGACCCGACAGAGGATGAACATATTCCAGTTGACGATCCTGATCGCCTTTGGTTTACACTGGTACATGATCGAGGGGGAGCAATGACCCTTACACGTATCGACTACATCTTTGTTTCTACTCATATGCACAAACGGACGTCCCGCTACAAAGTGGAGACATGTGAAGGAAAAGTGAGCGATCACCGTATGGTATCGGTTACTATTAACTCTTCACGCACAGAACGCAATCACGCTCTGCCATCAATAGATGTACGGATCCTCCCTGATCCTATTTTTCAACAACAGATCCGTTCTAATTTGGTGACCCTGTTACAAACGCGACAAGACAACCCTCAAAAGTGGTCGACACCAAGTGCGTTTTGGGAGTTTGCTAAAAAAGAATTTTTGCGACTAGGTCTCTCTTTTGCAAAAAAGAAAAGACAGGCTAATCGCCAACAACAACACGACATTACCAACGGCATTTTGCAATGCGACAAGGCCTTGGAGCGCGACCCAAGCGACATGGGAGCCCTGCGAGAAAAAACAAAAAAACAACAAGAGGCGGTGGAGTATCAGGCACGTCGTATGGATCATGTGGCTTTAATGTCCAAAGTGAAATACTTGGAGGAGGGCGAGAAAGCCTCGCCCTTCTTCACGAAGCGACTAATCTCTTCTCAACGCCGCAAACAAATAGAGTCTCTCCGGGATGACGATGGTCATGTTTCTGAGGATCCCAAAGTCATTGCTTCTATCGCACGTAACTTTTACGAGCGGCTCTACTCATCAGAGGACACTAGTGCGGATGCTCAGGAAACACTGTTGACTGAGATTCGAACACAGGTGCCGGCGGAAGCAAAGACTAGGCTGGACTCGGACTTGACGCTTGTGGAGATCACATCTGCGATTAGATCGATGGCATATCGATCCTCCCCTGGCTCGGACGGTATACCATACGAGTTTTACAAGCACTTTTCCAAGGAAGTGGCCCCGCTTCTACTCGAGGTGTTCAACGCGATCACTGCCACTGAGGGTGTCCTTCCCAAGTCACATCGTCACTCTTTAACTACTTTACTGTACAAGAAGGGTGATGCAGACGAGATTAAGAACTATCGGCCCATTTCGTTGACACAATGTGACTACAAAATATTCACAAAGGTGCTAACGAACAGGATCAACCCCGTCGCCGACCACCTGATAGGCGGGTGGCAGACAGGGTTCATTCCAGGGCGCCAGGGCCACGACAACGTGTTGACATTGGACCTGGTTGCGTCGGCTTTACACAAGGGGGATAGGGGTCATGGTGCTCTTCTTTCTCTTGATCAAGAAAAAGCATATGACCGGGTGGAGTGGCCATACCTCCACAGAGTGCTGGATCGGTTTGGATTTGGTCCGCGCCTTCGGGGGTGGATCAAAGCATGCTATACCAACCTCTTTGCCACGATTATACTGAGAGGCAAACAATCCGAGAGATATAATGTCTTTCGTGGATTGCGTCAGGGTGATCCCCTGGTACCAATCTTGTTCAATTTTGTCCTTGAACCTTTTTTATTATATTACAATAGCCATGCCGTCGGTTGTGTGCAGGGTCCCTCTGCCTTTCGAGTGTCTGCCTTTGCGGACGATACTACGCTCGGAATGGGACCCCGAGACAAGAGGGTGGCTCTAAAAGCTATTGATCTACACGAACAAGCCTCTGGAGCCAAGGTCAATGTCCAAAAGACAGAGATCATCCCTCTCACGGAGGCATCTTCCCGGTTGATGGCCATCCCCGGCTATGTGATGAAAGACTTTGAGGCTCCATTTACCCATCTTGGAGTTGTCATTCAGCCTGGTGGTCGCGACATTGCGGTGATTGAGAAGGATATCCTGCTCCACCTCCGGCGGAGCGCGTAGATGATGTTTACAAGACGTCTGTCGTTCACTGGAAAGATAACCGTTCTCAACACATACCTCCTATCCAAAATATGGCATGTTGCCCCTTTTTACGATTTTTCTACCTCCTTCTATGGACAAATAGATAAAATCTGCAAGCGTCTGCTCTGGAACTCTGGTCAGGCCAGAGTGAACCTCGCGTGGTTCCAACGGCCAAAGTCGGAAGGTGGATATGGCCTCATCCATGTCCAACACCAGGTCATTGCGCTCAAAGCCAAGTTCATGGCTCGCATGGCCGTGTCAGAACCCAAATGGCACGACCTCTTTATCCTGGCCGCACAAGAAGCCTACGACTTTACCACTCCAGGGCAGACCAAAACCTACCTCAGACTACCCCGATGGCGAGACCCTGTCGACGACACCCCCATCCAGGAGGTGCTACCGTTGATCGAGGCCTATTCCTCCTTGGAACCCAAGCGAGCGATCGTCATTGATGAAACCACCAACCGGGCGGTGAACGAAATCGTGGTTGCCGGCAAGACTCCTGTGCGCATGTACAAAGTCCAAACCGCACGCCGCTTTCTGGACGAAAAGTATCTTGCTGTTTGGACCAACGAGGCCACAAACCGCAAGATCTACTTGCGACCGCCCATCTCCATCCACATGCGATGGACAGACGATCATTACAACTCCAACATCCCTACCGTCACTCTGTCTGACGAAGAATGGCACACGACATGGGAGCGAATGCACTCCAAGCATCGCCAACCCAAGGAAAAAGAGTTTATGTTTATGTTGTCCCATCGTGTAATTTTTACTAATGGTGTTAAAGCCCTTTTTGCTGATTTGCCTAGACCTGTCGAGCCCCATTGTCGTCGATGTCCGCCGATACCCCCATCGCTGGTCGCCCCACTCGAATCACGCCGTCATGCGTTCTATGACTGTGTCATAGTGCAGGAGGAATGGACACGGATGCACAAGTGGATCCGTGAGATATTCCCCAATCTCCTTCTCCCTTCCTCTCTTCTGCAAGACACCATGTGTTGGCCTGCCATTCCCCACCTCCCTCCTATCGTCATTCACCTCCACTCTACCGTCATGTTCACTATATGGCGCACATACTGTGCGCTGGGGGACGGAGAGATCCTGGAGGCTGAGGAGTTGCGGTGGAAGATTGTGCACGCCTTCAAAGCTCGAGTCAAGGCCGAGCTGAGCCGAGCCCACCAAAAGAAACTGCGAGCGGCGCAACGCCCCCAGCCCCGAGTCCAAGCCGGAGGCGACAGCGATGGGTACGACCCGGTCGGAGCCGCGATCAAGATATGGCACCACCCGCCATTCATCGAGATGACCCGGGACGGGGTCTCGATGGGGGACCTCTGGTTCCAAACCTGAGGTCGCAGCACAGCTCAATTTTTTTTTTTCTGTTTTTTTGTGTTTTGTTACTCTCCGAGTTTTCCTGCGTTGTTTCATCGTATTTCCGATTTTTTGGAGGTGGGGTGAGGGATGAATGAAGAAAAGAGGGTGAAGAAAAGCGTGAAAAGAGAAAAGAAAGATGGTGTGTGTGTGTCTTTTTAACTTTTATTATTATTTAACGTTTGCAGTCCCTGTTCCAAAATGGATCAAGGATGCAAAAGGAGGGAGAGGGTGTGTGTCCGTGCTCATTTTTCCTTTTTCCTTCCAATTTCGCCCAAATGCACTGCGTCAGTGCTTGTTACTTTGTTACAAGAGTCTTATCGTCCGAATAAGACTCCATTCTTCTATGTCTCTTTCTGCTCTCTTTTCCTTTTTTTCACTATTTCTTCCTTCTTCTACTTTTTAATTTTCAATTCTCTTTTCTTTTCTCAACTCTCTTTATATACTTTTTGCTCCCCCTTTTCGTTCGAGGAGCCCTGATAACGGTGCAGGTTCGGTGTGTCTTTCTTGGTTCTCAAAACAACGGTATATGAAGAGCTCTGGGATGGAGGAAGAGGGGGATTGAGAGACGAGTAGGGGGTCAAAGGGGGAAATCGGTGCAAAAGGAACAGCAGGGGAGCCAGACCATGGAGAGTGTGTCTTGTCCAACCGTGAAGTCATCCTCCTCCTCTTTACGGATCCACTAGGGATGCCCTCCTCCCTATGCGGCCCCTTCATGTGCAGAGGATATAAAAAGGCATATAAAAAATATCCAAAGCCCAAGGAACGGAGTGTTTACTTCCATAACTGACATATCTCTTCATAGTGGGCAACAGAACACAGAATAAAATAGCAATAGACAGCACATGTTTTTTTAAAATGTAATCTCTCCCCTGTATTTCGCCCCAAAGATACAGTTGAGAGTACAAGTGCTTTAGATGATGACATACAAGAACTACTCTGGCGAATCTTGCAGTGAGGGTTACAGGTTAATAGTAGATGGACATATTCAAGAGTGTGGTGTGCGAAAAATAAGAAGACTTTGTTGTTTGGAGAATAGGTTGGTGTTTAGTAGGATAGTTAAACAAAAAATGTTACAATGGTTGTCTTATATGCTTGGTATCATATATACATTCTCATCCCATAGTCGCTATGGATATTGTCGAGATCTACAGAGATGTAACAAACACCATATGATAACTTGGACGTGAAAGGCCTCCTAGGTGAATGTTTTAAAAAAATATGGGTAATGCAATAATGGTGAGGGTGCATGCATTGTGGAACGTCTCAGATGAAGTTATCGTGGTTTTTATAATGTTTGATGTAACATACTTTGTAGGAAGTTACGATTGTTATAATATTTGTTGATATGCGGCCTCCTATACAGATCGTTGGTAAATATGCCAATGGTGAAAAAATAAATGTCATAAAGAGTGCATGCATTGTAGAACATATTAGATATAGTTATTGTAATTTTCGTAATGTTAAATATAAGTAGATTGTGGATAAACACCACTGTGATCAAGAAAGAAATATTGTAAATTGTGCAAAGGATGGTGGAAGTTTTTAAAAAGATGGGTAATATATCTGGTGAATCTCATTGGAAGGGACGAGGATAATATTACATGTGTATTCCATATATAAAAGCTTTATTTGTGCAAGTGGTATATCTACAGTTTTTAAAATTCTTGATCTACTCTTCTGCGGTCTCAAATGTTACTTCAAGAGGCTTCTTTTCTTCCATCGTACTTTTCTCTTTGGCTTGAATACTATCTAATACACTTTGCACTATGGTTTTTCTGTTGTTAGATCCTTCTTTTGCAAACTTACATAATATATCGGAATGTGGTTCGCGGGAACCAAACTTATCCATGTGCCATGTTTCGTAGTTGGAATAATCTTTCTCCAACAAACCTAGGTGAAAAATTAGTTCTTTTTCTTCTGCATTACCATCTGCCGAAACGTATTCCTCGCGGAGTTCTTCTTCGATAGCTGTTATTTTGCTATATACTTCTCCCATTGCCTTCAGAAAATCATGATGGTCTTTTGTAGTGTAAACACTTGAGGCATTCACATTTTCGCTTTCCATAGGTCCACCATCTTCTAGAGTTTTCTTAACATCCGACTCTTGCACCTCATCATCTACTTTTTCTACAAGTTCATCTAAAGTTTCCTTAATATTCGACTCTTGCACCTCATCATCTATTTTTTCTACCGGTTCACCTTTCTCTGTCGACCTATCCTTAGACCATTGTGGCTTAAAGCCCATAGCGAAGATCTTTTCTTTTTCCTTTTGGTTAAGATTATCATAGTCGACATTCTCTGCACTAATGTGGTCATCAGTCACCAAGCCAACTACAATGTTTTGCTTGCGGATCTTGAGAATGTGCTTTCCATTTACAAGTACATTCTTGGAATACTCCAATTGCTGCTTGTGAAACCTTTTCCATTTCATCTTGGATATATCTGTCGGTCCTTCCACTGGTAGTTCCTCTTCTACTTCGACCTCCTCGTTGAAAAGCATCTTTCTCTCTTCATCAGACATTTCTTGAAGTTTCATCTTGCTAAGCATGGAGCGTTCCAAGATATCCATCTCTGGAACATCACCACCGCCACGCAGATGATCAAGCGTAAACAGGCCAACGTATGTATTCTTTCCACATAGCTTGACAATGTACTTAGCCTTCATCGTAAAGTTAGTTGCATACTCAAGCATGTCGTTATTAGGATGAACCATCCATCCTCCATCCTTTGCAAGTGGTATGTCTTTCTCTGATCTAATGTTACGCACCGTTGTGGCCAGTGCAAATGTGTGTTCATCTTTTTCATCCTTAGAAACATCTACATTAGAAGATGGCTCTGCATTTTTGGGCATCTCTGAATGCCTTTTCTTTCGAGAAGTCTTCTTCTCATCATCCTTAGATGGCTTTTTATGAGATAGTTTTTCATCAGGGTTATCCTTAGAGGTATCATCTCCAGATTCTACATCAGGTCTGTTATTGGACTTGCCATCATCAGAGTCTTTATCTTTAGAGGAATCATCGTCAGAGTCAGCATTATCAGACGTATCACCATCATCTGTATCATCGTCAGAATTCTCATCAGCAGAAGACTCTTCTATTTTTTCTACATCTGCTGAAGTTGCCTCTTGAAGACCCATCTTGGCCAATATGCGTGCCTCTTTCTCAGATATTTCTGGCGCAGGGAGATTCTTGCCCATGAGCTTAGGTGGACACAATGCAATGTAGAGATTCTTTTCCTTTAGCCTAATAATGTACTTGCCATTTACAGTAAAGCTTTTTGCATACAGGAAAGCTGGATTAGTTGCATAACGCGTCCATATACATGTATTAGCGAGTGGTACATTTTTCTTGGACGTTATGTCAACTACCTTTGGACTCAACGGAAAGGAGACGGCAATTATATCTTCTTCATCATCATCATCGGACGGCTCTTCATCCGATGACTCCTGCTTGTTTCTCTTTCGCTTCTTTGGTTCTTCATCCTCGGAAGTCATATCGTCATCGGAAGACACAAACTTAGAAGTATGTGTCTTCTTTAAAGCCTTGGAAGACTTAGTACGCTTGTCGACAGGTGCGTTGTTGTTACTACGTTTTATATAACCTCTATCTTGATCTTGATGACGTCCACAGTATGTTTGACCAAGTTTGGCTACACTACCACAATTAGCACCCTTAATAGTTGTGCCTTGACACTTGCGCGCAGGATCGTGGACATAACAATGCATGCCTTCATCATCAACTTCCTTCATGCATTTGCGCTTGGACTTGGTGCACTTTTCTCCACAAAAGTAGTATCTCTCTACTTCCTCATCCTCATCAAGCGCCTTAAAGATCTTATTTGCATCTTTCTTGTTAAACTCCACTCCCTTCTTAGAGGAGAATGTCTCAAAGGCCTTGGTGATGAGCTCGATTGTAAGCTGAACGTACTTCATGTTTTTGGATATGAATAATATGGATTGTACTTGTGGTATGGTGGGTGTGAATGAGTTTTCAGTTTATGTGTGGTAGATTGCAGCTGCTTAGTACACTGATATAAAGAATTGCAATAAAAGATGGTTGTATAGGTATGGATGGTTGTATAGATATGGATAATTGTTGGTTGGTTACTAGATAAAGATTAAGCAAGAGGGAAGTGGACTCCTTTATTTATACTAATTCAGGAACACTGCCACAATGGACATTAATAGCGCTTGCTTATTAGCACTGCTTGGCGCTTAGTAACAAAAGAGTTTTAAAAAGGCATCTAAGTGGTTAATAATGTAGTGTTCCTCGTATGACGTAGATCTTGCTTATTAAGACTGCTTGGCATTAAAGACGGGGTTTAAAAATGGTTAAGAATGTAGTATTATTTTATGACGTAGGTTTGTACATGTGTTTATCCTCTTTGTTAAATAAAAAGGAATGCTGTAGAATAGCATAGAATAGCATCCGATCTACTACAATAATACCATGGCTTTTAATAATAGATACCGGTGCATATTAGCGTCTTGGCAGTTAATACCGTATCTTAAAGCTGACTAAATAGGCCATGTATGTCTATTCTTTTAAAAACCTGCAATAAGTCTACAGATTACCATTAACATCCATTTGTCGCTTCGTACCTCCAAGCTCAATGGAAAGACCGGGTTGCATTATTACTGCTTGATCCATTGGTGTGTCCTCATCAACATTAACATCAACATCACCATGAAGATTAATACCAAGAAATTTGTTCTGGAGTTGTGCCATTGTATTTCCATCCTCCACTAGCGCACCAACATCAACATATCCCATTGGTTGCTCAACGTCGTTCTCTGTCGTCGGATACTCGAATCCTTCGCGAAGCCAAGCTGTATGAATTGGTTCTGCAGAAATCTTCAACAAAGCAACCATCTTTTTCATGTTTAAGAGTAACAAAGATAACTTCAACTGCAAATTATATGTTTGTTTCTTATCCACCAACACAGGAGTACGGTTGTTGTGTTTCTCAAATGTGGAACCAAGGTCTGCAAACAGAGATTCCATCTGCGAGCGGAAACTACCAAAGGTGGTATTGTATAACGCTTCTTCCTGTGTAAGTTCCTTGTTCTTCTGTTTACGGTATGGATGAGCGAAATTTTGGACTTTAAGAGTATCAGACTCATCTATAAGCCTCCTTAAGAACTGTGGATACCCTCCATCGAGAGCAATGCAATCCATCTCATGCACTCTCTTGTCCAACTTCATCGTTAGCAGCATTGTTCCATCAGCATTGTTCTTGCAAGATGCAGATTTGGAGACAAATAAGGCCATGCCATTACAATCCATTGCTACCTGTGTGCGTAACCCTGACTTTTTCAGCTTGTAAGAGTACATATCAGCACTGCTCTCACCTTTGTATGTTGCTCTTGTATCATGACCATCAAGATGCAATGTAACATGCTTAAATAATGGAGGATTCTTTTCCTTTGCAGACAATAGGCGTATTTTAATTGTGGAGAACATTGTTGCAATACAGTTGGTGATGTACTTGTTGTGCAAAGTATATTCTTTCTTATAAAACACAGAGTGCATTGCATGAAAACTACTTTTTGGCATGTGTGGTTCCATTGCTTCCATAGACAGTCCTTTGACAAGATGATAGAGCATTAAAAGACCTTTCTCCACTTCTTTGTATGGACCAGGATACTTAACCTTTGGCCAGATGTCAACAAGAAAGAAGTACACTGGAATAGGACCAAGGCGTCGATTTAGGGTTTCTTTTATTTCTGGCATATACCCAATTTCCTTGCTTACAGTACGATGATTATTACGTGGTGTAATTGTTGGCCATCCAGCGTTGAGGAAAGTCCAATGGTCATCAAGCAGTTGTTGGAAGTGTTTTGTTAGATCCATAATAATATTTATGTATTGGATTGTCATGACGTTAACCAACAATAACAATTTTTTAAAAAGGCTTATACTTAACTGCATACACAACAGCATGTAGGATGGTATCTATCATATAGCAAGCACATAGTTGAGAATACAAATATATTTTTATATTTTTTTCGGTAGCGGCCCCTTCATGTGCAGAGGATATAAAAAGGCATATAAAAAATATCCAAAGCCCAAGGAACGGAGTGTTTACTTCCATAACTGACATATCTCTTCATAGTGGGCAACAGAACACAGAATAAAATAGCAATAGACAGCACATGTTTTTTTAAAATGTAATCTCTCCCCTGTATTTCGCCCCAAAGATACAGTTGAGAGTACAAGTGCTTTAGATGATGACATACAAGAACTACTCTGGCGAATCTTGCAGTGAGGGTTACAGGTTAATAGTAGATGGACATATTCAAGAGTGTGGTGTGCGAAAAATAAGAAGACTTTGTTGTTTGGAGAATAGGTTGGTGTTTAGTAGGATAGTTAAACAAAAAATGTTACAATGGTTGTCTTATATGCTTGGTATCATATATACATTCTCATCCCATAGTCGCTATGGATATTGTCGAGATCTACAGAGATGTAACAAACACCATATGATAACTTGGACGTGAAAGGCCTCCTATGTGTGGTGTTGGATAAGACGACCTGGACACTCTGCCCCGTCAGAACTTGCTGAACCCTCGTGCTGACAACCTGTGCGACCTTTTTCTATTCTGATCGACATTCCTGTCGGCCAGAAAAACCAAAGTTTTAAAAATTTTATCAACCAACGTTGCAGGAGTCGGATCGATGTGTTGACCCTTTTGCCTGCAGGTGGCCTCTGTTTATGACGCAGTGCATCCATTTTTGTTTTATACCTTGATCCTGGCAACGGGACCCCCCTTATTTATTCAATATGAGCTGTGCTGCCTAGTAGATAGAGCTTCCTGGAGGCTAGATAGAGAGGGGTGCTTCGCACGACCCGACCCCGAACAATGTTAAACCCATCATCAGTGATGGTCTGCTGGCCCAATGGAAAGGCGTCTGACTACGAATCAGGAGATTGCAGGTTCGACCCCTGCGTAGATCATAAAGCTTGCTTCTCTGCTTCCCTTTTGCTCTTTTGGTCACCTGGGGTATCCAGGTTGGTTGTTTGTCATCCATGGTACCATTAACCATCACTTTTTTGCTCCTTGTTAATGTTTTTCACTTGTATACTACAGTGCAGCTGCAATAAAAAAAAAAAAGGTGAAAATTTTTTGTGCCACGCGAGAGAGATGAGATGGACCCTTGAAAGTTGCGATCCTTTTTCAAGTTTCTGTTTCCTGTCTGTCCTGTCTTCATATTTCAGGGTTTTCAATGTTTCGCATGCGGCGAATTGTCAATGCCAGGCTTTAGATGAAAAAGGAAAGAGAAAGAAAGCGGTGCTGCAGCTCTGCTTTTGTAATGAGAGAGAAGATAAATACCATCGATTAGAAAGTCATCAAGTTTGCGCTGACTATTATGTAGAGTGAATGATTGTTAATTCAGAAGAAAAGTGCTTCTGAAGGGTGAGTAAGGTGAGAAGAGCAACGGTATTCCAACTGATGGATCAGATCGATCACAGGCTGAAATGAAGAAAGTTTCTACTGATTGGTGGCGTTCCTTTATCCATCGAGAGATATTATTCTCAACTGCCACCGCTGGGTTCTTTGTCTTTTTCCTTCTCTTTTCTTTTTCTTCCTGCACTGCTCCCTCTCTCTCTTCCATACTGTCATGGATTATTGACCCTCCGTCACAACATAAGCTGCGACCCATTTTTCTTGATCTTTCTCCCCTCCTTCTCCTTTTTCTTCCCCTCTTCCACTGTTGTGCGCTTGCTCATTCCCTTAAAGTTTCCGTCTTCGATCCAAAAGGATATGAATCACAACAACGTTGGCCCATGCCAGGATCAGCAAAGACAGAAGAATAATAGCGCATGGAACCATGAGTAGGAAACAATAGAAGTACAGACCAGCACCATCGCCACCATCAACAAACACGCAATTACAAGTTAACATGGAGAACACAGCCTCCAACAAACATACAGGCGGTCTTAACACATCACCACCGCAACGACAACAAAAGCACCTTGACCGCCATGCGTTACACCCTTTGCTGCTTTGTTATCGACGCAACAACAACAATAACAGCAGCATCAGTAACAAGCTCCACAAGGACTTACGACCTCCAATATACAACAATAAAAGTGATCGGCTGGTACTCTATTTGTATTTGCTTGCAAGTAGGAAGAGCTAAGAGGTTTCAGAGGTGTTCACAGCGGAACGTTCAAGCTGGATATAAATGATTGACGGTGATATATTGCGCTAGGTATCGACGATACTGTTTTTGTCGTCTTTTCATGTGGGAAAATAGTAACAGCAGCAAAAGAGCATGTGCATTATTGCATGGGGCTACCAGATAAAATGTACACTCAGTCTTCATAAAAGCTAGTAAGAAATGAAATGAGGATGGGATGGGTACATCGTGTTTCTTTCATACATACAAAGAGAGATAGTCTCGGTAGAGATAATTGAGGAGGCGTAAGATTGAAACATCAATCGCATAGCTTAAGCTTTTTTTGTATGACAACGTGCTTGATGTCTGTCAGCTTTAGTAAGATGGAGCAGATGTACTCGAGGTCGCTACGAAGAATGTGGGTGCTGTCCAAGGTGAGGGAGCTCGACGGAAACGATCAAGGCAATGCACACCATACTTGTTCCAAGACAGTCGAAAAGATTTCCAGCTGGAAGCACGGCCCTCGGTGTAGAGTTCCTCCAAGAAGGGCTGCCTGTCGACAATTCAGTTTAGCCAAAGGGGTTAATCCTATGATGGAGATATAGTTGAGTGAGCTCGAAAAATAAAATACGTCGCACCTTTTTCATCTCTTTTCAGCTGCGAGAACCATATGAAAAGTGCACTTCTCTTCCTTGCCCTAGTTCGTTATATTGTTGCATTGCTATTTGTTGTCGCCGTAACTTCATATCATTTAACAGCTCAAGAAAGAAGGAAAATAAAAGAAGAAGAAGAGAGAGAGGTCAAGAATAACTATGGTTCATTGACGGTTCATTGATGCATCTCATCACCTCAAGTTAACATTCCCCTGTTCGTTTTTTGATACCTGGACATAGGTGGGTTTTTTTCTTTTTCTCATCTATGTTTTTCTTTCTCATTTTGATCAATCGCTGGGAAGGGCCCCACCACCCATCGTCCACTCTGTGAGCCCGTATAACCTCTGAGTATCACCTAGCGATGCAACCTAATACTGTTTTGTACCGGTACTGGTGAAGAGCAAATGATTGTTGGGTTAGAGAAAAGTGAAGGGAGAGTTGCTTCTAAAGAGTGAATGAGGAGTGAAAGTGAGCCATGGTGATTCAAACTAAGCTGATGGGACCAGATCGCCGACTGAAACGAAGAATGTTTCTAGCGATTGGTAGCGCTCTTCTTTTTTCTTATTTATCGAGGGATATTGTTCTCTCCATATATTTTCCTTTCTGCATACAACATGCCCTTTTATCAGATCCCATTCTACCCAGACGTGGACGGAGAACACTTGGCACGTTGAATAAAATGCTCTCGCTTCTCGCTCCAATGTCCCCCCCCCCCTTTCCCTCTCTTCCTCTTCATTCCTAAGAAAAGCTCAAAGCGTGTAGTACTGGTATTGTGCAACTTTAGGAGGAGTGGAAGTAAGAGATGTGGATGTATTATGGTAGTGTGTGTCTATTTATCTAAAGCTACTCTGATCGGAGGTTCAACTGTTGCACCTTCCCCTTTTAAAAAACGATCCCCTGGTCCTTTTTGAACGCGTCAACTAGGTCGCGGCAGTTCTCCAGGTTGGCGACGGGCTCCCACGTTTGGTCCTCCCGTCCGTACCCTTTCCATGACACAAGGAACTGGTGTTGCCGTCGGTATTTCCTGTAACGCAAAATGGACTCGACCTCGTATTCTTCATTGCCCTCGATGACAACTGGTGGTGGTGGTGCTAATGTTCGGCGGCCAAATGCAAGTGGTGACTCGATGTGATGGCGGAAGAGGTCGACGTGGAAGACATTGTGGATGTTGTAGGAGGGCGGTAGGTCGACTAGAAAAGTGACTGGTGATCGCTGCTCCAGCAATGTAAAGGGTCCGATGAAGCGAGGTTTGAGTTTATCCGAGCTGAGTCCACTGTCGGCTGGCATGGTGATGTTCTCTGCACTAAGGAGGATCTTGTCGCCGACCTTGTAGTCGTGGTCGCGTCTTCTCTTGTCGGCCTGTTCCTTCTGATGATCCTGGGCTCGTTGTAGTGCGTCTTGTGCGAAAAGTAGTGCTGTCGACTGTTGATCAAGATAGTTGTGAACGCTGGGTACGTTGCTGTCGGTGTGGGAGAGGAGACTGGCGGGGATGCGGGGATGTTGGCCGGTGTTGAGGAAAAAAGGTGAATAGCCGGTCGAGTGGTTGACGGAGTTATTATATGCAAATTCCGCGGCTGGAAGGAGGGTATCCCAGTTGGTCTGTTTTTCGTCGATGAAAGCGCGTAGCATAACTCCTAGTGTCTTGTTCATGACCTCCGTCTGTCCGTCCGTTTGTGGGTGATAGGCTGTTGACATTGCAAGCTTGACATCCATGAGTCGATGAAGTTCCTGCCAAAAGTGACTGGTGAATTTGCTGTCGCGATCCGAGACGATTGTCGTTGGCATTCCATGATGGCGGAAGACATTGTCGAAAAACTGGCGAGCAACGTCGGTGGCGGTAGCGGTGGTGGTGCTGGGAACGAAGTGGACATGCTTCGATAATTTATCGACAAAGACGGTAATGGCATCATGGTTGCGGGGTGTCTTGGGTAGGTGGGTCATAAAGTCCATGGTCACAACCTCCCAGCGACTGGCGGGGATGGGGAGAGGTTGGAGGAGTCCTGCAGGTCGCTCCTGACTTGGCTTATTGCGTTGACACTTCTCGCATGAGTCGACGTAGAGTTGAGTCTCCTTGGCCATGTTGGGCCAGTATGCCATCCGTCGCAGTTTGTCGTATGTCTTCCTGAACCCGAAGTGACCAGCTATGGGGGTATCGTGGCAGTCATGTAAAAGAGAGCGGCAAATGTCAGCTTTCTGTGGTATGGCAAGGACGGTGGTACCACGGCGATCATAGTAGAGAAGACCATTATGAAAAGAGTAACCAGAGGGGGCACTTCCCTCGAGGCAGCTTTTGTAGACGAGACTGAGCCTGGGGCTGCTCTGGTAGTCTTCTATCAGGCGCTGCCTCACACCTGGTTCAAGTTGGATATCGATTGAATGGATCTCGACTGTGTCTGTTGTTGGGCTGACAGGATCTTCTGCACGATGGTCGGGTCGGCGAGATAGGGCGTCGGGTACTGTGTTGTCGGCTCCGCGCTTGTACTTGAAGTCGAAGTCATATTCCTGCAGTAGCTCCATCCATCGGGCCTGGCGGCGGGTGAGTTTTGGTTGTGTCGGAAAATGGCGGAGGGTTGCATGATCCGTGTACACGACAAAGTGGGATCCATCCAGGTAGTATCGCCACGTCCTGAGGGCATGCACAACTGCCAGTAGCTCCTGCTCATGGGTTGGGTAGTTTCTCTCTGCCGGTTGAAGTTTCCGTGAAGTGAAAGCAACGGGTCGGGATACTCCTGATGCGTCCGTCTGAAAGAGAACAGCGCCGATAGCAAATCCGGATGCGTCGGTCTCGACGGTTGTTAGCAAGTCGGGATCGAATATGCGTAGGACCGGGGCAGAGCTGATGGCGGTTTTAAGGGAGAGAAATGCCTGTTCCTTGTCATTATCCCATGAAAAAGTTGCGCCGCCTGCTAGAAGCTGAGAGAGCGGAAGGGCGATCTGGGCGAACTTGTCGATGTAAGTCTGGTAGAATTGTGCCAAGCCCAGGAACTGTTGGACGTCTTTGATGCTGGTGGGGCGTGGCCATTCCCGAATGGCTTTGACAAGTCCTGCTGAAGTTGAGATCCCGTCCTTGGAGATGGTGTGTCCAAGAAATTCGGTTTCCTCCTGCATAAACGAACACTTGCTGAGTTTGGCGTAAAGTCCATGTTGTCGAAGGAGGGCGAGGACGCTGCGAAGGTGCTTTAGATGCTCGGCCTTAGTTTTAGAGTAGATAAGAATATCGTCTAGATAGACAACAACCCATTTATCCAAAACCGGGTCGAGTACCCTTAGCATCATGTTGGAGAAGGAGGCGGGTGCGTTGGTGAGGCCAAATGGGACGACGTTAAATTCAAAGTGTCCATATCTGCATCGGAATGCTGTTTTGTGTGTGTGTGGTTCGTAGATCCTCTGTTGGTGGTATCCTGAGAGTAGATCCAGTTTACTGAAATAACGTGCGCCACGAAAACGGTCAATTAGCTCGTCGATCCTGGGGAGTGGATGCCGATTTTTCTTGGTGATCCCGTTCAAAGCTCGGTAGTCCACGCACATACGCAGGGTGCCATCCTTTTTCCGAACGAAAAGTACTGGAGCGCCGTAAGGTGATGTACTGGGCTTGATGAATTTTTTGGCGAGTAATTCATCCAGCTGCTTCCTGAGTTCGTCGAGTTCTGCAATGGAGAGGCGAATGACTGGCTTGAATGGTGGGTCTGCTGTGGGGTCTGTCTCGATTTTCATCGCATCGCCTCTGTCTGGTGGGAGGCCGCTGGGAAGTGTGTCGGGGAATACGTCCTTAAACTCATCTTCGACGATTGACCTGATCTCAGGTGTCATAAGAGGGCGCTTGGGTGGCGATGGTGAGTCCTTGTCATTCCTGTCCTTGTCCTTCTGCAGATCCTTCGAGGACTTGACCAGAGCCAAGAATATGTCCGAGCCGGGGAGGGTAGCCATGGTATGAAAGTGTAGGTGGGAGAGGAGGAGACCTTTGGTGCGGGTTTGGATGCTGTTTGATTTAAATCCTGTGCAGTCCCATTTGATGGATGTGTTGTTGTGGGTGAAGTGTAGAGCATTTGTACGCCAGTTGATTTGAGGGTTGATGTGTGTGAGCCATGGTTTTCCCAGAATCAGGTCGTATTTCTTGAGTGGGTAGAGAATGGGGTCGAGAGTGTCGGAGTAGCCGTTGCGTTCGATGGTGATGTTGACAGTATGGTTGGTGATGGAGGATGAGCCGTCGGGAAGGAGGACAGGAATGGGGTTGATGACGGTTCGTGACAAATTGTTTTTCTTTTGAAATGAGGTACTGATCACGTTACCTTCAGCACCGCCATCAATCAGCACGCGAGCCGGAAAGCCGCTGACAAGGCAATTAAAAGTGAGCAGTTGGCGCTCAGCCTCGGCGATAGAAAATGAACAGAGACGCAATTGCTTTTGTCTCCGTCTTCTCAACTGTCGCTTCGTAGGCGGTGTGGTCGACACAACAGGGGCGGTCAGGTCCAGGTCTGGGCCATCTGAAGTTCTAGACACAATATGGGACGAGTCAAAGGTTGGGGTCTGGTCCAGTGAAGGTGCCAGGGTGGGGGGGGAGTGAGCATCACGAATTGAGTTTGAAATCTGAGTTTGGCTAGAAGTACTTTCAACTGATAGATCTGGCGACTTTTTTATTTTTTCTTTTGAACTTAACTCTGGTGTGTGAGCACTCCCTTCACCGCTGGGGTAAAAGGAGGGGGTTTCAGCAACTGGGTCCTGGACTGCACCTAGTTGCTGGGGGCATTTCCCGACTGGTCTGTTGGGGGGTTGCCCACGTAAGCAATGTTGTTGACGGCCTGGGACCTGGGAGGTCGGGGCGTATTGCGGTTTTTCCCACAGTCCCAGGAGTAATGTCCGGCATTGGGTCGGCGGCACTTGAAACAGCCGTTGTTGTTCTCCAAGTATAGTCTTTCTTCATCGGTGAGGCGGGCAAGGCGCGGGCGGTTTTGTTGCTGTTGCTGGTTGTTGAACTGAGATGCCATAGCGTTGACAGCGATAGTGAGGGACTGGACCGAGGACATGAGTGCGCGGGTGGTGGGGTCGACACTGATGTTATCAATCTCCATCGCCATTGGGTCGAAGGCGGGGGCGGAGGTTGGGGCTGAGTTGGAGGTCGGGGTTTGTGAGCGGATGTTATTCATAGCCTTGGCGAACATACCCTTGGTGGCGCCTCTGGGTCCGAAAGCATAGATGGTGTCAAATCCTTCAGCCTTGGAGCACATGTCGAAAAAAGTGTTGTTGGGGTTAGATACCTGATCAGTCTGAAGTAATTGCCTCAGGTCGTCGGGGCAGCCTTGGAGAAAAACAACTCTGACGGTGGATTCAAGGAAGACGCGGCCGGTGGGATCCTCCGCAAGTAAAATGTTCATGTAGAGGCGGATGCGGGTAAGGTACTCGGCGAGGTTGGTGGTGAGCTTGGCATTGAGGAGGAGGCCGCGGACGTGTTCAAGGAAGCCGTCAGGCATATATGCCTTCTTGAACAAGGTTGTGAAGGTGAGGTACTCGCAGGTGTCGTCGATGTTAAGGGATTCCCACCAGAGGAGAGAGGTTTGGTTAAGGAGGTTGACGGCATGAATGGTGCGTTTTCTGTCAGGTACGTTCTTCATGGTGAAGTAGCGTTGCACCTCCTTTAGCCACGCAAGGCATTTGAAGCCATCGCGAGTGCCGTCATACTTGGCGGGTTTGGAGGTGGTGTCGAGTTCAATGATGGTGGGAAGGGATTGGTTGTCGTTGTTCATGATGGTGAGTTCCGATAAAAAATCTGTGATAAAATACGTGTCGATAGGGGGAAGACAGGGCGAGGGGATGGAAGAGGTGCTGGGTGAGGTGTCAGGGGAACTGGAGGGGTCTGGGGTTTGTACTGGGGGGTCTGGGGTCTGGTCAGTGGATTCGTGAACCTTTGCTACCATGCAACTTTAGGAGGAGTGGAAGTAAGAGATGTGGATGTATTATGGTAGTGTGTGTCTATTTATCTAAAGCTACTCTGATCGGAGGTTCAACTGTTGCATATTGCTAGCCAAACGCGAACGCGAACAAGAACAAAGGCAAGCACTGTTTTCCTTGTTTTTGCTTTTGTTTTTGTCATCCAAACAATAAGAGCGGGCGGTGATGGTTTGGGGGAGGGAACGAATGGAGGGCTAAGACTTTTCAACTCCAAAGGCCCAAAAGCGACGATCAATCCTCTTCAACGGCTGCATAGGGATAAGGACGTTCTAATAGCGCTACATGTCTTGAGGCTACAACAAGCAAGAGTTATCTTCATCCTTCAGGCTGGAAAGAAAAGAAGCAAGGAGAAATCAAGTGGACCTTGGCCAAGCCATGAACATGAGTTCTGCAAACAAGCAACTGCCGGCGCGTCTCTCCTTTTCGTATATCCACACATCACAATAACAGCAGCCGGTTAAGCGGATCGGCATTTTTATTATTATTACGATATGCGCACGCAAAAAGAAAAAACGAATAGAGGTGACAAGCGAATAATAAAAAGTATTCACCAGACAGGTGAACAACAAACGATAAAAGAGCAGTGCTCTCTCCATTTTTATTGCAAAAAATAGTGAGGGGTTGATGTTGTGAAGAGAAGACGTTTCATTCTATAACTTAGACCAAAACTTTTCTTCATGATAGATACTCCAGGCACCGTGAGCTTGAGCACAATGTACCTCCATGGATGGGTTGGTTCGGACGTCATCCGGCCAACAAAAGATTGCGCGCGTTTCATTTTTCTTACATGCTCAGAAAAGATAATAAAGCTACATTGGATACGTGTGGAGGAGGGTTCTCTCCATAACCAATAAAGACAAATATCTCTTTTTTTTTCTCTCAGCAGGTGTACTCCAACAAGCCAGCACCAGCACCAGTATCGCTGTAGCTCATCAGAAGGCCTTTTTTTTTTTTTTTTTTTTCGTACACAATTTTTATTCTCTAACAAACAGCATAGAGAAGCTATTAGAAGTAAAAGGGGACTACAGATCAAACTCTTCAGTACACCATCCACCAGTTGCAGTCCGATTCGGGACCTGGCTCTGCACAGCAATTGTCGCTGCTCTTCACAGCTTAAACGGAAGAAAATAAAACTAGATACGAATGAAGGGGATTTTTCCCATCCTCCCCATCATTGACAACCTCCTCCTTCCTAACAAACTCTCCAACAACCGCTCGTCAGCAGCGCGTGGGTCCTTGGTCGCCCCAGGGCACCTTCTTGACTCCAGTCACCTCGGGGGCCTTTGTACTTGGACAAAGACTATCTGCTTAAGGGGCAATATCACATGACCTTTACATATCATTGGTGAATGATGACCTTAGATATATGGATCTCCGAAAACCTAACATTCCATCAAGCAACAAGCAACACAAGCGTGGTTGGTTTAGTGGTATAATTACCGCCTGCCACGCGGTAGACCCGGGTTCGATTCCCGGACCACGCAGCTTCATTGCTACAGAACTATGACTTTAACTACTGCCTAAACTGTCCGATCCTACATCCGGACGATTCGCCCTTCACTGGGCTGAAAACGGTAGTCCCGAGTTCTTCTTTTGATTTTTTTTGCCCACAGAGGCATGAAGGAAGGAGAGAGGATAATAATAAGCAACTGTTGATGACCAAAATAATGTTTTCCTGGGTAATCTGACATGTGCTGTCAAATTATCTTTTTCAAGAAAGGATCAATCTATTTGACAACCCGGGTTGTTCGTTTTATTCAACAACCGAACACGTTTGCGTGCTAAGTCCATGTAAGCACTTTTTCATCTTTTTTTGATGATACCATGGAAGATGACACCAAACACTTGCAGTAGCGCTTGTTTTCGCCACTTCTTTATGGAGCACGACTCCCACGTTGTTCAAAGCGGTTGTTAAGATGCTTTTTATACGAAAATACCGTTTTTTTACGTGTGTGGTGGTGATGAAGACATAATTTTGGCTGGTGATGGTATTCGATGGTTGAAAGGGCTTTATTAATGATGTGGATGATAAAAAACGAAGACGCTGCAACAAAAAACATCGATGTATTGACTTTAAAGAAAAATAGGTTGTCCATGGACTTAGCATGCAAAACACGTTGGGTTGTTGAATAAAACGAACAACCCGGGTTGTCAAATAGATTAATCCTTCAAGAAAAGCTATTCTCCTCTAATGTGATTATCTGGATATTCATATGGCGTTCTTTTCAACGAGCAGCTCGACTGTAATAAAGTGGAATCTAAGCGTTGTTTAAGCACTGACTGTGTGTAATGAATATTTCTTACTATCATTAGTGTTAGGTTGTTTTTTTTTTTTGAAAAGGGTCAATTTGACGAAAGGGACACTTAGGAAACGCACCGATATGATGCCGCCAAGAACGCGAGTTCCATTGCGGTATATTGAATACAGGGTTAGCCGCTTCCAAGAGCGTGCTAAAAGAATGGACTCTGTCTTTTATATTCTTTCAGGTATTATCAAAACAGCGATTTACAAAATACTGGTGCCTGTAATACCAACAATGCAAGAAAAGAAAAACAATGAATGAAGTAAAGAGGTGTAAGAACTAATGATGTTAATTGTACAGAGGAGTCGCGTATTGTAATAGCAGCAAAGTAAGGGAGTGTGAATAAGGGAATGAGCAATGGAAGAGAATAAGAAAGAGGCAGGAAAGGTAAAAGTACCAGGGACACGTGGAAGAGACTGTTTATCATGGATGCTTCGCCAACACGCGCAGCGCATTTCAAATTTTGCGGTAGGAAGGATACTTTTGTCAGCGTCTCGTTTCAATTTGACATGAAATGCTTTGTTTCGCACTGTGCATGCTGTGATAATCGCTGTTCTGTAAAAGAGGGCACGTTTGAGGAGAGAGAAAAAAATGTAGATCGAAAGGGTGGAGCTACAGAAGTAGTCTAACGAAGATGGTGAGTAGGGACGAACCAGCGGTCAGGGTGCATGTGTACTCTTTGTCCATGAATAAAACAGATCCCTCTCTTTGTTTCGTTATTCTCCAGTTCATACCCGGTAAATATTTTCCAAGGGGCATGGTACAGGTGCATCGACTGGGATTGGTGCAGGTGCACTGGATAGGTGCATAAAAAAGGCTGATGCTGGTGCATAGGAAAGGAGTAGTACAGGTGCATGAGTAAATAGTAGTACGGGTGCATGGTCAAAGAGCGGTACAGCTTCATATACAAAGGAGCAGCAGACGACGATCTAAAAAGATGAAATGATCAAGGGCGAAGGGCTAGGTGGATCGGGCGAAGTGTAACGGGAAAGAATGATGATTTTATTACTTGTCCGCAGCTAGCTTCCATAACCTAGGCGAGGACAAGACTGGTGACTGCACTCATAGAGAGGAACCCACCTATCTATTACACCACTATTAATCATCATACGACAATCCTCCCAATCACTTATACGACAATCCCTCCCACCAGCCATGCGACAATCTTCATGCGCCACACGCCATTGATCGTAATATACCACTTGCCAACAACCCCCATATCAAAGGCAGCGTCGAAGTCAAAGGAGAAAGCCGATGCTCATATCCCCTATGTGCCAAAAGTTTACTTGAGAAGAAGCAGAGAGCAGAGAAGGGTGACGCCGACGCTGTGTTGGTGAAAGAAGAGAAGAACCATATTCGCCGAGCGCATTCGATGACGCCTGTAGTGATTTCTCTTTCAGATACAGGATGTATTCTCATCCTAAGAAGGAACCCGGCTCGTAACATGCGATTCCAGTGCCATTGTGGGAGTTTGATGCATTTTCGCGAATATATACGCAAGCACCGTCTGAAATGCTAGAAGTTGAAAGGCATTATAACCGTCAGCGAATATTTCTCAATTGTCGGTTCTGACAAGAAGCCGGATGATGTGCGAAATGAACCTCAAAGTGAGGAGGAGGAGAAGCAGGGTATCTCCGGCACCACTCACAATTCTGCTGTTTCTTGGGAAGCGTCAATGCACCTGCAGCCCTACCGTGCAGCTTGGACATGACAAGTTCAAATGCACCAACCCCATCTTTTCTGGAGCGCACTTCAATTTCAACAGATTCAAATGCTTGGGCAGCAACAGGTCATCTTTGATCAGAGACGCCAACAAGATGAACTCGCCTGGCTGTTGCGAAATCTTCAGCATATTGTAGGCAAAATGACGGATCGCCAGTCGACTCAACAACAACAACAGGCAGCATAACAGCAACAGACAGCACAACAGCAGCAGACAGCACAACAATTTGATGGACGTAAGTAATTAACTCTACCAAGCAGCGCTTTCATGCAAAGTCCTTCATGTACACTTATGTGCTTCCTTTCGAACGACCAGCCGCATATTGACAATACTTTAGAGAGACTATATCCCATGTTCAAGAAACAAAAATAGCGTCCAACACAAGCTCCCCCCACCGACACTAAGGAAGTGTCCTCAACCATGGAGCGATGCCGTTTATTAAATGCGATCAATCCTTCAAAATACATAGAGAAGTTATGATATTTGCAGATTGAACGATGGGTTACCAATTTTTTAGTCTTGCCATCACCTCTTAACAGCAAGACACTCAGTATATTACAACCCTGGGGTTGTCAATTGTGACTATGGGAGAAAACTCCCCATGCCCGTCGAGACGGGCCGTGTCGAGGAAAGAAAGGGCATGCACATGGTCACGACGGTCTTGTCAAAGCCCAATGGGGGGGGGGAAGCTCTTAACGTCGTTAACTGTGTGAGAACACAGCAGCTATTCTGACATGCTGTTAAAATATCTGGATAATCTGACTGTAATGTCAGAATATCTTCATCCCCCCCTTTTTTTTTTGCTGTGAAGGAGGTGTAGGGATGGTGGTGGCACCCATGGTGTCAAACGCCAACAAATTTTATTTTATGTTTGAACTCTTTGGATTAGGTGTAAAAGACATACAAACGATCGACATTTAATAGGTACAATCGTGGGTATTTTTCTTTCGTGAAAAGAGAAAGAAAGAAAAGATGAGAGAGAGAGAGAGAGAGGGGGGGTCTAGAGAGTGTATCGAAATGCAGGGTGCTTATCAGTAATATCGCGCATCTCGGCCTTGGTCAAGATCTTGAGCGGGTTGACTCCATAGCTGACCGAGTAGTTCCGGCGACTGTTCTCGCGTTTCAGCATGAACCGTTGTAAACACGAGAATAGCATGATCGCCACCATCATCCCGATGTTTACCAGATGTCCCTTCGCTACAACATTGAGAAGAAATAATAAAGGAAAGAAAAAAAAAACGTAGAGGCAAAAAGGGTTAAGTCGTGTTGGTTTTTAGCAGTCGAGGGGTCGCGTCACTTGGTCAAGGAATTTAAAAAAAAAAAAAATAGGGTGAGGGCATTACTGTAGTGAGGAGCATTGCGCGATCTGTAGAGCTGGGATCCAATCACACCAGCAACACTGGACGAAAGCAAGAACATGGCGACCGCAATCGCGCGTTTCGCGTAGCCTCCAACATTGGTCGTCAACCACGATGTCACAATCGGCGTCATCGGTGTTTGGCCCATACTAATGATAATAACCCCTGCATAATTGACTACACGAAAAAGAAAGAGGTATGTGCATCTTGTCAGACAAAAGCCGTTCGTTTTCAAGCGTCAAAATGCATACAAAAAAAAAATACCAATGCACTGTCGTACCATAGACGTTGAGAGTGAAGAGCATCATGCAGTACCCAACAGCTGTCACCATTGCGAGACCCATCATAATCACCCCCCGCTGCTGTGTCCGATCAGCTAGGATAGCCACAGCAAACGTCGAAACCGCGCCCATCAAATAAGAAGGGGAACTCAGCAGCTGTGCCAACATTCGTGCTTCACTCGTCGGCTCTCGCATGAACGGTTGGACGCCTGGTTGGAGGTACCCCGGGGACGAGTTGATGATGGAGATGGGTTCTTTGGAAATAACTCCTGGGAGAGTAGTGGATGGATCGAGTAAATTTCCGTCCTTCAGCGCTTTTGCCATCGCCATCCATGCCCTGCTCAGCACTCCATTCGATGAAATGACTACATGCAGAGGAGAGAAGAGAAATAAAAAAATCGAACGTCAATGACAACCCTCTAGTTAGTCTTTCCTATGACCGCGCTGTTATCTTCATCCGGGCGCTTTTTTGTTACCTGGAATGGTGACACAGAGGTTGAGGATCATGAAGATGTAGACCTTGGGATCTTTCAGAGCGGCAAGGACATTCTCCTTTGTGATCTGTCTCGACACCTTGATCTTGGTATCATTCCGAATCCTGTAGATCGCAATCGATGTCTCCCTCTGGTCCAACCACGGCGCCGACTCTGGTGACTTTGTCAGCAAGAACCTACAGCATTATCATTACACACATAAAAAAAAAAAGGAGTAAGCAAAGCAGGCATTTCCATCACCAGAAAAAAAAAATTACGACCAGGAAAATGACAAAAGAATTACCAGGCAGCGACGGCAAGCGCCATGGTGGGAAGACTCTCGATAATAAAGATCCACTGCCACCCATGGAGATTAAACCGCCCATCTAAATGCCCAATCCCACTCGAGATCAATCCACCGAGTGCTCCCGCCGCAGAGCTGAACGTCTGTAGGAGGGCCATCCGGAATGTCTGTTCAGACCGCTTGTAGAACATGGCAACGTACATCAATACACCCGGGATGAGGGCCGCTTCGGTGATACCCAGGACGAACCGTCCCACCATTAGAAGTGGAAAGATCTTGACCCATGCCATCAGGAACGTTATGCATCCCCTAGTAATGTGGAACAGAGGAGGTGAACGAGGGTAGGTTATAGAGATGGCAGAGTGTCTGCGTACTTGTGCCACTCGAAAAAATATATGCAATATGCTAGTGTCTCTCCTTCCTGACTTACCAGGTGAACATGGATGCTGGGAGCCAGACTTTAGGGGTGAGGTAAAGAAGAGCCATGATGGAGGGGATCTCTGCAATCCCATATCCGATATAGAACACTGCAATCGCCCAACTGAACTGCTCCTGTGTCGAATGAAGCGAGTTCTCGAACGCAAACATCCTCGCATTCGTTAAATTGATCCTGTCTATTCATTTTTTGACAAAGAAAAAAAAAAGTTCAATTGTCAGTTCAAACTCCATGTTTGACAAGAACAACGCGCCCAAAAAAAAACACGAGAAAGGACAAAAAGATAAACTCACTGAGGGTAGAGGCACCATAGAACATCCCCAAGATCGGAATAATCCTCCAATCAATCTTGTGCACAACCCGCTTCTCCTCCTCAGGCGTATACCCAAACAACCCGCCAGGGTTCGATGGATCCCGTCGAATAAAGTTATTTAGCCCATCTCCAAACACCGAAGCCGTCGGGGTAACTGGGATGCCCGGTCCGAGGGTACTCAAGAAATTCAGTTTGAGCGCATGGTCGATTCCATTGACAGACGCCCGACGACTGTGAGATGGACTGAGGCATAAGAAGGACGGGACGCGGGATTCGCGAAGGGATAGACGGGCAGTGTCGGGGGTTTGTGGCTCGAAGGACCTACGCCTCTTTTGGTGGAGGGAGGGCAGTGTCAAAGAGGGGTGTGTGGTTGAGATCCGAAGTGCTGTTTGGCCCATCTCTAGTGCCGAGGGTATATCTATGATATTTCGCAATTGGGAAAGCGGGAAAGGGAGGCGTGAGTTGGGGGTCTGTGCGGTGATTCCAGAACACGAATTAGAAAATATGAACGGTCAATTTCCACGCGCTTAATTCGCGTCGACAGGCAAAACCAACACACAGGGAAAACTTACTGAGATAGCGCCCATTGCCATCCTCATCCTTATCACATTGGTCATCTCTGCCATGGTCGCTCTGGCGATGGCGGCGGTGGTGGCGTCGTCTGTTCTCAGCGTCTTCTTCATCATCCTCCTTCGCATACTCATCGTCTCCATCATCGTCGCGAGAGCTCAAGTCGGGGGACCGCAACGTCGAGCTAGAGGATACACTTCCAGAAGTATAAGTTGGAGCCAACACCTGCAGGTGAATCGCGGTTAAAGAAGTCATCTTTTTCTCGTCGTTTCTGTTTTGCAGTTGCTTTGGTGTATCTCCTTTGAAATGGGGTTGATGTATCAGTTGTAATGGAGAAGAGATGGCGATGCGAGAGTTGAAGTGGACGAAGAAGTACAGGGTGGATGGAAGAGGAAAGAAGGCCAAGGGAGAAACGAGGAGTTCAGGGAAGGTTGAGGGTTGAAAGGGGGAAGTAAGGAAGGAGTAATACGATATGGGGGGTAGTTCCTTGTCAATTGGTGGAAGAAAGAAAAGAAAAAGGTCAACGCAGAGGTGATGGCGACCGTTTGTTGAACTCAACGAGTCGGGATGGAAGGGCGAGTAACAATGAGAATTACAACCAAGCTTGGTTACAACTGAACGAAGTCCATGGAAAAGACGTGAAGTTTAAAAAAAAGGGAGGGACGGGTGAATGGGAGAAGTTGAAGGTAGATAAAGTAAGCAAGGGTAGTGATTGTTTTTTTGGAGGTGGTAATTGGGGCATGCAGATTGGAGAAAGACAGCAGAAAAATGTCGAATGTTCTAAATTGAAATGAAGTTAGCGACGGATTGTCGAAGGAATGGGGGAAGAGGGAAGGGGGCCAGGAAGTCAAAAGTCCAGAAGGAGGGAAGGCAAGAGAGGAAGGAGAAAAGGAGGAGGAGGAGAAGGAGAAGGCGAGGAAAATAAGGAATAACATTGAACCCGGCTCAGGACAACCAAAGTAATCGAAAATGAAGCAACACAGGAAGAAGAAAGTGAGAGAAAAAAGAAGAAAGAAGAAATCGGTCGGAGCCCTGTGCTGAATTTTTTTTTTTGAAGAATGATCTGTCTACAGGCTTTGTCCAGTGCTGTCATTGTGCAACAATACAAAACGGCACGTCAAGAAAGAGAAGGTAGCAAAAAGCGAGACAGCGTTGTGTTCAGACGGGTAACAATAGTACGTTGCAAGGCAGCAGTAGCCGATTTCTTCTTTACCTCAACGGGGTATGATTGTCTAGAGGGGCCAAAGGGAAGGCGTCTTTTCAGTCAACGGCAGCCAGCTGGCGGCTTCCTGTGGGCGTACGAGAGCGGGTATGAGAGAGTGGTTGCTGGTGAGGATGGGAATACGCTAAAGTACATCGGCGACTGGACAGTTACCCAACGAACTGGATCATGTCCATCAAGCAAACATGCCTCTTCCATTTTTCCATATCGCCCCTTTTGTTATTCCTTATTTCCATAATCATTTACTGCCTTCACACACAAACACACATCTCTCCACTCGCAATAAACCATAGCATTTGTCCGTAGTTTCTTTGTTTCTTCTTTTATTTGTCATCTTTCTTATCGTTCAAGACTGCATGCTCCTCTGGAGGTAATCTCGAACTTCGTCTTTACTTGTTGTTGCCAGATCCGGGAAATACAGTCCAAACAGCTTGGCACGTGGGAGGGTATCCGGCAAGTGACGGTGATGATGGTGGTCATGACGACTCTTGGTTCTTGGTTCCCCTACCACTTCATCCACTGCAAGTTCCTGAGCATGTGCCGTTGTCGAGGTTGCTGCTGATGTCTGTTGAGTTGCCACAGTGGCCAGAGGTCGGCATGTGCTCCCAAGGATAAAGTACCCCGCCGTCAACATACCCACCGCAAGGCCAATCCCCGTGGCGACCTCCTGAGTCGCCAAAAACTCCATGATCCCTTCGGTGGGCTGCAAGGAGTCAATCATGTGGGTCGATGTTGATTCCCCACTGTTCCTCTCCACACCATCCTCCAACGGGCGAGATATCGGGAGAGCCATGATCGCCATCATTGTAAATTTGCCGACAGTAGCCCCTGTGAGTCCTCCGAGCCCCAGCTTTATCCAGAACGCCATTCGCGCCTTCTTCGACAATGCCTCCGATGCATGCTCAATCACTTCTTGTACGCTCGCATCAATCGAAGACCTCCTCGCTTGATCCTGATCCTGATCCTGCCTCGCAACAGTATATTGGTGCCGCTGAGCAACGGCCGCTGCTCGGAGAACATGCCGATATGTTGTCAAATCCGGCTTGACGTCTCCCTGCGGACTATCAAGCATCTCCTGGAGGACCGCCTCTGCTTCGTTAAAGTGGCCCGTAATGGCGCATATATTCAGGAATGCATTAGTGACCTGGAGAGAGGAGGTCCGCTGCCGGCTCGGAAGGTCCTGAATGATCCCAGATTCTGAGTGAGGACGGGTCGACAAGTCGTTGTGGATCGAGTGTGCAATCTTGAACACTTGGTCAGAGGAAAACATGGACGACTGAAGGATTGTCTCCAAGAGATTTGGCGGTGCTAATGTTGTAGATGCTTTGTTGGTTTCTGGTTTCCTTTTGTCCTTGGGTAACCGTGTGTGCTGTTGATGTTGCTGGTGCTGTTTCCGTGGGTGATGTGTCGTCTTGGAAGGCGATGGTGACATTGCTGCTCGACACAAGTTGGCGCAAGCGGTCAGCATGGCTACCAAGGCTTGATCTGTCGGTACTGGGTGGCTCTTGAGATACGACGCTACGCTCTTTTCGAGTTGGACAGGATTCTTGCACTGCTCAAAATCCAGAAAGTCGGGGTCGGAATACGGATACGGGTACGAGTCTCCAGGGACATTAGTATCGCTACTGCTGCTCCCGTTGTTGTTGCTGACGTGTGTATTAGAGGTAGCGGTGGTTGTCGCAAAAGCGCTCTTTCTCTGTTCGTGGAAAGGAAGATGATGATCCCTTGACCGTCGTCGCATTGGAGTATTGGCGTTGACTTGGTAAGCAATTGCTTGACACGACGGCAACGGCGACGACGACAGGGATCGTTCCGAAGAAGGTTTGGTGCGGGATAGTATCCGCACCCTTGGTCGTGAGGGAGTGTTGTTGATTAGGAAAGACAGTTGGCGACATTGACATGGATGAGGATGACCATGACCTTGTCCTGTGAGTAAGAAGAGACTCTGGAGGTGATGCCTGGGTGACCTTGTTGCTGAGTAGAGTGAGCGAGTTCCTGACATTGTAGGTTCCTGGCCTCTCTGGAGTTTGATGGATCAGTTCGTTGGTCGATGGAACAAAAGAAGCGAAACCCACAGGGTTCCGCACGCGGGTTTTCAAACTTTCTCATAGGAAGAAGCCACACACATCTGAAAAATTAAGCAACCCGCATTCGAGCAAATGCATGCGGGTCGTCGTGTTTATTTACGTACTCGTGTTACAAGCTATGCAGCCTGCTTCACCTCATCCTCTTCCTGTTGTTGCCTATGCTTTCCGTGTCATCCCCTGGAGGTTGTCGCTTCAATTTCGGGTTATCCTCATGTCTGTACAAAATGAAAGGTGAAGAGAGTGTTTGTGGATCAGTCTCTTATCTCTGTCAATTTGATATCCATGTCGTAACTCTCAGCAACGTTACTATGCCATTGGCTGGACTCTCGCTTACCTGGTGATTTGAATGTTACGGATTTCGGGGTGTGTGGGAAGAAGGGAAGCGTGTTTGGGGTGTGGTAATTCGAAGAAATAAGGATGGGCAAGTGCTTGTTTGACTGAAAGGCGCTTCTTGGGGTCGTAGGTCAACAGTCCACTGAGCAGAGATCGAGCAGCATCGGTGATGTGAGGGAATTTGTTCTTCAAGTTGTTGAACCTATCGGGGCAAACGTTCGAAATGTGTGTGGTCAGCAAAAGCTACGAACTCTCAAGTGTCTAGTAGGAACGGCTCCCTCGGCAAGAATAGTTGTCAGTGTTACCTTTGCTCAGGCAGTTTGATAGTGGACATGGGCAGCTTATTGAATCCTTGCCAGATTTTCTCATGGGGCGTTCCAAGGAGGTCAATTATCAAGTCCACTTGCTGCTTCTCAACCTTCCCTGGCAACAAGGGCGCGTGCTTCAAGAGTTCTCCAAAAATGCATCCTGCCGACCACATGTCGACCGCCGTTGTGTAGTTTAGATCTCCAAAAAGTAGCTCTGGTGCTCTGTACCACAGAGTGACCACCTTGGGCGTCATCGGCCGCGATGGCAAGCCAAACGAACGAGCAAGAC
This sequence comes from Linnemannia hyalina, assembly GCA_019671135.1. Taxonomy (NCBI): domain Eukaryota; kingdom Fungi; phylum Mortierellomycota; class Mortierellomycetes; order Mortierellales; family Mortierellaceae; genus Linnemannia; species Linnemannia hyalina. The sequence goes on from JAHRHY010000001.1 coordinate 3,528,626, forward strand.
CAAAGTCCGCTAAAAAATGACAATTATGTTCAAAGCGTCAGCGCCCGAGTGAAAGAGGTGTCCCATGTAACGATCTTTCACATGCAGAAAGAATCCTTACCAATTTTAAGGATGCCCTGAGAATTAAGAAGCAAGTTGGAAAGCTTCAGGTCGCGGTGGATAACAAAATGGTCGTGGCAGTACTCAATGCCCTTCAACAGCTGGAGCATCAGGCATTTTACTACATATTGGAAGACATGGGGTGTGGGTTAGATACTAGCCATGGAAGCAGTGAACGCAAACAAAATCCTGTTGATCTCAACTGCCAGACATAATTGCTACCTTCAGCTGGCGTGTACGGCTTCTTGACATTATCCATTAGAGCCGCCATGTCCTAAAACCGCAAAAAAAAGGCGTTGTAATCTGATTAGCAACTTGTCCCACGGTGCGGACATCGTTCAGTATGAGAAGTAAAATAATAACAAATAGTGTGCCTCCATACCTGCTCGCAGTATTCCATGACGAGGAAGATTTGATCCAGATCGTTTCCAACAGCAACCTCCTTGACCAAAACGACGTTGTCATGTCGGAGAGTCTTTAGCAGTTTGATTTCCCGAAGAGACGATATTGGCAGTCCGTCATTCTCCCGCTCCATCCGGATACGTTTAAGCGCCACAATTTCATTCGTCCTCTTGTCCTTTGCACGACTAGAGTGAAGAAGAGTAGAGCCAGGGCAGTGTTAGGAGGCTGTGGTCGACAATGTAGCCATTAGTGTTGAAGATACCATGGCTGAAACCGGGGGACACGAGAAATATGGCAGGGACGGTGACTTACTAGACAACTCCATAGGTGCCTTCGCCCACTTTGTTCAACTTTTCAAAGTCGTCCACCACTCGTGAGGTTCCGAAGAAGGACTTTTGTGGCGTCAGATGGCCCATCCGTCCTGTGATTGACAAGAGGCTGTTGGGATCTGGTTTGGACATAGTACCGGCGACGGGTGCTGTTGCTGGGTCAGCAGGTGGGTGTTGCTTGTCTTTTGGTTGAGCCTGTTTGTCTCTGTTATCTCGACCCTTGTTGGATTGGTCCTTGCCGTGATTATTCTTGTTTGACTGTTGTTGTCGGGAGGGGCCCTGGGTGGATGGGTGGTGCTCATCCTTGGCCCTGCCTCTTTCCCGGTCCTTCTCTCTCTGATCCTGAAGTCGTGCGCGGTCATCCTTCTCTCTGGCTCCATCACGGCCCCCTCTGTCTCCGCCTCCTCTCCCTGAACGTTCAGCTTCCTCCTTTTCCGTGCGCTGCCTCTTTGCATCAGCATCAGATCTCTCCTTGTGATCTTTGTTCCCACTACTTGAGGCATGTTGTCGTTGTCGGCCGTTATGTTGTTGACTTGTGCTCCCACGATCATTGTGGTTAGAGGATGATAATGAGGATGATGCAGCTGCAGCTGCTCCTGTTCCTGTGGCTGCTGATGAATGACTCCGGGAGGGCTTGCTATCATTCGCTGAGGATGTGTGTGTGGATTCCTTGGGACGATCGCCCCTTCCTTCTTCCCGGGTCGATCCTCGCCGTTCTCTAGTCTCTGACGACTCGTTGTGCGTATCTTTTGTGGTAGAGGTTGTGTTGCGATGAGAGGAGGTATGAGAGCCGTCGGCACTGATACCGTGGGGACTTTTATGTCCATTTGCCACTGAATTCCTGCGGTCTTCCATGTCTACCGCCCCACTGCCCTCAGATTTGGAGTTCATATGAGCGCCAGAGACCGGTTGGTCCTTTGTTGAACTACTGCTAGCCCTGTTCAAGGTCGGTTGGGCGCTTTTGGAGGATGTATTGGTGGTAGCGACGGCGTCTGGTATCATGTTTGTATCTGCGATGGTTGCAGTCGGGGTCACTGTTGTCGCAGGCGTGGTAGTGGTTGTAGTGGTGATGGTGGAGGAAGTTGTCATCGAAAGCCTTCTTTGGTTGACTGGAGGCTGAAATCTGACGATTCTGGTCCTTTGTGCTGTTGACTGTTGGTGAGTGGTTCCGATTGATTCAGACGAGCCAACTTTCTTTTCTTGAAAGAGTGAGAAAGAGAGAGAGAGAATAAAAGTAGTACAAGTGGAGAGTTATTAGCATCGGTGCCAAGGTTGCGTTTACACGCGGAGTTCTGCTTGACTGACTGACTGTGCAAGGGGGTGTGAGAGTGATGGGTGGTTTTGAGTATAAGATCAGCGATCGGATTCTTTTCTTCATTCTTACTCTTGGGTTGTTATTGTTGAGTAGGCTGAACAGAGGGCAGAGATGTGCCTTTTTTCGTTATCGCGTTGGATCTCCTTGGTCGGTTAGTTGTTGCTGTTGTTATTGTTGTTGTTGTTGTCGGTGGTAGGGGTCGTGTGGTGGCAGGTTGTCAAAGGGTGGCGGCGGTCTATGGTGGTTGACAGGACACACAAAAGAGAAGAGAAAAAGGAGAGAAAGTCGTCGTAGGCTTTTGACCCTTTTGAATTGCACACTGCACGCACAATTGGATTGGAATTTCTGAGTGCTCTCATTGGTCAGGGGTGCGCCAGACAACAAAGAGAGTTGTCACTCATTCGCAATCCCTACTGTTTTCTCTCTCTCTCTTCCTCTCTTCCTCTCTCTCTCTCTCTCTCTTTCTCGCCCTCAGTTATCTGTAGACCTTGTTTGTTCAGCTATTTACTTGGGCATCATAGGCATACATACATCCAATCTGCTTCATTAAAATGCTCTTTTACAACAGCACTGAACACTCCTTTTTTTAAGTTATCAGTCCTGGTGATCAAAAAATACGGACGACAGTAGGGCATAAATAGTGATGATTGGTATTGGTACCCTGCTGTTGTTGCCTACGAATAAAGCCATTTGGACAATCTTGCACCCATATTGTACCATGACGTTATATATATATATATATACACATGTAGTCTCCAGTCTCTTCCATGTTGCAGCTCTCCTATGCATCTCCATCGTGTCTTGCCTATGCGTGTCTTTCAACTTCTAGGGATATTAGTGTCAGCATGTTTGATTTGTGGCTTGTGTTTATCATTTTCTTTCCTCTTTTTCTTTTTTTTTTCTTTTGACAACTAGAGTTTGTGCTTGGCCCTTTTTTTATTTTTCAGTCGACACTCCCCTCTCTCCCTCCCATTCACACACTCCATCCCATCAAAAAGGCAGCATGGCAAAGTCAGCCCTCTACCGCCTCAAGTCCTCCCTCAAAGAGGCCGGGGCCATCGGCCCAAACTCTAGGGCATCCCTCTCCAAAAAGGACCGGAAAAAGGGCCGCCCCACCGCCGCCTCTGCAAAGAATGATCTCAACAAAAAGCTCGCCCACATCAAGGAGGCCATGAACCCATTCGAGATGAAGGTCACCAAGCAGAAATACGATATCCTCGGACGCAAGACCAAGGGCGTTGATGGCAAGCCTACGCTTTCTAAGCAAGTCGGCGAAGAAAACGTAACGTCTTTTTTTTTTCTTTTTCTTTTTCAACGCATTTTTTTCCCCTTCTTTCTGCACTTTTGTCCCCGACTTTCACTATCAACCATTTATTCTCGGTCCCTATTCAATCGAGTGCCCCCTTCTCCTTGACAAACCCTGGATGTTCAACATTCATATGGAACAAGCACTTCCATACTTCAACTGTCATCGTTTTCAGACTTCTTTACTCTTGTCCCTTTTGTCCTGTTCTCACCTGCTTTGCTCAATTGAACCCCATCTACCTTGCTCAGGACCTGGATATTCAGACGGAAGAAGTAAACTCTCAATTGACAACCTCTATTCTTATACTTTTCAACTATCCTTATAGCGTCGCAAGACGTTGCTTCAGGAACTGCAAAAGAAGAACAAGGCCGGAGGCCTTATCGATAAGCGTTTCGGAGAGGACAACCCCAACATGACACCCGAGGACAAGATGCTGGAGCGTTTCACCCGGGAAAAGCAGAGCCGCGCCAAGGGCGGAGCCATGTTCAACCTGGAGGAGGAGTCCGACCTGACCCATTATGGTCAATCGCTGGCTGGATTGGACGACTTTGACGAGGATGGTCTCGGATACAGCGATGATGATGACGAGAACCGCGGTGCAATCGGAGGCGATATTGTCAGCCATAGCCATTTCGGAGGATTCGACGAGGCAGGACCCGAGGAGACACATGAGGATGGCCGCCCCAAGACTAAGGCCGAGGTGATGAGAGAGGTCATGGCCAAGTCAAAGTTCCACAAGCACGAACGTCAGAAGGAGAAAGAGGAAATTGACGACATTACAAAGGAGCTGGATGACGAGCTCGACAGTATTCGTGGACTCCTTGGATTCGCAGATCAGGCCGCAGAGGAGCGTCGGCCCAAGCGTGCCCCTCTTCCTTCCCAGAAGAGTGCTGCCAACCGTGCCATTGACCGTATTGCCGATGAGGAGAAGGAGAGGCAGAAGCAGGATCGTGATAGCGGTATCCTGGACAAGGACTTTGACGACAGCTACGACAAGCATATTCGCGAGCTCGCCTTTGACAGACGTGCGAAGCCCCAGGATCGTTTGAAGACCGAGGAGGAGATCGCTCAGGAGGAGGTCGAGAAGCTCGAGAAGGCTGAGAAAGCTCGTAAGCGTCGTATGGATGGTCTCTCGGACGAGGTTGATCCCAAGGAACAGGGAGGATTCAAGAAGAGGAGAAAGGCCACACCTGCTGCCGATGATCTCGATGACGACTTTGCTCCTGAGGATGACCTGTTTGGTCTTGGAACCGGCATGGATGTTGGCGAGGAGGAGTTCAAGGGTGTCAAGCCCGGCAGAATGCCCAGCAAGAAGCGCAGGACAATCAAGGTCGATGTCGATTCTGAATCCGAGGAGGCCGAGGAGGGCGATGAGGAGGAGGAGGGTGATGAGGAAGAAGGCAGCGAAGGTGAAGAGGACGAGGACGAGGATGAAGAAGATGACGATGAGGAGGGCGATTCCGAGGACGACTTTTCTGACTTGGATATGTCGATGGAGAGGCCCACCAAGAAGTCGAGCACAGCAGAGGAGGAGGATGACGAGGACGACATGAATGACATGAGCGCAGCAAAGTCCAAAAAGTCGACCAAGTCTGAGAAGAAGGCCAAGGCCACCGCCGATGCCGCGGCCGCAGCTTCCGAGCTGCCCTTCACTTTCCCTTGCCCAACCTCGCTCGGCCACTTTATGACGATCATCGACGGCATCGATATGAAGGACGTCCCCACGGTTGTCCACCGTATCCGCGCCCTCTACCACCCCAAGCTCTCGCCCCAGAACAAGGAAAAGATGCAGGTCTTTTACCCCGTCTTGCTCGACTACATCTTCCAGATCTCTGTCTCCGAGACCAAATTCCCCACCGGTGCTCTCAACACCCTCGTCCGCCACATCTACGCCATGACCTCCCAGCTGGGCGACCATGCAACCTCGTGCAACCTTGGCTTTTTGGAAGCCTTTGAGAGCGAACTTCAAATGGATCTTGCATCTGGTGCTCGGTCAGGATTTCCCAAGGGCGACAAGTTGTGCTTCCTCCGGGTTCTCGGCCAGATTTACTCGACATCGGATTTCCAGCATCAGGTCATCACCCCTGCCCAGTTCTTGATGAGCCAGTACCTCGGACAGTGCCAGGTCGGATCGGTCAAGGATATTGCCTCGGGACTGATGCTCTGCAACCTGTTTTTGGACTACCAGACTCTTTCGAAGCGTGTTGTACCTGAGGCCATCAACTTTTTGAGCTCATCCTTGGTCTACCTGGCCCCCAAGGGTACCTTCAGCGAGGATGTGGATGAGCTCCCCGGTTCGTTCCCTATTCAGGATGTCAACATTGCTGCTATTCAGATGACCACCAAGGGTTTGAAATCCGTAGAAGTCGAGCGTCTTTCGATCAACATGTTCAAGCTCAAGGACACTGCCCTCGAGAAGAACACCTACAGGTAAGTCCTTCGTCCTCCTGACGGGGCATATGAATTTTTTATTCTTTTGCTTGACGTGTTGCGCGGTTTTTGCTAACAAGGATATATATATATATTTTTAATATGAATATCGTCCAATTTTTAGGGTAGCGGCAATGTCAGCAGCAGCAGATATCCTCCACAAGTACGCCATCCTTTACGCATCCACAACAGCATTCTCAGAAATTTTCCAAGGCCCCCTTGGACTCCTCGAGAGGCTCTCAACTGTCCCCGAATTCTCCCCCAGCCTCAAGTCCCAACTCGTCAAGACCCAAGACCGGATCCAAAAACTCCAAGGATTCTCCACAGACAGTCGTACACCCTTGCAACTGCAAGCCCACAAACCCGTGCCCATCGCGTCCTATGTGCCCAAGTTCGAGGAGGGTTACTCGTTGGACAAGCATTACGACCCGGATGTGGAGCGTTCTCAGGCTCACAAGCTAGAGGTCCAGTACAAGAAGGAGAAGAAGGGCGCCATTCGCGAGTTGAGAAAGGATGCACAGTTTGTTGCACGCGAGAAGCTGCGTGTCCAGCGCGAGAAGGATACAGAGTACAATGCAAAGATCAAGGGTATCATGTCGGGACTCGAGGCCGATCAGGGCGAGAAGAATGCAGAGACCAGGATGAAGCAGGCCAAGAAGAACAAGGGCAAGCGGAACTAAGTCCTTTTTTTTTTTTTTCTTCTTTCTTTTCGTCTGTTCGTATTTGTTTTCTATCTTTTTTTTTGCATTTTTCATTTTTCTCTTTCTTTCTCTACCATTACCATCTCACACTTGTTCACTAGACCACCCACAAATAAACACCCCCAATGCATATTATCATCATCATCATCATCATCATCATCCTCGTTGTCATGGTCGGAATAGTCCCTTGGCTTGTAGAGTTTTTTAAGTTTTGATTTATTCGGCAATGATGCGCCGTATGTACAATGAGCAACAGGGAGAGAAATGGAGCAGAGGAAGACTGGATTTCTTTACAAGTACAAAGTAGAGCCCCAAAGGGCAGGAAGGATTAAGGGAAGTATGGTACAAGGGATGCAAAAGAATCTCCCCAAAAGGTAAATTCGCTATTGGAGAGGAGGGAGAGAGAGAGAGAGAGAAAAAGAGAAAAATGAAGCAAAAGACAGATATGAAAAGTAAAAAAAGGAAAAAAGAGAGAGATTTAAAGCAAGAGGGAATCATCGCCTTCGCCAACAACAGTAAGCACCTTGACTGCCGTTGCAGCAATGAGCTGCCAGACCTCGCCCCGGAGCATGATGAGAGCCATGATCCAGTACAAAAGCGTCTTCACATCCGTCCGGCGCATCTTGTCCGCACAAGCCTTGACAGCCTTGGCCGCCTTCTGGCGCATCCCCTGCTGCTTGGCCGCGATCTTCATAAAGATCGAGTTGGGGCGAAGGATCAGACGGTAGAAGACTCCTCCTCGACCGTTGTTGTTGTTGCCGTTGCCGAGGATGTTCTTGGTGGGGTCGATATGGGTGTTGCGTGCGATGGTGGTGCGATCCTTGCGCGAGAGTGGGTACTGAACCGGCAAGTCTGACTGGATTGAGGGTGTGATCATGAATGAAGGGATGTGGGCGGTCGATTTAGAGTGCTTCAACAATGGTGCTTTCATAGGAGTTGACTTGCCGTAATGATGGTGATCATGGTTGTTGGTAGGAGTGTTGTTGTTGTTGTTCAAGTCGATGAAGGGGATAGAGTTGGAGCGGGTTCTGAGGAGGGCAGGGCGCAAACTCAAGTTGCCACTGTTGCTGTGGTTTGTTGAGTGGGCGTGGCCGCCATGAGGAGGGGCCATGGGCATCATGGGTGTCATTGACAAGAAGTTGAGGCCGTCGTGGGGACGCAATTTAGGGCTGTGCATGGGTGTTGACGAGCTGGCGTCGTAATAGATCGAGTCGCAAGAGTTGACACGGCTGAGGGACATGGTGGGCGTTCCTGGCTGCAGGCTTGACATGGGGTAGCCAAAGTAGTGGAAGGCCTCGCATTGCTCCGAGTCGTTCTCGTGCGCATCCAGTCCGCCAAAATCTAAAAGTAGAGAGAAGTATGCAAATGAAGAGAGACGATGGTCAGATATTGGCCAGTAATGAGGTCATGTAATAGGACATTGTCGTTGCTGTATCCTGTGACGCTGTGAATAGGCCATTCGGCTGCTTTGCATTCATGTGTTTGAGTTTAGGCCAATGGGTCGACAACATGATCAATACATCTCTCGTCTTGTCGTGTTTTTTTGTACAAATAACGAGGAACGTACCAGTGGAGAGATCTTCGCGATCAAAGTGCTCCCAAAGCTCATCGGTCGATGAAGGGAACGAAACACGCGCACGGGCTGACTCTGGAAGGGCACGCTTCAGCATCTGCCAGATGCCGCCAAAGACCCAGCTGTAGTTCAGGACGTATACTAAAATGGCCATGGTCACATGGTCACAAGAGCAAAGCAGAAAGAATGAGATCAGATCAGTTCCAGTTCATCTATTGTGCGACCCTGCACGTCGTCATACATTGTTGATTCACGGCTAGTAATAGAGTAGAGTCAAAGGGTGTAAACAAAAGCCCCACAATCCTCTCTCTCATTCATGGGTGAATTCAACCCGGTGGGTCGACCGAAAAATAAACAACGTAAAAAAAGGGGGGGGGGGGGTGGTCGTTGGAAGACTTTTTCTTTTTTTTTTCGTTCGTTCAGTCGTTGTTCTTTTTGTGGCCGGCTAGCCACATCGATTAATACACACCACCATGCGTGTTGCGTTGAAATCCGAGAGAGTGTGGGGTGATGTATATGCATGCCGGTTATTTTTGCATGCATAAATGTCCGTCTGTCTTTACATCCCTTGCTTCTCCAATTGCTTTTAAAAAAAGTAAGGTCGGCTCGATATTCCAGAATGACGATGATGAATGAATACGAAAAAAAGGAAAAAAGTTTCGTTTCATACCTTGGGCAAGACAGCTAGGGTAGCGATGCTTGAGAAGGTCGATGGTGTACGTGATCAATTGGTGGTCGAGGTCAGAGACAGATGCTCCCTGGAGATCGAGGATGAGTGACGCCTGGAGCGAGTGCTCCTCAAGTGGTTGGCGACGGGAAGATTCCCAGAGCAGCTTGCGGGTGCACTCCAACACAAAAATGATGTATCGTTTGTAATCCAAGAATCGATCCTCCTCTTCTTCACCATCATCCTCTTGTTGAGATTGTTGTGGAGCAGAAATGTATTGACCCAGGCGGATGACGATGAGCGGGTGTCCGTATCGGTCCTGTCCTCGGAGGTGGACGAGGTTGTTGGTCCAGAGCGGGTTCTTTTGGAGGTCTCGTGGGGTGATGCGATCACAGCCCATAGCTAACCTCCAGGCGACGTTGGCCTCGACGATGTTATAGGCCTCAGGGAGGACGTAGTTTGCCTTTTTGAGGAAGCGGAAGAGGGTGATACGGTCGTTGAGGTAAGAGGTGGCGACGTCGTGGTGTTGGTGTGAAGGAGGGTATTGCTGTTGGACGAGGTGTTGGAGTTCGGTGACCTGTTGGATGTGGTCCTGGTACAGTTCCAAAAGTCCGTTTGTGGATCTCTCAGCAGCGTTCATAATGAGAAGTGAGAAAGTATGTAGATGGAATGAGCGAAAGGGAGAGAGAGAGAGTGAGAAAGGAGAGAAGGAGGGGAAAAAAAGAGAGGAGGCGTGTTGTGGAGATGGATGAGAGTGGAGAGGGGAGGTGGAGTGGAGTGAGTCGGGGTTAGAGTGAGAAGGAAGAAGAGTTAAGGGTTGGGTAAGAGAGAAGAGAGAAAAGAAGAGAGAAAAGAAGAGAGAAGAGAGAAGAGAAGGAGCCGAGAGGGGAAGAGGAAGAAGGGTACAAAGAAAAAACAAAATACACAGAGGGGGAATTGAGAGGAGGAGAAGGGAAGGGGAGAAAGAAGGAAGGAAGGAGGGGGCAATGGTCTCTGGCTGTTTGTTTGTTTGTTGTTTGAAGAGAGAGAGAGAGAGAGAGAGAGAGGAGAGAGAGAGGGAGAGAGGCACAACAAGAACACGGATATAAAATGTATTGTACTCCCTGGCTCTGGCTGGTGGAGGAGGTGGACCGATCAATTTCACATGTGAAGGCTAAACAAATAGCACATACTCTACCCCCCCTACGCACTTCATACCCACGCTACTCTCCAAAAGAAAAACTTTCTTTGCTGCTCGCTCCACTCTCCATTTCCCCTTTTTTTTTAATGATTCCTTCGCCCGACTTCTTACTCTTGCACGTTCAATTCCCCTTGCGCGTGGGATTCTTCATTCTTTCTTAGTTCCGTAGGCAATTTCACTTTTAATAATGTCATTGAATATATGAAGAGACTGTGCTGCGAATGCCATCGTCTGCTTTAGCCATTCAGCCGCATCGCATACCAGTGACAGAAAGAGAGAGAGAGAGAGAGAGAGTGAGAGAGAGTGAGAGAGGCAGGTTGCAGTGACAAGACGAGGACCCGGACCTGAATACAAAGACAAAGAGCAATGACAAACACAGATGCCCGCTACTTCTTTTTGTGGCCAAACAGGTGTTCAGGACCACGTTCCTTGGAACTTGTGCATGCATCTTTTTTTTTCTTTTCTTGACACTTGAGAGCAACGCCTTTGTGCAATAGTCATGTGACTTTCAACAAAGCCACATATATCATCAAGAGAAGGGTATGCACTGTTTGTCTCATTTCTGAGACAGCAGAACAGACCGTTTTTGACCCTTCTGCCGGTACGGAACACAAGCAGAAGGGGAACAGAGACCTGCAGGGCTGCAAGGTTCAAGAAACTTGTTCAGGAACAGGTTCCACGGCGTCCACTTGATCAATCGATCAACCCTTCCCCGCAATTGAATTTTTAATTTGTGATCATCACTGACTGCAAACACTGCTGTGCCTATGTAACGTCAGGAAGGGCTTTTCGTAGAAAGGGCTAAGGGCTAATTCTCATAGATCACAGGCCATAGTATATCACTTCCACGTTTCTTTGTTTCTTGCACTGTACGTGGAATTGCTCATAATTCGTACGGGTGTTCCTTTCCTCCGCTCGCTTCATCATCGTCCTCCGTCCTTACTTCCGGAGACTGATAGGATGGGCGATTGAAAAATTCGTTGTCCCCAACTCCAACTCCGCTCTTCTCCCAATCCATTCAGCAGCATCCGCTATTTCTTTTTTTCTGCTTCCATTGCCTTTCAGCCTTTTGTCTCCTATTCAACTCCGATCTCACCCCCACCATCTCTCCTCTCTCTTTTCTCGCCTTATAAGCTGCTCTCTTGCCCTTTTTTTTTTTCTTCTTTCTTTTCTTCTTCTTCATCCCACCCCTCCCCTCTCTCCCCTCCCCAACACTCAACATGTCCACTGCTGCTGCTACTGCTGCCAAGAAGGCACCCACTCTCTTCCAGACCTGGTTCCGTGTCGAGGTCATCCCCATCTACGCCGTTCTCGGTGTTGCTTGCGGTGGTGCCGGTAAGTCACTTTCCCCTCCTCTCCTTCTCTTCTTTCTCTCTCCTTCTTACTCTTATCAGCCTCTCAAACATAGCAGGATCGGAAGCTTTTTGTACATTCAGGAACAACAATGACAACAACAACAACAACAACAACAACAACAACAACAACAACAACAACAACAGAAAGAGAAACAAAGGCGAGGGGTATCAGATCAAAAGAAATGCGACGAGCAAGTCTGTGCCCTTTCCTACCAACAACTGCAGTGCACTGTCATACCCTTCGACACACAGACTGCAAAAAAAAGAGGCCAAGCAACCTACCCTCGTTCCTGAATTTTCCATTCCTTCATGATAATCGAATGGACAAGCTCAACAAACAAACAAAAAATGACGGCAAGGGGTGAATTCGGATGGACGAAAATATTTTCTTGCAGCGGTCTATTTTCGGGTTAGCTTTCCTCTACCCAACAGCACCTTTCCGACCACCCTTCCCTTCATTGTAACCAACAGAACATGCATTCCTAACCCCCTTTTTCTCCCTTTCTCTCTGTCTTTATATCTATCCATAGGTTGGTACGTTTCTCGTCTTGCCCGTGGTCCCGATGTCACCTGGGACCGCAAGAACAACCCCCACCCTTGGTTGAACGTTGACCAGGAGACCCAGCTCAAGTTGATGACCGTCAAGGATGGCCAGAACTTCACCAAGACCTACTCCCGCGACCGCCTGTAAATTCTTGGTTCTCTGAACCGAGTTTGGCACAGCTGACGCCATTCAAGTAGACGGACGAAGACGACGACGATATAAACCAAAAAACCAAGTAATCGAGATTCAGGCATACACCCTGCACCGCAAGAAGCCGAGGAGGAGTGAAAGGAATCCGCTGCCCAAGAAACCGTTCTGAAGGAGGAGGTATTAAGGAAAGAGCTTTCTGAAGAAGAGTCAACACACACAAGGAGGAGGTTCTGGGATCAACAACATCATTGCGACCTTGATCAAGCCGAAGTGACGAACAGGATGGCTGCCTCGCTCTTCTTCTACTCCTTATCCTTTTCTTCCTTTCTTTTTCTACAGACCTTTTTTTTGTTGTTCGCGGACATCATTCACCCTTTCTCAGTTTTTTTTTCTTTGCTGCCTCAACTCTCACCCAAAAACAAGCAACCCCATCATTTCATTACGAATTTAGACAAAAGCCAGTTGTATTTCTATTGCCGGTCCATTATTAAAAACGCTACCCTGCAGGAAGCAAAAACCAAAAAAAACAACCCCCCCTCAACTCCTTTACTCATGTTAGTTGTTGATGCTGCATTGTCTCATGTCAATCAAATCCACATCGGAACCAAAAAAAAGCAATATGTATGTGTGTGTGTGATAGAGAGAAGCACAGGGCTCAATGGATCGAGTCGCTGCAGTTCTTGCAACCTCAATGACGATTATGAGAGAGAGAAACAACAGGGTCCTGCAAGCGCGGGGGGATATGTCCTGTTGGGTCTTGAAAAGTAAGACAGTCGAGAAGTGTGTTCGAACCACGGAGAGATGATGATGAACAAGATCGATCAACCCGAGATGAAAGAGGAGATGAGAGCAATAACTATATTATTCGCGCAATAACGGCATATGCTTGGGACTTTGCCTTGAATGAAAAGCGAGTGTACTAGTGCTATACCTGTGCCTGTTCCTGTTCCTGAACGATGATGCTGGAGATGATAAAGATAACCTTGCCTGATGAAGCAGAGGAGAGTAGGCTATGCGGTCATCGTAGGTTTATTAGTTTCTCCCTTCCCCCCGAAAAGCATGCACTGAAGGCTATTTATCTCTTGGTAACATCGTAACTTTGTAGAGGATGAAGAAGGATGAAGAAGCGATAAAAAATAACAACCGTGTCGAGCAATTGAGATAAGAGAGAGAGAGGGAGAGAGAGAGAGGGAGAGAGCAAACTTTCAACAGCAAAGTATGACAGCGTGTGTGTGTGAAAGGAATAGAAGAGAAGGTATGACAAGGGTATCCTTGTCTCTAATGTTCGTTCCACCCTAGCGTTCTTTTCCTTCGAAGAGAGGGACCTGAGCAGAGGCGTTATCTTTTGGTGGATTCTGTTCAAGCAAGTAAACTTTCTTGGATCATGGGCATGCAAAGGAAGGGGGTTTTTATCAAGGACTGCATGATTTTCACTTTGCACCTCGAAAAACGACGTCACTCTAATTGTTGAAAAGTGCTGCATTGACACAGTCGCCTCGCTCCCCATTCTCCTTCTTCTTCACATCACCCTTTTTCGCCTCTCTTCTGTCTTCTTTTCTTTTTCCTTTTTCCTTTCCGTACTCAACCCTATCACTTTCTGCACACTCAGACAACACGTGCTGTACTTGACTTGACTTGCCTTGTCGATTCATTACACTCTCCCCATTCGCTCTTAATTCACACACACACACACACACAATGTCCTTGCTCCAGACAACACTACCCGGCGAAAAGACAAAGGACAACCTGCGTCTGCTCGTCGTCTCGAACCGTCTTCCGGTCACCATCACCAAGGATGCCTCGGGAATCTACCAGTACAAGATGTCGTCCGGAGGACTCGTCTCTGCTCTCTCTGGTCTCAAGCGCATGATGAAGTTCACATGGATCGGGTGGCCCGGTCTCGATATCCCCGTCGAGGATCGCGCCCTTGTCCAGAAGGAGCTGCTCGAAAAACACTCTTGTCTGCCCGTCTTTATCGACGACGAGATTGCCGACATGCACTACAACGGATTCTCCAACAGGTATGGATAGGACTGGAGAATGAAAAGAAAGTGGGCACAGGTCAAAAGAGTTTGATCAATGGTCGATCTGTGGGACGAATGTTATATATCCCTTATTCACGTTCATGATAATGATAAGCGAGCACACAAACAAACACAACGGAGGCATCGGACCAATATTAATGTTCTCATTCTCTTCTGAATTCCCCGGATGACGATAAAAAATGATACGCGTGTGTGAATTCCTTTTGTTGTCTCCTTTTATAGCATTCTCTGGCCTTTGTTCCATTACCACCCTGGTGAGATCTCATTCAATGAGGAAGATTGGGGCGCATACCAGCAGGCCAACAGCCTGTTTGCCAAGGCCATCACAGAGATTGTACGCGACGGCGATCTGGTCTGGGTGCAGGATTACCATCTGATGCTTCTCCCCAGGTTGCTACGTGAGGAGGTCAAGAACCAGCGTACGGCGAATGAGCCTGTCAAAAACATCAAGATTGGCTTCTTCTTGCACACCCCCTTCCCCAGTAGCGAAGTCTACAGGTAATGGTTTTAATCAATCGATGCAGCACACTCACAGGGTGAGCAAGGACCCATGTTCATGTCCCTTTATCGTTATCTTTCATGCGCGCAAGAGCCATCTAAATCACCATCATCATGACGTCAATCAATTAACCTCTGCGCCTTTTTTTTGTCCTTCGTCTTGCAACTTTGCCGCTGCTGTTGCTTCTACCTGTTGCTGCTATTGAAAATAACGATAACAAACCATCTTCTGAATCGGCAATGACGCGACAGAATCCTGCCTGTCCGCAAAGAAATCCTTCTCGGCGTACTGAACTCTGATCTGATTGGATTCCACACCTACGATTATGCACGCCACTTCCTCTCCTCCTGTACTCGCATCCTCGGTCTCTCAACCATGCCCAACGGTGTTGATTACGAGGGCCGCTATGCCCACGTCGGAACTTTCCCCATCGGCATCGACCCTGAAAAGTTTGCCGAGGGTCTGAAGGAACCATCCGTCATCAACCGCATCCAGTCCCTGCGCGAAAAGTTCAAGGGTGTTAAGCTGATTGTTGGTGTCGACCGTCTGGACTACATCAAAGGAGTTCCCCAAAAGTTACACGCCCTCGAAGTCTTCCTGTCAGAGCACCCAGAGTGGATCGGTAAGGTGGTCTTGGTACAGGTTGCAGTCCCGTCCCGTCAGGATGTCGAGGAGTACCAGAACTTGCGTGCTGTCGTCAACGAGTTGGTCGGTCGCATTAATGGAATGTACGGAACGATCGAATTCCAGCCTATCCACTTCTTGCACAAGTCTGTCAACTTTGAAGAGTTGGTCGCCCTCTACGCCGTCTCGGATGTCTGTTTGATCTCGAGTACCCGTGATGGAATGAACCTTGTCAGTTACGAGTACATTTGCTGCCAGCAGGAAAACCACGGTGTCATGATCCTCTCCGAGTTTGCCGGTGCTGCCCAGAGTTTGAACGGTAAGACAGACAAAAATTGGTATTTGTCTGTCAGTGTTTATACATACAAGCATTTCAATTGACACTGACTTTGTTCGTGGTCTTTATTCTTATTAGGTTCCATTATTGTGAACCCATGGAACACCGGCGAGCTGGCTGATGCTATCTACGAGGCTGTGACGATGCCTGATGAGACAAAGAAGAGCAACCATCAGAAGCTCTTCCGTTATGTCAACAAGTACACTGCAGCTTACTGGGGTGTCAGCTTTGTTGACGAGCTGAGGAGAGTCTCGGAGGAGTTTGATCACCGCATGGCCCTTCCCAAGCTGACCATGGGACATGTCCTTGAGGCCCACAACCATTCTACCAAGAACAAGGTTGTCTTTTTCGATTACGATGGAACCTTGACCGCCACCCACAAGTTGCCCGAGTTTGGTGAGTTTCATGTACATTGTGTATCGCTGTTCACTTTACTATTTTATCAATGATGCCCAGCAATGGATGCTAATTGTCACCGCAATGCACTCTTTTTTTCATAGCCAACCCTGCAAGCCATATCATCCACAACTTGCAGGCACTCGCTGCTCAGCCCAACACCTATGTCTATATTCTTTCCGGCCGTGACAGAAAGCATCTTGACGCATGGTTCGGTGAATGCGGCGTTGGACTTTCGGCCGAGCACGGATGTTTCTTCAAGCACCCCCCAGGAGTGGCCAATGCAATGAAGCAGATCCGATCGGAGATGCCTAGCTCAGATGCGCTCGAGCCAGCCAAGTTAGTCAAGGACGCGGGCAATGGTTGGTTCCGTTCGGTCGATCAGGTGGATGCCAGCTGGCGTGAGACGATTCGCCCCTTGTTCAAGCATTACACTGAGCGGACACCCGGCAGTTTCATTGAGGAGAAGGAAATCAACATGACATGGCACTACCGCGAGGCCGATCCCGAGTTTGGCACCTGGCAGGCGACAGAGTTGCAGGTCAACCTGGAGAAGCTTCTGGCACACATGGCGCTGTCGATTATCCTCGGCAACAAGACATTGGAGTTGCGTCCTAGCAGCATTGATAAGTCGACGAGTGTGAAGGCGATCTTGAAGGACATCCAGGTGGATGTTGGCCCGGTCGACTTTATTCTGTGTGTGGGTGACGGAAAGACGGACGAGGCTGTGTTTTCGTGCCTGGGCAATGAGAGCATTGTGGGCCCAGACATTGAGGATGTGATCACCTGTACGGTCGGACAGAAGCAGACAGAGGCCAAATATTACCTTGCAGATGTGCCAGAAGTCGAGTCGTTGTTGGAGGACATGGCCAGGAACTAAAAGAGATCTTGGTCCATCCTGTTAAGAGAAGGAGTCATGAAGAGAAAAGAGGCAAGGCGTGGACTTCTTTTGCTCAGCCGACACAGACAGACAGACAGACAGACACAGCACACAAAAGTAAAAGATAAAAATCATTGCATGCATGGCACTCATATTCACACACATATTGCACACAGGCACAAACAACCTCACGCCTCAAAGATCTAATTTTTTTTCCCTCACGTCATTCTCACCTCTTGATATTTTGACTCGATTTTTGTATTTTTCCCTTTTTTTTCTTTTCTTATCCACAACCACACCTTCACTACACCACCACTACTACAACAACCAACCATGGCAAAGAGTACGTCGCTATTCCCCTCTGTGTCATTCGCTTGTTCCCCAACAACCACTCTCAAAGGACGTCTTGTATAGCAACACTCCATGCAACCGCAGCACAGGAGACTCGCTCGCTCGACTTGAAGAGAAGGAACGGGATGACCGAAAAGAGGGGGCTCAGGAACACTCGTTGCTACCGTTCCTGCTACTGGACGCGTGGACTGTTGACGACGGGAGGATATGGACCTGAGCGATTCCTTTTGTGGTTATTTTGGCGCTAATCGGTTCATGCCACCCACTTCAATGGCTTCTTTTTTTTTGTGTGTGTTTGCGGTGATGCCTTGGGAAAAAAAAGAGTCAAGCGAATTGGCGTTGATGTTATTCGTTAAGGATGATTGAAAGTGTTTGGTGATTAACTTGTCAGCAATGAGGGTGGACGCAGCTATTACCGACACAACAACAACAACAACAACAAACAAAAAAAAGCGAAGACCAAGGCGTACCCTCACCTAAAGAGAATGACAACCACAATGGTCTATCGGCCGATACAATGCCACCTTCGGGGGCGAGAACACACATCCACACCTCATCTAAGCAAACCCCACCCCATTGATGGCTAACATTCTCATATCCACGCTCTCTCTTTACTTATCATCTACCTTTGACTTCTCTCAAAATAGTTCCCCGTAACTTCAAGTTGATGGAGGAGCTCGAGAAGGGAGAGAAGGGCATTGGCGATGGCACCTGCAGTTACGGATTGACAGAAGGTGATGATATGTTGATGTCCAACTGGAACGGCACCATCCTCGGCCCTGGACACGTAAGTCAAATTTATTCTTTAGTATTTTTTATTTCCTTGCCCTGAACCTGAACCTGAATGTGATGCAAGTAACGAGACTGGAGGAGAGAGGTTCCTTTTTGTCGTTGTTGTTGGAGCGGTTACCAATTCGTCTCCTTTTGCGCCTTCACAACCCCCCGAGCAAAGATATAAGAAACTTGAACAAACGGGCCGTTTATCGGAAAGCGCAACTACAAAATAAGATCATGAGGTGTGGAAATGGTAGCAAGCAAGGGGGATGAGGAAGGAGGCGGTAGAGAGGAGAGTGCTTGTTCATGACAGGCAGACAAACAGCGTGGGGTTACAAAAGAAGGGGTGATGGTGAAAGCAAGCAAAATCAAGGTGGCGAGGACATTGATTTTTGATGGCAAATACAATACACGTCTTCCATCTACTTTTCTTTTCTCTTTTTTACTAATTGTCTCTGTTTCTTGCTCTCTCTTTCAATATTAGTCTGTTCACGAGAACAGGATCTATAGTCTTCGTCTGTACTGTGGCGAACATTACCCAGATGTACCTCCCACCGTCTCGTTTATCTCCCGTATCAACCTTCCCTGCGTGAACCAGCAAACTGGACTTGTAAGACGCCGAACAATCGAAGCCTTTGAGCTATCGTTCTTGACTTTTACTAGTTCGCAACCTATGGCACTTTTCCTTGTCATCGTTCTAACGCCTATTTTCTTTGGCATTTCTTTTTGTAATTGCAGATCGACTCATCGAGATTGTCTTGCTTGAGCAATTGGAAGAGGAATTACGGCCTCGAGACCGTCCTGACCGAGTTGCGCCGGTAAGATACCGAACATCCCCTAGAGGAAAACATCCCCTAAAGGAAAACATGGACATTTTTGATTCTACAGGGTACGGACAACATATAGACCCGCAAGTCAGAATGCTTACTTACTTGCCCCTCTCGCCTGTCCCTTTACTTTCTTCATTATCGACATTAGTGAGATGGCTATGCCCCATAACAGGAAGCTTCCTCAGCCCCCAGAGGGATCCGCCTACTAGACGCACCTTGTTTTTTCTTCTTTTCTCTATGTAGGAAGAATAAGAAAGAGGTAGAGTTTGGCACAAACAAATGAACAACAATACAAAAAAACTGATCCATTAAAAAAAAAGAGAGAATCGACTGTCTTGAGGGACTTCAATAGCTTCATTCTTACACAATGGGGAAAATTCGGGATATTATTTGAAAGCGGGAAGGGAGGACAATGGGCGCGCGAGAGTCATGCAGCAAAAACATTCAACAGGGCGCACGACAAGACAATATGGGAGAGATAAGGGTATTTTAATGCGTGCACTTTATGCTTCAAAGAGTGGTGCCTCGTTTATGGTCGAGTGGTGGAGGCAAGGTGGGATTTGTCGTTGCTGGTCAGGAACTCAAAGTGGTGGGTGGCCAAGTAGATGACAATCGCTACTGCGGCGACAACCATACCAATGAGATATGTCTGCAGGATGTAGTGGCGTCCTAGCGTGAATAGGCCTCGCGTAGGGCGGGAGAGGATGTATATCACTAGGATCATGAACAGGGCGGCAACGTAAATCAGGCCCACGTACAGGCCCTTTGGATATTGACATGCGACGCCTATGTAATGTAGGTAGAAGTGTGATCAGATCGGAGAAGGAGAGGATAGGTGAGTTTGGGGAGGAAAGGGGGGAACTAGGCGGGCTGTTGTTTGCACTTTATCCGGACGCCCAGAAAAGGCGACGACAATTTCACTTCAGTCAGCAAAATATGATTGTAAATAAATAATACGCCCAAAAGCAAAAAAAGTACTTTACCTGCAACGATACCGCCATAGAGTACGCCGGCCAAGATCCACAAAACAACCAACTTCTTACTACTCTTCCTGCTCCTGACACCCAACTGACTGCCATTCGTCGAGATCTGGCCAACTCTAGCCAAGTTGACACCCACGGGCAAGACCTGGCCAGAATAGGCCACCATCTCACACCATGACATGCCCAATGCTCCCAAGGCATACATGTAATGCGAGACGTTGTGTTCCCATGTATCCTGGATCAACAAGTACCCCTCCTTCAATTGTGTCGCCAGTGCGAGAGAGAGTTGGCCGCTGCCGGTGGTGGGTGGGTGGGTTGAGAGGCCGATGCCCTGGGAATACTGTTCGAGGAAGAGGACGATGATGTTCTTGAAGAATGCGGCGGCGGTGTGGATGGCAGCGCCCGTGACATAGACGATTAGGAAGAATGTGAATACGTTTGCGAGGAATGCCCTGAACGTTGGAGTGTGCTTCCATGACGACGATTTCCTTGAAAGGACCGGGCTGTAGTGTCGTTGGCCCTGCTGCTGTTGATTCTGGTGTTGATTCTGGTCGTCCAATGAAATGTTACCTCCGGACCTTCCTCCACCTCCGCCCTGCTTATTGTCCAACGCCACATCCCCCCAAGAACTAGACCTCGCCAACGTCGACGTACGATAGTTATTCCGGCCATCATCATAGCCGATGGGACCCCGATTCCAGCGCCTCATAAGATCCGAGGAATAAAAGAACCAAGAATGAAACAACCCACTGACAAAGGGCTCAATCAGCCGAACAGCATCCCGCCAGGTATACCAATTCCCCCAAGTCGCGTCGGGCCCGGCCTTGATGACGACGGGGATGACGGTGAAGACGATGGTCGAGAGGGTGGTTAAGGTTTGGAGGAGGAGGATCTTTCCTGGCGGGGTGATCGTGGATAGGTATATGGGTGCGATGGACTCGGCGTCGTCGTCTTGGTTGTTGGGGTAGTTGCTGTTGTTGTTGATGTTGTTGTCGTTGTCGAGGCGGAGGGGTGAGGACGATGAGAGTTGGTTATTGTGGTCGTTATCGTCCTGGTGCTGTTGTTGGTGTTGAGGATCAGGGTAAAAGGGGTTGTGGTACGAGTTCGGAGGAGCGTTATTGGATGCTGCAGGGTTGAATTGCAGTTGGTGGTCTGAAGGGTAGACATATCCGCCAGTCATGCCGTTGTTACTGTTGGTATAGGCGAGTTCCCCTGCAGGTGGCAGGTTGTTTATGTTGGATTGGTTGTGGTCCATGATAGGTGCAGAAGAGAGGGAGGGGACGCGTTGGTAAGGGGCTTGACTTGAGGACGGCGACGACGATGGAAGACCTCTTGTGTCCATTTGGTTTCTGGAAGGAAGAAGTAGGGATGGAAAGGATTCGAGTTGAGGAAGGAAAGAGGAGATGAATGAGGAATGAAAAAAAAGAAGAGGAGGAATAAAGCGTCAAGGTGGTGCGGGCTTTCCCCTTTTATCCCTTCGTTTGTCTCTCAGCCAAATTTGCGTGATATTTTTCATTTATCGAGGATTACAATAAAATGGGTTGAGAGACCAAACCTACCGATCTAAAACAAACGTAGCGTGCTTTTTCAGGGTGCTGTCGTCCAGGTTGCTATCTCATAACCATCATCCCCTCCTCCCATCATATCCTAGTCTCCACTTCACAATCCTCATTCATGCCCGAAACGATTTTGCCCAACCCAACTAACAACTCTAATATCGAAATCCTTGGATCCTTTGATGTCCATAAGACGCCATTTACGAATGAACCAAATGAGTTGCTGTTCTCAATATCTCGCCGCCCTCAGGAGCTGTTTAATGATGATGACATCAGTGATGATGAGCCGTCGACACAAGGAAAGGTCGAGGATGGTTGCCTATCGTCTTCCTCTTCCTCAGCGCAAACAAGGATGACTGACAAGAAGATTGACAGCAAACCATGGACTCTCCCACCGCCCCCGGACTTCAAGAATATCTTCATGCACACAAAGGAGGAGCACGCGGCACAAGCTGATGTTCCACTCGCATTTCAACTCGACGGCGAACTTTCACCTTTGACCCTTTTCACGCTCTTTTTCTCGGATTCGGTATGTTCACAAATTGCAGTCAATACCAACGCTTATGCAGCACCAAAAGGAGCTGGAGAAGTAGAAGGGTCACGCCACTGGGAGAATACGACCTTGGGCGACATACATATATTCCTAGGCATCCTTGTCTACATGGGCATATTCCGACTACCCTGCGTCGAGGACTACTGGTCAACAAACCCAAACTACCCCCAACATTCGATCGCTCACTTCATGACCCTTGTTCGCTTCCAACAATTGAAGCGTTTCCTTCACGTCTCCCACCCAGACCTACTGGAAGAACATTGGTACTCGAAGGTAAAGCCTCTTACCACTAAATTGGCACAGGACTTCGCTCGCTACTACATCCCATCCTCCAATGTCTCCATCGACGAGATGATTGTTCGCTTTTCAGGAAGGAGTAGCCACACTGTCCGCGTAAAGGGCAAACCCACACCGGAAGGCTACAAGATTATCGCTCTTTGCCAAGCAGGATACACCTACTCCTTCCTCTACACATCTCGCATCAATTCTATCGTTGGCGTAGAAAAAATAAACGGACTGACTATGACCTCTTCAGCGGTTGTTCATCTCGCCAAAACACTCCCTTTTTCGACTCGTCACTACAATATTTACATGGACAACTACTTCTCCAACATTCCCCTCTTTACTTATTTGCGCCAACTCCAAATCGGCGCTTGTGGTACTGTCCGTGTCAACTCTGCTGGAATCCCCAAATGACTCAAGGTGCCGAAGGCCAAGAAGTTAGCATGGAACACTCTATCTGGCATTGTCGTCAATAATCAAGTCCTCGCTGTCATTTGGATGGATAATGCACCCGTCGGCATGCTCAGCACCATCCACAAAATCCACATGGACGATAACTTTATCGAGCGTATCCGTCGCTGTCCTCGCAACACCAGTACGAACGCCGCTAATGCTCGGGCAGTATTCAATGGAAATCCTACAGTTCCGCTCAAAATACCGAAATTGATCGATGACTACAACCACAACAAGAATGGAGTCGACCTCAGCGATCAGTTCAGATCATACTACTGTACCCAACTAACCGTTGTCAGGACATGGATGCCCCTATTTTTTTGGATTCTCGACACCACCATTGTCAACTCTTATCGTATCTATACCGTGCGAAAGGGGACTCTTACCCACAAGGAATATCGGTTCAAATTGGCATGGGCCTTGATCGCCTCAGGAGCACTCAACCAACACCATTCCATGATGAAAAAACACAAACGAGAGTGCGATGCGACGTCTGACAACCACCCCAGGAAGACCATGCACGTTACCAAAAACACTGTGCTACCCCCCAGCCGTTTTGTCCCCGGTTTCCACTATGGCCAATACTCCGATACCCGAGAACTCTGTCTCCTTTGCCGCTACAGAGCCACTGTCCTCAAGGACAAGAGCTACAAGAGTTCGACGCAGACAAACTGGGTCTGTAAGGATTGCAAGGTTCCTTTGTGAATGTCAAAAGCCCGTAACTCCTTCGAGGATTTCCATCAGAATAGCAAGAGGACAAGAAAACATATGAAGAATGAATAAAGCCCTCTACTGCAACATTCGCATGAGTGTTACGCTTTTCACGCAGTTGGGTGGCTTAGACGCGAGATTCATGTGTAACGCGGTCCGCTCACAATTATTTTGGCTCCTTGACCTTTCCACCATCCACACACCTTCCTCTTTCCATCCACAAACCAACGCCACCATCCACACACCAAGAAACACCACCCCCCTACACACAAACAAACACCAACAAACAAACACCGACAAACAAATCCAAACGAAAACATACAACTAGCATACACTTCTGAACACCGACCTCCCCTTTCACATTGGTATGACCGAGCACAAGCCTGCTTGCAGCTGTTTGCTTCTAGGTGTTGCCATTGCTAGAGGACTGATGCTAATCGCGGCTATTTTTTTCCCTACTTTTAGTCGTCATCATGGGTGTGGACGACCTGAGCGCCAAAATAAAGAAAACTACAGGAAAAGTCGACTCTCTCCTGGACAAGACTTGTCATGTCGACCTCTTCGGATCATTCTACGCCCTCCTCAACACACGCGCATATCACACGACTGCCAAGCACGTCGCCAAAGAGGCCAGAGTGCAGGTGTCTTTTGAGGTGTCGTTCGATCCCGTGTCGTCGGACAAATCGTTGAAGCGACCTAACATCGCCCCACATCCACCCTGCAACATCACAGGAGCTCGACCAGCAAAAGCACCTCATTACACCTCGTCGGACCCCGTATCTCCAGCTCAAAATAACGCAGGATCAACTACTACAGAGATCGATCTTCCATCTTCCTCGAATCCAGCAACTATGCTGATCGACACAGGGCTACGGAATACGGCACTATCCTCCGCTGGATCCAGCTCACACGACCCAAATCGATCAGGTCCGCCAGTAGCACAAGGAGGAGCTGATGGTGGCAAAGATTTGACTCTGCCCGACACAGACCAGCCAGAGCAACCTCAGCAAGTCACGCAGGTCTCACTCGTGGAGGCAATCGAGGAATTATTACTCCAAGAGCCCAAGGAGATATACATCGACCTGGATGGCCATCCGTCAGTGACACCCCAGCAACGAGAGGACAAAGAGGTATATTTTCGTGGCCACATCCAATGCACACGAGCGTATTTGCGCGGATAGATTCAAAAATAAGGGATATGATTGAACATAATGCATGACTCTTTCTTTTAATTATTTGGCATTTTAGTACTTTGGACACATCGGGCTGGTCCTTGATAACCTCCTCTCAAGCAGATTGTCCAAGGTGCACACTATCATTCACGTCGACGGACCGCGTTCTCTGGAGAAGGAGGCCGAGCACAAGCGACGCGACGAACGTCTTCAGAAATCGCTCGACAAACTCACCCCCACCGCCACCAAGGACAAATTAGAATCCGGATTGGGACTCAAGGCAGTGTATAGGATATGCCGCTCAGCATACAGATTGCCGCCAGAGGCATTGGAACAGGTGCTGGGGGTGATGGAGAACAGTGGTTGGAGAGTATGCCGTTGTGCACACCAATCAGACCTGTGCATTGCGTCGCACGTCCGTCGAGCTCCTGAAAAGTCCGCCATACGTGTCGTAACCCACGATTCCGACCTTTTGGCCTATGAGGATATTCATTCCATCACCATTCCGGCTGGGATTTCAAGGGACTGGACCACATACTACAAGGACGAGCTCCTGATCAAGTTGGATCTGCCCTCCCCGGCCCATCTCGTACTCGTGTCTATTGTAACAGGAAACGATTACACCCGAGGGGTTCCCTACTACGGATTGGCGAGCAACACGGCAATTATCCGGCATTTCGACTTCGGGGTTTTGGGGGCAATGACAGGACAGGATCTGGTAGAGGGGTTTGAGAGACTGGTGGGTGACTATTTGGATGTGGTGAAGGCCAAGGCGGAGGATACTCGGAGGTCGGCAGGCCAACGACAACAACAACGGCGACAACGCCGAGCGCAACAAATTCGCCGCCAGACACCTCCACCAGAGTCCAAAGCGGAACACAGGGATCAAAAGCGCATAGATCGCGCAGATCTGCAGCTGGCTGTGACCGTGGCTGATTTCCAAGGTGCAATCGGGGCGTTCGTGTCCTGTCAAGAGTCTCCACAATCAACCGATGGGTCCCGACCACCTCCTGCATATGACGCCGTCCGTTCTACACTCTTGGAACTAGAAATGAGGAAGGCCAGGATCAATTCTTCCAGAGTCAAGAGAATCGGGGTTGCCGCCGAGACAAGAGATGCCTCGCTTGTTGCCGAAAGCTTGATGGATGCGGGCGAGCCTTCAACTCTCATAGTCCCCGCAGCGAGTGCCGGTCAGCAGGGCTACTTCGACTCTGGTCGCGGCGGTAAGGCCAAGGCGGAGCGGACAAGGAAGCACAGAGGTCCCCGCAAAAATCGAGCCAACAGGAAAAGGTCCAACAAGTGGAGGAAATCCATGTGAGTGGAAACTTGGATAATTTTTGCGTATTGGCGACCAAATTGCTTTCTGCAGGCTTTTTACTAATACTCTCAATGTTGATATTATTTCTTGTTGTTAGGTTCCGAAGAAGGACCGATCTTGCCCGCCCCTATGAACCGCATAAGGTCTTTCTTCCTGATGCCAGCCCAGTGGAAGAGGACGCGCTCCAGCATCTAACGCCATCAATACCTCGACCATTCAAACCCAAACCCGACTCCAGCAATAACAACAACGACGATAACGGCAACAACAAGAGCAACAAAAAGAAGCGCAAGAAGCCCTTAAAGCTACCCGCGGACAAGGAGGGGCCTAAAGCTCTAAAGAAGTCATTCGGTGGCGCTTTCAAGATGTTGGTACTGACAGCTGGATCACTTTGGGGCTGTCTCCGCCGCGCAACCGATCTGACATCAGAGGAGATTTCCCGAGTCGTCAACAGGATCGACCGCGCCGTCTTCGTGATGAACTCCGCGAAACATGTCGTCATGAAGATGCTCGAGTTCTTTATTCTACGACGTCTGTTGCCTGCGCGAAACCAAGAGGACCGACCCCAGGACAGTCATGAGGAAGACGCTATGTTCGGCGACGATGCTCTTGATCTTCTGCTTGGAAAGGACAGCGCAGGGGTCATCATTCGAAATCTCATCTCATTCGCCCTTCGAGGATCCACATCGGCGCAGGCTGGACGGAGAGCAGAAAAGGCCGAGTCTATTAGCGCATATGCTCTCGCCATTTCTATCTTCGAGCAGTTCCGAGCTTTGCACCCATCAATCAAGGCGCTCAACCCTGACCATATACCCCTCTCGAATGTCCAGCAGGATTTGGCGCCAAAGATCTGTTTAGCGATCAAGATGCACTACCGAAAACTGCCAACAACTATAGTCAACAAGGTAATGCTCTACTAACAAGTTGCATGCGAAAGTGCGCATTGAAAGTGGATAATACATATATAAAATTATAATAACGCCAATTCATTCCTTTTTCCTTTATGAATCTAGATGAAAAAGCTTGGTTTCGAATCATCGACAATTCCCTCCTGTGATGGAGAAGAGGAGGAGGAGGAAAAGGAGGAGGAGAACGGCGATGAATTTCGGGATGTAGCGGAGGAGACCACCAATAAGTCCGACAAGATTGTCTTCGAGGCCGGTCACATCAAGACCTGGTGGGATGAGATGCTCCGACTCCCATACGACCAGAGACCGCGCTTCTGTATTAGTACGCAGTTGGGTGACTCGTTTCTGGACATCAGCGAGGAAGCTATTCTGGCAATTCTCTGGGGAGAGTCATCGGGAGATGTGGGCAGGACGATGGAAGCCAAGGTGCGGAGTAGGACGGAGGCCAAGGAGGACCAGGAGTCTGACTATGGCGGGTTGATGAGGCGTCTCTTTATCGGCAAGCCAGAGGATCTGGTGAACAAGGAAGTCAGGCAGACGACATATGGCAAAAAGACTACGACCATGCAGGAGCTCTCTACCCAGCACCCACAGATCTACGGACAAGGATCCCTTGCACGCTACACCATCCGAAGGGTTAACGTCCTGCGGGAAATACACAATCAAAATCTGACAACACCCACACAGCCAACAGCAACAACATCAACTTCATCATCAACAGCGGCGCCACAGCTACCCGCGCTGCCTTCACCCACCGGCTCCATGGCGACAAACAAACGATACGCATTGAGCAACTACCTAAGAACTGATGGTCATCAGCTACAACTACTCGCGTTTGATGTGCGACGAGGTTGGGAATCCTCTTTCTCCAAGAACAAGCTTATTCACAGGATCGAGACAGACTTCCCGACAAGACAGTCCATTGTCGATTGGTTTGGGGATGACATGTCCTCTGTCGTTGTCGTCGGTGTGGACCCAGGAGAGAAAGTCAGCGGCACCTTTTGTGTGAGGCTCGGCGAGGATTGGGCCGTGAATCTGTTGGTCAAGAGAAGCTCTTTATACCAGCCGACGTTAGCGCATCGGAGCTGGATGCAGGACTTGAAAGGAGCCCAGCCGACGGCGGACTCCGGGGGGGCACTAGATGGAGGCGTGTGGGCAGTCCAGGACCCATCCAACCCGACCAAGACGACCCTACTACCAAGTATGTTCGATATTGAAGGAACACTGCAGCCGACCTCGTACGAAACATGGGACAAGATGGTCGAAGCCCACCGAAAGTACTTGTCTGCGGAACCACTGCTTCACGAATTCTATGGATCGCATACTGTCAAGTTCGCCAACTACGAGCACCGCAAGGCCAAGTTGTCGGAGATGGATCTTGCTGTTGCTGGTGTCATGAGGTTGGTGGAAGCGGCGGTATCAAGGATTCCCGAGGGCAAGACCCCTACCGTACTGTTTGCATGGGGAAACGGATCGTTCCGTTCTGGCTACAACTTAACCTCGCAGCATATGACATTGCAGCGACGGCTTGCTCAGAAGGTAATAGCACAAACGGACACGGTTCAAGTGAAGCGCCAATTCAATGAGAATAAGTGCAAGTACCAATCAAATTGCTTTATTTTCTACAAACTCGTAGGCCCGCGAAAGAGGGTACTTGGTTCTGTTAGTCGACGAGTACCTGACTTCTACAATGTGCCCCACTTGCGTTGCGGTTGGAGTGTCAACAAGATTGGCGAAACCCTCAATGCGTGTTTGCGCCTGTTTGAAGTGTCAAAGGTGGATTCATCGGGATGTGGTCGGGGCGCATAATATTGCGCTTGTTGGCGAGCAGTATGTGCGGACTCTTGGACGACCAGCGCCCCTACTACGACCTCTATAATTTCAACATCGACCATGTTGTAGAACTATCCTAACCCTTAACAGGGGAAGGGATATTCCCGAACCTCACAGCCCTCGCTTTTGGAGTTTTAAAAAGCTGCAGCCCACCCTCTGGACAGACAGGCACAAGACCCTGAAGTCAACTGCGATCTAAAAAAAGGCCTGCTTAGCCATGGTGTCACCAACAAAACAAAGGCAACAAAGCAGATATAAAAAAGCGCATCATTGATACCTGACCGGGGCTATTCTTCTTTATATCAAGGGAATCGAATAAAAAGTACTGCCTCACCTTCGACTGATCCTTTGGTGAATGCCTGTCTATGCAAGCAATAGAAACAGCGACTTGTTCTCGCCATAGAAAACAGAACAAAAGAGAAAAAGGAGACCAAAAGCCAAAAGATTATGAAGAGAGTGGGATTTGAACCCACGCCTACGAATAGACCGCGGCCTTAACGCGGCGCCTTAGACCAACTCGGCCATCTCTCCAAGGGATAATCCTTTGTTGGAGGAATTTTCTCCAGTGGTACTTTGTACTCACAATGAAAAGTTAAATTATCACATGACACAGGCACGTGCCGACAGTGTCACGTGCTGTATTCAGAAAAAAAAATGAGCTTGCTTGATGTTTGAAAGTGGTTCACCGGCCTTCCACAGCGGCTCCTTCCTCTCTTTCGTATCCATCCACTACTACTACAATGAAGCAGTCCATCGGTATGAACAGCATGCATGATCCTATTCCTCATATCCATCCATCAGCATATCCTAGCACTACACATATATTACACATCAAGCCCTGGCGCCAATCCATCGATCATCAACCACCTGCACAAGCAGACACCCATCCTCTACACTTGGCCATAAAAAAGAGGATTGAAATACTTGTGATTTGACTAGCTTTGAAGGATGATGTGATGTGAGAACCACACACAAGAGAAAGGAGGGGAGAGTATGTTCACTCACAGGGCAGGGCTGCAGCAAGGAAGACGGGTGCTGGCTTGGAGACAAGACTCTTACTGTCGAAACAGGCGGACTTTTTTCTTACTAGTGTGTATCAGGAACCAGGCTAGCTTATTCTTGCACGCCACCAAATATGCAATTGATCAGTTTTCTAACCAACACTTTCTCTCTTTCTCACCTTCATTCTACACCTCTTTCGCAAACCTGTAACCACCCTATACCCTCACTGTTACTCCCTTGCACCACCACCAATACACATATCCATCCACCCTATCCATACCACCACCCCCTCTCACAACACCTCCTACCTCACATTTACAACACGCGATGGACTTTCATTCTACAAACCCCATGTAGATGTTAGCTCCTCCCGCCGCAAGAGCAGAAAGGCCCACTTTTCTGCTCCCTCTGATCTTCGTCGCAAGATCATGAGCGCGTCCCTCTCCAAGGAACTCCGGGAGAAGCACAGCGTAAGTTTTGCGGTCGGGCCACCCCTCTGAAAGATAAAGAAGATATTCTTTTCTTTCTACTTCATCAATAACGAGACTAGACTTTGATCTCGGTAAGGCGAACTTGCGCCCTCCTATCTATCACCTATCATCATGATGGACAAGATTTACGACAGAGCGACGACAGTACAGCTGTGTGTGGGCAATTTGTTTACAGTATCACGGCTCAACATAACGTCCTTCAAGGAGGGTACAGCTACCAACACACCGACCGAACTTGACCGCCAGCATTACCACCTTGAACGATATCATTTGCAGCAACTCAATTGGATCGTCATGCAACCATCCTCGACTGTATCAGCAACAACAAAAACCGGTGCCACCAAATAGGACACCACAAACAAGCCTAGAACGACGCAGACACCTAACAAGCATCCGCCCTATTCAATTATCTCCATGTCAAAAAAAATAGGCTCGCTCGCTCCCTATCCGCAAGGATGACGAGGTCATGGTTGTCCGTGGCTCTTTCAAGGGCCGTGAGGGCAAGGTTGTCCAGGTCTACCGCCGCAAGTGGGTCATCCACATTGAGCGTGTCAACCGCGAGAAGGCCAACGGTGCTGCCGTCCCCGTCGGCATCCACCCTTCCAAGGTCGTCATCACCAAGGTCCACATGGACAAGGACCGCAAGGATCTTCTCGACCGCAAGGATCGCTCCAAGAAGACCGAGGCCATGCAGGAGTAAACTTTTTGTTTGCTTTTCTCTTTGCTAGCCAACAATCTTGAAAAAAAGTGTTCAACTTCTTTTCTTTCATTCTGTAATAAAACCAAAAGTACTTGTAATTTTTTTCCTGTTCTCTCTTATGTCTGCCCTATCCCATGTGTGCTTTGTTTAGTTTGGGCGAAGGACCTGAACGCCAAAATGAGAGAAGCAAAAAAAACAAAACGCGACTTAGCCCAATCCAAGTCTCACTCTTGTAGCATTGAGCTTTTCGTTTCCCAGGCGGCACCCGTCCTTGTTCGAACACGATCTTACTATTCATTTCGCAAACGCACGCCAATGTCCTTTTTTTCCTCAATCCAAAGCGACAATAAGAAACCAAAGACGCCCAAAAAAATGTGTTTTTTTGCGATTTCTGTATTGAAGAGGTTTGTTTTGTTCCTTGTTTGTGGTTTCTCGAAAATAAAGATTGCCTCGGTGGGTGCAAAGCAAGATTTACTTGAGGGGAATGAAACGGGAAGAGTGAGTGGCACCAATACCGGGGCGACCGTGCTTGACGGGCTTGTAGGTGATGGAGAACTCTCCGAGGTAGTGACCAATCATCTCGGGCTTGATCTCGACCTGGTTGAAAGTCTTTCCGTTGTAGACACCAACGACGGAGCCGATCATCTCGGGGACGACGATCATGTTACGGAGGTGGGTCTTGACGACGGCGGGCTTCTCGAGGGCGGGGGCGTCCTTCTTGGCCTGACGGAGCTTCTTGATAAGACCCATGGGCTTGCGCTTAAGACCGCGCTGGAAACGTCTGCGGGGGCGGGCGTTGACGAGGTCCATCAACTGCTCGGACGAGAGGTCCAAGAGCTTGTCGAGATCAATACCGCGGTACGAGAACTTGCGGAAGGTTCTCTTCTTTCTCGCATCGAGAGCGGCGGCGTCGTGGTTTTCGTCAGCCTATGTGGGGAGTAGGTAGATGGGTTGTTGTTGTTGAGTATTCTGATTCCGTTGTAGTGTTTGTTTGTATTGTTCCTGGTGGTTCCTGCAGAGTTGACCATATGTTCCTTCCTCCTACACCGATGCCACCTCCCATTCCATACGTGTTCCCTTTCTCTGGTGAGAGCATCGGAATCCTGATTCCTGGCTCAGTCGGATGAAGTAAATAGTGATTCCTGTTCCTGTCCGACCTTCTACACTCCAAGAGAGAAAAAAAAGGCGATCGTCGTTTCTCTGACCGGAGTTGCGTTGACTGTTCTGAACGTTGTAGCGAGAGAACCGGTAAAAGGCAGCTCAAAAAGTTGACAGGGCACAAAGTGCCACCAGTTCCTGTGTTGAGTATGTGTGTTTTGCTGGAGCCGAATAAAATACAAGTCGTTTAGACTTGTAGTTGAGTGCTCTTAAAAAAAAGTGCTCTCACTCCTGTAGAGGTCGCCGTGATGGAACCGGTTGTGTCGTTGAACGATCGTTATGTTGTCTGCTTTGTTGAATAAGCAATTGTCGACTCGAAGAGCAATCAGATCGCACCTCCAACACACACCCCCCCTTCTCTGTACCATCCAGATCCTTCATCAGTTGATCGTGATCTCTCTTTTTTTTCTGCATAGTTCCTCCTCTCCTGAACAGTTGGCAATAGTCCCGTTCCGGATATCCCTCCTCCCCCCTCTCCACTCCCCCCGTCTCCTGTTGAATGATATCGATGGATGGATGGTTGACCATCTTGTCGTAACGCCCTTGGATGCTTTTGGGGGTGGATGATGTCCTTGAACTCGAGAAAAGTGATTGCTACCGCAGTCACGCACCATATTGAATAAGTTTGAAAGGAAGTTCCAACCAATGTTCGCCTTGCTGGCATATAAAAAAAGAGATTCTTAAGGGGATGTTCTCTTTCTCACGTTCCATTTGATTTTCTGCGCCATTCACTTCCTGCGGCACACCGCGCCCTCCTGCGGCACGTACTGACCCCCCCTCCTCGCACAGGAAAAAATGCAAGCAGAAACGGTTCTCTTTCATCCCAAGGTAATAAAGAAAGGGCGTAGGTTGGTGCATATGTTGGCCTCGTTAGTGCGTTGGGGGCAAGGAAGAACAAACGGACACTTTTCTGATTATGCGGAACAACAACCCTGAACGGTATCTTTTTTTTTTTTCCACTTTCAAATGTCGTTCGTTGACTTTGCCATTTCGTGGGCGCGGCAAAGGCGCAAAACACAGGACAAACGTTGAAGAGAATAACGAAAAGATAAACTGCTTAAGAAGGACTGGAACTGGAACGCTCCCCCCCCCCCCCTGGGCTGATGTGTATCCGTTCAGATTCATGCACGCGCACACACACTATCATCGCCATTCATTCGCCCTTTTTAGAGGGGGAAAGAGAACGGACACACCTGTACTTTCGACACCTCCGAGCGACTGTCATCGACCCACAAATTGACATGTTCAGATGACCTCGAGGAAAAAATAACGCCCCGGGTTTTCTCGCCTTCCGTTCCTTGAATCGGCTTTGCTCTTGTGATCAAATCAATCAAAGACCTCCCCTTGCAACTTTGCTTTGCTTGATCCTGTGCACAATCAATCCCCTACCGTTGACGCTTGTAGTAACAAAAAATTAATAGGGTTTGCCACAAGATGAAACGGATAGAAACAAAGAGAGAGAAAAACAAAGAGGATGATGATGATTAAAGATGCTTCTGTTTTTTATTGCTTCTTCCATTTCGCAACAAATTAGTAATTAAGGTAGAAAAGTGGGGGGGGATGTTGCTAACGTGAAAAAAATGGAATACAACTTTTTTGTGTGTGAAGAGATATTAGGGAGGGGGTAAAGATACAGCTTTTTGGTTTGGTAAAAAGGGAGTAAGAAAATGAATAATGACGATGAACGAATTTTGAATAGAAAGACGAAGAAAAAGCAAAAGAGAGGAAGGGTACATGGGCCACAATGAAAGGAGTGCGAGAGGAATGGGCAATTCAGACAGTCTATGTGAACGAGAGAGATAGAGAAAATGAACGTTGGTTAGTTTATGGGATGCCGATTGCATAATCCGTGTGGTTGTTTTGGTTCAGCCCGAGAAAAAGAGTGCATAAATCCCGAGAAGGGTACAAGCGACGAGAAAGAGAGGGACAGGGATAGTAGACGAATGAGAAGATAAACAAAGGATGTGCACGTAATGTGTCAATGGGTCGATGGGAACAGGAGGAGCCGAGGTCATGTCATATTGTATTTATGAATGGGTTTGTGGCGTGAGTGTGTTATGCATGGTGAAGACACGCTGTGGTGGTTGCGGCTGGAAATGGACAGGGGCATGGGAACATGAGGAGTACAAAAGGAGGCACATGGTTGACCCAAAAGAGGACTGAGGGAGACCCAAAAAAGCACGATCCATGCCACGCTGAAGTAAGGTTCCTGAGTCGGGTCGAGATGTCATATGCTCACAGCACTGGATCCATCCATTGGTACGACCATCGCAAGGAAGAAAAAAAAATATGATACCAACTGTTGCATAACAGCTAAGAAAACGAAAAAGAAAAAAGAAAAGAAAGGGAATGCTTACCAGTCTCAGTCGTCCATATTTAGCCAACGCGTATCACTGACGAGTCTCGAATCAGGTCAGCCCCCCTCCGGCGTCCATCCATGTGGTCACATCCATTATCCGTTGGTTGGTTGGCAAAGAGAGAAAAACAGCGCAGGCAACTTAGTGGGCGGCAACAGCGACGGCAGTCTTCTCAACAGCAGACTCGGGGACAACGGGGGTAGCTTCCTCAACAACAGCGGGGGTCTCCTCCTTGGCGGGGGCAGCGGGGGCGACCTCAGCCTCGG
Organism: Linnemannia hyalina; assembly: GCA_019671135.1. Classification (NCBI taxonomy): domain Eukaryota; kingdom Fungi; phylum Mortierellomycota; class Mortierellomycetes; order Mortierellales; family Mortierellaceae; genus Linnemannia; species Linnemannia hyalina. Next base: position 3,563,156 of record JAHRHY010000001.1, read on the forward strand.
CAACAGCGGGGGTAGCAGCAGCCTCAGTCTCAGCAACCTCAGCGACGGGCTCAGCCTTCTCTTCGACCTTCTCCTCAGTGGTGGCAGCAACGGCCTTCTCCTTCTTCTCCTTCTTGTTCTTGAAGAATCCGATCGAGAAGCGCTTGCTGATCTTGGAGGAAAGGGGCACAGAGGCCTTCTCGGCGGTGGCGGGGATGGCAGGGAGCTCAGCAGCGGCCTCCTCAGCTGCAGTGGTAGCGACCTCCTCAGCACGAGTGACGACTTCCTCAGCGGCAGCAACAACCTCGGCCTCGGTAGCAGTAGCAGGAACTTCCTCAACGATGACAGCAACGACCTCCTCGACAACAGCGGGGGTGGAGGCAGCGGCCTCCTCAGTGGCAGCAACGACGGGGGCGGCTTCCTCGACGGCAGCGGTAACAGCAGGAGTCTCCTCAGCAGCGGCAGTAGTCTCGACAGGGTCGGCAGCTGCGGGCTTGTCAGCGGGGGCGGGAGCAGCCTTCTCGGCCTTCTCGACCTTGGGCTTCTTGTCCGACAACTTCTTAAAGCTGCTGGTGAGCTTGCTGATCCAGGACTTCTTCTTATCGGCCTTGGAAGTGGAGGCAGCGGCGGCCTCTTCGGTGGTGGGGGTAGCAACGACCTCAGTGGTGGTCTCCTCGACAATGACGATGGCAGGGGTCTCCTCGGTGGCAGCAGCAGCCTCGAGAGGGGTGCCATCTCCGTTCAAGACGGGGTTCTCAGAGGGCTCGACAGCGGTCGAGAAGGTAGCCTCAGTGGCGACGGCCTCGGCGGCGACGGCCTCCTTGGCGACCTCGGGGGCAGCAGCGGTCTCAACAGCGGCAGCGGGGGTAGTCTCCTCCTTGGTGACGGCGGGGACGGCAACAGGGGCCTCAACAACGGGTGCGGTGGTAGTATCGGTCATTGTAATGATGTGAAAGGTGTGATGTGTTAGTGGGTTGAAAGAGAGTTGTCGAAGACGAGAGGGATTGGAGAGTAAAGAGGATGAAGATTGGGGCGAGAGAGAGAGAGAGTGATAGAGAGTAAGAGTAGAGAAGAAAGACGGAGCAAAAAAGGGAAGAGGGAAAGAAGTAAAAGAAAAGAAGGAAAGAGGAGAGGAGAGGATATTCCAGGAGGTTAAATAGTCGGCGGTGGATGTGGATGCGAGATTGAGCAACGAGGTGTCTGTCTATTGTTATTGTTCTTGGTTGCGGTTGACGGGGCATTCATCCATCGTCAGTGCTCGCATTGAACATTGTTCGGCTCTTTTTTTCTCTATTTATTACTATTGAGTGCATGTATACCCAAAGTGTAAAAAAGACTCTGCAGGTATTCAATCCCTATTCAGTTTGGAACTATGGACAATCGACTTGCCGACCACCATCGACCATGGTAATAGGAAAATAAAAATGTATGAATCGATAGACAAGCACATTACAGAAGGCGAGAAAATAAATAAAACTTTCTTTTCTCTTGCATACATCTTCAATGAGGTCTGACCCTCGCTTCTCCTTCATCCTCATCCCTACTCTCGTTGTTGTTTTTTTTACGTTTGTTTCGTCTTGTGTGCCTTTTTTATTTCGATGTCATTTCCTGCACTGTATCTTTCTCTCGAGTAGAAGGTCTATTCGTAGCCCTACTTTTTTTTTTTCTCTCTCCCTGTTCTTACTTCGTTGGTGTCATGACAAACACAAAAGACGACGTCAATGTCGACAACGACAGGTAGACACGACAAGCAGGGACATTCCGCTGCTACTGACTCGGCCCTTTTTCTTCACTTCTTCCAACTTACTCCCACAACTGCTACTAACTCATATGTCATGCATTCACTCACTCCTCTTGGTCTTTGGTATGGCTCGATGTGCTCATTCTCTTTGAATAAGAGTATGGTTTCTTACTTTTATTGGATTCTCTTTCGTTTGAGGCACCGACTGAACTGAAAATGGGTCTGCATGGTAATGGTGAGCAATCGCCCGGATGGCCCCCCACTTCCCTCCTTCGCTCACTCGCTCAAGTTACCCCCATATGATTATTTATGGACTCTGGCCCTCTCACTCTATCACTCAACCTCCTCGTTGAATTTTTTTTGTTTGTTTGTTTGTGCCTTACTCTCTTACTCTTTTTTTTTTTTTTTTTTTTTTTTTTTTATCGAAAAAAGAGCCAGGCCACCACTTCTCCCATTCCTTTCCACTTCGCTCTCTCTTTCACTCTCATTGGAAGACCAGACGCGATCCAATCTCTCTCGCTTTCCTTAGTGTTGACTGGCCTTGAACTCTGTCCAACCTAGCTCGGCAACATTTTTCAACATCAACAAACGAAAAAGAAAAAAAGTCGCGACCCACATTTGAACCAAAACCGTGTTTGTTCGATAACGGCACCCGTGTTCCTTTCTTCTTTGTTTTGAGTTTCTTTGTCATTGCAAGCAAGGTGGTCTCCCTTCTTGCAACATTGGTTGAACCATCGATGATCGACCTCACCTCCACTTGCTTCTCCACGAACAACGTTTTGTTATGTCATCCGTCTTCGCCTCCAAGCCTTACTTCGCTTACCTGTGCAATGACAATGCAAATGGAAAGCGGAAAAAACAGGCGCAATGCACAACTCAAGTTTTACGTTTCCTACAAATGACACATATAAAGCGTGCTTACCAGGCAGCTTCCACCTTACCTTGCAAAACGGGGCTCTTCCCCTTTCTTTCATTCCTCTTGCAACTCCAGTTTCCGCGCCATGTTTCCCTCACCATGATCAACCCCTTCTCTTTCATTCTGCCTGTGTGCAAGCAGGCACCTTAAAGGACGACGTTACACGCCTGTTCGCGAAATGCAAAACGCACCCCTCGCTCTACGAACCTCTCAACCTATCTATCTACTTATCTTGCAACCCCTTCAGCCCGAGTGTGAGGATGTCCACTCTGTAAGTGTAACCCTTATTCTCTTTCCTTCCTTTTCCCCTTCCTTATCCTCTCTTCCTCGTCGTCCACTCCTTACATCCATATCACCTGCCCCTTTTTCTTCTTCTCCGTCCCCTTTGGTTATCTTTGGGTTGTCCGCTCCAGTTTGGCACTGGATTCCCCTCCTTTCCGTATCCGTCTCCTTTTTTTTTTTTTTTTTTTTTTTTTTTTGGTAGGCACCAAGAAAAAAAGAAACTCGTGGTCGGTGGGGTGGTTCGAGGTAGGTTCTTTGGATTAAACATTCCATTGTTCCATGTGCTTCGTGGGAGGAAAAGGAGGAGTGGGAGGAGGAGAAGAATCAATAAAAAACAAGGGGGATGAAGTAAATGGAGGACAGACAAAAGAGGGGAAGCTACCTCATTATGTTTCTTTTAACATGTTGAAATGAAGCAGATAATGGGAAAGGGGAAGGAGTGTAAGTAAAACAAAGCTCGACGAGGAAGACGACTCAATGAAGGAGGAGTTGAGATGAGGTGAAAAGACAAAGCGGCCGAGCCATAATGTATCGTTTTTATCGTTGAGACAGATAAGGTGTTTCTCTTTTCCTTTAATCGAAAAGGCAACCAAAGAAAGAAAAGAAAAAAAAAGCACCGATTTCTACACTCCATGGTCAAACAAAACAAACCGAAGAAACCAAACAAACAAACAAACAAAAAGGTAGCATGGGTGTTGTCCATTTCTAAAACCACGCTGGGTTCTTGATCATCAAGATTTTTTTTTATTCTCTCTCTCCTTTGTTTGTTTTGGCGCAGTTCTGTTTGCGTTGTCGAATCGACTGTTGGTGAGATGTTGTTGTTCGGTTCTGCCTGCTTTTGGATGTTGGGATCACTTGACCATGCACAAAAACTTGTCCGACCTGGGGAATGGAGGCTGCCCTTCCAATAACCAAAACACAAACCAATTCATGCACGCAGATGACTAATAACGCAATGACAATGGAACAAACGAAGGAAAAGGGAATGGGGAGGGTAGAGGTGAAGAAGACCTTGGACTGGTTCCCGGGGCTGGACACAAAACACTAACAGAAACAACATCAACAACTGCAGCTGGCGTACCCAATACAACACTAGGCTCTGTTGGTCTTGTGTGGTTTTCTTTTGTGATTGTGTTTATGTTTACACATTCTTTTTTGATTTCCTTGATCCATGGACAGCATAAGGCCTTGTCTTTTTCTTCTCGTTTTTTTTGTATGCTCTCTACATTTGGTTTATTGTCCTACATCGGCAAGCGGCCGCAGTATCGAGGATGAGAGGAGGGACAAATCAGGAATAGAAGAAGCGACCAAAGGAAAGAAAAAAAAGAGGTTCCGCCCCGCCCATCAGAACGCCAACTCTAACTGAGATAAGAATTTTGAAAGGGAGAAAGGGGACGGAGGGACATGATGGCAATGAGTTTTTTTACTTTCAAGGACGTATCTCCTTCTCCCTCGCCATCTCTTTTTCTTTTTCTCTTGACTACAAGGCAAGAGGAGCATTATTCACATCTCGACATAAATGATGATGCTTTCTTTTGGTTTTGGAGGGAAAAAGGAAAGTGTGCATGATGATGAAGATGGAGTTGAATGTTTTTTTTACGTTTGAAAGCGATAAGGCGATAGAGTACTCTTTCTTCAATGTTTTCAACGGATGGGCTAAGTGTTTATACACACCCTTGAGCTTTCCTTGTCTCCTCCTCTTTTACTTTTTTTTATCATTGTGTATTCGACCGTTGCTTGGATGCATGCAGAAAATGACTTTCTTTTTAGCACCGTTTGATGAGAACGAATGAGGGGAGCGGTATCTGGTTTGCAAAAAAAGTGAGCCAACGTAGATACAATTTCATTTTCGTTGTTGCATACAGTAGCAAAATAGACAATACAGCAAGCCCTTAACCCTAGCCTAGTTGCTGTAGGAGCCCTCTCTCTATCTCTCACTCGCTGTCTATCTTTGACATGGGTAATGGAAAGGAACCCCTTTTGGCTCCATGGAGGTGTGTGTGGTTGCTGCTTGCCCCGTCCTTGATGGCTCGGATTTTTTTCCTTCAAGCAGACAACAAAACAGAAACGTTAAAAAAAAGAATTAGACCTCCGCCTCCCTCCTCTGCTCCAAGTCATCCACTTTGGGAGCCCTGACTCTTGTTTACCCCTGGAGGAGGTCCAAAACAGAGAGAAGGAAAGAGAGTTAAAACTTAGGGACCCGTCGCCAGTGGAGGAATGGAGAGGAAAAGGCAAAGGCAGGCTGTTTCGCTCACTTGTTATATTTCCAATAATTAGACGGAGCTGCTTTACTTGCCTTGTTTTGCTTACATGCTAAGGAACACAAGCCGGGTCTAATCTCTTTTCTCTCTTGTGTCAGTCATTCGCTGCATTCTGAGTCTGAAAAATGTAACGTGTTGGTCCTGGCCCTGAAACCCGCCCATCCATCCCTCTCCTTTTTCTCCGCTCGCCCAGACAAGCGCGCGTTATTGTTTTCTTTTTGTATCGAAACCATGACATACTCACGAGACGGAGGACAGAGAGATACCACACTGTTGTTTGGCATGTGCTTGTGGGTTGAGAACTGAAATCAACCACAACAAAGCAACAAGGCACAACCCTTTGTTTACTTTCCCTTTTTCGTTGTTATTCACCGTTAGAACATAAAGGAAGAATAATGACTCCCACCGATTCCATTCAAAATGAGAGGAAGATCGTTTCCATTTTGGCGCCAAAATAAAGAACCCCCCAGCTGCTCTTGTTGCAGCGAGAGCTTCACCCCCGAAATAACAATAATAAAATGAGAATAGCAGCAGCAAGCAGCTAATCCCCCGAATGGATTGGATGGTACCAGCACTATTTTTGATGAGCTGCTCATACATACAACAATAACCACTGCACAATCAATGCATCCTGCTAAAACCCTGTCTAAAAGTGCGAAATGGGTATCTCAATTGCCATTAAAGAGCGTGCCTTTTGGGTTCAATTCCCTTCTCGTTTATTGTTATGAACCCTGTTCCTTGGTGGGATTTGTGGGATTGGTTCGAGGGGTTGTTGTTGTTGTTTGCTCTAATGCAAGCCGAGCATTGGACACTGAGAGCTGTTTAGCTATTTTCATTTCTGACCGTTGTTGTGGTGGTGGTTGCTCTTTCCTCCTTCCTCCTCCTTCCTCCTCCTCCTCCTCTCCCCTCGTTCATCTATTTTCAGGCACAAACAACAGCAGCAGTAGCTGCAAGAAAACGAACGAACTAGAGCAAGAGAGAGCGAGAGTGAAGGATTTTTTTTTTTTTTTTTTTTTGTTGGGATCTTCCAAGTTTCGAAGAGCAGAAGATTGTTATCTATCCTTCCTTCTCTTGTGCCGAGACCTTTCCTTTATTTTTTTTTCTCGCATATGACTGCATCGTTATTTTGTCTCTCTCTCTTCTTTTTTTTTTTCGTCGCCAGGACCCCCTCCCCCCCAACTCACCAAGTCGTACTCAAAACATGGGTCGTGTGATCCGGTCTGGTCTGGTCTGGTCTTGTGAATGCTATCCGTCCACCCACAAGCTTCCACTTCTCCTTCCAGCACCTTCTATTCAAGGGTGTGTGTGTGTGTGTATTGTCAAGGTGGTACAAAAGGTAGCGTGGCAAAAAAAAAAAAAAAAAAAAGAATATCACTTTGTGCAACATTGAACAAAAAGCAACAAAAAATAAATAATAACAAGGGTACCTGCCTACTACTCATCCGACTAGCCCAGTCAACCTAACCCAACCCATGGCCATGCTCACTATTTTTTTCTATCCTCAACTCAGTCGGTTGGTTGACTCTGATTTGAAGTTTTGATGTTATTTTTGTTGTGGTGAGGGTGTAGGCTCACTGTCGAAAGAAAAGTAAATTCAAAAGCCAAAAAAAAGAAAAGAAAAAAAAAAATTAAGGGAAAAGAGATAAGAGAAGACAGGTCCAAGATTGAGGATCTTTTGATTCTCGCCAAGACGAGTGGGGCGTCTCCTTGTTCGCCTCTCCATTCAACTTGCTGAAAGAGAAAAATCGTCCTTGATGAAAAGTCGAAAGAGGCAAAAGGAAAATGCGAATAGACGATGGCCAAAAACCACAAAAAGTGGATATGGGCAAATGGATATTCCGAGATAGTATCGGGAATGGGTAATGATGGATAGATGTGTCGGAGGAGTACGAGCCATGAGCGATCTAAAACCCAGAGGAATGTCAATTAAAATCAAAGAACGAAAACCCAAAATGCCAGTGGAGTATGTAATCAAGTGTCGCCAAAAAAAAAAGGGGGACACGGCGGCCAGAAAGAATAAAAGAAAGAAAAGGTTGACCCGGTTCCTTTTGTCCCTCCTTCGGCTATTATTACACCGCCCCCCCATGGAGCAAAACCTTGTAAGGTACTCTCTTTTCTTCGAGAGAAGTGTTGAGGAGACCAATGGACACAGTTCTTATTTTTGATAAATGCATAGTTAATGCAATGAAGGGGCGGGGCGAGTCATTGTAGAGAGCAAAGAAAAAGGATACGTTGGATGAGCATGGGCGTCAGGGACGGGTATCAATTGATCTATCGCAGTTGTTCGAGAGTCGCGAATGAATTGGTGGCGTTGTGATCCTGGATGTGGGAGATTAAGGGTATCTTTGGCTGTGTGATGTGGCGTTTTTTGTGGCCAGTTTGCCACCAAATTGAACAAGCTTGTCCTCAAGACCCACCCCTGCTGCATCCAAAGAAAATCTCAAGTGTACTTTATTCCTTCGTTTATCCCATGTAGAGGTAGGAAACAATTGCCCTTCCAAAAATGAATATAATAGCGTAAAAAGATAGGGAGAAAGGACTTGTCTAGAAAAAGTCGACGGCGTGCTTGCGAACAGGCACAGAGGTAGAGTATGCAGATCGTGATTTTTTGGTATCGGTGTTGATGGTGGTCGAAGGCTTCTTGGAAGCATGCTGTTGTTTGTTGTTGCTCTGGATGGTGTGAAGAGTCCTGACTTTGAGTGCGCTCTTGGTGGGGCGTGTGTCCACTGAAGGGACCTTGACAAGCGTAATTGGCAGTGTCTTGTCAAATCCTATAGTACATAAAAGGTGCCAAGCAAAGGTTAGTACATCACAATTTCGACTCGCTCTGATTATCATGTTTCCTGCGTGCCATCCTTTTCTTCGACAAAAAATTCACTGCAAGTAAACCGAATGAACATGACATGAAAACGTACGCTTGGTCTGGTTGTTCTGGAGTCCCCAGCGGATGGACCGCTTCTTTGCAGGAGTAGCCTCCGGTGATGTAGAGGCCGAAGAAGTAACAGTCGACGAATCATCCTCCGTAATAACGGGTGCTGCGGTATCTTCGTTATCCTCCTCATCCATGGTAGCAGCAGCCTCGACGGCCTCCTTTTGCTGTTGCCTCCTAGTTTTTTTACTCTCCTCCGCCTTTTCCTGTTCTAGGATCTGGTTGTGCTCTGCGAGACGGTCCTGAACATGTTGCCAGATCTGATGTTGGTGAGCCTGCTTCTTCTTCATGTCCTCTGCCTGTTGCTCCCGAAGCAACTTGTACATCTTTGTGTCAAAGCTATTTCGATTGGCAGGATTACAAAAAGGAGATGAACATTAGAAAAATCCAGCTGATAATTAATTTTCTTCCATGAGTACATGCAATTAATCTCTGCCTTTTTTTTTTCTCAAATGACCATTGCATTGATAGAAAAGTACACTGTGGAGTAGCTGACAAAAAGAAAAGGCGGTGAATGGGTTGACTTACCAGATCATGGGAGATTTCCTTTTGGGACGACGCTGGGTGTAGAGCATGGTCCAGGAACTCAAGGGTGCCTGTCTGTAGTGGGAGAGCCTCCAGAGCGAAACCAACGACGACATTTGACGGTCGGTCAATTGGCTTGGCTGACCAATTTCGATATCTTCCATCTATTGTTCAAAACATAATGTTTGTGGCGTGTGAGTGCTATGGTGAAGAATGAGATATGAAGCGGGTCGAAAGCGAAGAGAAAGTGACGAAGAGTAGAACACAGCAAAGGCTGAATTGAATGTCGAGAGATGAGATGAAGTGATGATGAGGTAGGTGTGTTTTACCTCGATGTCTGCCATTGTGTCAAAGGGTGATGGAAGTGAAAGAGAAGAAGGTTAAAAAAGGTGAAAAAGGGAGGAAGGATGGGAGCAACGAGGACGAAGGGCGGAGCTGTTGGGAAGAGTGGGTGTCAAAGGAACAACAGACGGCAACGTCCAAGCAAGGTGCAACAACAACAACAAAAGAAAAAGTTGTTGACTGCGTGACTGCTGATGACCATTCTTTTTTTTTCTTTTACTTTTTCATTCACAGGCACAAAGAAGAAAGAGAGTCTGCTTTTATTACGACAAATGATAGTGAAGGGAGAACAATTAATGGCGCTCGGGTTCCTGGGAGGAAAGATTCTTGTGGACAGAGAAACGGTCGCCTTCCTGTTCCTTGTGACTCTCAACTGGAGCATTGCCACCCATTGACGATGTGACAGGAGCAGATGCAATCGCAGGCTGTTGCTCAGTCAGCAACTGGACATCATCGTCCATGCTACCCATATACTTGGATCCAATGTAGAAGCACAGGGCAGCAACAAGACCACCAATGAATCCAATACCGTCGTTCTTGAATCCAACCAGCATGCCAGCTGTGGTAATCATGACAATAAAGTTTGCGTGTCTCTTTTGATCGTCCACCACTCCATCGTTGACAGTTCTTGCGACTGCGCCCAATTCGATACCACTCACAAACAGCATAACCCCAAGAATGGCACTTGGGTAGGTCGCAATCAGGCCCGACAGGGAGCTTCCGAAGAAGAGGCCGAAAAAGATCTTGAGGAGACCGAGGATAATGATCGACACCTCGGTACGGGCGCCAAAACGGTACTGGGCAGCCAATCCTCCAGAGCCGTGGCAGAAGGGAATTGATCCAAAGAAGCATCCCACCAAGTTCATCATGCCGACCGAGACAGCGATAGCAGGGGTACCGGCTGGGCGCTCGGGAAAGAGATCCTTGGCAAGGGCGGCAAGGGCGATGACAGAGTTGAGACAGGTCAGAGGGATCTGTCCTAGGGAAGCGGACACGAAGCCGTGCTTGAACTCATCCCAGGTCGGGACTGTGACTCCGATGGTATAGACACTGATCTTGGGATAGACGGCATTAGGAGGGGGGTTGGTGTATAACTTGATGAAGGCGATGATGAGTCCGATCGAGAAGAGGATCATAGCGGTTGGGATACGCTTGGATCGGTAGTAAAAGATAAAGACGACAATGAAGGCAAACACGGCCCACTCGTAGTTGTTGTCCCAGGTCCAGCTGTCACCTCCAAAGCTCTTGGCCTGCTTGACCAACTCAGCAGCCTTGCCTCCAAAGGAAATGGCTGTTCCGAGCTGGATGCCGCGAATGACGGCCATGGGGGTATACTTTTGGACGATGTGGATGGTGCGGGTGAGGCCGAGAGCCATGACGACGGCCGAGACTCCCATACCGGCACTCATGACGGATCCGATCGACATGTGGTTTGTCAGTGCAATCGCAGCAATGGCTACCAGAATTGAAGCCGGATGAAATGTTAGTGATTTTGCATATGTATTTTTTTGTAATTAAAAGTGAGACCTCCTCCAGATGACAGCAGGTCTACAGCGGTACAAAGGCTTCAGCGCCACTTACATTTCATGGGCTGGACACACATTGGCATGCGGAAGGTCAGGCCGGTGATGATATTCCAGAGACCACCAAATATCAAACTGGCAGTAAGATCGACCTGGCCAGTGAGCGAAAGCGAGAGCATGATGGGCAGGAGTGTGCCCAGATCACCAAGAGAACCGCTCAATTCGCCCAAGCGAAAGCCAGATTTAAAGGACTGAAGTCTGTCTTTGGCATCGGCCTTGATGGAGTCAACGAAGCCTTTGGGAGGGGAAAGGGAGTTATCCTCCTGAGAATGGGAGGTAGGCAGGACCTGTTGGGACATTGCTTTCTTGGGCGTAGTAGTGGATGATGAGGGGAAGGAGAGGCAGGGCGTGAGAAAAGAAGGGAAGGGAAGAAGAGATGGGTGAGGTTAAAGAGGCACAAGAAGGAAGAAGAAAAGGAAGAAGAGCAAGAAGAAAAGGTTGAAAGACCGGGGTTTGAACAAGAACGAGAATGAGAAAGTCGAGAAGGTCGGGCGTGAGTCGCACGCATGGGACGATGGATGGTGGTGGTTTTCAATGAAAGAAGTGGTGCTCACTCGAAGAAAGAAAGACAGCGTTTGTGTCACTGAAAGACAAACAACTTCTTTTCGTGCATTCTTTAGGGTTTTGGGCTTGGTCCTCTCTCTCTCTCTGTTGATCATCATCATCAATCAACGACCGAGAGAAGAAGACTACAAAAGTCGGCGCATCAATTCATCAAAACCCAGGGGATCAGACACCTTAAACCTTCTTTTGCATCACAAAGAGTGGGGCCTTGTGGAGCAGCAGACAGATAGCCTTCCGATTGGCTGACCATGACTCCAGCACCTGGGTCTGTGGTGGCACACATCTCTCACACACTTGCTCTCACGCACACACTTGCACTCACTCACACACTTACACTCACTCACACTTCTCATGGAGACTGACCATTGAAGACAAAACAAAGGGACGAATAAAATCTAGACTCTAGATCCAAGAGACAATCCCTAGAAAGATGTTCCGCCGATCTAGGACAGCCGGGTTTGTGTTCGTGGATCAAATGAGTCGAACTGTCATCTTTCTGTGTACCCATGTAGTTCTATTTTCTTTTTCTAGGAGTAACAAAGGCGTCCCTTTTCACTATATACTCTCAACGCGCCCCTGTCCCCTGACAAGGTGTCTATCAAAGTACAAGTGCGCGAGAGTCCATGTGGCAAAACGGCGTGTGTTTGAATGTTTGTTTATGTACAGCACTACATCAATGTATTGCCACCATCAAAAAGAGAGGAGACTTCAGTAGACAGTCGATATGCGTGCGAGCATTGGCTCATTTTATTTCGTCGGACATCGCGTGTGCTCAATTGACCTCATAAGAAGACGCAGCGAGGGAAAGACGAAACAGACAAAGGAGGGAAACATGTACCGTCGACTGTGCCTCCACACACACACTCTCTCGCCTCTTTCGCCCTTGCCCAAGTGTCACTCTCTTACGCTTCCCTCATCCTCATCCGTAGCCTTTCTTTTTCTCCTTCTCAGGAAGTGTATGTAAAAGTGCATGATGCACTCGTGCGTATATAAAATGTGCTCACTGCGGCAGATGCATAGCATGGTCAACTCACCTTGGCGAACTGTGAGCTGTGCCAGCCATCAAAGAAAGCATCCCCTTACTTTGCAGCTAAATTTTTGCCATTTCTCCTGTCTCCTCCTATCCACGTCTTTTCCCCCTTCTTGTCTTCTCATTCTCTTCTCTTCCCTTCCCCACTCACCCCCTGCCACTCCACCTCGACATCGGCCAAGCAATACTTACACACACACACACTCTCATATACTGAAGAGCCATGTCCAACACCGTCACCTTGCGTTTGACCAAGGAACTGTCTGAATTCGCAAAGAACCCGGACCACCAGCTCTACCTGCACTACGGTAAACAAAAATAAAAGGGCTTCATTCATTGTCTTCCGTCTTTTGTTGCACTGGAGTCAAAATGGTGGCGGAAGGATGCAACAAGCTGTGTTTGTGGCGAAAAAAAGTAAGAGTGCGATGAACCAAGGCTTGATTCCGTTCTCCGACATACATACTCGCACACAGGCGCACACACAGGCGCGCATGCCGCATGACCATGCACAACTGTTTTGTTCATGGCCAGGCCATACATCACACAACAATAAAATAAAACTACAAAGGGTGTCGTTTGTTTGTCGCTAGTTCTCTTGCCTTTTGTTTTTTCACACACACATCATACACAGAACATAGCTTTTGTTTTTCCACATCCTAATGCAGCAACCAAGTTACTAATAGGCGCACTTCTACTTTTACTACCCGCACTGTCCCTGTCTTATTAGATGACTCCAATATCATGAACATCAAGGCCATGATCACAGGTCCTCCTGATACTCCGTAAGACAATCAATGCACCGGAGGAACAAGAAACAGAGGAGAAAAAAAAAGAAGAAAAATAAGGGGGGTGAAAATAGGAAGGATTCGACCGCACAACGCCTTCGCCGTTTCATGCTCTCCAAGGACAAGGACAAGGACTGTCCAAAGAAAGCAAAGAAAGGAGAGGATGAGGCTAACTCAACAAATGCAATCTTCTTTTTATCTTTCGACTTTAGGTATTGCCTTGGTCAGTTCGAGTTCAGTCTTCAGTTCCCTCGAGACTACCCAACCAACCCACCGAAAGGTAATTGCTCGACCTTTGTTTCTCTAATTGATGGATCGCCCCCTTTTCAGCCTTGTCTGGATTCTTTTTTCATTGAGAATAACCGTTGGCCTTGTTCTACCTGCCATGACCTCGTCAACGAACCAATCCAATAGTGCTCGCCCTAACAACCAACCACGGTCGGTCCAGATTCAACCCAAACGTAAGTAAAAACACAAAACTCGCTGTGCCAACCCTTGATCAATCTGATACTTTGTTACTCATCGGTGACTTATCTCCTGTTGCATTCGTTGATGATAGATCTACGCTGGAGGCAAGGTGTGCTTGAGTATTCTCGGAACATGGAGAGGAAACGCAGGAGAGCAATGTAAGAGCACTGACCACCTTTTGGCGCAGACCCATCTTGGCGACCATTTTTTTCGAGAAGCTGGCGTCTAACTGCTGTTTCCGCATCTTGTACAACTTTGTAAATGACAATAGGGTCCTCGGCGCACGGCATCATCAGTATCCTTCTGAGTATCCAGTCATTGATGAGCGACACTCCTGTAAGATTTCAGCCAAACTTTTGTTGTTATAATAGCCGTCATTCGTTCTAATGGACTTGCACTTACCCGCGCTACGTCGCCGTTGACTTTAAAACATAGTACCGCAACGAGCCTGGACATGATCTGGAGAAGGACAATGCCAAGCTGGAGCCATATAACCAAAAGATTCGTCACGGTATGTCAGTCATAGGATGCTTCATGGATATTTGGGCGCTCAATGTGATCTTGCATGCGAGTGAGCAAACCACATCAGACTGACAAGTCATCCGCACTCTTGATTTTAGAAACGATTCGCATCTCGATTTGCGACAGACTGGAAGGATACCTTGGAATTGGTCAGGCTTTGAATTTTAATGGCTCAACAGACTCGACGATCACTACAGCATCGACGCCATCATCGCCTCTCGGCGCCGTCAACAACACCCTTGCTACGCCAGTAGGCACACCCAACTCTGGAGGAACACCCGTTGCGACTACCCCCTCCGTCTTCGACTCCATCTACGCTTCGGCCGTCACGCCCGATGATGAGTTTTGCGATCTCTCCAAGAGACTATTCCTTGCATACTACGACATCTACCAGAACACGGTCCGAACAGAGTCGGAGCAAATCAAGGACGGAACTACTTTCTACAAGGCGCCATTCGAGTTTGGTGGCAACAAGATGGACGGAACTTTCAACTATGCGTCATTGGCAAAGAGGCTCGAGGCCATCAAGACAGCGATCGACAAGGAGACCAACGATTGGGTTACAGAGTCGAGCTCATGGATCAGTCACTTGAACAGCATCTCGGGCAACCTGAAGCGTCAGTTTGAGCAGGTGCGAGAGTATTACAACGAGAGCAACACTGGCGTGGTCGACATTGAGCTTACCGACGGCAACCCCTTCCTGTGGAACTTTACGCTCTTTGGCAAGCCGATGAGGTACTTTTCTTTTTGTACAATCATTTCTTTGCGAAGCGAGAGCATATCATGAGACGCAATGCAATGCGATGCGATGTCATGAAACCTGAACAAGGTCTGACACGAATTTGTTCACGTTGTTTCTATCTTTTAGCAACTACGATGGAGGCATGTTCAAGGTCAAGATAGTTTTCCACAAGGACTTTCCTGAGGTCCAGCCTCGAGTCAAGTTCTCGACACCGATGTACCATGTCCATGTGACCCAGGATGGCGTCCCGTTCTACACTGTCGAGAAGATGGATGACGCCCGGTCCCACATTGAGGCCATCAGCCGTCTCATTGTGGAAGACGAGCCTTCAACCAACCCCTCCACTCATGTCAACCTGCAGGTGTGAATCGTTGTTTTTTATCTTTAGTCCTGGAGAAACAAGAATGTGTTGTGAACGCCACTAATCTTGTATGCCTCTTGTTTTCTGACTGAAAATATACAGGCGGCGAAGCTTCACTTTGGAACCAAGGAGCAGCGTCGGGAATACAACAGGAACGCTCGTCGATGTGCCAGTCGGTCGACTGACTACTTTGACTAGAGTGGCCTGTGGGAGTATTGGAGGATTCAGGTACAACATGATCGTGTTTGGATCTTTCCCTCCGCATACTTTTCTTGCGAAGGAAAAATCAGAAGCAACAACAACAACAACAACAACAGCAGCGCAACCGACCCACCCCCCCTTTGTACAAATATTCATTTTTGCGGATCAAACTGGTATCTCTCGACTTCTTTGTGGACTAGCGGTGTGTGCGAAGTAGAAGAAGGCGATGGGATGAGTGTTATGCTTCACCACGTCAAAACCGCAAGTCATATAGCCAACTGAATAAAATGATCCAAAATTACAAAAACAATAAATTCGCGAATGATTTTACTTGCAAATGCGGTGCTTTTTATTGTCTATGTATGAATGCTGTGGAATGGAAAGAAGAAAAGAAAAAGCCTATGTTTTACGCGTCAAAGAGATCTCCTTCGATCTTGATGCCATACTCTGCCTCGAGGCGCTGCTTCAATGCATCGTCCAGGACGGCCTCGAACCCATCCGACTTGCGACCGAGGACGACCTTCTCAAGATAGCTCTTGACCTGAGCGAAATGGTATGCGGCCGACATCAAGGCCAGGGCGGCTTCAAAGACCCAGTAGTTGAACCTCGTCTGTAGACTCAACGAGACCCATCTCCAGAAGGTTAGCGGTTGCTGTCTCGTCAATGTCTTTGAAGTATTATTGTCGGTTGATGAAGAGGAGGAGGAAGTGACGAGTTGGTGGGTAGGAACAGTCGAAACCCAGAAACTAGGATCATGACCCAGTCCGACAACAGCCCACCGCGCCATGCGGTTGATTCTATTCACAGGACTGCCCAGGGTCTTGTTGTTGGCCCGGACGATGGTCATGTTTCGGCCGATGAAGATGAGTTCCTTGGGGAGGAGTTCAGAATTGATGAGGAAATCCTTCAGGGTTGTTTTGAGTTTCATCTGGATCTCGTATGCATCGAGGACGGAGGTATTAGTTGTTGGGGTGATGTTTGGGGAGAGGTTGGCGTTGTAGGGTTTTAGGAGCGTTGCGTTCGCTGTTGGTATGAGGATAAGTATGTAAAGGAGTGAGGTTGGTTAGTGACATTGAGTATGTAGGTGGTCAATATTTGTCTATCAACGAGCAGCGGAGAAAAAAAAGAAAGAGGAAGGAGTCCTACCCATCATTTGTGAATCGCCCACTCCCCAGAGGGTACAAATGTCCTGGATGGTGTGCTTGTCAAGGAGGAATAGAGACTTCCAGAAGAGGCAGTATTGTTTCCTGAACTCTTCTGACTCCCGCATGTAAAGTCCATGATCCAGGAGCAACTAATCGAGTTTCCATAGATAGCAACATGCGTATTAGTACGAAGCACCAGTGCATCAATAAATTAAGTGGTACTGTCATTGAAGAAGAAGTACATACGAGTTGGTGTTTCCGTGGATCGTTGGGATGCTTGCGGACGAGGATGTTGCCTGGGTGAGGGTCGCCATGGACAAATCCAGAGATAAAGATCTGATGGGCAAAGACATCGACGACAGACTCCATGACCTTCTTGGGACTCAGGTTCATCTCCTTCAACCTTGCCTTATCCGTCGCCTTGCATCCATGGACCCACTCCGCGACCATGACCCGTTTGGTGCTGTAATCCTTGAAAATCTTGGGGACATAGACCTGGTGTCGGAGTCGTGGATCCGTCTGGAGGTACTCATTACAGAGCTCAGAATTCCGCACCTCGTTAATAAAGTCGGTCTCTTCCCGAAGATGGCGGATAGTATAGTCAACTGCAAACGACATGGGAAGGTCAAAGATTAGCTCGTAGGCCTTGATCAACAACCGATAGGCGATCAGGTCCCATTCGATCTGGACCTGGATCTCGGGCTTTTGGACTTTGACCGCGACCTCGGTTCCATCGAGGAGGGTGGCCTTGTGCACCTGTGCGATCGAGGCTGCTGCGACGGGTTCTCTGGAGAAGGTACTAAAGACTTCGTGGATCTCCTTGCCCAGTTCCTTTTGGATGATCTTTTCCACGACACTGTATTCGACTGATGAGGCGTCGTCGTAGAGTGCGCGGAGGGTACTATGTGTGAATGAGATCGGGCGGATGGTGAGGGTGTGTAATACAAGTTTTGGGTTTTTTTCTTATCGAGTGATGTGATGCGCAGGTCCCTGAGAAAGGAAATTTTCTGTTTTCTTCCTTTTTTCATTGTTGATCGGATGTTGTAATTACGGCTCACCTACGTTAAGTAGCATGGGGGCAGGACGGACGAGTTCGTAGCAATCCCTTGACCTGAAGACAACGACGACGAATGAATGATGATAGAAAGTAAAGACGGATCAGTCGTGTGAGTGTGGGTATGCTGTTATCCTGGAACCTTACACATTCCTTGCACTGATCGATGTCCAATGTCCCACTCTTACCTAGTTTAATGTATAGACCGCTGTAACAATGGAACGCATACGTTGGTGTTGTGTTAGTTACAAGATCGCTATTGAAGAGAAGAACAAGGAAATATGCGAAGAACAAGTTGAAGGGCAAGCATGGAACATGGAAAGCGTACCCATTCGTCTGGCAGACGTGTAATATCCTGTCGGCGACTCGTTGATGGAGATCATTGATTTGATTCGCCTTTCCTGGTGTGAAGTTGAACTTGTAATCGTATCCTACTAGAACGCTGTTGTGTGTAAGATAATCCACTTGGTTATTTCTACATACCAAACAACAATACATATGACATAGCGCGAGGATGAGTGCACGTTGAAAGTACCCATTCCAGGCGGTGCGCGCTGTCCGTTGAAAGGCTTTGGCGTTCTTGTGGGTGTCAACAAGGTAGAGGCCGGTAACGGTAGCAGAGAGGACGGCGGCGGTTCTGGCGGTCTTGCGAGAGAGTATCCTCTGAAGCAACGGTGGCATGGTTGCTGAAGCAGGAGGGAGGGCTGATGAGTTGAGTCGGTTGTTGTTGTTGTTGTTAGACAGAAGGGACTAGTGCATCGATGGTTTCAAGAATGGAATGAAAAGTGTGGAATGGGAAGAGAGAGAGAAGAGAGAAGAAAGAAGAGGAGAGTTGAGGCCTTTGCGCATGAGCGAGGATTTGTTCGTGCGTAAGGGTTCTTCCGAAAAAGGAAATCGAACAGGCCACAGTGAGCATTGTGTGTGTGGCTTCGTTGCAAGAAGATCAACACTCTTTAGGAAGAAAAAAGAAAAAGAAGCTGCGGAACATTCCTTTCTCTTCAACCAACTTTCAAGAAACAGGAGAGCTCCAGGACAAGACAACACTCATGGAGAACGAGATTCAGCAAAAGTTGGCTCGCTACGAGTCATTCGTCAACGAAGGGCTCAGGAAGGATCTCAAGGACACCCTCGATGCACGAGACGCCATCTACGACCAGATCTCTGAATAGTACGTCAAATGCCTTCCTACTCTTTCTTTGTTTACACAAACCCGTCTGCGCAGACTACGCTCGGTAGCCCAATTGAGCTCTCACTTTTGGGGTCATGACTATTACCGACATACCATCTTTCCAGTCCCAGTACTCATGCCCACAACTCTTTTCATGTTACTACGAACTGAACGTTCACGATGATACAGTCTCAAGCTGGCGAAGGATATCGAGGTGATCAAAGACAATGGACTCAATGAGATGAAGACCCAGGTGGACCTTGGATCCAACTTTTATGTTCAAGCCAAGATGTAAGCACACTCAATCATTTTCCAGAAAGATCTGAAAGCCAAGGCTATTGACAGGAGTATGTTCGCCAATCATGTCAAAGGATCGGCATCATGTGTTAGATCAGAGTATTTACGTATTTTCCAACCTTTTGCCTCCCTATGATGCTTAGTCCGGATACGAAACATATCTTTGTCAACGTCGGTTTCGGGTTCCATGCAGAGTTGACTCTGGACGAAGCATTGGAGTTTATCAAGAAGAAGGAGGTGCATCTGCAAAAGTATGAACGATAACAGTGCTTGCAGAAATGACGCTGTTAATTATTTGATTTTCGGTTCCAAGCGGCGCCCTGCATGAATGGTTGTTGCCTTGCAGTCGATACAGCAGATCCTTACCTAACGTAGTATATTATTGTTTGAATCATGCTCACTAGGAAAGCTGAGGTGTTCACGGGAAAGGTATCTCAAATCCGCGCCCACATCAAACTGGTATGAACAAAGAAAAAGTGTCTTGTCTTCTTGGGCGTCAATTTTCGATCCACTGCAGCTCATACATGGAGACGTGAAGGGAGAGGGGTGACAGGAGCACGAAAATGACTAACTGAAACACACGTTGGCCTCTTTTTTCTTTAATAGGTGTTGGAGGCAATGGCCGAGATTATGAAACTGGACAGGACGCCACGCCCAAGGAGTCTCAACGTTTGAGCAAATGCATTCATGCATAACACACATACACACACACACACGCACACGCAAACTTCATTTATCATAGCCACAACGGGAAAATAGGAGGAAAGAGAAATCAGACCTTTTTCTAACACGCAAGGAGACGGAAGGGAGTAAAGAAAGGGATTGATAGCATGAATAGTCGTTTACATCTCTTCTTGCATTTCCCCAGTCGTACGCCTCTTGCGCCCGTTTGTAGCACCCTGTACCATAGAACCTTTTCTTTCTCTTTTAATTACAATTGCATCACATTCTCACGCCCAACGATCGTTTTTTGTTATGTGCGTCGTAGCGAATCGTAGGTTGCCGTCTATGAACTGGTGACGGTCCGTGTCAGAGGCGAATATCGGACTTTCGGTATCCTTTCGCTCCTTTTCATTTGTTTTTCGATCTCAATTGCTTAGCAGAACCCAGGGCAAGAAACCTCATTTATTGGTGTCACTTCATTCCCCCGAGAAAGGTATACGTACGATATGTGTTTGAGCGAGCAGGATATGACAACAGTACTAGATCCAGGGTACTTTGAAGATGACAAAGACCTCCATGACACTCTATAAAGAACAGA
Organism: Linnemannia hyalina; assembly: GCA_019671135.1. Taxonomy (NCBI): domain Eukaryota; kingdom Fungi; phylum Mortierellomycota; class Mortierellomycetes; order Mortierellales; family Mortierellaceae; genus Linnemannia; species Linnemannia hyalina. The sequence continues at coordinate 3,583,312 of JAHRHY010000001.1, forward strand.
TTCGAGATGAAAAACAAGAGCTCTCTCACTCTGGTTGTCCAGAAGAGGAGAGATGCGAACAACCACCAACACCCCTCTTTTGCCCGATAAAGAAGGAGGTCACTTTGCTCTCATTTTTCTCTCTATCTCTCTTTGTTTTTTTTGGGCCTGTTACGGGTAAGTCAAACCCAGACTGGGTTAATTATCGGGTAGGCTAGTGTCCGACAACATCATGGCGCATCTTGTTTTTTTCTTTTGTTTGTTCGCTGGAGTGAGCAAAAGGCACTTGATCCACGGAAATTACATACTAAGGTGTGCCCTGTGTGGCGTTTTCATTCTGTTCAAATGCCAGTGACATGCTGATGATAATAATAGACAAATAAAAAAATGATGCTCAGCATCTGAACGTTTCTTGTACATGGGCATGGAAACGGATGCTCCTTTCTTTCGGTGGTTCTTACATACTCCGGCCATTATCTACCCCCCCCTTTTTTTTTAATGCACCGGGATAAAGTGACAGAGAGAGAGAGAGAGAAAAGACAACCACATCTGTGACAACACCCTACCTGTACACTCGTGAACGCTTGTGGTTGCCCTGGAGGTTGTTTTGTCTCTGCTCCAGTGGTTGTGATAGGTCAGACAGAGAGAGAGAGTGAGAGAACAGCCCCAGTTGTGATTGGTATCATTATCGAATCCTGTCCTGTCGGTCCCCTTTGCCCGTTAATTTATCCTGTGTCTGTCTGTTCACTTCAATGTTACTGCCTCCTTGCCCCCTTGCCCCCTGCTCCTTCAAACACAGCACTAGAACGCTGCACCAACAAACAGAGGGTTTGTTATGATTCGATTGAAAGGATCTGTTCAAAATAAATGAATGGGATTAGGGTTTGGCTGATTGTCAAATTGCGTTAATGCAGAGACACACACACACTGATGGTGCCTGAGTCTGACACACAGAGAGGGAGAAAGAGAACGGAACACAAAAGACATCACCCATCACCAGCGCCATCATCAGTGCCACCATCAGTGCTGTCAATATATCCGCCCTGTTTCTCTTTTCTGCTCTCTTTTTGTTGTTTGTCATATCTCTCTTTCTTCCTTCCTCTCTTTCTTCCTTTTTTCTTTTCTGTTACCCTTGCAACTCCTCCCTAACTCTCTCACTCCTCCTCCTCTTTCCTACCCCCTTCCACCCCTCTCTTCTCGTTGTACTCTCCCTCCCTTTGCCCTTCAGCGCAAACAACAAACACGGATCGTTGTTCTTCTCCGTCATCTCTCTCTCTCTCTGTCTATAATCGCCCTTCGTTCCTCGTCTCTCCTCTCCTAAAAAAAAAACATCCGTATTCACACCGAGAACCACACAGGACAAAAAAATCATGAGTCGCTATCCGTTCCAAAACTCAACGCAGGACCACCACCAACGGTCCCTTCACAAGAGCAGCAGCAACAACAGTATTGGGACTCATTTTCAGGAGGGACACCACCGTCCCGAGAACGCCGACTGGAATCAATCACGGGACCCCAAGGTAACTTTTCATTATCCTGCATCCAGGCAAGGAGGGGAGGAATGGAGTGCCAGGCAGGGAAAGGAAGAAAGGACGCAAAACGGCAATTCAGGCAGGGCAGCTAGGACGATGCAAATATATCCTCCTTCCCTTTGTCCTACCTTCCCCTTCTTTCATTCTGGTTTTCTACTCCCTATTGAACCCTTTTCTCCAAGCGTACTCATCCACACCGTCGAACAACAACAACCAACAAGCGACTACAGAAAAAAAAACTCATTCAGCAACTCTCTTTTTCTCATTCACCATTTCATTCGGGTGTAGATCCAATCAACCAGCTCTGTCAGCTCATTTGCCAGTTGGTCGTCCTCTCAAGACCCTGCCTTCCACAGTAACACAAACTCGTATATCCAACAACAACAACAACAACAACAACAACAACAACAACAACAGCAGCATCAATTACAATTCCAGAGCTCGCAACAACAGTACAACAACAACAACCAGTCACCTCTTGCACAGGCTCAACAGCACCGAGGACTAAGTGCCCCCCAAAGAGGCGCCTCGCTTTCAAAGAACTCGAGTATCTCGTCCAATGGTCGGTACCGAAGCAACAGCAATAACAGCAACGTCAGTAGTAGCACGACCGCGAGCACAGCCATGCATTATCAGCAGCACCAGCAGCATTATGGTAATGGCCAGCAACCTCACCAACAGCACCAACACCAACAGCTCCACCAACTACAACAGCAGCAACAGCATCAATATCGAAGCAACACCACTAGCATGAGCAGCAACGGCGACCACGATAACCACTTTAATCATACCGGTGGGCCCCCCAATAACCAGCACAACCACAACAACCAGCATCTCAGCTACTCGAGTCAAACAAGTACCAGCAGCAGCCATAACCCACTTTCCTCGTACGACCCTCAACAACACCAACAACATCTCTACCACCAAAAGCTGCAGCAACAACAGCTCCATCAGCAGCAAAAGATCCTCGAGAAGCAACAACAACAGCAGCAGTTGCAACAACGGGCTAGCAATTCGTCGTCCTTGTCGTTTTCAGGCGACTTTTCTCGGATGGATTCGACTGCTACAGTCAAGTCGGACTTTTCTTCCGCCTCCTCCCGCTCCGACAGTTCAACACAACACCACCGACAGCAGCAACAACAGCAACAGCAACAGCAGCAGCAGCAGCAGGAAGCTCCTCGGCCTGCATCACAAACCCAGCGTAGGCGAGAGCCCACCACGACCAGCTTCACCGTCCTAGGCGCTTCCATTGCTGCTCCTACCGCTACTGGCAGTGATAACAAATTGGATGCCAACGGGTTGCCCTCTCTGGATGATTACGAGGCAATGCTTGAGCAGATGGCATCTCCCAATTTGGGGCCTAGGGAGGGCCGATCCACCACCGCCGCCGCCACCACCGCCACCGCCAGGCGTAAGGAGCGTGAGCCTCGGGAGCCCAGGGACCCTCGACCGACCATGGACCGTGCTGCCCGTCAAGCTAGGAGACAAATGGAGCAACAGCAGCAGCCTAAGCAGCTGTCAAAAGGTGCCGATGAACCCTTGAGTCATGAAAAGTCGTTCCAGGATCGCAAACTCCGGAGACGTAGCAGTCTGCCCAGCAAGCTCAAGGTGACCCCCAACTTGTTTGCAAGATTGAGTCGTCGAAGCAGTGGTGGCAACAAAAACAAGTCGTCCTCCTCCCCAACCGAGTCTTCATCAACACTTCGCGCCCTTGTCATGGATAACGGTGGGGCTATTCCTCCTCCACAGCAGCAGCAGAAGGGTGACAATGGTAGTGGGCACGGAGACGACTTTTCGGCAGCGGCTAATCCTTCACTGCAGGAGTTTGCTCATTTGCCAGCACTCCAGAAGAAGCGCTACTCCTGGGAGAACGAGGACATTGTCCCACGGATGGATCTCCTGTCGGCGACGAAGAACGCCCCTGCCGAACCTGCTCGTTTGCCCTCGTGGCATGATCTTGTGGACTCGGATCTCAACCCTCAAGTCAATGTGGATCCCATCTCTGCTGCTGATACCTCAGTCCCGGTCCAGGCTGGTGCTCCTGCACCCTACAAGCCTGCCTTGACGACAAAGTCGCACCTCCGGTTGAGCCATACTGAGGAACTGGAGGAGGATGTCATTACTCTTGTGCCTATCGCCGAGGAGGAGCCTGAAGTTTTGGAGATGCTCCCTGCCTCAGCTGCCAGGCGCAAGGACTCGAATGACATCCAGCAACAGCAACAACAACCACCACCCCCTCCTCCTCCTCGGTCGTCAACACCAGTCTCTCGTTCTCGACCAGGCACACCCTTGGGCAACATTCGCCCTCCACCTGGACCTGCCCCTGCCACCACAACTGGTACTGCTCCCATCCCTATCCCGCTTGCTCGGAAGATCTCGCCCGCCTCGAAAAAGCCTAAATCAGGACACGCCAAGGCCAGTCCCAGCTCATCGAGCTTCATGCTACAGCCCTTTGCCTTGGGCAACTCTAGACCCCGGGCTAGTTCTTCCAGCAGTAACGGTAGCTTCACCTTGGATGGGATCATCACCCCTCCACCTCCTTCTTCGCCTCTACCATCTTTGCCGCCACCATCGGCTCCGTCTTCGTCTTCGACTTTGCAGTATGGTGGTGGTGGTTCGTTTGTAGACCCGATGATGGTCGGTCTTGGAATTGCCCATGCTCACCCTGCACCTGTCCCCCGCAGCCGCAAGGCTTCTGCGGGTACCAGGGATTTGATCCGCCCATTACCTCAGCTGTTGCATCAGAACGAGAGCCGCATCACACCCATGGTCCCATCATTGACTCCACCCGAGCTAGGCCAGACTGCCGCGGCTACTGCAGCAGCTGTTGCGGCTGCCTCTTCTGCCGCCGAACTGAAAGCCCAGCAGGAGGCGCATGAACGGGAGCTTCAGTTAACGGTCAAGCAGATCCAGGATGAGAAGGAGGCACTTTTGCAGGCGATGCGCGAGCGTCACGATCGTTCGCATACCGAGATGGTTGACCAGTTGGAGAGCTATCGGGTCCAGCTTCAAACAAAGGAAGAAGAGATTGTGAGGATTCGAGACTCTGAGCAAGGCGCGATGGAGGCCTTCCGACGGGATCTGTTGTTGAAAGAGGATGAGATTCAGAGGATTCAGATCCAGCAGGGGGGGCACGAGAGTTTCCGTCAACAGTTGGAGAAGGATAAGGTTGACGAGATTTCGAGGATTCGTGCGGCTGAACAGGCAGAGATTGAGAGGTTCCGGGGGTTGATTCAGGCCAAGGAAGAGGAGATCTTGAGGATTCGGGGTGAACAAGAAGAGATCCAGACGGCGCGGCATGGTGCCCATGATAGTGAGAAGATCAAGTTGGGTCAGGATATCTCCAAGTTGGCTGCTACCCAGGCGCAGTTGGAGATGGAGTTGAGGAAGGCCCAGGAGGAAGTTCAGAGACTATCGGGACTTGTTGTCGAGAAGGAGCGTCTTTCGGCGGAGGAGAGGCAGGCCCGTGAGGCGGTCGAGGGTAGGATCCAGGCCCTTGAACAAGACAGCCGCCAGTCCATTGAGGACCAGCGCCACTCCCACGAAATCACCCTCGCAGAGTTGGATGATCAGATCCAGGATCTGGCCGTCCAGAAGAGTAGGTTGGAAGAGACCAACCTTCAGATGGAGCAAGAGCTCGCGGCCTTTGAAGCACGCTCCCAGCAAGAAGAAGCACAGTACCGCATCCTCCAGGATTCCGTCCAACGATTGAGCTCTAAGATGTCGAGAATGGAGACCAAGCACGCCGAAGAAATCGAGCAGCACCAGCGGGACCACGAGGAACTCATGGATCGCATCTCTTCTGAACACGCTGACGCCCTTGCCCACCTCACGAACCAACATCAGGTCGAACTCGAGACCGAACTCGAACAACTCCGTGTCACCTCCGAGATGGACCTCCACCGGTACCGCCACGAGTCCTCTACCCAACTCGAAGACGCGAAATCCCAGCTCCTGGAGTCCTTCGCCAAAGACCGCCAAGAGATGGAGGCCCGCGAACGCGTCCTCCGTGACCGGATCGATGCCCAGTCCGACAGGAACGATCAGCTCGAAGAAGAACTGTTCCAACTCCAGCGCGCTCAGGATACGATCGTCAAGGAGAAGGATATTCTGGCCAGGACCAACCGGTCGCTGGAACGCCATGTCTCGATGCAGCACCTTCAGCAGCAAGAGAACGTCTTCAAGATGGAAGAACTCGAACGCGAAAACGCTCGTCTGAGAGAGATCCTCGCAGATCTGGATATCGCCGCCGCCCTTGCTACCCGCCAACAGCAACAAGGCGCCGAGGAAGAATCGACTGCGAGAAAGGAGGCGGCGATGGCTGAGATGTTTGCTCAGCAGCAGCGCAAGTGGGTCGAACAGGTCGAACAGATGGCCCGCAAGGTCGCCAGAGCTGAGGAGGAAGCTCGTCGGGTCGCAGAGCAGAACGTCGATCTCAAGGTCGCTCTTGACCTGGCCGCTCAAGCTCATTCCGCTGCGACTATCGCCGTTACTTCTGAACGCCCTAAACATCAGCAACAGCAACAAGCGTCCGCCTAAACCTAGGCGCTTTAGCATGTAGTTATTTTCACGAACCCCCCATTCATATTTTTTTTCACGCATCCTTCTCATCTTAGCGCATACACATAGGCATAGCATATGTTTAAATGTACAGTACCATGTCCACCATTTTTGAGTTCAGATTTTCATTGACGAATTGTTTGCGAACAAAGAAAAGGAAAGAAAAGAAAAAAAGAAAGGAGGAACTAAGAGCAACAAAAGATAAGTCGCCCCATTTTGCAAGAGAGCAAGGTGTGCTCAAATCCGCGATTATTAATCGCTGAGGTCAAGGTCAAGGTCAAACTCGTCCTTGCTGGCAGCAATCATCTCCTCAAGACGGGGCTTGGGCATCGCAGGTGTATCAAAGACAGACTGCGTAGTCGGCGTCGCGATGATGGTCGACTCTGCCGCAATCGCAACGGCCTCGGCCGACGCCTTTGCCTTTCCGTTGCCAATATCCTGTGCCGAGATATCCTCGTAGATCAAACGGGGGATCGTCTTGCGTCGAGCAAATGGATCGATATCGTTCTTGCCCGCTCCCTTCAGCTTCTTCTCCTGAGCAAATCGACCCTCGGCCTCCCGTCCAGTCGATCTGTTCAGTGTCCTGTTCCTCTCATTCAGGGCTGCCCAGACATCGAGTTTGTCTGCACGCTTATCCTTCTGAGCCAACTCGGATTCCTTGAGAGCCTGGAGTTGGAGATCAATCTCGAAGTTATCCTCCGTGTTGGTGTGCTCCATCTTCATCTGCTCCAATATCGTCCTGTGAACGATTGGGTTCAGTCGTCCCTGCTTGAGCTGCTTCTTGAGCTCGAGAATCTCCTGGACCTCGGTGTTGTTCAGGACATAGGCCTTAGCGTGTTCGATATCCTTGCGCTTGCGCTCAACATGATCCGAGGTGGGAATATCGACTTTGTCACTTCTGAGCTGGATCTCAAATCGTCGGAATTCGTCATCCGTAAACAGTCCGTTCGAGACATAGTCCATCGTAAAGTTCTTCTCGGCGTTTCCATGTCGCAAGGTCAGGTTCAGATTTGTCGTTGCGCCTTCTCCAATCGTGTAGACTTTTTGCTGCTTGTTCACGGCAACCACTTCAGCAATTCGGAAAATGTGGATACGGTTCCTGTCCAGACCAAGAGACAAACGGACAAAGCAACCAATGACTGTATCTTTGAAGAAGGGGCTGTGGCACCATTTGGAGAGGCGATCTCTTCCGAGTCGAATCGAGTTGAGTTCATCGAGTGTGGCTGGTTTCCGGGTAATGCTCTTCGTCGACTTCTTGACCTCTGGTTCCGAGTCGTAGTCGGCTTCGTCTTCTGATGAGGGCGAGTCGCTCTTGTCGCTGTAATCCTCTGATCCTTTGCGTCCGCGCTTGGGTTCTGGTGAGTGTGATCGACGAGCCTATGTTTGCATCCCATCAGTATAGATGTTAGTCATACGTTCTCGCGCTGCGGTGTCCAGTGCATAACTAGTCAAAGGGAGCAAGATGTATTGCTTACCCTCTTGCGCTCCTGTGCCTTTTTCAGATCAGCCAAGGCTTTTGTGTTTCCAGTCTTTGTATCCTTGGCACGCGTCGATCCTGAGTAAGATAAAGGGAAGCGAGAAATATGTCAGAGTTCTGTCACCGCGACCGTTCTGAGCTTGTGTCAATACAGCAATGTTGAGAAAACAAAATGGCAGAGGTTGCTTACGGCGAGCGTTATCCCTGTTGGCCGATCCACTGCCCTTCCTGGTGCTCCTGTTTGCTTCCTCCTGTCTCTTCAATCTTTTGGCGACCTGTCTGTGATCCAGCAGCACCGTACGCTAATAATATCGAAACATTACAAAACATAAAAGCGTCATTAGTACGTCCATCATTCGTACTCTGGCTCGAGTGTGCCACCAGAGACGACTCTGCTGCGTTACTTAACAAAGACAAAGGCAAGCGCTGTACATACCTTCTTGGCACGCTCAAAGAGAATCTGCTCACGCTCGACCTCGGCCATGGCCATCAGGTCTGCGCGATCCTGGGCATCACGAAAGTAGTCGGCGTCGTACTCATCAACTGGACCCTCATCGTCCTCGTCCTCGTCGTCTTCCTGGTCATCCGAGTTGCCCGACATTTCTCCTTCAGAGATCTCTTCATCCGATGATTGACGGCTAAGTAGGTATATAAGAGAGGTTGAAGTGTGTCCGAAGGTGAGTCAGGTCGTCAAGCTGAGACGAGACATGCATGGAAGGGACAGAGCTGATCTGTTTTTTTTTCCCCTTCCTACTGACTAGTTGTTACCTGGATCTTCTTCTGCGGCGGCCCTTGTTGGAGTCTGAGGCCGAGTTGGCGAGGAGACGCAGGATGACATCGGCAGCGGCGGCGTTTGACATGGCGTGAAGGGTGTGGATGGGGAAAAAGAGAGTGGGAGAGTGGAAGAGGAGAGTGGGAGAGTGGAAGAGGGCGAAAGGACGCCAGGGAAATGGCACCTCAAGTGTGGCTTTGTGGGTGCGATATTAGCACTACACGTGATTTGTGCACCAATGCCTCCCCGCCCCTGTCGAACCAACGGCTGCCGACGACACCTTCTACTTTCCAAGACACTTTTTTCTTGCACACTTTCTCTCCGAACCTTTACTTCCTTTCTCACTCATAGTTCCCTCTTCCTCCCTCCCCTCATCACAACGCAGTACACTTCACAGCATGGCAGAGCCAGTCTCAGTCCTCGATGTACTCGATTCCATTCCCTTGTAAGTCACCCTTCTTCCCTTTCTGTTTCTCAAAGGAAACGCAACCATGGACTGACAATCCTTTTTCTATCCTTCTCCGGCTCTCCCTTTTAACAACAGCGCACCCGAGAGACCTACACCACATGGCACTCAGGCAGCAAGACGCTGGACAAGCCTTCTCTTCGACATTCTCCTTCACCCGGCTCGCTGGCACAAACTCGGCTTGGCAGTTCAATGGGCCAAATGGGTGGAATGGGAGGGCGGACTCGACCTCAAGGGACCTATTCGCACACCAGGAGTCCTTCACCTTCAAAACCCACTCCACCCTTTCGCTTTGAATCAATTGCTCAATCTCTTGGACTTTTCGCTTCTGGATATCGAGACCCTCATCGGATGTGCTGACACTGGTGACTGGACATGTTTATTCAAGGAGATCGATCCATCGAACGCAGTGACAGACAATGCCAAGATCCGGGAACAGGCTGCTCAGTCACTTCAGCACCTGTGCCTGTTGGCGTTCTATCTCCGACAGGGTCTTTGCTCCTTGGCGGGCAGCAGCAGGAGCATGAGGGCCGATCCGAGGGAGCAAGCAGAGGATGCGCAGATCCAGGACCTTATTGCCAGGATCCTTCGCAATGTAAGTGTGCGCGTTGCTTTATGGGTGTTCTCTCCTTGCCCGACCGGCTGACAAAGTGAAGTGCCAGCCAGCCTGTAGAAGAAGAAAGCGGGTTCCAATTGATCCACCAACGCAGTCCATTTGAGCCGAAAAATGATAACCTTATTTTGACACATGAAAATATCATCACACCCGATCACTTCTTTTCCGTTGAATGCCGCTGTTTGTCCCCTCATACACACACTCACTTTGCACTTTTCATTTGACTTGCGCTGATGACCGATAGGACAAGGCCACAGCAGTCGCGGCTGCAAACGGGATCTGGTACCAGGCATTCTCAGGACAAGCCCTCCGACTCACTCCACAGCAGGACCCTTGCAATTCTGCCTTGTAAGTATCAAAACTCTTGCCTGTTGTCACGCTACCAAGCACCGCTCATTCACTTACGTCCCTTCTTTCGTTTTTTCTACCAATAGACCCTCAAAGTTATCCGTCATATTGAACGAGGTGTTGGAAGCTATCAGGATGAGCAAGCTCCGCAAGGACGGCTGGACAGATCCGTAAGTATAACGAGACCGGCACATCGTTTACCTGTCACCCTGCAACCCCCGCCAACAACGACTAATCAAGTGCAAGTGTCATATTTTCTTTGCAATAGTGCCCAAACAGACAACCTGACCGACCAGCAATTTCAACAGCTTGGAAAGCTTCTCTCGACCAGCTTTTTCACCATCATGGAATTCGCAGATGTCAGCGTGTTCTTGGTGTGTTCAGCATCATGATCTGAGAAGTGTCCGTTGCGTACTTTCCCTTTGTACAAGTGTTGATTCTAACATGTTAGCCCTTTTACTTTTCATAGCCGGTCGAGAACGTTGTTTTGCTTAGCCGATTTGCATCTCAGCTTCCCGCTTCATGGTACTCGGATGATTTCCTCAGGACAACGATCCGCTTGGCCAAGAGATATATTTCAACAGAGCAACAGGACAAGGTCCGCGTCCCGATCCAGGTCCAGGGCTTGGTCGCCATCACAACTCTTTGGTCATTCTGGATGCGCAAAACTGGAGCAGGAGATGCCAATGTTTTGGGTCAGGAGTTGATCGAGGTCATGGCGCAGGTCCTTTCTATTCCTTCATTGTTCACGGGACCGGAGTCCAGAGGCCTCTTTGGAACATGTTTCTCTGGATTGGCGACTGGACTCGACAAATGGGCAGGTCTGATGGAACCCAAGATCGTGGAGGGTCTCGCGTCAGGACTGGAGCGAGGGCGTCTCAGCGCAGAAGACTCGGACATGGACGCCGTTCAGGCCGGTTTGGCTACTGTGCTCCGTTCAAACATTGTGAACGATACCCCCGACTCGATCAAGAAGCTGGTGACGGCATTCCTCCAGTCATTCTACGGAGGAGTCTCTTCCGCAACATTACCCATGGCTATTAGCAGTCTTGATGAGCTCCTCCAGATTCAGAGGCTCTTCCAGTTTGTCGTAACCCAAAAGGCTGGACTTGTTGCCGTCAAGGATGAAAACGATGGCAAGAAGAAGCGGAAAAAGAGAAAGCCCAAAAAGGCGGTTGTTCTGAAGGGTCAGCGTTGGTTCGAAGCCTTGGTTCAAGGGATTCAGGATATCTCTCCCTCGAACACCCTTTCCGGTCTTTTAGCTATTGCCGGTATTCTGTAAGTCATGTTTCTATTTGTAAATGTTGGCCAAATGTAGTTATTATTTTACGTTTCTAAACCATCTTGCATTATATCCATCACATCCTTAGGCGCGCTATCCAGCATGGCGAGGATGATCCTCTTAAGGTTGACGAGGAGAGCTTGGTGCTGATTCAAGATCTGTTTGTCACTCGGTTGAATGGACTAGTTGATACGATCAAAGCAGAGGATAAGAGATGGACCGTCTCCTCTCAGACTCAGGCGTGCTTGGTCTTTGCCACTTGCCAGACGGTTCCCAACCTCCCCGCCTGCAAACTAGAGGCTCTGGATCGTCCCTTCTTGACGTCTCTTCTGGTTGATTACATGCTTCAACCCAACGAGGGAGTCATCCCTGTGAACGAGATCATCCGAGTCATCAACTACGAGCTCGCGCGGGAAAGGAATCGTCTTGTTGTGAACGGTCCCTCGCATGCTCTGTTGGCCAAAACTGTCAGAGGACCCCTTTTCTCTGAAATGGGTCGTGTGGCGCGGACAGTGGCCACGTTGATAGAGAACATGGACAGCAAGGACCACGGAAACAGGAGTCACTGGGGTGAGATCGAGGATGTGTTGCAGAAGCTTCACTCGTTTGCCATCAACCTGCATGTCGACTGGTCTCGATGTGCGCTGTCACAGGCAGATTCGTTTATTGAGCGTGCCGAAGGCAACAGGACTAGTGGATTGGACGCAGAGACGACCAAGTCGACCGGAATGCTGTTCCAAGTCTTCAAAACGTTGCTCTTTGCGTATACCATGATCTTTGGCGCCATTGTTGAGAAGTCTACATCTGATCCACGTAAGAATCCTTCTGAGAACGCTGCGTATAAACGATTGTTTTGTCCGTTTGAAATGCCCGTATCATTAACAGCTTCCTTCTCTTACACTATAAAATAGTCCCTGTGGGAGTTGTTTCGCATTTGGATTACCTGATTCTGGACAGCTATGCCTACGTGTTCTTCATCACCTATAAGCTCGGCCCCGGAGGATTCCAAGTGTACGAGGAGCTTGTTACGTCGATTCTGACAAGGATGATCATGTCTGAAGAGCACGCTTCAGCTTTGGTTCAGCTACAGGCAGATCAGGACAAGGACGGTCACCCCAACCGCCACATCCTCCTCAACAAGACGCTCAAGGCAATGATGCCACGTGCAGAACTTGGATTCCACGACCCAGTCATGGAGAGCCGGACACTATTCTTTATGAACCTGCTGGAGCGCGTCATGGTAACGATCGACGAGACCCTGTTGGAGAAGCAGCTGTTGCCGTTGGTGTACCCTTACTTGCTCAAGAACGACCAGCGCGATCTTTTCGAGTCGGCCCATTCGGTCGTGATGTCTGTCTTCTTGACCAACAAGCGGATCGCACAGCAGGTTGCGCCATTCTATTCCAACTTGTTGATCCAGCACTTCCCAGAGCAGATTAATATCGACCAGCTGAGGGCTGCCTTCACGACCATGATTCGCTCTCTTTCGGGAACGGAGGATGCGCTTGCATGGCTCTGTGTCGAGAAGCTCCTTGAGAGGATACAGCAGTATGATGATGACCTTGCGGAGGCAACGGCTACGGTCCAGGCTGAAGTCGAGCGGCGCGAGGGCGAGAGGGCATTGGTTGAGATTGCTACCTCTGTGCAGCAGAATCTGGGGCCTCAGGAGTCTGCGACCCATCTGCCCTCCCTTGGCACCCAGAACTATGATACTGCCACTACCGCCTCGGCAGCATTGACAACACCACAAGCCATCCTGGAGCGCCAGAAGGAGCGGGGCCAATTGCTGTTGGCTCTGTTTGACCAACTGTCTAGTCTGAACCTAGTCTTTGTCGAGACGTTGGGACTCAAGATCCGGGAACTGATTGTCAAGGAGCCCAGCCCTGTTGGACGGAGAGCGCTGTTGAAGTGTCTGCTGGATGTGATTGGCGGACCTGCGGTTGATCATACCAAGCGCGATTGGGCTGTCAAGTGGTACCTTGGTCTTGCCAATGAGTTTGGACAGAAGGGTTCCTCGTCCTCTTTTACTTCTTCCAAGAGTGCTGGAGCCGCCTCTCGTCCTGCTCATGCACAGTAATTGACGATCGATAAAATAAATAAATAAAAACCTTGAATGGGACCAGTCGTCGTGGGCAATGCTCCTTGGCCCTTCACGAATGCGTCGAGAAACTTGGCAACGTCTGATCCTGGTGCAAAGAACTTGTCCGTGATCTTTTTGATGTCGGTATGGAGGTCGCCTATTTGCATGGGATAAAAGGGCGATATTGGAAAACTTAATACTTGAAAGACTACAACGATAAAGTTACAAAAAGGCATAATGGGTCCATACCAGATAGCGGCATGCCAGGACGGGAGTCGTCTGAGAGAGGGGTGGAGCTGCGAGCATGGAGTGAAACAGGAAGAGGCGCATGGACTATATCAGTGCAATTGGATGACAGGATAAGCATATGTATTAGGTGCGAATGGAAATAGCACGCGTGTCTGGACGATGACATGAATGGTGTTTTTGGGCGGCTTGTCGGGAAAGACCTCCAACAGGCCACGTGTCGCTCTGTGCTCAAGGCTCAATTGCGATCCTACGTCGCGAGATTCGTGACAATGGGGATGGATTAATTACATCTAAACTGACACCATGAGCTGATTCAACATCCTTGGTTACATTAACAAGAATCTAATTCAGAGTGGTGTTCACATCCATTTCTCGCTCTTCATCACCACCCTTGGCGATCGAACAAGGAGAGAGAGGGGGAAACATGAATTGAAAGAAGGTAGCGTTGCATTGCGGAACTCAAGTTTTAAAAGGTGGATGAATCGCATCAAAACTAATACCATGAGCTGATCCGATGCCTTGGTTACAGTAGCAGGTTCTCAACCTCAGAGTGGTGTTCAGATCAATAACATCCCATCGCTCTTCAATACTTACTGTTGCGATGCTTGAAGAATATTTTTTATGGGGGCAGAGAGAGACGGTCCGGAGTCGGACGCTGGTCGAGATGGGGAGAGAGAGACGGTCCGGAGTGGGACACTGGTCGAGATGGGGAGAGAGAGAGAGAGAGAGAGAGAGAGAGAGAGAGAGAAGATGGCAAGTCCAGTGAAAAAAAGACGAGAGGGTTGAAAAAAAGAAGGCGGTGATGAACGCATAGAATAGGAATTCGATGCTTGAAGAGAGGACAGATTGACGCGAAAAAATAAGCTAAAAAACGCGTCCAAGGACAGAATCACGACAAGAAGAAAGGGTAGCTGGTTTATTCACGCTTTCTCTACCATCTCGCGAAAAAAAATACATCGTAGCATGAACTCTACGCTATGCGTTTAAAACTATCATTATAAGGGGAGAAACCAGACAAGTACTGAAGAAGAAAGTCGGAAGGACGATAACAAATGACATATAGTTTACAAAGGAAGGGTGAAAGGAAGGCAGAAAACTATGGAGATAGCTTCAAAGGAGAGATAAAGATAAAGAGGGGTCATTCGAAGGAGATCGTGTGAAGTGTTCGTTCAAATTCGTGAATAAGAGAAAGGAAAGGGGGTAGAAAGCATAGAAATAATAGCAAAGATTGTTCTCTCTAACGCGTCGCCCATTCTCTAAGGCGATCGCATCATGGTCTCTTCATGGTATCCGGCAGCGATGCCGCCGGAGTGGTTGTTGTATCGTGATTGATGGTACTGTTGTTGTTGTTGTTGTTGCTGTTCAAAGACACCATCCATTTCCGATGTTCCTGCTGCCGCTACTCCTCCTGGACCAGGTGGATACTCGTTTGCGGGGCTAAGTGGGTGATGTCCAGTTCCGTTACCTCCACCATGATGGTTCACGTGGTGGTGTTGGTGATGCTGTTGCGGAGCAAAGGGACTTGCACGATGCTGCTGTTGTTGTTGAGAGGGAAAGTACTGGTGTTGGCGACCAGATATCTGAGGAGTCGTGACAGACGAGGTCGAGGTGTTGTTGTTGTTGAGGAACCGAGCATCAGACGATCCCGTCTCGGGGCTATCCGACATCATGACCATCGACCCGCGGTGGTAGTTAGCGCCAACATCGGTTCCAGAGGGGCGTCGCTCGTCGTCACGTTGTTGTTGTTGTTGCTGCTGCAAGTGCTGGGTGGGTCGGGGATCGTGGTGCGAATCCTGCATCTCCATATCATCACCCATCTTACGTGGTCCAGCGCCAGCCAAAGCTGAGACTGGAGGCAGACTCACAGGACTGAGCCCTCCTCTATTGTAACCATCGTTTCCCTTGACCGCCGAGAAGGACGACCAACTGTTCTCCTTTCGGAGTCCTAATCCATCACCTCGAGAGGAAGCACTGTGAAAGGCAATTGGTGACGATGACTGGGGTTCAGGACCAGGAGGTCCTCCACCGCGACCACCACTACTATTACTCCCAGACCAGCTGATAGCACCGTCGCTCAATCGCTTATTCATCGTGTCAAATCCGCCTCCGGTCTCGGATCGCTCGTCAGAAAGATACTCCATATCGTTTCCGCGAGAGTAGCTGCCACCACCTCTTATGGGCGAGACTGCTGACGTCGCCATTCCACCGCTGATGCTACTGCGAGACAATCCTGCAACCGGGCTGGTCATCATGGGCGAGTGAGGCTTGATACCGTCCTCCTGTTGAGCACCACTCCACGACCGAGCAGATGCCATAGGTACAGATCGCGATCCTCCCTGTGTCGAGATAGGATACAATGGTGGTCGCTCGTGCTGCACGTTGCCGTTGCTGGTATATGGCTGTGTCGACGAAGGTGGCGACGATTCGGGGTATTCGGAAGGCAAGAGGCGGCTACCAGCGTTGGAGCCGTTGGTACTGGATCGGTAGGTAGACGATGCAGACTGGTCGTTGTTGAAGACAGGAGATATCAGCTCCATCCGAGAGTCCACAGAGCTGCGACGAGGTCCATGGTTCCTGTTCTGATCGTGAGGGTAGGTGTGTTGTTGGCTGTTCTGGACTCCCGAGGTCGCATAGTCGTCTCCAGAATCGGCAGAGTTCGATTCACGGCGACTCTTGTTCAACGAGGGTTCGGACGGGTGGCGATGAAGCTGTCTGTGGGGAACTGGGTGGTCAAACCCCTCAAACTCATGGTCCGAGTCGGTTCTGGAGGGGTGCTGCTGCTGCTGCGAATGGCGTGGCAGAGAGTGGGGCTGGTTCAAATGTTGGTTGGCAGCAAGATGTTGCTTGAGAGAGTGAAACTTTAGCGAGTCATTCGTCAGTGGAGGGGATGAGGCATTGTAGGCGCTTCGCATTGGCTGGGAGGCCGATCGACGGCTCAATGTCGTTCTACCCAACGACGATGGGTAGCTATGTCCGCTATGTGTGCTGCTGTTGTCGTCGTAGGATTCCTGGTCCCGACCCGGCAGTGAAGATGACTTCTCGCCACGGCTCCATTCGCCACCACTAGCACCACGTTCACGATCGCCGTGGTCCAGTTGCTCTCTGCTCGAGCTATGGTGGAGCGTATGGTTCGGCTGTTGCTGCCGTTGCTGTTGCTGGTCTTGTTCACTTGATGATCCTGCGGCACAGACCAATCCCGTGGTCGGAGACGCATGAGAGTGAAGCGGGGACTGCTGAGGCGACAACGAAGAGCCCGAAGATGGGTTGTTGACCGCCAGAGCAACCTCAAGCTCACGGTTACGTGCCGTCAATTTCATGATCTTTCCTTCGGCTTGCTGCAGCAGCTCGGCCTTTCGTTCGAGCTCGCGGACATAAAGATCCTTGCGTTGACGGAAGGCTCGCTGGGCAGCTCTATTCTGGGCAGCACGCTTGGTCGAGTTCCGTCCTTGCTCTGTACCAGCAGAGCCACTGGCGGTCGATCCTGGTTTCCCGTTTGTAGCATGAGTGCCGTTGGTCCCCGCCGCCGACGAGGATGCGTCTCCGCCGCCGGTGGTCGAAGAGGCAGCTGAATCACGTGGGTTCCGTTGATGGTGAATGGCCGCATTGAGATTGGCACGTCCAAGACCCGTCGAGTGATGCAAGTAGACACTACTGCTTCCGCCGCTGCTGACACTCCCGCTGGCGACACTGTGGCCGAAACTACTGCCGGTGGTCGACCCAGTGGTTGTGCTGCCACTGACACTGCCAGAGAGATGGCGATGGGCATGACTGTGGAGCGGATGCGACCCATGGAGGTACTCTATGCTGGACAGAGAATCGGCTCTTGATACTGTCGATGGAGCCCCCGACGAGCTCATGTACAAGTCTAGTAACGAAGGGTGGGATGAGTTTTTGTTTGGTTTGTGGTCAACGCGTCGATCTGATGCATATCCTTATGCGCATTGGCCCTGAAAAAACAAACAAAACAAACAAGCACTACACTTGTATCCCACGACAGGATTATTATACGCTGACACACCAGTCACGGCGCAGTACGACGAAGCGTAATGAGGATGAAGGTGGGAAAAAACATAAGAAAAGTAAGGTACCTGGGAGAGATCCAACGGATGAAGAGTGACGGCTATGGTGATCGTGAGGATAATACTGTTGCGATCCTGCACCATGAGACGAGGACGAAGACGACGAGGACGGGTATTGTGGGAACGAGTGCGAGGCTGGTCCACGCTGCTGTTGCTGCTGCTGATAGTGCTGCTGCTGCATACTCTGTTGTGAATGCGAATGCTGGTGGAGATGTGGGTCTGTGAACTGTGACAGGGGCTGTCCGCCTGGACCACCACCCATCAGACCCAATCCGGTCGATCCCCTATGAGATGAAGACGAGGAAGAATCTGGTCGAATGCCCTTGTCGAGTTCCCTCAGAGGTGGAAGGGTAAGTGAAGGTGGAGGGGCCGGGCCTGGACCTGGGTCAGCGCCAGAGCCCATCATGCCCGGATGAGAAGAATATGGGAACGTCGTGGTGGCGGTGGGTGTCGGGTTTGAACCGAGAGAGAATGGTGCTGCGAGAGGGGAATATGAAGACGAGTTATAGAACGGGGGAAGAGGTGGAGGTGTAGGGGAGAGAGACTTTTGTTGAGTAGGTAGTGTGAGGTTGGTGAATGCGGTGGAGAGGAGGGCGGAGGCCGAGTTTCGTCTTGGAACGGTTGGGCTTGTGTGATCTAAAGGAAAGAAGAGACGGCGTTTATGGGTGTTGTGGGTGTTGTGGGAGGGACGTCAGTTGAATATAAACAGAGAGTCCAAGGGCCTAAAGGATGGAGAGGGGCAGATATAGAGGTGGAAAGAGATGAAACGTGGGGAGTTAGAAATCGGATGATTATATGTTCCTTTTTGCTGTGCACGGACAAGGAAGCCACAAGGACTGTGGGCACGCAAGTCAGAAGAAGAAAGAAGAGAAGATATCGCATCTCTGTACAGAAGGGCGATGGAGAGAATGGACATGGACAGAGGGAAAAGAAAGATGCGAGTGGATGGATGTGGGTGCAAAGATACCAACGATGGAGCGCGCGAGAGAGAGAGAGACAGAGAGAGAGAGAGAGAGAGAGAGGGGAGAGAGTGAGGGCCATGGTCCATGCGTTCTTGTCAATGAGCTGTAGATTCGACCCCCGACCCATTAGGCCATTTGGCATTTCGACAGACAAACAGACAGACAGGCAGATCTGCTCTATTCTCTCTCTCTTTCTCCCTTTCAAAGTATCTCCTCCTCCCCCTGACTCTTTTTCGCTCGCCTTCTCTATCCCTTTCTCCACTTTCCATCTTACAACACAATATGCATGCAATGCATGTCGTTATTGTCTAATTGCCGTCTGTCTGTCTGGCATTGATTTTGTTTGTTCTGTTTTGTATGTGCATTGTTTGTTCTGCTGAATTATCCTCCTTCCTCCACCTCCTTACCCCCCTTCGAATTCCTCAACATGTGTTGTTCTTTCCCTTCCCCCTTTGTCTTGGTCCCAGTGTAAAGAACGAACAAAACAAAAAAAAACAAAACAAAAGGAAAGCGCACAAACATAGCAACCGATTCGGATTCCCAAATCATGGCACCCTACAGTTCAAGTACCCTATCACAAGTCTCCCGTTTTCTTTTGTCAGCGTCATAGCCTAAAGTAATTGCCCATGGTGAAAACGTGAGTTTATGCGCGACATCGCGGACTTTTTCTTTTTTTCTGTCGCTGACCAACCCTCTCCTATATTCTCCTCTCTCAACCTTCTCGCTCTCCCTTTCCAGCTGCCCCTTTCTTTTTTTTTTACTTTGTCTTTGTCCTCATTTGTTTCTCTCTTTGTAACCCCCTTACTTTTCTGTGGTTGACTTTTTTTTGTTTTTGTTTAGTGTGCGTTTGTGTGAGCACCCTTGCACTGCTGACATTCCAGAAAACAGTCAATTATACAACAGAACGAAAAGGAGAGAGAGACCAGACACACAGAGTGCTGACAGAGGAAAGGGAAAGAGATAGAGAAAAAAAAAAAGCGCTATGCTCTCTTACGACCTGCAAACCCCACTTCCCGGAATAAAATAAGCAATTGAGGGGAAAAAGAAAAACCACAACGAAAAAACAAATTCGCTAAAAGGAGTGGGAGAAAGAGAGAGAAAGTTTTCAACAATTCTTCTTTGTAGATCCCATCCGTCCCGCATTGGAAGAAAGCCACCTATCTTTCATATGATTACCCATTACACGCACATTATAGCTGAGGTATGGAACAACTGAGCTCACATTTCATGCGATACTGAAGTGGTTGATGTGAAGTAAAGAACAAGGAAAAGGAAAAGAAACGAAGAGGCTCGACTCACGATGCACTGTTGTCGAGGGCCGTGAAAAATGCGCAAACCAAAAAAGGGCGAATTATGCAACGGACAAGTAAATCGGGAAGAGTGAAATGAAGAGCACGTTTGAATAGGGGCTGAGGGAAGGCGTTTTTGCAGGTGGTGTCGTTATGAAGATGCGATGGTTGACTCGTCGTGCTGCCGGAGTGAAGATATGTAGGATAGGTGAATGATGAGAGAGGAAAAAGAAGCGAGAGTATGCTGACCCAATCAAACGTTGTAGCACGGAAAGTTTTGCGGGGCGAGAAGGACGAGGTGGGAAATGAGCTGAGAAGAGAAACGAAAGAAAGGAGGAGAAAGGCGCAAGAGATGAAATGAAAGAAGCAAAACTAGGCACAAAAAGAAAAAACTTGGAGAAGGAAAGAAGTGAGCACTGATGTGTGTGCGTGTGCGGGGATGAGAGTAAGCTGGATGCTTTTCATTTGTTTATGTGAGCAACGGCAACACATTGGCTGTAACTCCCTGCAACTCCTGACAACCATCCGTCTCTCACGCACACACTCTCATTTATTCCTTTCATTCTTTTCTCCTCTTTTGGCTCATGCTCATAAAACAAACAGGCAGTTGTGAAGGAAAGGATCAGCTTCAAGGGGAAGGATAAAAAAGCGTCAAAATGAAAAAAGGCAACGAGTCGGGTCGAGTCGAGTGGAGTTAAGAGAGAAAAATTGAGAGACAGAGAGGGAGAAAGACGTTGAGGTGTGGGTTGCACGTTTTTGTCAACGACGGAACCGAAAATCAAGTACGCGTGCGTGGTTCATTTTAAAAATAATAGGAGGGAGTAAAGGCGCGCAATGGCAAGAACGAGCATGGAGAGAATGTACGCATGTATAATTACTTTCTGTATTCCAGGAGGGGCGCGATCTGTATGTGCTTGATGTGTTGTATCCCTGTGAGTGATATTAGGTGGTGAAGAGGTTGGTCATGAATGTGAGCGATGGTGTTGTTGGGCAAGGAAAGAATGAAGATTATTGTGCTGTGTGTAAGAGTGAGCGGGATGCGTAGGCAAGAGATGGATGGAAGGTGTGGAGGAGATTGCAACGGTCGAAGGTAAAAAAGAAAGAAGAAACACAAAAAATGAGAGAATAAAAAGGCGGGGGAAGTGAGATAATGCCTTTGCTTGGGTAAACAATGAAGGATACACAAGGGTGTGTTGATGACAAAGGTCAGGGCCAACAAAACCAAACGTAAGGCAGAGAGAGAGAGGGGAGGGGTTGAAAAGCAAGGGAGGAAGAGAATGACAAAGAGAAAAGGTAAAGGCGTCAGGGCGAGGCTGGATGTTGGCGTGGAAGTGATCCCGGAGTTGAGAAGAGAGAGAGAGAAAGAGAAGGTAAGAAGAAAGTGAAGAGAAAGAGTGAGAGGAAGACCGTGTGTGTTTGTGTGAGGGTCTGTCGGAGAGATTATTTTGTTACGTTCACGGAAACGTCAAGGAGAGAAGGAGATGGAGTGGATGAGAGTATGTTGAAGAGAGGGAGAGGGACTGGACAGAGAGAGGCGATTGTGACGCATTGAATGGATGAATGGATGAATGGACGAATGAATGAAAAAGAAAAAAGGGGAATAAGGAGAGAGAGGCACAAAGAGCAGAGCAAAGTGAAAAGGGAGGGAGGGACGAGGAGGGGGAATGATATAGAGAACAGAAGGCCGAGTACATGTTTACAGTACATAAAATAGCGAGAAACAATTGAAATGCTGGGATGGACCATGCGAACGGATATCTGAACAAACAAGTGTAAAAAACACGGCGATTGTTACAAACACCACGACATTTTACGTACCCTGCGTAAGTAATAATGCCGATATGTCAAAACGACCAGAGCGGCGGCAGCAATCCTGAAATTGACGAGATGTGATGGAGCAATAAGTGAGAGGTGAGAGATGAGTGTATGCGCGCGTGTGCGTGTGTGGATGTGCGCGAAATGAGAGGATGTTGGGATATGAAGGGATATGGATGGATAGACCGGAGAAGTGGGAGGTGTAATGTGCGATTGATAGACGAAATGCAAAGGGAATAAACAATAACGAGGGAGAGAGAGAGCCTAAAAGGGAGGATAACAAGGAGACAGAGAACGGTAAAGGAGGGGAAAACGTAATTAGGGAACAATAACGACGACGATAAGGACAAAAGCAGGAAGGGAAAAAGGAGCCGGCCGAAGTAAAGAATAAAAGTAAACTAAGTGAAGAAGATGAGGGCGCGGGAGGGGTATATATATGGCCGGAGTAAGAGAGCGAAGAACGATGATGATGGAAGGTGGAGGAATGGAAAGTGGAAGAGAGAAGAGGAGAGAGAGAAGAGGAGAAGAGGAGAAGAGAGAGAGACAGAGAGAAAGAAAGAGAGGGAAGAAGAAGGCGAAGAACATCTCATGAAATAAAATCAACAACAAATAAAAGACTGAACTGATTGAAATGATTGAATGGAAAGAAAAAGGGCGAGAGAAGGGTTTGCTGGCACAGCAATTGCAGCATTCGCGATAATTGCTTTACAAATGCACACTCACATACACACATAAACATACATATCAAACATGTGTCGCCATATATAACCAACGCACCCCATGGACAAGGACAAACACCCCTCACTCTTCTGTCTCCCCCCTCTTATTTTCTCTTTCTTTCTTATTCTCTTTACTCTTTCACTTTCTCTTACTCTTTTCTCTCCCTCGCTCTCAAACCTCCCTGACGCTCTCGCTCTCCCTCCCTCTTCCTCCCGCATGCAGTTCTCTTTTTTGTGTGTTGTTTTTTTCATGTCGTTGTTTTTATGTGTTTGACACCTTGCGTCTAAATTTGAGTTACGAAAAAGAAAGAAAGCGTTGGTTGCCCATCTTTGCCCATTCGTCGTTACTGGTTTTTTTTTTCTTCGCCTTGTCTCTCTTCCCGATTTACTTCTCCTTCACACACACACAAACACACCCCTCATCCTTTTTAGTCCTCTTTGCTCTTCAATTACAGAACCCCTTCTCCTCTCCTCTCGCCTGCCCTCACTTCCATTCATTAAAAAACAAGGCGCTTCATCCTCAGAATAAAGGGTCGTCCATGTGGAGGGAGGGGTAGGGGGTTGCTAGGGATGAAGAAAGGAAAGAGGGGGGTATGGAACAAGTGATTGAGCAATTCCAAAAGGGAATAGTTTCATCTCTCATCCCTATGTCAATCTTTTCATTTTTTTGCAACAAGAGGAGGCGAAAAAAAAGAGTAGTAACTCTCGTGGAAAGAGGTGAAGCATAGCACCTACACGTACCTTTTCCTCTTTGAAGTTGCAGAAGCGGCTTACAAGAACTTCCCTTCCTTCCCTCCCCATTTTTCCTTTTAATCAGATACAAAGATTCACATAAAACACGCTCCTGGCGCAAACATGCACGCGAATGCGCGTAGTAACAAAATACCGCTCTTTCTTTCAATACACGACGCACATCGGTATAGAAAGAGTTAGGGATGTGAGGTGTGGTCAACAGGGGAAAGAGGTAGAAGCAAGGTGGGATGGAAATGTCACAAAGGTAACATTTCTACAGACAACAAACAAGAGTAAATAAAATGGAGATGGCTCTTGTTGACGGTAAGTGGAGGAAAGGGGGGTGGGTTGGTATCATGGCGCTTCAAAATTTCGTCGTTCCCATTGATGAGACATGACAGGTTCAGACAACTCCAAGAATGAACGTATGAAATGGTGGAGTAAAGATGAAAATAAGGTGGCAAAAGAAAACAGTCGAACCTGTCATGTAGTCATGTAAGAAAAAAGGGGGGATTTCGGAGACCAAGTGGTAATTGAGAGCCATCGGCAACACAGAAAGAAAACAACAACAAAAAACTCGTTTGAGATGTGCATGAATTGGTGTTACAACAACATGCCCCACCAAAATATAGTTCACTTTTTTTTTGTTATGTCTTCTCGTTGCTCGTCCATCTAAGCAATGTAATACATGAAGGATGCAAACGTGCTGCTTTCTTATATCATCCATTGTCATTCTCATGAACGGAAACCGCTCTAGTTCTAACCATACCACCTGTGAAAATCCAGACAAGGAAAAGAATCACCACGTAAAAGACACAAAAAAATGAAAGTACATAGAGGCCGTAGGGGTTGGTGCAATGCATAATGCTTGCACGACAACTGTCGCCCGGATCCAGAACGGAGTTCTGAAATACATCCAACATCAACAAACAAAACAAAACAAAATGAACGGAGAGTGGACATATGGGCCAAAGGAGTAAGGATGAGTGTTGAAAAGATAGGGAATGAAGGGCCAAAGGGCAGTTGTGTTTAGGCTTACCCCCAAAAAGCTTGGATGCTTTTGTAGCTGTTGCTTTGTTTGTTGAGATGGTCCGTTTGTAACCACTCATCCCTTGCCTCCATTGACATGCATCAAGATCTCGCTGTTTTTTTCTCCGACAATTAAGCATGAAAATCGTGTATGTTTGAATTGTTGGTTGTTTTGTTTGCTTACCTTTCTTACATGTACCTTGTGGCCAAAGGGATAAACAAAAAGCAGATATATAACACAGACGAATGAAAAGGGCCAAAGGGGACAATGCAATGCAGAGAAAAGAGAAGTGGAGTTTGGCAAATGGACAGAAGAAGAGGAAGAAGGGACAGATTCGTTAACAAACTGTAGATGCGCAATCCAAGAAACCCATTTTAAACCTCGGAGACTGTAATTGAGCGAACTTGAGCGAGTTAGCGAGGTTAAAAAAAGTCCAACCCTCTCCACTGACCACTCAAAAGTACACCAGCTGGCAAAAAAAACAAGAGACAAGGAAGGGAATCAAAGCGCGCCTCCCCCACTCAGAGGCGAAAAGAGAAAAGTAAAAGGGAAAGAATCGAATTTCCTCTCGCTCTTGTTTTCTGTCCAATCACAGCGTCGCGTTGGGGTGAAGGAATGTCCGCGGAACTTTTCTTTACATACCATATTTCCTCGCTCTGTATTCTTTGTACTCTCTGTACCCGTGCTCTTTATTTCTGCCTTCCTTCATTACGAATTGAACTCGTTTCCCCTTCTTCTTCATTCTGCTCACAACAACATCAACAACAAAACAACAGCAACAACACCTCACCACCCAATTGAGAGACAGACCTTTTTTCCTCCAACCACAGAAAAACAAAACTCGCCCATGACACACCACATTGTCAGAAACCTCCCTCCTTCTCCTCTTTACCCTCTTTTTTTTTTTTTTTTTTTTTTCCTTATCGTCCTTCCATCCAGCAGGCCATTTTTATTTTCCTGTTTCCTTCACTCTCCCCTTGACTTGCTCCTTTTCATCAATAAAACTAATATCGACACAAGCACGGGAAGCGGGTATGCTCACTCACTCCCTTTTTCTTTACAAAGCAAAAAGGAAAAACCTTGGATGTCAGCAGGAGGGAAAGACGGAGCAACTGGTTCGACTGTTTTCGCTACTCCGTTGACCCAGAAAGAAAATCCCACATTAAGAGATAAGAAAAAAATCAATCCTGTCTTCGCCTCTCCTTCCTTCCATCCATCCCTCGCTCGCACTTCCTCGCCCCGTTTTCCTCATGTATTCATGATCCACCGCCACGCCTTTTTTTAGTCGAGAACCCCCTCTTGGTTCCCTTATATACAATGCTAGCACAAGCTCTAACAGCGTGAATACGAGAGGGGCATCCTCTAAAGCAGAAGCGCCATTGCACCTGTTTCTCCTACTCCCTCGCATGCGCTAATTGCGTATATCGAATCGCCCATAAAAAAAATGAACTAAGGTTCTCAAATCGCACCACTCACCACTAACGCCTACACGTCTACACAACAAGAAAATAATACGCCCATCGGCCTCAAACGTTTAATCGACCCAACTGCTTGGCAGGATCGTCCACAATTGAGCCCGCCATTATTTTTTGTTGTTGTTGTTTGCTGTCAGGCCCCTTCTCAATGCTCCAAAGTTTGAGGAGTACTGTACCTCTCACAAAGCATAAAACACAGCACCCGAATAAAAACATCTTCATTTTCTGCACCCCTGTTCCTCTCTGCCTAAGCCTAATGCACCATGCATGTAATGTATTGATGAATGGCTGCCCCCCTCCCCCCCCCTTCCCATTCCATCTGAAATAGCCGATAACTGATTATTGGCACAAATGAGACAAATAAGAGCCGTGTTTCTTTTACCTGATGCTGATGCCGATGAGACAGATGAGACGCCAAGTCGTCCCTGATTGGCCGCCGAATGAACTTCGAGTAAAAGCGCAACGTCCGCGGCAGTACAAAGACTCCTACTCTTCTTGGAGCTCGACGCGCGCCCGCTCATTCTACCTATCTCTCCTTCTCCTTCTCCTTCTCCTTCTCCTTCTCCTACACCGCCTCCGATAGAACTGTTGCTGCCCCTCCTCCTTTCTGCGCCATTGCTACTAAGGCCAATCCTGAACTTGTGGGAAGATGAGATCATTGGATCTCGAGGATGGACGTTGCTGCCGTCAATCATGTTGAGTGGCAATGGCAGTGGCGGTGCTGGTGGCAACGTATTGGTTGTCAAACCAGTCGATAGGGATGTTGCAGAGGAAGGAGAGTCGAACCCTGGGCGATAAAAAGTCGGACGAAGGGGAGAAGAAAGTCTCGAGAAGGTCGAGGAAGATTGATACAACCCGGAAAGATCTTCACCAGAGGGTCTCTTCTGACCAAGGAGCTTGCTTTTAGGTTCTATCATGATGGAGAGTGATGCTGTTGTTGTTGTTGTTGTTGTTGTCATCTCAGAGTGTGATCTGTGTTTTCGATGAAGAAAAGTCGGCTGCTGCAGGTGAAGGGGATGTAACTGATGCTGAGGAAGGAGGCGGTTTTGAGTTGGTTGATATTGTTGTTCGCGCTGCTGGTCTTCCTGTTGGTTGGACATGGGTGAATATGAAGCGTGCTTGTTTGATAGGAATGGATGTGGTGGTGGTGATGGCGGTGGCAAAGATAACCTGGAAGAGAGGAAGTAAAAGGAAGGAAAACATAGGGATAGGAACGAATTTAGTTTTTTCCGAAAACATGAGGGTTTTCGTCGATCCTGGATTGGGGAAAACAGAATGAAAAACCTGAAAGGTCTAGAGATCCAAGCAAATGTTCGATTGCCGTACGTAATGGAATGCGCTAAACAGTTTGTAACAAACAAAAGAGAAAAACGCTGCACCTTCGGTGATATAACAAGGAATATGGATTAGTCAAGGTCAAGGTAGACTGTGGAAAGGGTGTCATCAAAAAGAGTCAATTGAAGTGTGTCTCTCTGCCCACAAAGTCAGGAAAGAGAAAGAGAAGTGGGAGTGTAGGAGAATATAGGATGGAGAAGGGGTGGAGGGAGGGACGCACACGTAACCCCTTCACCGCACGCTGCATTCAAGATCAACAGAAATCAATGCCCCTCCTCACGATCTTTTTCATTTGCCAGGTGTACATGAACAATGTGGAGATGAACACGTATCCCTGTCTTCGTACCCTACTGCACAAAGTGCAGCACTATTGTATTATTTCGTCTGGAATGTCTATTCTATTGCTATGCTGTCAATAAAAAAAACGCGCCTTTTGGAAGAAGCGAGTGAAAAAATGTATCTTGAGCCTTGATTGCCCGGAATGTGAAGAGGAAAAACGCGTAAGAAATAATAGGGTTTGGGGATGTATAGCACCATCATACGTACACACATAGACATTGACTTGCACAGCACAAGCAAAATGAAAACGAAAATGAACAAAGGAGTAAACAGGCTATATTCCTGTTCTGCACGTAAGATACATCGGCGTATCTTCTTGTATGTTCTTTCTATGCTTCTGTCAACCTTTCGAGACTTCGTGTAGCTGTGGTGGAGTCATAATGTGCCGGCCAACTGTAACGTGCTTTTGCTGTGGTTGTCAAGGTCAGTACGTGTATTTGGGTTGAACAATTGACGGAGGTTTGTGAATGTGAAAGATTAACGAATGGTTGGTTTTTCGTAGTTGAAAGGTTGAAGGGTTGAAAATTGATGATTGATCTGTAAAGGTATGTGGATGGTTGCGTACAGATTACAGTGAAAGGAAGCGGAAGGAGAGGATTGGAGTGGTAAGAGGGTGTGGGAAGGATAGCAGAGGTGACAAATAGGAGGACGAATGTGTGCTAACATTGAGTAAACATTTGAAGATGGGATGGGAGCAAAAAAAAATGGAGGCTAGAATCAAAATGAGAATTGAGGAGAAGGACAAGAGGACAAGAGGACAAGAGATGCTGATGCTGTGGATATTTGTCCATTGAATGTACCTCTTTTCATTCTTTCGATCCCTTGAATTCCGTTTTGAGGGTAAAGGAGGGATGGAGGGGGCTAAGGATGTGATCTTGTAATCCTCCCAGCCATCCTTTGGAACACACTCTCTCACATACACATTCAAGTGGACATGCTTCAAACAATCACAAGCAAAAAACACAACACCCTTTAAAATCACGTAAATTGACCCAATCATTCCGATTGACATAAACACACACAGAGCACAGATTACGAGAGAGTACAAAAACACGTAAGAAAGAAAGGGATGCATCAGGGGTGGAGAAGTGGGCGAGGAAAGAGGACAATTGAATAAGGGCCAGAAGTAAAACGATCCAGTTCATCCACAAAAAAAACCTTGACAATTTTTCCAGAGCCCTGGTGCTATTTTTCCTAAGCTTGCCTGATAACTTGACGAATCTGAGTGAAAAGTAAAGAAAACGACACAGCAGTAACATTTACGGGTGGTAAGAAAGAAAAGGGGAGGAGGAGAGGAGAGGAGAAGAGGGGGGGTCAGTTCTTTTTTTTCTTTGTGATCGCTAATTGTGGTTTTTTTCTGTGTTCATTTAGACGAGGGAATGCTTGTTATCTAAGTGTTGTAGGAATCAGCTCGTGATGACAACAAACTCTATCACAGTCGTCGCGTTCGTCGCGTCTTGTCCTCGCCCCATCGTCGTTCGTCCCCGTCGTCCCCGTGACTGGAGGTGCTATCTCACTCAAGCCATTAGTAGCTACCTGTGTGGGTGGGGGGCTATTCTTGCCATGACTTGTTCCATGTGTCCTATGATAAACCCCTTTACCATTTGATCAAGTTCGAGACAGGAGAAGGATGAATATGTACAGTGCACGCATTCTATTATGGTTTATTATCCCATGCTTATTTTTTCATTCATTTCATGATATCAAATAATCGACTATTTGCCTTGTGAGAGTGAGAGCGCTTCCTTCTGTGCAGGACTCAACTCATGATACACAACAAGCGCGCCATAGCCGTCTTCCTCATCTCGTCTCGCCCTCGCAAATACCGACCGCCCCTGCCCCGACATCCTGACTCTTGCTGCTGTTGGTGCTGGCCGAGCGAGGAACTCGGAATCCGCCAGGGGCTGGTTCGGGTAGACATAGCTCGATACGGGCACCATCCCTGTCCCATGCTCAACCACCATCTCCGGGTACCCTAGACTTGAAGGCGAATGACCCAACTGTGTCATCTGTGCTGCGATCGACATGGGATGTTCCTGCGGTGAGATGGCCGACAGTCGTCTTGACTCTGGTCTGTACCCTCCTGCTCCTCCGGTACCAGACGATGATCCGAATCCTAGCCGAGTAGCCGCACGACCCAAGATCCCCCAAGTCGGATTGGCGCCACCTCGTTGCTGTTTCCTGATAGCGTCCCGGGGGACTTGGTGTCTCATATTCTCTCTGGCGAGCGTATTCCGCGTCCGGCGCTTCTTTTGCCTCACCAGGAGACAAAACACTCCAATGACCAGTCCGGCTGTGAAGACGAATCCGATGCCCAGAACTGCAATCAACGAGAGACCGCTCTTTTTCCCGCCCCCGGTTGGATCGTTGTTGTTTCCTGGGTTGACCATTTGGTCGGATGGGGTGTACCGCGAGATCCAGGTGTTGGTTGTTGTGTCCAGCAGAACAACGGGTGTCGAATCGGGCGTTTGGTGTGATGAAAGGCCTATGTTTGTTTGGGTTGAGAGAGGCCAGAGAGAGATGGTGGGGCGTGAAAGGGAGGGGAATGGTTTAACAGAAGAGAAAAAGGAGAGTGGAGAAAGGTGAGTGTTAATAATTAAGAGAAAAGAAAACAGTTCACGCTAAACCTCGCTTGAGTATGAATGACCCGTTCAGATGATTATCGCATGTGGCTCAAATTTACCCTCTTTCCTCACCCCGCTCATTAGCCCTATCTGATTGACTGACACGCCCATTGACTTACAACAAATGTCCCATCCGTCTGTGCCCTCTCTTGTCCTGTCCCCGTCGCTGCGCAAGGTCATACCATGACCCACAAGCCTCTCCTCTTTTTTTTTTTATTCCTGCAATGGCTGCATGAAGATAGTAACAAGGACGGTCAAGGAGGGCGATCGTCACTCTTCTTTCTCTTCACCATCAACGTTATTAATAGATCTCTCATGTCCATCGTTGATACTGTCGGATGCTTTTATCCAGTAACACTGCATTTTTTTATCTTTCCTCTTCGTCTCTTTTTTCTCTGCCTCATCCCTGCCTCGTTGTTCTTTTCTTCTCTCTTCCCCTCTCCTTGAAATCAGAAGTCTTTTCGCATTTTTGCTTGAGACATTGTTGTCATTATTTGTTGCTTGTTCCTTACCAAACATAACAACCATAGTTTTCCCAACCATGGTCGCAGTATGTCCCCACCTCCTCGGAATCGTGCCCTTGGCCCCGGGCGAGGACCAAGTCCATGTCGGCAAGTCGAGATAAAACGTCACCCAGAAAGCCGATTTAAAGTCGTCCGTGCCGCCATACAACAACAAGGTCGTCGAGTTGACCATCACTGTCGAAAACGCCATCCGTGGGTCTGGAGGCTTCCCCAGGAGTGGAACCTCCTTCCAGCTGGCCTCGGCCGATTGGGTGTCCATCACATGGGCGCTTGTCAAGTTGACAAGGAGTCCTTGAGGATTGATCCCTCCGAGGATAATCGCACGTCCGTCCGTCGTCAGGGTCATGGTGTGTCGGGCCAGGGCGGGGGCACTGGGCGCTACCGAGACGGGTGCGGAGATTTGGGGAGCAAATTCGGAGGAGGGGTTCAAGGTCACTAAAGATGAAACGATTGTTGGTATTGTTCCATTGACTGGTGGTGCTGCTGTTGCTCCTGCTCCTGCTGCAGCAACTGCTGTCGTTCCTATCTGATATCCCCCCTGCAGGAGTATGCCGTCCTTGCCGGTGGTGATGACTGCATGATATGACCGATGGAGATACTGAAGATTGTTGTCGGTCTGCGGTGGTGATGGTATTACTGAAGGTAGAGACGGTTTTGGTGGTAGTGTGGCGACAGGGGATAATGATATAGTTGAGGATGGTATTGATGATGCTGTGGGGATTGGCGGCACCCTCCATCTGATACCACCGCTTGCAAGAGGGTCGAGCAAGAGGATATACTCCAATGTCTGGTTCCCCGTGGATTCGCCACCGACGACCAAGATATGGTTTAAGCTAGGGACGACGCTCATCGAATGACCTGTGAGAGGGATAGTGAGCTGGGGCAAGGCCGTGAAGATCATAGGTCGATCAACTGGCCATGACTGGCTGAAATCCAGGGCTATGGTCTCGCCTAGGATGGACTCGAGACCGGCACTATCCTTGGTTGTCCCGCCAGTGATGTAGAGCGTTGTGTTGAGAAGGGTCTATTAGAGGGATTAGTCGGTTAAAGGATGATGAAGTAAAGAGGCGAGAGGTGCGGTTGATATGGAATTGAGTGCAAGAGTCGTTAGAGGACGAAGGTTTTCTTTTACTTGAACACAGGTTGTAGTTGCACTTGAGTTGAATGTGAGTCATGAGAGGCATTACCGATGCGTGAAACCAACGTGGCTTCAAGGAAGTCATGGCGACAACGACGGCGACGAGAGGGAGGTTGTTGTTTTTGTTGCTCTTGTTATTGTTGTGGTTGTTGTTGCATCTGTTTGCGAATGTTTCTTCTAGGTGTAGCAATGGAGGGTGTGGGTGAATTAAAGGAAAATGAGAGAATGCTGCAACATCAAAAGACTGAAGAGAGGAAAAACAACAACAATGGGGTAGTAGCTGGCAGGTACCTGTAGGGCCCAGTCGACAACCAAGTTAAGCGCAGGTCGGAGCGACCAATTGGCACAGAGAGAGAAGAAGGGGCGGGAGAGAGACATGGAGGAAAATAAAGCAAAAAAGGCGACGCTCTGTGTCCCTTCTGGAGCAGATTGATTGTGTGTGTGCGTGTGGTTCGAATCGCAAATCTGTGGATACATGAAAGAAACAGGAGATCTAATGTATGGACCTGCGCGCATATTTGCTCCAAACCATCATAACTTCCTTCCCCTCTCAATTTACTCTCCATCCTCTACTCCGTTCTACTTTGTTTACATCTTGAGTGAAAGAAGGCTAAACCGTTATCCTTTTTTTCTTCCTCCTCTTCATTGTGGTGCCCGGGATTATTTATGTTCTTCAACGGCGACCGTTATATATTTTTAATCATCCCTGACGGAGAGCGAAAAGTGTTCAAAATCACAATCAGGGTAGAAGGTGATGTGCCTGGATGAGGATCGACCTTCTGTCGATA
The DNA here is from genome assembly GCA_019671135.1 of Linnemannia hyalina. Classification (NCBI taxonomy): domain Eukaryota; kingdom Fungi; phylum Mortierellomycota; class Mortierellomycetes; order Mortierellales; family Mortierellaceae; genus Linnemannia; species Linnemannia hyalina. The sequence continues at coordinate 3,615,522 of JAHRHY010000001.1, forward strand.
ATCGGCCATTCTTTGAGTGAAAGAGAGGAGCAGCACCGCCACTGACATGTCCCGACTACTACACCAATAAACCGCCTTCTTATTCTTAACATTGGTACCATCCATTCCCCCTCTTCCGTGGGGACCGAGTTTAAAGGAGAGAAAATGAGAGAGCAGCGAAATGGGTAAACAAGGAGACACACAAGTATGGAGTAAGCAGGATGCAGTGAAAAGTGAAAGGATACGCATCAATGCACGTCACTTCAGAAAGTCATGACATCCTTAGACATTTTGAGAGTCGAAATAGTCCCAGCCATGCAGATGCGTCTCACTCAGTGTGTTCTATTAGTGGCGCATCTTACCACCTCAACGAGCCAACTTTGCTTTTACTATAGCTCGCTCCTTGAAGTCGAAAGATCCTTTTCAATTGACTTGTACGCGTCAAATCGAAGAAAAGTAATTACTTACTAGGGTATCTAGGCTTTAGAAAAGCTTAGCATTATGCGAAATTGAGTGACCTCAAAAGACACGTTGATCGACACTCACTCCCTCGGGTGGCCGGGTGGCCGCATTCCTGTCTGTCTGTTGATGACATCTCAATTGCTCAGAAAAAGAGAACACTCCAGGAGCAAGACTACAGCCCAAAGCAAGTCGAAGAAAAAGTCGATCAGACATCATCTTCCAGAAACTCTCAAGGTTGTTTTTGTTTGTCTCTCACAACCTCTACCTCCTTTCAGCCCTACTTTCTTCTTTGTCGCCTCTGTTTCTACAATTGTACAGCATCGCCGGTCGCCGGTTGTTTGTGTTAATGTTGTTTATGTCTTGGTCGTTGATGGCGAAGATATATGGAGGCGGGAAAGGAACGAGGTCTAATTTTGCCGAAGTGAGAAAACCCCGAGTATATTTGAATGTATTGTACAATATAGTACACGCAACGAGAATAATACGCCTGTATTTTTTTATGTTTTTGTTCATGAGAGCTCAAACTGTTTAGAAAAGTAACGAGGAGCTATTCAAAGAAGAGAAGTAAAAAAGAGAGTTTTGAAGGATGGAAATGGCGAGTGAATGAGCAGCTGGCAACCCTGTCGTTTTTTTCAGTGGGCGTTTTGGTTTGTTTTTTCTCGAGGACACAAGGAAAAGAGACGAGTGAAATAGTGGGCATGAAGCTGATGGGTTGCTGTTATTGTGCGTGTATAGATGAGAGAAGAATCGACGGAAACAACTTGATAATTAGTGATGTCGGCTATGCGTGTGTGTCTTCAGCCCAACTTTATGTTCATGTCCCCATCCTGGTTCCTCTGATATCTCGCATCATTTCTGCGTGAGAGGGAAAAAGGAATAGCAGTCGCGTTACGTGTGAGTTTGTATGAAAAGTGTTGGTGTGTCGACTATGTCTGTGTTCACTTGTGCTCAGTACAAGAGAAAGAAGAAGTCGACAAAAAAAAGGTAATGGCTCAACGGCGAACCTTACCTCTGACTGAGTCTGCTCCATGGCAATACCGGTACTGTGCCAAATGTGTGAGAGCATAACTGAGTGATGCCCTTTTCCTCTTAGGACAGGGAAGATGCGCTGATTGGCCAAAGTCAGACCCATTGCCTTTAATCAGTTATGAATTTTTTTTTTTTTTTTTAAACTTTCGCCAACATCCCCACTCCTCTTCCTTCCTTCTCTTTTTCTTCCTCCTTCTCTTTCTTCCTTCCTCCCTTTCACCTTTCCTTCTTTCGTGTCCCCTCCCTCCCCTTCCCTTCCTTTCTGCTCCCTTCCCGTCATCATCTTCCCTTCCCTTACCTCTCTCCTCGCCCCTCTTCCTTCTCCTCTCCTCGCCTCTCTTCCTTCTCCTCTCCTCGCCTCTCTTCCTTCTCCTCTCCTCGCCTCTCTTCCTTCTACTTTCCTCCTCCCTCCACTCCACTCAACCCTAATAACATCCCACCTTCCTCCCTTGAACTCGCCCGTCATCCACATTCGACATGAAGTCCTTCAAGAACGTCTTCCGCTCCAAAAAGAAAAAGGCTGAAAAAATTACTGGTGCAACCGACGACGCATCCGACATCAGCCCCAACGGCGATGCCAAAAGCATCGGACGCCACTCAAATGCCAGCACCCTCTCTCGAACGGGTCCCACACCCCTGGAAGACACCTCCATGCCCCCTGTGCCTCCACTCCCAGAAGGCATCAACTCATCAACCTCCATCGTCGATCTCACCGACTATGCACAGCCCAAATCAACCGTCCAAAGAACCAGCATCGCAGAGGAATCCATTAACGACGCTGGAGCCGCCACTCCATCGGAGGGCCGGTCTCCCATCCCCACCCCTGCCAACCCACAACTCGTCTCTGCAGACTCGCCTCTCATCAGTTCACAAATCGCCCACAACCTTGAACCCTCAGAAGATGCCGACAATAGACCAACAGAGCATGAGCCTCGGTCCCCACATACTACCGCAGAAGGAGTCCATGATGCCCTTCACCGCTCTGGCACCCTTCCACCATCCTACAACAGTCTCCATATCCCCCCTACCCTTGCGAGCCACACCGCTAACATGGCGACTGCCTCGGCGCCCTCGCCCGTCGATGAGCGTATGTCTCCTCTCACAAACTCTACTATCGCGGACACTTCCTCGGTTACGACTCCGTCAATCGGCTATATCGCTCCTCCACCATCCTCCCCTCAGATCCCTCATATCGAGCAGCCACATTCGTACCCAACACCTCTCCCCGATACCACCTGGCCTGCCCAGCAGCCCTACTCGACCTCATCCTCATCCTCGGTGCAAGCCGCGGCCTCGGGATCTCAGCAATACGGACATCGACCCTTTGTCGCCCCAGGAAATGAGAACCAGACCTATCCCATTATCATGGCCATCGACTGGGGAACAACCTACTCATCCATGGCTTATGCCTACCAGCAAGACGGCGAAGTGCACGAAGTTTCTACTTGGTAAGTTTTAGATCAATCAAGGAATTGGCAACAGGTGTACCAATATTCGCATTTTGTGTATCTTTCTCGGTTGATACCGTTGTTTTACTTCTTGATTCTCTACTTTTGAGAGCCGCTCATCCCTTGTCTTGGACAATCATACTCAGCATTTCACCGGGTGAAGGGGCAGAAAAAGAAAGCGAGGTTTCAATGTGGTCTCTATACAGTTCTGTCTGGGGTTTCTGGCTTCTTTCACCTTCCTCTTCGCCGCGCCGCGAGCTATGCTCTCAAAAAAAATGAAGACAATTTAATCTTGTCGATTAGAGGGCGCGGTGCGGCGTCTTTGCAGCATACGATGCTAAAGGTTGCATCGACGATAAAAAAATCATACGAACATGGCCGTCGTCTTAAGCAACTGTGAGAATAACGCCATATTCGATTTGCTGACCCGTCCAAAATCCTTTAATTGCACACTTTAGGCCCAAGCAGACACACAACTATCCCAAGGTACCAACATGCAACTTGTACGGACCTAATTCCAAAGAGATCCTGGAGTGGGGATACACCGCCAAGGTCGCCATCACAAAACCCCCATACAAGAACCACGTCCTGCTTTCAAAGTACAAGCTTCATCTGGACGACGCAGCTGGACCTCATCCACCCCTCCCCAACGGACTCACTGTTGTCGACGCCATTGCAGACTACCTTCGCCTCTTCCACGCACACGTTATTCAGGCAAGGTTCTTTTTTTCTCCACGAGTCTATCGCAGATTGACATTATACTGCTGTCGTTAAACTAACTTTTTTTCTCATTTTATCTTGGATACAATTTATAGACCGTTCTCAAAGGTTTTGGATCTTCGTTCGAACAACAACATATTCAGTACTGTCTTTCGGTGCCTGCCATGTGGACGGACAATGCAAAGGCGATCATGCGACAGGCAGCCCTTCGTGCAGGGATGATTTCACCCTTGGACCCGCCCCATCGACTGCTCTTAATCTCGGAACCCGAAGCGGCTGCCTTGTACTGTGAGAAGAAGTGCGACCAATTCCAGATCGGACACGGACAACGGTTCATGATCTGCGATGCCGGTGGTGGAACTGTCGATTTGATTGTCTTTGAGGTCGCGGTGGGACCCCATGGCAGGACCCTGAGGGAGGTGACCCGTGGAAGTGGTCACAGTTGTGGATCCATCTTCTTGGACGAGCGCATGGAGGCTTTGTTGAGGAAGCGGTTCGCAAAGTGGCAGGAGAAGGGACTCACGGCGGCCAACTGGGTTCAGCTCATGGAGACGTTTATTCATAATGTCAAGCCACTGTTCGATGGCGTCGAGGACCAGTACATCACCATGCCAGCAGTTCCTGGACGTGCAGACCTGACGGACTTTGACATTGGACTGGAGGATGGAATCTTGACGGTCTCTGCGGAGGAAATGAGGCGGGAGGTCTTTGACCCTGTCATCAACGATGTCCTCCGGTTGATCCAACACCAGCTCCAGCAGACGCACTACAACTGTCACGCCATCTTTTTGGTCGGAGGCTTTGGATGCTCAGGATATCTCCACACTCGAGTCCAGGCCGAGTTTGGAGCCCGTGTGCCGATGATTGGAGTTCCCCCACGTGCAGAACTGGCTGTTGTCCGTGGAGCAGCGTATGCAGGATTGATGCCCCGGACGATCACTCAGCGTGTGGCTAGGAGATGGTACGGAGTCGATTCGTTGATGGCCTATGAGGAGGGATCGGATTTGCCACACAAGAAGGTTCGGGACCACGAGGGCATGATGCGTGCACGCGATCGGTTCTCGGTGTATGTTGCGCCCGGTCAGCACATCGGCATTGACGAGTGTATCACCAAGCGCTATGTGACGTACCAATACCCCAAGCCAGTGAACTCGCCTCTTTTCGCATGCTCGAGCATGAATCTGCCCCGGTATGTGGACTCACCGATGGTGGAGAAGATTGGCGATTTTTTGATCCCTCTGCCATATGTACATGGAGCACAGCCGGGACACAAGATGGTGTTTGAGCTTCGTATGTACTTTGGAGCGACGGAAATTCGTGCGGAGGCCGAGGTCAATGGCATTATTGTGACCACTCGATGTCAGTTCACTGGTTGAAGGACCTCTTTTTAGTGTTGTCGGATTAAAACTGTATTGATTGATACCCATCATGTTGTTCATAGATAATGTTTCTGTGCAGAGTGACTGCTTCTTGAATGATCGACTTCATTTTGTGGCCATCATATGAATCGGGAAGGGCGGCAAAGCGAAAAAAAGGGACCCGTCATTCTGCAGCAGGAGATCGTCTTCGACGAGGAAGAGGAATAAGAGAAGGAGAGGAAGAGGGGGAGTGAGGCACCAATGGTCCAAGGGGAGTGAGGAGGAGCGGGTTAGTTGTTTTGCCTTTTGCCTCCAATTCGTCATAGAAATTTGAAGACTAGACTGTGCGGGACCCCTACAACAAGACAAAAAAACAATAAATTGGCGGCTGTACTCTATTTTTCTTTTTTTTTTTTTTTTTTCTTCACCCATACTCTCCCCTCCACCTCCTTCATTTCCCCTAAAGAAAAGAAGAGATTGCACCTCCTTCTTCTTTCTGGAATCTCATTCTTCTCCTTTTCTTCATCTCCTCTTCTTCTCATTTCGCCCAACAATACCCTTTTACTCATCACTCCCCTTTATTCCCTACACCCTTCATTCCTTACACCCATCTTCCCTCTGACTGCTCTCAGTCCATTTTACCCCTACTCTTCCTTGTCCTTTCATCATACTTGTACTCATCACACAAGCTCCCTTTCTCTGCTCTTCTCTTATCCCTGAACTCATACATACTTCGTCGTGCAACAACAACGACAATAAAAAAACAACAACAGAGCACACACCACCACCACCACCACCACCACGACAACAACCACAACCACTAACACCAACCCAAACAACACTATACAAATTGGATGTCAGGAGAAGCCATTATCCTTGAGGCTTCAACCGAGCATGTCGCCTATGCGTTCCTTGGCTGCTTCATCATCGTTTTCGGTCTTGTCAGCTTGTTTGTGAAAGAAAAGCTGTTCATCTCCGAAGCCTGTAAGTTTCTTATGTTCTGGACTCCTACTCTTTTCCATCTTTATTTTATTTTGTATTACCGACAATTTGTCTGCATTGGCTCTTCCCTTCTTTTGTGTTTTTCCTGTGCCAATTCAACCCCCTACTTTCTACTCCTGTGTGGTTGGTCGTTCGGGTAAAGGAGAAGAGAGGGGATGGATAGGATAAAAAGGAATAGGGAATAGGGGAGTAAGAGAGTGACGAAGTATCGCTTACCGACCGTTTTGCGGATGGATCGAGCACACACCCTCACCCTCACATACATACACAGAGCAACCGTTTTTGCTCATACATGTGCATATCACATCTCTGTGTATCCGTTTGTGCGTGTGGGCTGGATGAAAAAGTTGATCCGAGGATTCCTTGGAGACGCTAGCACCAATACAAACAACAATGAGAAATAAGGAAGGGAACGAGAGTAATACATACACACACACATACGCACACGAGGACGGGACCCGTTCCATCCTTTGTATCCTTTGGCCCGGTCCTTTTCAGACGAGGAGCGTTACTTCTTCCCCCATATCGCCCACCTTCATCATCACCACCATCTTCGTCAATAGAACTCTCGGTCGAACATCAAGAAGGGATCGAACAACAGCCACTACACCAACCTCTCGTTTTTCTTTTTTTTGTTTTTTTCTTTGTACCCACTTTGACACACCCCTAAAAAAAATACAAACCAACAACCACGATTCAGGGAAGGCAAGGGAGAGCGCAAATGCAAAACAAGAGTATCCCTGGATCATCCGACTACGGTCTCCAACTCGATCCCTTTTTCTTTGCTTTTATTCTATTTTCCTATGGAGTCATCAGATCGACTTGAACAGAGCGAGTGGGAGAGAGGGCCACACCCTGCCTTCGTTCCTTCCTGTCCAAGCAGGTGTCATCAGTTTTTTTTTCCTTGTCAACCCAACTCTTTCGGAAACAAGGGTTTGTCCAACTAATAGTTGGATTCATTTCATCTCGGCTCTTTCTCCCATCGACAAACAGAACGATAGAAAAAGAAGTGCGTAAAAGAGGTGGGATGGGAAGGCAAGGATCTGTCTGCTTTTTTTCGTATTTTCTTGTTCCAATGGTACCTGGGATCGGTGTGGTTTGCCATGTGGGTCTCGCTTACACTCTCGCTCGCCCCTTCATGATGTTCTCATCTACATCTCTAACCGTTCCCCTGGCTAACTAACCCTGCCCCTCTTTTATTTCTCCTGCATATTACCTTAACCTTTATATCTGCCTGGATCTCCGCAGTTGTTGCAACTGTCTTTGGTATTATTATCGGACCTTATGCCATCGGGATCTTTAACCCGCTAGGATGGGAAAAATACGACAATGTCACCCTCGAGTTCACCAGAATTGTCATCGCCGTCCAGGTCATGGCTGCAGGAGTATCGTTGCCAAGGTACGAACAAAAGAACGTTCTCATTTCCCCCTTTGTTTTTTCTGCGTTTGTCTACTTGTTGTGGGCAAGGAACAATCTTAATCCCGGGCGACGGGAGGGAAAATATGCGAGTGAGAATTGGACAGTGCTCTCGAGCACACAACAAGGTTGTAGGGGGAGGCTTACCTCCCCCAAATCCCTCCCTCAGTCGACTTTCTTTTCACTCTCTTTCACCCAGATACACCAGCCCAAGTATGAAATGAAAACAAAAATGTTTACCGAGGAAGAGAGAACTCACTTCGTCATTTGTTGCTACTGTCGTCATCCAATCATAGGTCATACGTTCTCAAGGAAAAGCTTTCCTTGTTCATGATGATCGTGCCATTGATGTGCCTCATGTTTGGCACCTCCGCACTCCTCATCTGGGCTCTAATCCCCAATCTCAGCTTTGTAAGTCTTCTCATTCCCTCTCGCTTTTGTCTATCTCTCCGACGGCCGCTTACAGGACGAGGCTTTCATGACGATTTAAATGAAGTCATACTCATCACCCTCTCTTTCTTGTGTCCGTGTATATCTTATTTTTCTCTCTCGTCACGATAGGTCGAATCCATGGCCATTGCTGCTTGTGTCACCCCCACCGATCCCGTCTTGTCCAACTCGGTCGTCAAAGGCCGTTTCGCCGAGAAGCATGTCCCTCCTCGTATTCGTTACCTCTTGTCGGCAGAGTCAGGCATCAATGACGGCATGGGTCTCCCCTTCCTTCTCCTTGGCCTTTATCTTGTCAAAGAGCCCTCTGCCGGTGTTGCTATAGGAAAATGGTTCTACCTTGTCTGGGGCTATCAGATCTTTTTAAGTATCGTCATTGGAGGAGTCTTTGGATTTGGCTGCCGCAAACTGGTCAAGGGCGCTAAGAACAGGTACGCATTGCATCATCCAGCATGATGCAAGTCGCATGAGGTTGATTTAGCGCTGAATATTTGAACTCTATCTCTCGCCCAGACCCCTCTCTCACCCATGGGTTCTTATTTTTATACAACTATTCGGCACATAGAAACCTGATTGACAAGGAATCATTCTTGGTCTTTTCGATTGCTATGGCGCTCGCCGTTGCTGGAATTGTCAGTATCATCGCATCCGATGACCTTTTGGCCTGCTTCGTTGCTGGCAACGTATTCGCCTGGGAGTAAGTCAACTTTATTCCCTCCAATCTCTGTTTCAATAGACATGTTCGCGCTTACTAACATTTACTCTCCTATTTTTCTCTCTACTCTTTCAGCGACTGGTTCTCGAACGAGATTGCCGAGGCCCATATTCAGGAGATCATCGATATGTTGCTCAACTTGGCCTGCTTTGTCTACATTGGTGCGTCGATCCCCTTCTCGAGCTTCAACGATTCCTCCCTGGGCTTGTCCGTGTGGCGTCTGATCGTGTTGGCTATTGTGATTCTCTTGCTCCGGCGACTCCCCTTCTTGGTGGCTCTGAAGCCATTAATTCCTGCCTTGACCACGTACCGTGACGCGGCTTTCGCAGGTTGGTTCGGCCCCATTGGAGTCGGAGCCGTCTTTTTCTCAAAGTTGACCGCCATGATGACAAGCCCTGAGCACTTGGGTGACCATGTGCACAACCTTGAAAGTTTGATGCGTATTCGCGAAATCATCTTCCCAATCGTTATGTTCCTGGTCTTTTCGAGTGTCATGATCCACGGTGTTACTGTGCCCTTGCTTCATCTCCAGTACAAATACACGCGCACCTGGTCCAGGAAGCGCGAGGACGCCAACCATGCAGTCACGCGGTTGCCCCACATCAACATCGGAGACGAGATTGTCTTGCGACCTCCTACTGTCAGCGGATCGAGCATTGGAGGCGTTCCCGAAGGCGATGGCGAGCAAAGGACGATCGGATACGACCACCAGCGTTCAATTGGATACGATAACCAGCGCTCTGTTGGATTCGACAACCAGAGATCGATTGGATATGACCACCAGAGATCGGTCAACCAGCGTTCGTATGGATATGGAGGAGTGCTGCCCTATGCCGGCTTTGGTATTGCAGGTGTGCCTGATCTCAGTCGGGCGAATAACATTAACAGCAACAACAACACTGTCAGGACGTTACAGGACGTTGTGAAGGAGATGAAGGAGGCGTCCAAGGGAGCCGCCGTCAACAGGAACCTCCGCGCATCCGTTTACAATCCCAATGCCAACAACAATAACAGTAGCAGTAACAGTGGCGAACCAGCAGGAGAGAAGGAAAAGGAAAAGGACAGCAGCAGCCCCAGCATCAACTTTAACCTCCCAGTCAAGGACGGACTTCGACCTCCTTCTCAAGGAACCAACACACCTCGACCGTCTTTTAACTTGACCAACAACGGGTCCACACCCTCGTCGTCTTCGGGAACACCACCTGTCACTATCACTGGCTCTGAGGAGAGCAGCAGCAGCAGCAGTGATGACAAGAGCTTTGCTCAGGAGTTGAGGCAGAACCACTCCTCGACACACTCGGCCAGTCCCAGCCTTTCACAGGTTGGATCGCCAAATGAGGCACAGTCTCCAAGGTTCAGCAACAACAGCAATGGCGATTCTGTGATTCATATCCACGAGGAGGAGAGGGAAGAGGATAATGGAGTAGTCAGGAAAACAAGCCACGAAATTGACGGGCGTGATCGCGTCAAGTTTCTGGATCAAGAGATGTCCGCAGCAGGTTCGCGACGGAACTCGTTGTCGCCATCGCAGTCATCTGGTGGAGGAGGACGGGGTCATCATCTTACCGACCTCTTCAAGAAGCCTTGATACTTTTATTCTTAATAATACGATTTTTTGCATCTTGCATTTTCTTGCCCCCATTCAACAAGTATCTAAATAATATTCGCTTTTCATATGCCAGAAAGAAAGAAATGTCGCCAGCAGCGCAGCTTTGTGTCATGTCATGAACTTTTATTGTTTTGTGTTGGTGTGTGTGGTGCACAAAGGAGAAAAGAAGAGATCAAAACGCGACCATCGGGCACAAAGCCGAGTGGATCACGCCTCACCACCGTCGATCACTCTTTCTACACACTCACTCACCAACAATGCGCCTCCCTTTTTTTCCGGGATAACCATATTGAGATCTTGTATACTGCATCATTCTTGAGAGTGCATCTCCACGTTGTTGAAGAAAAGACGCATGTATCCCCCGTGCGAAAATTTAAGATGAGTGTTTTTTTCACTGTCTGACAAATCGACAGGACCGGGTGCAATTCATCCGGGTGACCAAGCTTCATCTTTCCTTTCTTTGCCTCTTTGATCATGTTTCTGTATGGCATTACCCCGCATTGGGCGAAATGAACTTGCTCGATTGTTCGATGTGTCACATGCTCCTCCTCCTTGACAAGTATAAAAAGGGCTACTCTCTTCACCCACATCTCATTTTCAAATAACCACTTTTTCTTTGATCTGCAACACACTCAGAAAGAACTTTACTTTTGAACTCAGCTGCACCATTCTCTACCCACGCACAGTCCATCTCTCCAAATTCAGCGTTCTTTTTCTTTGCTCGTCCTTCATCCCTACTGTTCTCGTTCTCGTCAACAACAACAACATCTAGCAACATCTACTACTGCAACCATGGCCGCTCGTCTGACACAAATCGCATCCCACCTCGCCAGACAGCCTATCGCTGCCACAACAGCTGCGGCAACTGCGACTGCGCTCGCGACCAAGATTGGAATCAAGTCGCCCGACGATGTTGTCATTATCGATGCTGTCCGTACCCCATTGACACGCGGCAAGAAAGGAGGCTTCAAAGATACCGTGCCGTAAGTCCCTCCTCCTCCCCTTTCTCTTTGCACGTTTGCTGCATGGGTGTGGTTTTTCTTATATATGATAAAAGGCACGAACGATGTACTAATCATCCGCTCCATTCGCTCACATACAACTCCTTCCTTTCACCCTCCCTCCTTCTCCCTCTGTCACGTCAAAATAACATGGGAAACCACCAGCGAGGATCTCCTGGCAGCGGTCCTGATCGCGATCAAAGACCGCACAAAGATCGACCCCTCCATCGTTGACGACATTTGTGTCGGCACCGTTCTCCAAGCCTCCGGCGGCTCAACCGTCTCCCGCCAGGCGGCTCTCTATGCAGGTTACCCTGAAAAGACTTCCATCTACACCACCAACCGCCAATGCTCCTCCGGTCTTCAGGCGGTTGTCAACATTGCGGCGCATATCCAGGCGGGGTTGATTGATGTTGGAATCGGTGCAGGAGTGGAGAGTATGACGATGGGGTATGGACCTTCGGCGATGGCGCCCCGGACTTCGGAGATTATCCCGGCGGCGAGTCAGGCTGCTGCTGATTGTAACTTGCCTATGGGGTATGCGTCTTTTTTTTTTGTTGCTTTTGTTATTGTTGAGTTAAAGTTTTGGGCGACCTTTTCGTTCCACCACCAGAGAACGCAAGAAAAAATGTAGTTAACATGCTTGTTCCCTCCTCACCCTCCTCTCTTCTTTTTTCTAATCAACGAATCGATTGAAGAATCACTTCAGAGAACGTAGCAAGCGACTATAACATCGACCGCAAGCGCCAAGACGCATTCTCAGCCCGTTCCTTCCAAAAGGCCGCAAAGGCTCAAAAGGAAGGAAAATTTGACAGCGAAATCATCCCCGTCCAGACCACGATCCTCGACGCCGACGGCAAACCCCAGTCCATCACCGTCGCCCACGATGATGGCGTCCGAGATGGTGTCACGGAAGAGTCTCTCTCAAAGCTAAAGCCAGCGTTTGGAGGGCTCACGACAGCGGGGACTGCGTCCCAGGTCTCGGATGGCGCCGCGGCGGTGCTGTTGATGAAACGCAAGACTGCTCAGCGTTTGGGGTTGCCAATCTTGGGCAAGTATGTCGCCTCAGCTGTTCAGGGCGTGCCTCCCAGGTAAGAACGATTTGTTTATGAACACAAGCCAAGTTGATTATTTCGAAATCGCTCACGTTGACCTTACCACGTTCTTTGCTGGTAGTATTCGCCTTCCTAACAACTTATGCTCCTCTGTTGGTCACCCATGGATAGAATTATGGGAGTTGGCCCAGCGGTTGCTATCCCAGCGGTCTGTGAAAAGGCTGGTGTGGCGATTCAAGACATTGATGTGTTTGAGCTCAATGAGGCCTTTGCTTCTCAGGCCGTCTATGTCATCGAAACCTTGGGTCTGGACGAGAATAAGATCAACCTGAACGGCGGCGCCATCGCCATCGGACACCGTACGTTCCCCATCTTTTTGTGTAGTTTTTGCTTTGTTGCTGTTAAAACCATTTTGAGTTTGGGTTGTTTAAACCCTGGTTACACGAAAACTTGTCTTGCTGACACCCTTTTTTTTTTTTTTTTTCCTTTGCTATACCTTAGCTCTGGGATGCACTGGTGCACGTCAGATTGCGACGCTCTTTCCGATTTTGAAGAGCCAGAACAAGAGACTTGGATTGACGACCATGTGTATCGGCTCTGGCATGGGCATGGCTGCCATCTTTGTAAGTTTTTTTCGTTTTCATGTCCTTGTCTCGTCTCTTGTTTGAATGCTAACCCTAATTAATTGCCTGCACTGACCACTTATTTTTTTTCTCATGATTTGCAGGAGCGCGAGTAAAAACAAACAAAAGCGTAAACATTTGTCAGTCTCTCTGATTGTCCTATACTGAAAAGACTCGAAACGATAAGCAAAGTGCTAGTGGAACATACTAGCGAAGGAGCAAAGCGGCAAATGGCCCATACGGCAGAATATGAATAAAAAACACTCTCACGCATTTCAAAACCAAACGAATATAGCTTTCCCCTGCATTTTTTTTCATACCTGTTCTGAAGAAGCCTGATATACATCTTCCCAATCATCCATCCGCTCCTCAAAAACCCAACAATTGCACTTCCTCAGGTGCAATCTCTTCCAGTTCACTTCCAGGTCTAGGACAGAATTAAGGTGGTTTTCAGACGGTCCATCTTTACCTTGAAAAAAAAAAATATATATGTAATAATAATAATAATCAAGATGGTCTCTGTGGCACTTCCTCTGCCTGTCCATCGCCTGGCGCATGAATTTTTTTTCATTTTCTCAAAGACCATTAAGATAACAGATACCACACCTCTCTCCTCTATTGCCCTCTGGATGCAACACGCAGGGGATAAACCCATTAAGACGTTCTTCCTTTCACAATCCTACTACATCATCTCCTTCCCTCGTCAAAGGTTTTTTTTTTTTTTTTTTTGTACATAATTTAGGGCAACAGAAAACACTTCAGTGCGCCACCCATCAGTTACTCCTTAGACGCAAATACAGGGGACTCTTCCTATTGCGATGATGTAAACAAAGACTATGTGTGGGAGATCTAGTCTAAACAAATGGGCAGTGGAGCTAGGACTATATCCTTAAGGATGAACTAGGAGAGGACCAAGGAGTTCGCATATGTGAGATCGATAGAATAAACAAACTAAAATAAAAAGAGGGGGGGGAGAATGAAGGGAAGGGTTAACCCATAATATATGTTGACAGTTGCACCGCAGTCCGCCGTTAGACGATAGATCGGCCTGTGGTCGGGTGTTGGGCTGCAACAGCGGAGGTCTGGCGGAAACGTCGGTCGGCAGGGTGGAAAGTGGATCTCTATGGCATCAGGAGGGCACAAAGTGTCAAGGATAGGGCAGACAAGCCGGGGAGAACAAAAGGAAGGAGTACTAACGATAAAGTAGACCCTTGTGTGATATGCTGGTTGTCGCGCGTCCTGACTGTTCGATCGCCCGTATGTTTTCAATGGTGTTTGTTCAAAGGAAACACAACAAAAGAATGGATCAAAAAGAGTAAGAGAAAAAATGCACCCCGAGCCAAATAGCTCGGTTCCGAATTATTTTATTATCATTTTCTGCACTGCGAAATGGCGGCCAAAAGAACGCCACCAAAATATTACTCAAGGCAGATCCCCATCTACATCACCACACTATCCTCTCCATCATTGATAACCAACAAACGCTCCAACAACCACTCGTCAGCAGCGCCTGGGTTCTTGGTCACTCCATGGTAGGTCCCATCCTCATGCGTAGCTAGCGGCCCCACCACGGGTGATTTAACCATATCCTTGACTCCTGTCATCCAGATTAGTTCCGACTTCCGAGGCCTCAGTCTAGGTGGTCTTTTCTACTTAAGGGGTAATATCACATGACCTTTTACGTTTCATTTGTGAATTTGACGACCTTAGATATATGGATCTCCGAAAACCTAACATTCCATCAAGCAACAAGCAACACAAGCGTGGTTGGTTTAGTGGTATAATTACCGCCTGCCACGCGGTAGACCCGGGTTCGATTCCCGGACCACGCAGCTTCATTGCTACAGAACTATGACTTTAACTACTGCCTAAACTGTCCGATCCTACATCCGGACGATTCGCCCTTCACTGGGCTGAAAACGGTAGTCCCGAGTTCTTCTTTTGATTTTTTTTGCCCACAGAGGCATGGATAATAAGCAGGTGTTGATGACCAAGGTATGAATGCTACGTTATTCATTTTCTTTTTTTGTTTGTCCATGACAGATGCAACTTCTCTGAAAGATATACGGATTGCTGTTGTACAATAGAGGGGGGGGGGGGTTTATTATTGTTTTTTATCTTTTCTCAATTATTTTTTTTCTGTCCTTCGTTTTCTTTTCGATATCTACACTAAAGCAAATTCTCTTTCACAGAGGAGACTCAGGTCGAGAAGAATCGGCCGTAGAAGGAGTAATCGACCGCCAAGAGTCCATTTGCGGCGGGGGTTGCACACCTCGTCTCTGCTGATACTGATGTTGCTGGTACTGGTGATGTTGCTCCAAGTACTGCTGATGCTGCTGCTGCTTTGTTTGCAACTGTCGCGAAAAGTCATTCTGGCGCGCTGTCTCGACGGCTGCGGTTTTGGCAGCTGCGATCGCGATCGCGTCAGCGATGATGGCCTGCAGTTCTTGGTCCTTTGTACTAGTTGGAGTAGCAGTCGCACTAGCCCTAACGGAATCCTCTTTGGATCTACGACCAGAGGAGGGTGATGTAGAAGAGGTCCTTTCCCTTTGGCGGGAAGATGAAGGGGAGGAAGGAGAGGTAGGCGAGGAAGGGGAGGTAGGTGCGGACATGGATCGACGGCGGTGCTGCTTCTGGTGGTGGCGCTTCTTGGGTTCCGGTGAGTGGGCGCCTCGTTCGTAGTGCTGGTAGTCATGGTGGCCATTGTCGTTTGCGCCATAGTGGTAGTGGTTATGGCTAGTTGAGCCTGAGGCTATAGCATCAGTTCGGGGATTATCAAGGCTGCTGGACGACTGTTGGTGAGACAGGGAGGGCTGCTTGAATGCAACGTACGACTGAGACGATGTCGACCGGGGCGACGACAATGGGAGATGGTCCGCAAGAGAGCTCGGCATTGCAGGGACAGGAGGCACAGGAGGAGAAAAGGTAGGCGAGGTAGCACCAAAAGCAGTGGCATTGACAGGAGAAGGAGGGATCATAATCCGCTGAGTCTCGAGTTGAGTCGCTGACCTGCTTCTTGACCGTGGGGCATGGTGAAGGGAGGAAGTCCTTGGGGAAACGGCAAAGACGCTATCGGTAGGACTATCAGGTTTGTAGATCTCGAGTGGCTGGGGTTGTTGCTGTTGGAGGTATTGCTGTACATTCTCGGCAGTGAGCTGGGTGTTTATTGTCAGCAGTGACTGGAAGGACCGAGAGCTGGGTCGAGGGATTTGAACAGTCAGGGGCGAGAGGGGTGGAGAGATGGCCGACCGGTCTGACGAATCAAAGAGACTCGTGTTGAGGGCTTGACTAGGATTACGTTGGTGGCGTTGACGACGGGGTGCTTGATGTGGCGTGGACGAGATTGGTGTTAAAGATGGCGAGGTTGTGGGTACTGGGACTGGTGGAGGAGGGGGCAGAGTGATGGGGGGAGGAGGCATGTTGGGGGGAGAGATGAGTTTGCGAGACAGCCTGCGACCATCTACTATAAAGGAAGTAGTATCCATGCTGACACTGCGACGAGAGTAAGAGATGCGCGATGAGTCTGTCGACATTCCTGGACGACGCCCTCCCGCGGATTGATTAGATGTAGAGTACATGCTAGACCGATAGGACGACTCGGTCGAAACCCTGCCATGCTCTTGGCCCGAGGGTATAGCTGGAGGGGGAATAGTGGGCGGAGGAGGAGGAGGGCGGGCGATCGAGATGCGAGCACGACCGCCTTGGATAAAGCTGTCGGAGCTATTTTGGACTGTAAGCTTGGGTCTGCGAGGGACAGGCGTTGGCATGATGGTGTCTGTTGACTCACGAGGCGTCTCCTCTGTTTCTGTGGCAGCGGAGGCGGATGCTTCTGGTGTGTGTTGTGCGACCTGCTCTTGTTGTGGAGACGGTTGGACGACATTCTTGATCTCGTCACTGCCAACGACTTGCATTTCGGTTATGTCGATGTGGATATGGTTGGGCTTCTCAGACACTTCTTCCTTCTCCTCTACTGGACTTGACGTCGTTGTTTCTGGCATCGGAATCGATATTGACCGAGGAGGAGGAACAGGCGCCGGTGTTGGCGGTTGTGACCGAGGGTTGACAGGGATAATGGGTGGTTGCCGAGGTCTAGAGTAAGGAGAGTCAGGAAAGGGCAGTGTGCTGCAATGAAGAGGCAAGGCCATCTCGAGATCGACGCTATCACTGTCCTCGTGGATCGATGGTTGGTCCCCAGGGAAGGAGCGCCCAGGGAAGGAGTCGACTGAGATGCGTTGTTGTTCATTGCCGACTTTGTTGCTGTTGTTGCTGTTCCTCGCCCGGGAGCGAGAGCGACGTTGTTGGTCGTGGTCGAATTGAGAAGATCCCTTGCGGTCAGGGGAGACAATCGAGAATCCAGATTTGGTATCCTTGCGACGCTGTCTGCGCCGTCGAAGAAAATACCATACTCCTACTGCGAAGAGGATGAGAAGAACTCCGGCACCAGCGCCAATGATTGGTACAAGGGGGAGTCCGTTTTGTTGTGGTGGGTGTGGTGAGGTAGTTTGTGCAGGGATGGAAGATGAAAGGGTGGTGGTTTGGAATAGATTTGCTGTTGTGGGGGTTGAGGGTATATTGTTGACGGGGAATGAGGATGGTGTTGATATTGAGGGAAGAGAAGGGGAAGGGGTGGAGACAGGGACTTCGTCAGCCATGGTGTATCTGTGAATGGGTGAAATAGACGTTGAAGAAAAAAAACAAGTTGTCGAAAGGAAAAAAAGTTGGAGGGAAAACGGGAGGTTAGTGCCTTGGTTTAAATATGGTTCTTGTTGCACAGAGTAGCAGTAAGAGGAAGAACGAAGGAGAAGAGAGTGTGGAACAAGAGGACGAAATGACGCGAAAAAAAAGGCGGGAAGAGATAAATGCGCCGAGCGAAAAAAGAAATAGAATACAAGAATCCAAAAGAACGACGTCCGCGGGGGAAAAGAGGAAGAACGAGTGGGCGAAAGAGAAAAAGGGGGATGGTCGATGGTTTTGAATGTTTGGTCCGACAGACAGTGCAGGCACATACATACAGGACACATACATACACACACAATACACACACACACACACACACACACACACATACACACACATACACACACACACACACACAGACAAACACACCGGTGCTTGTGTTGGGATGCGGATGTTTATTGCAAATGCTCCAAGCAGCGAGAGTGGATGGACGAAAGGGAGGGAAACGTTTATTGTGTTCACCTTCGCCTTTGTGTTCAATGGTTGGGAGTCATTCCTGCAACTTTGTTTTTTTTTAGGTTGCATAAGAAGCGACTTATTTTCATCGTCAGCCTGTGTGGCGGGAAAAAAAACAGATCGGGGGAGAGATGGAACGAATATAGGAGAAAGAGAGAGAGGGCGGAGAGGGAAGAGGGAGGGAGGGAGAACACGTTCAGAGGTAAACAGAAAGGGAAGGGAGGGTCTGGCGTCGATTGCTTGCATGCTTAGATAACTGTTTTTTTGGTGTTCTGGTGGAAGGCAGAGGTGGGAGAGGGAAGGGAGGAGGGCATGCATTGCAGAGGATATTTGTATGTGTGGTCGCTTGCTTACCTCTTAAATTGGATACTGGATGATGTCGTCGTTGTTCGTCCCGCTCCAAATGTAAACAAAAACTGTGTAAATAGAATTGAATGCTACCTCAGTCCTTGCATAGCTAATGCATAGGGGGGATGAATGGATGGGAGGGAATGGTAATGGAAGCGAAAAGAAAAGGAGGGAGCGGGAAGAAAATAAAGGCCAGTGCAATAAATTTGCCGCGCCAAGGAGAAATGGTGGTAAATTATGGACAGTGCGAAATGGGTGGTTATTAGTGTTGTCTGGGGTTGTTGTGTTGTTGTTTGGGCTGGTTGAAAGGTGGGATAGATGGCGGGTGTGTTGGTTAATGAAATTAGCTATATGTGGGTCGAGCGAGTGTGTGGATTGGTTACAGAGGACCGAGGGAAGGATGGATAGGTGGTCAAGTGTTCAAAGCGGGGGTGTGAAGGTGTGTTGCTTGCTGCTGTGTAAGTGAATACGGTAAGGAAAGGTAGGATACAAGGCGAAAGATGCAAATTATAGTGAGGAGTGAACAAAGCAGGGGATATAAGAGGGTAGGAAAATAAAAGAGAAAAAAAAAGTGAGGATGAGAGGAGGAGCTGGTCGCTTTTAAGAAGAAATAAGGTCCACATAAGGGAAGACTCATCTTCGACTGATTCAGTCGAATTGATTGACCGTTAAATGTTTTGATTATTAGTTAATGCGTGTTCGGAGGGTTTTTTATTGTGGTTGTGTGCTGCATTGCATAGGAGAGTTCAAACCATGTCCTTGTCCTCTCTCTCTCCTGGTGATCACTCTTTCTCTATTCGACCACACTCTCCCTCTCTCGCCTTCTTTTTCTCTCGCTCTCGCTCTCACTCCACTCAACTCTCTTATTCCCCTCGTTTACGGGCATTACCTTTTTTTGAATTCAAAAAGAGAAACAGAGCCTCATGCTCATATTTCCAATGCCTCCCTTCGGTGGACCCGGCTGGATGACTTGGCTGGCCAACACAGAGTTGCCAGAAAGTATCTGAAGCCAGCACCTCGGCTGTTCTCTTTGTCAGTCGATAAACGGCACAAAAAAGTGTCCAAGTCGTTCCTTGTTACACCCGCCTCAACTCAACCCCATGTCATCATTCCTCTTTGCAACGCACAACAATAGGAAGGCTAAAAGGTGTCTTCATCATGACAGGCATGCTCATCTGTTCCAGTACCATATGGTTGGCCACCTCTTATTTTGGTTGTTGTCGTTTTGTCTATCAAGAAGAAATAAAAACAAAAACGAGGAATCGAGCCGGTGCCAACTGAAAGAGCTCAAACAAATCCAAATTTATGGCTCTCATCATCTCCTTTTTTTTGTTTCCTTCTTACTCTCTTCAATTCTCTCCTATTGTCCCTTTCGTCCAGTTGGAAAAAGGAAGGCGTCAAGTAAAGTTTCCGACTACACCGACCGCGCCAGACAGCCAACTAACCAACCAAAGACAACTTTGACGAAAAGAAAAGGAGCTTTGAAAAGCGTCGCCTGTTCCGTGCAGCCTTGACTGGGATTGCCGAGTTTGCCTTGTTCCAAGAACAAAAAAACGAGGTGCAATTTCATGTTACATCCGAACGTTCAACAAGCAAATACATCCAACAACAGCCCTGAAAGGAATATATATGGATGAGACCAAAAGGACATGCAGCTCTTGTTTGTTTTCTACTTGCTCATTTCCTATTTCCATGCTACATTTTTGTTTTTTTTGTCTGCTTTGTTTGGTTTGTTTGGTTTGTATTGCCCGCTGATGAAAAGAAAGAGAGGTACACAAACACAAACACAAACGCAAGCACACAAAGCACAAATGAAGGCACCAACAACCATCAACCACCCCAATAGTGTCTTACTCGCGCATGGTATGATTTCACCTCAATTAAAAAACCATTCATCCTGCCTGGCACGTCAACAACATCAACAAAGCGATCAACCGACTCCCTCTTGAGCAGTGTTCTCCGTCTTTATTTTTGATCCCCCTGTTGGGCGACCCTTTCCATGTACCTTTCTCCTCCACGCTTTCGTTTAAAATATTTTTGTCAGTTGGAATATGGATGCTCACAGGCTAATGCTTGTGAGCTGGATATAAAACAATAGGGTAAGTTAGGGAATGTGAAGTGAGTGTGATGGTGAAGGGGTTTAGCCCATCCTCATGGCCCTGGTATTTTTTTCTCCTTAGCGTCTTCTGTTCTCAAGCAACAACCAAAAATAGGCGGAGCCCAATATCCCAGACAAGTAAGCAAGGACTTCCTTCCCCCTGTTTTTTTTGGCCTTTTCAACCCACACACTGACATGGATGCTTGCTGATGGACGTTTATTATTAGGATGTGCGAGCTAGTGATGCGTAAGAAAGTTAGTAATGCTCTCTTCTGCTCGGGTACATTTTGCTCTGATCTGGCACCCCCTCCCCATTCTCCTCCAAATGCCAATGAGACTTCTCCGCTGGATATTATTGGCCATGGCCCTGGAATTGATGGTTTCGGGTTCGCTGCTGGACGAGCGTGCCTGTGCTTTTGTGCCTGAACGGAAGTAAGGGTTTCCAATCCCCGTCCTGTCCTCTTGCTCCCCTATGTACCTGTTCATTGGTACCGTATGTGATTTTTTTTCGCTCAAGATTCACGACGAAAACAGTCGATCTAACATTGTGAGTACTCTTAAACCCAGAGAGACCTTGAAAAGGAACAAAAGTCCGAGAGATGGTACCAAAGCGGAGGGAGTGAACAATTGTCTTGAAAGGTACGCGTGTTCTTTTGTTTGTTATTCCACGTCCAGTGGACCCCAAGTAGGCATTCGTCGTTATCTGTGGATGTACTTTTGGTTCTAGAGCGTAGACATGCATGAGTGCATGAATGTAAGTATGTATGTAAGTATGTATGTAGACTATGTGCATTCTCTACCTACTTCTACTCTTTACATGCATACATACAGACATACATACGAGTCCAGACTCAAGGCTGAGGAATAAAAGAACAAAAAAGATGCCAATTGGAGATCGCAGAACAATACGAGGTAGAAGAAACATCCGAGATAGAAGAACAGTAATCAATTGACTGTACCCTTCTTTTTGGAGAGTAGCATCCACTCCATCTCATGCATAGTACTACCCAGATCCCAGACCAAAACAAACAAAACAAACAAGCATGGTCAAATTGGAGAAAAAAGGCCTCGTTTTTTTCATTTTCTAATCGTATCACCTCACCCCACCCAATCCCCATCGGTCACTCATGGAGGGAGATAGAAATAAGATTGGATGTTGCACAAGAGAAAGTAAAGAGTTCAACAACGTGTGAGGGTGGAGTGGAGAAAGAGCATAGGAGGAAAGAGATAGAAAGAGAGCATGCGAAGATGGAAGGGCGTGTATGTTTGTACGTTTAAGAGAAAGAGGGGCTGGTGGCAATCAAGCCCCTTGTGCATGATAACAAAAATCAAAAGGATGGACACTCGTTTGTACACATTTTTAACGTTGCGAAAAGATGCTAGATGGACTACGAGGATATCCATGGACAAAAACAAGAGAGGTACTGTCTGGTCTCACGATGGTTTTGAGAGGAGGAAAAAGGAAAAAAGTTAAGTGTAGATGAAGGAGACAATGCCCTTAACTCCGCCATTCTGCTTGATGATCGACTCGTGGTAGCCTTCCTTCCTCGTCCACTTTTCTTCTGACCTACACTTGATCTTGCACTTCCAGTCTACCCTTCCATCCCCATGTACCTCACACGGACAGCTCTCAAACCGTGCCCTGGCCGACACCTGCACACCTACAATAGCAACATACCCAGACTCACCCCTATTGATCTGGAATTCATAGCCCAACTCGGTCGCCTTCTCGGTCGTTGAACTGAACGCGTATCCCGTCGTCGCCGTGAACTGCATCCCGACCCCGAATGGCGTGGCACCCGCAGAACCAGAGAACCCAATACTGGTGCTATGCGTGGTAGAGACAGTCTGGGTCACAGAGTAACTGACTCTGCAGGTTGGAGTGGAGCAAAAGATGCTTTGGGAGATGGGTTGGGCAGGGATGATCTCGATGGTCGGGTCTTCGAGAATCGTCACGTTGCAGACCAAGTTGCGGAATCCTAGCTTGGGTTTGCATAGGTCTTCCATGAGAGCCACTCGGTACCTCTCGGGGTAGTAGCGGTACCCCATTTCGCTGTCAATGATGTCCTGCATTTGACCGTTCAAGTCCACACCCGAAGTTTGGTGTTCGCTCGGTGGAAGGTAAGTAATCCCACAATCGGGTTGTGGTTTGTTCGGACAATGGCGATTGATGCGGGAAAAGGGCTGTTGAGATGGAGCTGAGAGCGAGAAGAGAGGGACCGAGGTACCGACTGCGGCCAGGAGACCGATCAGGACGGCAGGAGTTGTCCAATGCATTTTGTGGATCTATAACATGGATATTGCGCATTGTGGTTGACGTGAGTAAAGTGTCGAAACACACTGTGGATTGGTATCGATATCCATGAACATAAACTCTTGCGCCGCAGGTGGATCTTACATTGATTTCTCGGCTGGAAAGGACGAGAAGCAGTTTGTTGTTGAGATGCGTGTGAGCGCTGGAGGGAGGGATGAAATTGGGAGGGTGGTGGAGGAGGCGGAGGAAGAAGAGGAAGAAGAGGAAGAACAAGAAAAGGAAGGAGGAGAGGAGGAGGAGGAGGAGGAGGAGGAGGAGGAGGTGTGTGAAAAAGATGCTTCACCTCTTTATACAAATATTCCCTTAAAAATTGCATGATATGCGCGTCAAAAAAGACGACGGCGGGAAGTTGCTAATCCCGTCAAAAAGAAAAAAAAACCCCCCCAGCGAAAGATGTCGCGCCATGACCCACCCTCCTTTTCCCCATTGCGCATCTTAGGTCATCTCCCACAGAAAAAAAAAGGTTTGCCTTTTACCTTTTTCTCTCTCTCTGGAGCACAAAAGACAAGGCATCTCGATCCCGCCACTCCCGCGAGGTAGCCTACTCTACACCAATGGACTTCCTGTCACTTGCAAGTATGGAGAAAAAAAATCTCGCGCCTCGACCCCTCATTCTTTCTGGAATTTGCCGCGGTGAACTGGGAGCCTTTCTTCTTTCCTGCCTTGTCTACTCTCCATGTCTTGTTTCAAGGTAATATGGAGAAAGTAAGGAGGATTGTTATTTCATTTACCTAAGCGCAGCATCTCAAATTTTGAGATGTTGCAACAATGGTTACAGCGCAGGAGGAGAGTGTGAGAAAAAAGAGAATGAGCTTGCTCAGGAGAATGATGGAGGATCTGAGTATGTTTGTTGTGTAGCAAGAGAGGGTATGTGGTAGGGACCTAAACATCGACTGTAAAAACGAAGGGGAGCAAGATAAACCATGTAGAAAAAAGGATGGAGGAGATATGGGGTGCTTGTGTCTGTGTGCGCGCGCGGGTTGACTTAACAAGACGTTGGCCTCAGCTCTACGGTCCCATCTTCTTCCAGTTTGTAAACAGGTGTCCGCACGCACCTTTGACGACACCTGCGCGCCGGTGATAGCAACATACCCGTACTTGCCCCTGCGACGTCGTAAACTCAGCCCTTGCCTGAGTGGTCTATTCGCCTTGTGGTCGTTGGGTCGCTGCTTCGAACTGGCCGGGCAGCGTTTGGTTGTGGGATCTTGACTCGCGCTACCTCGAGAGAAATCAAAGCTGCCGACATGATTGGTCGAGATGGTGTGGTGCACATGCAATGCAGCCAAGGGGCTGGCCATCTGTAGCAGCAGCTATATCTTTCCAGTGAATAGAATGATATTCCCTCCTTCTTTGGCTCGAAACCCATCTCTCACGCCAATCAACAAACAACCAACAGTTACCAGTACTCAACTCCCCGCAGCCCTTAGCACTACTTTGGCATCCTCAGACACAGGAACACACGCTTGATCAATAACAATAACAACAACAACACCACGCCATTCCAGCATCCTTGCATCAGCTACTTCTCTTTACAATCATAACCCTCTCTAATATCACTACGGACATGGCACCAAGACGCAAGCAAGCACAGGAGACGCAAACGAACCCTGCAGAATCAGGATCAGGATCTGTTCATCAGTCTAGCTCAGTTTCCGCATCAGTGAATTCTCGTGCTCCAACCTCAGCCGAGAGATCCTCCATGAAATGCAGGAACAGCTCTCGATGGCAGCTGGAACAACAACAGTGCAGTCTCTGCGATCTCTACCACCGCGCCTGTCCAGAGGAAACGACACATAACACCCACCAACACCAACACAACCACATTGTTTGCACACAAGAAACGACCCACTGCATCTCGGAGCAAACGACAAAAGATCGTATCCTTCAATAACAACGACGACAGCAACAACAACAGCTACGACGACGACAGCAACGGCGAGGATGGCGACGGTGTGCAGAGCCGAGCATTCACTGGCGAGAGGAGGGCGGCGATTGCACACCGTGACATCCACACCGACGTCGTTATCGATGAGCCAACCCTCAAGGTGAGTATCAACACTGTTGGAGCCAAAATCGATCAACTGTCTCACATGCTGCAAGAAACGATGGGGAACGATGGAGATCCGCTTTGGTCAACTGGAGGGAATCGTGACCGAAGTGATGAGAAGGTTGGAGGTACAAGAGGTACTGGAGGAGCGCACCAGAAGTTGGTTCGAGGAAGGCATGAGGATTCGGGATGAACTTTTGAGCGTAGTTGACATTCAGCAACACTTTAACACACCTCCTCCATTATTGGGTAACCAGCAACAACAGCAACAGCAACAGCAACAACAACAGCAACAGCAACAACAACAGCAGCGGCAACAACAGCAACAACAGCAACAACAGCAACAGCAACAACAGTTACAGCTTCAAATTAAACTCCTCGAGCAGCAACTTCAACACCTTCAACAACTTCAACAAAAGGAACATCATCAACATCAGCAGCCCTTCCTTCCACAACTGCCGCTCATACAGCACCACCTACCGGAGCCGCAGGCAGAGTTGAAACGTCGTTCTCAAGTACAAGTGCAGGCACAGACGCTGTCTCAAGAGCCTCATCCGGCGGACGTCCAGCCCCAACAACGATCACAGTATTTCCCCACTCAAGATCACGAACGTCAGCGAGTACAGGAGCAAGTGAAGAAGCGAGTACAGGAGGAGAAGGAGATGATGGTTGTAATGAAGAGGCAACAGGAACTCTCGACAGGAACACCACATAAGCCCTTTCTACTGGACAGTAAACAGGACGGACTGACGCTCGATCTTGCATGGCTCGAGTATAAGCATTTCTCTCGAACGCTTTTGCCATAGAATGACGTGGCCAGGTTGGGCCTGCGTCCTTGGCCGGGAGGATTAATGCGTTCCCAGCTCCATGTAAAACACGAGATTGCCCTCAGAAGGAGAGCAATCCTGTTTAAAAGGGTCGAGAGACTCGCGAGGAAGGAGAACCAAACTTTTGAGGCGTACATTGGGACATTAATGGACGGGTACAAGGGCAAAACAGTCTGCGCCATAGCCAACATTCTCGAACACCTGGAGATGCTCGGGCCCGAGAATGTCGCATCGCCAACAACTCGGCCTACCAAGGATAAGGGCAAGGGCAAGAAGGACGAAGATGAGGGTGGAGATGAAGAGGGAGAAGCCATTGCCTTGGATAACTAGATCCACAGCAGTAGGATTATAGCCTTAGTTATTATTTTTATATCGATGAAGATTTTGTATCCAAACAAGAACCTGGAAAGTACGAAAGAAATAAAAACTAAGATTATGGGAGGAGGGGAGGGGGGTGATGCAAGACAGTACAAAGGAGAGAATGAAATGGGCAAACAGGCCACAGACGTAATTGCATGATCGCATATGGCCGACGAACCCACAAAGCCCATTGTTGAGGAATGCCCTTTATTTGACCCAAAAGACCAGGAAGGAAGTCTATTGGGTGAATTGACCAATTCACAGCATACTGCATCTTTACATGTCTCAGAAAAATATATGTCTGATTACTAACACATACGGTTTTTGGATGTACTAACTGGAAACACCCTATGGGGGTTGGTGGTGGTAAATCGTGTGAATCGATTTCATAGTAGTCATATGCTATCGTTTCGAGGAATGTGAAAATAAAAGGATGGCCCACTCCCAAAGGATACATCTTTTGTCTATCGCCTTATTTCAGTATTCTGACATGAGGAGTGCGTAGGAAAAGCAGCGTGAGTAGAACATGAGAAACTAGCATGCGTAAATCCTCTACGCCAAAAAAAAAAAAAAAAAAAAAAAAAAAAAAACGGAAAATGCAGTGTGCAAATATATAGGGGGTGAACATCTTTTGCATGGCGCACTTTTTTTTTTTTTTTTTTTTTTTTTTTTTTTTTTTGGCTATCGCATTTATATTTCTCGTTAACTATCCTCGTTTTCCTGTTCATTGACTTTAACTGTGCGGGTGATCTCGCCCTTTGCACACCCAAGGTCAACCTTCCAGGATGACCAAAGATCAAAAAAAAAAAACAAGGGGTATATGAAAGATAGCATGTTTTTTCTCCACTCACCTTCTGTTAGTGTTACCCAGGATGGAAGTGGAAAGAGGCGGAAAACGAAATGGTCTCTGCTTGTTTAGTGCAGGCATGTATGTACCCTTGGACAAAAATGACACTCTTTACTCATTTCTCACTCCCCTCATGAGCTATGAAAAGTCTTCAATCGTGTATCCAAATAATAAAGTGGAACAAAACAAAAAGTTTTATTTAACTTGGTGGGTATCATTAGATGGGCTATGTACATGCCATGGATGCGTGAGAAAGGTAGAGGAGGAAAGGGTAAAGGAAAGGAAAGCATTACGAGGATCGAACAGTGAAAGAAAAAAAACGGTGGGCTTAGATGATGCTGCAAATAAAGAGAAAAGCATAGAAGGGGACGACATATTTGACAACATCCCAAAGGTCCCGGACAACCTGCTTGCAGAACAAACCGGCGCACAATGGCCACCGTCGCATCGTCCTCTTCTCCTTGGTGGCACTGCTTGAAGTTGCGAGTGAGAGGAGTCCAACAAGCGGCTCATCGTCATAGTACAGCTCCTGTTCTTCATCCTGCTGGTAGTGCGGGTCGTCCGTGAGAGTGGTGCCGTCTAGTTGTTGGTCTGCTCGACTGCTACTGCTTCCAATGTTGTCGTCTTCGAGGTTAATGTTGATGTCGAGAGTATTTTCAGTGTCGTTCCTGCCGGCGTTGCGCCAGCGTCCCAGGATCGACAAGGACTTGACCCGCTGTCTCGACATAACCATCCACCTGACTTGCCGGATAATGATCCAGCTCAACGAGACCCCAAACAGAGCCCCATACAGCATATAGATCATCATCTGCCAGGGGAGCATACACTCATCATACACAAACGTGGAATCTCCCGAAGGCCTCTCCACACTTCCAGTCGCGAACTCGTTCGAGACTGGCAATCCTGCATCGAGTGGCACCACGGGGAAAACATTCTTGGGTTTGAGGTCCGGGTTGAAGAGGGTCATCATCCCAAAGGAAGGTCGTTGGATCCCCTGTGCAAAACTGAACGACCGCAGTGTCACCTCGGGGGTCATGTTGCTTCCGACGGCTGGGTGCGCAATCTCGCACCAGTCGTGATCGTCGCCACTGAAGACCATGTCTGGTTGGACAGACTCGAGGATTTCGCGTGAGAGGGAGCTGTCGACCATGTTCTGGTACTGTTCGCCTCCTCTGTCTATAATCAATTGTTCAGTCTCTCGGGCCTTGCCGCAGGATGTTGTGTCGAGGCGGTGGAGAGGTACATGGGTGAACAGGATCCTTGGGAGTGAGGGTTGTTCTATTTTGGGATTGTGGTGTAGGATAGGCGGCTGTGGATTAGTATGATAATAGAAGGAACGTAGGTGGGCTGTAGATAGAATTTTCCCTAAGAAAGCCCGCGAACGTTTCTTTGCTTGGTCACCATCTCTTTTCCTGCCGTGTCATTATGTACTCCTGTGGGGTATGTTTATGAAGGTTTGAATCCCCTGCCTCTGTCATTCCTACCTCCCACAGCTCTCTCTCTTCCCCTCTTCGCATGCTAGAATAAGTTCTTCCGTACATGGACACCCAAGAAACCCTGATCTCGGAGAATTAAATACCTTGCTTGATATGGTCCAGGAACTGCTGTGATTCGTCGCGGATAGAGGGGACCTTTGAACTCAGAGCGAGAGTATCTAGAATAACCAAGCTATGGTTGCCCACATTGACCTCATAGTTGACCGATCCAAAGACCTTCTTGTACCGCACCATCGACGATCGGATCAACGTATCGCCAAATCCCACATCGTGATTACCCGCCACATATAGCCTCAGACTTCTTCCTGATTCACGAATCTTTCGACGCTCCTCAGCTTCCAGGGGCACCCCGACTCGTTGGACATAATGGCCTGTAATGTCCACCTTCGCAGCCTTCTCCTCCTGCGTCAATTCCTGTCTCTTCTTCAAGTAGCTGCTATTGTCCTCCTTGCTATTGCCGTTTTGGAGTTCTTCTGCTAAAGCAGAAGCTGCCGTTTCGCCCACCAATGCATCCGCTACAATCGGTTCCTGGTTCCAGGCACTACTCTTGGTCGCGAAGATCCATTCAAAGAACCGCCCCGTGTTCTTGACAAACGTTTGATTATCCGTTTTCCTGCCGCCATCATTCAAATCGCCCAGGAAGAGGACAGCGTCTGGACGTAGCGACGCACGCAGACGGCGGAAACTCCGTTTCATGTAGATATCCGTGTACGCCTCGACCAACGCCAGAAGGAGACCTGATTGATGGTATGACATCCAGTCTGTCAGTTGTGGGTCTGCAATAATCGCCATCCTGTACCGGTTGTTGAGAGCTTCCTCGGACTTGTCCTAATTACCATTAACAATGTAAAGGAAAAAGACCGAGAAGCGTTAGAATTGTTGCGTTAACAAACAAGGGTTAAACTGAGTTGCTGTTGGTCTAGGCTTTGGAGAAAATAGCCGAGTCGTGATAACGAGAACCGCCCGAAGTCCTCTCCTCATTAGTGAACTCCTAAGAAGAACGTGATGCGCTCTTTTCGTCTTGCATGAACGTCCAAACTGATAACAAAGCCTTAGCTTGGCACTTGGTAGCCTGTACCATAGAACTAGACACGTGTCTTGGTTTTCTCTCATGACTAGCTTGTCAATGCCAGGCTGTGACAGCTCAGAATGCACAAAAAGCACCATCCCATCGCTTTATCCCTCGTTCCGTTTAACCCCTATCCGCCTTGTTTATATCCATCCTTTCGCTGGCTGGCTGAGCCAGTGTAAATTAAGACAGCAATGGTGCGTGAGCACAGGCTCCACGGGGATTGGATAATTTTTGTGGTTGCTTGATATGATGATGCCATCACTGCTCCTTCCACTCCAAAGAAGAGTAAGGGGGAATGAGAAGAGAAGAGAAAAAAGCAAAATCGGAAAAATAAAACAAACACATCAACCGGACTCGTGAATAAACTCCCCCTCCCATATCAAACTAGAAAATAAGCTATGATTTTGTCAATCAACTAAAAAAAAAAAAGAATGATAATTACCCAGGAAGAATTATCGGGCCAAGAGCAGCGTTGGACCATGATCCAAAACGACCCGTGTTCGCCTGCAAGCAAGACCAGAACCCAGATCCATCGCAGTCGAATGATATGTCGTGGTGTCCTTAACGAAGCCTTCTTCTTCCCACTACTATTGCTGTTGTTACTCTCCTTGTCGAAGGCAGTGTTGGCAGTGTTGTCGCTGTTGTTGCGGGGCTGAATGGACGAAAAAGTCGATGCCAAAGCTGCTGTTATTCCTGGAGGAGAAAACGCTTGTGGTGGAAAAAGACCTCCTATTTCGAGGTCGGGGGCTGCGTTGTTGTTATTGTTGTTGTTGTGGGGGAGGAGAGGAGCAGAGCTTTCTGATCCATGGTCGCTATAACTGCTTCGCTGACTAGTGTTGCCGCCGCTAGTGCCTGAACTGGTATTGATACTGGTACTGCTGCGAAGTGAGGACGATGATATGGAGATGATAGACGAGGCGCGAGTCCGAATGGTGTTTGTAAAGTCTGGGAACAAGGGGCTGTTCGTGTTGGTGTTGTTGTTGAGACGATTGCCGTTTGGGGGTGAGGAGGAAGTCGGAGGGAGAGGAGCTGAAGAAGTGGAGGCGGAGGAAGGGACGTTGTTGAATCGTTGGTTGTTGTTGTTGTTGTGATAGCTTCCAGGCGACGACGACGACTGTTGAGGCCTGGGACCGTTGGTAGTTGGGTCGATGTCGTTAGAAAGGTCGTCGTTGTTGTGTGTCGGTATTGGGTTGTAGCGACTCATGATATGTTGAGAGAATTAGAGCTTGAAAGTACAGGAGGGGAGAGGAAGAGAGGGAGAAAGAGAAAAACAAAAAGGACAGAACAGAAATGTGGGAGAAGTGAAGTGAAGTGAAGAAAAGGAAAGGAAAGGAAAGAAAGGAAGAATAAAGCTAGTGTGGTTATCAATATGTTCTAATCATCATTGACGCATGAACGAAGACGAAGAGGCTTGGAGCAGGAACGAGAAGGGAAGAGACAACACCTACTCACTCGTTGCCTTCTCCTGCCTTTTGTACAGCGAGTCTCTTGTACATGTCCTGTACATGTCCATTATTCATACGTGAATAGAGACACCATTGCCGTGTATCATGCTGTGTTCGGTGGAGATGGACATATGGCCGCGCCAGTAAGTCGCGCAACGATATATTTGTTGGCCTTAGAATACAAATAAATTGGGACCCTTAATATCTGCCATAGCGATAGGCTTTCTGTCACGTGGTTGGGACTCGCTCCCTTTCGCACTTCAACTGTTAAGGGGTCCCGATTCATTTGTATTCTAAAGCCAACAAAGATATCGTTGCGCGACTTACTGGTGCGGCCTCAAACTGTCTAGAATGTAACCAAAGTACCATGGTGGCCATGGTGGTCAGATACATGGTTGTGAGCAAAATGCACACTAAATTGGATAAGGTTCGCCCGTCCTACCGTACAGCGCGGTTTCAAAAATAATGTCTGTGCTGGTTGTAATACCATCAGAGAATTTTTTTTCACGGCGACACTCTTTTTGGAACCGCGCAACATAAACAAAAAGGGCTTCTTTCCCTCCAAAAAAAAAATCTTATTTTTGTTGCAAAACTTTTGTAGCCCATCTGTACAGCGCATTTTTTTATGGAGGAGGGGGGGGGGGGAGTGGGAGAGAAAAGGGTATTACCACCGGGTAGAACCACCTTTGTTCTTGATGACAGCTTTTATTCTTGAGGGCATGCCATTGATAAGTTTTTTGAGATGGTCTTTTGATATCTTTCGCCACTCTTCGTTAAAAGCGACCATCATATCCTTGACGGTTCTGGGGCGTCTATAGTGTATAGCGTTTTTCAAGAGGGACCAGACGTTCTCGATGGGGTTGAGATCGGGGGGTTGTGCGGGCCACATGAAGGACTTGATCGAATACTCCCTTGGATACTTGAGCACGGTGGATCGATGCCCCATCCTCCATCAGGAAGGCCTTGGCGGTTTCCTCCAAGAAGCCAAGCAGCTTACTGCTTCCAACAAACGTTCCCCACACCATCACAGACTTCCTCCCGCTCTTGAACGAAGGAGCAAGACAAGAGTTCTGATAATTTTCCCACAGTGGTCCTCCAAACTCGAACTCTGCGAATGTTCTTCCTCACCTCGAAAGTTGATTTCATCTGTCCAAACAACCTTCTTCCAATCATCAACGGTTCAATGTTTGTACTTTTTGGCGAAGTCCAGCCCCGCCTTTTTTATGTCAATAGTAGACTTGGAAACCTTGGTGGGGATGGCGTGGGTAATATCGGCAAGGGCGACACAGCGGTTCTTGTGGATAACGCTAACGACAGCTCGGACATCTCGATCGGAGAGGATGCGGGGTTGACCTGGGTTCTTTTTTTTTCTCGACAGTTCCTTTTCTCCTTGTACAACTTGACGATCCTGTGGACAGTCGCCCTATGTACATTATACAGGTTGGCAATAGTAGGGATCAAAGAGCCAGCCCTGCTCATGCCAACGATCTAGTCGCGCTCCTCAACGTGATAGGGCCATCGAACAACAGGGAGGGAAGGAGATGGGGGGTACGGAGGGGTTGTGTGTTACGGGAGGGAAAAGAAGGGGAATGAAGTGAAAAGAAGCTCAAAAATTTACTGTCACATTATATATTTTTGGAGCGGCGCTGTACAATGAAGGTAATGCTAAGGCCCAACGACGAGGTGTCTTCCAATGAATCTGTCCACGTTGCAAACACTCGCCCCTCTTTGTCTGCCCGGTCTCCTTGCCGTGTCGTATTCTCATCCTGTCACAAGTTAAAAGCAAATAATAATAATAATGTAGACGATAAGACTTAGAGGCTGAAAGGGCATGCTTTACTCTACGGGAAGTGCACGAGGAATATTATACAGACGATTATTTCAGACTAAGATTCTGTAGAGGTGGATCGGCATCGCTCGTTTCAGACTCTTTCTGCTGCTGCTCCTCCAATTCACGCAATCGCTCTTGTTTCTCAAATCTCCTGTGCAAAAGGTTGTTGATAGTGTCGGTCAGGAAATCCACCATCCCTTCAAATCCCTTCTTCTCCTCCAAATGGTCCAGGTACCGGAGCCGGTACTCGTCAAACTTCATGTTCAGACCACCCTTCGCAGACATCTCCTTCAGTGCCTTAATCGATGCCGGTGCATCCAATCGCTTCTCGACTGGAATGTTTTGTTGCTCCTCGAGTGACTATGTGTCAGATATTAGGTTTAAGTACATGCGGGCATGTAAGTTTGCGTGTTTTTCTTCTTGATTAAGATATGACAGACCACATTGTTTTACTGAAATCAGTCACAGAAATACGTACCTTCAGGAAGCGCGCGGAGAAGCCCGAGAAAGCTACAGAGTGGGTGAACGACAGCATGGTGGGCACACTTAAATTGTTGTCCGCACAGACTTGTTTTATATGAGCGAGAGTTTCTCTAGAAGATCGAAAAAAAAGCGTGAAGAGGTATCCAGGTCGTCAATGGTTAGTGCCATACAATTGGTCATGGTAAACTTCTTCGCAAAAGAGGGAAAAACATAGATTATCAAAACTTACTGGTCCAGCTGAAAACTCCTGGCGTTTTTGTCAGCCTTGTTGAAAGCACGGTTCCTATAGAGAAAGTTGCATATGTCCATCACGTAACTGTTGAACTGCGCCACAAGCTCACGCGTGTACCCTGGAACCACTTCGTCTTGTGATAATTTCGTGGATATCTCGCCATTGTCTTGACTCGCTGCTATTTGAGACTGAACAAGGAGCTCGTACTGCAGTTGCTGTTCTTCCTCAAAAGCCTGGTATGCCTGTTTGAACTGGTAGACAATCCCGCATATCCTGACAACCGCCACCGCAGAGTCCGAGAGAAAGCATCGATAGACAATGGAGGCTCTAGGGATAATGACTGAAATCGGCGCATTTGTCTTCGTGAGGTTTGATGTAAAGTCAAAGAACGAGAGGACGCCATGTTGGACAGCGATATGGTCTCGTTCGACTTCAAGAGCCACTCCCGAGATGCTGTCGACATGTTTGATAAAGGCGCGAATACTCAGCATGTAGTCCACGTTAGGTGACAGCTCCGAGAAAAGACGTCGTCTAATTTGAAAGCAAGACAATACACAGGTCAGAACTTGGTGGTAAAAATGAGACGTTTCCTGATGCGCTTCAACGGGATGAAAATGTGTACGAATGTGTACGTACAAATTCTCTGACCCTTGCTTTGAAAGCCGAGGGTCCTTGCCAAGTTCCAGGTAGTCCTTCCACTTGAACTGTGCCCAGTTTTGAGCGAGTCTGGTATAACACAGGATGAGTTGACCCTAAGAGAGGGTTAAAAATGAGAGCAACACATGTCAGCGCGGCGTTGTTGGCTGTCTTAACTAAACCTTACGCGCTGAGAGGCGGGGTTGACGTTTGCTACCTTCCATACTGGTCCCATGAGATAGAAGAGCCTCTGCAGAGGCTTCAGGAATTGTATATACAGATCTAACAGCCAGGCGAGAGAAGGGTATGAGGTGTTAGGGCAGGCTGGCCACAAGAGTATTGATACAGAAACTTTGCCGCAAGAGTTCACATAAACGAAAAGCCATACCTTCAAAGCTCCGAGGTCTCAAGAAGGTCAAGAGAGTAAAGACCTCCTTCTGATGGTCAACGCCGTTCCATACCCTGATAAATGGGACAAGAAAGTTCTCAATGACCGGAAGTAGATCCTATTGCAATAAGAAGGATTTCTGAACGTTAGCGTCAGGCTCAGAGAACCAAAAGGGCTCTATTCGCAAGCGCGTTTCTTTAGTACCTTGATCATTCTGGTGACTTGGACAACTTTGGACAAGATATTTGCGAGTCGAGCACGACTGACATCAGACGTAGCGCTCCAGTACCAGAGGTCCATGAGTTCCTGCCCGAGCCAGTAGCTTATCCGGTCCACGATCGAGTGTGATGGCTGAAGACACAAAACATGTTGCAGTAATCGGTTTGTGAGAACCGAGCTCAGCTGGTCTGGGAGGGCGAGCGTGTCAATGTGTTTCACAAGCGCATCCAAGGATGTAATTTGCGATAAAGGCAGAGCTTTGTCCTAATAAGAAGTTGACAGGATCGAATTGTCAGTCATGCTCTCGCCTTCTCATATGGTTGTGCCGTCGCGATTGTGTATTCCTGCTCCACTTACATCGGCGCCTTTCCTGTAAATCGAGAATGCGTCTGGTACATGAGAAAGTTTCTGTCGCTTCTATTTGTCGAGAGACATGAAAGTAAAACGAAAAGTGAGAATGTCGGTCTTTTCTTTATCCCGAGTACAACCACCTTTATCGATCGCGTTCTTACCCCACTCCTTGAAATAGGGTCTTTTGATCCGTTGAGCCCAAACAACTGGTCTGCTGAACGATGACTCCACCTTGTCTGCAAAGCGTCGATGGCCTCTGCTGTCGTCTGATCTGGGCATTTGAAAATGGTTTGTGTCGCAAGAGTCAATGGCGCCAGGATCAAATCAGGAAAGTACGACTTGTACACATGCAAGAGTCCTGCAAGCGCTGGTTCCTTTCCAACTGTGATCTGCAGGTCCAACCTATCGGTATGATGTCCAGAGCGATGCAAAAGGTATCAGTCATGAGAATACTCCTTCCTGAGATGTCCTGTACTGCCCCCATTCACATTCCTGTCCAACAACATACAGCTTTCTTATCCTGAATGGCCTCACATCTTCTCGTCTCGTCAAGTAATAGAGCAAATGGCAAAGAGATGGCCTAATACAAGTTGAAATATGATGCGTGTTAGTCGTTTGTTCGGCGTCACCAATATTTTGTCCAGTCTTCTTAGTACATGCCACAGTCCTGTGGAGGTACCTCAGCGTCTCGTAGGGGAGGTAGTGGAATACGACTCCGTAAAGTTGTTGCAATTTCGTCCGGCTGTCAAAGATATCATAGACGAGGATGATCCATTTCAGCAATGTGGCCTAGATGTTACAAGAACCATGGTCAGCTTGTGGTAATTATTTCTAATTATATTTCCAAGACTTTGATGTTGTCGTTGTCGCCCTACCTGAATTGCAAAGCTGAGATTCTTGCCGAGAGCTCCCAAGATATTGACAGCGCACATTTCTGGGACTGACTGACGAGGCAGCAGCAGCTTGATCATTTTCCTTGATGTTGTGTCGTCTATCAGGGTATTGAGGCGAGGTCAGAAAGCATAGGTCAACACCCTTGTCTGTAGGGGATACAATAAGAGCTGTGCCTTACTAAAGTAGCCCGTTGCTTACCGAGCTTGGCAGATAATATGATATCCAGTATTTGAGTGACCTGTTCCGGCGCGAGCCCAAAGTGTCGAATGACCGGGTCAAGCGATGTTGTTGACCGCAAGACTACGGGCTTACCGCCCTTCACACCAGCGTCTATTTGTTTGTTGTTTGTTGTTGTTCAAAGTGCGTTAGATTGTCACGTCAATCGCATCGGATCCCGCCATTGTTTTGCCTCCTTGATTGCGAAAAGGAGTGCATGGACCATACTTCGCTCGATTCGTTCAAGAGTGTTGACGATAGTCTCATCGGCCTCCTCTACTGACATGTCCCTGACAAGGGTCTGCATGTCCGCGTCTGGACTTGCTAATAAAGCATTGACAATGCGAAGGAGACTGGTAAGTCGTGGGTAGGAAGTGTGATGTTTTCCTAATGCAGATTCACTCGCTGCCCTATGGTTTTCGTATGCAGAGTTGAGGTATACCTCGGTCGCTAGCCATCCTGAATTGCGTGATTGTGATGTATTTTCCTGTCCCTGGCCTCGTCTGCTTCCTATGCGGTGGGCGTTGTTTGGTCCGTTGAGTCTAGACGCGACCTTTTCTTGTCTGAAAAGAAAAAAGAGATGAAAAATTGGTGGCTGAGGACTGGGCGGGACTAGACAAGGGCGGACTAGTGGCAGGCAGACAGGGACAGGCACCTGTACTGTTCTTCAAATCTCACCCCCGCACTTTACACACTTTTTTCATTCATTCATTACAACCATGCACCAACGAATCATCAGTCTGCTGCCCTCAGCTGCCGAAATCGTAAGGAGAGAGAGGGAGGGACTAGCAATGTCACTCAAATGTGTGCAAAGCGCGAAATAAGATGCCTTTTCCTCCTGTTCAACATAGAAAGTGCCGAAGTCTCCCTAACGTACCTCTTTATGTATCTGTATGTGTTCTATCTGGACAAGTAGATCTGCCTGGTTGGAGGTCAGCCCGAGATGGTCGCAAGGAGCCACGAAGGTACAATTGACTCTATGCATCGGTTGATGAATTGGAGCCGGCTGGAGGAGTTTCTATCTTGCAGCAACAAGTAGTCCCCCCTCAGTAGACAAGACAGAAAACTAAAAATGTGATCATTCGATGACTCCCACGCTTGGCTTCCGTCGTGACCATTATTTTCCAATACGGTAGATGATTTCCCCTCGACGATCCAACATCTGCCAATCCTGACTGAGGCCAAGACCAGGTTCACAACCTCCGCCGATGTCGATCGCCAGGTCTCAGAGGCGCTCTCCCAAGGCAACAGTCTCTACAACCTCGATGTCGACCAACTCAAGGCTCTCCAACCCTCCGTCATCGTTACACAGGTAACAAACACAATGATACTTATCCATACACCTACAGTCAACCCTACTTGTTCAATTCTTATCCTTCACCATTCATGTTCTGACGATCGATCTCGCTTCTCCCTATAGGATCTCTGCAATGTTTGCTCCATTGACCTGGTCAGCGTGCAGCGTGTCGCCAGCAAGATGGACCCCCAGCCCGAGATCGTCACCCTCAACCCCACATCCATCGCAGAAGTCATGGAGAGCATCACCTTAGTCGGCACTGCAATCGGTCACGCCAAGGAGGCAGCCAAGGTCCGGGCAGACCTCGAAGGACGGGTCCAAAAATGCAAGGATGTTGCTGCTCAGGTCAAGATGGATAACCCAGACTACAAGCCCAAGAAGGTCATGTTCTTTGAGTGGACCGACCCCATCTACCCTGCTGGACATTGGACCCCTGAGATGATCGAGATGGCAGGAGGTGTGCATCCCATCAATCCTCCTGGCATTCCTTCGTAAGTATTGGGGCTTTTGCTTGTATCAAGGAAGCATTGCGTTAAGGTGGATGACACTGTGACGTTCTACTGATACAGCACTTGTTCCTTTTGTCCCCAATAGCAAGCGTGTGTCGGTCGAGTCGGTGGTGGCTATTGATCCAGATGTTTTGATCATCTGCCCTTGCGGATTGGACATGGCAGCGACCCGGAAGGAATACGACATCATGATGGAGAAGGAATGGTTCCGAGACCTTGCCAACAAGGCCACCACTGTCGCCCTTGTCGATGGAAACCAGATGTTTAACCGCAGTGGACCTCGTCTTGTAGAGTGCACAGAGTGGCTGGTGATGTTGCTGCACAATCGCCCTGACTTTGAGCCTGTCGACTTCCCCTGGGAGCGCGTCAAGTAGATGCAGTATATGCTTACTGAAGTAAACTATTGGGATGGGAAATAAAATAAGAGTAACTATTGAACAAACGAGTGTTGGGTTCTCATGAGAACTGATGGACTATGGCGCTAAGCTGACTTTGGCGTAGTGTGAGAAAAAACCATCTGAACATTCCTCTCTCTCTCTCCTCTCTCTTTCAGGACAGGAACAGAGGTGAGACCGAAGGGAGGAAAAGAGAGAACAGCCAATAGTGCAGTAGTGTCACTTTGGTCTGGACCTGCATATCTTACGCCCTCAACGGAACGCGAGAATATCAAATCATCTGCATTGAATATGGTCCACCACCACTACCTCTCATTTTCTCTGGAGCCCACATTGCTATCTCTCATCTCATTCGTTGCAACCAAAAGCACCGATCATGCGCAATCCCTTCACCACAGCCAACCAACCAATCCCCCATTCGGCGCCGTTCTCTTTCCTCTACAATATTGCAGCAGGGTCTATTTATCCGGAAAGAAGAGAAAGGAAACGATTATGTCAATATTTGAGAGCACTCCTTGTTTTGGAGTCCTCACTCATAATAGGGATTCTGTAATGACATCGAAACGAGGTATAAGGGACACGGTGAAGTAAGAAAAACACCCAAAGAAGTACACTCGATCGAGTGTACATAGAAGAGAGGGCGTGTCTATAAGGACGAGAGCCCTAATTTGCTTTTAGTTGTCCAGTTGGTCAAAAATGTCCACTTGAGGCAATGACGAGATCACACGCACAATGGCGCCGCTCCCAGCGAACCAAATTCTAGCATGTTTGTATGTGTTCACAGCTACATGCATGCTTCCCTCTTTCTTGTCCTGTCGGTCCTGATAATGGCTGGCAGACTAATGTATGCTCACAGATAAGCAAGGTGAAAGGTGGGAGGGAAAGAGGATAAGGATTTAAGGGTGTACGATGGCGTTATTTGTATTCAGCAAAACAGATGCTTGGGAGGATGCTTTTGTTACTCTCAGAAACGAGAGAGAGATGGGACATTAACAACGCAGAAAAAAAGAACAGGCCACTGAGGTCACCTCGCTCTCACGCTTTGCCATGGGAATATCATGGGTGCGACAACAACACTCGAGTTGATTTTTTTTGAGTCGAGGGCCTTGGACGATTGGTCATGCTCTCTGCTCGTTTGTTCGTCTCAGTCGACCGAAAGTTAAAATGCAAATTAGGGTTGTTGGGGATGCCGTCTCTATCGTTAGCCAGAAGAGAAAGAGACGCAGAACATGAGTGAGATGGCGAGTGGAAGTGATGGTTTAGCAACACCCTTTACAGTATGCTAGTGTTGTTTACAAACACTCATTCGTTGACAGAGCACTTTGATTCCCATGACGTTCGTTGTTTATACCTCGGGTAAATGCATATGCATGTACTTTTTTGTATCTTAACAGAAAACAAATTGCGAGTTAAACCCTGTCCCTGAGTCGTCCCTGAGTTTTGTCCCGCATCTGACAACAACGAGTGGGAAAGTAGACAAAAAAAGACATGGGTGTCCAGGTGGCCCCTTTCCTTTTTTGAAAAGTAGCCTAGGAAAAGAAGACATGCTAAGCGCCCACGTTCACCTTCACCCCGCCTTCCTCTCCTTTTTCCCTGGATGGTGGTTTGACCAATAGGCGATCATCCTTCCCCTGAGAAACGACCGTTGTCGGCTGTCGTTAATGTCAACCGATGCGCGATTTCTTTTTCAGGTACTTGTGAGAACTTGTGTGCATGCCTTGTCTACGGCTCAGCTCATTACAGTCTAAATGAATGATCCTTCAGCCTCCTTTCATGCCCTATTGCATTTCCGAATTGGAAAATCTGCCGAGGGTGAAATTTCATTCATTCATTCAACCATTAGCAATAACAACATCATCAAAAAAGTAGCCAGTGCTCTTTGTCATTTCTTGCTATCTCTCTCACTCACACGCCTTCTCGTGAAAGATACATTATAGTCCCGTTCTTCACGGTGCCACTTTTCTCCTTCATCATCAACCTCTCAACTATAAAAACTTGAAAGTTCCCCCCATTCTTTCCTTCTCTCCTCATCCGCTCCTTACACATCCGCTCCTCCTCCCACAAAACACCTCCAGCTTAAGATAAAAAAGACAATGAAGATCACCGCCTTCGTCACCCTGGCCGCCGCAGTCCTGGCCTTCGCCGATGCCTCGCCCATTGCAAGAAGACCTCACCCTACCGCGGCTGGTCACTCCGTCTCCCTGACTCGCAACCCCCACTTCAAGCACAACACCAGAGCCCAGATTGCCAAGCTCAACAAGCGGTACCCTGGAGTCAACATCCTTGCTGGTTCCTCTGGCAATGTTCCCTTGACCGATGTCAGCCCCGATCTTGAGTACTATGGAACTGTCTCTGTTGGTACCCCTGCCCAGAACGTTAAGCTTGACTTTGACACCGTAGGTCCCTTCCTCCTCAATGTTCTTGCAGTGTTGTCAAAGTAGCCAGTAAGCAAGAGTATTGACACTTAACACTCGTTCTTTATTCTTTGATCGATATAGGGCTCGTCGGACATTTGGTTCCCCTCGAGCACTTGCACTACTGCCGCCTGCAAGAAGCACGTCCGCTTCAACTCGGCCTCTTCCTCAACCTACCAGAAGGATGGCCGCAAGTGGAGCATCAGCTATGGTGATGGATCCACCGCCTCTGGTATCCTTGGCTCTGATATTGTCAGCGTTGGAGGCATCCAGGTCCGCCAGACCATTGGTCTTGCCACCGCCGAGTCCTCGCAGTTCGGTTCCTCCACCGAAGACGGTCTCTTCGGTCTGGGATTCAACACCATTGAGTCTGTCTCTGGTGTCAAGACCTTCCTCGACAACGCCATTGCCGCTGGTGTCCTTGCCCAGCCCGTTGTTTCTGTCTTCTTGCCCTCTGAGCGTCGCTTCAACGGGTTAGTGTCATTTTCGTTCTGGGATGATTCGATATGCACGAAAAACTTGAATCATTCTTAACACAACACCCTTTGTTTCTCTCACTGCTCTCAAATAGCCAAGGTGGTGAATATCTTTTCGGTGGAATCAACAGCTCAAAGTACACCGGCGACTTGACCTATGTCCCCGTCACCAAAGAAGGCTACTGGCAGATCGCCATCGACGACGCCGGATACAGCGGCCAGTCCCTCGGTCAATCCTCTGAGGGAATCGTCGACACCGGCACCACTCTCATCATCGTCTCCGACGATGCCGCCCAGGCGATCCACAACAGCATCCAGGGCGCCACCAACGACCCCACCAACGGTTGGCTCGTCCCTTGCTCGGTCGGCCAGGATACTGATAACTACGTTTCCTTCTCCATGGGCGGTGGGGACTTCAAGGTGGCTCTGGCCGATTTGGCCTTCGAGGATTTGGGAGATGGTTCTGGAAACTGTGTCTCAGGTGTTCAGGGTGGTCAGAATGATCTTTGGATTCTGGGAGACGTTTTTATCAAGAACAACTACTGTGTCTTCTCCCAGACTTCGTCGCCCAGCATTGGAATTGCTCCTCTTGCTTAAGCCTCTGGTCTTTCTTCCCTCTCTTCTTATTCACTGTCCTCGTTTTCGTTGAACGAAAACTCCTTCCACCAAAAAAAACCCCCTATAAAAACCCTCCAATGGTCGTGCTGGGCAGACCACATTCCTTATCTCGGTCAACTATCGATTAGTTGATGATACGAGTTATAATAATAAAAAAATGAACAGGTCTTCATTATCTACTTCACATTTTTGCTCTCGTCTGTCACCATCTTTATTTGATGTCTCTCCTATTCTTTGGAATACACAGTACATGTATGCTTACATGCATCCCCTCTTTGCCGGTCGAGCACATGGCAGTGCCCATCAGTCCGCGTTGCATATGCGACAAAAATGGGCGTTACCTTCTGTTGTATCGCACTCGCTCGATGGGCGCCAAAATTAGTCTTGGCGTTGTTTTTAACCCTCTCCCCCAACTCTCGATCATAAAAAATATCAATCAGAAAAGCAGTATTATGGTCTATAGCAGAGCATCACCGCGATCATCGCAATTTTGTTTCAAATAAGCTCATCAGTTCCTTGTCTCACACTCATTGGTTTAGACGTCTTACTCTTTGACACTCACGAAAGTGAAATGATGAACGGAGATGGACGTGCACGGTGACCATATTATATCCTAGGAAACGCTTTACTTCGTTTCCGCTTCTTCACCTCTCCTCCAAAACAACGCGTGTGTTCTCTGAACCATCCTAGGTCAAAAGAGTTTCCCACGAATAGAGAATAGATGTTCCATGAGAAAGTCGACCAGCATCGCGTCACCGCCAGTCCTCCAATGAATGGATGTATGGCGACAGCCGGCTAAACAGCCTAGCAGGGGGATAAAAAAGACAACATCATCCTTTTATTGGACAAAAAAAAAACATTCTCAGGACTAGGCTTCGGGAAAAGTTAGCACTGTTCAGGTTCAGCTCAATAAGAATATCGTATTTGCATTCTCGGTTCAACTGTCCGTTTTGGCGATAACGACAGAGCAGACAGGGGTTTTGCCCGGCGCCATGGCATGTGTATGAGCAAGGAAGGGTAGCTGCGCGCTCATACCTTCAGGGCGTGAGAGGAGGGTGTGTCCAATCGCATTGCTTCCAGATTGGTCATTCGGGCAATGTCTCTTCAGGATTCATTGGGTGAGAGTGAAGGAAGGCAGAATGAGGCCCTGGCTAGGCTCCTAATGAGTGTGAAAGAAGAAGGAAGGTGTATGGGTAAATACATGTGTTTGCTTTTTGTTTGTTTGCTTGTCTCGCTCTGTTCAGGCGCCATGCAGGGGTTCTGATATTGTTGGTCAACCGTCTTTCGTTTAATCAACCATTTTTGCCAGGTCAAGCAAGATGAGAAAGTAAACAAAACAAACAAAAATAAATAACCTTAGCGCATACACCCTCCCTCCCTCTCCCGGGCTCAATCCCTTTGATTGCATTGGATCGAGGATATCGTGATCGTTTCCCTGTGAAAATATATCGAAATTTCTTATTGCGAACAATTGTGAGCATTTCTCTCTTCCCCTGTCTCTCTCTCTCACTCGATTAAGCGTGTCCAACTCTCCAGAGTTGTCCAGACATGGTTAGGGGGCAAGGAGGCGAAGGGACCAAGGGAGCAGACCACGACAAATATGGCTCGATTGCGGTCGGTTGGACAGCTGAGGGTAGCCTGTCCATGCTCCGTTGTCCTGCCATATTCAGCACATCTTGCGCATTCACCCACGCATCCTCCAATCCCTTCGTCATTTGCCTAGAACATTTTTTCGTGTCTGCAATTATTCACCATGAGCAACTAGTTGCGATGGGAAAACAAACACGCCTTTTCACCTACTTTTGTTTTCACCCGAGGCTTGCAATATGTTGTTTCAAGCTTTGAATATGCTTTCCGAGGAAGGCGACGAAGGAGATGATGGTGTCGATGGGAAAATGGAGTGGCATCACTAGTGTCCTCATCTCATATAAAAAGCAACCGATGTTCACCATTTTTTTCTTCTCTCGTCTCACCAGTCCTCTCATCCTCTCCTTCAACCCAACCAACACCACCACCACCATCCACCACTTCCTCCAAATGAAGGTCACCGCCCTCGTTGTCTCCCTGGCAGTCGCCGTCCTGGCCGTTGTCGATGCCTCGCCCCTCAAGATCTCGCCCAAGCACGGCCATGCCGTCCCCTTGACCCGCAACCCCAACTACAAGCACAACACCCATGCCCAGATCGCCAAGTTGAACAAGCGTTACCCTGGCGTCAACATCTTGGCCACCGGATCTGTCCCCCTTGTCAACGTCCACCCCGATCTTGAGTACTACGGTACCGTCTCTGTCGGTACCCCTGCTCAGAATGTGAAGCTGGATTTTGATACCGTAAGTGATAAAAAATTACTGCTTGTACCCCTTTTTCTTGCTTTCTTTCTCCTATGCCACGCAGTGTGGCCGATCGGGCTTTAACTTTCAGCATGCTGACAAACGATTTCCTTCATTTTCTTGCTCACTTTTTCTGATCGTTGCAGGGCTCATCTGACATCTGGTTCCCCTCAAGCACCTGCACCACCGCCGCCTGCAAGAAGCACGTCCGTTTCAACTCTGCCTCTTCCTCGACCTTCCAGAAGGACGGGCGCAAGTGGAACATTGGCTAAGGTGATGGCTCTACCGCCTCTGGTATCCTCGGCTCCGACATTGTCAGCGTCGGAGGCGTCAAGGTCCGCCAGACCATTGGCCTCGCCACTGCCGAGTCCTCGCAGTTTGGTTCCTCCCCCGAAGACGGTCTCTTCGGTCTGGGATTCAACACCATTGAGTCTGTCTCTGGCGTCAAGACCTTCTTGGATAACGCCATTGCCGCCGGCGCTCTTACCTCGCCTGTCGTCTCCGTCTTCCTTCCCTCCGTCCGCCGCAACGGTGGTGTCGGTGGAGAGTACCTCTT
Organism: Linnemannia hyalina; assembly: GCA_019671135.1. Taxonomy (NCBI): domain Eukaryota; kingdom Fungi; phylum Mortierellomycota; class Mortierellomycetes; order Mortierellales; family Mortierellaceae; genus Linnemannia; species Linnemannia hyalina. The sequence continues at coordinate 3,660,277 of JAHRHY010000001.1, forward strand.
TGGCGGCATCGACTCGACCAAGTACACCGGCTCGTTGACTTACGTCCCCGTCACTAAGAAGGGCTACTGGCAGGTCCACATCTCGGACGCCAGCATCAACGGTGTTTCGTTGGGCCAGGCCTCTGAGGGAATCATCGACACCGGCACCACCCTCGTCATTGTCGGCGACGCCGCCGCCGCCGCCATCCACAAGAAGATCTCCGGCGCCAAAAACGACCCCAACAACGGTTGGTTGGTCCCTTGCTCCCTCAAGTCCAACACCGGAAACGTTGGCTTCCAGTTGGGCGGCAAGACCTTCAACGTGCCCCTGGCCGATTTGGCTTATGAGGATTTGGGAGATGGTTCCGGAAACTGCTTCTCGGGTATTCAGGGCGGTCAGGATGGACTTTGGATTTTGGGTGATGTCTTCATCAAGAACAACTACTGTGTCTTCTCCCAGACTTCGTCGCCCAGCATTGGAATCGCTCCTCTTGCCTACTAAGAGATGTTCTCTTTCATCTTTTGTTTATGAACTCTCTTTTTTGTTGGTTCATGATATCCCTGGGGATTGCCTTGGTATCCCCTCCCCCTTTTCACCTCCAGTAGTTGAATAGCAATAAGTAATAAAAAAATACTCAAGAAGTTGGCATGCTGGACAGCCAAAGCACTCTTCTTTTTTCCTCCTCAATTACTTTACACGCGTCATTTTCTTTCTGGCAGATTGAGGTTCGACGCCAAAAAAGGGCAGTTTGCAGCAAGGTAGGAAAAAAATAGAGGCGTCCGCAATGCATACTCTCGCTCGGCGTATATTGCCGCTCCAAATTGACATTTTTTTTTTCCGTCGTAGTCCTCCAAGAGATGTATGTACTGCAGAAGAGAGGAGAGAGAAAGACACACATGCAATGACGCTCTTTTGGCTATTCTTCTTGTCTCCTGTTATCATTTTTGATGATAACAGAAATAAAAAAATAAAAAGGCACAAGAAAACACAAAAGGATACATTCCGAAGAGTATCACACTTCATCCACGCTAATGCAGACAGATTCAACGGCAGAGGAGGCGCGGGTGGGCTAGCGCAGTTCCTTCCCTTCTACTTACCCCTTCTCTCCACTTTCACACTCTTTTGGTTTCTTCATTAAAACCTACACCTTGGATGTTTATCCTACTGGTCAGAAAACACATCATAGGGTTTCAAAAGCGAAAGATGTCGCCATAAAGTATACTCCTGGGAAAGTACATCTCTCTCTCTCTCTCTCTCTCTCTCATATGTTTTTCAGTGTTTGTGTTTTGGTTTTGATTATTTGTTTTTGTGTCTGAGAGAGAGAGAAAAGGCGTCGCGCGCCCTGGGTTTCCCCTATCGCTGTGAGGTCTAGAAGAGTTAATAATAATTCGGTTGTACTTTGGGTCTCTCGAGAATTTCGTGGATGAATGTTCCACTTTTTAATGCAAGGGTCCGTAAACAGAACAGAAAACGGGCAAACAACAAAAAGGCGCAAGGGAAGACGAAGTGTACGCAAATAACAAACCATATATCATGGGAAGGGGGGGAGGGGACAAGAAATAACAAAAGAAGGCTAGTAATGGCGTATGATGTGTGAGCACATTTCCTAATGAGTCAAGGGACTCATGGGTGGGGATGGGATGGGATGGATGGACAACGGAAGTTCAGACGGCATTTTTCTACCTTTAAACTTCTCCTTTTTTGATCGAGACGGGACGGCCTAGAGGCACTTTTTCTGTCTTTTTACTCTTCTCCTTTTACCCATTGGACTGCAATGGTTTATCATCATGAGTCCTATCCTCTTTGAAAGGCCGTTTTCTAAGGTTCAAGGATTTAGTTTGTTTTGTTGCTTATGTGAAAGGGTGCTCTCACGAAAATAAAGGGACCTGAAAAGGGTTTAGGTAGACATTCAGGGTCGGATGATGTGGTAGAGCTAACTTTGGGATAGGAGATTGGCTGGGGCAGGTGGACAGGGAGAGGACAGGGAGGGGAAAGCCAGCTGGACAAAATCAATAGGCTACGGGCTTATTCGTGCCTTTTTCACACAACCCTCGGTGTCCAACAGACTCGATTACACTTTACTTGGACTAATGTACCAAATTTGTGTTTGTAACTTTGTATTGGAGAGAGAGAGAGAGAGAGGAGGGTGAAGAGAATGTGAGCTATTTGCCTTTTGTGTTGCTTTCGTGTGATATTTGTCTATCTCTCCCCTACCTTCATCTTGCAAGGTCAATTGGATGAGACCTGTTTGTTTGTTTGTTGTCGACACATTGGGAAGTGATTAAGAGACAACGACAACAAAGAGAAAACCTTAGTCGTCCTGGGACAATGTTGCCGCAAGAACAAAAAAGGTAAAACCCCCGGGTTCTAGAGCGAGCTTCCCAATGGTCGTTGTTGAACCAGCTGGAGCCTTTCTTCGTCTCTCTCTTCAAAAACCGCATGTCGCAATGTCGAAAGAGAGAGATAGCGAAAGTAGGTTTGCTGGGGGGGGGGGGCTTTTTTTTTGCCTTGAATGCAAGTTCATCCATCCTCCATTCTTCTTCACCATCCTTCTGTTCGCAATCTAAGGTGGGCGCAAAGTGGACAGCAGCATGCATGTCCAGCCCCACTTCCCCTCAGTTCTTGGCACTAGACTTAGAAGCCGTTTCTCCATTTTCATGCAGGGTATCCGACTTGCATGCGCAGGGGGATTTACTAGGCTAGTACCGTTGGAATGCCAGGGATACATGAAAGAGTGTATCCTCTTTTCATGTACAATAGAGAGAGAGAGAGGGAGAGAGAGAGAGGAGAAAAACAGTTCTGGAGTCCTAAGGCGGAAACCCTCGGCGTTTCGCTTTCGACCCTATCGGCGGCGTGTTTTTCCAAGAGGAGAGCGAGAGAGGCGAATATTATCCTTGTGTTTACGCCATCTTTCCGGGGGAGTATCTCATTTCGTTCGGACGGAAGAGAAAACGGCTCACGGCTCAACAGATGATGTTGTTGTCCTTTGTTCTTGTTCCTGTCTCTGACCCTGTGCCATGTAAGGGTCCAAGGTTAATAACGCCATTCGTCAGTCGACTCCTTTTTCTGAATTGCACCCAATGACCATTCAGGAACCTTATTTGACCCCTTCCCATGCGATCGAGACACCCCGCCCTTTTCAAAGGCAATGTGATTGGAGAGAATTAAAAGGTGCAGTATGATCATCCATGTACACTCCCTGTAGACACTCTTCTCTTCAACCCTTGGTGGATCATCTTCCTCTTCTCTTCTCTTCATTTGCTCCAGTGCATTCAGTCCTTCTTCAGGGACAAAAACAAACAAGAACAAGGTCGAATGCTCACACTCTCATCATCCCTGGACGAGGCTAGCGTTGAACTGTAATTATTACGCGACATTTTTCCACAAGGACAATCAGTTTTCTGAACCTCCCTTGAGAGAAACGACAAAGGAGTACTCCTTTTTCTAATCCATCGTGTTCACTCTCTCAGTTGACATTCATATCATCTTTATTTATTTATTCATTCATTCATTCATTCAACACTTGAAATAAGAGGAGAAAAGCAAGCAAACAAATTCACCATTTTGGTATAAAAGCAATCGACATTCCCTCCTCCTTTTTTTGTTCTCCATCCAAGCTCCTCATCCTCCTCTCTCTCCTCCTCTTCCTCTTTCAACCACCACAACCAACTCCACAAAAAAACCAATCATCTCATAATGAGAATCACCGCCCTTGTCTCCTTGGCCGCCGCCGTCTTGGCCATCGCCGATGCCTCGCCCCTCAAGTTCTCGCCCAAGCACGGCCACGCTGTCCCCTTGACCCGCAACCCCAACTACAGGCACAACACTCAAGCCCAGATCAACAAGATGAACTCCCGTTACGGAAACATCCGCGCTGCCAGCACCGGAACTGTCCCTTTGGTCAATGTCGATCACGACATTGAGTACTACGGTACCGTCTCTGTCGGTACCCCTGCCCAGAACGTCAAGCTTGACTTTGATACCGTATGTGGATCTTGCTTCTCTCCCTTTTTTGTTACATCCCATTTTTGCCTGTCAAAAGTGTGTTCACGACCGCGTTTGTGTAACGACCACTATGTATGTCCGTTTGCTAACAAACAATTCAACTGGTTTTCCATTCCAATAGGGCTCGTCTGACATCTGGTTCCCCTCAAGCACCTGCACCACCACCGCCTGCAAGAAGCACGTCCGCTTCAACTCTGCCACCTCCTCGACCTTCCAGAAGGACGGCCGCAAGTGGAACATTGGCTACGGTGACGGCTCCACCGCCTCTGGTATCCTCGGCTCCGACATTGTCAGCGTCGGAGGCATCCAGGTCCGCCAGACCATTGGCCTCGCCACCGCCGAGTCCGCCTCCTTCGGCACCTCCCCCGAAGACGGCCTCTTCGGTCTCGGCTTCAACACCATCGAGTCCGTTGCCGGTGTCAAGACCTTCCTCGACAACGCCATTGCCGCTGGTGTCCTTGCCCAGCCCGTCGTCTCCGTTTTCTTGCCTTCCTACCGCCGCAACGGCGGTGTCGGTGGAGAGTACCTCTTTGGCGGCATCAATGCTAACCACTACACTGGCTCGTTGACCTATATCAACGTCTCCCAGAAGGGCTACTGGCAAATCCCCATGTCCGACATCACCTACAACGGTGCCTCGTTGGGACAGTCCGCCCAGGGCATCGTTGACACCGGTACCACCCTCGTCATCATCGGCACTGCTGCTGCCAAGGCCGTCCACCAAAAGATTGCCGGCTCCGTCTTCACCGCCGCCACCCGCACCCAGTCCGCCTACTGGTCCGTCCCTTGCTCGCTCCAGTCGAGCTCTGACAATGTCGGCTTCAAGTTGGGCGGTACCATCTTCAACATCCCTGTTGCTGATGTTGCCTACGAGGATCTTGGCGATGGCTCTGGTCTTTGCTACTCTGGTATCCAGGGTGGTCAGGATGATCTCTGGATCTTGGGAGATGTGTTCATCAAGAACAACTACTGTGTCTTTGACCAGGGTACCACTCCCCGCATTGGAATTGCCCCTGCCAAGTACTAAGGTGCTTCCCCTTTACACATCTAATTGTTTATATCTCCTAAAAGGACTCCTTCTTGTAGCGAGTCCATTCTCTTTGTTACATATCTATCTCTTTTTATATAATAATAAAAGCCCAATTCGGCTTGCTGGACAGCCACATCTTTACCACCTACATACATCAAGTAACCCCCATGGTTTCCCTCCCTCACTTTCTCACCATAGTTTTATCTCGTCCAGGAACAAAAAAAAAAAAAAGAAAAAGCCAAAACCCAAAATTGTGACACGCGCCACGCCACCAAGCGACAAAACATTTGTTTGGACAGAATTTGTCGGTCCCTGTTCTCTTCTTTTCCCAGAACAAAATCATAACCACAACCCAACTTTGCTCGCATCAACGAAAAAAAAAATAACGCAGTTAGCAAAGGTTCAAGATCCCTCCCCCCACACACCGCCCAAACAACAAAGTCCCGCCGCACACACCCGTCTTTCGCATTCATAATAACCATGGCGACCACAGAATCAGTCCTCGAGCAGCCCGCCGCTCACCTCCACCCATCATCCCTCAGGACGCTCGATCAAACATCCCTTCATCTCTTGCCATGCGGAATCCAACACGACGGCAAGGCCAACATCCCCGGATTCTTTTTCCTCGTCGACGGAACGTACCCGTCCACGCTAGACCATGCCTCAGCAGCAGCAACAACAACAACAACAACATCAAGAACAATAACAACAGCAGCAGGAGTATTGGAGTCAACAACATCCGTCATCGCGCCCGAGGTCTCGTTCCGGGGCAGGACACTCAAGGGGACCGTGATGAAAGTCCCCGCAGGATACATCGGCACAATCTACAATCTGGCCGAGCAAAAAGGACATACTCAAGACAGCGCCAGCAACGGCGCAAAGCCCAACCAGGACATGATGGACCTGGAAGATGAAGACCAAGAATATGAGGCCATGTTGAAGGGTATGCAGGAAGAGCGCAAGGCTATGAAAACCGCGGCACAGTTTCAAGAGTGGACCTCCTGGGGACACGACGATCAGCCCACAGCCAGGACGGATAAGGTCGTCCGCGCAATGCAATGGATCGATATCGCCAACGTCTTGCATGAACCCCTCTGCTAGCCTTTCTCCTTCCTCCCTCCTTCGTTCCACCCTTCTCTCTTCTTTCCTTTACGTTCTTTAGTTGCAGCAATGTACCATAGTAATCTGTCATAAAAAAAATTCATTTATAATTAATCAAGGAACGAGTCAAACACACCCTTGTCAGCTTCAAGATGGTAAAGAGCAAACGCCATCCAGAGAGAACTGCTGCCACTGAAATGACCGCCATCCTCCATCTGCAGCAACAAGGGCGTCTCCTTCTCGCCAGCACACATCCGTTTCTTTCCCCGGTCAAGCTTCTCCTCCACCGACTGGCAGTCATTCGTCTTGCCGTCGATGCTCCGCAACTTGGCAACGAACTTGAGAGGCTCTGCATAGCTGACTCGACCGTCTGACAGTCCCCCCATCACCATCATCGCCGGGTACGGTTGGTTGCGAACACGGTCGTAGGGTGAATAGGCCTTCATCACCTCGAAAATCTCACGGCTCTCTAATGGCGACCCCCACTCTGACCACTCGTACTCCACCCACGGGATATTCGGGTCCGACATGCCCGCAATCACATCCAAGAACGGTACTTGTGCCAGGACGACCTTGACCATCTCTCGCACAATATTCTTGGATTCGCCTCTCTTCGTTACGTCAATGTCGTCGCCGTTGTTGTTACGCTGACGACGGTCACCTATGGAACTGCCAGGTGAAGGCTGGACTGCCTCACCCCACCGGTTGGCAATCCATCCCGTGACCAGTCCTCCAGCGCTGCGGCCCTGAACCACTACCCCTCCAGGCTCGACCATACCAGAGTCCCGAAGATACAGCAGGGCGTCTTCGACATCGTAAAACGTGTTCCTCTTGTTCTCCAGCTTGCCGTCAATGTACCAGCTGGGTCCCATGACTCCATCTCCACGGGGGTGGACTTGAACATAGACAAGACCGCGGCGAAGAAGAGGCAACATCCTGGTAGGGTCGAAAGATGGAGACGTCAAAGTACCATACGCTCCATACGCATTCAAAAATCCGGCCTTGCGTGGGAAGCGGTCGCCATCCGGATAGGTGTAATAGACTATGGAGATTGGAATCATGACCTTGTCTTGGCCGTGTGGATGCTTGGTGCCATACGTTGATTCAACCATGATGCGCAACTCCTTGTACCGACTCATCTCCCGTTTCTGCTCCTTCTCTGCATCCTTGGGCGAAAGACCGGTGTCTTGAGGGGACTCTTGTGCAGGCTGACCATACCGTATACCAACAGGGAAAGGTTCCTGGCAAACTAGTTTGGTCGCATTCCTGACCTTGTCATCGTCCGCCTCTGAATTCCTCGCTGTCGTCAAGGGTGTCAGATCGTCCATCTCCAGCTCGTAAAGCGCCCAAGGGTGGATGAAGGAACAGTTTGAGTATCGAAGTCTTGTCGAATAAAAGTCGCGGAAGAGTCGCTCATCCTCATCTCGGATATTCCCAGGCATCACTGTTGCAACCTTGAACTCGGGATCGTACGGCCGAACTCGCTGTAGTTCCGTGAGAGGGAAGTCGGGATTGGGGCCATCTCCTTCACTGGGGTGAGGCGCCCGAAAGATACGAAACTCCTGCAGTCCACCTCGCCAGACCCATGCAACAAAATGCTCGACAAAGACCTCAAATCGCTCCAGGTACTCGCTAGGATCGTGTGCGACCACAACCTCGTCCTCAATATACTGCAGGAAGAACGACTGAGCTTGCGACCTGGGTCGATCTGTAAGTCGTTCAATCTCTACAGGCGTCTCAACCAAAGTCTGAAGGTTATTGCTAAGGTACGTCTCGACCGGGATGCGAAGTACCTTGAAATTGGGGGCGTTGTTGTGGTTGGTGTGAAGGTAAAAGTGCCCTGAGTGATGTTCGACCTTGTAGAGGACATCTTCCTCGGGTTGTCGTACGATGTGCCATCCTGCTTCGGGGCTGTCGATACTGAGAAAGTAGGTGTGGCTGTTGGTCTGTCCGGCGCTCTATGATTATTTCAACACAGGTAGCACCAAAGGAAGAACCTCATTAGTAGATTGTCAACAAGAGCAGCGAACACCAACCAAAATAACCAAGGTCGGGCAGTACAAAACACATACCTCGATGAGTAGGTACCGTTCGTCGTTGGTCTGCGAGATCAAAAGCACATTCCGCTCGTCCTTCTCGCGCATCACCAGCTCAGGTACAAGTTTAGGAGGCTGTCGGAGTTTCGTTTTTGACTGGTCCATGTCCTGACCATTATCGAAGCCAGAGCCAGCCGCATCTAAAGAATCGATCCTCACCCGCCACACCTCCTTCGACAAACCCTTGGGATCCAGCCTGGTAAAATACAAGAACAACTCCTGACCCAGCTTCACCCATCGTGTCTCTGCTCCAGCATCCTTGAGCACATTCCCCTCCAACGTCATGATAAGACGACCTTGATCCGGCGTTTCGCACCAGTTGTCGAAATCGAACTCTGCGGGCGATGGCTGTCGCTCGCATTCCGAGGCTAGGCTGAGCGCAGAACGTCTTGACAAACGAGTGGATGGAGTCGATCTTGAACATGGTGCCGACGGTAGCGGCATAATCCTGATGTGATACCGCTCGTCTCCCGAAACATCGTAGGTATATGCCAGGAACCTCTCCGTGCTTGTTTCGCCTCCGGCCGTGCTGTTCGGATTATAGTGGACACTACGGTCATGCTTCAGCGACGTGTGTTGAGGTTGAATCTCAATTGCACCGAATGAAAACTGACCACCGCCTCCTTTGCGCTTCACCTTTTTGGCCAACCGATTGACGTCCAGAACAATTTGGACGTCAAAGGCAGAGACATGTGCCTCGAACGTACAACCTCCAATTGTCTTGACCCTGTCCTTTTTCTTGTCCTTGTCCATGTCCATGTCCACGTCCATTGCCTTGTCCTTGCCTCGACCATCTGGCGTTGATGGAATGACGAATCGAAATTGTGAGGGTGAAGACTGCGAGAGTGATCCAGGTTCACGGTCAGAGCTCGACTCTGACGCATGTCGCGGCGTCACGTACGTCCGTCGCGCAAGTTCCATAGTCCTTTGATACGCACCCGCCGGAATAGGCCGCCGCTTATAAACACCATAGTTGCCCTCCGTCCCATCTAGCCAATATCGCCATCGATCGACGTCCCAAAATCGAGTCCGCTCTAGATGTTCCACCTTGGGCTTGTTCACGTCACTGCGACTCCCGGACGGGCCATCTTCGGTCTGCATCAAGTCATCCGCGGTCTCATCGTTGGAATCATCCAAGGAAGGGCGGCCACCGCGTTTAGGTTGGGCTGCCATTGAGGTCTTGATTTGACTGACCTCCAGATCCAGCTGCTTCTCTAGGTTCTCAACCCCAGATTGGGCGATCCATGCTGCGGTGTACTCTGACTCTGCTTGAATGTAGGCCTCGACATCGGGATCCTGGTCGAGATAGTGCATCCAACGGTAGTAGTCGATCAAGGTCTCGTTGTAGAGGGTGATAGGTCGAGGGATCCTCTTGGCAAGGTGAGGTAGTTTGGGAGGTCCGGACGGTTTTTGAGGCTTGTGCGCCAGAGCTGGAGAAGGGGGGTTTGAGAATATAATGCTGGATTGTTGTATGGGAGTGACGAGGGGACTGGCGCGGTCTGAGCAAGAGTCGCATTCGGGAGCTATAAAGGACGTAAGAGGGAACGGACAGGGGTTACACATTTGTATGCTGTGGTTATCCCCGATGGTTTTGTCGCATCGAGTGGGATAGTCTCTAATGTACCACTGTATCTTTCACTCTGTCATTCTTTCGTTCTTTATTTTCTTTCATACCTTCCAAGTCCCCAGCCATATATATGGAGGCTGCTGTAGCGACTGGCATTGGTGGCCAGGGGAACAAGTTCAGAACCGCGAAACAGAAGAGGAGAGTGAGGGGGGCGGCCCGGATGTTGATCAGTCGAAAGAGGTATTGCAAGGGCGCTGCTGTGTATCTCTGTGAAGGTTGTTTCTGTTGCCGCTGCTGCTGTTTGTGGAGGAGTGAGCTGGAGGATGTGGTGGTATTGTTGGTGTGGTTGCTGTTGTTGAAGAAGTGACCACGCGAGCGATCGGCGAAGAGAAGGAGAGGTTCCGACTTTTCGTACAAGTTGTCTTGATAGCTGGTATCGTGGTCGACACCATGGTTGTATCTGTAGCTGCTGCGACTGTTATTGTCAACTGGCCTGTTGCATTGATGATCGCATTGTTCTGCTTTGCCCTGACTGTTGGCTGTTGTTGTCTCTTTGTCGTCGTTGTCGCAGTAGTTGTAGTTGTCGCTTTCATTACAACCCGGGATATGAGAAGTGTGCTCGATGTCTGGACTACGTTTGTGGGGAGATAAACGAGGGCTCTCGCGGTTCGAGCCTGAGAACTTGGGTGGGGCTGTCAAGAGAGCCATCCCGTCGCTGTTGGAACTTGGTGGTAAGTGCGTTTGAGTTGTATTTATTTATGGGTTGTTGGGATGGGTGGAAGAGATGTGATGAGGAATGAGAAGAACAAGTGTGAATTGTGAAAGGATGCAATAGGTGCTAGTCGCTGCTTTGTTTTTGAGGCTGGAGGAAAGGATAAGAAAGAAGGGGAGGCGCTTGATGAAAGAAGGAGGAAAGGGCTTCAAGAGGATGTAAGAAAAAGGCGAAAGACGAAGGAGTATTCAGTCACTATGTTCTGCATAATAGGGTGGGAAAGGGGTTATCGACAGTCTCATTTTGTAATTAAAACGCGAACAATGGTGAGGATTTAATGTTCTGTGCTTCCACGTACAATCTGCAGCAAATTTGTAAGGTCGTTCATCTCGGACCTCAGCATATCTGCTTGAACATGAAGAGGTAGTGAGTGCAAATGCGTTGATAACATCCGAGGAGACCCAATGCCTCCATCATGGAAACAACCAGTCCTGTCCAGCCAGTGATGCGGGTATGGGAGATGCGCCGTCGAAAGTTGTCGTCCTTGGTGGCTGTTATGAATAACATTAGCCATTGAAGAAACCGTTCGAAACAGGCACCACATGTTCAGCACCGACATTACCATCGCAACAGCAAGGACAAGCCATAACGTCCTGCTACTTGCCTGAATAGGTGAGGCCACCCGCTTAGGCACCGTAGCATCAGTGTCGCTCTCCACCTTGGATAGGATCCCCGGCTCGGCACTCGTCACCGTCGATTCTTGACCAGAACCATCTGCCTCAACAACTGTGTGTGCCGATTCATCCAGACTTGACACGGCTGTCGATGATTGGTTGCCGCCTTGGGAAAGAGGTCCTTCGTTGACGGTGTCAGAATCACCTTGGATGCAGCTATCGTGGCCACTACGTGTCGTGACTCTACCATTGGAACTGGGGACCGTGATCGAAAGCGGCTTGGACAAAAGCTCAACGGACGTCTGAACAATGTTCTTCCAAATAGCACTTGCCGACCTATTCAGGGCCACGAGCTTAGAGGGGCCGGTAGGGGTGATGCTGTCGGCTGATGTGATGCTGGTAGTGGTGGTACTGGTAATGATGGATTCTGTAGAATTGTCTGTTGAGATGGTTGAAATTCTGGAGACGGTCGGAGGGTTCTTCAAGTATTGCTGGGCGAGGAGTGAGTGTGCTGGACTGACCCCGATAAAGCCTTGAGACGATGATCGTGCCATGACAGGTGCTGCCTCCAGAGACGATGTGGTATTGTAGGTCGCCAAATTGGTCGCTATTGAGGAATGTTGCAGCTGTTGGTTCGTCTGAGCACTGTCGGAAGTATTAGAACGAATGACTGAAGGTCGCACTGGATGTAATGATTCCTGTAATAGTGTCGGCTCCATCTCCATGAGTTCCCGAAGAAGCTCCTTGTAGTACGACCCACATCCCTGCATTGCGCTCGCCTCAATCCTGCTACTCCAAAGAATCGACTTCTTGAACTTGACCTCCGCAAAGCACCTGATCCTGGTCATCCCCGGTGACTCCAATGTAAGGCAGACTTGGTTGACGGTTGAAAACATATCGCCGTATAAAACGTTGGGTGTTGTCGATTCTGTGTGGAGGCGTATGGAATGGGTGTTGTGTTCCAGGATCTCTTGAGTTTCACTACACAAGGTCGACGTTTTTGCCACTAGTAACAGAATGCCGCCATTGAAGGTTAGAATGGGGCACACACATAACTCAGACAACACTGCATTCAAAACGGTAAATGTTTTCCAACTTACACATCGGAATCTTGAAGGTTACAGAGTAGTGGAGCTGTCGCTTCTTAGTTTCCCACCCACTAGTATCGGCGGTAGAGGTCTCAAGTCCTGGTTTTGCCCAAGGGGAGATCTCAATGTGAGGCGAGGAATTCACAATGGCGTGTGCCTTCTTGATTAGATGATCCTCGTGCCCAAGTCCTTGAGACGAGTAGAGCCACTCAAAACACACATCCAACGGCATCGGGACAACGGTGGACAGGATCGCGTATCGATAGTGCTCAGGGCACTCGCAATTCGTAGGTCCGGTACTGACATCCTTAGGTCCAATCAGGTCTTGACTTTGAGAGCTGTGGATTGCTGGTGAATCGAGTGTAGTAGTAGGCGATAATAGAGGCGCAGATACCGAAATGGTGCTTCCTTTGATGCTTTCGTTGCTGCTTGAGATAGTCGTTGCGTGGTCGTCTTTTTGAGTATGAATGGCATGACTTTGTGCAGAGCTGGATCCAGAAATGCCGTGGATTGTCGATAAAGATCTGGAGACTTTGGTCGTTGTCAATGATGGCGAAAGAAGGGATGGCGGAGGAGTTGGTGCCTTCCGCCTTTGTTGCCTCGATGGCGCCGATGAAAGCTGTGGCTGGATGGGAATAGGGGCCGAAAGTTCCTGACTATATGAGGCACGACGGACTGCCTTGTTATGTGAGGGTAGAATAGACAGGACGGGGGCAGAAGTATGGGAGTCCACGGAATCCTCTGAGCTTGAGCTTGGTCGATGGTGACTAGAAGATGTTGATCGGTCTGAAAGGGGTTGCTGCCCATGAAGAGTCCCATAGTAGGAGCCGAAGGATCCTTGGGAGTAACGACGACCACTGGCAGGAAGATCATGAGTATCATGACGGCGAGGATGTCTGTCGTTACCGAGTTTTGTATTAGTGATCCAATCGGGGAGCGAGTAAGGTGGTGTTGCTAAATGAGGTCCAGTGCTGCTGGGCGGGCTGACGAGGGATACTGGAAGGTCGGGAGAGTCCAGAGGAAGGTGTTGCTTGACAGCGACAGATGGCACGGTGTCGTTGGGGATGGGATGAGTATCGTGGATGTTGGTGGCGTCAGTCATGGGTCGCCACGAAGTCGAGAATGAAGGCGTTCTTGTTCTTCCCTTTAATCTCTTGAAGGACGGCGAAGATGTCGATCGTTCCATTAGCCTCGAGTGGTCATTGAAGGCGAGGTTAGCAACGGACGACTCGATATCTGTCCACAACCAATTCAAAAAGGTACATTTGATTAATACCCTTGGTACTGCACGTCCTAATTCATTGCAGGGTTGACTATTAGTACTCACCACCGCTGTACTCTTCATCATAAATAGTTTCCATGAGAGGCAGAGTGCCCTTTGCTATTATCCCAATAAAAAAAAATTAGTTGTAGTTTGGAGGCGTACTGAAACACGTAATGAGATTTGTATATGCTTTAGGTTTTGCATGGCAGCATGGCAAGTACCTGCGGGGGAAAGAGAGGTAATGAGGGTTGATTGACTGTTGACGGCAAAGGGAATGTAGTGGTATGCGATTGATGAAGGAAGAGTGAATGGGAGTGGGATGTGTGGGCTTGGCGGAGGTGGGTATATAGGTGGTGGGCTTAGAAGTGAAGCGAGTAAGGAGCTGTTTTGCGGGTGGTATGATATGGAGAGAGAGGGGAGGGGGAAGGGGGGAAGAGAAGGGGGGGGGAGGGCGAGAGGAAGACGAAAGAGAATAGTGAAGAACAGGGGAGGAAGGGAAAGGAGGAGAAGGGAGAAGAGGAAGAAGTATGAGAGATAGAAGAAGGATCGACGTCAAGATGGAATTATAATGCGTCGTGGAGCTTTTTGGACTGTCAGACGACTGGAATGATATCAGACAGATTGGGTTGGGCCGGTGCTGATGGTGCCTGAAAAATGATCAGGCCACTTTTCTTGTTTTTTGAACACAACACATACATGCACACACGACGCACATGGATACACACACACAACACACGACCTGCAAACGATAATGAAGAGCAACTCTCTCTCTCTCTCTCTCTGCTCTGCACGCATGGTCCCTCCTGCTTCATGATCACGCTGTACATCCTCACACACCACCTGTCACTTCAAAAGGGGGGCGCCAACCGATCCTCTTTCCCCTCTCCGCTCGCTCTTCACTCTCCACTTGCACCATCATTTGTTGACCTGTTGGCGGCAGAAAAGGGTCATGTCACGTGTGTATTTTATCTGAAATGAAAGATGGGCTCTTGGACCCCAAGTAATACATTGACAGACAGAAGAAAAAAAGAAAAAGAAAAAGAGAGACGAGAGAGAGAGAGAAAGAAAGGCGACAGGTGGTTGGTTGTCTGTATGTCCCTTCAAATCAATCCAACAGCCTCCCTCAAACCCCTTTTTCCCGCTCGTTTCCCCTCTGAACAGCCCCTCTCAACCCCTTTCTTCTTGCTGCACCATCATCTCTTTTCCCTCCAAATCAACAACATCCACTAACGACAACCACAACCACAACTACAACTACATTCGACTCCCTTCGCCCAACCGACCTTCACCCTCCCTGCTCTTTTCTCTTGCTCTTAAACACAATGGATGATCAGGACCCTGTCTGCCTTGGTTGTCACCGGTCCATCGAAGAAGGAAGTGTCGTCGCATTTGGCGAAGGTCTCTGGCATGTCCAATGGCAAGTTCTTCCTTCCATTTTCTCTTCTCATACTACTTGACTAGTTCACCGTCCCTAGACCACTCCATTGGCAAAGACAGACGGTGTGTGATGGTGATTCCTTGTGCTTGCTTGCTGACACAGTGTCCCTTATTTGCTACTTTAATGACTGTTTAGCTTTCGTTGTGCAAAGTGTAAAAACAGGGTCGAGTGTGATAGCAACCTTCTCCTACTGTCCGATGGGAGCCCTATTTGCGAGCAATGCTCCTACAACTGCAACTCCTGCCGGCGACCAATCCTCGACGAAGCCATTATGACAGGTACAGACCTCAGGGTTGAGAGGCGTGTTTTGGTTTTCCTATGATCGACAATTGCTGACCCTTGCCCTTATTTATCCCTCACCGTATGTGTTGTACAGGCGACGAAGCCTACCATGCAGACTGCTTCCGCTGTATCCAGTGCGAGTCCAAGATTGACGATCTGGTCTTTGCAAAGACGTCCCAGGGGATTTACTGCATGAAGTGCCATCAGGAACGCAAGGAAGCGAAACGCCTACGCGAGGAACGGGAGAGGATGGCGCGAGCTGAGAGGATGATGGAGAAGCTCCTTCCTACGATCCCAGAGGCCGAGGTAAGGAACAAATTGTTGAGCACAACGCCAATGTCTCAGTCTCAGTCATTCCGAGGGACAGGGATATTTTCGTCTGTGGAAATTTTGCAGCCAATCTCTCTCTTTTCTCTCTCTCACACGCACTCTCTACCTTCTTGCTCCCCTCTTCTTTCCCCCATAGAAGCGATCCCAAAATACATTCTCGACAACGACCGATTCGCCCGCTGCAACAACTCATAGCCGTTCCAACTCCAGCACTGTCAAGGAGATCGCCAACAATCCCATATCCAGAGACTTTCCGCAGCGGCAAGCGCAACCACAGCATAATCAACAACAGCAACAGCATCATCAACTACAACAGCATCTACAACACCAGCAGCATCTACAACAACAACATCAACAACAGCAGTATCAGCATAACCACCAACACCAGCATCATACCCAGCATAATTCAAAGGTCGTCGACGCACCCGTGGCGGATCAGTCGAGCTCAGACATGCCAAGGCTACCTTTCTTCAGTCTGCAGTCTGACAAAACAAATTCACCAAAATCCAACAAAGTCATTCCACACTCTCACGGTGGTTACCGTTCAAAGGCTGATCCAGGTTTGCCTTCCGTCGATGTCGGACCACCGTTCCTGCCACCCTTGATCTTCGGACTAGACGATGCCTCTACGAGCAGTTTCGACCTTAGCGACATGTTAGGAGGTCCTGAATCGGAGACCAGCGACAAACAAGGATTCATTTCCAATCCTCCAACGCCTCCAGCAAAAGACGCGGAGATTATCAGCTCTTTGGGCATCAACTCGTTTCGCGCTAGCATTAGCAGAGCCAGTTTACGCCACAGCTTGCCTCCAAAAGCCCTGTACAACACTGTGTCAGTCTCGGAAACATCGCGGTCTTCCACCGACGGTCATGACATGGCTCCACTGCTCAAGGAGACAACGCCAGCCGATCACCCGAGTGACTCAATACCACTTCATAACCAAGGCAATGCGGAGGTAATTATTATTTTACCTCATCCCAGCTCGTAAAAAAGTGTTTTGCTTGCCTCTAACTCTAAGGTTCATTTGTGATGTTGCGTTGGATAGGACGATACTATGATTCTGCAGGAGGCCGAGGCAATGATTCGGGAACTGCGGATGGAGTTGGCCAAGTATAATCCCATGAGTCCTTTACTTCATGGAACGACACAACAGGAATATGGGCTTTTGTTGGACAAAACGAGGAAACTGTCTCAGGAGCATGCTGAACTGGAGAAAGCAATCCGCGATATGTATATCGAGAAAGACATGCTAGGGATGGACCTCGAAGCTATGAACAACGAGCTGAAGTAAGCGCCAGTGAAACCAGTTTGGTGTGCTGTTTATGCTCCTTTGTGATGGACGTGAGTATTAACAGTACATATTTTTACCTTGATATGATAAACTAGGGCGAAAGAGGAAGCGCTGGAATCTGGAACCGATAAACTGCAACCGGCAACAGTGCAAAACCCACGCCTGAGCACTAATCACGAGTTCATGAAGCAGGCATACCTTATGGAGGTGAAAGCACTCCAGGAACAAAAGGATCGACTCCAGCGCGACATTCAGCTTTATGTCGATCAACGCGATGGCGTTCTCAACGAGATGCAGATCCTGAGTGTCAGAAACGCGGAGTTGTCGACTATCAATAACGATATGATGCGAGAGATGCAGGGACGGATGGACACCAAGCCGACAACAACTCCACCCAACAACGGTATGATCCAATCCTTCACCGACAAGATCAGGCGGCAACGTCAGATGAGCGGAGGAAACCAGTCGGACCTTAGAGGCGGGGCTCTTCTCGGCAGCGGCGAATCGACATATTCCTTTAATTCTACCCATTCCGACGATCAAACCAGAAATCCTACAATCATGAAGGCCAGAAAGGAGGATATGGGCGACGACAATACTGAAGAGGGACTTACAGTACCGAAAAAGTTCAATTGGAAAAAGGGCACCACCAGCACAGTCAAGTCCGTTGGCGCGATGTTTGGCAAGTTGCTTGTCGAGGCGCCTAACTCGACCTTGGAGGTCCCTCACGCCAAATTGGGACAGTCTCTCTCGGAATCAGGAAGTGTCAACAGTCTGTTGCTGCCACCCACCCGGACGCTTTCTAACAGCAGCGAGACACGGTCATTGAACGGAAAAAACACGGAACAGCACGCCTTCGTTCTAAACAACTTTGCCCGACCAATACGATGCGACGCCTGCGATGACAAGCTATGGGGTCGTGAATATAGATGTCGCTGTACGTATACGTTGTATTCTCATCACCGTCACGAATGGCTGCACTCGTTGCCACCTATGAACCTGGTAATCTAACCAATTTTTTTCTTCTACGGCAACTCTGACTCCAATAGACTGTGCGTTCCATATTCACGGACGGTGTATGCATGACATTATTCCTGGGTGCGCAGGCGTTATCAAGGATTCGGACTCTTCCAGTCTTCGCGATATCACGCCTAGTGGAGGAAGTAGCTTCGGAGTCCCTCCGCCCCCGCCCGCCAAGCAAATTATGTTTGGCAACGACCTCTTAGATCAGCTGGAACTCGAGCAACGTCTGGTGCCATTGGTGGTAGAAAAGTGCATTGAGGCTGTGGACGAACGCGGTTTGGAGGTTGAGGGGATTTACAGGCGATCGGGAATGGCTGCTGAGGCAAGGCAGCTGGTGCAGGCATACGACATCGGCATGCAACCGGATCTAATGGACACGGAGATCTATCAGGACATTTGCTCCATCACCTCGGTCCTCAAGCAGTACCTCCGCAGTCTTCCCGATCCGCTGATCCCGTACGACCTGTATGCCGAGTTCATGGAGGCCATTAGCCTACCTCAAAACAACGCAAAGATACAGACGTTCAAGGACTTGATGGATCGGATGCCAGTAGCTCATTATGCCACCCTGAAGGTTCTCTTGGAGCATCTGAACCGTGTCACCCAAAAGGACAAGATCAACCTTATGACCTCCAAGAATTTGTCTGTCGTCTTTGGGCCTACTCTGATGAGAAACCCGGACCCGAGCAGAGAGATCATGGACATGACGTTCAAGAATCTCACCATCGAGTTCTTCATCGTTCACACAAACGAGTTGTTTGCTCAGGATGCCCGGCCCTCTACAAGCAGCAATGGTGAGAGCAACAATGGGCGGCTATCGTCAAGCAGTAATCATGAGCGACCCTCCACCAGCAGTTCAAGCACTTCCACGTCGAATGGGCCTCCAACCAGTGGACGGAGCGGTCTGAATGGCGCCGCACATCAACCTAGCCCACCCCCAAGAAGAGTGCCGACGAACATCGCCCAGGCAGGATCACCACCTCCAAGTACATCGAGTCAACCATCGTCCTTATCCTCCAGGTTTGTGGCCGGAGAGACTGCCGCCAATATAGCATCAGTACCAGGACAGTCACCGCCACATCCACAGCCTTCGCAACCGCTTTTGCCGCAACCCCAACCTTATCAGCCGGTCTCGCAGTATCGTCCCCAACACCAGACACTACAGCAGTTGCATCAAAAACAGCAGCAGCAGCAGCAGCAATTGCAGCTTCAGTTACAACAAAAGCAACAGCAACAGCAACAAGAGCAGCAACAAGAGCAGCAAGAGCAACAACTGCAGCAGCAATCTATCCCGCCTGCCCCCTTCTCGACCAGCCATAACTATGTCCCCACCCCTCAACAGCAACATGCGAATCCTGAAGTCGACTTGACCCATTTCCCATAGATCTCGAATAAATGAACCCCCCTTTTCAAAGCCGCGTCTTTCCGTTTTTCTTTTTGTTTTTGGTCTTTTCTCCCTCGTTCCTGTTGGCCGTTGGCTCCATCGAGTACCACCACCACCCTTTCCACTACCACCACTCCGTCCTCTACCACCGCCACTACCGCCACCACCCTCAATACCATATCCATCTTTTTTTCTTTAACGACCACTCATCGCTCTCTTTACCTTGTCCATCCTCCGATTCCCCGTTATTTTTTCTTCAGCCCATTACCCTGCCTTCACAATTACCTCGCACCTATCACTCAACTATCGCTTATCACCTCTCACCTATCCTTTACGCACATTGCTGCCTACCCCCAAGATGCAGTATCCCGTAGCACTACAACTCCACAACTTTATCTCGGCGCCTTCTTCTCCGGAACCCAACACCCCGCTGCCCGAAAATACGGCCAAAGTCATTAAAATCACCAACTGTCGCGTCTTGAGAGACCACAAGATTGTCGAAAAGGATGCCATTTGGATCCAAGACGGAAAGATTATCGACCCCCATAAGTTCTTTTGGTACCAAAAGCGACTCCCCGATGTGGTGCTCGATGCAGAGGGCCTGTTAGTTGTTCCTGGATTCATTGAGACGCAGATTAATGGTAACGACAACCCTCCAACTTTTTTACCCATTGTCCACGTCTCTTTCCTTTCTTTTCCTTCCCTTCCCTCCCTTTTCTTTCCCTTCCCTCCCTTTTCTTTCCCTTCTCTTCCCTTGTCTTTCTTTCCCTTCTCTTCCCATCCCATCCATTCCCCTTCCCTTCCTTTCGCATTTCTCCTTTCTCCTATTATTTCCTCTTGTTACGCCTCATGCGCCACATCATTCTTCCGCCCGGCTTGGCATTGTTATTGTGATGTTTTTGTTATCAGAAAAGATCATGCATGTTCTGTGGCCAACGAATTGCGCAGGAAGAGAAGACACACTCCCTTTCGTTGCATTTGTTTCCCATACCTCTCTGTTATCAGTTTTGCGATCTTGAGAGCATTGGCGTGTATTTGCAAGTTTGCATATTTTGTGTTTGTGTGTTTGGAACGGAGGGGAGAAATCGAGTCGAGTTGTACTATTTGATTTGCTCTTTTTACATGCATGTTTGTTTACCTCCCACCCTTCCTCTTCATGCGTCCGTAGTACCCCTTTGTTCTTCCTTTTCTTCTCTGAAAGTTGTTATCAAGATCAAATCTAAAAGATCATTTGGCCCACACACACATCGTTTAAGCCAATAGTACTTCTGCCCTGGTTGAAAACGCACACATTACACCATCCTGCTCTTGACTAATGGATTGTTCCATTCCTTCATTGAATATTAACATATCCAATTCATCTCTGTAGGCGCCTTTGGTGTAGACTTTTCGGTGCCTTCTGACCAAGACACGTATGAGCGGGGCTTGACAAAAGTGAGCCGAGGACTGCTCAAGTACGGAACAACCTCCTATTGCCCCACAATTGTGTCCTCCAGTGCCGCGGTCTACCATCAGGTAAGGTTTCCGATTGACCTCCACATTCAATACAATCCGACCCCTCATTCGATACTAACCAACACCATCCATTTAATCCAATTGGTCTATCCCGCATTGCGCATCTTTTGTAGGTCCTTCCACTTCTTAAGCCAAGGTCTGGTTCTTCCGATTCAGGCGCCAGCATCCTCGGCGCCCATGTAGAAGGCCCATTCATCAACGAGGCTCGGGTTGGAGCACACGAACTCAAAGTTCTTCAAGCCTCTGCCAAGAACGGATTCCAGGACTTCAAAAACGTTTACGGATTCGAAGGCGACACACCCGAGGCGCAAAGGAAGCTGAACGAGGAGAATCTTCAGTCCGTCAAGATTATTACCTGTGCTCCAGAATTAGATGGCGTGATGGAGAGTATTCCTGATCTCGTCAAAGCAGGGATCACAGTCTCAGTTGGTAAGTATCATGGATGCATTGCATGGCTTTGTTTCAGCAGGATAGGAAGAGAATGGGGGGCTGACATTTTATTCATTGATGCTTGGAACTATTTAGGTCATTCAATGGCCAATACCTCTCAGGCCGAGAAGGCTGTCTTGCAGGGAGCAACATTCATTACGCATCTGTTCAACGCCATGCCACAGTTCCACCATCGCGACCCCGGCATTATCGGTCTTCTTGGATCCCGCTTGGATTTACAGCGACCCTACTACGGCCTTATTTGCGACGGAATACATGTCCACCCCAACTCTGTCAAGATTGCATACGATTCTCATCCAGAAGGAGTCATTCTTGTCACCGATGCGATGTCTGCCATGGGTCTCTCGCCAGGGGACTACCGACTCGGGAACATGGATGTTACCAAAGAGGAAGATCGCGTTGTGATTGAGGGTACCGATACTCTTGCTGGAAGGTAATGATGACACGCCCAGAGCGACACAGATATATGGAGTGCATTTGAAAGAAAGAAGTGAGGAGGGGGGGGGGGGGGGGGGGGGTGAATATGTTCCCGTTTATCAATCTGGACCAGCCTGTTTATGCCAACTTTTTCCACCTCTTTATCGACTCAACGTCTTCCTCTACACCGCCTTCCACGGCAAAACACCTGTTCCGTCGACCTCTCACCATCGCAGTCCCCACAGCATAGATCAGTATACAATAGAGCAACAAGAATCGTTGGACAAGCAGCGTCACGATGAAGGATCCCTCCCGACACCACCTGGGTCGACCCCCCTATCGCCACAAAAAATGATGGCCTCCGGCATCCCTTCGACGCTCGACCAACTCCCTTCGCCTACGACTTTGAAGAGTATTGTTCATGGAATCATTGCTGCAAGGTTCTGGAAGACTTTGATCGTACACACTGAGGAATACGAGGAGCACGATGTGTACGATGATTGCGAACACTATGAAGGATCGGAGCATAGGATGCGCATCATGAGCTTATCTGTTTCCGACACGGATGACAATGCTGATGACTGCGAGCGGGCTCCGTACGATTCGTTTAAACCACAACAATCGCAGCATCGGCAACAACTCGACATTCCATCCATTCAACAGCAAACAGCAGCACTGAACAGCACGCCTCCGGAGCAGGGAATGAGTGAATGCAGCTGCCATCCGAGTAGCAGTGGCGACAGTACAGAAGAGGGCAAGAAGCTCGCAGAGTCCCGACAGATATCACCTTCAAACCCCACAAACGTTAACAATGACGGTGACCTTTGCTGTCCATCATCTAGTGTCATCACTTTGGATGCCTGCATGCGCAACTTTATTCAGTTCACGTCTTGTTCGGTGGTCGAGGCACTGGAAGCGGTGACACTACACCCGGCAGTTCTATTAGGCATCCAGGAGAGCAAGGGCGTGATAAAGCCTGGTGCTGATGCGGACTTGGTCTTTTTGTCGGACGATCTGTATGTGAAGCGGGTCTTTGTTGCTGGCGAGGAGGTGGACTTGGGCGCGATACAGGTCTAAGAAGGGATTGCTGGTCGGTCCTCTAATAGTTTTTTTTATAGTCTTTTGGTCCTTTTTCGATAATGTCTTCTCCCTTATGACTTTCATACCCTCCCGCCTTCTTCTTGGTCGATTTCACCCTCCTTTTCTATGATCACTCTCCTTCCAAGCTACACGTTATATTATTCTATCAGCCAGAATCTGTAATAAAATGAAGAGCAAAACAAAATAAGCGTATCGTCTCAGGTGGTGATGGAGATAAGAATGATCAAAAGTGATACTAAAAAATCATGAACCAGGTCCGTGCATCAGTTGGCCTGTAGCAAGTAAGCTTAAGGGTATCTAAGACAGGTCTACATTATTTGATGGTGGCAGAGTCGATACTTTTCACGGCCCCTCAAATCATAACCAACAATGTCCGCAAAAGGTGCGCCCAATTTTCAGGCCCGGTTGGATGATGGATGGATGGACAACCCCCCGTTCCGTCCATTGACCCATCCGTCTGCTTCAGTAGCCATATCGCCATCATCTTCGCTACCAGGATGCAACCAACATCGACAAGCACACATATCAGTCGGGAAAAAAAGGGAGAATGGCTGCTCCTATTCTTGTGGGACCCCTGGGGTGGTTGGGTCGTGGTCTGGTTCACAGGACGGGGGAAAAGCATCTTGGAGAGCTGGTCAACAACATCACACTCTTTATTCTCAGTTGGGAACCTCCCAGAACCTTACATCAGTCTTCACTCTGGACTATTCATCGTTCCCATCAAGCAGGAGGCGATTAGTCAGGAAAAAAAGAATTCAAAAGTCCAATCTGCATGGGGAAACTATGATTCAACGTCTAATTGGACATCAGTGCCGTTAGCAGGATCTGGTGGTGATGTTGGCTCGGCTTTCAAGGTGGTAATACAGTCATGGGACGTATGGATGCAGGTGGAGCGGAGGAGATGGACAAAGCGGACACTACGTTTTTTAGAAGACAAAGTGATTGCGGACAGGACAGAAAAGAGTAGGGCATGGCAGGACATAACAGGACATACCAGAACAGAGCAGAGCAACAGTACAGAGAACCTCCAAAAAAAAGGATCAGCCATGGGGGGGAACCCTTGATCCCGCTTTCTCTGCACTCGAAAGCCGCGAGCGTAGGGGCTGTCGGTCAAAGTTGTTTTATAGCAGTATTTGCTGACTCTGTGTACCGTCTCTCTATCTCGACATAGGTGGAGCTGCTTCTGGAAACAAGTTCCGCATGACCTTGGGTCTCCCCGTCGGTGCCGTCATGAACTGCGCTGATAACTCTGGTGCCAAGAACTTATACGTTATCTCCGTCAAGGGTATTCACGGTCGCCTCAACAAGTTGCCCGCTGGAGGTGTTGGCGATATGGTCATGGCCACCGTCAAGAAGGGAAAGCCCGAGTTGAGAAAGAAGGGTGAGTTTTTCGTGTGTTTGCTCGTAGTGTTTACTATCGCAACTGTTGCTTGTTTGCTTCGCCAGCAATTGTTGCATGACACTGAACGTTGCCTCTTTTTATTGAATTCGTTTTATAGTTATGCCCGCTGTCATTATCCGTCAGCGCAAGGCCTGGCGCCGTCGCGACGGTGTCTTCATCTACTTTGAGGGTAAGTCCTGTCCTCTCTTTCCCTGCTGCTCAAAGAACAAGCTGTTTAAGCTGTTTTCTGGAACAATTAACGAACAGCTATGAACTTTTCAACCATGATCTATGTAATTAACAATTACTCTTCTCTTCTTGCACCTTGGTCCTGTAGACAACGCCGGTGTCATTGTCAACCCCAAGGGAGAGATGAAGGGATCGGCCATCACCGGACCCGTCGGTAAGGAGTGCGCCGATTTGTGGCCCCGTATTGCCTCCTGCGCCGGTACCGTCGTCTAAACGCGAACAGTGGTGCTCTCGTAGATGTGCATTAAAATGAAGATAAAAAATGAATCATTCTGATAACGTATTGCGAATGCCGCTGAGCGGACTTTTTTCTTTTTTTCAGTTGTGTTGGTGTGGGTGTGTGTTTTTTCTTTGGGGGGAGGGAAGTAGAGTACAGGAATCAGACCGCATCTTGTTTGTGTTTGTGTTTGTGTTTGTGTGGGTGTGGGTGTGGGTTTTGAACAGAACAAACCCTGTGGCCGTGTTTGGCTGTCCTTCCCACACTTTCCCACGGACACCGCAATAATATAATAAAAGGAAAAAAGTTTTAGTGATCTCTTTCTTCTCTTTTTTCTCTGTCCTTGCCTCCATCGCTTTTCATCATTCCCCCACCTTCTGTCTCTCTAACTATGCTCCGTCGCATCACCTCCCCCTCCAACGTCAACATCGCTCGTCGTCTCATCCTCAATCCTCTCACCTCCTCCACCAGAATGTCCTCCACCAAGGCCCAGACACAATTCAACCAGGTCCTCAAGACCGAAATCGAGTCCATCAAGGCCGCAGGCACCTACAAGTCTGAGCGTGTCATTGTCTCCCCCCAGAACTCTGCCATCAGGGTTGCCGGCAAGGATGGCAAGGTCTCTGCCCAGGTCAACTTTTGCGCCAACAACTATTTGGGACTTGCTGACCATCCCGAGGTCATTGCTCGTTCTAAGCACTTTCTTGATACCCACGGCTCTGGACTGAGCAGTGTTCGTTTCATCTGTGGTACTCAGGTAAAGAGACGTTGCCTGAAAAGGTTCTGTTTAAAAGGTTGGGCTATCTCTTAATCAATTCGCTATGACTCTAATCGCCCTTTTTTTCTTTGCTCTTTGTATCCCCCCTTTTTTTTGCTATCTCGTCTCAATAGAACATCCACAAGGACCTTGAAAACCAGATCACAAAGTTCTACGGCACCGAAGATACTATCCTTTACGCTTCCTGCTTTGATGCCAACGCTGGTATCTTTGAGACCATCCTCACCGACCAGGATGCCGTAATCTCTGACTCCTTGAACCACGCCAGTATCATCGATGGAATTCGTCTTTGCAAGGCTAAGCGTTTCCGCTACAAAAACTGCGATATGAATGGTACGTTTGCACGCACCATTGATAGACCTTGAAAAGGGCGCACGCATTACTGAAACGTCACAGAAAAGGAGAAAGAACGGCCTCGTTATTTTCTGCCACAAAGGTACACATACATATATGCCTCCTGACATTATACCTTTTCCTTCTCCATCAATAGACCTTGAGGCTCGCCTTCAGGAGGCCGACAAGGCCGGCGCCCGCCTCAAGTTGATCGCCACGGATGGTGTGTTCAGCATGGACGGCAAGATCGCCCCATTGGACAAGATCTGCGATATTGCCGAAAAGTACAACGCCTTGATCTTTGTGGACGACTGCCATTCGACCGGCTTCTTGGGACCCAACGGCCGCGGTACCGCTGAATACTTTGGTGTCCAGGATCGCGTCCACATTGTCAACTCTACTCTTGGAAAGGCGCTTGGAGGCGCTGCTGGTGGCTACACCACCGGCTGCAAAGAGATGATTGATTTGCTTCGCAACCGCTCCCGCCCCTATTTGTTCTCGAACAGTTTGCCCCCAGCTGTTGTGGGCTCTGCCAGCGCCGCATTGGATCTCATCGAAAGTGCAAAGACGAATGGACTGTTTGACCAGCTTTGGGGCAACACCACGCTTTTCCGCAAGCTTCTTGGAGACGCCGGCTTTACCATCAAGGTATTGATTGTCAATTGGACAGGATCATGTCAACTCGGGCGACGATTTCTTTGACCACTTCTAACACCTTCATCACCTTCTTGGGGTTTCTATTTATCTTAGGGCGACAACCACCCCATCTCACCTGTTATGCTGGGAGATGCTCGCCTTGCTTCGGAATTTGCCGACAAGATGTTGCAGCGTGGTATCTACGTGGTTGGCTTCTCGTACCCAGTGGTTCCTAAGGGAGAGGCCCGTATTCGCGTCCAACTGTCGGCAGCACACTCTGAAGAACAGATCCGTCAGGCTGCCGCTGCTTTCATTGACATTGGCCGCGAGCTTGGCGTCATTGGCGCCAAGAGCAAGCTCTAGACATTTTTTTTTCATCCATCTTTCCCACTTTCCTTTTTTTGCATAAGTTTTTTTTTGCTCCGCTTCCCGCTCTTTGCTGTAAAGTTGATTTTATTTTCGATTTTTTTCGGGAATAAAACGTTTGATACCTATTTCCACGATCGTATACAAGGGTAACGCTTTCAGAGGATGTGAAAGCTGTTGTTTTGAAGCACTCGAAGGGACAATAATATGGCAGAGAATTACCGTCTATTATAACAAACACAAAAGAAAAGTGATGTATTAGCGGATGACAAGTCAAATGGATGCCCCCCCCCCCCCTCGTTTGCTAGCTTGGGCCTTGAACCTGAAGTGTGGCATTCAATTTTTTACCTTTTGAACCTGAGAAATGACTCTGTTCAGGGCCAAGAGCCACTGCCATGAGTGGACCGCGTGCGGGGCGAAAAGGCCAGGGGTCGTCGACGACAAGGGCAAGCGAGGCAAATCCAGAGGACTCATACCAGTTGACCAATGTTGTTGCGTCGTGTTGGATGTGACCTCATCCGCGGACTTGCACGCGATAACACGAATCCCAAACTGCGAATGTCCAAACATCACACCCTTTTTGTATAGCAAAAAGTCTGTCCCGTACTTGAGACCATCCTTGACCACCCAGCCCAGGCTCCGGTAGTGATGGTATGCTGCATACCGAACGATAAATGGATTGTCCGGCGAGATCTCTAGCATTGGCATTGGTAGTGCCATAGATGACTTGCCTGCGAAAACAGACGCTTGAGCAAATCGAAGCCAGCATTCTTGGATCGAGAAAGGCGAAAGGCCAACAGAGCCGCCTCCGAGTAGTAGTTGGTCGCAAGTGGAAGTGGTCTTCTGTTCCGATACTGCAATACACTCTACAGCAAAGACGAGGAAGAAGGCCTCCTCCAGGGACAGTTGCAAGTGCTCTTCATTCTCGCCACTGCCACTGCTGCTGCTACCTACAGTTTCTTGGTGGACTCCTTCTGGTTCATCACCAACGGGAGATATCAGAAGCATTATCGATTGCTGCACAGTCTTGTTGGACTGAGGGTCCTGCGACTGTGTCGCTGACGAGACTGTTGAAGTAGGAGTAGTAGAGACTGAAGCATTCGTCGACGATGTATTTGAGGAGATGACGGGTGTTGTTGAAGTAGTGAGGCCAGACGCGTTTCCTTGCGCTGCCTGGACAAGTTTCCCCATCTTTAACTGTGCTCTCTCTACCCTCCGTTGCCGCGTAATATCCTCCAATGAAATACCTTTCGTATGAAGGGCAGGAACAAAAAAAAAAAAAAAAAAAAAAAAAAAGGAAAGAAAGAAGTAAGCCAGACAGATGCAGAGTGACTCATGTATGTGCTGTGTTCGAACTCCAGAGTCGGTTACCTTGCGAGCTGCCGGCTGTTCTCTCCTTCCAAGTGGCCTCGCTCCTGGAAAGTGTCCCCTTGCCAAAGAAGCCCTGGCGAAAGAGGGTCTCCATATCCTTGCTCCCACGGATCCAGACAGAGGCCCCACAGAAGTGAAAGTCCCCATGGATGAGATCCTGTGTAGTAGGAGACACCTTTGTGTTGAGATGTAGATATTTGAGAGCGAATGAAAGGACGGTCCTAAGAGGAAGAAGTAGCCAGCTTGGGGGACAAGCCGACACAGACTGTTGTTGCAGCGAGAGGTCTTCTGTAGCTGTCGAAGGAGTTTGCGGCTGTGCGTGTTTTTGTTGCTGTTTTTGTTGCTGTTGTTGTTGTTGTTGTTTTTGTTGTTGTTGTTGGAGGGCAGGAAGGGGCAGGGGAACACTGTATTGGAGTTTCTTCCCGGCATGGTCACGCTTTGTGGCCATTTGCTCTCAGCTGGTTGCTGTTGTTCGCTGCTTTATGTGTTCTTCTGCCTTTGTTGATATTTCTTGCCGATTGTTGCTTGTCGATTATTGCTTGTCGTGTCCATTCGTGTATTCGAGAAGGAGATCCGCGACATTGTTGGTCGTCGACTTTCCTAAGAACTTCAGGTCACGCTTGACCGTGATGCTGTGACGTGCAGTTGGCCTTGGTCTCCACCCCTTGACCCAGAGAGACGAATCTCTCTGTTCACGCTCACACACATTCCCCCTCTCTTCCTCACCTCTTTGCATCCACCACAACCACGACGACTAATGGAGGGACTCTTCTACAACGCTGACGACGGCTACCTTGAGGGCATCGTCCGTGGCTACCGCGGCAACATCCTCACCAACACAGCCTACATCAACCTCACCCAGTGCGAGACCCTTGAAGGTAATACTATAAGGATAACATGCAACAAAGGATCACTCACCACCACCTCCACGACACACTGACAATAGCACTTTTCATTCAACTCCCTCTCTCTGTCTGGTCCTGGGTCTGGGTCATCAATAGACGTCAAGCTTCAACTCTCAGCGTCCGACTATGGCACTCTTCTTCAGAATGAACCCCACATGTCGACCTCGATGCTTGCTCAGAAGTGCACCGACAAGCTTGTGCAAGAGTTTGACTACATTCGCGCCCACGCCGTCGCCCCTCTCCAGCAGTTCCTTGACTACATGACGTGCGTTCAAAGGACCAAAAACTATCGAGGGTCATCGTCGTCGTTTTGTCACTAACGAATAGACTGGACTAACTCGCCCCTTTCTCTCTGACTCTTCCCCCCCCCTTGTGCCTGTGGATATAATGTCATTAGATATGCGTACATGATCGACAATGTCATCTTGTTGATCACAGGAACACTGCACGAACGCGACACGCACGAGCTGTTGGAGAGGTGTCACCCTCTGGGCGTCTTTGAGAGTATGCCTGCCCTTTGTGTGGCGACCAACGTTGCAGAGCTCTACAACTCGGTTCTGGTCGAGACCCCCCTTGCGCCTTATTTTAGCGACTGCCTCTCTGCCGAAGACTTGGACGAGATGAACATTGAGATCATCAGGAACACGCTCTACAAGGCCTATCTCGAGGACTTTTATTACTTTACTCAGTCCTTTGGTGGGCCCACTGCTGAAATCATGGGCGAGTTGCTCCAGGTAAACATAAACAAATACCGGAGCAATTGAACACAAGAAAGTTAGATGACAGGATGCTGCTTACAGTGACAACTGGCAAGGTTAAACTTGACTGACACGTTATTACTATCAATCATTATTCACTCTAGTTTGAGGCTGACCGCAGATCGCTGAACATTACCATCAATTCGTTCGGAACGGAATTGACCAAGGACGACCGTGCAAAGCTATTCCCCAACATTGGAAGGTTGTACCCTGAAGGAAACATCAAACTTGCAAAGGCTGACGATGTGGACCAAGTCAAGGGCACCTGCGACGTTTTCCTTGTAAGCAAAAAAGAGAAAGGCCAATGTTTTATCTGCTTACAACAATTTTGTCCACTCCTTCCAACTCCCTTGTCTTTGCTTGCAAAGCATGACCATAAGCTCACCTCCTACCCTTTTTTTTTTTATTATTGATGTTGTTATTGTTTTTGTTAGGAATATCGCCAATTCTTTGACAGCAACAGTGGAACAGGGTCAAAGACGCTGGAGGACCGCTTCTTTGAGTATGAGGTCCAGCTGAACAAGAAGTCGTTCCAGCAACAGTTCCACTACGCTTTGTTCTACTCGTTCCTGAAGCTTAAGGAGCAAGAGATCCGCAATATTGTTTGGATCTCAGAGTGTATTAGCCAGGGTCAGAAGGAGAGAATCAACAACTATATCCCCATCTTTTAAAAACAACTGGAAGGTGGGCAGTTGCCTTCTTATATCTCTGCCACCGTTGTAGACTCCCCTCTCCTCTCACCCCCCTCAGATTAGTACCCCTCTCCTCCCTCCCAACCCACGAGCTTTCGAATGAAAAAAAGAAATGACAAAGAATGCATTGTACAAATTTTGCTTTTTATTCTTTCAAAAGAAAATGTATTTTTTTTTTACTGGAGGAATGCCTTCAAGGACTCAATCTGTGCCAGAACGGTAGCACGACTAGTTCCTCCAGGTGTGCAACGGTTCTCAATACTCTGTTCAAAGTTCCACACTTTTGTAACATCCTCCTCAAACGAAGGATGGAGAGACTTGAAGTCAGCCAAGGACAAATCGGCCATTGTGCACTTGCGTTCCTCGGCCATACGGACAGCCTCGCCCGAGATATGATGGGTCTCACGGAAGGGGACTCCCTTCCTGACAAGGTACTCTGCCAAATCGGTGGCGAGCATGTCAATGCTCATACTGGCCAACATCCGCTCGGGGCGGATGGTGAGGGTCGAAAGGACACCCGTGGTGATCTGGAGGGAGCCCATGAGGGTGTCGTAGGCGTCAAAGACAGGTTCCTTGTCCTCCTGGAGGTCTTTGTTGTAGGTGCTTGGGGTGCCCTTGTAGGCCATCATGAACCCGGTCATGCCGCCAAAGACGCGCCCGGACTTGCCACGGAGCAATTCCAAGCTGTCAGGGTTCTTTTTCTGAGGCATCAAACTGCTTCCGGTACTAAAAATGAGTAGTAAGAAAAAGTAACGAGACCATGTTTGGGGGAGGGGAGGTTAAGATTATGGCTCATAATGCAAAGAAAGAGGAACGTGAGAGATTGTCGAAAAAAATCGTTACCTGTATGCATCGGCAAGCTGGACAAATCCAAACTCGCTTGTACTGTAGATGATAAGGTCCTCTGAGAAACGACTGATGTGGACCATCGTCAACGAGGCCCAGAACAAGAACTCGGCCACAAAGTCACGGTCACTGACTCCATAAAGAGAATTGGGCATCACTCGGTCAAAGCCCAACTCCTTTGCAAGAAAGTCTCGGTCGATCTGGAAGGGGTTGCCGGCAAGGGCACCGGATCCGAGGGGGAGCTGGTTCAAGCGGTCGAGGAGCTGCTCCAGACGCTGGCAATCGGCGTGCCAGGACCAGGCATGGGCCAGGATCAGATGAGACCACCGGATGGGCTGGGCGCGCTGCAAGTGGGTATATCCGGGCATGATCACATCAATCTCGTTCTCGGCACGCTCGACAGCAGCGGCAATGAGTTCCTTGAGGACAACAACCAACTTGCGGCCCTCGTCACGGACCCAGATTCGGAAATCCGTTGCGACCTGGTCGTTACGAGAACGTCCCGTGTGGAGCTTTCCAGAGATGGAGGTCCCGATGATCTCTCCCAGACGGCGCTCGTTAGCAGTATGGATATCTTCATCGCCATCCTGGATAACAAAGCTGTTGGATTCCCACTCGGCCAGGACCTTATCGAGCCCTTCGTGGAGCTTTGAGGCCTCGTGTTCGGTGATGATGTTTTTGAGGGCGAGGGCCTTGGCGTAGGCCTGGGAGCCGATGACATCGGCCTTGTAGAAGCGACAGTCGAAGGAGATCGAGGCATTGAACTTTTCCATCAAGGGGTCGTTCTTTCCTGTGAAGCGGCCGCCCCAGAGTTTGCGGGCGGCGGGAGCCTGTGCTGTTGTGGATGACATGTCTTTTTTATGTGAGTGAAGGGTTATGGTATGGTATATATGATACGGTACGGTATGGAGAGTGGTGAGTGTTTGTGTAAGAGAGAGAGAGAAAGAGAGAGTAAAGAGAAAGAGAAAGAGAAAGAGAAAGAGAAAGATAGATGAAGAAAGGGATGAGCTCCTTCGTGCGCCTTTTTATGCGTGGGCCTGGGATTACCTGACCAGAAATGATTCAGATCTGAAGACTGCTTTTCCGTGGGAATTAAAGTTTCACGGATCGTGAGTCTGACTGCCTCATTTTCCTTCTTAGATCGACCTCCCAGTAGGAGGCAGGGTACGGTACAGTACTGTACGTGTCAATGAAGAATGTGTATAGGAAGGAGTTCGTTCACTTTTCTTTACTTATTTATATTCTTATGTACATGTGTAGGTCGGGCGACTGGCCCGCGGTATCGTTGCAAATCATCAAAAAAGCGTTCTCCTGATTAACATAACAGCAGGCAAGGAAAAAAAAAAAAAAAAAAAAAAAAGACCATTATCATCATCATTCAGCCCGAGGCCTGAGTGGCCGTAATGGCTTTTGCCCCTCCCTGGCTCATCATCGCCCGCATCCTCTCCACCTCCTCCCGCGCACTCGCCACCCTCTTCTCCACACTGTCCTTGGCCTGATCAACCATCAAATGCGCCTTGGCCGTCATCTCCTTCGACCGCTGCTGAATCTCGGCGCTCGACTTTTCAATGATTTCCGTCGACATCTTTTGCACCTCCTCCGCACGGAATTGAAGATATCCAGTCGTCTGGTTGGCCGTATGCAAAAATCCTCCGGCACTTGTTAGCACAGCACCCAATACATTACTAAGGGGGGTTTTAACAGTAGTATGCACAGCAAAGAACGATTGCATTAGTGAGAGAGTTCCTTTCATAAACATCGGTGAACAATGGAGAAAGCTTAGAGTGGAGTTGACGACACATACCGTGCAATGTGATCGTACCACCATCCGAGGAGGGGCATGCTCTGTACAATTCCTTCGAGGGACCAAGAGTCCTGGTGGCTGTAGATCATTGGGCCTTCGGGTGTGTCCTTGAACAGCAGAGTTGTCGTGGCAGGAACTTGAAGGTTAAGCATCGGAAAGACGCGAGGGCGAAGATTCTGGACGAGGGAGATGATGGCCGTGTGTCCGCTAATAGTCAAGCCAGCATTTTTTTTTTCATATTAGTCAATGCACACGTTTCTCGCTACCGTACTTGTTTGAATGGGTAACAGCGCAATGAAAAAAAGTGCAGGGCTGTACTTACTCAAAGACAATATTAGTGACCTCTGGCTCGTCCTTGTTGAGCGATGTCCATACCCGAAAGACTTTACGGATATTGTAGCGACCTTCGACGGTCAATGCTGGATGTACATATCTATAACATGTCAATGTCAATTTCAATGTCAATAATGGCCGTGGTAATAACAATGCGAATGCCAATACCGAGGGTCAATTGGTGGTTCTAGGACCAATGCTAATGTATATCTGTGCTGTTCTTTGAGAGTCGAGTCCCTGTCACAGATCACGACTTGTTGTTGCATTGCATTGTCAAACACCTGTTCTCTGTCTCAGTCCCTCCTTGACCTGAAAAAGAACAACACCTGCATGGATGATTGCATAAACACCAGACCCGATCATGGACAGCAAAGAATTTAACGAAAACAACCAAAAATAAAAACAACAAAGCATACAGCATCAAGGCTTACATACTTGGCATCATCGGTAAAAAAGTCCTCTAGGATCTCCTTGTGCATCTCCTCGTCGTAGCTTGTGAGACGATTGGCGAGCCACCAAATGAACTCCATGTTTCTATCTGCACTCCATTGAATCCGGACATGACAAAGCGTTAGATTGAGAAGGTGCCTTTTTCTTTTCGGAAGTAAGAAGAGCGTGGAGGGATTTTTTGGGGAAGGGGAGGGGAGGGAGGGAAGGAGTTGTCAATTGCTCACCAACTGCTTCCCCCCTCGTCATGGTTGCACCAACAAAAAAAAAAGGGAATCGTTACGTACCTGTGATGGCATCGTGGTTGTTACTACTGATGTTACTGATCCCGCTGACACTGCTGCTCCTGGTGGATGAACCATAGCTTCGGTTGGAGGAGCTCATTGTATTATTTTTTTGTTGTTGTTGATGCTGGTTTGGATCGAGAGGGAGTTTTAGTGAGATGAGAGAGGTGGGACGGAATGAAATGTACAAGAACAGAAATAAGAAAAGGTTGCACAGAAAGGGCGGGGTTGGTTGTTGTTGCCTTCTTGTCCAATAAGAACAGGAGAGAAAAAGGGTTCAGGAACACCTGCTTTGTGTGGAGAAGAGCGTTTGTTTTTTTTGTTGGTGTTGTCTGCTATAGTTGTCGTGGAGGGAAGGGGAGAGCGAGGGAGGAGATAAAAACAACGATCGAGGAGAGAGAGAAAGAGAGAAAGAAGGAAAGAAAGAGAGAGAGAGAGAAACTAGGGGAAAGAGGAGTTCAAGGGGGAGCTGGCTATAGAGAAGGAAGGCGAGGAGGGAGAGTAACAGAAAGAAAATAAAGGCAGGCGATCAGAAGGGAGGGAAGGGAATAGGGAAGAGGTGGAGACGAGAAGAGAAGAGAAGAGAAGAGAAGAGAAGAGAAGAGAAGAGAAGAATATAGAAGAAGGAATAGAGGGGAAGGGGAAGGGGAAAAGAAGGAAAGAAAGAAGGAAAGAACGAAGGAAAGAAGGAAAGAAAGAAAGAAAGGAAAAGAGAACCATGGTGGTACATGTCTTTATTATATCCTCTGGCGAAGTTGGGCAGGGAAGGATGGCCTGATGATGATGATGATGATGATGATGATGATGATGTCTATTCGGGAAGGGAGGGAACAAGGGAACAAGGGAACAAGGGACAGGGAGAGGGGAAGAAGGGAGGGTGCGATATGCATTCCCTCTTCCTGCGTCCTGCGTCCTTCTTCCTTCTTTCTTCCCTTCTTCCTGCGCTGCGTGCCACAAACAAACCAAAACCAAGAAAGAAACAAAAAAAAAAAAAAAAACAATTAAATAAAGGATGCACGTCGACCTGTCCCTTTTCTTGATTTGTTTTAGTTCTTTGGTGCAATACCGCATCCTTGCCTTGCCCCAACGAAAATAAAAAAAAGAAAGTTGGGTGACCACGCACACATACACCTGTTTGCCACTGGCGCAAAGTGAGATGTAAAAAAGAAGATGTTCTCCACACCTACACTTATTCTTGTTCATGTTCATATTCGGTGTTCTTGTTCCTCTCGGTGCCTTCGGTGCCCCGTCTCCATCGCTCTTGGTCTGGCTCCTCCTCAACCCCTTCCCATCTGCCAGGAACCGTGCCATCCACCAACCACCTGACCAAAATGAGATGCACAGTTCAACTCTATTTCAATTCGTGATCACTGATGAAAAAGATCTCTCTTCCCTTTTGCTTCACTCTCTTTTCGCGGTGACCCCTTGGCGATGCAGCAATGAAGGCTACACCAAAGTACATTACAAATTTGATGCCCCTCTCTTCTTTATCGCTTCTCAAAAACACTCTTGCTGGTAAGAACGGGACAGTCAACAAAACAAACAAAACAAACAAAACAATAAAAAACTAGCAACAATGGGACAAGAAAAAAGGAAAAAAGGAAAAAAGGAAAAAAGGTGGGAAGATTACCGCAATGCTTTTGTCTCTCCACTGAACTGTGCTCGACTGCTCGGTGACACAAACACAAACTTTCAGCCACGCGGCTTACGACACACATACATGTTTGTACACCGCGGTGTACATCGCCATACACACACCCTGTTCCCCCCAAAGTTTCTTTTCTTGTCTTGACTTGTCTTGTTTCCGAACAAATCTTGCCAAAAAAAAAAAAAAAACCACACGGCATCTTCCCCTTCTTCCTTCTCTCTCAATGTCGAGAGATGTTCTCTTGGTAAACCCCGTAGTACTCGTGTTTGACACTTGCAACATAACTATCATTCTTGCTGACTGGTGGCTAAATGCTCGTTTATAAGTCGGCAGTCAGACACGATTTATTCATTGGCCTCATCAAGTACAACGCGTCATGCTGTAGTATCCACTTTTTGAAACTCGGCACGTTTCTCCAATGCTGACGGGAGGTCACCTTCGTCATTCAAGGTAGAGAGTGAATGCGAGACGGCATAGTCTTGTGCAGAGAGGCCCGCCATGTGCATCATAGGAACGAGTTGGCGTTTCGCAAGCAAAGAATGGTTATCTGCCTGAACGCCAGGGGTGTGGTCCTCCTTGCCTGGGGTGACTGGGACAGGGAGAGCGCCGGTGCCAGTAGCGAGGATGACAATGGCGAATATAGTTTTGGGGCAAAACCTCATTTGAATATGTCGGCGAGTGGTGGAGTAGGAAGTGTGGTGAATTGAAAGAGAGGGCCAGAAAAGAATGGGAAAAGAATGAAAGGAGATAAATTCGGATTTATTTGAGGTGGAGAAAGAGAGGACCCCTTTGAGCACGGAGTCGTGTCTCTCCATATCTCCATATCTCCATCCATTTTCTATCATACCCATGTACGAGGCAGTGACTAGGAGGCTCTTAAGGGTCTTCACCCCGCCCTGCATATTTACACCCCTTTTCTCGTTTATTTCGTCTTCTTCACTTCTTCATTGTTTCCTCACCTCCCACCCACTATCCATGACATCCCTTGGCAGCGCGGCATTGAAGCAGCGCCATCCCACCTCCCTCCGAGAGGAGTCCCCCTCCAAAACACCGCATGATCTTGACACCCTATCTCCTCCTCTGCCCGTAAACGCAAACACAAACACAAACAACAAACATCATCCCTATCAACAGCTCACCATAGACTCGAACGGGAAAAATCCAAGGACAACGACGAAGACAACGACAAGGACAAGCAAGGACTCATTTCAGTTCCCACGCTCTACCTTCAGCGCATGTGCTCTTTATCTCGGCTTCCTTATCTCACTTGCCATTCTAGCCTTCCAGCTCCACTATACCCTTCCGACCCCAGTTTCGTCCGCGGATGGTGCACTGGTAGTCGACCCATTGACAGGACAGAGGCAATTCTCGGAAGAAAACGTTCGCAGGGTTGTCAGGCATCTTTCAGAAGACATCGGCTACAGGATTGTTGGTACGGAACAGGACCAGGAGACGCAGGTGTACCTTCTGAGTGAGATCCAAGCTTTGAAGATGCAGGCAGAGAAGGAAGGCGTAAGATGGTCGAGTACTCCTGTCTCTGAAGGGAAGGGTGTAGTTCCTGCAGCCTTTCCCAAGTTCGATGTGTGGACCCAAAAGGACGACGGAGCGCACCAGTTCGACTTTATGTCCAAGGGTATGTTTGCTCGTTTTGTTTTCTTATTCTCGTCGCATTATCACAAGACTTGCCATGTTATTTGTCTTCAACGCCATTTGCTATGGACAAATTATTCACCCGTGCTTTAGGGATTACGTGTCCATTCTAGCCACCTGCAAGGCAACAAGGAGGGAGCAGAAGAAGAAAAGGAAGGACCCCATGGGCTCGAGCGCTAACTGCCCATTTCTTTCTCCATCTCTTCTCGTTACTAGTGGTGATGAAGATGTACGCCAATATGACCAACATTATCGTGCGGCTCTCCTGCGGTCCCGAGTGCGACGAAAATGCAGTCTTGCTGAACGCACATTACGACACTACCCTGGGGAGCCCGGGTGCTGTGGACGACGCACTCCCGATCGGAGTCATGGTGGAGCTCATCCGGATTCTCAGCCAACGGCCTGCCCTCAAGAAGAACAGCCTTATCTTTCGTAATAAGCCCTTCAGGCCTCCCGAAACCACGACGCTTTTATTCGTTACCACGATGGAACAAATGTGCAAGCACTCACCACCAAGGTTTCGTTGTCTCAATTCCTTATCTAATAGTGTTCAACGGCGGCGAAGAGTCGCTGCAGGATGCATCGCACTCTTTTATCAACAACCATCCCCTCAGGAAATACATCAAAGCCGTCATCAACCTGGAAGGCTGTGGGACAAGTGGACCTGAGATTCTATTTCAGGCCAACTCCCGCTCCATGATCGAGGCATACAGCCAGGTGCCATACCCCCATGCAACTGTTCTCGCCAACGACCTCTTCGCCACCGGGGTACTCCTGTCAGACACAGACTACAGGATCTTTGTACAGGAGAACCTCACGGGACTCGACATGGCGGTGTACAAGAACAGCTACCTGTACCACACACATCTTGACCTGGACCGCAACATGGAGCAAGGTCTTCCCCAACATCTCGGTGAAAACACCCTGGCCCTCGCCATCTATGTCGGAGACAATCTCGATGTAACCCAGCTGGTGGAGACATCCAGCGTTGTCTTTTTTGATGTCCTTGGGCTGTTCTTTGTCTCCTATTCTCTTAGCGCTGCGATCTGGTCACACATTGTAATCGGAGCCTTGGCTGTCTTTGCCGTCGCCATCGGGGCGTGTCGACCTACACTGCGGTCAGTCGTATCTGTTCCACTGTCATTAGTCGCTGCGCTATTGGCACCCAATCTCACGGCACTTTTCCTCCGCGCTATTGGACGACCCATGATTTGGTTTTCACACGAGTGGCTCCCCCTTGTGCTTTACGGGCCACTTGGTGCCGCAGCCATGTTAACTGTACAGTGGCTGTTCCACGACAAGACGGTCTCCAACGGCGAAAACGAGCTCAGGACACTCTCAGGCATCACCGTGCTCTACACAATTCTGATGGCGGCTGCCTCAATAGCCAAGATCGCCAGCAGCTACTTTATCGCCCTTTACTCCTTGGTCAGCAGTGTGGCTCTCATTTTCAACCACAAAAGGATCGCCCAAACTCATGGGAGCAATATATTGACAGTCGACTACTTGACCTATTTTGTGGCATCGGGAGTTCAAACACTCTACGGGATCTACCTGGGATTCAGTCTGTTTGACCTGATTGTTCCCTTGACTGGACGCATTGGAGTCACCGCGCCTGTGGACAATGTCATGGCGGTCGTTACTGGATTCAGCGTCTTTTTCGTCAGCCCTCCGCTCTTGGCTTTCTCTCATCGATTCGGTTCCATTGTGCTCAAGAAGACTATTCTCTGCCTCCTACTGGCACAAGTGGCGATCGTCCTCGTTGGGTTATCGGTCCTTTCGCCTTACGACAACATGCATCCGAAACGCGTGTTTATTCAGCACCTCCGCAACACGACATCTGGCGAATCGCTACTATATGTCGCCCACGCTGACCCCGGCCCCTTCTACGATCTTTATGTCACGGAGCTGGAATCAATGTACCAGATCAAGGCGACGTTCAGGAGCGGATTTGACAACCCTGGCGACTGGAACTCAATTTATCCATTCAGCCAATTCCTGGATTCGTATGTTCTCGACACAACGCCATATATCCGCCGCCACACCTCCAACACGACTCTCGCACAATCGTCCGAGCCTCTAACAAGTCTGATTCATGACGCGCCCAGGCTGGTTGCTGAAAACGTTTCGTACGATCCCAAGACGGGTCTCCGAAAGCTCAGTATCCTTTGCACACATCCAAACTACATCTGGACGGTCACCAGCTTTGATGCAGAGGTGGTTTCGTGGTCCATGGACGTCGATGTGCCCTCGAAGGATCACTTTCACTATGTGATCCGCAATGCTGGTGGCTACCGTGGTGAGGGGTGGCGACTGGATCTAGAATATCGCGCCACAGGACCGGAAGATCGTCTGCACGTGGAATTAACGGCGATGGAGACTGAAGGATTTGGGAAGGATATTGAGCGTGAGCTCGAAGGTAGTGGTGATATTGGGGTGATGCGTAGGCTGGTCAATGCGCGTCCAGAGTACATCACATTGACATACTTCAGTTGTGTCCTTAGCCACTTTGATCTGTAGAAACGTAGAAACAAGAAATGAAGCGCGTTCGTTGTGACTGCTCTTTCTATTATGCTGTGGTTCATGCCTTCAACAGTTTTTTCTTTCTTTTCCCGCCATGCACTTTCAACATTACGACACGACGGCATCAGCAACAACAGCACAGAAACAACAATACTTCTATAAAGGAAGAACTGTCTGCTCATGAAGACTCTTTCGATTCCTGCCAACGAGGCCACACAGAGATTAGAACAGGCATTCCAACTCGTCTTCAACACTTCAGCACAGGAGTACGCTCAACTCTGCAATACGTTCAGCTCCCTAGGAGGCCTTCCCCGAGCATGGATCGTCAAGGGAGAGTCAGGCACAGGTGTGTATTTTGCGGTCATACAGCTGGATAGTTGGCTATAGGCACGTCTATGTATGTCACCGCGCAGCTGAGCGCATCGTCCTGATCATTGAATTGGTTACTCTTACTGCACATAGGCAAGACATACTTGGCCAATGTTCTCTGCAAAAAGTATGGTGTCGATCGAGTCGTGACAGTGACAATTGGTGATCTCGCCGTCATGTATCCTGGTGACTTACTCAAGGGCCTTACAACCTACCTTGGATCTTCAAAACAATTCTCCAAGACCGTCGGTAGGAGGGGTTATTTTTATTTTGACGTGTTCTTTCAAAGAGATCGATATCGGTATGACATTTTACAATTAGATACTGAAATAGTCATACCACAATGTATTACTGTTTTGAACTTTGCCTAGTTATTCTGGACAACATTGAGCTTATATTCCCTCGCGACGACAGCAACTTTTCCCTTGTCTACGCGCTCCAGTCATGGATCCAGGAACTCAAGGACCAGGAGAATCTATCTTTGAACTCTGCCACGACAAATACCTCCCACCGTCGAGTAGTGGTTCTCGGATTGACACAGGATGCTCGTGCACTGGATCCCTCTGTCGCAACCATGTTTGACGACTCTATCGAACTCGATATCCCCACACCCGAGGAGCGATCTGTCATTCTGCAAGCTAGTGCTGTCAACCACCAGATGACCGGGCAACAGGATTTCGCTTCGGAGGTCGAGGCAGTGTCACAAAAGTGCCACGGGTATCTTCCAGCGGATTTGGATGCTCTTTGTACGCAGGCCGCTGTGATTGCCCACGGACATGGGCGCGGATTGAATAATTGCAGCAAACAAGACTTTTACGACGGGATGAAGGCTATTCGAGTCTCGGCACTACGACAGAATACAAGCGTCCAAAAAGTAGACCCTGTATATTGGAGCGACATCGGAGGGCTTGAACACGTCAAGGTACAGCCACGTTTCCTTGTCATTTTCACTTTTGTCACCTCCCTTTCGGTCATCTCTTTTATCTAAGGGGCTATTTACAATCTGTTGTCCTGAACGTATAGAAAACTTTGGAGGAGTCCGTAATCTGGCTGTACAAGCACGCTGAGGCATATTCACGGATGGGTATTAGTCCTTCCAAAGGAGTCCTTTTGTAAGTTTAATTGCTATCGTTTATTGAGCAGAGTGCATGCATGTGGCGCGAAGCTTCAACGGTTAGCTTACATTTCGCACCATCTTTTTTCTACAGATACGGGCCACCAGGGACAGGCAAGACCCTACTTGCCAAGGCGGTCGCCACCGAGTCCGAGGCCAACTTTATGGCGGTGTCGATTCCGGAACTGATCAAAGGAGAGGTCGGAGAATCTGAAAAGGCGATCGCCAAGGTCTTTAAGACGGCATCAAAGTGCAGTCCGTGCATTGTTTTCTTGGACGAGCTGGAGGCCATTTTTGGAACGAGAGAATCAAGCGGCGGTCTTGGAAAACAG
Organism: Linnemannia hyalina; assembly: GCA_019671135.1. Taxonomy (NCBI): domain Eukaryota; kingdom Fungi; phylum Mortierellomycota; class Mortierellomycetes; order Mortierellales; family Mortierellaceae; genus Linnemannia; species Linnemannia hyalina. The sequence goes on from JAHRHY010000001.1 coordinate 3,702,061, forward strand.
GTGAGGATAACTCTCCTACTTACGGTTGTATTTATTTGACGTCGTTTATATTTAATTGACGTCATTTAAAGCGCATGTAAACTGGCAGCTAACCCATTTTTATTATTCTCGGATCTGTGTGTGTCCCAGTTAATTTCACAACTTCTCCTCGAGATGGACGGGTGCTCGGGAGGTGTTGTTATCTTGGCGGCCACCAACCACCCTGAAGCGATCGACAACTCTATCTTGCGACCAGGTAAGGAAGGGCACCGCAAGTTTCGTCAATGCAAACGGTTTTGTTCAACCTCACTCTCTTTCTCTCTCTCTCTGACCCTGATCGTTTGTTTGCTTTCACAATAGGTCGACTCGATAGGCTGGTATATGTTCCTCCACCAACCCTGGATGAAAGAGTCACCATTTTGAGGATCTTGCAGAAGTCGACGCGATTCTCGGAGACTACGGATTTGTACACCGTCGGGAACCTGACGAGCAACTTTACAGGAGCGGATATGAAAGCCCTTGTGCGGAAAGCAGGTCTTTACGCGCTAAAGGACAACAGGGTAAGGGTCCATATGTTGTTATGATTTTTGCTCTGGTCGCTTGGCGTCACCCAAACGGGGGGGAACGATGGTTACACACAACTGACTTGTACCAACAAATCTCCTTTTGCTCCCCCTCCCACGCCCCTGTTTGCTAGACACAAATTGAGTCCCGGGATTTCTTTGCGGCCACTTCAGACGTTCAACCATCTGTAAACCAGTTTGGACTACTTCGGTATGAGCAATTCCGGCGGAAATAAATAATACACGAGTAAAAAAGAAAGCAATAGCCAGCCGTGTGTGTGTGTGTGTGTGTGTGTGTGTGTGTGTGTGGATACATATATAATATGGTACAGGGTATTTATTTATGATTTCTGGCCAAGCCGAAGACGAACGCCAGAAAGTGTTCTCAAAGGAAACATTTCCTTCAGCTCCCTCTCGGGTGAGAGACCCATCTCAATGGGACGATGAAAGGCTACCTTTTGGATATAAGGCCAGCATCGGAAATCCTTGTCCTTGTCGGCCATCTCATCCAGCATCGTCTTGACATCCAAGAGTCGCCCCAGGTTCTGGAGTTCCTGTTTGAGTTCTGGTTCGACATTGTTCCAGATATCGATGACTTGCTTTGAGGTCGAGTACGATGACGATGATGATGATGACGATGAGGGTCCAGTATTCCAGGCCTGCGCCGCAGCCTTGTTGGCAGTGGCAGTGGTGGTGGTAGTGTTGGAGAAGGCGAAGCTATGAGTTCTTTTAATCTCCATACTCTCTTCCTCCGCAAGTTGTTGTGTCCATCCCGCGACAGTCTTGCGTCGTTCATCGATTTTCCGGGGACTCTGACCAGAGGGGATCATCCATTCGATATCGCTCCGTTGACAGTCGACCGAACCGCCATCACATCCAATACGAAGTTTTTCCAGATTCCTGAGCCTTGAGAGGAGACAGAATCCGCTTTGGAGGGTTAGTCGCAGAGGTGGGCCCACGTTGCCTCGGCCATAGCTAAAACATGAGAGAATGACGATTTGGAGGTCTTGGAGTCGAGGGACGACGCGGCTAAGATATCCAAAGACGATGCGGAGGCATACGGGGGCAAAGAGTAAACGGTCCGTCTGGCTGTCAAAAGCGAGGTGGAGGGTTTTGAGGCCGCGACAGGCCCACACTCCTGGACGTGCAGATCCATAACTCTGACCGGCTGTCAGCGGGTCGATTGAAAAGTGTCCGTCGTACAAAAGCGTCCGCTGGTGGAGGTCGAGATGGTCAAACAGATAGGCGGTGTTACTGGCGCGGAGATGCAGGAGCTGTGGGGAAGAACAGAGGTATTGGTGGAGGAGTCCGTTGGGTCCACAGATGACGGGTTGATTGTAGACGAGTTCGAGGGTGGTGACGACGTTCTGGTGTTCAATGAGACACCGTGTCATGGCCGGGGTTAGGTCGCCGGTCCAGAAGAGCCATTTGTGTCGGTTGGGGCAGATCTTGCGGGCCATCTGCCTGAGTTCGGGTGTGTTGTCGTCAAACTTGCCCTCGAAGGAAAAGTGGAAAGAGTCCAGAGAGATGTGGTCGAGGGATTGGAGGTATTGATAGAATGAAGGCGGGTCAAACGTCGAGTCTTCGTCGGGGGACCATACGACTAGTTGTAGCTCTGTAAGGTCCGGGGTATAGTTTAGGAGTTCTTCAATGCAGGACTGGTAGAAAAAGACGTTCCTGAGGATTAAAGACCGGAGAGGCAATTGTCCGGCGGGGCGTGGGTGGTGCCGTTTTCGTTGTCCTGCGGGGCCAGCTTCCTTTTGCGCCTTCTTGAGTTTTGTCATAACTTCCCAAGGCCCAAAAACTCGCAGCTTCTCTGCCGGCAGGAGGTGAAAGACCTCGAGTAAAGGACAGCTCACCATGATCTCGTTCATGTCAAAGCTCTCGCCTGTCGTGGGACATATCCGAAGAACCGTCAGAGTCGACATGTAGGGGAGAATATCACTGATAAGATAGCTCACCCGCGGGTTCTCGACGAGTTCAAGGGTCCTGAGGGGACTGTAGAGCTTGGTCCGGGTCCTGATAAGGTGTCCTTCCTGGTCGCCCTGAGTGCTGTTGATCTGTAATGATTGCCGCTGCCGCTGCTGCTGTAACAGCAACTGCTGCTGTTGCTCCTGATACCGTTCATGAACAAGCTGAAGCGCCTTCTTCAGAAACCCCCAATGCACCCTCTGTGGCGGTGGCTTTAACCAATAATCATGATCCGACCTCCACCACAACCCGCCCGCTCCCGCCATCCTCGCCAGCGTCTTGTTTATCGTCCGTCCATGTCGATGTCCATCAAAGACGACCTGGCGGGCTGGGCTGGTTAGGAAGAACCATTGGCGACAGACGAGGCGAGAGATTTTGCGGGAGGTGTGGTCGTCGAGATAGGAGAGGATCTTTTCGAGGATCTCAGGGATATGGACTGGGTTGACACGAGGAGGACAAGGAGTTATTTTGAAGGGTTGGTCGTTGTCTATTTTGTGGAAGCCCTTTATGAAGGAGAACCGGTAGGAGGAGAGGTGTTTTGTGGAGGTGGTCATTGGGAGGGAGGAGGGAGGGCTGGTTGCATGAAGATGGGGTTAGGTGTTGGAAGGGAGGCAGGATGGGAACAAAGGGCGATGTTGGAGGAGGAGGAGAATGGGATGAGGAGAGTAAGAACAAGGACGGCGGGAGAATGGAGGACGGGAGGAAAGGAGGAAGGGAGGAAAGGAGGAAAGGAGGAAAGGAGGAAGGAAGGTCGAGGGGGGTCGTCGTGGAAAGAGGAGGAGAAGAGAAGGAAAAGGGGTGAGACTGATAAAGTAGTTGCTTTATCACCAACTTATTCGATTGATGATTGTGCCTGAATGAATCCAAACAGGAAGCCTGGAACAGAACAGGCCAACCCCAACCCCCCCTCCCTCTCCCATCTCGCCATGAGGTCCTGTATTACCATTATTTATTTTGTGTCCAATGCTCAAATGCTCTCCTCTTATTTTTCGCCCTATCCAACGTCCCCCCTCAACCACACAGGACGGCCCTGTAGTACACAGGGGGAGCATCTTGTTCTTCTTTATCAGACTTTTTGCCTTGCTCAGATCTACCCTTTCCTGGCCCCAATTGTTCACACTCGTTTTTATGCTCACAACAAACGTCTTTTCTTTTATTTCCCTAGACAGAAAAAACTAATTGTCTGTATTAACTGACTTCATAGGTGAAGAAGCCTATTGTTTCGTCAACAATTGGCTCTTGAATAAAAACGACTAGACTACAATGATGATGGGGCGTTCAAAAATAACATTGGCTGTTTAAAAATACAATAGAAGCTAGTAGTACAAAAAAGGTGGGATGGGGGGGGGGTCAAAACTAGAAAGCACGCTGACCTGTAGAGCTGTATTCTAGCAACATTGCAGCTGTGAGCGATGGCTTCACCGAAGTAAGTGAAATGCGAAAGTCAATCCCATTCTAAACGTTATCAAGAAGAAAGATAAAAATAAGCGAACGCTGTTAGCAATTGAACGACAAAAAGAGATGGACTCATCTGTACATGCACTTTCGAAGTTGCTACTTACAACTGGTTCCTGTTTGGGGGAGACATCTTCCATCGTAGATTTTGAATAATCATGCAGGGAGGATGAGGAAGGACCCAGGATGCGCGTCCGAAGAGCGACCAGCGCAGCCTCCCTGCAGACATTTTGCAGGTCAGCGCCGGTATACATCTCGGTCTATGCAGAGTTCAAAGTAATGATATCTAATTAATTGATTGAAAATGACAACAAACAAATTGCAAGGTACTCGAAATGCAAATGCAGAGGGAAATGCACGCCTTAAAATAATCGTTACCGTTTCTGCAATGGCATCCAAGTTAACATCATCGGCAAGAGGTATATCCCTAGTATAGATTCCCAGAATCTGTCTCCGTGCTTCAAGATCCGGTGGCGGAACCTAATTTTAAGAGTTAATATCGTCAATGATACATTTAGTTTGGCAATCACAAGGGGAAAAAAAGGTTTGAGAAGGACAGCAACCAAGTAAATAGTTCATAACTTACATAGACTACTCGGTCAAATCGACCAGGACGTAAAAGAGCCTTGTCAATCAAGTCTACTCGGTTGGTCGCTGCGACAATGAGTACACCAGTCGCGTTCTCGACACCGTCCATCTCGTTCAGCATCGTTGACAAAACCCGCTCTTGGACACTGTCGCCTCCACCGTCACCGCCGCCGGCTGAAAAGTTGCGCTTGCCGACAATGGTGTCGATTTCGTCAAAGAAGATAATCGATGGTGCCGATAGCCGGGCTTGATGAAACGTCTCTCGGATCGTCTTTTCCGAGTCTCCAACATAAGACGAATACAGAGCAGCGCCGTTGACTGAGAGGAATGATGCTCCCGAGTTGGTAGCGATCGCCTTGACAAGGGTAGTTTTGCTGCATCCAGGAGGACCGTAGAGCAATATCCCGCGAGGCGCCGTAAGGCCGAGACGTGAAAAGGTATCCTTGTAGAGTACTGGCCACTCCACTGCCTGTCGAAGTTGAGTTTTGACATGCTCAAGTCCACCAATGTCAGTCCAGCGGACAGGTTCGACAACCACGCCGTAGCCACGTTGTAGTGACGGAGTGTTCATCTTGAATGCTCGCTTGAAATCCGCCAATGTCACCTTGACGCTTGAACCACCTGACATTGACATTGCCGCTCCCGAGGCGATTTCACGATGGACTGCGCTAAGGGCACTCTCACGACACAGTGCCTCCAGATCGGCTCCGACAAACCCATTGGTCATCCTGGCCAAGCTGCTTAGCTCTGTCTCAGTAAGGGTATGAGGCATGTCCTTGATCAAGCCGCGAATAATCTTGGTTCTGTTCAACTCTCCTGGGACCTCCATCCGGATCTCGCGGTCGAATCGTCCTGGTCGTCTCAGCGCTGGGTCGATCGAGTTGGGTCTATTCGTGGCCGCAATGACCACAACGCGTCCTCGTGAAGCCACGCCGTCCATCAACGTCAGCAACTGTGCCACAACCCTCGACTCGTGCGCTTGGGCGTCTGTCCTGTGAGGCGTCAAGGCATCCAACTCATCGATAAATATCATGACGGGTCTCTGAGGGTCCTCCAAAGCCATCCTGCTTGCCTGTCCAAACTTTTGTCGCAACTTCTCCTCGCTCTCGCCGACATAGGGTCCAAAGATCTCAGGTCCATAGATCATCACCACCTGCGCACGGCAATATTGGGCGACCGTCGAGACGAGTAGTGTCTTTCCAACACCGGGAGGTCCATGTAAGAGAATACCCTTGGGACACTCGATGTTGAGTCGCGCAATCAGGTCCGGGTATAGAAGAGGGTAAGACACTACCTCCAGAAGAGCCTTGATGGGTCCTTCCAGTCCTGGCAAGACTTTGAGGTGTTGAGAGATATCCATGTTGGTTTGGCTGTTGTTGAATCCTGATGTTGTGGTGCTTTTGTCGGTGTGTTGCTTTTCCTGAGTGATGGTGACCATAGTTCCCTTAGTAACCAATAAGGGACCATCGACTGGTGAACTGGAAGCGATCTACAGGATAAGAGACAAGCGCCATGATAAATACCCCATGCTTACGAGTACACATAAAGACACGGATATCTTCTGTATGAGTTGGAATGTCTACCTTGATCAACAGCCCGCAGTACTCATTCGCCACTGTGAATCCTGGTCCCAGAATCTGATTTTCGAGCGCGTCTTGGACAATCTGTGGTGATGGCGTAGCAATCGCAACGATTAATAACTCTTTCAGCATAACATTGATAATGATCCTACCTATTCAGAAAAGTATCGAAATAAATCGGCTGTAATTACTTACGTTTCGCCGCAAATTGTCAGACGCCTCTTCATATCGCGATCCATCGTCGCTTTCCTTCCCGTCAATCCGAATCCTTGCCACTGTCACCTCTAACCGTAACGCCTTTGCCAAAATCGAAGGCAGAACAGTCATATCTACACATGAGTGCAATAAACAACGGGATAATATTAAATTCCGTTTCAAGTGATCAAGACCGCCTTCTCTACGCCACGGGTACCAAAAGACGTCGCGACATACCATATCGATCCTGCTCTCTTATCCGCAACCCATATTCCGACGGACGACCCTTTGCAATCGACCGGTCAGCAAGGATGTCATCCTGACAGTCATACCGCGCAGGCCAGACACGACAGTAGATCTGATCTTCTGCATGGAGTGTTGATTGCAGGAGCACCCATTGACCGACCGACAAGCCGAGGTGTTGGAATCGTCCTGGAGAGATGCGACATCTTCCTGTCTGGCGGTCGCAGTAGTCGGCAGGAAGGAGTCGATACATGTTCTACTGGTGATTAGTTGATCCGTTTGGTTGCGGTTGGGACAAGGAATGCTTTGTTTCATTGCCGTTCCAGTTTTCCCTTTTCTCAGACAGATAAAAAAGGAATGGTGTTTTAAGGGGCATGGACCGTGAGACGTGAGATAATCATGGAACAATAATCGAAAGTGAAACTGCTTGATAGAGTATTTCATTATCGATTTTAGAAGATAGAAAGGCGTTTTGATGGGAAAAGGCAACTGAGCTCATCCAGCGGCCGCTGCTCAAACTTGCCACTCAACGACACTCCCTGCATCTCAGGCCAACACCGGAACCCATCTCCATCTCCATCCCTATCAATCTCCTCCATTCTCGCCTTAACCGCCCTCAACAACCCCAGATCCAAAAGCTCGCTCTGCAACTCGCAATCGTCACGATACAACCTAGACTGTACCTGTATCATATTCCCTTCCTGCTCGGCTTCCTCCTTTAGCCAAGGCTCCCATTGTGCCATCACCTCCTGCCTCTTCCTCCGGTATCGAAGATTCTGACCCGACGACACCATCCAGTTCAAATCGTATCTGCTTGTCCCAAACGTCCAATCCTGGAATCTCAATCGCGACAAGTGCTGCAGCTTCGCCAAATGACAGAGACCTCCCTCGAGTCGAAGGCAGATGGCTGGATGGTACACCTCGTTGTTAGACCGACACGTCCAGGGGACCTTGATGTGGAGATCGCGTAGCTGAGGACACACTGCGGCAATGTATCCAAAGACTATCCTCGAATGTACCGGGTCCTTGATCATTTCGTCGCCGTGGCCATGAAGCTCAATGTACAACGTCCTGAGGTTGCGGCACTTCCAGACTTGTGGACGTACTTCCACTGCATCGTTTCTTGATCCTGCTGTTCCTGAAGGTAATGTCGCCAAGGTAGTGGTGGCGGCTGTAGTGGGCCGATCCTCGGAGTTATCGGAGTAACGTAATCCCGCTCGGTTGTGGACATCCATCCGCTTGAAATCAAATCCGACGTTGAACGTCCTGAGGTGTAAAAGGTGCGGAGAGTTGCAGAGAAAGTGGTGGAGAGCATCACCCGAGAGACAACCTGACCGGTCGTGCCAGTAAAGGTCAAGACTTGTGATTTGGTTCGGCAGCTCGTTCAAGCTCTGCACGATCATCGGCTTCAAGTCGCTTGCCCAGAGTGTCCACTCGGTCGACCGTGGGCAGACATCGAACAGCATACTCCGCAGATCGGCCTGTGTCATGATTTCATCACGGACAGAAAAGTGGACAGAGCGCAGCCGGAGTGGGAGAGCCCGGATGTGCTGAAATAGGCTGTTCCAGTGGTACTTTGACGTAACTTGACCCTCCTCCGGATAACATCCGTTCCCTCTCGCCAGGTTGATCAACTTGAGCTCCTCGAGGCGTGGTGTGACAACCAAGAGGTCCTCGAGACTAGACTGAGAAAAGTGGGCGTTCCTCAGTAACAATGATCGAAGAACTAATGGCTTGGACGCCTCAAGAGGGATCCATTGTCCGGGGAGATAGAAAGCTCCTTCATCCGTCTCTGCACGGAGCTCCTCCAGTCCAGGACAGGCGTTGAAAAGCGACGACATGTTGAACTCGCAGCTCTGGCCCAATTGAAAGGAAAGACTGGTGAGCCAATGGGCAAAAGGCAAAAAGTCGTGGATCTGGCCGTCGACAAAATGGGCACCGCATATGTCCAGCTTCTGAAGCGGTCCGTCGAACAGGGGTCTCCTCCTCATGAACCAGGATCCATCATCTCGTCGTCCATCCGTCGACAGTCGTTTTGTCGAGGCCTCTCCCTGCGGTTGCTGTTGTCGTTTGAGGTAGTGCTCGTGGTTTGACTTGAGGACCTTCATGAGTCGATCCCACTGCGATTCCTGGTCATGACCGACTTCGCTATGCCAGCGAATGTGCTGAGATCCGGGTATCTTGGCCAGTGTTGTTGTCAAACTATCGGATTTCCACCTTCCATCCCACACCACCTCCTTGCAGACGAAACGCCAATTCAGAAAACACCATTGGCGACAGACAAGGACGACCGTCTTGAAGCGGGTGTGATCGTCGACAAAAGAGAAGATCATCTCCAAGATTTCTGGGATATCGAGAGGCGAGGGTGCCTGCTTGGAGGGAGCCGGGACCAAGGCAACAGAGGTTCCCTTAGAGGCAGTTCTGGAGTGCCTCTTTAGAAACGGAAGGCGCATCTTCATAAGGATTGAATTGTTGGTGTGCGTTCCGTGCTTGATGTGCGTATGTGTGTGGGTTTGGGTTTGGATGTGTGATATGTGTCAGTGCGCGTACGTGTTGGTGAGAATGGCGATGTTTTGAGAGGCAATTGTTGGATAGGATGAGGAAGAGAAGGGGAAGAAAGGGGTGAGCAGAACAAAAAATGCGCTCGCTCCTTTTTATCTCTGCCATTCAGGGAAAAATTGATTTCACACTTACACAATTGGTCACGAAGGTGTGGTGTTGGGCGAAGTGGCTGAGCGAAGAATATCAATGGTAAAGGAAAACGAAACAGCCTGGTCTCTCTGGTCTGAACAATGTCTCTTTACTTTCATAAAACAAAAGGAGGGAGTAGATGGTGCTCACACATTCGGGCTTTTATTTTAGTATGGCGTAGGCCGTACCAATTTTATTCACGATACTTCCGCCTGGTCGTGGGAGACGAAAGCTATCCAGGGTGAATAAGGGAGGTTAATCGTACAATTGAAGCCATGGCCTCCAATGCATAGCAGGGTATGTTTTTTTTGCATTGCGTACCAATGCCGTAAAATCATGCGACTATAGCCAGACCGGTTTATGCTCGAGGAGATATGGCACTTTTGCAGGAAAGATCTCAATGAACTAGTCGCATAAAGAAATGGGAGACATTGCGTTAGAGATTTTTCATTGCATAACAAAATAATAACACGCTTTGTTAGCATGCTGCGATTCAGTTATTACCTCTTGGTCTGCAAGGACTTTGCTTCCTGCGAACCTCCGGTATTCATCAAAGATAGAGGTCATTGACCAGTTTTGAATCTTGCGAAGACATCCAATCAGACACCCAATGCGATGCTAAATTGTATAAAGAAGGGATGGACAGTCAGTTTTGTTGATTCGTGCAATACAGGGGTCATGTTTCAAATCCAGGTTTGCTTGAGAATCTAGTGCATACCTTTCCTTTGGCACAATGTATCAGGAGTGGGTGATTCCTGGCATCTAACGATTACATTGTAATAATCGGAAACACGCATTAATTCCAGGATTACGAAGCATGCATATTATCCTGAGAAAGGCTTGTGTTTTCCTCTTGACACAGTTGCAAATTATTACCTAGTATATTGACAAGCGCACTCCTGATGACCTCCTCGTCGATCTCAATGAATGGCTCCTATATACCATTTTCCATGCAATGAAACGAAGACCTAATGGTTAGAGCTGACTTTGTAACTTAATGTTATCCATGGCGCAGATAGTTCCTTTCCATACTTTGTTTCCTTCGATTTTGTAATGGATTCTCCTGATATTCTCCTGCTCAAGAAAGTCGACCAAGTCTGGGGCGTAGGGCTCTTCGCTCATTTGGCTATATGGATGACGGGTGTAGTAAGTTAGCGCCTGAACGTCAACCTATGGCGAATGACACCCTTCCAAAACTTGTTGAACTGAAAACTGTTACTTCAGATGACTTACACAATCACTTTGAGGCCCAGTTTCTTCATGAATGGAAAGTTGTGTTTGTTGGGGTGTCCTGATCTGTAGACTCCTGGGGCAACCAGCGCAAAGTTCAGTGGTGGGACGAGCACAGCGTTGGCGCTTTCATAATGGAGTTCTCTCTGCCGTTGTTGTTGCTGCTGTTGTTGTTGTTGTTGTTGCTGTTGTTGATCGAAAACTCCTGGGTTGGGTGAGGTGGACCTTGATGAGATATTCGACCCTGACGGTGCTCCTACGGAAGGATGACCTGGTGCAAGTAGTGTCGACGGTCCTCCGGCGGATAAGGACGTAGATGCGATAGATTCAGATAGATCCATGATGGCACTAAGGCTGCCATTCTTCAAGAGGCTAGGGTCCTGCTGGACAGCAGCCGCAAGGACTCCGTTCTCAAAGACGCTCGTCCCGACGACTGTTGAAGGGGTGGGGGTGATGCTGCCATCCTCGTGTACGTTTGCGTTGGAGATGGAGGTGACGACCTCGATGGATTCGACTTTGGGCCTGTGTGCGTGTTGCTGATTCCTGCTATTGCTGTTGTTGTCGGTATCCATGCTACCAGTGTTGTTTGACTTGTCTCTTGAGGCAGTTGATGTTTCCATGGCGAAGTCAATCGAGCTTGCGTTTCGAAGAAGCGCGAACGAACAGGCGGGTTTAACACGTTGAACCCCTTCTTGGTTTGCCCTTCGACTGATTTGTGTTTGTGACCGCTGTTAAAGTTATTTTTGATTTGTGAGTGACACAGCTAAAGTTATTAATGGGTTAGGATCAACCTTCTGTTTGACCGTCAACCTGCCTAGGAGATTGTTTTTGAAGTGTCCTAGTACTACGAACTGCCTTCTTATTTTTGATACCGCCACTCCCCCTCATACTTTCCCCTGTTCCTCTGTTTCTCTTTCTCTATCTCTTTTCTATCTCTTCTCTTTCTCTCTCTCTCTCTCTCTCTCTCTCTCTCTCCTCTCTCTCTTTCTTCCTCTTCCTTTCTTCCTTCATTGGCCAAGGAGGAAAAGAATAACTTGCTTCGAAGTGTCCAGGAGTAGCATCGAGAAACTGACATGATTTTCTTTGAAAGACAGTGATTCATCTACACCATGAGAAGATATTAAAGTGAAATCAGTCAGAGAAAATGAAATGCATGGATGCATGGTTGGATGCTTACCCTGTCCACACGGATATGCGTATCTCTTTTTCTTTCTTACTTTTTTTTGGCTGACAACGACCTTCAATGTGTTTACGTCAGTGAGGCAGAATATCTATCATATCTTTTCTTTCTTGTGAACATGGGCAGCGGTCAATTATCAATATCGTGTTGAGCGCTGTGTTTTACGGAAATGTGAAGGGATAGAATCTTTTCTTGTTGACTTTCAAAACGGTTGGAAATGGTACCGATGAGAGGATATCACTTTCTTTTTTTTTCGTTTTTCGTGTGTGAACTAGCAGCTTCAGAGGCTATTGAGGGGTTCTTGGCTTTATCGATGTATTGGGGATAAATGGCTATCTCAAAAAGAAAGCATTTGAAAGGGATGAGATTGGCATGCGAGAAAAAAAATGGAGAAACAAGAAAGGTACAAGGACGATTGCATCGAAAAGCAAAGAAATAAAGAAAGCAAGGAAAAAACCAAGAATGAGCCTATCTCATTGGCAATAGCAGGTCAGCTGCGATTGTGCAATCCATCGCTGTTCACCTCCTCTTCTTCACTGTTACAGCGTTGCATGGCGAGAGAGACCCATGTCCATGGTTACCTCTTGGTTTTGATTGATACTGATACAAAGGGAGAGAAAAAAGTCTAGAAGTATCAACCATCTTGAACAGAACGTCCTTTTTTAACGCATCGCAATCATCAAAGGAACACCGCGTATGTAGAGGTTCTTTTTTTTCTTCTTCATATCAGTTGAACCCCTACATTTGCACAACTGGTGAAATGCCCGCGAGAATACTAGTCGAAGAAAGAACAAAAGAAAATAATTGAGCCGCACGTAATGGTCAATGAACAGTTCCTTGAGAATATTACGGGTCGAGATGATGAAGGTGGGGGGATGAGAGGAAGAAGACCCTCGGGCTTTACTTCTGATACGATTAACGCGATGACCGGTAGAACAGGACCCCGTTTGATTGAGACAAGGGAAGACTTGCATTTTTATCAATGACATGACGACTACGCTCTGTCATTCGCCAAAGGCGGACACCATCGTCATCCAACTTGAACAAGAAACAAATATCGACCGTGCTGACATCCTTGACAAGAAGGGAAAGAGGTAGTCTAACTCATGCATGGGCTGCGACTGAGCCATATGATACCTACCCATTTTTTTTTCTACAGTGAAAAAGGCAACGTGATTTCAGTTCTAACACAGAAATCCTAGAGGTTGCATACGAGAACAATGGAACAATGAAAAGGTTGGCGCATGGTGCGTGTTGGTTCGTCAATGTGGCAAAAGTCACGTGCTTTCAAATTAAAAAATGTCCAAGCAGAAGAAGGGGTCGCCCATTGTGCACTTTGCGGACGAGCCGTAGCAGAACACAGGGAACAGCGGCGTCCAGGCGAGCAGAGCGATACTCGAGTAGCTGATCGAGCAGTCGTCGGCACCCTGCTGGGCCTGAGGCGCATGGATATTATAGAAAGGAGAGGCAACATGGTCATCAGAGTAGGAGGAGGAGCATACCTAGATCTCTAGATCTCTTGTGGGCGCGCCCACAAAGCAACAAGGGTCGTCTGGAATCACACGCGTCGTCTCTGACCCGGTGAGGACGGGCTGTACAATCCTCATGTGCGCTATACGGTTTAGGATACTTTACTGAGTGAGTTAGACTATGTGCACGTACGAGGAACACTTAGGCAGCTCCACTTTTAATTGGATAAAATTGGCTTGTCGTCACGGACGGGCATCTTACCTTGAAAAAAAGGGTGGTCACCCATTGTACAGGATAATGCTGTTGGACGGGGGTGTCGACCAGAAAGAGGTCTGCCTCCTTCGGTGTAGTCGTTATGAGCATTGAAGATAATGAAGAGATTGAAAAGACGAGCAGGGTGAAGAAATGGCAAAAAGTATGTGCGCTTGGAGGTTGGAAAAGTGGATCCCCTGTAGCGCAAAAAGAAGGCTGATTGTGCCTGGACCTATCAAGCTTCGACCAATCAGAACACAAGAAGCGGAATTCCCTTGACAATGCCGTTTTTTTACTCTCCCGACTTGTCATCTCTCATTTCATCTTCGCCAACTCTTCTCGTTTCCATCACTGCACCTTTGCATTCAGATCAACCTCACTTCCTCCAGCAACACCTTCCGACAACTCGACATTCATGACAGTTCAAAGGACTCCCCCTCACCTCCAGGCTATCCGCAAGGTATTCGAAAACGAAACTACAGTCAGTGCGCCATCCGTGTCCGATATATTTCACGTTGCCTGTCATCCAGACGTATCATCTGGCAAATATATCATCTTGTTTGACGATATCCTCGGCGCCTTCAAATATGTTGTCCATGTTCGCTCCGGTACCATGATCCTCGAGGGACCTGACTTTAAAAAGTGAGTTTTGTTTGTTACATGTTTTAATTGACAGTATTTTTTTCAATTTTACTCTTGAGCTGGCAATCCACTAACACCGCGCCTTTCTCTCTTATAAATAGCCTTGACCCACTCCGACTTGCTGCAGCTCCAGACGCTAGATGTTGTTGTTAGTGATCAATTGGTCCGCGCTGTTGTCGCATCCGCATCGCAGCAGGAATTGTCAAGCAACACGTGTCGCGTCGTTCCCTATGATCAGTCGACTCTTGGGATGATCGGTCGACCCATGGCACGATCGGTTGGTCCTTTGGCGCAGTTGGCTAAGCCCAAGAAAATTAATAGCATTGCTCTCAAAACACATATATATCCCATAGCACCCCAAATAGTTTGATCTTTACCTAGTAACTTGAATAATACTTTGTCCACACCTTGAAAACTCCCTATTCCCTCTGTTCTCTTCCCCCACCTCTCTCCCTGATCCTGCCTAAGAAAAGGTCAACCCTGCCTTGTTCTAGTCTAGATTCTCGACAGCACGCCTTTCGGCCTATCATTTGAATCTCTGCAGAAGGCGTCGCCAACGCCACCTCAGGAAAGCAAGGACGCAACCTCTGTCCTTTCTTCCAATACCGTCTCCACTGTCACAATCGCCACCAGAAGGAACCCAGTTGGTGGTCACGTAGAAGCGGCAATGGAAAATTACACACACATCGACGGCCCCGCCTTTAAAAACGCTCGAGGACCTCAGGCACTGCCAGACGATGACCCAACAGCAACAACAGACGTCCGAACGCCAACACACTCCGAAAGCGACAACAAGCAACAGTCTCGAGTACCTCAGGATTCAAGCACTGTCGTCTCCAAGGCCTTTACTCAAACGATTGTGGACGCAACGCTCGGTGACAGCAACGCTCAGATCGCTCTTGGAGACATGTTCAGGGACGGCAAGGAAGTCCATCAAGACTACCAAGCGGCGATGGACTGGTACCGCAAGGCGGCCGATCAAGGGGATGCTGTTGGTCAGCGCAGAGTGGGCCATCTCTACTCCCAAGGTCTCAGCGTCGCACGTGACTACTCAACCGCCATGGACTGGTACCTCAAAGCTGCCGACCAAGGAGACACAGACAGCCAACGCTGCATTGGCGCGCTTTACCGTGATGGCGAGGGCGTGGAGGTGGACTATTCCAAGGCGATGGAGTGGTTTCTGAAGGCTGCCGACCAAAGAGACGCAAACGCACAGCGCTGCATTGGTGTTATTTACCATGACGGTCGTGGCGTGGATGTGGACTATTCCAAGGCGATGGCGTGGTTTTTGAAGGCTGCCGACCAAGGAGACGCAGACAGCCAACGCTGCATTGGCGCGCTTTACCGCGATGGCGATGGCATGGACGTGGACTATTCCAAGGCGATGGAGTGGTTTCTGAAGGCTGCCGACCAAGAAGACGCAAACGCACAGTGCTGCATCGGCGAACTTTACCACGACGGCGAGGGCGTGGACGTGGACTATTCCAAGGCGATGGAGTGGTTTCTGAAGGCTGCCGACCAAGGAGATGCAGACGGCCAACGCTGCATTGGTGAACTTTACCGCGACGGCGAGGGCGTGGACTTGGATTATTCCAAGGCGATGGAGTGGTTTCTGAAGGCTGCCGACCAAGGAAACGCAAACGCACAGTGCTGCATCGGTGTTCTTTACCGTGACGGTCGTGGCGTGGAAGTGGACTATTCCAAGGCGAAGGAGTGGTTTCTGAAGGCTGCCGGCCAAGGAGACGCAAACGCACAGTGCTGCATCGGTGTTCTTTACCGCGACGGCGAGGGCGTGGACGTGGACTATGCCAAGGCGATGGAGTGGCTTCTGAAGGCTGCCTACCAAGGAGACGCAAACGGCCAACGCTGCATTGGTGGACTTTACCGCGACGGCGAAGGCGTGGAGGTGGACTATTCCAAGGCGATGGAGTGGTTTCTGAAGGCTGCCAACCAAGGAGATGCAGACGGCCAATGCTGCATCGGTGTTATTTACCATGACGGTCGTGGCGTAGACGTGGACTATTCCAAGGCGATGGAGTGGTTTCTAAAGGCTGCCGACCAAGGAGACGCAAACGCACAGTGCTGCATCGGTGTTCTTTACCGTGGCGGTCGTGGCGTGGACGTGGACTATTCCAAGGCGAAGGAGTGGTTTCTGAAGGCTGCCGACCAAGGAGACACAAACGGCCAACGCTTCATTGGTGAACTTTACCGTGACGGTCGTGGCGTGGAAGTGGACTATTCCAAGGCGAAGGGGTAGTTTTTGAAGGCAAACAGCCAAGGGGACTCGAGCGGTGAATATTTTATGGGCAAGCTGTACGAACTCAGTCAGGGTATTCCTAAGGACAAGGCAATAGCGATGGAGTGGTACAAAAGGCAGCTGTTGGAGGACATGCCGATGCAAAGCTCAGAATCATCGAATTGGCGCGACAAGGCGGGGGTTCTTGGTTTGAGAAGAAGCTAGGCTTGCTTAGCAGAATATTCAGTTAAACCTCACTCAATGAGAAATAAATATGATCTACAGGACCTTGCATGGTCACTCTTGATTGTCGGTCAAGGACATCTTGCACATCGGTGCTTTCTTCTCAAAACACAGGCCTATTTCTTTTTTGTTATGTTCTGTTGGTTCATTTGGCCGATAGAGCTGGGAGATGCGAGCATTTTATTCAGAGTTGCGACATGTTACAGCGCGACAGATGATTGACAAGTGGAAAAGAAGCAAAAAAAAAGTGACACCACATATTAAATGTCGCGCCCAATGCGCAACTACTCAGGCCTTCTTGGCCTTCATCTGCATCAACTCAACTAACACCTCATGACAATCCGGATGCTCCTTGTACGCCAAAAACGGATCCTGCTTCCCCTTTTCAAAAAACTCTTCCGCCCTATCAACAATATACCTCATCGCCATCCGTTTCACATCCGCATCACAACTGAACACGAATCGGACCGCATTCTGCTCGTTCAACCCGTTCAACGCACCTGTCAAACAATGCGATCGCAGCTCGGAGACATCGTAAAAGTCCGCGGCTTCCAGAAGTTCATCCCACGCGACATCTTTCAGCTTCCAGGGGGAACCTTGGTTGAGTGGGGGCCAGCAGGTAGAAGGGTGATGTTCTCGGATCTTGCCCTCAGAGTCGCGCCAGACCAGGGAACCTCCCTCGCTGACGCTGACGACAAAGCGACTGGTGTCGACGGAGAGGTCGATCTCGTCCGTGTAGATGTAGTAGAGGAGGGCACAGAAGGTTGCCAGGGGGAACTTGTCGACCTTGATCATGATCGCGCGCGAGTCAATCGAGGGCGCAGCAGAAAGAGTATCATCGGAGATGGTCCGGGTTGATTCGACGTCTGACTCGGCCTTGATGGTGGTAGTCATCTTATCCTTGTCCTTGTCGCTGTTGGCCTTGGGCATCAGTCGCTGATGAGCATCTTCCTGCTCGATCAGCTGCGCAAAGACCTTGTATCGCGACAAGACCACGCGGTGCGCCCAGAGTCCGATATGGGAGTGTGCCTTGTCCGACGAGAAGGTGAAGCAGACATCAACCGTGTTGGGGTCTTTGAGCAGCAAGGGAAGAATCTCGCGGCTCTTAAACGGAGGCGAGGCTAGTTTCCTCGCGATTTCTTTGTGAGTCGAAAAGACAATGTCGAAACGGTACATCCCATCATCGATGACTTTGTCGATACCAATTACGCCTGTATTCAAATACATAAAAGAAGAACTTAGTGCAATGACGAGAACCATATTCAGCAAACAGCTAGGAGAAACGACGAGCTTGAAGGGGAATTTGAGTCGCCGATATTGGTTTTATGTTACGTACAGCTGCCAGCACTGCCTTGTATCAGCGCATCGCCGTTAATGGACGTCTCGAGGATGGATGAGTTCTTGGAGTGAGGGATGATATGCATTACAGTGTAATTGGTAATATCGGCGTGCTGCTGGCGGCTCCAAATAGCCGAGACGTTCAGAGAGGCCTTGGAGCGAGTCAGGCTCACTGTCCAGAACGAGTTGCCTACAAGAACAGCTGTCTTTGTAGTTGAAGTGCTGTTGTCGTTTAGTTGAGGCGCCTCGACCTTGAGAGTGACCTCTTGGCGTCTGGTTACAGTAGCTGTCGGAGCCATGGGAGAGTGTTTTTTTTGTATGTTTGGTTGGAGAGAAGAGTGAGGAGTGCGGAGAAGAAAGTGGAAGAGACAAGAAGCAGGAAAGGTTATGAGGTGACAGAAAAAGTCATTACCGACGCATGACCGAACAGGAGGCATCCGTGCACCGCTGCTCGAGGAAGGAGATGATAGGGGTTGCTTAACCACAAACTGAATATCAAGTCACTCTCTCGCCAAACTATTCATTTTTTTACGTACTTACCACCGGAACGATGAACCTAAGCGCTCGGCCTTTTCCCTTTTTTTTGTCGTTGCGTGCCACAATTGATTGCGCTTGTGCTCCATCTTTTTTCTTTACCATGCGATTTTCTGCTGTGTGGACGTGCCTTTCCATTTTTCTTCATATTCAATTGCCGCCATCCTACGTGCTTTGGGTGTCTGTCGATGTCGTTGGTTTGTGTGGTCGCATTTCGTATTTGGAGGTCAGCGCAGTTAACGGAGCGAAAACTTTCTAATGCGTGGCGCATTTTTTTTTTCGACAGGGTTGCTTGGATAGTTTTTATTGCTTTTATCACGGGGCGAAGCAAAACAAAAATAGTCGATACTTAAAGGAAAATAAAGGATATGAAATACTCATACACCCACCAACACAACTTCCACCTCATCAATCGCTCCTAGTCTTCATATGCATCAACTCAATCAACACTTCATGGCACTCCTCACGCCCCCTATACGCTGCAAACGGATCCACCCCACTACAGCCATCCTTTCCCTTCTGGAAAATACTCCCCCAATGTTTCACAATAAACTCCATCGCCGCTTGCCGGACCTCAACCCCATTCACCGACTTGCTGAACAAGGTTCCCACAACATTCGACTGGTTCATCCCACTAATCACCTTTTTTACACAGTTGGCTCGGAGGTCTGTGATCCCATAGTAGTCGGCGGCTTCGAGGAGCTCGTTCCAGGTCACGTCTTTCAGCTTCCAGGGCGAATTGCAGTCGGTCGGGTGCCAGCGGACAGAGTCACGCGTCTTGCCGGTTGTGGGGTCACGCCAGACCAGGGAGCCTTCGCAGGAACTGATTGCGAAGCGGTCGGTATCGATGGCCAAGTGAACCTCGTCGGTGTAGACGTAGTATAGCAGCGCGCAGAAGGTCGCCAGCGAGAACTTGTCGACCTCGATCACCAACGACCGGGTATCGCCCGCGCCAGCGATGGGCGAAGGAGTAGGACTACCATCAGCAGAAACGGTACTAGTAGACTCGGCATCCGAATCTAGCTTGGCTGCTTTATCGTTCTCGTTCTCGGCCTTGGCAGTGGACGCGACAAGGGACTGGAGCTCATCCTGTTGTTGAAGCAGCTTGGAAAATACCTTGTGACGCGCTAGGACAACGCGGTGGGCCCAGAGTCCGATGTTCGAGTAGATCTTGTCCGAAGTGAAAGTGAAGCAGACGTCGACCGAGTTGGCGTCCTTCAATAGCAGCGGGATGATGTCCATGTTCTTGGGAGGAGAGGGTGGGGTAGGCTTTCTGAAGAGACCATTGCCGGTGCAAAAGACGATTTCGAAATCGTACTTGCCGTCCCTAATCACTTTCTCGGCCTCGAAGGTACCTATAATAAAAAAAACGCAATTGTTAGAGCACAATTCTTACAAAACATAAAAGGTGCGAAATTACTACTCGACGCATTGCTCCGTTCTACCTTGATGCGTTCCGCCATTTATAAACACAATGGCATCGCTCGAGACCTTCTCTCCGCGGTCATATTCTCCGCGAGCGAAAACAAGCATCGAGTTGTAGTAGGTGTAGTCCTTATGACTTCCACAACTCCTGACCACAGCAATCGTCAACATCTTGCCGGACCGGGTCAGGGTCAGTGTCCAATAAGAACTGAAAGCGCAGGGTGTCGATGTGATTGTCTTG
Source organism: Linnemannia hyalina (assembly GCA_019671135.1). Lineage (NCBI taxonomy): Eukaryota > Fungi > Mortierellomycota > Mortierellomycetes > Mortierellales > Mortierellaceae > Linnemannia > Linnemannia hyalina. The sequence goes on from JAHRHY010000001.1 coordinate 3,722,117, forward strand.
TTGTTATTATCACTAAGAAGTGGCAAGACAACACTTAGAGTGATTTCTTGGACTGCGTTTAGAGATTCGGCAACGGGAGCCATGGCGAAAGGCTACGGTGGAGGGTAGAGGAGGAAGAGAATAAGATTGTTTTTTGTAGTGGTGCCGTGGCGGAAAGAAAAAAGAATGAGTATGAAAAGTAGGGCGAGAAGTGGTTAAGAAGTGAGGATCGCGAGAAGAAAGAAAAGGCAGGAAAAACAAAAGACCTCGGCGGGGAAGAAATAAAACCAAATCCACTCTTTTCGTTCCCACACGACAACCCTTGCTCTCCCCTCTTATCCTCATCCCCTTGCTTTTCACCAATCTTTTTTGCATAAATAATAGTCTTCAAACCTCTTGTCGAAGCGCGTGAAAGGGGGTCAAATGCGCCAACAGAAGAACGCATCGATTTTCATGCATTCATCTCCAATTACACCAGTGCATGAGTTGGGGCTATACGACGGTTAGGCCACTTCCTTCGTTACACCAAACTACTTTTCTCACTTCGTCCTTTTGCCTTTTCCTGGTCAGTCTCGTCTTCCCTCGCTCTTCTACATTAACAACCCCAGTACATCTTGCTTTCAGGGATTGATTGACTGCGAGGGACGTTTGGAAGGAGCAAAATGAATAGTATTAGAAGAGTTGGAAAAGTAGAAGTGGGAGATGTATGGTGGACAAAAGCTTGAGGAAAGGGGAAAGATTTTTTTTCCTTTCTCCCTCCCCCTTTTTTTTTGTTTTCCTCTCTTCGCCGCAAACTAAACACGCCATCTTCGTTCACGAAATGCGTCGAGGGTTGTAGCTTTGTGGGTGCGCATTGTCTTGTTTCAAGTTAGTTGAAGGGTCAATGCCATATGGTCTGATTTTTTTTTTTTGGAGATCCCAGCACAAAAAAAAAAAGTAAGCATGAATAGTGTAAGAATAATGACATGTGCTATGTTTATTAGATGATGATGGTGATAGTGTACACGGATGAAAAGAAAGAAAAATGCTGGGTGAGTGAATGGGTCGCTAAGGGGAGCGGGGAATTTTTTATCTTTTGTACAAAAACTGGGCGGTGGTGAATGATGTGTAAAGAACAAGGTGGCAAAGGTAAAAAAAATGAATGAATGAATGAATGAATGACAGAAAATGAAAAGAAATGAAAGATACAAAAACAAAACGAAAGGAGTAAAGAAAAAAAAGAAAAGAACGATATCATCACGCTGTGGTAAATGCAACTTCGCACTGCAGCTCAGGCCCACGAGTCTGAACAGTGCTTCTTTCAGAAGGTAGCATTGAGGAGCACGGCTTTGAGGGACGCTTCTCCGTCTTCATCCTCAATGTCAACGTCCACATCCTCATCTTCCAGCTGGGAAGGCTGGTTGGACGATTCCAACTTCACCAAGGGCTTCTCCTCAGCAGCTTTGGGTTTGGTGGCAAGGCGTCCCTCAAAGCCTTCCATCTCCTTACCGATATCTAGATCCAAGTGCGACACAATGTTATCCCTGCCACCGAGTCCTACCATCTTGCCAGGCTGAGCACTGCTGACAATCAGCTCACCAGAGCCGTGGTGATGAACGGTACCACTAGCATTGGTGGCGCTGAAGAGCGGCGAGTGGAGCGGGGTAGGGCAGGCGGATGATGGTAACTGAGAAGAGTCGGTCATCAGATCCTGCAATCCTGACGTCTGAATGGATATGTTGGGGTGGGCGCTCGCCTTGGAGTGTGGGACGCCTGAGCCAGCTAGTCCAGCCATCCCAATACCGAGCCCTGCGGCATGATGAAGGGCCATATCTAGACCTGTAACACCAAGGGCAGTATGCTGTTGTGAGTGGCCAGAGGAGGAGTTGGATCTTGCTAGTCGGACACCTGGACGTTGGCCGTGGCTCAAGTTGCTTCCTGCCCGTCTTCTTCGCCTCATAGGTTCGCCTGTCAGAGGGTGACTTGGTCCTGGGTGACGCATCAGAGAACCTTCAAGGGAACCAAGGCTGGACTGGGACCGCTGCATTGGAAACTTGGTGCCCAAAGCGCGATGGGCAGCATCAGGAGATCCAAATCCAGCCAGGTCCTCCATCAACATACCAGCATGGACACTGGGTGGCGTTTGGGTTGTAGACGAAACTGTCGCAGTTCTGGCTCGATGAGGACCCTGCAGCTGTCGATCCAGCATGCTCCTATGTGTGTTTGATCCTTCCCCTCGTCCCTCGCTGCGGTGCATACTTGACATGATATCGGAGGCAGAAGACGACGACCTGTGCTTCCTGACTCCTGCGGTTCTGCGATGCAAGCGGTGGGATTCTTGAGCTAGTTGTTGTTGGTGTTGCTGGTGGTCCGCCAACAGGGTCGTTGGCATCGTCACGTTGCCAAACTTCAATGCACCTTGTAGACCAACATACGATGAGCTTGGACGGCGGCTCCTCCGGAAGGTACCAATTGGGACACGCTCCCATCGATTAAGGTCCTTCATCGACTGTGACATCTCCGAGTCGCCATCACCTTCACCAGCGCCTCTGCCAGGAGACGGGGACCTTGAGGAAGAGCGGCCATAGAGCGCCGAGGTATCCAACAGATCATCCATGGGCAAAACAACTGCCTCAGAGTGCCTTGGCTCCTTGCCCTTCAGACTGAACTTGCGACCGCGTGAGGGATTTGCATGCGGTGGCATCTGCATAGACGACGAGGCAATGATCCTGGCCGCAGGATCAATAAAAGGCATCGACGCCTTAGAAAAGTCATAGTCCGCCACTGTCATTCCTGCGCTGGCGGTCGCAATAGTCGATGACAAAACATTCATCTCGGTTGCACTAGAAACGGTAGGAGACATCGAAGCTGACGTAGTGGAAAAGTCCTTTGTTGAGGGCGTCACCGAAAGAGACGATGCGGCGGTGCTGTTGATCAAGGCGGCCAAGCTTTCAGTTATCTCGCTCGAGAACGCAGGGAACGTGTCGTGTGACTCAGTTGCGTTTCCAGCCTTGAGATGGCTCTTGACAGGTGCAGTCGACAACCTGCGCCGTTTCCCATTGACCAAAACGACCTATTAGAGTGCAAGCAAATTCAGTTAATGAGCTATTTTGCATTGCGTCCATAGCAATAAGAGTGAACAATAAAACAAGAGTCGATGCATACCTCGTTTGCCTTTTGCTCGTCAACCTTGCGCTTCCTGAACTCAGCGCTGTGCATTGCAGGCGAGGCGTCATCTGTAGTGTCCCCGGTCGGGGTATTCTCCTGAGATGGTGTTCTTTTGGCGCCGTTTTCTGGCTGCAGACTTCCCAGGGCTCGCTGGGCAGCTTCCTTGAATACACTTGGGTCACCGGTTTGTAAACGAGTCCGAGCAAGAATGCCGTCAGCGGTGGTCTCTCCTGGACCCAGCTTGGGCAAGATTGGCTGCACTTGTCGGCCTCCAATAACAGGCGTGGGCATGATAGACGTTAGGGGCTTGTAGGACGGGCTGTTCGGGAGATATTGGATCTTTGTGGGAGACTTGTCCAGGCTTGAGGCCAATGAGTCCGCAGAGTCCTGAGTGCCGATGGCGATTGAAAGTTCACTTGACGAGTTCGATGCCTGCTGTGAATGACCATCCTCCGAAGTGGAAGGGAGGCTGGGAGAAACGACGGCAGTGGTTCCTGGCGGAGTAGGCGTGTTGGCTGGTGTTGGGATCGAAGCCGACGTCGTGTTAACAGAGCTTGGACTCGAGGGCAGAGGTACGTTCCATATGGTGATACTTGCTTCCGAAGTAACCGATTCTGGCGACACGGGCGACACATTGAGGATAGTCGTTGGGAGACCCGAACCATCCGACGGAGTAGCCGCATCGACAGTAGTGGCATCCATATGACCGATTTGGCTGATATCTTGCATCGTGGTGGGGAACAGGGGTGTATCCTCGGGTTGACCGCTAGCAATCTTCTCGGCCATACTGCTCGCCAAACTGTTCGCCAACGACGCGGCCAACTGCTCAGAGACCGCATCCAGATCAGGCACATTGACATCGAATTGCGGCAAAAGCCCAGCAGCACTCAATATCCCCGATATCTGCGAATCATCTGGAGAGAGATGACTTTGGGCTTGATCCGAGATGGGCTGGCCGAGCTCCTGCGCCTTTTGCTGAAGTTGCTCCTGCTGCAGTCGGTGGGTCTCTGCATAGTGTTGAAGCAACAACAACTGCTCCTGCTGCTCGGGTGGGATCATCAACAGGGCTTGCATCTCCGCCTGGGTTCCTTGGAGCTGCTCGAGGATCGCGTTCTCATCCATGTCGTCGTACTCATCTTCGTAATAGTCGTCCTCGTAGAATTCATCCGAATACATACCCTCCTCGCCTTCAAAGCTGCGCTCGTCGTCGCCGTCGTCGTCTTCATCCTCGGAGCTCTCGAATGGGTTGCGACCAGGATCAGAGTCATCCTCGCTGAACACGTCATGCAAAAGCTGCGCCTTGGCCAGGTAGAGCCTCTCCTGTTCCTCCAAGCGCATCAGCTCCTCGTCGTCAATGAGGTCTTCTGAGCCCTCATGTCCAGAAAGCTCATCCATTTCAGAGTACTCTTGGAAGTGAGGCTCAACATCGGACTCAGTATCGGGGTCAGAGCTGTCGGACTCCTCAGAAGTAATCGAGTTGATGGACGAGTCCGAGTCGACTAGGGATTCATCCTGCTCCTCCATCTCGGAATAGTTGAACTCGCGCGGGCTGCTACCGTTGCTGGTGTTGTCCTCAGCATCGCTGCTCGTGAATCCAAGGCCGTCATCCGAAAGGTCGTCCAGGTCCTCACTCATAATATCGCTCAGATCGCCGCTGAGCTCGTCACTCAGGTCACCATCTCCAAAAATGTCCTCGTCAACAAAGAAGGTTGTGGCAGTCGAGTCGGGTATAGGCGTAACTGATTCCAGAGCATCGACGGTTGCGTCATCTCCAGCATGCTCAGCAGTGTTCAAAGACTTGACATCCTCGGCGACATCAGGGTCGTAGGCAATGAAAGGGAACTCCACCTTGGTTTTGGATGAGCGAGCAGTCTTGGTGGACCCTCGTTTCTGGGAGTTTGGCTCTGCGACTTTTCTGGAGATGACAGCCGGCGTGTAGAGTGCGTGCTCATCTTCACGGCTGACGACAAGAGGAACTTTGGGTTTCTTAGGACGCCCAGGACCCCGCTTCTTGGTGACAACAACTGGCTTGATCACCAAAGCACTGGACTCGTCGGTAGGGACAACGGCGCGGAATTTGGAGTATCCCTTGCCAGAGGTCAACCGATTTGCCGGAGTCTCGCGAGGAAGATGATGGTCTCCGCTCTGCATCAAGGATGATTGTTCGGCCGGATCCTGTGTAGCCTCGTCCTCAAACTCACTCAACGAACTTGTGGAGTCCATCGAGAGCAGATCATCACCCGCAACAACATCGTCGCTGCCGCTCCCGTACCTCGCGGCATGTAAACCAAAGTCATTCTCATCGGACACATAGGAGTATCGACGACTTCCTGAGATGGCGCCACCCTTCTCGTCGTCCTCGCTGAATGAATCTGAATCGCCTGATCCTGAACTGGCCCTTGAATGCTTGTACATATGCTTCGAAGCCTTGCTGCTTTTGAGACTCTTGCCTTGACTCCGATGAGAGTGGTGAGTCTTCTTGGAGGACTGCATTAAAGAGGGCATTTTGCCCATCCCTTTCCCGCTTCGCTGAAGTATAGAAGGACGTCTTTGACTGGTAGGGGTGACCATCGGGTTCTTTTGAGACACCTGGAAGGCATCGTCCGAATACACTTCATCGTCGTCATCCTCAATGTCGATGGAGGGGTGGTCCATGGGCTCAGGGTGATTGTAAAGAGAGGCTGCCACCGATCCAAGGTTGGGCTGAAAGGGCACCTTGATGGCGCTCATGCTGTGCGCTTCACTCACTTCAGGCGTGGCTCTCGTCGAGACTGGAACTGAAGTCATGCCCATGTCGCCGTCGTTGTTGCATGTGCATTGGTCTTCACACACAGGGCACACATCCTCGTCTTCGTCGTCGTCGTAAACCGCCGGGGTGCTAGAGAACGGTCGACCTTTGGAGATGATAAAACATGTTAATTCGAGTGCTGACAATTTGATGAGGGCTCGAACAAAGGTGACTGTTTTTGCTTGTAGACATACCTGGAGCACTGTTGCCATTGTATGTCGGCGGCACTGGAGTCGCTTGGATTATAAGGTTGGACGTCTGGCCAAGGTGTGCAACATTGGTCGCGGGTCGGTCCTGGTAGACTACCGTCGGCTTGGACTTTGGCGCCTTAATGGGATGAAGGTTTGTTTGCTTGACGGGGAAAGACTGCTGAGCTTGAACCTGAGCAGCCTCCGACGCTCTGTAAACATTGGAGGTTGAGTAGACGCCTCCAGCTGATGTGTTATCGACAGGGTAGTAGGAAGAGCCGGAATTATGCGCCTGCGCGGTTCCTGCACTTGTCTTGAGCTTTAGTTTCGGGAGAGATTCTTCTACTTTTTTGCTCTGCTTCTCTACCCGCTTGTCAGCGCTCTTTTTCCGTGGCGCCTTCGGGTTTGATGGGGTCACTGGTTCCTGAGGTACAGAAGTAACACCAAACATCCTGCGGATCCGTTGACAAGTGTCGCAGTAGTAGTGGTTGCTCTTTTTCGCCTCCTGTGGCTTCATGCCAATGCATCGACCATGGAACCATTCTATATTGTGTAAGTGTCAACTTTACGCGTTAGTATTCAGATTGGGAGAACATCAGTTGCTCTGATATAACGCGATTACACACTAGCTTTGCATACCTTCACATCGGTCGCAGGCGATCATGAACTCTACGCCATCGTAAGGTCCTCGACAGATACAGTAGACGTCCTTGGAGACCATCTTTGGGCGACCGACTTTCTTGGCTCCTGCTTTTGGTTTTGATCCACTGCCAGACTTGGCACCTTTGGCCACTGGGCGTTCGGTAGGAGCGTCTTTCTTTTTGCGAGCTTGAGCGGGAGCGATGGGAGCTGATGTGATTGAGACGGCTGGAGTAGATACAGGGATATGCTGAACAGATTGGACAGGCTGGGCAGGTTGAATGTGTTGAACGGGTTGAATGGGTTGGATAGGTCGAATGTGTTGAATGGATTGGAGGGGCTGGACGTGCTGGACGCGCTGGATGAGCTGGACGGGTGTTGGTGGTGGGACAAAATCCTCAGGAGGTGGAGAGTAAGCATCAAAGTCGATGACAGTAGCGCCAGAGGTGTCGTGCTTGCGGGATCCATGGCCAGCCAGTGAAGCCCGTCCTCGTCCACGTCCTCGCCCACGGCTAGAGACCGTGACTCCACTTCTGGCTGCAGCGGTGGCCATCATGGACCCGTCCATGATCTCCTGAGAGTATACCGGCAGCGAGTCCGAGAGCGAGATGGGCGCATTTTTTTCGTGCTTGGGCTTTTTAGCAGTTGCGTCCTTGCGGCTTTGTTGTTGCTGTAGGAGTGCTGCTTTAGAGGGGTATTTGTTGCTGGTGCGAATATGCTGGGGGGGTCGTTTTCCCTGTCCATGGTTGCCGTCGTCGTCGAGGTCTGTTGAGTCTTCTCCTGAAGAGTTGCCAGAACCAGAGCCGGAGTCGGATCCTGAGGAGGAGGAAGACGAGTGGTATTTGGGCTGAAGTTGCCGGCTTGGCCCTTGGGGAGCGTAAGGATAAGGCTGTTGCAAAGTTGAGGGAGCAGGTCGAGAGAGAGGTGCTGCTGTGGAGGGAGAAATTGAAGGTACAGCAGGAGCAGAAGGATGAGGGTAAGGAAGGACGACACGGCTCTTCTTTGGTGGTCGCTGTTGTTGGTGAGTCGTGTGTTTGATGTCGGCCTCGGACCCGCTCGAGTTGTCGGAGGACAGGGACGAGGCTTCGGAGAGGTCAGAGGAGCCAGAGTCTGAGCCCAACATGCCACGGGGAGGAGGAAGTTCGGAAGGAAGGAGGACACTGTACACACGGCCGGGGTGTCTAAGGTAAGTGAGGTGTGCGAGGAAGTGTGTGTGGCGTGTGGGGGGTTCGGTGTGTCCTCGTAACGAGGAAGGGGCGGGTAACGGTGGTCTCCTTGACTGTTGTTATTGGTGGCGATCGGAGGAGGTGGAAGACGGAAGGAAGGATGATGGAGGGAGAGGAAGGCGGAAGGAGGGAGGAGGTGGAAGGAGGGGAGGGAAATGTGAATGAGTTTGATTAGTGATTGTCTATGGATAAAGGCAAGAAACAAGAAAAAGTCTCTCATGAACTCGAACCTCAGTTTCTGTCTTGGGCTAGGTTTGTGCACAGTACACATCGAGCGGGTACAGAAAAGTAGCTTGGAGAACCATGAAGCAGTCACTCTACAAGGGGAAAAAAAAAAAAAGTGGGTGTTAGTGTAAACAATAGATGCAGTCACATCACGCGTGTGGGAAGCACACTAGAAGATCATAAGGAGGGAGAAATATGTTCGACGCGTCAACCTACTCCTTGTTCAACAAATACATCCTACCATCCATCACACATATGGATCAACAACGATGTGGAGGTTATTCTTTTTTTTTTACAAAGGAACAAAAGACATTGAAGCTCGCGCACTGCGGCAAGGACAACCCCCCTCGTTTGGTTCCCCAGTGGCTACGATGCGGATAGCGCCCAGATGGTCGCTCGAAAGGTTAAAAAACCTTTTTTTCATTTATTCTTTTTTGCTTCTTTGAGTTTTCTTCTTCATTTCCTCCCACCTTGTATTTTCGCACTCCCCTACACCCTTATACATATTTCACTCTAGTTACTTCTCTTATTCATATCAGCATTCAGCATAACACTAAACATAAATATCCACACAAGAAAACAAAAAAGAGAGAATTGTGGTCAACAAAAGAAACCCATCGCGCCATGAACAGCGACATCGTCTACCCCGCATCCTCGAAGCGACGGTCGAACAACAGAGAATAAGAGTCTGGTATGGATTCGGGCCATAGCGCCCGCGGCTCCAAGGCCGAGCTCATACGCATTGCTGCCATGCGTCCCACCGGCTCTGACTTTAGAGTCGCCGAGCATGAAGACGGCGGCACTGCTCAAGGTAACCATCCCTCTTTTTTTTTTTTTTTCAGCCACACACACCCTTTTTTAACAAGTGTAATCCTCCCTTATGTTAGTACAATAAGAATTTTTCGCATCTCTTTGTTTATGCACGAGCAGTCAAGATGATTTGCTACCAATTACCTGGACAAATTTTCATTCGCTGATATCGAACCCCAGCAGCCTCAAAGCAGCCCTTGAAGGTAACCAACGCTTGCAAGCCCAACCAAGTTCACATGATCCCTTCAACGCTCCAGCTCATTTGATCCATGCCGCTGACACCACCAAGGTTCCTGCTCATACTCCCAAGCTCAAAGCCGCTGCTGTCCCCAAGCATGCCCCCTCTGATCCTCAGCAGGATCATCGCCAGACCCACCCCAAGGATACTGACCACAATGCTCATCCTACACTTGAGGAAGAGATTGCTCACCAGCAGCATGTCGAGAACTGCCAGCGCGACAACTCTGCTGGTCACCACGCCATCGCCGCCCCTGCCCACCGCCCACACAAACCTCGCCACAACCACCTCACTAACGACGAAACCGACAAACATGACCACTTCCGTCACCAGCCCCACGATCAAACCTGCGGCAACGACTACCACGTCGAGCTCGGTAACCTCCGCGCTTCTTCTGCCTCTAATTCTCCGCTGCTATCAGTCAGGAAGCTGTTCAGCGTTGCTAATTCGAGTGTATTTAGGGGGTATGCTTACTCGGAGGCTGTTACACGCACCAGACACCATCCGCGTCAGAGCTTCAAGGAGCGTCGGCAGAACAACAACATCTTGACACCAGAGATGAACCTTGGTGTTCTTTTCCTTGAGTCCACCGCGTCCAGGTCTGAAGCTCCTGCTATTGCAAAGTCTCGGCGACGCGATGCAGAAACTCCAGAGACGAGTCTTGAATTTCTCTTCCCCGATATTGATCCCGCGTCAAACCAACAGCACCCTCGCGATCACCTAGGTCGCTCAAATGGTCACCGCGGTCATCACGCCCTGCAGGATCTCAGTCCTGTCGAAGGACCCGAATCACCCGATTACAACATTGAAGGGCCTCAGCACCACAACGACCAGAAGCAGTCTGAGTAGAACAAAACCGACGAGTTCCATGTAAGTGCATCTTCTTCCCTTTTTTCTCTTCGCTTGTCGCTGGTGTTTTTTTTTCGACAACGCGCTGTTCTTGCCGACCATATTCTTCTTTTCGTTCGACGAAATTCAACTGCCTGATAGGGATACAATTTTACACCCCCAAACCTGCCCCTATACAGCCTACGCACCCGCCACTCAGGCACCAATCTGCGCCAAGTTGACCCCGTATCCCAGTACCGCCCCGCAGGCGAGTACCGCAACCCTCTTTCTCAACACCTTCCCCTACAGCCACCACCCCATCAACCTTCCACTCTCATCCCCCCGCCTCGACAGTTCTGAACATCCGCTCCCAGAAGGTCAGGACCATGCTCGCACACATACCTTCCTACCGCGCCTCTGGTCCTTCCACTCCCCTTCTTCAAGACTAGCCACCGAAGAAAGAACCGCAAGCAAGCCGAAAGTCAGAAACGTCAAACATACCGCATGTTCCGGAGTCCTAGGCCGACGGCGGCGCATTGGAGGAAAATGTATTCTCGTAAACCGTGAACCGCCACCATTCGAAGCACCGTACCCCTTACCCGGACTCCCATGACGCCCACCAGCACGACCATCACCAACACCAAAAGCACGCTCACACTGCCGATCACACCCACGCCGATGCTGACCATGACGGTCAAGCTGCGGCAAAAGAATGTTCGCAAGTCTGGACACACACACACATCTCCGACTACCAGAAACAACTCCACCACCACTACTACGACCCAATCACCCAAAACCAACTTCAACCGCATACACGACCTCAACAACAGTATACTCCCAAAAAAAGTCAAACATCAACGGACGGACTAAAGGATTACTTGAGTTTTGTCTTCCAAATTCTTCAAGCTGTCCTCACCCCCTCTCGCCCGACTACTACCGCCGAACGATGCATGTGCCAAGAGTGCTGTCCTTCAGTTCCCAGAACTCGACCAGTGCCGCTCATCAGTCACAAGCCTGTTCGCCAATCGCATCGTGAAGGTGCAGGTCCTGCTCAGTAATGTCACCTCATGACTTTGTAGCAATAACTAGTACACAGATACAAGTTGATCCAATATACTAAAAACCCAAAGAACTTATGCTTGCTCTAATCCATCACATCTTCCCTCCCATGCCAACTTATCTCTCCCTCCCTTTCATTCCTCCCTAATCCTATTTGCACCTTGGACGATAGACTGGACCGTGTCCCTGTTCGTTCGTCCTTCTCTTCATTTTGATACAATTGCCATCATCAAAAATGCCCATTCGAGCAGCGAGGGTAGCGAAAGAGTGGCTGTGTGAGGGGGGGGCACCGCACAGGTACAGAATGATCAAAGCAAGATGAAAGGCCATCGACGTGGCTCGTTGATTATGTAAAGTTCGAACACGATCAAGCTATGTTTTATTTTGTTTAAAACGAAAGAAAAAAAAAAGGAAAGAACGAACAAAAAAATAAATGGGGTTGAACTTTCATTAAGAAAAAAAAAGAAAAAAAAGAGGTGTACGCATGACCATAGCTTTTAGTGTTGTGTTTGTGTAGTATGCTGTCCGTATCCATGTCCATGTCGAGTTGATCAGTTCCAGGTGCGGTTCCTGTCACTTTAAAACTCCCAGTCTTTGTCGACGGTCATGGCCCACTTGAACTTATCACGGAGGGTCTTGGTGAAGATCTTGTCCAGAGGAACTTTATGTTTCTCACACCAAGCAGCCGAGATACGAGGGTCAATGTAGTTGATCTTGGATGTACCCAAGGCCGTTTGCTTGTTCTCCTCCTAATAATCACGATCAAAATCATAAGTTGATTAGCACCGGTGTCCATACTCGCAGCAACATAAAAATCCAAGAACTCTCAAACATGAGAGAAGCGAGTAAAAGTACCTTGTCGGTGAGAGAGAGGCGGGTGGCGGCGATGCGCTCGTCCAACTTGAGAATCTGGGCATTACACTTCTCAACAGTGGCACCACGGGTAGGGGGGACAACTCCCTTCTTGCGCTCATTGGCGAGGTCCTTGGCCTTAACATCGACTTCCTTGAGCAAGTCCTTGAGCTCTCCAGCGGGCATAGGCTTTTCCTTGTTCTCCTTCCTCTTCAAGTTATCCTTCTCAAACTTGGCCTTGATCCTTTCCCGCTCCTTCTCCAACAGCTGTGTCTCATACTCCTCGATCCAATCATCCTCAAGATCCGACTCGGGCTCAAGCAACTCGGGCCTCTTCTTCTTCAGCTTGGGCTCTAACGACAAAATCATCTTCTTCTGCTTCATCTTCTGGTACTTGTACGCGCGCACCTAATCGTATCAGAGAGTATGTAAATGAAGGTTAGAAGATTGAGATAGAGGAAATATCAGTTCAAACGATCAAACACGCGAGGCAGCTCAATGGGTTACCTTGTCTTCGATCTTGCCGATTTGGCCGGCATGACCCTTGCTGACGGCACGCTGATGGTTACAAAGGATGGCGACATCTCTGTTGGCGCGGTTGTAGGCAAGCAACTTCTCGGCGATGGTGCCGTCCTTGGGTGTCCTCTTCTCCAGCTGATCCTGGAATGTGAACGACGCGTTGAAGGTACGGAACACCTTCGCCGTCAATCCCTTCATCAAGTTCTGCAAATGCTTGTTCAACTCCGACGTCTGTTATATCCATCAAAGTAAGGAATGTTAGCAGTGTTTTGCCTTGTATCTCTTAACCAGAGGTTCCACTGTGAAGATCAAAGAGCAACGTTGAGTAAAAAGTACCTTGAGGCGATCAAAGAGATCGTCGCCTTCCTGGGCAGGCTCGCGCTTGAAGAGGCGGATGTTTTTGAACACCTGCTCATCGACCTCGACAGTCTTTTCGTAACGGATCGAATCCTTACCCAAAAAATCCAGATGCATAATGTTGGGCTTCTCCAGAGTAACGTGCTCGAAACGAAGCGAACAGCAGCCAACCGTGTCAGCCTCGTCCTCTCCCTTTTCGTTTCCTGCTCTCAGAGCCAGACGATCAATCAGGTACAAGGCCGTGGCACGCTGACGGTTAAACATCTTCTTGTCCTTGAGATCTGCCATGTAGCCGCGACGAATCCAGTCGATCTCCTTCTTGAGTGCCCTGGCAGTCTCGAACTTCTTCAAGTCGGACTGACCCTTCAAAGAACTTCCAGCAGCCAAGAAGACGTACTTGGTCGAGTCGTTGACGTTCTCCTTCCATGTAGCGAGCCAGGTCTTGGTATCGTCATGAACAATGGCGCCCCACTTGTGTCCTGCAGGCGCTTTGGGAATAGGTGCGTCCCTGCTCAAGTTAAGACTGACCTGCTCTGGTTGCACACGGAGCTGGTAGGTTTTGAACATCGAAGAAAGCGAGGCATACTTGATTAGTTAAGGTCCCAATGTGTCTCTTCGTTGTGGATATAAGACAATCGCCACATGGATCCCATATCGGTAAACACAACTTGCAAATATACCTTGAGGCAGCCTGTCTTGGGGTGCTTTCCGCGTCCACGGAACAGACCTGGGGGTTCGATGCGGTAGTTGCCGACCTTCTCCTTGCGACCATCCAAGTAGCAGGTTCCGTACATTTCATCCAAAACCATCTTTTCCTCCTTGGCCGCCTCCTTTTGGTCCTTGGTCATGTTCTTCCGCTTCTCTTTCTCAGCCTGGTAGTACTCGTACATAGGAGTAAAGTCGCACTTTTTAAAGCTGGTGATCTCGGGCGACTAGTTATCAACAGAAGGTTAGATAAAGTTCATTGCTTAGATGTCATTCCTATAATTTAAGCAAAGTATCAACCATATGCAAAGCCATAAAATAAAGCATGGACTTACAGTCTTGTGGGCCTTGGCGATCTTTGAAAAGTCCCTGAAAAAGTTCTCCTGGAAGGTAGGGTTCTCCGCATGCTCGGTGAACAGGAGGGCACCAAAGAATCCAGCGATCTCCTCGACAGCAGGCGCCAGTGTAATAGGCTTGCCTATTCAATGCATCGTAAGAATTAAAAGAAAGATTGAGTGAGTAACGAGGTCGCCTTATCGATGGTTGATTTGTGACACGGACAGGGAAAAAAACATGGAGAAAGGGGTTGCTCATTACCATCGTATTTCATCTTGACACCGTGGGGAACATATTCAGGAGGGAAGTATACGCCGTTGTGCTTGAGAGAAGTCCACTTGACGGATTCGTCTTCGTTGTCCTTCTGGTTCAACCACCATGCGTCGGCATCCTCGTCTTCGTCCTCCTCCTTTTTGACCTTCTTAACCTTGGACTTGTCATCCTCCTCCTCCTCCTCCTCCTTCTTGACCTTCTTGAGCTTGGACCTGTCGTCCACTTCCTCCCTGCCGCGCCTTTTGATGGTAGTCGTGCTCTGCTTGGATTTGCTGGAGGAAACGGGCTCGGTCTTTACCTTGGTCTTGGTCGGTGTAGATGTCTTCTTGAAAGCAGCCTTCTTCGCCTATGCCAGGCAGGTGGTGAGGGTTGCATTAGATTAGTACTTTGGATGGGTGGAATAGCAACATGTTTTCTTGTTTTCTCTTTTTGTCAATGAAGAAGCGTCGAAATTGGACACATATCGTGTCCGGTTGTGAGGTTGTTCCACAGCACCCGCTGACCGACTTCCTCATTCGTCGTCTATCTAGAGCAATTGATATGATGTTACTTACTAGGGGGGCATCCGAGTCAGAGGAGGATTCTTCCTTGTACTTTGGCGCAGCCTTGGTTCTGGAGGTTCCGTTTGTGCCGTTAGTCTTGGAAGAGCCATTGGTCTTGGCTTTGGAGTCGACAGTCTTCTTCTTGGCCAAAGGAACGTCCGAATCCGATGAGCCGTGGAAATCGCCTTCGCCATCGCTATTTGAGCTGTCGTCCTTGTAGGATTTCTTCTTTGCTGCTGATGGGCGGGCGCGCTTCGCGGCTGGGGGTCCACTGTCGCTGCTGGACAAAGTATCTGCGTCTTCGTCATCATCATCATCGAGGACTCTTTTCCGGACGGCTGGTCGCTTGCGTTTGCCGAGGGGTGTGTCCGAGTCACTGCCACTGTCAAGGTTGTCTATTGTTCATTTATTTATAAAAAAAAGGGATTTAGTTACTTGACCAAGCAAAGGTAATCAGATGAAGTTGACCAAATTCAAAGAAAGAGATGATTCGGATCTGTTCTGACTGAAGCGGGACAATCCTGTAAGCAACTCATCCGCACGGTTGTTGCCTTTTCCTCTTCCTCACAGTGTGCACAGGTCGGACCAGTCAAAGAGTGAAAAATAAGGTCGAGTGGGTGTAGCGTGAGTGCACCCTCTGTCACAGGTGATAACATCGACGCACACCAGACACAGCAACAAACCCCGCACTTTTCTTTCGTCCACGTCGAATGTGGTCCCGACAAAGAGGCGTTTTGACCATAATAAGCAGTGCCCTCTCTCCTGGAACAATGGACTATGATGATGATCCACACCACCCTGGGCTTGCCTGAGCCACTTGAGCCACTGTTCATTTTTCTCCTTCCCTCAAGCACAGTCAATTCCTATTGTTATTGTTGCTGTTCACCCTTTTCAAACCCTTATCCCCTTCCCTTTCTTCCTTTCTCCCCCCTCCCTCCCGCCTCCCACCATCCTCCGTCCGTCCCAAATGAAATAAAACAACACACAATCAATCATTGATCCACCCGACCTTAGTCCTGCCTCTTTGTCTGTATCTTTGCATGGTATGTCCGCATGGGGTCATACATACCAACCATCATCATCCTCCCTCATCGTCTCTTTGTTCTTTGTTCTTTGTTCTTTGATCTGCCTGTAGCTTATTTGAGTAGTACAATCACCATCACCATCCCTTCTGTCCTACATCCATCGCACTATAATCGCCTCTTCTCCTCTCACTCTGCTCACCACAGCTCGACCCCACTTTGCCCAACTCCAAGCTCTTTTTTTTTTTTTTTTTTTTTATTTCGCCCTCCCTTTACCCTTCTTCTTCGCCCATATCCTCCCACTTCACCCACGGAAAACAAAAGAGAAATGAAAGAAAATCTTAGACATACCTCTCCCTCCTTCCCTCCTTTCCTCTTTCATTCTTTTCGCATTGCATCAAAAAGTGTGGTACTACCATAACCCCATAGTTGTGTTAATTTCCTTTTCTTTTTCTTTTTTTCTCTAAAAAACGCGTACAAGTCGCGTGTATAGGATTTGGACTCTCTCTCTCTCTCTCTCCCTCTCTCTTCAACCAACGGATCAGATAATTAAGAGATGCTCTAGAAACCCTTGTTGACAAAAAAAACACTTAGCCCTTTCTCCTTTTTATCCTTGCTCCTAGATCGGATATAATTATTGTGTGTGTGTGTGTTTACGCCTGTTGTCGCTGGAGTAGGGTTGCTTACTGGTAGAGGGCTTGTTGGCACGCTGTTGTTGTTGCCTCCTCTTGGCGAGGGGAATGTCTTCCGAATCCGACGACATTCTGCGTGGTTGTGCTTTGTTTGTGTGTTGTGCTGTTGTAGTGTTGAATGAGAGTGGAATGCGGCGTGAATGAGTGTAGTAGCTGATCAGCTGAGTGAAGGGGGTGAAAGGGGAGTGGAAGGGGTTATGTGTTGTGAGTGGAATGTATGTGAGTGTGTCGTGTGGTTGGCTGGAGTGTGTCAGAAGGGGGAGAGAAAAAGAGGGAGAGTGGGGAGAAAGAAAAGAAAAAAAGAACCAAGTCCGCTATTTGTAGGGAGAAACGAAATAAAAAAATTTGCACAAGTCGAAAAAAACCGCAACTTGCGTTTTTTTTTCAATGGCGAAAATTACGTCATGGTATAGGAACATCGCATTTACTGCTTAATTAATTAATTTGTTTGTTAAAGCGTAATAATGCCGTAAATGTGATCTACGAGCTGGTGCTGGTACCAGGGCCAATACTGGTAGAGGGGTGCTTTTTGTCCCATTGCTCCTTGGCGGCCTGGCGGAGCTTGGCCTCGTTCTCGGATCCGGTATCCGCCACCATCCGCCTCAACCATCCCTTGCCAGACGTCGTCGTCACAGACGGGTCCTTACCCATAATCTCGCTGGGTCGGAATTCGCCCGGAGGACAGTTCAACAGGGCCCAGGGCTCGTCAAACTCCATCACCTCACCCTGATCCAACACCAAGATCCGGTCATAGTCGCCAATAACAGTGTTCAACCGATGAGCAATAGTAAACACCGTCGCTCCCTGGAACTGCGTATGGATCGCCTTCTGGATCATCCTATCCGACTGCAAATCCACGTTGGCCGTCGCCTCGTCCATGACAATAATCTTGGATCGCCGCAAGACAGCACGGGCCAGCGAAAGCAACTGACGCTCACCAATACTGAAGTTCTTGCCGTTATCGTCCACAACCGCATCCAGTCCACCCTCAAGTCCCTCGACCATCCGCTTCAACTCTGCAGCCTCGAGCGCAGCCCAGATATCAGCATCCTGATGCTTGGATGTAGGATCGAGGTTAAACCGGAGCGTGCCGCGGAAGAGGAAGGGCTCCTGTGGGATAATCGCCATGTTCTGGCGCAGATCGTGCATACCGATCTGACTAATGTCGATCCCGTCAATGCTGATACCACCGCGGTGGGGTGGGTCGCCAGCCATAGTCTCGACAAGTCGGAATATAGCTCCAATCATACTCGACTTTCCTGCTCCTGTACGACCAACAATACCAATCTTCTCGCCAGCCTTGAACTCGAGCGAAATGTTCTTGAGGACGGGGCCGTCGCCGCGGGGGTAGGTCAACGACATGTCCGAGAAAGTGACCTTGGCCTCCGTAGGCCATCCGTTGGGGATGACACTCGATCCATCAGGGTTCTTGCGGTGACGACCAGACTCCTCGGGCTTGACCTTGGCATACTCCATCATACGCTCGACCGACACCATCTGGATAGCAGCCTCGACACTCTGGCGGACAGCCCACTGCAACTCTCCACTTAGCTGGGTGACATAGTTGAGAGCTAATCCGACATACGCAGCCTGCTGCGCAGCCTGGTTTGGATCCCGAACAGCCACACAAGCGATAGCAGTGATACCCAAGAACACCGCCGACAGCGCGTCGAGACGGAAACCAAGCCAACGCGCGCAGATCAGGTACGCGAAGAAGGCGCGACCATTGTCCTCCTGCGCCTCAACAAACCGGCCCATAAAACGCCCTCCTGCACCAAATGCACGTACCGAAGTCAATCCATCCAAGGTCTCGGAGAGCTGGGAGTAGATAGGCGAACGGGTCTGACTGTCGATACGTTTGACTTGACGACTGGTCCTGATGTAGATCGTGCGAAGTCCAATAAAGCCGGCAAAGAGGAATGGGATAGCAATGATAATCCAGGCGTTGACGATACAGACTACAATGACAGATCCGAACAACATGAACAAGATCTGGATGGTATCAAAGAAGGTATAGGGTAGCAGTTCGTCGCAGTTGGCCATGTCCTTGGAGAATCGGTTCAGGACCCGTCCGTGGGGGTTGGCGTGGAAAAAATCGAGTCCGGTCTTGAGGAGGGCATCCAACATGGCCTGGAAAATACCCTTGGAACTCTCCGTGACACAGTAGAAGAAGATAAAGGATCGGAATAGGGTCATCACGATGGTGGCCAGACAGTATAAACCAAAGACCATAGGATAGTACGACCTTTCTTGCTCCTCCCCAGAACTTGAAGACCACTGTGACAAGAAGAAGTCTCCGGCAGTCATGATTGCCTGGGCGCTAGCCAGAGACAAAACGATCAAGACAAGGCGAAAAGGGGATGAACCGTAGCGGAAAAAGTCGTAGTAAACTCTCCAGGGAGTGTCACCCTCCTGGACCTCCTCGACTGTCAGGTTGAGCTCGGGACCATCCCCATCATCCTCCACGGCGGTATCCTTGGACTTGACACGCTTGAGAGCAGCTTCAGCAGCAGTAGCCTCCTTGATGGCGGCCTTCATGATAGCATCGTCTTCGCCCTCGACAGCAGTGGGGGCCTTCTTGGCGAACTCGCGGAGGACGTCGACAAACTTGGCGCGGGTCTTGACACTCTTGATCGATTTTCCATCATCGATCTGCTTCTCAACAACAACCTCCTCCTGCATCACATCGTCCACGCGTCCAACATGGGTGACCTGGCCCTGCTCGAGAACAATGACATTCTCGCAATCCTTGATGTACTGAAGCTGGTGGGTAACCAAGACACGGGCCTTACCCTTGAGGAGTCCGTTGATGCAGTTCTGGAACAGTGCACGTCCAACCTTGGGATCGACAGCCGAGAGGGGGTCATCTAGGATGTAAACATCCGAATCCCTGTAGGCGGCTCTGGCGAGCGAGACACGGGCACGCTGACCTCCACTGAGGGTGACACCCTTCTCTCCGATGATCGTCTCATCGCCCTTGGGGAGCAGGGAAAGATCTCGGGTGAGTTCACAGGCCTTGATGACCTCGTCATAGCGCTTCTGGTCAAACTTGGAGCCAAACAAGATGTTGCTCCTGATGGTTCCCGCAAAGATCCATGGCGACTGGGCAGAGTAGGACATGCTGAGGTGCTTGCCCTGGCTGTTCTTGGCCAAGGCAAGGGATCCCGAAACCAGAGGCAGCTCTCCCAACAACGCCATACAGAAACTGGACTTTCCGCATCCGACAGGACCGACAATGGCGAGCAACTCATCGCGGCGGAGGGTCATAGTGATGTTTTCGAGAACGGCTTTGGTGGGGCTAAGGACGGTCAAGTTATCGCTGCTGCTGTCAAGTTCCTGTCCTTGTTTCTGCTCCAATTCGTGCTTCTCGCCATGCTTTTCCTGGTTCTTGCGCTTATCCTTGGCTGACATCTCCAAGACCTCGTTCTTTTCAGATGTGGAGACTGTCCAGGAGAAAGAGGCGTTTCCCATCTCGACCAAGACCGCGGGATCCGAAGGTGGCTGGGTACCGGCATCTTTTTCATTGTTGTCGTTGTCATCGTCGGCAGCACTCTGGAACTCGTTCTCGATACCTCTCAACTCGGGCAACATCAGGAAATCAGTGATGCGACGAACCGAGACTCTGGTCTCTGCCATGGTCTCGAGAGCCTTGGGGAAGAAGGATGTCATGGTAAGGCGCATTACGTTGAACAGCGTCAAAGAAACAAAGACCTTGTCGGGGCTCAGAATCTTGGAGGCATCTCCTGCCTTGTATTGGAGCCAGTAGGTGACAAAGACAAAGAGGGCGGTCAAGGGCTGGAAGAAGAAGTAGATGGCCATGTTGATAGCACGCATAGTGTTGGCCTTGAAGATGTATTTGACCTCGATCGAGCGCAACATCATAATCTTCTCCTGGAAGGGAACCTCCCATGCGCACAACTTGACCAACTCGATTCCTGAAAAGACATCCGAGAGAGTCCTGATACGTTCGTCACGGGCGTTGACGGTCTTTGAGCGGATGGTGGCGAAATGGCGAGAAAAGTAGGTTTGGAGGGGCAGCAACAGGGCAAAGACGAGCAATCCCGACAGGCAGGCGACGCCAATTTCTCTCCAGAGGAAGTACATGACAGCAATCATCTCCAGAGGTCCGATGATGGCGTATAGCATGAACGGTGTCGTGTTTTCGAACGGCTGCACATCTATTTTGTCACAATGGAGTATGTCGTTAGCAAGAAGGCTCGAGCAGTATCAAATACATTGAAAGCGACAAGGTAGAATTGAAAGAATAACATACCATTGGAGATGAGGTTGACGATGGTACCAGTGGCGATGGAGCTGGAGGTGGACAGGGCGAGACACTTGCGGTACATGAGGGAGATGACACTTTGGCGGATCCAGAGACCGGTGCGCATGGTGGGGAAGAAATAGTGGTGGTGCATGGTGCCGTGGAAGAGGGTGACGACGAAGAGTCCGACCGCGTAGCCCATTCCTGTGCTTGTCGGAGCCTCGGGATCGCGGATGAAGCGAATCACATATCTAGTATGGTAGGATGTCGCAAAGATTATATATGAGGAATGGGGTTAGTAATAGGTAGAAGGTCAGTGCGATGGAGAAGGAGCCACGCGAGATCGCGAGTAGGGGTGGACTGGAATGTGTTATCTTTGTCAAATAAAATGAAAGCAAGGAAGGTAAAATTACCCCATGAGGATGGCCTCGCTGATCTTGCAGACGGATTCGAGGCAGCCGGTGAAAAGGGAAAGAGAGAAGTAGAGACCAAAGCAGCGGAAGAGGACCAGGTAGAGATTAGGTCGTTGTGGTTTGCCCGTCTCCTTTGCCTTGCGCTGCTTCTTTTCGACTTCCTTTGTCCATTCCTTGAGGAGTCTGTCGGTGATTCCCTTGACGTGATCGTTCTGCGACAGCAGGTCCAGGTCTGTGTCTACGATTGTGTTGCTCTAATGGATGTGTGGACAGCAATGGTTGTTGTTAATATCGATGTAGGTTCGTATGGATGAAGGAAGGGATCAAGGCAATTTAATTCGCAGTAATCCAATGAGAAATTAAGCACGGCTGCGCTGAGTGGCAGTGTACAGTAAGGGAGGAGTGAACTTACCCATCCGTGGATCAAGAGTGGCTGAATCCAGTTGAATGAAAAGTAAGAGAGCCAGTTGGCAGTCTCGATCTTTGCTGAAGGATTCTTCTTGTCCTTGTCCGCCATGTTGGTTGTATGTTATTAAGTATAAGGTGTGAATGTAAATGCAGGCGAATGAGAGAGTGAACCGATCAGCAGAAGTGTATGTACGAATGTATATGTGTATGAATGTATAAGTAAAAGTGGTATGTTTGCTGAACAGTGGTATGTTTGCTGAACAGTGGGCGAAGGGAGGGTGGTAGCAAAAAAAAAAAAAAAATGAACAGACAATGAGCAACGACAATAGAGCAACGGCTAACGAACAAGAAGAAGAAAGAGAAAGAAATGAAAGAGGAGAAACAAGCTTATGTTGGCAGAACCGAGGGCGAATTGCTGTGAATTACCAAGTAGAGTGTAAAACGGCAATTGGGCCTATTTGTCTGTTCGCAAGCTCGCCAGTTAACGGTTCCGCCCCCCCCAGGGATAATAAATGACACAAAATCCAAAGTGCGCATGCCCCAGCACCTCACTAGCCAGTTCCTCAGTAACTCTATCCGGCGGAGTTCATTCTTGTTTGCTTTTTACCCATATAGTACAGCCATGCACACAAAAGAACCTCCGCCTTCCTCCCTTCACACCCTATTACTCACTTTTTAGTTAGCTGTCTTTTTTTCTCTTCACTCTTCAGCCCTCTCTCGCTCATTTCTATGAACCAATTGCACCATGCATGCTATCCCCTCCAACAACAACAAAAAAAATCGTACGAGAACGATCAAAAGACGGGCAAAGTGACCTCACTTTTAGCACAACAGAAAAGAGTCATTATTGCAAGGTCACACATGGCCACGAGCCATTCGCCCTCCCTCTGTCATCCTCTGAACTGTACCCCCTATGCAACCCATAAATTATACCTGGAATCAACGCCTCGTCCTTGACCCATATCCATGGATCGGATAGACAGACAATGCGCAGTCGCTACCCTAAGTCATTGCGCCATGGTTTAGGTGGTTCCAAAAGGGTTAGAAAGTGACAAAGAGTCTGCTTGTAATGCCATCAAACTGTTCATATTAAATTCATATTGCACGAATGCTATGTAACATTACTCACAAAGGCAGGCATCGACACATCACCCGTGGACAGACCATCTATCTTATTGTCGTCGTTGAACAAAACCACTTGTCAACAAGGGGTAATTCGCTATACCACATCAACGCCCTGTGCCTTACTTCCCCCCTTTCCCTGTCTTCTTTTTCATCTCTGTCCTAGCATGCGTTTAGATCTATGGGACATATGGTACATACACAGCACTTCACATTGTGCCTGTACCTTCTTCTCCCTTCCCCTATTCAGTCTTCCCATCCCATCTCCCCAAAAAAAATCACAAAGCACTTTGCCATCTCTCTCTCTCTTCTGAAACCTTTTTTTTTTCTTTCTTCCTTGATGAAGAAAACATGACATGGCACGCTAGGAGTGTGACAGTGACAACCGTAACAACGACACCTGAACCCCCCTACTCCACTAACAACGGAAAAAAAACGAGGTTGTACAGCCGCGTTTGAAATGAATCCCTGGAAAAGCGCTTTGCCGCCGATTAGCGACAACACAAAAGTACCCCGCGCGGATAAGTGGATCGATCCTCCGGACAAGGAGGTTTTTCCATCCCAACTCTAAATTGGCAACGATTGTTGAGTTCAACTAACTCCCTTCCTTCTTTGGTGCGCAATTCATCTATTCCACTTTCTTGAAGGAACAGAAATGCATCCTTTGATTGGTGTTTTTTTTACACGAAGGAAAAGGTACACTTTGGGGTTTTTTTTTCTCACATTTGTTATTGTGGTAGGATCCGTAGGAGTGATCTAGGAGGGGATATTGTTTAGCGTCAATTCTTCGTATGCTGCGCACAACGATATGCTTTCTTTCAAAAACAGCTACACACCACCACATCCGTGCAAGCGGCAGTTCCTTGGTTCCCCTAGTCCTTGGCCATCATACACTTCGAGTCACACACCATCCATCCACACAACTCTCTCACATCCCCCTTTGCAAAGGCTCTTCTCCATGTTCAGGCGAACCAGCTGTGATAATGCCCTTAAGTAACCTACACTACTCTTTCTCCCCAGCCACCGAGTTGATTTGTGAGGCTTGGATTGCAAAGAGGCGGAGCCAACAACACCTTGATTTTTTTTCCCCCGATAGCTCAAGCCTCTACGCCTCCCTCACTCAGCTGCGCCCGCCTCGAGGAGCTATGTGAGCCCTCTATCATAGTAAAAGTCAATTAAAGGCGCGCTTTGCCCTTCCCCCAGGCTCGCGTCTGCTCAACTCTCCTAGTCCTAGGGGTCCATTCTTGGATAGAAAGGGACCCAGTTCACTTTTGCCGATTTCATCCCCTTCTTATTTCTGTTCATACATTAGGGCCCATTCCCTCATATACTATTCTCTTTCCTCTCCTTTTTTGTCTGTTCTTGTTTCTAAGCTGACGGATGAAGAGCAAAAAGCGAAAAGAAAAAAAAAACCACACTCGCAAGGGGACAGACAGACATTGTAACACCACATCTTTTTTTTTTTTTCTTTCTTGTGGGCACACGGACCCGCTGTTCCTTTTTTTTTTTCATGGCCCGTTATTTTCTAGGCACGAATCACGGACGACGAATGGCGTGAACAGGGGAAGGAGGGCCTAGGTCTTTGACCGTTTGAAAAAAAAAAAAAAAAAAAAGGATGAGCAACTCAAAACGACGATGGCGGGGGGTTTTTTTTAGTGCCGATGTCAATGCCCAAAACCCCCCCACGGACATCAAGGAAAGGAGTTCATATCCACCCCCTGATCCTCGTTTCTTCAATTGCTCTTCTGGTGTGTGCTTTGCGCCATCTTGTTGGAACTTGATGATGGTATTGGTTGGCGTTTGTTTTCTGCTCTTTTCATATTTCTTTTAGTTAATTGGGTCGTTTGGTCGATGGTGAGTGGTCCATGATCACGGTAAGGGGATATGTGATATGAACGGGGTGTTCTCTGGGATCTCCCATTCGAAAGGTACTATGGACAAGGAGAGTAATTAAACTACTTGGCTCTCTTACGATCCTCCGTGCATTGCATTGTTAAAATTGTTAAAGAGAAAATGAGATGGAGGGTGAATGGAGCAGAGCTAAAAAAAAAAAAAAAAAAAAAAAAGACGCAAGAATGAGATAGATGGAGAGCGAGTAAGAGTGTGAATAAAAAAAAATGTGTGAGAGATAGAAGGCAAGGGAAAAGAGACAATAAGCATTTCAATGCGTGCTCTTCGACACTATGCAAGTCAATTTCATCACATTTTTTATGCCCGACAAACGTGTTAGGGGCAATGGGCAGAGCGAGGAAGATAAAAAAGAACTAGACTTCCTGGACAAATGGACAAGGGGTAGCGGTGATCTAATCATGATGCACCCTTGCCCTTGCCCTTGGGTCTTGTTCTATTGATTTCGTTTATGCTTGGACCTGGCTGTGGGTCATGGCTCATTGTCCAGTCTAAAATGTCGAAAAAGAAGGAAGGACTACCAAACGGTTACATTGCAGGATCGCTCCCTCTGTTCTTTTTTCATTGTCTCCTTTATTTATATACTCCGTCAAGCTTGCGAGATGGGTCTATGCTAAGAGGTAGTCTCTTGTTCTTGCCTGTGTATGTGTGTGTGTGTGCGTGCGTGCATGAGTAGGTGGGCATGGTGGGTGGGTGAACATCTATGAGTAATAGCTTGAACCACTCCCTCCTCATCGACCTTTTCAATTTCCGAAGTTGTATGAAAACAATATGCACGTAGAAAGACGAGAAAGCGAGAAGAGAGAGGAGAGAAAGGAAAGCAGTAGCAAGATCGTCAAAGCTTACATGTTGTCCAATGCCATCCAGGGCCTAATATGCTGTTGTCTTTTTTTTCTGTTCTTTTACAGATATGAAATGCGCCTTAGACACCTGAATAGCTTGCGCCAGAGAGAAAGAAAGAAGAGTGCTTGGACAAGGCAAGGTGCAGGAAAACGAAAAATAAACAACATATCGCAGTTTTCTTCTTCACAATCGGAAGGGAGGAGGGTCCGTGAGGACTGTGAGATTAAGGAAGAAGCGATCGTGAAAAAAACGTCTTGTTCATCTTGTTTTTTACTTCGGTCCAATGGGCCAATGCCCAATGGGTCAATGCCGTCTGTCGAGGGAACAAAGGGAAGGGTAGGTGTGCTAAAAAGGGGCACGGTTACACAATGCCTATGCGGTGGACTATTCCATCGGCGGTGAAATGGAAGAGGCATGAAAGCACGACGACCATGGCATACAGTGGTCTAGCATAAAATTGGCTGGGAAGAACGTCCAGTCGGATTTGTTGTTTACATTGAATATACCGTCACCATACATAAGCAAAATGTAAGCAGCCAAAGCCGAAAGGAAGGCCATACCCTGCCTTTGTCCGTGATGCTCGCTCAGTCCAGCCCATGCAAATCGTAAAATCGATGTCCGACAATGTCAGCGTATGCGATATGCAAAAAAATGAAGGGGAAAATGGGTCTGCACCCCTACTTTTATGCCTCGGATTCTCGGATGAGTAAGGTCGGGTCGATTGTTTTTGTTTGGTTCGCTGGCTACCTTACATGTAGGATTGGGCGGATTGGATGGGATTGGATTACAAGCGGAATGGATCGATTGGATGGTAGGTGAGTGATTTACTTTTTGTACTCTCTACCATCCACACGACCTCGACTTGAATCCAATCCTAGGTACGAAGAAAGGGCAAGACGAGAGGATATGGAGAGGAGAGGGGGGCGTAAGGATGGGAACCGACCGACACCCAAAAAGTGAGCCGAGATGCCCGCCGCCCTCACCTGCAGAAGTCTGGGGTCGGGTACAAGGTATGCAAATGTATGAGAGCCAACTTGGATGGACAGAAGGGTGGGTACCTTGAAATAAATGAAAAAAGAGCAAGGACCCGGATGATTCGAGGCACAAGGGTGAACGAAGGTGGTTTTTTGTGGTGAAAACCCCTACATGTCCAATGGAAAGTAATAGTGATGGGCGTGTGCAAAGGGACAAAGGCACAAGGGAGGGACAGGAATGAGCTGTCTATGACTTGACCAATGAGAATTCTCGAGATGGATTTGAGATCAGTTATTATTGACGTGTCAGGGACGCGTTCGAGGTAGCCCTTTCTTTGCGTTTCATTGGTGGTTATTGGCCACTAAGCTCATTATTCACAGATCTGGGACAGACAAAAATAAAGGGGTAGGCAGGGGCTTAAATTTACTGAAAAGAAAGGTTCTTTCCCAGGTACTCGACTCGTCACCATATCATTATCATTATCATCGTCATCATCACACACTTTCTCCCCAAGTCTTTGTTTCCACGCGCCTTCGTTTGCCAACAAGGGCAATGATCACAACCTGCAACATTCCAAACAATGAGAAGCAAATAATTCATAATTCACTGGCATCTGTGCCGACGATGAGCCAGAGGAGTCCTTCCTCCCCCTTCCTCCGTTACTGCCCCAATCTCCGAAAGCGAAAAAGAACAATGCCTTCCTGACATCCTCCCATCCCATTCAGCTTTGGACGCATTAGTCGGATGGTGCAAAAAAGGGATGGATGTCTGCCCTTTTCCCATTGTGGAGCGAGAAGAAAGAGAGAAGAAAGGAAGGAAAGGAAGCGTACAACGAAGAAAAGGAGTGCTTGTATGTTGATGTTGTGGAGTTCCGCATTGTTGAAGGAAGACAAGAATAGGGGGACGGAGAGGTGAATAAGCGAAGTGTGGGGAATCTTGCGCCCCCGCAGTCTCAGGGAAAGAGCAGACGCGGAAAAAGCCAAGCCTAAGCGAAAGCCAAAGCATCATCAGCAACATCGGTTTCTGTCCTTCCCATTAGTATCGCTGCCGTTTGTTTATTTTTATCCCCCTTGTTCTTCTTTGTTGTTGTTATTTTTTTTCCAGGGTCCCTCTCGGTCACACACATACGTAAACATAACAACACGAAAAAAACATAGATCTAAAAAGGAAGCGAGGGTGTTGTAATGAGCTTTTTTTTTATTCTGTTTCTGTTTCTGTTGTATTTTCTTCCCGTAAGGAGGTGGCTATTGTTGTCTTGTTCACTCTCACCAGATTCATTATTCAGCCTGTGTTTGTATACAGTGATCCCCAGGCA
This sequence comes from Linnemannia hyalina, assembly GCA_019671135.1. Taxonomy (NCBI): domain Eukaryota; kingdom Fungi; phylum Mortierellomycota; class Mortierellomycetes; order Mortierellales; family Mortierellaceae; genus Linnemannia; species Linnemannia hyalina. The sequence goes on from JAHRHY010000001.1 coordinate 3,749,790, forward strand.
GATACATCGAGAACGAGAAACAATGAGCCGGTGAAAGAAAAAAAAGGACAGAAAGGCAGCCACCATGGATGAAAATGAAAGAGGGCTCTGGCATTTCTCCCAGTCCGGATCCCCCATCCTCTATTGCAAGGAGCAGAAAGAAGGGGAAGGAAGAGAGGAAATGAGAGAGGCGTGGTGAGGATGCTCTCACCATTTCTCACTCCCCTGTTTCTTTTCTCCCAGGCACAAACACGTTATTACAACCCGTGATGATCAAAATTTTCTCTCTCTCTCTCTCTCTCTCTCTCTCTGCTTCCGTTATGCATGTCGCCTCTCTCATAAACATAAACAACACCAAAAACAAGTGTGAGCAAACAACAACTAACCAACGAGGGTTGGCCTTGGAGGGGAGGAAAGAGAGAATGTTTGTTGGGGTTGGAAAAAAAAGAGTAAAGGTTCAATCTGCATCTTGGATGTGGAGAAGAGAACGGAAGGTCGACTATTCGAGATGGCAATTGGGTGGGGTGCAAATTCTCTTATTGAATGAGAGGTCACCCAATGGTGTATCCAACACCATGCAAAAAACATTACACCACCATTCACCCCGCCTCACATCCACATCCACATCCACATCACATCCCATCATCCCATACCATCCTCATCCAATGCCTCCATGCATATCCAATCCTTTTTCAGTAGCTCATTTAGTACTCAATTGAATGCAATGATCCATGTACTCCATCATCGAACCCTTTCACCCTGCCTTTCTCCCTCAGCGCAATTCGCCTCACACCACTCCCCTCCCCTTCCCTTCTCCCTCCCTGCCGCCTATCCCCTCTTTTCCCAGTTTTTATTTTGAATATGTATGTATTCTTTCTTCCCCCTCCACAAAAAAGAGTTGATCCTGTCGCGATCTCGGTGTTGTTCTCCACAGTTCCCTCCATGCCCTCATCCCGCCCTCCGACCATCCCCTCTTTCTCTTACTTTTCTCCCTCCTTTTTTTTCTCGTTCTTTCTCCGTCGTATGGTCGGACGCCTTTTTTTTTTTTTTGGGTGAACTACATTGTTGTATCGTCATCCCAATTTGTTGTGATCAAGTATGAGAAGGAGAGGGATAGCAATGATGAAGGAAGGGGTGGCATTGAACTCAGATTTCTCGTCTGTCCGTCGGTCGTTCGATCCACATCCCTTTCTTCTTGCCCCACATCTCTCTCTCGTTGTTGTTGTTTTCGCGTTCTGATCTCCTTTCTCGTCCCTTCCCTTCTCTGTCCCCTAAAAACACAAAAGCAGCAAGAGCTAGAGCAAAGAGGTGGACAGGTGGACCCTTTTGGGAGTGATGAGAAGAAGCTAAGTGACAAGAAAAAGGGCGCCTTCTTCAAAAGAAGATGTGATATTGCCATTAATTAAAAAAAAAATGGCGATGGACGGCTCTCTTAACTCATCGACAACAACATCAGTTAGAGAATAAAGAATAAAAACAAGAAAAGCTAATAAAAAAAGAATGGACGCATCTTACAAGGTCACACAGATCCCGGTCAATGTCTCGTCCTTGTTTATGTTTCGATGTAATCCAATAGTTTAGTTGCTGTTGTTTGTTGCTTTTGTCTTGTACAAGCAATCAAGTCATTAGGACACAAAACTCTCTCTTCTCTGTTGTTTGCCTCGGTCGGTCGGTTGGGTTCGGTCGGTCGGTGTGGGTTGTAGGTTGACCCCACCAGACTACAAGTGTCCCTTACCTTATACTTCTAGTGATGTAGCCAATTGATCGCTTGCGAACACAAAAAAAAGGAGTGACAATAGCAAAAAAAAAGAGAGATGTAAAAAGAGAAAAGAGGGAAAAAAGATATAAAATGTCGTTGAGGGACAAGGCCTTTGTCCAGCTTCCCCTTTTGCCGTCCCCACTCTCCTTCCCATCCCCCTTCCCTCACTTCACCGCCCATTTTTTTTTTCTGTTGTATTTTTTTCTTTCTTCTTCCGCCCAGCCCAGCTCCTTCTTGTACTCTTACTTCCTCTTCTTTTTCCCTTCGTCATCTCTTTTCTATTTTTTTTGGGGTTGTTCATCATCTTTCATCAGATCTAAATCAGTCAACCCTCAAAGAAGAATAATAATAGGCTTCTTTCTCTCCTTCCCTCCTCCTCCTCTCTTCCCTTCTTTCTTCCATCCTCCTTGTCCTACAGAACATATTCCTGTTGACTCTTTGCCTTTCCTTCCTTCCTTCTTCCTTGCCTTCTTCCTTGCCTTACCTTCCTTTGTTCATAGCCACACTCAGTCTTATACTTTACTTGTATCAACATTATACCCTGTACTTCTACACCTAAACCTACAACGCAACGATCCATCGACTCAACAACCCCCTTTCCGAGTCTCAACAACAACAACCATTGCCCGACACTCAGGTACGCATACCAACTCAACTCCTCCTACGCGGAAGGGTCTTGTTTACTCACACACATCCCGCTCTCATCCTTCCTTCCACCCCCCACTTCCTATCCACGCTATTTCCACATCCACGTTACCTCTTCCCCTTTATTCATCTTCTTCCTTCTCCACCAATTCCTCCCGTCGTTGTCGTCCTTCTTTCCTCCCCTTTCTCTCTCACTGTCTCGCTTACACACACACACTCTCTCTCCGAGGCCTTTTCTTTTCATCAAACTTCTCCCACTCACGCTTCCCTCCCGCGCGTCTTTCCCACTCCATCAGAAACACACAAACAAACAAACAAACAAACAAGCAACAACAACAACAACCTGACTCCTCCCCACCGCCCGCTTTTACCCCAATTGCTCTCTGGATTCCCCCCTCTTCCCAAAACTCCAATTGATCTACTCGATCCTCCCACCCTCTTCCCTTTTTTTTGCTCTCCTCTCCCCCAAAGCTCACCACCATGACTCTTTTTTTTTTTCCCCCTTTGTTCATACTCAGAACAATGTTTACCAAATATATGTTCCTATGCTCTCGACTGCCTGTGGAGAGATGGGGTGAAAAAAATAGGGTACTGTAGTTGAGAACAACAACATAAACAAAACAAAAACAATTGGAGATACGTCCTTAGAAAACAAGAGCAAACAAAGAAAAAGAAGGAAGAAAACACGTCGGACTACGCGTATTGGGCATACCACGCCATATCATTGGGGCTGCTTCGTCGATGGCATAAGAGAGACACCAAAAAATACAATCGCCGCTGTCTTTGTGCATATTCCGCCAGGGGTGGGTGACAGAGGACAGAAAAAAAAGTGCGAGTACTGAGAGGAACACAAACTCAAAGATGACGCCCTAGCATCACCCAATGGATGACTCCTATGGCTTGCACTCTGTTATTTTTTCTCTCTTTATACCTTCACTCTCGATCTCATCTCTCGTTTGTGTCTGTTCCTCCGAAAAAAAGAAATCAATGCCTACAGAAGAAGAGCAAACCTTGCTTCCTTCCCTTCCCTTGGAGAGAGGGAGAGTCAGATCAGCGCCCAAAAGGAAAAAGTACATATCCCTTTGTCCCTCTCCTTTACTCTCTCTGTCGAGCTTTCCTCCTTCCGTCCTTCCCTTCCTTTACCCCTTTATTTTTCTTCTTGCCTCTTTTTTTGTGGGGGAGAACGAACTGCACGAGTGGGCTGGACACCACAAAGTAAACAGCAACAACAACAACAACAAAGCAGCAAGGGGTAACTTGAGCTATGTCAACACGTCTGCTGTCGTTTTTTCTTTCTTCTCATCCCACCCTCACATCAACATGTTTTTATGCTGATGAGCACGGCTTATGCTGTTATGCCAGGGGGTGAATACATACAAGAAAAAGAAAAGGAGAACAAATCCCAAAAAGACCATATCTCTCCACATCCAGGCGCATACAATGCATGCTCACCGTACATATTACGACTAGACGCATACACAATGCCCCCTCTGTCTTCCTTCTTTCTCCACCTACCCCTTCTCTCGTCCCTGTCCCTTTGTCCCTTCACTTCCCATTGTTTCCCTTCACTCCCGGTCTCGTCTTTCCCTAGCATCAAGGGTGCGGGGCGGAAGGACACTGGACTTGGACCGTGGGTTTTTTTGTCATCCTAAGCACCCAAATTCTGATGGGGAAGTGTTGCACACCCGTTCCCGTCTCGACCAGCCTCACTCCGCCAAGGAGGAATGGATATGGTCGGTGTTTGTGGACCCTTTTGTATTTCATGGTGGCAGTTCCCTTTTTTCTTCTCTTTCCTTATTCTCCTTCCTCTCTTTAACTTCTTTCATTCTTTTTTTTCTTCTTTCTACATTGCACTCCATTGCATAGCAACTTTTTTTCTTGTACACTACTTAATACCTAATACTCTAATTGTAATAGCCCACGTTTACTCACACATACTTGCATACACTCTCTCTTCACTACTCCTTCTTTCGTATGCTATCTACATCTACAGCGACTGTCTCATCATCTCACACCCAGAACCCTTCGACTCCCACAACACCCGCATCCCTTTCCTTCTTGTCGCCAACCACTCACGGATCCTACGACTATTCCTCCTTCACCAACCCACAACAACGACAACATCTACAGACACGCCTGTACTCCCGACACACACCCACCCATTTTATATTTGTAGCCTCCGTTAGTCTTTTCTTGCACACCTCGGTATGAACACTGCAGTCAAGTAAGTCATTATTGTTTATTATTCAGGCATTATCAATGAAATTGATCAACAACGAAAAGTAACTCACACACTGCCAATCACATCCGGTGTTGTCCGAAACCGATAGAGTTGCGCTTCGTGTCCGCCCTTTGACGCTACAAGAGCAGATCAGCAACTGTTCAGAGTGTATATCCTACGTCCCCAACGAGCCCCAGATCGGCATCGTCGGCTCAGACAAGTCCTTCACATTCGACTATGTCTTTGATGAAGAGTCAAACCAACGCAATGTCTACGAACAGTGCTCAAAGGAGCTCGTCGAGCGGTTTATCGAAGGGTAAGAACTCTTCTGGTTAAACATCGTCTTCGCGACAACATAATGCTCTCTCCTAACAACATCATACGTTATTGATTCGTGCATGTAGATTTAATGTCACTATTCTGGCCTATGGGTAAGCGAAATAGAAGAAAAACATTGGATCTGACCACTGCAACCCTTGTTCATCGTCATTCCCCCTGGCGCACAAAATCCATTACGGCGACTAACTATTCTAACCCCAACAAATACGAACAACTACAGGCAAACGGGAAGTGGAAAGACATACAGCATGGGAACAGGACTTCAATACCAAGGCAACCCTGACCCAGGTAAGAGCGATGTCCTCAGTTTCTTTCTTGTGCGCACGAACGGGAGGATGAATGTCTCACTTGGACCCATAGAAAAAAATATATGTGAGATCGTCGATGCGCCCAATTCGGGAAACTAATTTCGGCTCATTGTTTACTTACCTCCACAATGCATTGTGCAACCTGCATTTCCTCTTTGTTTTTCTACTATTGGTTTCATGTAGCTATTGTTCCCAGGGCCGCACATGAAATCTTTCAACTGCTGGATGCCCAAATGGAGAAAGACCCATCGATGGAATACCAAGTCTATGTATCTTTCCTGGAATTGTACAACGAGGAGTTGATTGACCTCTTGCAGACACAGCCACGCACCCGCAAGGACACAATCCAAGTTCGCGAGGATGGCTTTGGTGGTATCTCTTGGCAGGGCGTCAAGGAGCAACAAGTTGCTACTGCCCATGAACTTTTGGAGTAAGTTTGTCGTGACTTTGGTTCTCGCAGTAGTGTTTACGATTAATTTCATAACGGCAGATGATCTAACCTTCACCCTTCGTCTTTGACATTGATTAGCTGGTTGCAAAAGGGATCACTGTGCAGGACAACAGCAGCAACAGACATGAATCAGACATCCTCACGTTCGCACGCCATCTTCTCTGTCATCTTGAAGCAACAGCGCACAGATGAGCCCGACCCAACGCCAGAGGGCGAGGAAGAGCACGCACCAGCCGCCGCCCCTCTTAAGACCCCTCATGAGAAGCCTCTCAAGAAGCTCGCCTCCAAGTTCCACTTTGTCGATCTGGCTGGTTCCGAACGACTCAAGAGAACGCGTGCAGTGGGAGACCGTGCCAAGGAGGGTATCTCGATCAACTCTGGATTGTTGGCGCTTGGCAATGTCATCAGCGCCTTGGGAGACGAATCTCGCAAATCGTCTCATGTGCCATACCGCGATTCAAAGCTTACTCGTCTTCTTCAGGATTCTCTCGGAGGCAACAGCGCGACCTTGATGCTTGCCTGTGTCTCTGGAGCCGATGCCGATGTGAACGAAACCATCAGCACACTCGTCTATGCCAACCGCGCCCGTAACATCCGCAACCGTGTCGTCATCAACCAGGATTTCAGGGATTCGACTAACTCGGAGATCGCACAGCTGCGAGCCGAGATCAACCGACTCAAGATGGAGAACGGCTCCTTTAGAGTCATGGGATCTGGACCCGCCACTGAACTGGATCAGCGCCGTGCTGCAGAGGAGATGCGGTCACTTCGAGGAGAGGTCACCCGCCTTCGTGAGCGCCTGAGGGAGAGTTCTTCCGAGCTCTGTGATGTCTTGGCTGAGCGTGATACCCTTTTGGTCGAGCGCGAGGTGACAGGAGATGCCGACATCGAGGCCCACCCCATCATGATGACTTACCACCACACCGTGATGCAGCTCAAGGACCGTCTCATTGCTGCAGAAGACCAGGCACTGGAGCTCCAAACTTTGTTGTCGCAGAAGCCTCAATCGGTCTTTGGTCGCCGCCCCAATGGACCTAATCGTCAGAAGGCACCCTCACCCTTCAAGAGGAGAGTCGAGCCCATGACGGATGATGACCACGATGCCGACGGTGAGCATGAAGACGGCCACCACCGCAAGGACTCATCCCCTCCTCGTGGCCGCACCTCCAAGCGCAAGAGCAGACAGTCCTCCCGCGCCGTCTCTCGATTCGATTTTGGTGCCGCAGCCGCAGCTCTCGGTATTGAGCCCTCCAAGCTCCCAACCAGCCCTCCAATTCCTCAGGTTGAGCAGCTCTTGTCCTCTGGTGGAGCTTCGAATTGGTTCCAGAGTCTCAAGACCACCGAGAACCAGCCCCTGTCGGCCCACCTCGACTACTCTTCGGCTTCTTCGTCGCTCCCTCCTCTGCCTAACGATTCGGACTCTTCCCACAGCTTCTCTCGCCGTCGCCGCGCTGGCCGCCACGGATCCGGTGGTGTTGCCGAGACTTTGGACAAGGCCAAGGAAGATATCCGTCGTGGTTTGTTGTTGCTCAAAGCCGAGAAGAACGGTATGGGTATGGACATGGATCTCCTCAACATGTTGGATCCCACTGCCCCCATGCAGCTCCGCCCCAGCCCTGCCTCGAGCCGTCGTCGCGGCTCGGCGACCTCGTCCTTGTCCTCAGGATCTAACCGATCTCGCTTCCAGTCCACCATGCCTACCTTGGAGGATGTCATTGGTGTCCGCAGCCCCATGTCGCCCATGCGCCAGTCCTTCCCCTTCCCTCCTCCCTCAGTTGCCTCGGGTACCTCGTGGAAGGAGTCGACCAGTCCCCAGGACCAGAAGGTCTTTTTCGAGGCCGAGCAAAAGGCGGCCGAGACTTTGGCCAATGCCATGAAGGCCATGAACCGCTTCAGCTTCCCTCTCTCTGCCTCGGATGCTTTGCATATGAACCAGCAGCAGCAACAGAACCGCCTTGCCGCTGCCATTCAGCAACAGAAGGCTGCCGCCGTCGCTCTCCCCGATTCCGATGCTGGTTCTTCTTTCGATTCAAGCTCTATCCATGGTGGCTCTTTCCATGGTGGCTCTCACCGTGCTAGCTCTCACCGTACTGGCTCCAACCGTCCTGATTCCCACTCGTTGCAATCCCTGCATTCTCTTGCTCTTAGCTTGACCAACCCCGATACCAGCAAGGCCATCATTGGCCCTTTTGCTGCCGCCGCCGCTGCTGGTTCAGTTGCTGCTGGTTCATCTGGTTCCGGTGGTTCTCAGTCTGGTGGTTCTCATTCGCTCGAGTCCCTTCAGTCTCTTGCTCGCAGCTTGACCAACCCTGACGCCAACAAGGCCATTGCCGGTCCATTCGCCGCTGCTGCCGCTGCCGGTTCAGCTGCTGCTTCTGGCTCGGTCATTACTGTCCCTCTTCCTACACCTGTTGTTCAAGTTGTTCAAGCTCCTTCTGTTGCCGCTGCTCCTGCGGCCGATAAGCCCAACTATGACATGATGTTGAACGAGGTCCAGAGTGGAATCGCCATCAAGGAGGAGCTTGTCCACCAGTTGGAGAAGGCCGAGGCCGAATACCACCATATGCGCGATCAGTATGAGGAAGAGATCCGGGCTATGGAGGATAGGATCCGTGATGCTGAACATGATCGCGAGCGCGAGAAGTCAACGGAAAACAAGGCAAGTTTATTACCCTTCTCCTTGTTTATGCACATCGATCTCTCTTTTTTTTTTTTTTTTTTTGCTACTACGAGCTGCATCTAACCTTTTTACTGCATTTCTCAATCTACCCCTTGAATATTCAATAGATTCCTGGCTCGGTTAAGGTCAAGTACGAGACCAAGATCAAGCAGCTTATGGCCGAGCTCTCGGACTTGCAACACAAGTACTCTGAGGTCTCCAAGGTCGCAAACGAGAAGCGCACCCTGGCCGAGAACCAATTGCGCACCCTCCGTGTCGCAGTCGAGACACTCAAGGCCGAGAAGGTGAGGATGGTCAAGCGGATGAAGGAGGACGCTGAGCGCATCAAGGAGATGAACGCCGCCAATGATCGCGAGATCCAGGCTTTGCGTCGGTCCGAGAAGGCTGCCCTCGAGGCTCGCAAGAAGGCCGAGCGCGAGATGGAGCAGCATCAACAGCGCGCCACTGCTATGCTTCACCGCAACAGCAACGCGAACGCCACCAACGGTGCCAGCACCCAGCAGGCCAAGGTCATTGGGTTCTTGAAGAAGCCCCAGACCCCCAAGGGTATCACCAAGACTGCTGCCAAGCGCCCTACTCGTCTTAACGGCCCCTCTGACAGAAAGGATGCTCAGGCTTCGGCCATCCCTGCTCCTACCAAGGCTGGTGCCAAGGGACCCGGCTCGATCCGCTCCAAGGTTGCTCAGAAGAAGCAGGTCATTGACCGTGCCATCTACGGCTACATCTCTGGCCAGCATGCCATCAATGTCATGGAGGACATGCTCAAGAAGCGCGAGCGTCTGAAGAACGAGAAGCAGGAGCTCGAGGCTGAGAGACTGAGGGTTGTTCAGGCCCAAGAGGAGAGCGCCATTGCTAACGGCAGTCTCCTGCTTGACTTTGCCAGCGAACCCCAGTACATGGATGACCGTATCACCATGATTGATGCCGAGGTTGCCTACATCAACGCCCGCATCCGTGCCCTCCAGGCCGAAGCAGCTGCTCTCGGCTTTGTTACCGCCATCGAGAAGAACCACCAATACAGCGATGAGGAGACTGGTCTGGACGGTACGCGCGACGAGGAGGAGTTGATGACCAAGTTGATCCGCCAGGGTATGGCCGAGGATGCCATGGGTCTCCCTCCAGGTTCAGGCGCTAGTGTTGCCTTTGAGTCGTCGGTTACGATCCTGCGTTCGATGGATCTGGGTGAGTCGCGCGAGTTCCTCGAGATGTTGTTCGAAGACATGGTCACCGTCCGTGGTCACGAGAACGGTCTTCAGGTCCAGGTCTCCAACCAAGAGAAGGTTATCGAGGAGCTCAAGCGTGCTCTTCAGGCCATGCGCCAGGCTGCCGTCGGAGCCACCCTTGGCTACGAGAAGCGCTGCGATGGCTTGGAGCAGAAGTTGCGCCTCCTCGGCGGATCTTCTGATCACCTTAACGGCGCCGGCAACGGTCGTCGTGCTATTGGTGATGGTTCGTCGGAGGATGACGAGTACGATGCCGAGGTTGCCCGCCTTAACCGCGCCGCCTACCAACAGCAGCACGGTGAGTCTGAGGAGGAGGAGACGATGAAGTCGCCTATCCTGAACCGTCAGCAGTCCAAGGACTCGCTCTGGACCCCTGTTCCTGAAGCAGCCCACCCCCGATCTGGCTCCGCTGCCGCCGAGGCCATGGATGTCAAGGCCAAGCGTGCGTCGACCATTTTCGATCAGCTCTACGAGGATGCGATCAAGACTTCGGATGAGGCTTCACCCAAGGTTGGTGGCACAGGAGGCGAGTTCTCTCGCATCTTGATGGCTAACAACGAGCAGCGTCGCGTCTCCTGGGCCGGTGTTCCTGCCTCGCTGGGTCTTGGCAACCAGAGTTCGTCGCCTGCTCAAGAGTCCAGCAGCACCAACAACAACAACCCGCATCATCAGTTGCCTCCTATGCCACCATCGCGTCCTGGCCTTGCCCGCTCCAGTAGCACTAGTGCAGTGAACACTCGCGGCAACGCTCATGGCAACGAGTCTGCCCATCAGCGCAACACTTCGATGTATGGACACCGCAGAGCTGGAAGCACCAGTGGAGGAAGTGCTCAGGCTATTGCCATTAATAACGGCAGTGGATTGCACCGCAACGCCAGCATGTCCCGTCTGTCGAACTCTGCGCCCAACCACGGCAACGATGCTCACTTCTACCAACAGCAGCTTGCTCAACAGGGCCAGCATCTCCAACAGAAGGGCATCTATGCCTCGACCGCCTCGAGCCGTCAACATGCCGAGACCCTCGCTGCCCGTCGCAGCTCTACCCCGATCTCCAGCCCTGCGATCGGACCCAAGTCGACGGCCCGTCCTCGCCTCAGCTCAGGATACGGCGCCAACAATGCTGATGCGCCTCTGCCTTCGCCCATGCAGAATCCTCGTCGTGGCGGTACTCCCCTGACCATCCAAACCGGTTTCCCCAACGGCCATCCTCCTCAGCATACCTTGCGCCATGCCAAGAGTCATCAGCAACCCTTGAACAGTCAACGTCAGAACTATGACAGCCGTCGTGCCAGCACACCCAGCCCCAGCCCTGGAAAGCGTCTCTCTCGATCTGATTCTGATGGCGTTGCTCTGGCGAGCCAGGGTAACCACATTCGCAGTCATACTACCAACGCCGGTAACGGCCGTCCTTTGAGCCGCATGGGTGCTGCCAACATGATGACCACCACCGCGACCGCGACTAACCTGGTCCACGGAATGGCCTCCCCTGGCTTAAACGCTTTCAACAACACTTCAGCTGGTGCAGACGGTCATTCCGGGTTCAATGGCCATCATGGACAGCATGAGGTTTACAATACCCACCACCACAATGGCAGTGCCTCACGTCGAATCAGCGGATCTTGGGACGATAACCAGAACGTCTATGAGCGCCTGGCCTCAGTCCACACACAGGCCAGTCAGGCCCGTCTGTTGGCAACCCGCAACGCCATCTATACATCCGGTCCTGCGGGCGGGAGTATGATGAGCACTGGGAACATGTCCAGTATTGGATTCCACCAGATCCAGCAAGCCGGTGGACGTTCAACACCTCAGATGAGGATGAACCACCGCCCCTCGATCGACGGCATGATGTCAATGGCCGCTGTTGCTGCTGCCGCCGCCGCCCATGCCAATGGGGAAGGAGCTGACTCGGGCTCGTCTTCGTCGGTCACCAGTGCTTCTACCACGACCTCGACCCTCACCACTGCAACCAACTCGCCTACCCATCACGAGTCGTCTGGTAGCAATGGACATGAGGGAGAGAGCAGTTTGAGCCAAGTATTGGCCAAGGCCGAAGTTGGCACTGTATTTTAATAATAATAGCCCCCCTTTTGTGTTTTCTGTGAATAGGTTTTTTTTTTCCACTTCTTTCTAACCCATACCCCACCCCCCCCTCTGTACTTTTACAAAAAACTCTTTATTGCCTAGTTATTTTTATTTCCTGTAGTTGTTTTGTTTCTTTTTTCTTTTGTTTTCGCATACAATACTAATAACAATAACAATATCAAGCGTTTTATTTTTCTTCCTCATACTTTTTTATTCTCAGGCGTGTGGTGTTGACTTGTTGATGATATGAAAAAGAGTAGTGAAGGGTCAAGGATGGAGATCGAGAGGGCTTGTGGACTTGCTTGTGGATCTTGATAGCACCAAACGAGGAGGGGGGGAGGAGTTATTATGTTATTTATGTTCTGATGTTCTGATGCAGCTGCAGTCTTTCACGGGCTATTGAAGGAATGGGCCTCGGTTTTGAAATCCTTCCTTCATCAAACGGCATGCAGTTTTGCTCGCGAGGGAGGGGTATGTGGGTATATGTTGATTGGGGACGAGAAAGAGGGAGGATTCCCCTGCGTTTTATGGTACACTTGTAGTCGACGATGTCATGGATGACGAAGGACTAAGAGACTCACGCCTACGAAAAAAAAAATATTCACCCTTTTCAACCACTTCAACCTCTTTGACCTCCACTTTTACCCTCTTCACCCTCTTCACCTCTTCAACCTCTTTGACCTCTCCATGTAAGCGACTGTCCCCCCCCCCCCCCTCCCCGGCCAATTTTACAGTCATGGTGGTTCCTGCAGCATTATTAGCATACTGTCAAAACTGACTTTTGTCTAAAAAGCAAAAGGGGGGAGGGATGGATCTTTGGCGATGGCTGCTGCCAACTACACTTCTGCGCGGACACAAGCAGAAATCAGTAAGCTGTTGAGAGTAAAGAAGACAGCAGGGCAAAGCGCTGTCAACGACAATTCAAGAATCGATAGCGACAGCTAATAGGGTAAGGAGACGGAAATGAGCTGATAATGAAGAGACAGCGGAGATGACTGGCGCGTCAAGGACAAGGCATGGACGGAGGAAAATCAAACTCGGTGGTTGAAGGCTCTGGTCGGGACTGGAGTAGGTGTTTAGAAGATGCAACCGTCAATTAAAGAATAGCGCAGATGTATCATGCTCTGTCGGTCATTGGGCACGGCATGGACACTCGGGGTGACCCCCGATGCTTCCTTCAGGAACAAGCGTGATCACCGACGAATTATCAGATAGCCATGGCGATGATGATTCCCATGATAATGAGCAGGATGAGCCCAGTGATGACCGGCAAGAAGACGACAACCTGGATGATCAGAGAATGGCAGGATCGTGAACTAGGAACTTCCCACTCAGAAACTAACAGGAACGGCGTCTCAACAACAATTTATTCATGCATGGTGCGTATGATCATCGAGCGACGAATATTCAACAATCCCTCTACACCCAACCAAATTGTTTCTGCAATCAGCAAGTCGTCTCACACAAGACGACATCAGCGCATTCTCTGAGTACCATCCATGAACACATTGAATCAACCGCGCCGATGTCTTACCGACCACAACTACGCGCCACCACTGGACCCGAAGAATCTGGAACCCAAGAAGGATAGTATCGCGGCCAGGATACCTGTTGCAATAATCGCATGTATGTTAATACCCTACAGGACAAAGTAGGCCACCCACTTCCAGGCAGTGATGAGGCTATTACTCTACTCTGCGGGGTGGTTCAAGATAATCATCAACAACTTCTGGAAACTTTATTTGTCTGTTTCTTACACTACAACGATCCATGCTCGTAATTCTATCAATAGTCGAAAGCCGAGATTACCATGCATTCTCTATTGGCCTCAACACTGCACCGAACTGTGTCTACGTGTGCAAGCGCGTTTTTCTTTATTGCAGGACTCAGCGATGATTAAACGAACAATCTGCTTAGCAACCCTCGTTTCTTCTCCACCTGAACATTGTCATCTTGTCTATCCAACCTGTAGATTTTGTTACGTGCATTAGCAAATCCTCCCTTATCTGCCTTTTTATACCACTTCAACGCCACAGCCCTTGTCCTTGAGAACACCATGACCGTGTTCGTATAAACCTCCGATATCGTGTTGGGCTTGAGCGAATCCCTGATCCGCAGATTCAGAAACCATTCCATAGCCTTGGCGTAGTCCTGGGGTCACGCCTCGGCCGTCGCGGTAACTGTGACCGATGTTGGTTTGGGCATGGGCATGATTGTGTTCGGCAACCTTGTGGTACCATTCCAATGCTTGGGAAAAATCCTGGGGCACACACCATGGCCGCCCTCATACATACCGCCGATTCTCTATTGTGCCACGGGGGTCTCCTTGATCGGCAGCCATGAGGAGCCACTCCATTGCTTTTGAATAATCCAGATGAACCCCTTGTCCGTGACTGTAGAAATAACCGATGTTAGTTTTGGCCGAGCCGTTTCCTAGGTCGGCAGATTTGATATACCAGGCCAGGGCTGTCGAGTAATCCTGCTTGACGCCGAGTCCGTGATTGTAGAGAACGCCGACTTTGCGCTGACCAACAGCATAGCCTTTGCTCGGCCGCCCGGAGATACCAGTCCACGGCTGTCTGGTAATTTTGGAGAACACCTTTGCCATCCTTGTACATGTCTCCGAGAGCAGCCTGGGCGTCCTTGTCTCCGAGACCAGCACTGATGATAATGTGAAAGAAATCCTTGGGGGACGACGGTCGTAGAGACTTGAGGCGCTCGGGGTTACTGTTTGTTGCCGCTGTCGGAGGATGTTGGCGTTTGAGCGTATGTTGTGACTGTCGAGCTGTCGTCCTGAAACGCCTGCGGTCCTCAAGCGCCTTTGAACGAAAGAGGTTTGTCGATGTGAGAGTAATTGTATGTTGCTGTTTCCTCAAGTCCGTGGACAGGGTCCCGTCTGACAGTAGTGGTGATGGCAATATTGGCGGTGGGGGCAAGGCTCGCAGTGAGTTACTCCTTTGATCGTTCCATGACCATCGACTGAGTGTGCGCGACAATGTGGGGAGGACTGTCGATGTGCGTATAATTCTCCATTGCCGCTTCTACGTGACCACCAACCAGGTTCCTTTTGATAGCGGTGGCAGTGACAGTGGTGTTGGAAACAAGGGTAGAGATCGCGTTGTTACTCTCTTGAGGGAGAGCTGGCGGTGTCTTCTGAAGAGATTCCACTGAGAGGTCCTTTGAAGGCGGCGAGGATGTCGTTTCACAAGATGATATCTTTGCGAAGATACGTCTGGATGACAGGCAACGTGAAATATACCGGACACGGCCGGCGCACTGGCTGAAGTTTCGTTTTCGAATACCTTGCGGATAGCTTGGACGTGAGGGGGGGAGTCTCTTGAGCTGTCATGAGTGTCGAGTTGCCGGAAGTTGTTGCTGGAAGAAGTGAGGTTGGTCTGAATGCAAAGGTGCAGTGATGGAAAAAGAGAATGAGCGGGGCGAAGATGAAACGAGAGATGACGAAGTCAGCAGGCGAAAAAAGTCAGAGGCGGTCCGCCTCTTGTGTTCTGATTGGTCGACGCTTGATAGTGCTATATCACAGATAGTGCCATATCACATTCAGGCACAATTAGTCTTCTTTTTGTGCACATACTTTTTTGTCTTCACCCTACTCGTCTTTTCAATCTCTTCATTCTCTTCAGTGCTCATAGCGACAACACCGAAGGAGATGGACTTCTTCCTGGTCAACACCCTCGTCCAAAAGCATTGGCCTGGATAATGGCAGACCTGGAACCATTGTGATTTGAATGATGGTTTTATTTTCATTCATATCATGAACAAGTATAGCAAGGTTGTACAGAAAGAAAGGATTACGAAAAAAAAAATTAAACAATAAGAGAAAAGACTAATGCAAAGACGTAAAGAAAAGGGTGTATGTGGAAGGGGAATAAGAGTTGGCACCGAAGCAAGGATAAAGAACAAGAAGAAAATCACAACTATGAATACAAGGAAGAAAAAGAAACGACAACGACCAAAGAAAGGCTTAAACTTGAATACCGGCAAGGTTCAAGAGTCCACCAGTCCACTGGCGGGCAATATCAAACGTCGACGCAATACGAATGACCGTCAACGCGAGCATGACCAGCAGGACGGGCACCCAGAACAAGAACAGCATCTTGTCCTTCTTCAGTCTCTTCATCTTTTGGTGGTATCTCGCCCTCAGTTCCTGGATGTGTCTGTTCTCACCTACAGCTCCGACTGCACGCTCAGCAACAGCGGCTCCTCCGACAACGGCGCCATTGTTGACAATCTCGGTGATGATCCTGCGACCACCACGGACGACGGACGACTCGCCCACATCTGATGCAGGAGCTGGCTGTTGTTGGGGCTCGGATCCCATTGGTGGGTAAAATCGTCTGACCTTACTGAGGGGAGACGTGACAGTAACGCCGCCATTGGTGGCTGCTCCGTGAGGACCGGGGGCGGTCGACAAGGTCAGGGGATTGTAGGTGGAATCCTGGGCAGGCATAGCATAGCTGTTGACGGGCTGCTGCAAGACCGACGTCGACGAGAAGGGCTCGTGGTAGACGTTCAAGTAGCGACTGGGGGCCTCCTCAGGGACAGGGACGGCAAGAGGAATGTTGGCGCTGTTCATGGTACGGTCAGCGCCAGAGTGGAGGTTCCAGAGCTCGTGCGAAATAGCCTGCTCATCCAACATCTCGTGACCAATGGATCCATTACGTTGATGACGGAAGGGTTGCTTCTCGGACACCTGCTCGGCGTTGGCATCAGAGGCGGGAACCTCGGCCTTACCGCTAAAGTTGTAGGGCATGTAAGTTCCAATGTTGGCGTTGAAAGCCTGGATCGACGTGGGCATGCTGGGCATGTTCATCAGGAAGGCTCCCTTCTCGGGCAAGATGTGGTTCAGGGACTTCAAGAACTCGAAGTCGAACGCGGGCGAGGAAGACTGGATCTGTGTCAAGGTTTTCTGAAGCCAGTTGGTAGCCATCTCGTTGGCCTGGGCATCCTTGGGGTCCTGTGGAATGGCAGCCGCCATGGGGATCAGGCTGGGGGAAGAGGGAGCCTGGAAAATCTCCGCATTCTCCGACTTGTTGAGCACAACAGTCTCCTGAACATCCTCCTCCTGTTCCTCTCCATCCCAGAGACTGGACTCGTCCGACGACTCCTCCCCAATCCATTCGCCGCGATCCAGCCAGGCAATGTCCTCAATCTCTGAACCAACAAAGCTATTCTCATCAAACGAATCCTCGCTCTCGTCTTCCTCCTCCAGTGCATCGCTCTCAGTCGCAAAGTGCTCCAGCCAGACACCACTGTCTTCACCATCCTCAACGTCGCCCAAGGCCAGAAGTTCCTCGTCGACGTCCGACTCGCCCTCGGCCTCCTGTGCGGACTCGTAGCCGGCGTCCTCCTGGGCTCCTGCATCGACCCAGCTGTTGCTAGTTCTCAAAGCCTGGGTCAAGTCAATCTTAGCAGCCCCCTCGTGCAATCCAGCCAAGTCAACACATCCAACGCCGTGAACGCTTCGCAACATCACATCAGCACCCTTGTTGATCAAGACCTTGGCACTTCCTGCCTGACCTCTCCAGCAGGCATAGTGGAGTGCGCTGTATCCGTTCATGTCCAATGCGTCGACCTCAATATCAGGCATATCAGCAAGGGCATCCACCAAACGTTCGAATCCCTTCATGGCTCCAAGATGAAGAAGGCGATGTCCAGTGTCGCGTCTGGCAAGGTTGATAACGTTGTGTCCGTTGGGGGGGAGCTCCGAAAGGACGGTGAGAAGAGTCAAGATCCTGTCCTCAAGACCAGCTTGGAACTCGGCATCGGTCTCCATATCGCCAAACGACAAGATCAAATCCCTGACAAGAGTGCTGTAGTCGAGTGTGTTTTGGTGTTGTTGGCCTTGTTGTTGCTGTCCCTGCTGCTGCTGTCCCTGCTGCTGTTGGCCGTTAGCGACCTGACTTCCGACGATGCGCAGGGCAATGTTCCTGGCATCTTCCAAGCGACCAGTCATCTTCAGCCCGACAACCTGAAGAGCAAGCTCCATCAGTGCCTTGTCGCTCTCATCGACATATGTGAACAGCATCATCTCATTCATGTCTCCGGCCTGGGGCAAGGTGATCGAAGGATGCTCCTTAAATGTGACAACCGTTGTTCCTGGCTGAATTCTGGGTGGCAGAATGCAGATCAAAGTATTGGGCGACCAGAACTGAGTGGGGAGTGCTGGGGTCGAATCAAACATGGCTGTGAGTCCTGCATAAAAGTTGGCGCCCAATACTGTAATCTCGATGCCTCCGAAGCAAGGTCCTTGGTTAGGGATCAAGCGCGACATCCTCGGGACAATAAAGCCAGGAGGGACCATCGCAAGGCTGGATGTAAGTCCGAGAATTGAGGGTAGAGGTGATGACGAGACCAAGGCGGGGTTGGTGACGAGAGGGTTGATGGGAGAGGCAATGGCTGCAGTTGTGGCGGGTTGGGCAGCGGATGAGGCCAAGGGATTAGCAGCACCTGTTGGTCGCTTGCGCTTGATCGGCCCAACGCCTCCAGAGGTGCTTGTGCGGCGGGTGACGGGTGTAGAAGTGACAGTTGCTGAGCCGTTGAATGCCTCGGGGAAAAGAGCCTGCTGTTGAAGTTGCTGGAACTGCAAATGCTGTTGTTGAAGCTGCTGTTGTTGATGTTGTTGTTGTTGACGCTCCTGTTCCTGATGGAGCTGGACATGCTGTCTAGATTGCTCCATAGGCGACATGGTAGCGGCTGCGAGGGAGATAGGGATATCAACAAGTTGCTCGGGGACCATTCTATCATTGTTGGTGGCGTAGATGTAGCTGTTCATAGAATGGAACTGCTGCTGCTGCCCCTCAAAGGACCCAGGAGGGTACTCGGGTGAAGGCGTTGTCTGACAGGCCATTGACACACGATCAGAGGGAGAGACAGGCGATGAAGGCGAGGGAACCTGGCGGGCATCGTCGCCGTGGGAGAATTGCGAGATCATGTCGACAATGGAGAGGTTGTTGGGGTCATAGTGGCCAATGTCCATTGAGACCTGGAGAGGGGAGGGCGAGGCATTGGACGAAGCGGAGTCCATTTCGGATTCTTCAGACTCTTCCTCCTCATCATCATCGTCCTCAGGAGTACCCATGTCAACCTCACTCTCAACTTCATCACCAGGAGACAATGGTGAGCTTGGGGGTGTGAGGGTGACGAGTTGGTTGGTGGCGCCGGCTGACTTTTTGGTGGAAGATTTCTTGGTTGGGACGGCACCGGCCTCGGGCTTCTTGACCTTGGATGCCTTGTGATCGTCGGTGATCATGATGGGGGGAGAGATGCCAACGGCGATGACATTGTTGGCGTAGTCGCGGAGGACAAACTGGATGCAGAAACCCTGCTTCTCGCCGTGATGCCGGCAGTAGCAGGTGATGCGAGTAGGGAGGGTGAGTTCGCCGGATGTGAATTCGGCGATTTCTGTGCAGTTGAAGAGGAGAATTTTGCGCTGTTCGAGGGCCATGACCTCGGGCTCGTCGTCTTCGATGACAGGGGTAACAGCAGCGCCGACCTTCTTCTTGCCAATGTTCTTTTTGCGTTGGGCTCGTTTGCGTTCGCGGAGGACGCATCCTGTGCAGGTCTGGATGATTTTGGACTTGTCGCTTTGGCAAACGACTGCGGCCTCGAGGCTGAGGCATGTGCCGTTGTTTAATGCGTCGTACACCTCAGGGCCTATTATTTTCAGTTGGGTGGAGATGGAAAGGAGTGCAAACAAAGGATTGTTAGATGCGAATGTTTGTGTAATATTGCGGGGCATAGATGGAGAGGGTTGTTATAGTTTGTTGTGGATATGTTTTGGTGATGAAATTTTTATTCTGTTTGTTGGGACAAAACAGCAGAGAGAACAGAGGTCATCTGCCTTCGGGCAAACAAAACGTGCGAGGTGGTGGTGGTGTGGGCCAATTTTTTTTCCTCTTTCCACTCCGCCCGTTTGGCTGGGAGACAATCATAGTCTCAGCTACATGCCCTTTTCGAATCCACAGAACAATAACAAGTCCGAGGCACACATAAACATAGAAAAGAGGGGGATACGTACCGACATTCTTGGCGTTGACAGACTTGTTCTTCTCTTTGGCGACCATATACTCCGGCAGCTTGATATGTGTCCATGCGCCAATGCGCTCGTTGTTCTGGTTGACCAGCTGGATGCCGAGCTTGATCTGGGTCTCCACCCGGGACTTTGCTCCTTGTGAAGGGACGCCCGTAATATTCACCCGCAGACTATTTGTTATATCAATTGATAAGGAAGTGGGGGGTATTCCGTTAGCCGAGAGAAGGAAGTGGGGTCCGAGTGTAAATGTGTTTTGGGGTACATAGCACAACTGCAACGAAGAAGAGGGGGCTGCTGTTGCTGCCGTCGTTATGCTGAAGGAGTTGAAGTAGTTGTTGTGCCGTACCCATTCTGTGACATCATGTGTGTATGTGTGAGTGTGCTCTCTCGGTCGACCGTTCTAGTCGGTTATTGCTGTTATTATTGTTGTTCCTGATGTGGAGAGAGTGAGTGAAGAAGGGGAATGTGTGAAAGGCAGAGAAGAGGAGGCCTGAAGACTGGATGCGTGTGTAGGTGTGTGTATAGTGTAAAGGAAGGGGATAAGTGTGTGCAGTTTGAAGGCGTGAACCCCAGAGAGTCGTAAGAGAAAAGAAGGGAGAGTGAAAAATCTGTGGGGTGGAAAGAGAGAGAGAGAAAGTGTGTGTGTGTGTGTGAGGGTGGTCAAGGTCGGTTGGTGGAAGGGAAAGGGAAAGGGATATAGGTCGAGGTAGAAGGGGTATAAGTTTGGGTGGTATTGGTGGAAGATGATTGATTGATAGAGAAGGATGAGAGAGGGTGAGGGTGATGTGAATGGAGGGAAGAAAGAGTGGGCAAGGCAGAAGAGAAGAGAAGAGAAGAGAAGAGAAGAGAAAGAAGGGAAGGGAAGGGAAGGATGTGTGGAGAAAGGTGTGAGGAGAGAAGGAAAGAAAGGAAAGAGAGTGCAAGAGGAGCCATGGAAAAGACATTAAAACTTGTTTTTTGGGGGCGCCTGTCTGTGTGTTGTGTCAAAAGCAATGGAAGGGCTCACGCTGCTGACTGTTGTTTGTTCACTTTGCATCGTGGCCACTGTCCATCTCACCGCTCAAATTTATTCTAATCGCCGCCCACTTTGCCCCAGCGAACAAACATGATCAACCCCTTCTCTTCTTCGTCCTTTGCTCGCATGTTTTTTGTGTTTCTGTATCTCTGATCTTCGACTGTCCCCCCATTCATATTCACCCACACCACCGACCATCACCACGATCGTCCTCATTCACTCACCCCCCTTTTTTTTTTTTTTTTTTTTTCCTTTCTCTGCTTGCCCACAGATACAACTGTCCCATCTACCCCACAAGATAACTCAAATCAATTCAACCCTCAGTTTTCTTTCTTTGCCATGGCTCGAGTAACCTTGCAGGTTCTGGCTCCCATGCAGTTCCCACCTCGTGGCCTGAATAACTTTTCCAACTAGCCCTTTTCTTTTTTTTTTTTCTTTCTTTATCTTCGATCAAAACCAAAAAAAAGAAAAAGAATGAGCTGACTCTCGATCATACAGCGTATAAAGTGAGTGGAGGGAGAGGGAGCTTGAAATTTTTGGCTCAGTCCAATTTGTTGGGAACGCACTGCAACATGTGAAAGGTCCCTTGGGGAGAGTGTCTCAGCCAGAACCAAACCAGCCAACAAGCAAACACCGAAAATCGAAGGATGGTGCTGCACAACACACGCGATTGGAGAGAAAACTATTACGTACACATGTCGCGCCACCAATCGTTTTATTCTTCTTTTTTTAGTTGTCGTGAATATATGCCTGAACTAACCAGCTAGTAGTAGTTGCCTCAAAGCAACCCGGTATCTCTCCTTTTTCTTTCTCATCTCCTGCTTAACCAACAGTGCCAAAGACACGCTATCAAAGGATTTTCAAGAGTAATATAGTAAAGCTGTTAGCAAATAGTCTCAGAGAACAAACAAGCCATAAAACGAAAAATATAGGAGTTCATAGTCATAGAACTTACGTTATGTCTGGCAATGGATGGTCCGACCTCATCGTACTCAGCCTTGGTGTGGCAGTAAGAGTGGAAATCTCCCTAATAACATAGTTACGAAAACAAAGTAAACACTGATAAGTTCGCATGATCCAATTGCTCACACTGTTCCTTCGATAATCCTTCCCGACCAAGGACAAAGCAAGGAACAAGAAACGTACTGTAGAGGCGAGCAAGGAGCCTCCGAACCAGACAGCATAACGCTGCTTCTTGTGGGAGATAACGTTGACCTCCATGGGAGTAGCATGCATCTTGCCTCCCGAAAGAACCTCGCTGCGCTTGATACGAGTATCTGCAATACGCTTGATATCACGCTGCAAACGCTTTCCAAAGTTCTCAAACATCGTCGATCCTCCAGACAACACAATGTTCTACGTTGTTTCAATCGAAACAGAAAGAATTAGTTGTTGCTCAGTAGTAGTCCCTTCAATATAAAATTGACAAGTTGAATACGAGTTACAAAGCAAAACATACCTTGTAGAGACCACGACGGACATCAATGGGCGAGGTCTGGACAACAGTGTCGACGACCTCGGGGAGAGGAGTCAAGTAGTCTGAGCTGGCAATTTCTGGGTTGAAGAAGATCTCCGGTGCCAAGAAACGTTCGAAGCCGACATCAACAGAGTATGGCTAATAGCAATGGAATGATGAGAGTAACAATCGTTCTATCAGCATTGCGTTCCAAGCATGGCGCCATAGAACACCTGTATCCAGATCCTTTCAACTGTCCAATTGAGCAACCCAAACAGGAAAAGTACCTTGCCGGTGACAGAGTGGACGCCTTCGTACTTCTTAAAGTACTTGTCGCCCTCCTGGTCGTACTTCTTGAACTCCTTGACAATGTCGGGGCACACATACGAGTATTGCTCCTTGATCCTCTGAGCCACAGTCAACGAGTCCTCAGCAGGGATCATGTTCTCGCCACGCTCACGGAGCAAGTTCTGAACAAACGAGGTCAGATCACGTCCAGCAATAGGGACACTCTTAATCGAAGATCCAATGACATATCCCTCAGCCTAAGTGTCCAATGAAGTATAAAAGTAAATACATGTCAAGTTACCATTGATCAATAGCCCAAATATCCTTCGCACCAACAACAACGAATCGAGAGAAAAAAAGGGCGCGAGAAGGGAAAAGCACGTACGACAGGGATGACGTGGGTGACACCATCACCAGAGTCGATAACGGTTCCGGTCAAGGTCTGCTCATTGACTTTGCTCGAGGTCCAGGAGGCAGCCAAGGCGAGAACAGCCTGGACAGCAATGTACAACCCTTGAACATTGAAAGACTCGAACATAATCTCGGCAGTATTTTCACGGTTCTCGGGAGGGTTCAGTGGGGGCTCGGTCTATTTCATAGAGAGACAAGTAACAACAACGCATGAGTATCCTGCTTTCAGTTGATGGGCCTGACTGTTCCTCAAAGAAGCTGGTTGTTCCTGAAAAGTGACGGCAAAATCGTCATCATCCTCCATGACCTGTTCTCCAGGGACTCACCAAGAGGAAAGAGTGATCCTCAGGCTCGCAACGAAGGTACTTGAAGATACTCTGCTCCCAGTAGCGCTCCATGTGGTCCCAGTTGTCGATCTGACCATGGCGAATGGGGTAGTTGAGGGCGTAGGTCTTTGAGTTGGCGACAGCCTCGTCTCCGATATAAAAGTCCAGATCTTCAATTCCGCGCTTGGAGGCGAGGTTGGAGCTGGCGGACGAGTTCAGGAATGAGGGCTTGGAGGGGACCGAGGGTGCTCCCGAACCAGCTGAACCTCCGTCTCTGGTGGCGATAACTGTGGGCTGGATAAAAGATGGGTCATTGTTTCCAGCGAAACCCATCTTTGTGAAGCTGTTCAATACAAGGTGGATAGGCGAGATAGAGGAAGGGCATTGGTGAGAAAAACGTCACGAAAGGAGAGGGGTTTTAAAACGACACGACGATAAAAAAAAAAAGGGATGTGGACGGCTGTAGACACGCGTTCCCCTACAGAGTCGACTGTTGCGTGAATGTATGGTGAGGACAACGTCATCGTGAGGATGTTTTGTCCAAGGGTCGGCATGCATTCGTGTGTGTCGCCTGCTGTTCGTTTTGATGGTCGAGGTGAAGTTGTTCCCCGAATAAAAAAGTGTGGAGTTGGCGAGGTGACTGTTCCGCCAGGCACGATGGGAGAAGCTACATGATGGGTTGAATGGGGAGGGAGGTATTTACCCTGTACCGTTGTCGATAACGACAGGAGCAAGACGCGACATTGTGGAGAAGGGAGGGGAGGGGTGAAGGGAAGGAGGAGGGGTGAGTAGGGGTGTGAGGAAAGGGAGGAGGGATGGGAGAATAAAGAAAAGGAAAAGAAAGAGATGATTAATATGAAGTCATGGTCAGTCTGTCGTACACTTGTATAGCTTGCGCTCTGCGGCTATTTTCTCCCACCGTTCGTTGGAGCTCAGAATTGATCCTCTCCCTAATCAATTAACCCAACCCCTTATTTCCAAGCACAATCGTGTGACGTCAAAATGGACTTCCCGCAAAAGGTCTTGTCTGCGAAATCTAATTTCCAGACAAGATCATTCCACATCCCACAGAAAACGAGGTGTGCGAGCAACGTGACTGTGATAGTGCTTTGTTCTCTCTCTCCTACTCGTAAACAGAGCAGGTGGTGGTTTGTGTTTTTTTTCTCCTCTTTTTTTCTTTTTCTCTCACCCCATCCCTTACCCTTCACATCCATCGATTCAACATGAGCAAGCCCACCGACAAGAAGAAGCTTACCATCGCTGCCCAGGAGACTGAGGACTTCACCGTCGCGTAAGGATTTCCTTCTTTCTTCTATTCTCACACTTTCCCCCTCCTTCCTTACGCATACTCGACAAACAACCAACAAAAAAATATTCCCAGGAACCTGGCTCGGTCCGCCCGTTAAGACCCTTACGGGAGCAGATATTCACCTCCCATTCACACGCTCCCTCCTGTTCCCTTTCCGTCTCCTTCCCCTTCTCCACACCCCACACTCCACACCCTCGAAATACGACTAACCCAATTGAACTCGTAAAGGAAAAAAAGAGCAAAGGAACTAACAACAAGACTCGTTTGATTCAACCGAATAGTAACACCGATGTCCTCACCAAGTACAAGGCTGCTGCCGATATCACCAACCGTACGTGACGCCGTCTTAGCAATTGATCGCAAAGATCGCAATTCTGGACTGTATTTCGCGCTTTTTTGATTCTAAACTGGAGGACAAGAGCCTGCTCAGGAAACAGAACCATGCGGATCGAACTAGAGTCTTACCTTCTGTCATTTTTTTTGTCTGGAACGGAATAGGTGTTATCGCTCAGATCGCTGCTGCTTGCGTTGATGGTGCCTCCATCTTGGAGCTCTGCTTGAATGGTGACAAGGCCATCGAGGAGGGTACCAAGGCCGTCTACACCAAGGGCAAGATTAACAAGGGTATGTCCTTTCAAGCTTTATTGAAGTTGACCTCCTCATTTGCATATACTGCGGCTACTTGAAAACTGGACAGAACAAAAACTAACCAATCGCGACTTTTATCCGTGACTTCCGTGTTTCCTTCTAGGTGTCGGTTTCCCCACCGCCATCTCTGTTAACAACACCATCTGCCACTTCTCCCCTCTCGCTGCCGATGCTGAGGGTCTTGTCTTGAAGAACGGCGATATGGTCAAGGTGTACGTTGCTTGGTCCTCTTTTTCTTGCTCACTTACGCGTCTTTTTTGGCAAATTGACAGCACAGGACATTTTTCAGGATTGCACTAAACCTTAATCAACTGTAGCTAATGGCGTTTTTTTGTTTTGGATACCTATTAGTGAGCTCGGTGCCCAGATCGATGGATACGGTGCTATTGCCGCCACCACCGTTGTTGTCGGTGCCTCGAAGGAGAACCCCGTCAAGGGCAAGCAGGCTGATGTCCTCATGGCCGCCCACCAGGCTGCCGAGGCCGCCGTCCGCCTGATCCGCGCCGGTAACGCCAACACCCCCGTCACCGACAACGTCCAGCGCATTGCCACCGCCTACGGCTGCAAGCCCGTCGAGGGTATGCTCTCGCACCAGCAGGAGAAGAACGTCATTGACGGCAAGAAGCAAATCATTCTCAACCCCACCGAGGGCCAGCGCTCCGACTTTGAGAAGTGCACCTTTGCCGAGAACGAGGTCTACTGTGTCGACATCATGATCTCCTCGGGTGAGGGTAAGATCAAGAACAATGCCTCGCGCACCACCATCTACAAGAAGACCACCACCAACTACTCGCTCAAGATGCAGACCTCCCGTGTCGTCCTCTCCGAGATCACCAAGAAGTTCGGTCAGTTCCCCTTCAACCTCCGTCAGATGGACGATGAGCGCAAGGCTCGCATGGGTCTCCTCGAGTGCATCAAGCACAACGTCGTCACTGCCTACGATGTCATGGAGGAGGAGAAGGGCGAGTTTGTTGCCCAGTTCTTGTTCACCGTCTGCGTCATGCCCTCCGGACCCCTCCGCATCACCAACACCCCCATCGATCTCGAGACCATCCAGACCGAGAAGAAGATTGCTGATGAGGAGATCCTTGCCCTCTTGGCCACCGAGATCAAGCCCAAGAAGAAGAGCGCCAACAAGAAGAAGAAGGCCGACGCTGCCGCTGCCGAGGAGAAGAAGGAGTAAAAGTAACATCATTATTTGTTTTCTAGACAGTTTTGATCGAGGATTTACGCATAAATTTTCATAATGGAAAAACATCAAAAAATACCATTTCTTTACCACTCTTGCTTTCTTTGGTTTATTTTTGTTTTTATTCTGGATCACAATCGTGAGTTAGCAGGAGAAAGTAGTACACGTAAGGACATGAAGAAGGAGCATTACAACGAACGAATGCGAAAACAAGTGAGTAGACAAACCAAGAGGAAAAAGCAGCGACAACATCGCTCGATGGAAGAAGGATCTCAGTGAGAGGACTTGCTGGCCCAGAGTTCGGCGATAATTTCGCCAAAGATGGCAGTGCACTCTGGGTGAGCAAAGTACGCCTCCTGAGTCTTCTTGTGCGAGATCTCGTCCATGTTGTTCTTGACCACATACTTGACCAGAGCGTGTCGCATCTCCTCAAATAAGTACCCAGTCCGGAACAAGAACGGGACCGCCCACTCACCACTCAGTCCTTGGATGATCCTGGACCCCGCCATCTCCTTCAGTTCCGCAATACTGTATCTGTCCGCAATCAAGTACACGTCTTCCCATGTCGGTTGATGTTTGACTGTCGGGCAATCCTGAGTCAGAACAGTCGGCGCATTCCAGGGACGAAGTCGACCAAGGTAAAGAAACTGGATCAGCAGACGGAAGCAGTGAATGTCGCTGTCCTTGATCTTGATCCGCTTGACGCCCGGTCCACCCTCAGCAAATGAGCTCGAAAACATGGTCTTGAAGTAGTCATACTGCGAGAGGACAATCTTGTGCGCGCCTTGGGTCTCCACAATCGAGGTCCTGGATTTGGTCGTTGCCGATGGGGTGGTCAGAGCATTCGACATGTTGTCCAGTGCCGTGTAAACCTGCTTCACACTCGTCATAACCTTTGTATCAAATTCGTCCTCATATGCCTCATCGTCGTGAAGATGCCATCGTAGTCCCCGATCTCGACCCCGATCCATGCCTTGTCCACGGTCCACACCCTCTGCTGGCTGTCCAGTAGACTCTTTATGGAGAAATGATGTCAAGGAAGCTCCATCAGTATCCTCGGTAGTCTGCTCAGTTTTGTCCGTAATTGCCAACTTGGCCATCTCCGATACTCCTGAATCACCAGTATCTTCCTGTTGATACACCTCGTCTTCAGCTTCGATCTTCTCGATAGATCCCGTCTCCGAGTCAGATGTTTCAGGCTCGAGCTCGAACTCTGCAAAGGATTCCAGCGAATCAAATTCAAAGAAGACGTCATAGCTCGAGGGGTCGTCTAGCATCTTGCCGAGGATCGAGTCGCAATGGTCTGTGTAGGTCGTCGATGTCGTCGAGTTAAATTTGATTCCTGTCTTTTCACTCGACAGTAGAACGTCGACACAATAGCGCCCCTCCGCATTCTTCACCAGCGTCGTCACTGTCTTTGGCCCTATTTGTATGAGAAATTGATTATGGAGGCAAAATCATATATGGTTAGTAAGAAATGTTCGCGAAGGATGAATAGACGCATATTAAAGAACTCCAATACTTACAACTACAGTGAACCTGGCGGACGCTGGGCCAAAAGACTGCTACCGATGTTAGCTTTCTCTGGTCAATCGTGAACACCGACACTGTCTGAAGCCAAGACTGATTGTTGCCCTTGTGGTTTGTTGCGAATTCCAGGGTCATCTTGAAAGTGTCAGGTGTTTGTAGCAAGCTGCACTGGAGCGTATCCACATCGCCCTCCCGAACTCGAAACTGCTGCGTTAATCCTGTGCCCAACAGGATCGAGATGTTCTCGGGTGCCCACTCAAACCGGAACCGGATCTCCTTGGTACATTGCAGCTGCGGCGCCTGCCTTGGGAAGGATGGCGTGAATATTGAGGTGGATGTAATTGCAGGTTGAGTCGTAGCAAGGGCCAACGCTGGCCGAGTCGCAAAGTTGTTGAAAAACCGTCCTGGTCCTGGAGGTGTGCCTGCCGAGGCCGGCCTCTGCGATGCTGCTTGGTTCCCGAAAATGTTGGTTGTGTTTGTGCTGACGTTAGTTCCCCACAAGTTGGAGGATGTGTCCCCGAGTCTGGCCAGAGTGAAGCGTTCGGCGGTATGCGTTGTCGTGGTCGTGGTAGGAACAGCCGGCGTCTGCCCTGCTGCTGATCCGGCTCCTATGATCGGTGTTGTTGTTGTTGTTGTTCCTCCAGCTGCAAACAAGGGCGTCGCCGTTCCTCCACCAACAACCGCCGTCGTTGCTGACGCAAGAGTCAAAGTTCCCGCAGCAGGCGCCCCAAAGATCAGTCCCGTAAACGGTGCGTTCGCTCCAACTGTGGGGGCAGCAGTGACATTCACAGCAGCAGAGGTTCCGTTAATCCAAGTAGGAACAGTCATCGCTGTAGAAGAAGAAGTAGCAGCTGCTCCTACAACAGCGGCAGAAGTGCCAGTCGTCATCGTTGTTGTTGAAGGGGCAGCTGTTGTTCCAGATGCAGCAGCGGGGGTGACGCGAGCAGCGACAGTTGCTGACGATGTGCCTTGGCCCATAAAGGCGAATGCCGGAGTGGTTGTCATGGCTGTTGATGTTGTGTTGTTGCGGGATCGAGGCGACTCGGCGTTTCTTGTCAAAGGATTGGCGGTAGGTGTGTTGGACCACATGTGAGGATGTGAAATGAAAAGTGAAGGACAGATTGGAAAAATAGGTTCAGAGCTTTGGAGCAAGAAATGGTGGCGCGGAGAGTGCTCTAGTGCAGAACAATCGCACGTGATGGATTGTCTTTTTTCAACGTGTTCTCGCCAGGTGCAATTCGCCCTTCAGACAAAAATGCGAAACGTACCAATTCTTTTGTTGATCTTTTGTGTGCCTCATGGCGCCTGCTGACCATCAGCTCTCAACCCATGTCACTGCTGTATCTGAGCACCGCCCTCTACAAAACTTTTCTTCATAACGCTCTTACTTTGCACTTAATGCATTAATCTATTATTGCAGTATAAAACACATAACTACTTTTCTTTTTTTCTCTCTTTTACATTTGCGACAGCGTTCTACAAACGTCAATGGCCATATTTGGACATATTCGCATTCGCTTCCTTGAAGTTGGCATCTTAGATATTTTCACCAAAGAACTGGACTTCATGATCAGATTATTTATTACTGCTTAGAGTTGTTTTTTCTCGATCTGAAAAAAACACGCACTGACGCCTTGATGTTAACTATCGCAGCAGGTATAAATACAATGAGAGAATGACCAAACGTGCACAGAGAAGTATCCAAGTAGCGAAACTTGATGAAGCAAAGGTCAGGGGGTGTTGAAAAGAAGACACTGTGGCTATCAAAATAAAAACTGCAGTAAGGGATGAGTTTACACATCTGGAAATCCCAACATACGCCAACATGTTAATGGGCGGGCATACCTGAAAATACTAATCCGAGCGTCCTCCTAAACATCTTCCTGTCAAGATTTCGATTCGTTATATTGCGATCAACTTTCTCTACTCTCTTGAACTCTAGAACAATGCACCAAAGGAAATGTATGGCATGGCCGCTAAGGATGGGAAAATCTTCTTCATTCCAATCGAGGAAGAAGAGAGCCTGGAATGTCAACGCGTGGACATTCATGACGAAGGACGAAGAAAGAATCGAAGGACGCCTGGCAGTTGCAATAAAGACGTAGTGAAAGATGGCTAGATGTACGATGTCTGCTAACAAATGTATCCTCTTTCTGGATAAATTAGATGCGAATGAATGAAGCGGAGCTGCGGATCCTCAAGTTTCAATGTAAGCGGAAGAGAAGAATACTTGATGATGTATGAAGTAAAGAGCGCGTAATACTCAAAAACATATCCCTGTAGGACAAGTGGGACATATTATCACAGTTTTAAAGCCCTGATCATTGTAATACGCAAGAGCGCTGACAACTGATAACATCGTAACAAGCCTTGAGTTGAATCAGCCACTGGAAATCACACATATCTCGCATGCCATTGCGACTGAAGGACACGTAAGAAACACGATAAGTTGTGGAGAAAGTTAAAAAATGACAAGAGACGTAATTGAGATAGAAGTAGTTGAAACTTTAGTGTGTACGGTCAAAGTGATCTGAAAATCAAATGGGAAAGACTCTGTCGCTTAGATATGTAGTGCGACAATAGAAGAGATCAAGAATGCCAATACTAAAATGGTTGGTATGGATATTCTTATTTTCACTGACAGGAACTGTGTAAAAAGACTATGGGCGTATGCATTTGTGTCGCATGCCAGCTAGATTGATAGATACAAAAATGTCACGGAATGGGATGTGTAAAAACAAACAATAAAAAGTGAACGTGAAAGCACCGAGTGCACCAACCGCTCATCAATCGAAAAGATGGAACTGTCCTCCTATCTACGACGTGTTGGGTTTGCGACCAAGCCGGGGTCTGTGAGTAGATGTTGCAGTGGGTGTTGTTGTATATGAGGTTGTGGATGTAGTCGATGTAGATGTAGATGTAGATGTTGCTGTTGCCGTAGATGGTGTTGTGGATACTGCCGTAGATGTTGTTTGGATGCTGCTGTGGGAGTTTAAAGAAGAAAGATTGAGCTCGGCGATGACTTGAAGGTCCTTGAGTCCAAAATGAACAGCGGCACCCCTGAGCTCGTTCCAGGTAACATCTTTGAGGCGCCAGGGCGAGTCTTGACCCAGGGGGCGCCAGTTAACGGAATCTTCAACCTTGCCGGCAGAGTCTCGCCAAACCAAAGAGACCTTGTTGGTGTCACTCAAAACAAAGCGCGTCGCGTCAACAGTACGGTTAATCTCGCCGATGTAGATGTAATACAACACCACGCAGATGGTAGCCAGGGAGATGGTGTCAACCTTGATAAAAAGCTCCTTGGAAGCGGCGCCAACGGACATTCCTCGTACCGCCCCTGCCTCAGTAATAGCAGTGTCGACGGAGAGGTTGCTCGTAGACTCCAAATCAGAATCGACATCCTCAGCAGACTTTGTGTCAGTTATAACTATGTTGCTAAGTGACTGAACCGTGATGGCATCTTGAATCGCCTTGGCAAAGGACGCATGCTGTGAGAGAACAAAACGATGAGCCCAGAGACCAATGCTGGAGCACAACTTATCGTGGGTGGAGATGAAGCAGACGTCGACCGAGCTAGGATCCTTGAGTAGCAAAGAGATGAGGCTCTTCTCCCTGGACGCAGAGTTGGGCTGCGGCACCGATTTTGGCTTGATAACGCATACAGGGGCAGGAGCAGGAGTTCTCCTGAGTGACTCTGCCTCTGTTGAGAAGACCACATCAAAGTCGTACTTGTCTCCTATGAGGACAGACTCCTCATGAAAACTTACTAGAGGATGATAGAACGAAACAAATGAAAAATGGCGTGAGCAACATCAGGCGTCCCAAAAATGGCTTTCTTTTCATATCCTCTATTTATTTTCTCACCTTCCCTCAGGTGCCTAGCCTCGTGACAGCGCCAGAAAACCTTTTCATACTTGACAGGTATGACGATGTCAGCACGAGAGATGACATGCATCGACAGAAAATCGATGAAGTTTTGCTTCTCCGGCCGATTCCAAGTGATTTCCATCAATAAGTTAGACCTATCTAGACCTGATCGTCTTAAGATCACGTTCCAAGCACCAACACTCCATCCAGCTCCTGCCCCAATGACAATATTGTGTGAACTGCTCATGTTTGTGAGGCGGGGTGAGAAGACAGAGATAGTCATCTCGAGCTGACTTGAAGCCATGGCGGGCGGCATGGTTGACGTGTAAGATTAAGTTGAGGTGCTGTTGTATCGCGAGGTTGTTTGGTGTGAGGAGAAAAGATGGAGGAAAAAAAGGGAGGCTTCCTGACCATTTCTTTTTTCGATTTATCAATGCATGAATTGTGCGTGCATGTGAAGGATCGCAAGGGTTGTCACCCAAGCATCTTTTATTGGTCTCATGTGAAAGAACAAAAAAGATACTACGAGGTAATAAAAAAGGTAGCGTGGGAACCAGTCCGTCACCGTTGTTGCCGTGCGATGGCGCACTTGGCCTACTCGTTGGATAGAAGACTCTGCTCGACGATGGTCTAGGGGTTCTCGAGTCCATAATGGACAGCGGAATACTTGAGCTCCTTCCAGGTCACATTCTTGAGAAGCCAAGGTGTTTTCTGGTTCAGAGGGCGCCAACCGACAGAGCCCTTGGTCTTGCCTGCAGAGTCACACCACACCAAAGAGGCCTTGTCGGTTTCGCTCAGCACAGCACGATCGATCTTGTTAGTGTAAGAGGAAACACTGAGCCTCCCAAGACCGATGTTGGAGAAGGCTTTTCAAAATCGAAGGTGAAGCAGGCATCGACCGTGCTAAAATGCAACATCAAAGGAAAGATGTCTCTCCGTTTCGACGCGGGAGCCACAGGTGCGGAAACGGATGGGGGGTTGGCAAGGTCGTGGCGAGTTCGACGTCTGTGGAGAAATATTAGGTCTAAGTCGCACTAGAGGTCGTTGCAAAGGAAAGATGAATGATGTCATCAAGATGAAAGAGCACCAAAAGCGGCAACAGAACAAAAGGCCTTTATGATTCGTGTGATGACTCACCTTTGGCGTGATCGACTGCAAGGTGCGCACACACGTAACATTTGCAGTGAATAGAATGAAACCTGACAGGGGCGTTGAAAGGCTGCAAAGTCGTGTAGCGGTAGGTCATCGCCACGGTTAGATCAGTAGAGCTTGTGCGTGTCAGCATCACTTTCCAGTTCTCTTCTCCATCGTGACCCGGATCCGATGGCGAACGACCGTGATTCGGAAAATAGTATGATAACAGGGCAAACAGTGTTCTTAGTCATCTCGAGGTGGAGCATTGCAGTGGCGGAAGGCATGGGTTGAAGTCGCAGGAGTTGAATCGCTAGCGGAGTAGGAAGGTCAAATACAAAAGAGAAGAGTAGAAAGAAGGATGAAGTCCCTGCGAGGATGTGCTGAAGGAAAAAAAATGGAGGTAGAGTGGAGCAAGTCAGAAAAATAAGAAAAAATGCCGAGGATGACAGCGTTGAGGTTGCTGCCCGACAGGGGCTGACACATCCATCAGTTGATGCGATACAAAGTGAATAGATGCTCAGAGTCCAAGTGCTGGACTGACATTTCAAATTCACAGGCGCGCGAGTAGTCGGGAAGGGGCGCGTAGAAAAAAAAAACACAAAGTGTGACAACAGGCGAAAAAAAAACCTAAAATTGATGTTGACGCGTCTTGACGCTGGGCGTCGAAAAGGCTAAAATGACACGTCGAAGTGTGCTCACACAAGCTGCTTCTGCTTTGGAATGATTTTTTTTCAATTGATCTTTTACTTGTGAATTTCCAAGGATGAGATCTTTTGTTTGTCAGCCACCACACCTGGGAAGTGACAGCTGTACACGTATGACAATGCACTCATTTTACTTCACCCTCTCCAGTTCTTGTTCTACTTTTAACACATACTTTTCTCAGCCAACTTCTTTGCTCTCATCTCTCCACTCAATCATATTCTCACCAACACAATGTCTTCTCGTCTTCTCCGATACTTTGCTGGATCGACCCTTCTTCGCACCCAGTCTGTCCGTAGCATCGCCACTCCTATGCGAGGCACCATTGCTGCGCGGTCTAATATCCAAATCGCCGCTGCCGCCGCTGGCCCCCTCCAATTCTCACATCCACCTCCCACTCGCTTCCTGATCCCCAGATCCCCCATTCGCCGTGCATTCGCCGCGATCTCCAACAAAAAATTACCTCCATGTGGCA
Organism: Linnemannia hyalina; assembly: GCA_019671135.1. NCBI lineage: Eukaryota > Fungi > Mortierellomycota > Mortierellomycetes > Mortierellales > Mortierellaceae > Linnemannia > Linnemannia hyalina. The sequence goes on from JAHRHY010000001.1 coordinate 3,783,883, forward strand.
AGCACTGCACCTGCAACTATGACGCTGAAAAGGAGTCCTTGATCTCGGCGCAGCGTTGGACTATCGTGTGCTTTGCTGGCTTGGCTATGTCGTTTGCGGTATTTTATACTCGGATCTTGTTAGAAGGTATGAGTTGGTGTTTTTTTTCCCCTGAAGAACTGTCATGTTCGTTTGGGCTTAACGCTCGTTGAGATACATTCGTCTGATATTTTTTTTCATCTCGTTCCTTTGCTTCTTTCGTTGTCTGTAGCATCAATGCAACCTTTCTCGAAGAGAAAACGGTCCAGCCTAAAAGTGACCCCAGGCCCCCACTGCTACCGACTCGACTACTGAATAGAAATCCTAAACCGAGTCTGTGAAAAAAATGAAGAATAAGGCGCTCTTCGTTGTTTTTGTGAATGGCTGGAAAATAAAAAAGGCGTGCTTTCATTCCGTGGTGCTGAAAACCACACCTACCTCGTCGGCTCTTTTATTTGGGGCATCCGACTATCCCTGTGGTCCTTCTTTTTTTGCTTTCCGAAAGCAATGACGGCGAAAGTTATGCCATTGCAAGCCATGCTTGCTACCGCCTTTTCTTTTTACACCTCTACCCCCCGCCTTTTCATATACCCTTACTTCCTTCACTAATCTACTCTTACCCAAACTGTCATGTCTTATCACGCTCTCAGACTCCTCGTTGACTCGACTCTATTTCGCAATCAAGTCATTCGAGGTATCGCCACTCCTTTGCAAGGTATCATCGCAGTTCACTCTCAGACCCAGCTCGCTATAGCCACCGCCTGCCCCCTCCATACCCCATCTGCGACTCCTGCTCGCCTCCTAATCCCCAGATCGACTATCCATTGAACCTTCGCCATGTTCTCCAAAAAGGAGACCACTATATGCAGCAAACAGTGTGCTTACAACTGTGAGGCCGAGAAAAAGTCCATAATCTTCTTGCAGCATTTGGCCGTCGTGTGTGTTCCAATTATTGGCTTATCCTTTGCGGCAATGGTGTTCTAACACTTGTTAGGATGTTATCGTGAATAGCTCTTTTAGTTCCCCCAGAATTGACACTCCTATATGTGTTTGAAGCTGCATGAAAGGCATATGTCTAACCTTTTTTTCGTTTGGTTCCTTTCTCAATCCGGACAATGTCAAATTCAACACCTACGGAATAAAAAGATGGCTGCGTCCCGCCATTGACACCAGGACTGCCACTGACAACGAGTCGAACACCTAGTAGAGCTCATGGACTGAGAAAAGAAAAAATAGAGTGGGTTCATGGTGCCAAATGACCATCTCCGTTTCTTTGTAATGAAAACTTAACCTCCCCTCAAGCCTGGCCTTTTTTTTTCGCTTGGCGCGTCCAAGTGGTTCCTTTTATGTCCCGAGTCAATGACAGCAAAAGGTACCAACTGCAAGCCTTGATACTTGGCACCTCACCACTTGTTACGCGCTGATGGGTCATCCGAGAAAGGAAAAAATCGCTCAATCCACACCTTTTTTCAAGCACTATTAAAAGACACCTTGATCCACTCTTCACTTTTCTCACATCTTTCTCTCGCCCTTGCGCACAAAAAAAAGTCCCCATTTTCAGCATGTATTCATCATTTCTTCGCCAGTTCCTCCGTCTTGGTCTTCTTCGGGCCCAGTCCATTCAACCAACACCCTCGTTTCGTCTCCAAGCTCTTGCTCGTCCCTCCCCTGTTATCTCAACTCTGGCTTTTCATCGCACTCTACAAACCAGCGCCACCAGGAAAGGGAGGATGCCACGAAATTGCTGTGCCTGCAAATGCGATGGTGATTGCGGTGGAAATTCTTTTCGGCTATTTGGTTGACGGTAACTGTCACCTCATTCTTCGTGTACCTGGTTGGCTCTGTGTCTTTGCAGTTTCTGGAGGTGACCCCGTAAGGACCATGCTTTACACACGTCCTTGTGTTCTTTACAGATGTGCATTTGACGATGCCTGACAGATGTTTTATTTTCTCTTTTCTTTTTGTCAGTGGGAACTGGATCGTCCTCACCAATGGGGAAACTGGAGTCAAGATCACCAGCGCAGAGAATGAAGTGAATGTCACCTCATATAGCAACTGAAGGTTGAGCCGCTAGTCCCTCAAGCCAGGCACAGATACCAGATAAATACACAATCTATTTTTCTTATTCTTATGTAGCCACTATGCATCATCTGTCAATGTAGTGTTGGGAGTTCCTGCGCGGCACTGACGTGAACTAGGTCGATGACTGAAAGAGTAATAGAAAGCAAGCCTTGCAACACTTGCACCTCAGCCGAAAAGGACTGAGGTCTACCTATAAAAGCAATGTGCATGTTTTCTTTCAGCAGCCACCTCTCTTCTCTCACACATGCATGTACACATCATAACGACACCTTTCTTTCGTTCACTGCTCCAGTTGAGTCTTCGTCGTACTCAATCCGAACAATTCATCATCAGTTCACTTCGAAGTCTTGTAGCTCCTTTTCGACTCACCAACCCTGCCATTCGTCCTCTTGTTTCTAATCAAACTAACCATCAAACCACCATCACCAACGCCGCCGCAGCCGGAATTTCGACCCCAAAATCTGAAGGCTTACCAACCTACCTCCCCTGCGCGTGTTACACCAATTACAAAGAGATTGATATAATGTGGAAGCAGGTGTGCACAGTACTCAAATTTGGATTCTACACCACCGCCGGCATGTGCTCTTGCCGTTATAAAAACACAATGTAATGTGTTTTTCAGCAGTAAGCGCCAAATGCCCACGAAATGAAAAAGGAAAAAAAAAGGATAGAAAAAGCACCCAATCGGAAGTTGAAAGCTCACGCGACAAGGCCTGCCCGTACTTTACTTGTCCTTGTTCTTGTTGACTTTCTTTGTTCTCCGAGCAATGATGATGGTTGGGATCCGAAAATAAGAATGCTAAGCCCATGCGTGTCTTCAAAAGGAGCAAAATTTACGACCTCTTTACCATGTACCCGCTCACCCCACATTCCCAACAAACAGACAGAAAAGCGCGACATTCGCTTCCATTGCTTGCTCATTATTTCACACAAAACATAACCCACGTCCTTCCCGTGAAAGTACCACATATACCCCCCAAACACACACAGCACACTATTGACCATGTCCACGCTTATCCTCAGAAACCTCTCCCGATCAAGCCGACTCCTTCGCACACACCCACTTCGTGTCACAGCACCAACTATCACCACCACCCCTCTCCGTATACAGATGTCAAGATCTACCGTCCAACAACTAACCCCTGACCACCGAGACGACTACTAAGACAGCCCAAAAAGATATTCCTCCCTGTGGCGACCGATGTACCTGCGACTACGAGAACGAAAAGAATAATAAATCGTATCGGTGGTTGAATATCACCATGATCTCAATGATGTTCTTTTTGTCGACGAAGACACTTATTGAACTCTATGACATGTAAGTGGCTCCCGATCCTTGGGGGGGGGGTTTTTTTTGGTTGATTTTGATGATTTCAATTATTGTGCGACCATGCTAAAACCTCATACCGTTCTTTTCTTCCCCTGATTTAGAAAGACCAAGCCCGACGACGATGACATGGACACGGCATCTGAAAGCGAGGCCTCTGAATCGATATCTCAATAATATACATGGTATCCTATCACCAATACTGCATGTTCTTTTTTGTTCGGCATGGGTGCTAAACGGCGTGAAGGGGTTATGGAAAGAAGATATTTTTTTCAGTTTAAATCCCCTCAGCCCTGAAATCATTATTTTTCGTTTCCACAATTTGCGTTAAAAGCAATAGCGGGTGGGCCCTGTTGATTGATTGTATGTTTTGCTTTGGGCGGAGTGGATTCTTGGGACATATTTTCTCTGAGGGAGAGACATCTTGGTGGTAGAGAAGAAGAGAAAGTATCAGCAATTGCTGGTGACGGCGGTGGTGTGTAGTGTCCAAGGTGCGAGAGAAAAATGATAACAGTGAAAAGAAGAGAAGGAAGGGTGGAGAGCGAAAGAGAAGCGAAGTTTGGTTGTGCGAGTAAAAAACTGGAGGAGAAAGGAAGCAATACAACCCCATTGTTGGCTTGGACCGATTTTTAGTTCCTCGATTTGATTTCCAATCCCCTCCTGCCTTCCGACCCATATATGAATTGCTCATGTTGTGATTGGACCTATCGACCTTCATGCCTGCCATCGAAATCAGCATGATACATTTTTTGATCCTATTAGAAAGTAAACATCGCCCTCACTGCCCGATTATTCAGAACTAATGCAAATAGCAAACGACATGTAGGCCATTGTTTATACTTTAATAAAAGCTGGCTCCATATTGGCGCAAATAGTAAAGACGTCCCAGTGCCTCCATGTGTCCTTGCCTGCCCGCTTCCAAATACCACTCCATCGCGGTCGTAACATCCTGCGGTACTCCATCACCGTACTCATATAAGCCTCCGAGGATGTACTGAGCCTGGCTGTGGCCTTGTCTGGCAGCCTTGAAAAACCATCTTGATGCCTGCGAGTAGTCCACAGGCGCACCGTGACCGTTCTGGTACATGAGCCCAACGCTGCATTGCGCCTCCATGTAATCTTGATCAGCAGCCTTGCGAAACCATGTCATCGCCAGAGAATAATCATGACCGTCGTAATATAGACAGCCGATGTTGTGTTGGGCAGTCGCGCTTCCTTGATTGGCCGCCTTCACGTACCACTCTATCGCCTTGCGAACATCCTTCGCCACTCCGCAGCCGTCTCGGTAAAGACCGCCGATGTTTTCCTGGGCGTCTGGATGTCCTTGGTCAGCCGCCTTTAGGAACCACTCCATTGCCTTGGAATAGTCTCTGGCCACGCCGTTGCCGTCGCGGTACATGCCACCGAGGTTACTTTGAGCGAAAGAGTCGTTTTTTTCGGCGGCCTTGTAGTACCAATCGATTGCTCGTTTGTAATGTCCTGGTACACCTTCACCGTAGAAATAAAGGTTGCCGATGTGGGTGTATGAGTCCACGTCTTCTTGAGCAGCTGCCTTCAAATGCCACTCCATCGCTTTGAAAAAGTCCTGAGAGGTGCCTTGTCCTTCTCTGTGTAGAATACCGACGTTACTCTGGGCTCCCGCATCTCCTTGGTCGGCGGCTTTGAGGTTCCAGGTCAAGGCTGCAAAGTAGTCCTGTGTCACGCCCAAGCCATAATGGTACATATAGCCGACTCTGCGCTGACCAATAGCATACCCTTGATCGGCAGCCCGGAGAAACCATTCTATAGCCGCTTGGTAGTCCTGCTGAACTCCCTCGCCATCCAAATACATATCGCCAAGAGCGACCTGAGCTTCCTTGTCGCCGAGATTTGCATTGATGCTCGTTTGAGTAAAGTCACTGGATACGATCGACGCAGTTTCTTGCACGGCTACTGATTGTGGTTTGTTGTCGTCTTCGGAAGATGTTGGCATTTCGACTGCTACTGTTGGCGTGTCGTCATGTAGCCATTTCTGCGATTCACGGGCAGATTTACTGGAAGCAGGGCTGTCGATATCTAGGCCGTAGTCCGCTGCAGCATCTTTTAAACTAGAAATCTGGCCCTGTTCCGTAGTAGAGGTAGCGTCGGTGATACTATTGTCTGTGTTGCTCCTCTGTTCCTGTGACAACTCTGGTGGTGGCTCCATGACATTTTCCTGAAGTGAGGCAGGCTCGGTGTCGATAGCGGTATCTGGCGCAGAAACTTGATAGGGTGGCAATCTAAATAACGAGGCGATGAATAAATAAGGTCAGCGTAGGAACGATAATTGAGTCATCAAGACATAACTCCGTTATATACGTACAGGTCCAAGTGGAGGTCGTTGGTATGGGCTGTGGGTCTTGGAGCTGAAGCGTCAGAGGAGTCAAGACTGTCCCTGATGTTAAGGCGGTCTACTCGGAGGTCTTGAACTTCGACCTGTTGCATTATTTAGTCGCTGTTGGATTGTTCTTGGGAGGAGAAGGGTTGGACTCGGACGTTTGAGGCGCCGTAGGTGGAGTGATGGAGAAGGATGAATAACGGAAATGAATGAGGGCAAGAGAGAGCGGGATGAGAGAAAAGAGATGAAGGAAAGAAGTAAAGAAGGAAAGAAGGGGAGGGCTGAGAAGAAAAGAGAGCATGAGAAAGACGAGAAAGAACAGAGGAGCAGCTGCGGTAGAGCTTGGCCACAACATTAATCAAAAATGGTATCCAGGGCGTGAGACTGGGAAACTCACCAGTGATCAAAAATTGGACGCCATCTAATCATTTTTTATCATCCCAACAAAGGACGCAGTTGCACGTTGTATACTCCCTAGAGTATTTTGTGACACTTCGTATATATACTTCTGTGCTAGGTAGCGTGCTAACGGTTACAGAAAGCAAGACATGTCAAAGGAGATGCTGACGGGCGGGGGATGAGGAGTAAAAGCCCCTGTTGTTTGCTCACAGTTCAAAAGAAATAGGATCCCTGTCGGTGCAAATACGCAAGGCGGATCTGTGCCTCCGAATGTCCCTGCTTGGCCGCCTTCATATACCACTCCTTTGCTGCATTGATGTCTTGGGGTACTCCGTCTCCATACTCACACAAAATTCCAAGGACATACTGCGCGCTCTCAAACCCTTGCTTGGCGGCCTTCAGAAACCACACCGACGCCTGCGAGTAGTCCACAGGTACACCGTGACCGTTCTGGTGCAAGCACCCAATGCCGTGTTGTGCGTCCGGGATGTCTTGATCTGCAGCCTTGAGATACCACTCCATCGCTCGAACGTAATCCTGATCCACTCCTTGTCCGAAGTCGTAGAGATAGCCAATATTATATAGGCCGTCTCGGTGTCCTTGCTCAGCCGCCTTAACAAACCACTCCCTTGCCTTGGAATAGTCCTGGGGCACTCCTTTACCGTCGTAATACAGACAACCGATGTTGAAGTAAGCGTCTGCGTATCCTTGGTCGGCAGCCAAGAGAAACCACTCCATCGCCTTGGAGAAATCCTTCGCCGAGATTGGCATTGATGCTCATTTGAGCAAAGTCCGTGGTGATTATGGACGCGGATTCCTGCGGTGCTTGCACCTGCAGTTTGTTGTCGACTTCGGAAAATGTTGGCGTTTCGACCGCAACAGCTGAAATGTCGTGCAGTAATTCTTCCGTTTGTTGAACTGATTCACTGGAAGCAGAGTTACTGATATCAAAGCTGTTGTCCGCTGTGACATCATTTAGACCAGAGACCTGGTCTTGTTCCGTAGTAGAGGTAACGTCGGTGATGCTGTTGTCTGTGTTGCTCCCCTGTCCTTGTGACGACTCTGGTGGTGTCTCCATGACATCTTCCTGTAATGAGGCATCCTCGGCGTCGACAATGGCATTCTGCATCAATCTAAAGCAAAGAATGAAAAGAAAGGAGTAGAAAGGTCAGCGCTGGCACTTTATTCGAGCGAGCAAGGAAAAGCTCTGTGCTATACGTACGGGTTCAAGTGATCATTGGCAAGGATGGTGTTTCCTGAAGATGAGGTGTCGTGGGAGTCACCTTGTGGCATTATTTAGTCGCTGTTGGGTTGTTCTTGGGAGGAGAAGGGTAGGGCTTGAAGAAGGAGGGAAAGAATTATAGTCCGTGGAGTGATGGGGAAGGATGAACAATAAAAGGCTAGAGGAAGTGAAAGGAGGATGAGAGAAAGAGACTGACAGGAAAGAAAAGTAGATGGACTGAGAAGTGAAGAGAGGAGAAAAGAATAGGAAGGGGGTGGCGCTCAGAACTTTTATGAGCAGTTTCCATTGGCCGTTGATAAAAGGGTTTCCAGGGCATGAGAAAATGACACTCTTCATTCCAGCAATGGACGGAATTGCACATTGTATGCTTCCAAGAATACTTTTTTGGCACTTCTTATATATTCTTCTGTGCTAGGTAGGTGTAGATGGTTGCAGAAAGCAAGACATGTCAAAGGAGATGCTGACGGCCGGGGATGAGGAGTAAAAGCCGCTGTTGTTTGCTCACAGTTCAAAAGAAATAGGATCCTTGTTGGTGCAAATAGGCAAGTCGGGTCCGCGCCTCCCAGCTCCACTGCTTGCCTGCCTTCAGATACCACTCCATCGCTGTCGTAACATCTTGCGGTACTCCATCACCGTACTCATACAGTCTCCCAACGGCATACTGAGCCTCGTCGTGGCCTTCCTTGGCAGCCTTGAGGAGCCACACCGATGCTTGCGAGTAGTCTATAGGCACACCGTGACCGTTCTGGTACATGAGTCCAATGCTGTATTGTGCCTCCATGTAATCTTGATCAGCAGCTTTGCGGTACCATGTCATCGCCTGAACATAATCCTGTTCCACTCCTTGTCCGTCATAGTACAAACATCCGAGGTGGTACTGCGAAAGTACGTTTCCTTGCTCGGCCGCCTTAGCAAACCATTCCCTTGCCTTGGAATAGTCCTGCATCACTCCCGCACCGTCACGATACAGTCCACCGAGGTTATATTGCGCGTGTTGATCGTCCTGTGCGGCGGCTTTGCTGTACCAGTCGAATGCTTGGGAGTAATCGTGCGGTACACCAAGACCGTCGTTATACATATTGCCGATGTGGTTCTGTGCGTCTGCGTTTCCTTGGTTGGCACCCAAGAGGAACCACTCCATCGCCTTGGAGAAATCCTGCACCACTCCTTGTCCGTATCGGTAGTTGTGTCCGATGTTAGTTTGGGCATAGGAGTCGTTCTGTTCGGCAGCCTTGTGGTACCGCTCTAATGCTTGGGTGAAATCTTGGGGAACACCAAGACCGTCGTTATACATATTGCCGATGTGTATGTGCGCATCTGCGTTTCCTTGACCAGCGGCTATAAGGAACCACTCCATCGCTTTCGAATAATCCAGAGGGACTCCTTGACCAAAGCGGTAGCAATAACCAATGTTGGATTGGGCCTGGGCGTTTCCTTGGTCTGCAGATTTGAGATACCAGGTGAGCGCTGTGGAGTGGTCCTGTGTGATACCGAGTCCATGATCATAGAGGACGCCTACTTTGCGCTGACCAACGGCATCTCCTTGTTCGGCGGCTCGGAGGTACCATTCCATAGCGGCTTTGTAGTCTTGTTGCACTCCCTTGCCATCCTTGTACATGTCTCCAAGAGCCACCTGAGCGTCCTTGTCGCCGAGATTGGCATTGATGCTCGTTTGGGTAAAGTCCGTGGAGATGATGGACGCAGACTCCTGCGGCGCTTGCACCTGTAGTTTGTTGTCGACTTCGGAAGATGTTGGCGTTTCGACCGCAACAGATGACATGACGTCGCACAGCAATGCTTCCGTTTGTTGAGCCGATTTACTGGAAGCAGAGTTACTAATATCAAAGCCGTTGTCCGCGGTGTCATCTTTTAGACCAGAGACCTGGTCTTGTTCCGTAGTAGAGGCAACGTCGGTGATGCTGTTGTCTGTGTTGCTCCCCTGTCCTTGTGACGACTCTTGTAATATCTCCATGACATTTTCCCGTAATGAGGTGGCGGTTTCTGGCGCAATTTGATGAGGTGACAATCTAAATAACAGGGCCATGAATAAACAGTGTCAGCGTAGGAACGATAACTGAGTGATAAAGACACAATGCTGTTATATACGTACGGGTCCATGTGTGGGTCGTCGATATGGGTTGTGGATATCGGAGCTGAAGCGTCGGAGGAGTCAAGACTGTCCCTGGTGTTAAGGCGGTCTACTCGGGGGTCGTGAACTTCGACCTGTTGCATTATTTAGTCGCTGTTGGATTGTTCTTGGGAGGAGAAGGGTTGGACTCGGACGTTTGAGGTGTCGTAAGTGGAGTGATGGAGAGGGATGAGCAACGAAAAGGGATGAGGGAGAATGAGAAAGGGATGAGAGAAAAGAGATGAAGGAAAGAAGGAATGGGCTGAGAAGAAAGAGAGCATGGCATGTTTTTCGCACCGAAGAAAAAGAACAGGAGAGCTGCGGTAGAGCGGTGCGCCTGTTACTCCATCGATCAAAATGATTCCAGGGCGAGACTGAGAAACTCACCAGCGATCAAAAATTGCAAGTGACATTCTCACTACGCTTTTTATTTGTTTCCTGACCCGTCGCACTTGGCAGATTTTAGAAAACCCTACATTCCGACACATATACCCAATATGTACACAACTGCATTTCTGGAAGGGAGCCTGCTACAAAAGTAACTTCAATAGAAATAGGATCCCTGTTGGTGCAAACAGGCAAGGCGGGTCCGCGCCTCCCAGCTACACTGTTTGGCAGCCTTCAGATACCACCCCATCGCTGTCGTAACATCCTGCGGTACTCCATCACCGTACTCATATAGTCTCCCAACGATATACTGAGCCTCTTCGTGGCCTTGGTTGGCAGCCTTGAGGAGCCACACCGATGCTTGCGAGTAGTCTATAGGCACACCGTGACCGTCCTTGTACATGAGCCCAGCGTTGTATTGTGCCTCCATGTAATCTTGATCAGCAGCTTTGCGGTACCATGTCATCGCCTGAACATAATCCTGTTCCACTCCTTGTCCGTCATGGTACAAACACCCGAGGCGGTGCTGGGAATATGCGTTTCCTTGCTCGGCCGCCTTAACAAACCACTCCCTTGCCTTGGAATAATCCTGCGTCACTCCCTTACCGTCACGGTACAGATAGCCAACGTTTGCCTGGGCCTCTGCGTGTCCTTGTTCAGCCGACTTAATAAACCATTCCATTGCCTTAGAAAAGCTCTGCGCCACGCCTTTGCCGTTACGGTACAGACATCCGAGATTACACTGGGCGTCTTGATCATCCTGCACGGCGGCCTTGTTGTACCAGCCGAATGCTCGGGAGTAATCCTGGGGCACACCTAGACCGTCGTTATACATAGTGCCGATCTGGTTCTGTGCTTTTGCGTATCCTTGATTGGCAGACAAGAGATACAACTCCATCGCTTTGGAAAAGTCCTGAGTGGTGCCTCGGTCTCGTCGGTACAGATGGCCAGCGTTGCACTGGGCTCCTGCATCTCCTTGGTCGGCGGCTTTGAGGTTCCAGGTCAAGGCTGCTTGGTAGTCCTGTGTGACGCCCAGGCCATAATGGTACATATAGCCGACTCTGCGCTGACCAATAGCATATCCTTGATCGGCAGCCCGAAGAAACCATTCCATAGCCGCTTGGTAGTCCTGCTGAACTCCCTCGCCATCCAAATACATATCGCCAAGAGCGACCTGGGCTTCTTTGTCGCCGAGATTGGCATTGATGCTCGTCTGAGAAAAGTCCGTGGAGACAATGGTAGCAGATTCCTGCACAGGTGTTGAGTTTGAGTCGTTGGCGTCGTTGGAAGACGTCGGTGTTTCGACCTCAGAGAGAGCTGGCTTGTCGTCGCAAGACAATTTTTCCGTTTGTTGAGCAAGTTCGTTTGAGGGATGACTGTCGATAATAGAGTTGGTATTTATTGTAGCCTCTTGCAGATCCGACGACTCTGGCGGCGCCTCCATGACCTTTTCCTGTGACGATATGTCCTCGGCGTCGACGATAGTATCTTGCACTATTCTAATAAAAAAAAATAGAAAAATATCAAACAAAAGGTTAGAAAGGTCAGCGCGGGCACCATACTTGAGCGAGCACCATACTTGAGCGAGCAAAGACACGAATCTGTGGGATACGTACGGGTCCAAGGAAGCATCGGCAGGGATGGTGTTTCCTGAGGGAGAGGTGTCGGGTGAGTCAAGACTCTTGCTGATATGAAGGTGGTCAACTTGGAAGTCTTGGAAGTCGTCTTGCAGCATTATTCGGTCGTTGTTGGTTGTTCTTAAGGGGAGAGAGGCTAGGGAGGGAAAAAAAGAGTAGTCGGTGGAGTGATGGAGTAGAATGAACAAAAAGTCAGAAGTTAAAGGGAGATGGGAGAGAGAGACTGACAGGGAAGAAAAGTAGAAAGGCTGAGAAGTGAAGAGATGAAAATAAAGAGGAGACAAGAAGACGAAGGTGAGTGGCGCAATGCTAAGAAAAAAATAAGAGCGTTTTCCACTCGCCGTTGATAAAAGGGTTTCCAGGGTGTGAGAAAAAGAAACTCATCGGTGATCAAAAATTGGACGTCGTCTAGTTTTTTCTTAAGAATATTTTTGGACACGTCCTATATATTCTTCTGTGCTAGGTAGAGCGCCGACGTTACAGAAAGCAAGACATGTCAAAGGAGATGCTGACGGCCGGGGATGAAGAGTGAAAGCAGTTGTTGTTTGCTCATAGTTCAAAAGAAATAGGATCCTTGTTGGTGCAAACAGGCAAGGCGGGTCCGAGCCTCCCAGCTACACTGTTTGGCAGCCTTCAGATACCACCCCATCGCTGTCGTAACATCCTGCGGTACTCCATCACCGTACTCATATAGCCTCCCAACGGCATACTGAGCCTCGTCGTGGCCTTCCTTGGCAGCCTTGAGGAGCCACACCGATGCTTGCGAGTAGTCTATAGGCACACCGTGACCGTTCTGGTACATAAGCCCAATGCTGTATTGTGCCTCCATGTAATCTTGATCAGCAGCTTTGCGGTACCATGTCATCGCCTGAACATAATCCTGTTCCACTCCTTGTCCGTAGTTGTACAAACATCCGAGGTTGTGCTGAGAAAATGCGTTTCCTTGCTCGGCCGCCTTAACAAACCACTCCCTTGTCTTGGGATAGTCCTGTGCCACTCCCTCACCGTCACGGTACAAACAGCCAACGTTTGCCTGGGCGTCTGCCTGTCCTTGTTCCGCCGACTTAATAAACCATTCCATTGCCTTAGAAAAGCTCTGCGCTACCCCTTCGCCGTCACGGTACAGACATCCGAGGTTATACTGGGCGTGTTGATCATCCTGTACGGCGGCCTTGTTGTACCAGTCGAATGCTTGGGAGTAATCCTGCGGTACACCATGACCATTGCAGTAAAGATTGCCGATGTGATTCTGTGCATCTGCCTCTCCTTGGTCGGCTGCCAAGAGGAACCACTCCATCGCCTTGGAGAAATTCTGCGACACTCCCTCGCCGTAATAGTAACTGTAACCGATGTTGGTTTGGGCGCAGGAATCTTGCTGCTCGGCAGCCTTGTGGTACCATTCCAGCGCTTGGGAGAAATCCTGGGGCACTCCAAGACCGTCATTATACATAATGCCGATGTGGGTGCGTGCATCTGCGTTTCCTTGACCGGCAGCCGTGAGGAACCATTCCATAGCTATGGAATAATCCAGAGGGACTCCTTGACCATAACGGTAGCAATAACCGATGTTGGATTGGGCCTGAGCATTCCCTTGGTCTGCAGATTTGAGATACCAGGTGAGTGCTGTCGAGTGGTCCTGTGTGACACCGTGTCCATGATCATAGAGGACGCCTACTTTGCGCTGACCAACGGCATCTCCTTGTTCGGCGGCTCGGAGGTACCATTCCATAGCGGCTTTGTAGTCTTGTTGCACTCCCTTGCCATCCTTGTACATGTCTCCAAGAGCCACCTGAGCGTCCTTGTCGCCGAGATTGGCATTGATGCTCGTTTGGGTAAAGTCCGTGGAGATGATGGACGCAGACTCCTGCGGCGCTTGCACCTGTAGTTTGTTGTCGACTTCGGAAGATGTTGGCGTTTCGACCGCAACAGCTGACATGTCGTGCAGCAATTCTTCCGTTTGTTGAGCTGATTCACTGGAAGCAGAGTTACTGATATCAAAGCTGTTGTCCGCTGTGACATCATTTAGACCAGAGACCTGGTCTTGTTCCGTAGTAGAGGTAACGTCGGTGATGCTGTTGTCTGTGTTGCTCCCCTGTCCTTGTGACGACTCTGGTGGTGTCTCCATGACATCTTCCTGTAATGAGGCATCCTCGGCGTCGACAATGGCATTCTGCATCAATCTAAAGCAAAGAATGAAAAGAAAGGAGTAGAAAGGTCAGCGCTGGCACTTTATTCGAGCGAGCAAGGAAAAGCTCTGTGCTATACGTACGGGTTCAAGTGATCATTGGCAAGGATGGTGTTTTCTGACGAAGAGGAGTCGTGGGAGTCACCTTGTGGCATTATTTAGTCGCTGTTGGGTTGTTCTTGAGAGGAGAAGGGCAGGACTTGGAGAAGGAGAGAAAGAAGTGTCGTTGGTGGAGTGATGGAGAAGGATGAACAAAAGAGTAGGATGAGGAAAGGTGAATGGGGGATGAGAGGAAAGAGAGGATAGGAAAGGTAAGATGAAAAGGCTGAGAAAAAAGAGGAGGAAGCTGTTAATGTAAAGTACTTCATTGATCAATGATTTCCAGGGCGTGAGACTTTGAGGCCCATCAGAGATGAATATTTTGAAACCGCGCCACCCTCGTGGAAGCGAAGAGGTGGAAGGCGGATGGCTCTTGTGTTGTTTTCGAATTCCTTTGCTCCCTCATGCCTCAATGTCTTCCTCACCCTCTCCTTCAACTTCCTGTTGTCGAGCAGCCAACCCAACGGCGAGAGCGAATGTGACCTCGACCTCTTCGTCTCAGGGTTCTTCTTCATCAGTTACAATTGTGGCCACGACATCATCATCATCCACCGCGACATCCTCTTCCTCCATGGTGAATGTTGAGGCCTCCTCTTCACCTTCTGGGTCTAGGTCCACCTTTCGCGTCACAACAACTTCGCAGGGTGATACAGTTGATAATGGCGATCCCTCCTCCTCAATAGCTCCAGCACCAGCTGCCTCACGACCATCGCGATCGGTGCCGCTTGTACCCCAGCCCGCCTATCGGTTTATATTGCACTTTCGACAAGGCGTACGAGGGAACTACAAGCGCAAGTCTATCAACAGTATCCCCTCCACTGTCGCGTGGACCTTCAAGAGTGGACACACTTTCGACGTCCTACTCGCTCTTATTAGGACCTTCTCCCGTGTACACGCACCATTGATTTGGCCTCAAAACGATCTTCCCGACATCATGTCATCACCCAGTAAAGGCGCAAGACTACAAGGCGCTGTGACTCTGAACGAGGAGAACTACCTGCAGACAACCGACAGCTCATGGAGAGCATGGACAAGGTCAGGAAAGCACGGTGGGGTTCTTCAATTGATTATATACATGGCCGAGTCTGTCGCTCCTGGTGCCCAGTCAACGTCTTGACGAACAGGAGGACGATGTGCAGTATCTGTCCAAACTATCGATGCCACTGCTTGGGAATAATATCGTTCTTCCAAACAACAGCACGTCTCAACAAGCCCGCCAAGTGGATAATATTTCACGTCGGGTGCAAGAGAAGAGTAGAGCAGGTGAAGTAGAAGGTTTGGAGGACGACGAGTTCGTTCCAGTTCGAGTCAAGGTGGATTTGGAGGTCACCGTTAAACTGCCTAGACAGGACTTGGCAAAAGTGCTTGGTTTGCCTCCAGGGCTCAACCTTTCTTCTTTCAACTTTTTTGGTCAAAATCATTCAGGAAATCATTCTCCAGATACCCCAAAAGAGACCATTTGACTGATGATGGCGACGATGAACATTTCATCTCGAAGTACTCCTTTCTGCTCGTACCCACAATGGGATAAAATATTGACAGCAGTGGTTTCTCCCTTAATACAGGCCAGCAAGGCAACATCAAGCACTATTTCCGGGAAGTGGGGGAAAATCAAATTATCATGTCGTTCTAACCATCTCTTCAGTTGTGAGAAACCGACCCCGATGGGGGTTGATCTGTGGTGAGTAGGCTGTATTTCTGGAAGAAAGAGTGGGAAAGATCTGACATTTAATAGAAATAGGATCCATGTCGGTCCAGATAGTTAAAATGTGTCTGTGCCCTCGGGTTTCCTTGCTTGGCCGCCTTCAGATACCACTCCTTTGCCGCATTGATGTCGTGGGGTACTCCATTTCCGTACTCATACAAGCTGCCAACGACACATTGAGCTCCCTCGTGCCCTTGCTTGGCAGCCTTCACAAACCACACCGATGCCTGAGAGCTGTCCACATCTACACCATGACCGCGTTGGTAAAAGTCTCCGACTATGTATTGCCCGTCTGCGCTCCCGTTTTCGGCTGCCTTGCGATACCAAACCATCGCCTGAGAAACGTCCTGATCCACTCCATCACCGTCCTCATACATCTGCCCAACTATACACCAAGCCTCCACCATCCCTTTTTCTGCGGCTCTGATGTACCATTCCATCGCTTTGGAATAGTCCCGTGGCACACCTTGACCATAGTGATACAGATCAGCAATGTTGAAGCACGCCTTTGCTTTTCCTTGTTCGGCTGCCTTGACGTACCACTCCATTGCCTTGGAAAAGTCCTGATCCACGCCTGGACCGCCAAGGTACAGACAGCCAATGTTATGTTGGGCTTCGGGGTCTCCTAGCTCGGCCGCCTTAACAAACCATTCCATTGCCTTGGAATAGTCCCTGTTCACTCCTTCGCCGTGGTAGTACAGTAAACCGATGGCGACTTGAGCGTCTGTGTGGTCTTGGTCCGCCGCTTTGACATACCACCTCATGGCCTTGGAATGGTCTAACGTCACTCCCTCGCCGTAACGGTAAGTATGGCCGAGGTTGGTCTGGGCGTAGGGCTCGTCTTGCTCGGCCGCCTTGAGATACCAGTCGTATGCCAGAGAGTAATCCTGTGGTACACCCAGGCCGCCGTTATACAAATTGCCAATGTGGTTCTGTGCCCCGGGGTTTCCTTGATCGGCAGCCTTGAGGAACCACTCCATCGCTTTCGAATGATCCAGAGGAACACCTTGGCCGTAACGGTAGAAATGACCGATGTTGGATTGGGCCTGGGCGTTTCCTTGGTCTGCAGATTTGAGATACCAGGCCAGGGCAGTAGAGTAATCCTGCGCGACTCCGTATCCGTAATCATAGAGAACACCGACCTTGCGCAGACCAACGGCATCCCCTTGTTCGGCGGCTCGGAGGTACCATTCCATAGCTGCTTTGTAATCCTTCTGAACTCCCTTGCCATCCTTGTACATGTCTCCAAGAGCCACCTGAGCGTCCTTGTCGCCGAGATTGGCGCGGACCGTCGTTTGATTTAAGTCTCTGTAAGCGGCAACAGTGGCGATGGTGTTGGGAACAAGGACTGAAGTCGACTTTTTATTTTGCTGAGAAACAGTTGGCAACGCTTCCTGAAGGGACTCCAGCGACAATTCCTCTGACGGCGTCCTGCTCGACATTTCAAGCTGGGACAAGTTGTTCTCGGCATTGTCCAATTGAGCTCTGACAACAACATCCAACGTAGCTCCAGGGACCGCAGCGATGCAAAGCGGGTTCAGGCTATTCGTAAAATGGGTTGGAATACAATGTCAGAGGATGGCCTGTATCAGAGACAAGTCGAAAATAATGGTTCCGATAAATAAATGTAGACGACAAATTTACATTTGGAAGTCCAGTCCTTTGAGGAAAGGTACGATCATAGTTCCATAGCGAACATGAACAACGTCCTTGAAGGCAGCGAGGATGTCACTCCACAAGATAATGTCGTTGCCTGAGGAGACGTCAGGGTGACAGGCGATGTGAAGGATATTATACGTTGCTGGTGGTTGTTCATTGGCTGCGCCCTCGTTTTTGTCGACCCTGCGGAAAGGCTGGGTATGAGAGTGTGTCTCTTGGATGGTCATGAGTGTTGGTTAGACAGGTAATGTTTGTTCAGAAAGAAAGGGGATTGATGTGAACGACAGATGACACAGGAGGTCCGGGGTGATGAGTCAAATGAAGAATGGAAAAAGGATGAAAGACGAAAGGGATTGAAAAAAAGGCACGGTTGCGACAGGGGGCGACTCGTGACATCTGTTTTTGATTGGTCGATTGCCGTGTTCCCTGGCGCGTTGTTTTGGGTCAACTATTGCGACAGAACTCACTTGTTCTCATGATATGTCAGACATGTCGCACTTGCTTGCCTCCCTAGCTTTTCTTTTTTCGTTTCTCTTCTCTACAACACTCCTACACAGCCCCTTGTTTTATTGGCTTTTATCCCACAATACGCTACCAAAATACTAACCCGCAGGATTCCCTGGCATTGAGAAGACACCATAGAGTCTTCTCCTTCCAAGAGGCAACCCCAAACCAATATGCTCCAAGAACTGTTTCCCCTCTAGTCGCTAGACAAACCATCCATGAAGATCGCCAATTCGCACATCTGTCCCATCTACATTTTTTTTTCGCTCGGCATTGCCACCTAGGAGATCCTCTGCAGATAAGCAGGAACGATAGTTCTGTGGGTCAACCAAGGTCGGTCATCGTTATTGCCTGCTTCGCTTTTGCTACTGCGCATTGTCCAGCAAACCCCTTACTAAATCGCAAGAACCTGCATTATGGTGTAGCTCACATGTCCCTTCCTCCTCCAATTGTAGTTGCACGCTACTCTCAAATGCTCGTATTCTTTGTTCTCTCTGAGGAGTGATAGAATGCTTTGATGATGCGAATCGGCGGGAGATATTTCATCCCTCTCACACCCACAGCCATAAATTTACTCAATCGCCGAAAAGTATGCGGGTAAGTCTGAGCGGCAGGAAGGAAGGGGTAGGATGGAAAGGGCGTAGAGCCTACAATTTGCGCATCGCGTTATTTTAGCTATCTCTCTTCCTTCCTTCTCTCATTCACCGAAAAAAATGCCTCATATGGTGAACAGTAGAGCGAAGATGCTGGTTCTGTTGTACTGTGAGTCGCCGCTTGCCAATGTTGATGAAAAGGCGGGTGGTGTCTCAGGCTGACTAGTGTTTGGCGTTGTGGGGAAGAGTGGAGTGAGGGAGATGTGCCTATCTATTCCCACTGGAGTGGAAAAAGATCCTCGTTCACAATGTCTCCTTCTCTCCACTACGTCCCTCAACCGAAAACTATGTGCATTGAATTGAACATGCAGAGTTCAAGAATGAATGGCTCCTTTGGACAAAATTATCCCCCCCATCGTATCATCGTCTACCCTTGACCAAATTAGCGGTTGTGAAGTAAAACGAAGACGGTCAAAAAATGGAAGGGATAAACTCTAAAATAATCCTTTGTGCGGCTAAACAATGATGGATGATCGGAACCGGCCCGCCCTGTCAATGCGCCCATGGTTCCCTCCCCCTTTCCTTTCGCTTTACTCCCATTGCTTTGCATTGGTGGTGCGCGTGAGAAATCCGATCGCATTCCCGCTGCTGTTGCTACTGTTGACCTTATTTGCGTGTGTTCTTTTTTCTCTTCATGCGAGTAATGCAATGCATGATTTCTTTGCCCTGCCATTTCACAAAAAGTAGGACCCAGGGCACAGACGACAAAATCCATCCGGAAATTGATATAGCCGAAAATACAGAGAGGACGGACCTTGGAACCCTGTCGAACTTAGTTGGGTACTAGGTCTCTTTTTCGTTATTCCAGGACGGAGAAATAGAGATGGACATGGATGGTATGGAGTGTTACTTTTTCCCACTTTATGTTTAGCATACCTTGTCGTTGGATGTAGCATGAAGCGAGTGAGTCAGCCAAACAATGACCTCCTTTCCTTCTTCCCTTACTCTCCTGTCTTTTTTCCTCATTGGGTACCCCTCCTTTTTGTATAAAAGTGACCTTGTCGCCGTCTTTTTCACACACTCTCTCTTTTTCTCCACACGACCTCCCTTGTCTTCTTTTTTCTCGTCCCTCTCAACTCTCAAGAACAACCAACAACCAACCACTATCCCACACCACTCTGTCAGAACCATGTCGACAGCCCCCACCTCCACCGCAACCATGGGCTTCACCTCCACCCTGCTTCCAAAACTCCTAACCCTGATCTCCCAAAACTCCAACCGCAGAAAACTCCTCCTCGCCATCATCCTCTACACCGTCTACAAATACCGTCGTTCCGTTCTCTTTGTTCGCCCCCGTCCCGACCTCCCCGGCCCCCCTGGTCTCCCATTGATCGGCAACTTTTGGGAGATGGCGACGACCCCCACGGCGGTTTTCCATCAATCGCAGGAGCGTAACTTTGCAAAGTACGGAAGGGTGTACACGATGGCGATTCCTGGGGTGGGGAGGACGATTACGGTCAAGGATCCGGAGATTATGGATCATATACTGAAGACTCACTTCTGGAACTATGAGAAGGGTACCAGGTCGAAGCAGACCATTGGTCCTCTTGCCGGCAATGGTATGTCTCCCTTTGTGAACGCATAACGAAGGCAATACAGGCAGGTTATGTGTCGTCAAGAAAGAAAAGAAACGCTAACCTTGTTTTTGTTGTCCCTGTGGTCTCCGCTTCTTGGCTGGATTAGGCATTTTCACGGCGGATGGAGAAGTAAGTTTTGTTTATGCTCACCTTTTTTCAGTTTTTCCATCTCTTTTTACCTCGGCGTGGGTACATGTCTTGTCCTCCACACACATTCTCATACTCACCCCTCCATCCTCTCTCTTTCCGCTTGGTCAATCAACCTGCAATTTATCACCAACAGCATTGGAAGTGGCAGAGACAGTATGCGAGCAAGATCTTCACCGTCAAGGCATTCCGTCAATATACCAACGACGTTTTTGTTCAGGAAGCCCAGCGTGCCATCGACTACATTGAAACCTTTGCCGACACCGGGAAGGTCGTTGATCTTCAGCGGCTCTTTTATTGCTTCACTCTCGGTAAGATTTTCTTTTCTTTTCATTTTGTTCGGCATCTTCCTCCTCCTCCTCCTCCTCCTCCTCCTCCATGATCCTTCGATCGTGTGCAGAACTGTTTTCTCCGGCAATAGTATCAACCCGGTCCTTGAATTCAACTATGCTCACGAAGAAATTAGCACCATAATGCGCTCTTTTTTTTTTTTTTTTTTTTTTAATCACCTATTGTATCTCACCAAAACATTTCCCATCGACCCCTTTACTTCATCCAAATAGATTCGTTTGGAGAGATTGCATTTGGAGAGGTATTCAATTGCCTCGGCGACCCGACAAAGGATGTAAAGTTCGCGGCAGCATTCGACAGACTCAACCACAACTTATCTGGGCGCTTCTTCTCACCCACCTACAAACTGGTCGAATGGTGGACTGGAACTGACAAGCTGATCACTGAAGACCGCACCATCATCCGTGACTTTGCACAAAAGATTATTGACCGTCGTCGTCGGGAGCGTCAGGAACAGGTTAAGGTGGATGAGGGCAAGAAGGATCTGTTGCAGTTGTTTATGGATATCGGGTCCGAGGAAGGTGGTACCCCTTTGTCGGATGATATGCTGGTGGATAGCGTGTTGAACTTTATCATCGCAGGAAGAGACACGACCGCTCAGGCATTGGCATGGACATTCTACCTCATGCACCGTCGAGGAGCTGACCCCGCCATCGTCCAGCGGATGCAAGAAGAAACCGACTCTGTCCTCCAGGGCGGTCTGCCCACCTACGAGACCACCAAGCAACAAAAGTTCGCCGAGGCCTGCTTCAACGAATCCATTCGCCTGTTCCCCGCTGTTCCCAGGAGCACCAGGATCTGCACCCAGGATGATGAGCTTCCCGGGGGCATCAAGGTGCACAAAGGCGAGCGTGTGAACTGGAACACCTATGCGATGGGAAGGGATGAGAAGATCTGGGGTCCTGATGCAAAAGTGTATAATCCCTTCCGATGGATGGAGATGAAGGAGAAGCCGACATCTTCAAAGTTCCTTTCCTTCCACCACGGGCCACGTACCTGGTAAGTTATATTTCTTTTGTGTCTCTTTCTTTCATTTCATTCCTTCATTCTTCCCTAATGTCGTCGATCGAAGTATAAATTTCCTTGGCTTTCACTAACAAGCTAGCGCTTTTTATTCTCTTTTGCTCTCTCGTAGCCTGGGCCAGGGATTCGCAGTGACAGAGGCGGTGACACTGATGTCAATGTTCTTCCAAAAGTACACCTTCGAACTCGAGAACCCGGACCAGAAGGCGAACTACATTCCCTCCCTCACCCTCCCCTTGGCCGGCGGTCTCCGTGCCCGCGTCAACCGTCGCACCGATTAAAATCCTCCACCTTTTTTGCTTTTGTGCCTAGTACATAGCCGCCCTTTCATTCCGCAAATAATAAAATGTTTTGAACAGACAACTTCGTTGAGATACCATTTTATCGCCTGGCCATAATCCTGACGCATACCTTTGCAACTTCATACAAAACGCCAACGCTGTACCGACCTCTTGAGTTTCCTAGATCAGCGGCCTTGCGGTAACACATCATCGCCTTGGAATTGTCCTGAGGCACCCACGGCCCGTTTTCATACAAGTTGCCGACATTGATTTGGGTGATAGTGTATCCCTTCTTGGCAGACTTGAGCCCCCCCCCCTCCTCCATTGCCTTGGTATAGTCCTGATCCACGCCTCAACCGTGTTCACACATTTTGCCGATCGTGCAATGAGGATGTGTCAGTCCCTTTGGTCGGTGTCTCCAAGAGCTACCTGGGCCCATGTGTCTCCATAATTGGCGTTGTTCATGGTCTGAGTGGGATCGAAGGTGGCAGTGGCAAGAGAGAATTCCTGCGGCACACTTGGTGGAAGATTGCTGGTCAACACGCTGGGGACAGCGAGACGATCGATTTTGCGGTTCGCCAAACTCAGTCACTCGGATACTTTCCAATTCTACTTCTCTCTCACACCCTCTCTCTTTCTCTCTCTCTCTCTCTCTCTCTCTCTCTCTCTCTCTCTCTCTCTCTCTCTCTCTCTCTCTCTCTCTCTCTCTCTCTCTCTCTCTCTCTCTCTCTCTCTCTCTCTCTCTCTCTCTATCCAATTTTTCTTTTGGTTAATCACCTGCAAATATCTCCTAGCAGTTTTTTCCCTTGCAAAACACAGCCCTCACAATGGCGAGGATTTGGGCATTTCTCTCAATTCCCGTCAACCTGGTGCCCTTTTGGTCGCAAACAACCCATGAAAGAATTATCCTACCAAAAACTCAATTTATGCTTCAATATGCTCCTGCACCCTTTACAAAGGCAACATTGAAGTGGAGAAATGGGAACGTATGCGGCGCCTTTTACCCATGTCTTTATAATTGTATATATGCTCTAGGTTATTATTATTATTGTTATTATTTTTGAAAAGGACAAATAACTGACAAGTTGTAGAGCTCGGCAAAAACAGAAATATGACATTGATGGTCAAGTTGCCTTTCTTCACAATCACAAAAACCGTTACGAAAATCCCAAGAGTCTCTTGTTGGGACATTGCTTGCATTCAACAACCTTGACGAAAAAGTAACTGCATGTGCAAGATTACAACATTCAATGAAAGCACCATTATCAAATCTCTTGAGATTAAACACAGCATAAATAACTACTAGGTTTTTCTGTTGGTTAACCTTTGGTTGTGATTTGATTTTATTGCTAAGCCTGGGGAACCTCGTGGGTGGCACAGTGAATGCCTCCTCCTCCAACGGCAACGTAATCAATATTGATGGCCACAACCTTTCTGTCAGGAAAAGCCTTCTGCACAATGTCACGCGCATGTTGGTCGGCTTCTTGGTCACCAAACTCGGGCATGGCGATGCCTCCATTAGCAATATAAAAGTTGACGTAGGAGGTTAGACCGCCGTTCTTGCAGTCAAGGCCGATTTTCTTGCAGCGCTTGATGTCACCTGGAGGCAGCTGGCGAATCTTGTCCGGGTTGGGCTCTGGCAGCTCAATGATCTTCAAGCGGCGTCCTTTGGCATCTGTGGCTTGTCTCAGGATCGACATGGCCTGTTCATACTGTCCGATCCAAACCTGGGACTCCTTGTCATCTTTGGAAGCTGGGAAGGGGTGACTGACCATGACGATACCGGGCGCAACAAAACGTGCAAGACTGTCGATGTGAGAGTCGGTAATGTCGTGATCTTTGACACCCGTGACCCAGATGATCTTGCTGATATCGAGCTCGTCCTTGAAAACTTGTTCGATCTGGTTGCGCGACATGCTAGGGTTGCGGTTCTTGTTGACGATACTGCTCTCAGTCATAAGCAAGGTGCCTTCGCCATCGGTCTCGATCGATCCGCCTTCGGCAATAAGTTCGGAGCGGAAACCAGTAATGTTGAGGTAGTCGAGCACATTGGAAGCGACACGG
Organism: Linnemannia hyalina; assembly: GCA_019671135.1. NCBI lineage: Eukaryota > Fungi > Mortierellomycota > Mortierellomycetes > Mortierellales > Mortierellaceae > Linnemannia > Linnemannia hyalina. The sequence goes on from JAHRHY010000001.1 coordinate 3,807,708, forward strand.
CCATCGTTCTTGTGATACTGCTTGCCGCCCCAGCCGTTGAAGTTGTAGTTCACACCGACTAGCTTCTTGCCATCGCTAAGGAACAAGGGAAGGGTGTCTCGAGCCCAGAGATCGTCCACTGCCATGGGAACGACGACAACTTGCTCGCTGCCAAGCATGGCCTTGGCTTGGTTGATGTGGCTTGGAGGGGTGAGCATTTGGACAGGCTCAAACTGAGAGATGGTATTGGCAACGCGGGCGATATCCGACTGGACCTTGTTGTTAAGAGATCCCCAGCCAGTGGGCCATGACATGAATGTGGACTGGTGGAGATCCCATTCGGGTGGGATATAGAGGCCGTGGGTACTGGTAGTTTGTCCCATGTTGGTTGAGGGCGGAAGAGGAATGATGTTAAAGGTTTGGAGAGAGAGTGTATGTGTGACAAGAAGGAGGCAGTGGGAGAGAAATGTGAGTATGAGAAAGTCCATTCCTTTTATGCAGTTGAGATCGAAACCATTGCTCCAGGACTGTTGCCCTTGTGGCTGTTCCGACCCTCTGGCTGTTGTAACCCTAAGGCGTTCTCCTACCAAAACATTCAAATGGACTCAGAACTAAAATTACTCCAAGTCTGTCAACGCTTGATGGCGTGAGGATGATGTTGGAAATAGGGCGCACGCAACAGCCTTGGGCTTTCACCGCCGCCGAGATATTGCAGAGGAGAATAATTTTATTTAATTGTGGCGTAGATAGGAAAATGCGCCCGTGACAACATATTAAGAGACAGAATACTTGCCTGACAGCAGCACAAACCCGTATATTACTTCTTTGGTATCCCTTCGTCCGTCATTAGTCATTGACAGACTAGGATAAAAAAACTATAGTTTCAATCTATAGAGGTTATGGGCTTTGCGGCGACGGTCTTGCAAGGGAAGGGGGGCGTCCGAGATGCTTAAGGTAATGCTTGCCGATGATAGCAATGTTGTGCGCACCCACCAAGTCTCGGTGAATCCACCGCCTGCATTTCACACACGCACAGGTTCTCATCGAGGGCTTAGCAAGTCTTGTCGTCTCACCCTTGGAAACGCAGGTTGGGCACATTGTAGATGTAAGATATTCATCCACTAACGCTACCTTGTACCCAAGGGCCATGCTCTATCAATTTTAAAAAGGACAAATGAATTAATATACTTGTGTATCCAGATCGCCATGGTATTGAAGGGACATACGATACTAGTAGATACGACCACCCGTACATCGTCTTTCTACTCTCTCCTTTCTCATTATTACCTTCTGCTGTAGTCTGCGCAAGAACGTCGTGTGGACCGATGTAAGGTTGAACCCTGTCCGAAAAGTCGCGTTTCCCAACGCGAAGAGGACCCTACGCCCTCCCATTGGGTTACTCTTCAATGCTTCTTTCACAAGTCGGAGCACGCCTGCCACCGCCATGTCCATCTCTGACAACTCTGCCATTCTATGTTGGTATACGGCCTTCTTCCAGTCCGACGATGAGTAGAATCCATGAATGATCGGTTCCAACTCGAAATACTGCCGTTGCGCGGATTTGAGGGCGTCCTCTGAGTCGTATTTTGTTGAATGGAGCGCATTCTCAAGATCATGCATCGAAGGTAGAAAAGTTGCCCTGTTCTTGTCATCCGTCTTCCTCGTCCAAAGGCTCGCGTCGACATTATCTGCGGGACCGGCTGCTGGGTGTTGTCGCCTCCATTCCTGTTCCCATGCTCTGAAGGCGAGTGTTGGCTGATACAGTGATGCGCGCTTTACCAACAAGTTGACCACAGTTTTGTCATCGAGACGCACACAGAACGCACCGCTCACGACTTCGCCTGGATCGATGCCAATCACCGCCACCGACTCCAAGTCTTGACCGAATGCTTCAATTATCGACTGTCGGGTTGGGTACTGGTTCTCGATACGTCGTAGAAACTCCTTACGACCCGGCGCCTGCCGACTCTTGGTGAGGTCATAGGCCAAAAGTTGTAGCTGATGGCCGTCCGTGCGGATGAAATTGTTCAATGCATACCGAAAGGAAGACTGTGCGCCTTGGATGTGAGGAGGGGTCGGCAATAGTGGGGGGTTGGAAGGCGGCGGCACTGCAGATGCTGAAGACGATGACGACGATCCGGCCGAGATGGATGCATTGTGTCGGGTTCGGTAATAGTTAATTCGATCTGTCAGGTGTCGTGCAAGTGGTCCTTGGTCATAGATGGTGGGGTGGGCAGCCTTGAGTTCACTCATTGTAGCACTTCGTTTCCCGTATGTTGTTTGTTGTTTGTTTGCGAGCCGAACCGTATTTCGATCTCCAATGAAAAGCATCTTGATGAGGTTCCCGAATGACGTATTGACTTGTAGGTTGGCCCAGTCGTGGCTATGAGGGCTGCCGCTCCAAATCAATCCGACTTGACCTGCATCTCTTCCCCAAAGGATACGCATCAGTCCCTCCTCCCTAATGTCGATAAAGCTGTCTGCCATCTTGGACTGGGTACAGAAACGTGGTCGGTTTGCCGCTGGAAGTGCCATGAGATAGTTCCAGCATGATCGGATGTGTCCAGGCTGATAGACAATTTTTTTCGACTTTTTCCTGGGGTTCTCATCATCGGCATCATCGTCTAGAATAGTACCGTCATCGTCTAGAGTAGTGCCGTCATCACCAGGTTTGTCTTCATCCTCCTGTTCGACTTTTGGAAGTAGGGCGGGATCGAACTCCAGCTTCTCCATCTATTTTATTGCAAAAAGAAAAAAAGGCACAGTATTAGAATATGCAATACACTCTCTCCAATTATCAAGGGCGCTTCATCAACGAATTGGGCGATTAGTACCTTTGTGCGTATAGTCTGTGGGAGCTTCTTGTAATGCAACTTCATAGCCAAACAGATCTTGGGCGCCAGATCATCGATGACAACACCGAGGGGTATGCTGGATGGGTTAACAGCCTTGAATCCCGGATGGAACCCCTTGAAGGCCGCAAAAATCGACACTGCCTCCGCCTGTGCTTCCTTCGACTTTGGCTTGTTGGCTGTAGGTCCTATTGCTTTTGTTGAATCTCGGAGAACAAACGACAACAGATTCCCAATAACAATCTCTGCCCAGTCTGAATCCAGAATATCCTCCAGAAAGGACGTCGGCGGCGAACTAGAGAGTAGCTCTCCAAGGATCCGCATTTCGAGCATCTTGTAGACAAAATGCTTGGCAGTATTGACGATAGACACAGCCATATCAAGTCTCTGAGCAACCATGTCGACGTTCGCCGGGGTGAGATCGGTAGCTCGTTTCAGGCACCCCTTGACTGATCCAGTGGTAAGTGTGACAGTGGCGAAAACAGACTTGAATGACTTCTTCAGAGCAGCATAACCAGGCCTGTCCTGGTGATAGTCAAGATGCTTCTTCTTCTTCTTTTTCTTGGCTACAGGGGCAGTGATAGCTTGTTCGTTGGTGGTAGCGGGATCCTTTGGCTTGTATGGTCGAGGGGTTGATGGTTTCAGACCAGACAATTCTACGTCCTCGACGGGGCTGGCGTTCTCAAGGTTGACCGTTTGGGGTACGTATCGATCTGCTTGATCCGTCCGGGATCGGAATCTAGAAATAAACGCGCCAATGTTATGAAGAATAATATTAGTACAGAAGCAATAGAAGTCAATACAAGTGGCTGGATATAACTGAAGATGACGCTAAAAAGTACTTACTTTGTCCTCTGCCATTTCTGCCTTCTCCTTGACCGGGCGCGTGAGCCATGGCGCATTTCTTGTTTTCTACTCTTTTTGTAGAGTGGAGGTGCTTGGTCGATAATAGGTGTGGGCGCTGATGGTCCTGTATGTGATGTTTGGCTCCTTGAGAAACGCTCCCAGTTGGTCTTCGCCTTTTTCATCTCAACTTCCTGAATGATAGTCGTGACAAGGCTGTGGATATCGGGTGTGCTGGAAGTCGTTTCGGTCCCACCCATAGGTAAAGGATGCTCGGTGCACATCACGAACGCCTGAAGGGCATGATCGAACTGGCTGTCTTTTACGTTCTTCTGGTACTGAGTTATCCCGACCCTGTTCACGGACCTTTTAGCGTGTTTCTTATACAGTTGCATGTGTTTCCCATATTGGAGGTAGGACTCCTCTGCGATCTCCTGGAGCTTGTGGGCGCTGTCGTATACAATCTTCAAGTACTGAATGACGTGGTGTTTGAATTGTCCAAGTCGCTCCTGGTCGCTCAATCCGTCGAGTCCGTCCAATGTAAACGTCCGAACAATGTCAGCGTTCGACACCAAGCCATAGTAAGGAACGCCGTCGGTATAGTCGTTTGTTGTTAAAATACCAAGAAGAAGAAGGTGGGCTGGAGTGGGGAGCTGGTGTCGATCCATAAGGTCCTGCTTCTGGAATGTTTTCCACTGACTGCCGACAGGAATAGTGATCGATGTAGAGGCCTCATAGACCAACAGGTCAGAGTCTTTGGTGATGATTCGTACATCCTCCGGCTTGACGGCATTATTGAGACAACGGGCAATACAGCAGTCGGCTTGGTGGGGGCAGCGACATATTGTCCACCCCAGATTCTGAAGAGCATCCAGCACTTGTCTCGCGGCATCGGGTGGTGCCCGATAAACAGACTTTAGACGCCGGTATAGCCGTTTCGTCCCTTTGATCTTGTCTTCGTCGTAGTCCTCCATGAGTTTTCTCATCCGCGTTGTTAGATCACGGTCCCGTTTCTGATGGGCGTGCTCTTTCTCGACCGAACGGGGACCGTCGGCATGGATTGTTGTGCGCCCCTGTGAGACTTTTTTCATGAGGATGTCGTGAATAACCTGGCCTATGTGGCCATAGTCCTATTGAAAACACAAAGCGATGAGATAGTATTAGGTATATTTCTTACAGCAGCTTTGTCTTTGCCGGTTGTATTTGAAAATCGAATGTACTTACAATGCCTTTGTTTTCGGTACGTGTTGTTGTGAGAGTACCATTGCTGTCGAGAAAGATCTGAGCTGGTCCTCCTTGCAGTAGATGTTGGACCTGTGTCATAAGGTTTGTCGGAACCGAGCCAGGAGGGATCGCAACAAACGCAGGACCGGTCGATGTACTTGTGCCTGAGGGAGCTCCCAATGTGAGGCGAGCATGTTTGATGGATGGACTCCCCGACTCGGTCCCCTCAGACCCAGATGGCGAATGTGGATGTTTTTGTTCGCCTGGTACGTTGGTAGCGACAGTTGTTTTTAGTGAGTAGTGCAGTCGGGCCTGCCTGGCTTCGATGCTGACGGTTCCGTAAAATGCACGCGAGTTCAACAGGGCGAAAAACATCGCCGGAAAGTCCACATGGCATGTTTTTTGGGTGAGATCTTCCTCGATTCCGTCGGAGGCCTCCTTGATCCATGAAGGAAGGACACTGATTCCCATTCTTGAACTATGTTAAGAAAAGTGTGAGAGCTAATGTGAGTCTTCTTGCTTGATAAGTTGTGAAAGGGTATAATGAGTACTGTTCGCAATCACATCCAGCATCGGCCTTACAGAATGGCTGTTGTGGGTTGCTTCGAAAGGGTGTGGCGAAGATATATGTAAAGTAGTATGTAGGTGGATGTGGAGGAATAGGTGGATGTGGAGGAGAGTGTGAGATGTGAGGTGTGCTGAGGAGAGTGTGGTTAGAGAGGAAGAAAGAAAGAGGGAAGAAGGAAAATGGAAGCGGGATTTTATAGGAAAAGTGGGCAGTGGAAAGGACAAAGGCTTACATGTCGAGACCACTATCACTCAATCATCACACACAAGCGATATAATCTATACCATTCAGGAACAAATCGCCAAAACAAAAGCCCAAAAATAACCTGACATTTCCACGATAACTTGCTTCATGCATACCGTGGATGATGGTCACCATCACAAACACCTTTTGTCTCTTTCATATCTCCTTCATGTCTCTTTCATGTCTCTTTTTGGTTCTCTCATTGTCCCTCTCTTTTTTCTTTTTGCCTCTCTCTCTCCCTTTCTCTTTGTTTCCATATCATGCAGCAAGAAACCGTTTCCACAATAACCTGCCTCATGCATACCGTGGATGATGGTCACCATCACAAACACTTTTTGTTCTCTCATTGTCCCTTTCTTTTTTCCTTTCGCCACTCTCTCTCCCTCTTTGTTTCCATATCATACAGCAAGAAACCATTTCCACAATAACCTGCTTCATGTATACCGTGGATGATGGTCACCATCACAAACACCTTTTGTTCTCTCATTGTCCCTTTCTTTTTTCCTTTTGCCTCTCTCTCTCTCTTTGTTTCCACACCATGCAGCATGAAGTCACCAAAACAATAACCCAAGAGTTTATTGTGGAAATGGCAGGGCTATGGTTTTGCTTCAAAAAAAACAAAAAAAAGGCCTGTTTTATTCGTACCTTGGGTGATGGTCAACATCGCAAACCATATTCTCGTTTTGCCTCTCATTGTATCTCTGCTTCTCTTGTTGGCCCTTTGAGCCCCTATTATCTCTCGCCCATATACAAAAGTACACACAGTAAACAAATAACGAACCTTAAGTCAACCACACATTTGCACACTCATCACTCTACACTCTCCTGGAACAATAGCGTCAACCATATCCGCCTTTATCAAGCTGACTGAACTCGTCACGACGCCAATCTAGGCCAAGTCTGCAACGTCCGCAAATTTCTTTGAGCTCGAAACACTCCCCAACATCAACATCCACCATCAAGATGTCACCATCACCTCCCGATGTCAGCCCCCAATCAACGGACGGATCATTAACCAGATTGTGCTGCTCAAACGTGATGGGCGCACTGAGCGGGCGTATTCTGCCCGCCCTAGTCATTACTAACCATCCTTCGTCCCGCGACGCCAAGTATGCAACCTCCATCCGAACCCAAGGAGCGCGCCTAGAAACTATCGCAGACCTCGAGGACACTTATGGTCGTCGAGCTTGCGAGAGCAATCTTTGCTTCGTAAGTATATCTGAGAAAGTGTCGAATTCTGTTGGATGGGCTACGAATTCGTACCCACCTACCGTTCACCTCTGCTTTCGGCAATTCTTTGCATCTTTTGCAGGACCAAGAAAAAGCCTGAGAGGATATTACTCTACCTCAACAGAGTCTCGGAGGGTCAGTTTGTGCAAGCCCACCAAGTCGAAGTGGATGCCATTCGGTCGGCTTCCAAGAAGCTACAAGTTATGTATGCTCCCAAGTGCCACTTTTGCCCCAAGGCTGCTAGGCCCCAGGTTGTCCAGGTTATGCGAAAATAGGCTTTGTCCTAGTTCCGTTGAACGCGCCATGGATTTCTGATATCGTCACGTGACTTTCACCAGCTGACCATTCAAGATCCCAAACCCCAAGCCCCGTCTAATGTCCTAAGCCTCGGTCCAACATCCAAGCCCCGTCCAATGTCCAAGCGCCGCCTTGGTTCCTTCTGTTCATTCGGCCCTTAGCATAAATAAACCCCTTGTTCCCCTGTCTTGTTCCCTAGTCTGCAATAACTCACTTACATCTGTCCCCTGCCTTACTTCTGCACACTCTTCTTATTCCTTCCTTTTCCTTCATAATAAAATATAACAAAAGCAATACACATTCTTCCAAGTCCTGTCTGACCATTGCACCAAGATCACGTCTGTCGTAGTCCAGAAGCGCCATCACAATCTCTTCTTTCTAATGCAGAAGGGCCAGGCCGATCGATCGGGAAACTGTCCACGCGGAACTGTGGTCTACACTGGCATTGTTCATCCATTCCAATTTGATTTTACTTCCAGTAGCAAGCGGGTCTGACTGGAACTTCGAGACCTGCCCTCCACAACGTTCTCTGCGATGGGAGCTGATTTACATCGGACGGTCTCCAGACTCTAACCTACAGACTATGCTACCTGTATGCTCGATGCACTCGATCCGTCTCTATGGTTTCTGCGGAGTACTATGCCCACCTGGTCGCGCTGCGAGCACGTTTCCACCAAGGGCGTGAATTGGAGCAAGGCCACGCCTTCGGAAGGATTGGGTGAGTCGATTACCTACGCGCCCGTAAAGCAGCAGCTTCAGAAGGGTATGTTATATACGAACCGTGCTAAGACGTTGAAGAGATATCTACATGGCAGAAAGCTGACCCTTTCGTATTGCTTTGCTTTTTCTGGTGATGTGGTTTATGTGAGCCCGGCCCTTCAGCCATTTGCTACCCTTGCTTGTCTGCAACCGCACTCGTGCGACCTCCCTTCCCCATCGCCCACAATACCGATTGGCTTGTTTTGAACTACATTTCGATAAAAAATAATGCAAGTTAACGATGGGTGTCCGTGAACGTTGGCTGGTTGTGACCACCGCGTCCGTGTATTGATTTTTATTTTTTTGCTTTATGAGGAAGTGAAAGAATTATAAGATGCTTGTGGAGACAAAGAGCTTTTCAAAAGGCTAAAACCAAAAAAAAGAATGACTGTCCACAGTGTTTTAAGCGTTGGCGAGTTCAAGAAAAAAAGAAAAAAAAAAAGACGCTCTCTATTCCTCAAGGGGTTGTTGAGATCAATCAGTCTTATCATAAGCGAGGCCTGGTTCCACTGTTTAGTGCGATGGTCCCTCGTGATTGTTCGACTCTATTAGCCGTTGGCTCGTCGACAGCCCTTATTAGCCCTCTGCTTGGCCTCCCGGATCTGTCGCTTAGCCTTGCGCAAGTCACCATGTCCCCAGATGATACTTAGGACTGCACAGGAAAGGAGGTACCCGACATAGGCGACCATGCTGACCAACCCGACGCCGCAGGCAACCAGCAGCGAGACTCCCAAAGCTGGGAGCAGGAAAACCAAGCTGAAAATTGCGAATCCTACCTAAACAGAGATAAGGTGATGATTGGCACATGTAGATGATAATGGGTTAGGGTAGGGAGTTTCGGATCAGTTTCGTCTATCAGGCTTTGGTATTCGAGTGCGTATTATCATTGTCATTGTGCCAAAGAAACATATCTCACTTCAACAATGGTAAATCCAATCCCTCCAACGACCAAGGACCCAAGGGTGACAAACCCCATGAAGCCCATGAAGCAGCCCAAAGGAAAAGCCGACATGGCTCCAAACCCAACGACCCCAATCTTGACACTGGTGGGAGCTTGGACATATAGATTCTTGAGGTATCCCGCGGGAGGGAAAACATAGTGCTGGACTATACCCATCTGGTTGACAGACTCCAGTGCCGATTGAGCTTTGCTGGCGACGATCTGGGGGGTTTCATGGGTGGCGTCTCGGGCTTGGTCGACTTGTCGCTCGATGTTCGTTGTGGCCATGGTGGGTGTTGGTGGTAACTTGCGATGGTTTTGCTGGGGTGGCAGTGACTGGAGGAGAAGGATGTGTGGGGTGAGGCTAAAGCAGCGGGATTGCGTTGAAGAGACAGACTCGGGTGGTGATACTGGTGCGTGAAGGGATGTGGATAGAAATAGTCAAAATGGAGGCGATCGTTGACCGTGTTGCAGTTGAAGGGGTGGAAAGAGCAGAAAGTGGGAAGAGGAAGTGAACATGAGAGCTGAGAAAATTATGGTTACCTACGATATCCAAGTATTACTTGCATTGAGGGAAAGTGATGAGAGATCGGAGCATTTCTAAAAATCAAGTGCGATAGAGGCAATAGATGCGTCGTGTTGAGACATTACGCGTTGATTTGTTATCTTTAGAGCACGATAAAGAGAAAGGCAAGATAGAATCTTGAGGGCGGAGAGGCAATAAGGAGATCACGAGGACTCTCGTCGAACCTAATCTGGGATGGCTGTGTCGCCAGCAATCGCTGTATGTCTTCAACGAGAGTCGACGAGCCGGAGCTGGAGGGGTCGGAGGCGTTTGTTAGAGGAAGCAGTGTCGGCGATGTCCTCATCCTCGACGTCAACTGCTCGTTTTGGACTGCATGAAGCCTGCTGTGTAGATGTTGTTGTGTGAGTAGACATGCCCGCGTCATCGTCGTCGGTTGCTCGCTTTGGGCCGGATGAAGTCTGCTGTGTCGATGTTGTTGCGTGGTTAGACATATGACGTCAGGCCGACTTTGCAACGAACTGCGCCGTTTCATGGAAACTCAGCGCGTTCACCAACGCAAAAAACATCGATGATAAGTTGACTTCGCATCTCTTGGTCTGATCTTTCTTCACTCCGTCTGTCGCCTTGATCCAGCGCTCTTCTTTTTTTCCTTTCTGTCTTGGAGTCAATTTCATTTATGGAGGTTGATTCAAACTCTCTTATTTTGAGTGAGAGGCGTCTGAATTGTCCAAGGGTTTTGACAACATTATCTTTTATGAAGGCTCGGCTCTGAGACTATTTTATCCACACTTATTGTTCTGCCTGTCCATCTCGCTGACGTTTAAAAGTGAAGGAAAAGTGATAGGAAGATAAGTTGATATGGAAGTTCCTCTCGTGGTGGTTCCTCTTTTTTTATGTGACGGAGTGGGTGCTCTCTGTGTTTTTTTTGTAAATATGGAGAGGACCCTGCTCGCAGAATCAATCGAAGGGATAAATTTCGACCACAAAAGCGGTCGAAAACAGACGAAGGGATAACTCTTCCCATTCTTTAATATCAACCCCTTCCATTATCCTGGGCCGGAATATGTGATGATTGTTTATACATTAAGAGAGGCAGGTAAGGGATGAGAAAAGTAAAAGTATGAAAAGAACGAGGGAAGAGCAACCAAGAAAATAGACCAACATATATAACTGGCTTGTGGCAACCAAGCAACTGTTGCCTTTTGATCCTTCAATGTCGGCTCTTTCAATCCTGGCCTCATTAGAATTTCAAGTCGCTTCACCGATGTGCATGCCGCACAACTGGGGTAAATAACCACCATTTATACAAGGTGTCGAACATGCACAATATCCTCAAACGCCTGCGGAACATCGTCCCAGAGGAGGAGAGGCTTTTGAGTATCGGGTTCAATGTGATACTCCACGTACATAATGTCATCGGTATTGGTGAATGCGAGAGAAAAAGGAGGTTGGCTCTTGTTGACAGAACGAAGTGCTTGGACCTGCTCCTGCTCCTCTTGTTGCATTGCGTGTTTTGGTGTGGTGATGTCGTGTTGGGTTGATGTTGGTTCCAAGGGTTGATGCTGAAGGAAGGTGGGTGATGAATGTGTGAATGTGTGAATGAGTAAAGCAGAAGGAAAGAAACAGATGTGCGTGAGAAAGTTAAGTCTAAATCTTCGTCATGCATGGTGTCAGTGATAACAAAAATTGATTGGACAATTCAAACGCACAGGCACCATCATGTAATTCACTCATTATGCAGATGTCGATATCTTTTTGACCTGCTATGAGATGGCTAACGTGTGAGAGGAACACTTGACGAAAGAGTAAACCGTTGGCGTTTTATTGCAATGCCACGCGAAGAGGAGGACAAGAAGAGGCAGAGGGGGGGAGACAACACCAAACAACTGAAGCACCATCGTTGCATGATTCATTTTGCTGTCGACAAGGTATATGAAGTCAACGAAAGTAGACACTTCGTCTACCAGAGGAGTCAAGTGGGAACAACAATGGCAGCAACAAGTTAAGAAGAAAGAAAAAAGGGACAACTTCTCTCTTTTATGGTTGCACTTAAGAACAACAATGAAGAATAAGCGACGATGGAGTGGACGAAACAAAGGAGTGGACCGTTGGTAACGCAGCAAAAACAGGGCCAGTTTGTCTCAACCCGTCATGTGCGCGCAGACATCCTCATCCTCATCTTCATCTACAACAACAAAACTCCTTTCTTCATGGCCTTCTTCACCCTCTCCCGCCATCCTCACTGCCTCTCATACAACATACCAACTATGACTTTGATCGTGTTCAGACACCTCACACGTCCAGGATCAATCACGATTTCGTACTATCAAGTCCCGTCGAAGCTATTCGCTGTTTTGTCTTCCTTGACCTAGCAGAAAGCCCTACTAAAATAGAAAATGCTCGGCCAGTCGGCGTTTTGCCAAGTAGCTCGCATTTCCTCAGCTTTCCTTCCCTGGCCTTCATAATACTCTTGCATCTACCTATCCCGCCGTCCGTCTTTCCAATCGATGTTATTCACCATAGCCCAATCGAGCCAGCCTCATCCACTTTTATTTTTCTTCGGAGAGACGATTGAAGTATAGCAGGTGGAAGATATCTCGCACTCAACACACCGCCCAACCGTTTGCCCAATCGCTGTGGGGTAAAGATAGACAGAGAGGAGAGGCGTAGAAACAATCATCTGCAAGTCGCGTTACTGTTGTGAGTCTCATCTATCCCTTCATTCATCGCCATTCGCCAAAAATGAATAATGAAAAATGTACTTCTCTCGGTATGATCGATCGAAAAAATGTAGGCAAATGATCTAAACCTTGCGGCTATAGGATGGGATGGAGAGAATGATGAGCCGAACATCGAAAAAAGGCTGGTTCATCAATTACTCCTCGCCATCCAGACGGTTGTCTATTTTTGTCAACGTTGAAAGGCGAAGGGTGTCTCAAGCTCATTAGTGTTTGACGTTCTTGGACAGAGGAGGGGGAATTGGAGTGGAGGTGCGGCAGATAACTTTCTATCCCACTGGAGCAACAGTGCCACTCTTGCTGCCTCGCTCGTAGTCTTGGATCCCAAGGGCGCATATCCGTAATGCCAACATGGTGAAAGGAGTGAAAAAGTGAGGTAAAGAAATGGATGCTTCCGAGATCCTCTCCACTGGCAAAAACTATTTCTCCTATCCCATCATGATCATCCATTTTCTGACCAAATTAGCAATTGCGACAAGGGAAAACTCTAAATAAGGCTTGGAGTGGGTAAGCAATGGATGGGAAAAGGGAACAGGGAACAGGAGAAGGATACCCTGGCTCAGAATTTCCGGTCCGTCCATGTCCAGCTTAATTGAGAGTGTGGGAAATCCGATCACTTACAGCACCTGCACACACAGAGAAGCATTAAAAGGTTGTTCGGTTGGTTGACCGTATTTTCATGTGCCGCTGGCCAATATTCATGCAAGTTTGTGTTGTCGTTTTTTTTGTTCATCATTTTACCCTTTTATCCTTTTTCCAACAGCTCCTCCCATGTCGTAACGAAAGTAGACAAACAGGAGGTTGCACGAGTCAAAGGTCACAGAAAACCGTCTCCGGAAGTTGATAAAGCCGAAGGACCTAGGACCATGTCAATTGTTCACCTTGTGAGGACAATAACGAAAAACTCAATTGCGCATTTAGTCTGTTTTTGTGCACATGCGGAGTGGGGAAATGATGGCAGGTGGGAGTGGAGATAGAGATAGATGAGAGCATGGATGGGCAAGTCGACAAAACCGTCAAAGGGTCCTTGTCGAGTCCTACTAAATACCGGCAGCAAAACCCTCACCACCCACATTTGTTTTTTTTTTTTTTTTTTGTCCAGAGATACATGGATGGTGCTGTCGAATCAGTTTCTTTCTTTGTGTTCACTTTGCTCTTCTTGTGCTCGGCTTCTTTTTTCCGCCATTATGCTTCACCCTGCTCTTGGTTGAGCGCCACCTCCCTCCTTTTTTGTATTTAAAGGGACCCAATCTCCTCCCTTTTTCTTTTCTTTGTTCTACCACTCAATCGCTCCTCTCTCCACATTCGCATCTCACTTCTTTCTTTCTCTCTCACCAACACCCTACTCTACTACAACAACAACAACTACCACACCAACATGTCGACGGTAGCAAGCGCTACCCCCACTGTGGGCTTCACCTCCACCCTACTCCCAAAGCTCCTAACCCTCATCACCCAAAAACCCAACCGCAGAAAACTCCTCCTCGCCATCATCCTCTACACCGTCTACAAATACCGTCGCTCCGTTCTCTTTGTCCGCCCCCGCCCCGACCTCCCTGGCCCCCCTGGTCTCCCATTGATCGGCAACTTTTGGGAGATGGCCACCGTCCCCAAGACGGATTTCCATCAATCCCAAGAACGCAACTTTGCGAAATACGGCAGGGTTTATACGATGGCGATTCCTGGGGTGGGGAGGACGATTACGGTCAAGGATCCAGAGATTTTGGATCATATCTTGAGGACGCATTTTTGGATCTATGAGAAGGGTACTAGGTTTAAGGAGACCCTTGGGCCTCTTGTTGGCGATGGTGAGTTGTCTTCTGTGTGAAAGCATATGGACATGGATTGACGGCAAAAAGGTTGTTTGTAATCTTCTTCAAGGGAATGAACAAGAAACACTAATCTTGTTTGTGTGTCTTTTGTTGTTTATTCGAAATAGGCATTTTCTCGGCGGATGGAGATGTAAGTTTGATATCTCAGCATAAGTACATCTATCCGTCTCATCCCACACACACGCACACACTTCATCTCCTCTTATTCACCCATCCTCTCCATCACTCTCTTCCTCTTCTTCGTTAATCAATCCATAACCACAACAGCACTGGAAGTGGCAAAGACAGCACGCAAGCAAGATCTTCACCGTCAAGGCCTTCCGCCAATACACCAACGACGTCTTTGTCCAGGAAGCTCAACGTGCCGTCAGCTACCTCGATAAGTTTGCCGACACCGGCAAGTCCGTCGATCTTCAACGTCTCTTCTACTGCTTCACCCTTGGTATGTCTTTCTTTTCCGTCATCATTTTTGGTCCTTTGTTCTTTTGATCCCCTCGATCGTGTGTGCATATTTTTTTTTTTCGGGAATAGTGTCGAGTGGGTGCTAAATTTTGCAGGCCATATGCGCTAACGAAAGCCCGCACAACCTCTTCATGCCCTTCCCCTCTTCTTCTTTCCCCATCGCATCCCATTCAAACTGAACACCCACTCCCTTCAACCACCCACCCATATCACCAACCTGAACAGACTCATTCGGAGAGATCGCATTCGGAGAAGTATTCGGATGCCTCGACGACCCATCCCAGGACGTAGAATTCGCCGCAGCCTTCGACAGACTAAACCACGGCCTCGCCGGTCGCTTCCTCTCCCCCGTCTGGAAACTCGTCGACTGGTGGACCGGTAACGATCTCCGCGTCGCGGCCGATCGTGCTATTGTCCGTAATTTCGCACAGAATATCATTGATCGCCGTAGGAGAGAAAGAGCGCAGATGGGAAAGGTTGATGAGGGGAAGGATGTGGGGTTGGGAAAGAAGGATCTTTTGCAGCTGTTTATGGATATCGGATCCGAGGAGGGTGGGACACCATTGTCGGATGAAATGTTGGTCGACAGTGTGTTGAACTTTGTCATCGCCGGGAGGGATACAACGGCTCAGGCCCTCGCGTGGACATTCTACCTCATGCACCGTCGAAATGCCAACCCTACCATCATCCCCCGCATCCTCGAAGAAACCGATTCCATCCTCAAGGGCGGTCTGCCCACCTACGAGACCACCAAGCAACAAAAGTTCACCGAAGCCTGTTTCAACGAATCCCTTCGTCTCTTCCCCGCAGTTCCTCGAAACGCAAAGATCTGTACACAGGATGATGTGTTGCCAGGCGGGATTAAGGTGTACAAGGGGGAGAGGGTGACTTATAATGTGTGGGCGATGGGGCGAGATGAGGAGTTATGGGGGAAAGATGCGAGGGAGTATGATCCATCTAGGTGGGAGAAGATGGATAAGCCTTCTTCGGCAAAGTTTGCCGCTTTCCACCACGGACCACGTACCTGGTAAGTTCTTCTTGTTTTTGCTCTTTTTTTCATTTTTGTCCTTGGCACCATGTGCTTTAGTGCGGCCTACACATACCCGTTTTTCGACGATCAAAAAAACAAAAAATTCCTTCTTCCCTCAAAGCGCTAACAAACAAAACCTTCCTTCTTCCTACTCTCTCCCTCTACTACATAGCCTGGGCCAAGGATTCGCGGTGACAGAAGCAGTGACACTGATGTCAATGCTCTTCCAAAAGTTCACCTTTGAACTCGAGAACCCCGATCAAAAGGCTACCTACATGGCCTCGCTTACCCTCCCCATGGAGAACGGTCTCCGCGTCTACGTTAAGCGTCGCACCGATTAAGAAGGAACAAGGGAAGACTTTCTTGTACAGTACACTGTTACCCTACCTTTTTTTTTTCTCAATCGCGCCGCGTAGGGGGGGGGGCTCCTGTTTCGCCTACTCTCTTGAACGCATACATAGTATACATCCTTTTCTCAAAATATAAACATTCAATTGAAATTATCTCAACCTTGCACTACTCATACAAAAGCACGACAAGAACAGAAAGAAAAGCATCAACGAGGACAAGGAGGTATCGATTACGGAACGACAAAATTGTATTGTAGTAATAAAAGTCTAAGAAGTGTTTTTTTCAAATGTACAGCTGTTTTAAAACCTCATCTTTCCCTCGTCCATGTGGGCATTGGTTCATCCCCAACCCAGCCCATCCATGCGTCCAATGCGTTGTTAAAAAATGCAAAAAAAAATATAACAGAAAACAGTCAACAGTCCCAACCAAACTCAACCCCACACGCCAGCGAACCCCTACCACTCAGTCAAAGACTTAAACGGGGATGTTCAACAACATGTTGTTGCCCTTCTGGTTGGGCAAGTAGGTGACGTTCTTGGCATGAGCCAAGGTGCCGGCAATATCCTTCGATGCCTCAATACGACGGAGCTCAATCAAACCAGCACCGGCCTTCTCCAATGAATTGGAAATAATCTCGGCAGCGTGGGCCTCTCCCTCGGCTCTGATGATCACAGCGCTCTTCTCCTGCTCAGCCTTCTCGACAATGAACTTTGCGCGCTCTATTGGTACAGCGATGCAATATGAAAAGTGATTAGAATGTTAACCTATGCAAGAGCCTCATGGATTCCTGGTTTCACATTCACAAGTCCTCTGCACCACCCCGTTGAAAAGTAACCCAAGTAACGTACCGGCCTCCTGCTGAGCAATCTGCTTCTGCTCGACGGCGTTGGTGAAATCGCGACCGAAGGTCATAGTGGTCTAATAGCAGCAAGCACAAACAAACGACGAATTAGTCGACACATTCATATGCATCCTCAAATGCGCAACCGCAACTTCCCACCACAAAAGCAACGACGAAAAAGGGAAAAGAAAAACTTACGATGGAGACATCCTCGAGCTCGATGTGGAACTCACGGGCACGCTTAGCAAGGTCCTCACGGATCTTGGAAGAGACGAGCTCACGCTGGGTAATGAGCTCACCAGCATCAAACTGGGCAACAATCGACTTCAACACCTCGTTTCCGATAGAGGGCAACACACGCTCATCGTAATCCATACCGAGTCCCTGGTAGATCTGGGACAGGTTCTTGACCTCAGGGCGGTGGAGGACACGGAGGGTCAAGGTAACCATCTGCATATCCTTGGATCCAGTGGTGGTCGAGATGTTGCGGGGCTTGGTACGGACATCGAACTGGATGGCGCGCTGCAACCAGGGGACCAAGAAGTGGGTTCCCTCGCCAACGGGGTGGGGCTTGACTCCGTCAATTCTGTCGAAAATAACGGCGCGGTGACCTCCCTGGACTATATTGTGAAAGTGAATGAGGGGGGTGCTTGGTTAGGTGATAGTTCCATGGGACAATCTGTTTTCGTTGTTGTGCTCATGGTTCCTGGCAAATTATGTTGTTTTTGAAAAGGGGTCCGGTATTGGTTCCTGATATGACATTGCCAAGGTCGATTGGTTGTTGTTTTCGGGTATTCCCTGAACTTGGTTTCGTGTCCTGTTTGCCGCCCATAGCACTCCCTTGCAACTACTACTCCTCCTCCTCCTCCTCCAAAAAAGCGTCCAGCTGCAAGGTCCTTCAGTGCGCACTCCTTGAGTCAACTCCTCCGAACCAATTGTTGGGAAAGGACAAAAAAGGCAAAAAAAAAAAAAAAGTTGAGGTTCGTTCCTGACTGCGAAAGCGAAAAGCGAGGAAGAAAGGAAAAGGTCGAGGATGTTGCCGGAGGAAATAAAAGGTTGTGGTCATCAGTGATCCGATCCACTCCGTCAGCGTGTGCCGACTTTAGCATCGGGCGAGTTGGTGAATGCCCCCCGCTGAAGGAGAAGGAAAAAAAGGGTTCCGAGTGTGACCCGAGCGCAACTGACAAGAGAGCATTCTCTGTCACTTCCCGTTGTTTGCGTTGGCTTCCGAAATGACCTTCTCTCTCCGAGGGAGAAACAGGCGCCAAAAGAAAGGCAAAAAGAGCGCCGCTTGTGCGTTGCCGTGTCTGTTGCGATGCTGAATGTATTCCCTTGGTGCCCTAACTTTCCCTCTCTCCGAGGAATGTGATCTGATCTGTTATTGTTGTAACTACTTTGTGAAGAACGTGAGATCAGTTTGTCGCAATACGTACCATCGTACATGGAGTACTGGAGGAAGGAGACGACAGCACCGACGGGGATAGCGAACTTGGAGAGTGTTCCCAGAATGGCAGACATGGTTGTGTATAAAGAGGTGTGAATGAGAGTTGTAAAGAGAGAGGGAGCGGGTGATTCCAACAAAGAAAACGGTCGACAAGAGTGCAAGCGCTGACTCGAAGCTTCGACTCGCCGTGGGTGTTGTTTGGGGCCCTGTGAAGCTGATCGAGGAAACCCTTAACTGCACTCGCAGTCACCTCGTTGCAAAAGGAAAAAAAATGAAAATCACATGACCCTTGGATCGTTGGTGAGTGAAATGAAAAGAACTACCATAGTTCCATGGTCAGGTTATTCTTTTATTGTGACAATTGAGAAGGGAGAAGTATGATACAGAGAGGGTGACGTTAGAAGGCTCAATTGTGTGGGTATGAGTAGGGGGTATGAGAGTCTGGAAAGCAAACAATCAGGGTAGTGATCGAGGGGGAAAATGGCGTGGTGGCACCTAAGAGTGCACGCCATAGTCCCACACAAAGACAACACCATCGTCCGAACCGCTCACAATACGTGTATCCCCAAGCCCAACACACGTAACAGGGCCGTCATGGCCCGTCAGCGTGTACAGACACCGTCCGCTCTCCGTGTCCCACACCTTGATCGTCCTGTCCAGCGAGCCAGACACAATACGCAGCTTGTCAAACGCGAGCGACCACACTCCTTCAACATGTCCAAAGAGCGTGTTCAGACACTCGCCCAAATCCGCATCCCAGATCTTCAGCGTGTTATCCAATCCACCCGTCACAATAATTGGCATCATGCTCCGGGTCTCCGTATCCGAAATGACATCGTTCAAGGGTGATGGAGGCGCATTCTCGACAACTCCCGACCGATTGATGGTACACACGGTTCCGTTGGCTCCCTGTTGCGAACTGCTGTTCTGTGTGCTCTCCTGGGGTCGCTTGCGGATACGGTCGGCGATAATCGAAATCAGAGCATCTCCTGATGTCTGCAGGCACTGAACACGTCCGACATGTCCCTTAAACGTCCGGAGACACGTCCTCGCAGCAATATCCCACAACTTCACCGTCGTATCGTCACTGGCCGACACCAATAGGTTCTTCTTGTAGATCTGAACCTTGTTGACCAGATCACCGTGGCCTTTCAAAGTCGAACACTCGCCCGTTGCAAAGTTCCAGATCTTGATAGTGGCGTCGGCGGATCCAGAAGCGAGGATACGAGAGTCGAAATCAAGAGTAACCACGCCATCGGTATGTCCCTGGAGCGTGCGGATGCATTGACCCGTGTGGTAGTTCCAGATCTTGAGAGTGCGATCCATCGATCCTGTAATCAGCTTGGCCTCGTCGAAATGGAGTGCGCGCACACAAAGAGCGTGCCCAGTGAGGGTGCGGAGACACTCGCCCGTCTCAATATTCCAGACCTTGGCAGTGTTGTCGTACGAACCGGTGATCAAGAACGAGTCATCAAACTGAAGACACATCACGCCGTCGGTGTGGCCGCGGAACGCCTTTAGTCTGTAGTTGCGCTTTCGCCAATTTCTCTCCACAATCAGACGCTCTGAATAAATCTCCTTCCAAGGTCTCTTGGTGACCTGCTCCGTGGGCTTGACTGGGGGTTCTGGTGACTGAAATAAGGGCGCGGAACGCTTAGCTCCGGACTTTGATGATGATGAGGATGAGGGCGACGGTGAGCGAGAATCTCGACGGGCTCGCTTCTGGGACCGGTCTGCATCTGCTTCGTTGTCGTTATCGTCAGGTGCGCTGCGACGTCGCGTTGACCAACCGGAAGATGGTGTAGAATCCGTGGGTGACAACGAAGCGGTGGAAGTTGGAGGCGAGGGATGAGGAGGTGTGGTTTCGACCCTGGTGCTTCCGGCGCCATGTCCGTGCGCATGTCCGTGTCCGTGTCCGTGGTCGTTGTGATGGTGATCGTGGTCTTCATGATCGCTCTCATCGGCTGTGTGACCATTGGCATGCGATGTCGCTGCTTCCCCCTGGACCTCTTGGATCTGCTGTGATTGGACGAGCTGTTGTTGCTGTTGGTATTGTAATACTTGTTGTTGCTGTTGATGTTGATACTGGAGTTGTTGTTGATGCTGATCCAATTGCCTCTTTGACCTGACTTTCTTCTTTTCTAGTAGAGGCAGACCCCATCCGCACTTTGTGCACTTGAGGCCAATGTGTTGCTCGCACATCCGGTGCCAGACCACATCGTCATCGGCAAGACGCCTCCAACTCTTGCAGACCTGGGCAGCGTGGCAGAGAGAAGTAGCGTCAAGATATGAGAGGATGCGGAAGGCGATTTCGGGAGGAGTGATCGACAAAAAGTCAATTTTGAGGAGAGGCTGAAGATGGTTGGAGAGGAAGGAGAGCTGGGGCACACAACATTGGGTCAAGAGGCCGCTGAGGACGAGCTGGCGATGGCTTGCTGGTGCAGAGCCGAAGAGGGACCAGATGTGAGAGATAATCTGTTGATCCTGGCGAGGCAGTCGTTTGATATCCTAATCATAGAAGAGGCAAGTGTTTAAGGCGGAAGGGGTTAGTCATTGAAACACATGTATAGTGCAGCGAGCAGTGTACACAAATAAAACAAGGCAACGATCTGTCTTGTCCATGCAGCTCCCCTCTTTGTCCCTCTCTGTGCCGCCTTTGCTTATTGGTGTGCTGCTGGTTGTTGTCGGTAAATGTACATTGGTATGACTACATAACAAAGGAAGAATGAAAGGGAGCCGAATATGTTGTTTACCTGCTGGAGTTGATCAAGTTGAATCTCATCAGCGGCTCGTTTGGATCGCAAGTCTGGACGATGTCGGTAACAGAGTCGTTTCTCAGCCTTTGCAGCTCTGTGGTCAGCAGAGGACTGTTCTGACCAAGAAAGGGTTGGGAATGAGTCTGGGAGGAGATTGGCCTCTGAGGGTTGTACGGGAGCAAGATCCTCGATGGCGTCAGGGTTGAGACAGAGGGAAGGGGCCAACAACTCTGAGGTGTCTGCTGGCGATGGCGAGTCGTAGGCCATTGGTATTATTGTTGTTTGGTTTGGTTGTAGTTGCGTATGTGAATGAGAGCGAGGTGTTGGTTGGCCTTGTTTGATAAAAAGTGTGGAGTAGAGTGGAGAGAGCAAAGGAGGAGGACCGTGAGACGAGGTGAGAGTGGGGAGTGTGTCTTTGTAGCAGCAGGACGTGTGTGTATGAAAAGGAGAGTGTGGTGGTGGTGGTGGTGGTGAAAGGAGTGAAGAAGAGAAGAAATTGGTCGAGTGAGGTCTTTGTTTGTCTGTGTATGTGTGTGTGAGAAAAAGAAGTTTAATTTAACAATCAAATGGGCAAGCACACAAAATAGAATCAACAAAAGGTGAAAAAATAGGAAGCAGGCCTAGGTTGTTGTTGTTGTTGTTGTTGTCTTGTTGGTAGTGGTGCAAGTGTACAAGAGTAAAGAGCGGGAGTGCGAGAAGGAATAGAATAAGATCCGTAGGGGACAACGAGGAGAGTTGGGCTGGGATTGAATGGAGAAATATGACGATTAAGAAGAAAAGGGTGCTTTGTTGAGTGTGTGAATTATAGTAAGGATATGATGACACCAAAGGGAACTGCTTAGTGCAACGACGACGGGGGGTTAGTGTGAAGAGAGGAGTGGGTCAGGGTATCGTGTGGCATATGTTACTGTCAGTGTGAGGGGTGGAGGGAGTTGTTGTTGTTGGTGAGTTTGGATGAGTGAAGGAGAGTGGAAAGTGATGAATGAAAGGGAAGGGGATGAGTGGAGAGTGAACAAAGTGAATGCAGAGAGAGTGAGAGTGAGAGAGAGAAAGGAAAAAGGTTATTGGAACGAGAAGAACAAAAGGAACAAGAGGAGAAGAAAAGGAGAGGAGAGAAGAGAGGAGAAGAGAAGAGAGGAGAAGAGAAGAGAGGAGAAGAGAAGAGAGGAGAGGAGAAGAGAGGAGAGGAGAAGAAAAGAGAGAGAAGGGGACATGCGACAAAAGTGGGCGCATATTTATCATGTTGTGGGTCACTGACTGACTTACAGATCTGTACACCCTTGTTCGACATACATCACAAACAGGGAAAGAGTACTCAGTCCAGTAGTGCAACAGGAAGACACTGACTGGCCGAGTGGCATGTGCATCGCAACTTTTTTTTTTTTGTTTTGTTTGCAACAATCCGGGTGATACACATGGGCCATCCTCTCTCCCCTCATTCACCCTCACTCACTCCCCACCAATGCATCGAACAAACAATAGCCAATAATGCAAGAATACAAAAAGAGAGAGCCATGGGCAAAATGGCATCACACTTTGCCTCCAATGTCGCCATAACGCTCACTGCTTTTCTCTGCCGAACAAAACATTTGAATTGAAATCCTCATTGAGTAACACACTTCACCCCCCGCCTCTTCTTCTTCCTCCTCTTCCTCACTCTCGTACTCACAGTCGGCTCCTATTCTTGGGAAACACGAAAACACACTACAGGCAGGGCTGCCAAAAAAAAAAAAAAAAAAAAAAAAAAAAAAAGAGTCGAGTTCGACCCCCTTCTTCCCCTATCTCTCTTTGAAGATCCAATTAATCTCGTTCACTCAGTCCTCTCCCCTTCCTGCCCATGCTCACTGTCCTCACGTCTCTACTCTTCCAATGTCCAACGCACGCCCACAGCAAAACAAAACAAAGCGTCTGCAAACGCTCAATGCACTGCTTCGGAGATTCCGATGAGAACAGTTCCATCGTATGAACCGTCACTTTCCATGTTCATTTCACTCAGCAAACAAACATGTCCATCAGTTCACTTTCACGATAGTTTTTGTGTTGTCTAGGAACATCGGACTGGCCCGAGCAAAGCTCTCTTGTTCACTCTCGGTCTGTTTGTGTCTGAGGGAGGAAAATTATAGATGACGATGATAAAGACGATAAAAACGCAGTGAGCGACAGCGACACAAGTAATCCGATCGATAGCATCCCTTTTCATATTCACTTCTGCTTTCTTCACTTGGCTCAACAATTGGTCAAGGTTTGGTTTGCATGTTCATTTGTTTTCATTTCACATTTTTTTTGGGGATTGGTAGAATGCCCAAACTTCTTGTTTTATGATTTGTGTTTCGTTTTTGTTTTTGTGACCACAAAACGACGATAACGCCTACTTACTCATAACCCAATGCACGCATGCCTAACAACCCTTACGTCCCCGCACTGTAGAATACATTTGTGGGTCTGGCCGTACCTGTTCTCCCTCTGTCCTGGCTCTCTCTATTTGTGTCTTGCTTTCTGATGCATGTTAGGCATTATCGTGTCTTAGTCCTCCCACAATCTCACAAACATGCCCCAGCACAAGGTAGGACCAAAGAAATAAAAATCTGCCCTGAACCAACAGACGACATTCTACGGAGATAAGCCTTCGAACATCGGTTTGGACAAGAGGAAGGATCAGTTGATGGTGGGCAGTGGTAGTAAGAAGAGAAAAGTAGGAATGGATAGGCAACTCAACTACGAGTGTTTAGAAAGAGGAAAATGAAAGCAAGGGTTGCTGGGAAAAGCTAATAGGCAGTTGATCTTGCCCCCACCCTGGCCCTGCAACTCTAATGTAAACAGAAAGGGACCTAGGCATGGCAATGTCTCCTTTCCTCCAAGAGAAATCCGGGGTGAGGGAGGTGTGCAAAAAACCAAGGTGAATAGGGCCTTTCTTTCTTTCGTAATTGTTCACCTAATTCTTCGTTCCTCCGCCCTCGTCCCTCTCCTAAGGTTTTTTCCAGTTCAGCCGAACAGGAAAGAAGAACTCTCTTTTGTGTTTGTTTTCCCGTCAAGAGACAACAAGAGAGAGAGAAATAGGGATTTTGTATCCCAACTGGTCGGTGCTTTGAAACCCTTTTTCTATTCTCTCTGCCTCTTTCTCTTCCCACTCCTTTATTTGTCTCTTCGTTTTGTTTGGCGTACAACAATACCGCTTTTTTTTTGAGGGCTCAGCCAACACACAACAAGTGAATGAAAGAACAAAAAGGGACGCGTCCAGCCAATCAGAGAGCAGGATGTGACACAATCCTCAATTGCAAAGACGTGACACCATTCACTATGTGTATTATCTAGCACGCCATACGACACGCTTCCAACGCCTATTCCACACACAAATCTTCATGAATTAAAAAGTGGTGGGTGGGTGGATAACCTCATTAGCACGAGTAGGCATATTAATACATACCGCATCTCTGCATTTGTGTTTGCGTGTGCCTCTGTACTGTGCCTTTGCTCCAATCAAACAACAACAACTCTTACTTGTTTTCTGTTTTGACAGGACAGGGTTGACAGGTTTAATGCTGCTCATTGAACACCCCGCATACAACACACAAGAGGTCTACTTTGGACCCATCTCGAAGCAAGAGCATTCATTTATTATTGTTATCCATGCTACCGCTTCATTGTTTTATTCATCTACTGCACCATTACACATTTCCTCGGCAATGAACTTGGGGTTGATCCCGCCGCTCGTCTTCTTCTCAGCTACTGATACCACCTGTCCATTCTATCCCCATCCCTATCGCTTTCACTCCATTGTCGTTTCAAGAAATAACATACCACTGTACCATCCCATACATTCAGCAAATGACGCGACTTTTGAACGATCCTTGCCCAATTTGTTATCATTCTGTTGCCGTTGTCGTTGGTTTTTTTTCTCACCTTCCCGTAATGTCTTTTTGCTTTGCCATTGACCTTGAACACCCTTATCCTCACTATTCTTCCCTTCCATCCCCCTTTTGTGTCCATCCCTTCCTCCTCCATCCACCCTCTCCCCGGATTATCCGTGATCGAAGCAACCCACCCATCCGCAGCACGGCCTTAATTCTTATTCATGCTTCTCCTTTCGCATGATCCCTTTGAAGGAGAAAGTTCTCTTTCTTGTTTTATTCATAAAGGATACACCATCTTCCGGAGCTAACAAACAAGAAAATCAAAAGACAAACCCTGCCCTGGCCGTTTCGGCAGTCTCTTTCTCCTTTCTTCCGGTACACAAAAACTAACCTTGATACGCCAATAGGAACATGACGTCGAGTCAGCCTTGATTACCGAGTCGAGCGTGATAGAGAGACAACGAAGGCAGAGGGGAAGAAGGAAAGGAGGAAGGCTGGACTAGATGAGCAAGGATTTGCAGTTTTCTGCCCTAGATTGCAAATCAGGAACCAAATAGACACCATTGTTACCTTTGCTCGTTCACGTAGTCACGTTGCCCCCTCCCTTTTTTTTATCCCACCCGGTCCCGCACTGATTGCTATCAGGTTTTACTGACTTGTGTGGTCGATTTTTTTTTTCTTTTCTTTCATTTGCTGCCTCGATGAATAAAGGCATATGCTTTGACGACATCATTGTTTGTATGCTTACTTATCGTTTTTCGTCCATCTGTCCCTTTTTTTTTTTTTTTTTTTTTTTTATTGATTTGTAAAACAGTCATGATGGCACCTATTATTGTTTATTGCATGGGTTGCCTTGCCTTGCTTTTGTTGCATGAAAGAATAGCCGATCAAAAAAGTCAACACAGCTGTCTACCATTGCTAGCATGAATGGCTTATTCTGTTCGGACTAATCATGTCTACTTTTGTTTTTCTAATCTGTTATTTTGCCCTCCACTCGCTCGTACCGTTCGCCCCTCCTCTCTCTTTTTCAAACGATAAATCTTTTTTTTCTATCAATCATTGGGGGGTTGACGAAGGCTAGGACAACCGCTTCCTTTTCTCACGCGTTTTCGTTATCTTACAACATGGGAACTCCATCCTCTTTGTACACAACGATCTAGTACTTTGTTATCAGTTGAGAAGGCAACAAACAGAGTAAACAAGCCAGAAAAAACCCCCTTTTGGAGGAAATGGCGCGTCGAGAGAGAGAGAGAGAGGGGGAGAGGGAAAAAAAAGGCGACTCAGGAGAGCGGAGAGAAACAGAGGTAAGGAAACATGGAGTATGGAAAAAAAAAGTGGGGAGGTCTAGACGTAAGGCTGTGTGTGCATGTCGTCGTAGGTGTCGGAGTGATCTTTGCGGGATGTCTCTCCACCCAGATCTACACACACACGCACATACACACACACACACACAAGCACTCTTTTAAGACAAGCTGAGAGAGGGGGGGCTGCGCCCGTTTCTTGTCGTAAAGTTCCCTTGGCACACGTACACACGTATGCACGTTTTGGAGAGTGAGTCGGAGATGACCAGACGGACGACAACGACAATAAAAGAAAAAAGAGAAGAGGAGAAGAGGGGGGTGAGTGTACTTCTGTATGCATAGTCATCAACATCTCTTTTTTTTTCTTTCCTTACACTACCTGCAGCAGCAGTGCAGTGTCGTAGATGCTGCATCATCTACAATTCCCTTTGCCTTGTTTTTGCTCCTGATTCCTTGATAAGTTGCACTTTGCTCTCCTGCTCTTTTTTTTTTCTTTTTGCTCTGCCTGTTCTCGTACGTGCCAAAACATTCACTCATCATGTCATTACTAAGCTTCCTTTCGACATTTCTCGTTGTTTTTTATTCTACTTGCCTCTCTCCAAATGATGGTTCTGAATGTTCAAAGGGACAGGATGGGGGGTGGGGTGGTGTCGAACACGAAACGAGAGGACAGGGGAAAAATTTCATCCGAAATAAAGACAAACTTATTTTTTTTTTGGTGGCGTTTCACAAACCCTTAGATAAAACGCGTCCTAATCTGATACAGGAACAAACATGCAACTCGCTTTCCTCCACTTCCTCTTTTGCTTTCAACACTTGTGAATGCACTTTCTCACACCCTTCCTGACTCACACACCACGAGAGTGGGAGTGAGATGAGAATGAGGAAGAGGGGTTGTGCATGCATGAGATGACAGAGAGGCCATTCGACTTCTTTGACTTCTAGGTCCCGATAGAGCTGTGGACAACAACAAGGGTAGAAAAAACAATTGAACGAACAAAAAGAAGAGTAGAGAGGCAAAAGAACTTGAATGCCTCGTTTGCAGAACCCAACGAAACGATGCAGATCTTAGAGGTCGACGTGTTGTCCTTTGGCGCTTGGCGAAGGGGAACAAGTGTGGGGTCTTCTATCATCATCATGGGACAAAGAGCAACTACTGTAGACACGTTGCTGATTGGCCCGCCAACCTTAAAAATCCAGGCACCATAAGTCCACTTTGTGGCGTTCTTCAGGTTAAAAAAATTATTTATTACTGTTGATTTTTGGCTTGTCTGATCCTGTTTCCTTGTCGGCGCAATTCGTCCAACTTTTTGAGCGCATTCTTGTGTCCTTGGTCGGCAGCCTTCAAATACCAATCAACCGCGTCGGGGAAGCATTCACGAATGCCGAGGCCAAGCTCACAGAATCGCCCCATCCTGAACTGGGCGGTCGTGTCGCCCAGATTGGCCGCTTTGAGAAACCACATTGTTGCTTCTTTATGGCTTAGAGGAACGCCCTGACCAAACTCGTACATATCGCCAATACAGACGTAAGCATCTGTTCGGCCTTGGGCGGCAGCCTTGAGGAACCAACTCATGGCTGTGGAGTAGTCCTTCTCAAACACCAGGCCGTTAAGATACATGACGCCCAAACGATATTCTGCCGGCGAGTATCCTTGCTTGGCTGACTCCTGACACCATCTCGCTGCTTCCATGTCGCTCTGTTCCGTTCCATGACCATTGCTGTAAAAAGAACCAAGGCAGTACTGGGCGCATGCGTCCCCTTGCATGGCGGCCTGCGTGATCCATTTGAAGGCCTGAGAGAAATCCTTCCGAGTTCCCGTGCCTAGATAATAGGACTTTCCAAGATTGGCCTGAGCACCGACGTGACCTTTGATAGCCGCTTGACGATACCATTCGAACGCTTTCGAGAGGTCTTGCTCGGCGTTCGAACCTTCGGCATAGTAGTCGCCTAGGATGTATTGAGCGTCGAGGTGCCCTTGCTTGGCTGCCGAATGGAACCAAATTATTGCACCTGAGCGGTCTTGCGGAGTGCCCTTGCCAAGGTAGGAAAAATGTCCGACGCGGAACTGTGCATCAGAGTAGCCTTTTCTGGCTGCCTTGAAGTACCACTCGAAAGCCTTTGTGAAGTCCTGTTGAATGCCCTGTCCATCGTGATAAAGAGAACCTAGTAAGACCATGGCTTCTGGGTTTCCTACGTCTGCCGCTTTGAGGTACCAATGCATCGCCCTGGTAGCGTCCTTATCGACTCCTTGTCCGTGGTGGTGCATGTTGCCGATGGCGGTGTAGGCGGCGACAGATCCTTGGTCGGCTGCCTTGATGAACCATTGCATCGCCTGGCCATAGTTACGCCAGAATCCTTGACGTCGGAGCAAGTGGCCCAAGGAAATCTGCGCGCTGAGTTCCCCTCGATCCGCTGCCTTCAGATACCACCTTCTCGCATATCCGACTCTGTCACTCTGAGAGCCGCCGTGGCCATGGTCGTATAGGTCTCCGATTCTTGTACAGGCAATGATCTCTCCATGATCCGCAGCTTCGCGATACCACTCCATCGCTTTCGAGTAATCCTGTAGTACGCCCGACCCGTCTCTGTACAAGTCACCCAAGCGCACCTGGGCTTTTGTATCGCCTTGGTCTGCAGCTTTGAGATACCAGTCCACCGCCCTCTCATAGTCCTGCGGAACGCCGTGGCCCATAAGGTAGAGGTGGCCGATATTGCGCTGACCAGGGATGAATCCTTGCTGAGCACAAGTGAGGTACAAGTCCTTGGCTGCTTCATAATCTTGAGGAACACCGTGGCCGTGGTAGTGAAGATCGGCAATCGCGTTGTGAGCGTCTGGTAACCCCTGGTTCGAAGCTAAAAGAAACCAATCCATAGCCTTGGCGTAGTCTCGCAAAACGTCCTTGCCCTCGAGGTATAACTGCCCCACGCTGAATTGGGCATAGGCATGACCTTTGGAGACAGTCTTCAGGTAGCACGCCAGGGCCTTGTGGAAATCCTTAGGGTCGCCCTCGCCTCGTTTCTGCATGGCGTACAGGTTTAAGTCGGTGGCAATTCTCCAGAGGTGAATCCTGAGGGACCTTTTGTCCATATGACTGTCGTGGGTTGGCGAAGGGATAGTGATAGTCTCTGGGACGGGTGAAAGCGAATCAATGGACGAGTCGGACGTGCTTGGCGTAGGTGGTGCTGTTGCTTCGTTTGGCGCAGCTGAGTCCTGCTCGAGAACAACATCCAGAATAGCATTGGGGACTACAGCAAAGCGAAAGGGCTCAAGACTAGAGCTTAAAAATGTTAGCAGCTACTTGCAAAGTGTGTGTACTTCACGAAAGACAGAGTTCACTACGAGCAGTAGAAAAGGGGGTCAAAGGGGAACCACCTACACTTTAAATTCCTTGTCTCTCACAAAGGGAATGATAGTCGACCCATGGCGAATATACTTTGCTGCTGGAAATACCAACAACACGTCGTCCCAAAGAACGACATTCTTT
The DNA here is from genome assembly GCA_019671135.1 of Linnemannia hyalina. Classification (NCBI taxonomy): domain Eukaryota; kingdom Fungi; phylum Mortierellomycota; class Mortierellomycetes; order Mortierellales; family Mortierellaceae; genus Linnemannia; species Linnemannia hyalina. Next base: position 3,837,263 of record JAHRHY010000001.1, read on the forward strand.
CCGCTAGCAGGGTCCGCCTGGTAGTCGAAGTAGACGGGGTCTGGCTGTGAGGCGCGCGTGGTTGCGGTCGTTGAGGCAATTGGCGAAGACACGTCCTTGTAGGCGGCGCGGACTCCTTGTTGGCGTTGTTTAGGCTTTGAGCGAAAAAAATCTCGCTTCGATAATAATTTGAGTCTGTCCATAGTGGTCTTGTGTGTGAGAGAGAGGGGGGGTAAGCAAAGAAGAGGTGATAGAGAGGGGTCAGGCGTGAATGAGGAGAAGGGAATGAGTGGGATGAGGGATGAAGGATGGGGAAACAAGGATGAGCAGCAAAAAAAGGTGAAATAAGAGGGAAAGAGAGAGGCAGACAGGGGGAGAGATAGGAAGTGAAGTCGACCCATTGGCAAATGCAATGGGTTTGTTTTATGCAATTTCCAGGTTCTGGGCGCCTCATCAACAAATCAAAGCACATGATCGTAGGGTTGCATTTGATGACAGGCCCTTAACACGCCCTAACAACGAATGCTTCTAAGCATTACAGAAAAACAAACGCGGTGCATCGAGGACAAGAAGGGGAGTTTTTATGATACAGAAAGATAGTACAAAAAGAGAAAAAGATCCGTTAAACAGTCAGCAGACAGGAGGCAGATGAATTAAAGCATCTCGCTACTCTACCACACTCTTAAGCAGAGTCAACAGCAGCCTTGACGACAACTGAAAAATCATTAAAGATCAGAGCTTCTCGCTTGACAACATGATCCGTCTCATCAAAGGCAACCCCCTCCAGATACAACTTGGCCTTCTTGTTATCAATCTTTTCGCCGTGGGCCCATTGACCCATGAACCCTCCAATAAAGAGCTTTGAGTCCAAGACACGATGGCAGGGGACAGGGAGAGGGGCGTAGGGGTTGATCTTGAGGGCTTGACCTACAGCTCGGGGCGATGAGCGCAGGGCGTCTGAGAGGTACTTGTACGTCGAGATCTGGCCCTTCGGGATCTGTTGTAGGTAAGAGAGGCATGAGAAGACTACGTGTAAGTGGCGACACACACGAAGAGAAATAATGCAACAAAGAAATGGCCAAGTAAAATGAGAGGCTGAGGCGGATCAAATTACCTGGGCACAGAGGTCATAGACTTGGAACTGGAAGGGTGTCACCTTGCGGCCAGTGTGTCGATTGACAGCGTTCTCGCGATCCGCTTGTGATTTTGGGTACAAGTGAACAGCTACAGACCATAGACGATGAATGCGAAAGACGAGGTGAGTTTTGGGCCATTTGTGTCTCTTCTCCTATGTGTTCAAAACGGTGTGTGTGGCAAGTAAGAGGACAAAGCTTACTTGCTATGTCCTCGTCAATAGCGACAGGCTTCTTGGCAGGGTCGAGTGCCTCAGTGCCAACAGCGGTTGCAGTGGCAGCAGCAGGTGCTTTAGTCTTAAGGACTTTTGCCTTTGAGGTGATGAGGCTGGCAGCGGCAGCAGTGACGACAGTTCGCTTGACGGTGTTGATTCTTTCGGCTGGCATTCTGTTTCGAGAGTGAATGAAGTAAATTCGAAAGTGGATTGTGTCAAAGAGTGGAGCGAAGGAAAGAGGGTCAAACGAAAATAGGGAGAGGATTGCTCGTTCTTTTTATATGAAGGCGCAAATTGGTGGCACTGACATTCAACCACTGCGCTCACGGGGTTGACTCATTCGCTGCACTTTCGAACAAACGGTTTGTCCCACCAGCCACACCGCAGCCACAATTTCAATTCGCCGCTCACACTCTCTCTTGGTGTCAGTAGGACTCTTTTTTACTCAACACTTTTTACGCAGACCTTCTCGCAACCATGCTGAAACTCGACTCAAGGTCTGCGCAATCAACAATACCACCAACACTACCCAACAAAGACTCATCACCAAGACAACGAGTTTAATCTACCACAACAACATCGAAACTCAGTGCACAGACAACAACGACACTTCTACCACCCTCCTCTACATCACCTTTCAACAACAAAGTCAGGAACAGGGCCAATGCCGCCTGTGACGAGAAACCACGCCACCTGGGAGAGAGTCTTACTGATGCCAGAACTCGCCTTTGCATTACAATGCTTCCTGGACCACCACCACCTCGCCGACGCTTCTCGAGTCTGTCAGACATGGCACCATGTCTGGACACCATTCCTCTGGAAACATCTCTCCCTCCCTCGACCTCGTCCCCTTGCTCCCTTTTCTCCATCACGCTCTTCGACATCATCGTTCAAGCCAACAATAACAACGGCGCTTTCACAGCGTCGACACTCTCGCGGGGTCTCAGTAAGCGACAACAGTAACAACGACCATGAAGAGTTTGCATACATACTCTCACCCGCCTGTCTGGCGCCTTTTGGACATTTCGTCGTGCGACTTGACGCAACTTGGCTGACCACTTCAGAGTTATTCCACATCTCGACTTACTGCCTCCAGTTGCGAGCCCTCAAGCTGTCGGATTGCCCTTTACCGACCAAGGCCCTCTCCACCCTCCTCCAGTCCCTGAAGCGATTGAGTCGATTGTCGCTGGACATTCCCCTGCATGACTATTCTGCAGATGAAATGCAAGGCGATGATGACGAGGGTGCAGCGAAGGCAGCAGCGGCAGCAGCAGAGCACAGAGACGAAGACGAGAGGACAAGGGGTCGCATTTTCCACAGGGATGAATTGGGAGAAAACGAAATCATGAAGGCCGTTGAGATCTATGCTTCGTCGGAAACACTGGAGTATCTGGAATTGTCATTCCAGTCACCGGTCCGGATTTCGGTGGAGGCGATTTGTTCGTTGTTGAGACACCAGCGCAGCTTGAGGACGCTCAAGCTGGTAGATGCCGATATTGAGGACCCGGGGGGCTCTCGACGACGAGGCTCAAAGATGAAAAAGAAGAAGGCCAAGGACGATCATCGGAAACAAGGAGGTCAACGCGGTGACAAGCGCAACCGGGGCCATAGCAGCAGCGGAGAGGCGTCAAGTGCAGCGGCTGTGTCCTCAGGAACGGTCATATTGGTAGCGGGACCTTCAACAGCATCATCAACGGCATCGCCAGGATCATCATTACCCTCACCCTCACTATCGATCTCGGACTACGACAGCGGCGATGGAGGCGCAGAGTCACTGCCACCAGAAGGAAAGGAAACTGAGACATCGTTTGGCCTTCACTTCTTCTCAATCTCCAGCTCGCACACCTCCGACAGCAGCTTGACCCACATCCTGGAACGCTGTCCGGAACTACGAGCACTACACCTGCATTCGTGCGACACAATCACAGACCAGTCCCTCCAGTCCGTTGTCCAACATTGCCCACAACTCGAGAGCATTTCCCTCTCCAGCTGTAAAGGCCTCACCACCCAGGGGTTGAACCAATTCTTCAGCGCGAAAGGGGACAAGGCGGTGGCATACCCAGCATTAGCAGCGGCAGGAGCTGTGTCAGGCTCCCCACTTGTCCATGTCCACCTCTGTGACCTGACAGCGCTCCACGATGACACGTTAGAGATTATGGCCGTATGTCATGGACGTTCACTTCAGAAACTGGCGATTTATTTCTGTGCGTCCGTTACCGACCGAGGGGTAATTGCGCTTTTGACGACTTGCTCGCAGCTGAGGGTGTTTGGACTCCAGGCGTATGGGATGACGCCTGCGATCTTTGAGAAGCCTTGGGCCAGTTCCAAAACGATGGAGCAGTTGGATCTCCAAGGGGTCTTCAAGAAGGTTATCCTAGGCCCTGCAGGGGAGGCGGCGGCTAATAATTTCTCTATCACGGCCAGGTGGCAGGATCTCCAAGCTCGGATCGATGGATTTGCGATCACCAAAGCCCGTCTCGTCACTCTGGATCGACTCAAGAACTTGCGTCTGGCGGCGGGAGGGATCGGGAAGGAGGTTTTGAGCGGGTTTTCGAGCCCACGCCAACGGATCGAGGTTCTGCATCTGTATGGGCTTCAGAGTACACAGGTTGATACTTTACCCTGGACAGCTATCAGGACCTGTTACCCACACTTGAGACAAGTCTACTGTGGTGTGATTGGGATCATCCGGAAGAGTATCCGGGAAGAGTTGACGCGGTTGAATGTCGAGCTCTTGGCGTCATCGAGTATCCCCGACCTTGCCTTTGAGAACAACTTCGATGACTAAGGCCAAGACGTGTGTTTTACAAGGTCCACAAGAGGGGCAGTGCAGTGCATTGAGAAACCATTTTTTTTTTTTTTTTTGGCTTAATTAAACGATTTTGTGCTTGGCACATATAAGCAATACCATTATTTCTTTTATTCAATCATCCGCCAAGAGCTTTTGAAGGTCTTCTCTTTCCCGCTGCTTCTCGCTGACTTTCCGGTGTGTCACTGGAACCGGGACGTCAGGCACTTCAGGCTCCCTCTTCAAGTATGTCGCAACTATGTCATATGAAAACAAATGATCAAAAGTTCAGTCTCCTATTGTAGTTGTTAATAGGACGCAGAGAAACGACGCAATTGCGAGAAAACTTACTCTTCTTTGCGGTGGCCTCCTGTTTCGGGACCAACTCACCATCCAGAGTGAGCTGCATGGGTTCACGGGGCTCCGCTTTCACTCCCGGCAGTTTGGACTATCGCATGTTACGAAAAACCAAGCACAATTAATATCCATACTGATATACATAACGTAACGTACATCCAGAAAATACGGCTCAAGGTGTAATGGGTTACTTTGCGGAAGGCCTTAAAGTTGGGTACATTCTTCCATTTCTCCTGCAGGTCCAAACTGGGTCCCGCAATGTTCTTGAAATTCGGCATTTTCTTCCACCGCTCCGGCCAGTCATTTTGATCCGCCTCGTCCAAAATCTGCACATCATCATCATCATTCAAGGGCGATGTTTCCCGAGACCCCGACCCTTGGCCTTGTTGATCCTGCTGCTGTTCCGCCATCTTGCGTCGCTTGCTCTTGGTAGTGAGCGCCGCGCTTCGCTCCCACTGCATCAATTTGTTGGAATCACCCTTGGTTTGTGCTGGCAGACGCTTCCATCGTTCCTGCTCCTCCATGTTTTGGATCTGGCGTTCCAGCTTGATATCCAGGTTAAGCGCAACCATGTCGTCTCGGATCACGTCAAAGGAGGTTGGCTTCTTCTTCTTTCCTGCTGCTGCCCCGCGGGAGGATGGTGCAGAGAGTTGAAACGAGGAATCGTATTCCTTGACTGGATACGAGAATAATTCCTCGTTGATCCTGTCGTCGCCCTTCTTGTCCGCTGCCGCAGCCATCTCTGCCTCATCGTGATTTGAAGGATCAAATCCATTGACAGCGCTCGACCGCGTTTCATCCACCTCATCATCCTCGAACATGGCATTCATCAGCTTGGACTTGCCCTTGCTCTTCTCTGCTGGCATTGCGCTGCTGCTAGTGGTGGAGGTGGCTGTATGTATTGTTTCTCCTGACGCTGAGCCGCCTTCCTTGACTGAATTCTTTTTGGGAGAAGATTGACGCGTTGTCCGTTTATAGGGCACCTCCTGCTCAAGATCGACATCGTTAGCGTCAGGCCAAGCGATAGGAACAGGGATCTGCAGGCTGGAGGGCTGTCTAGTCGCCTTTCCCGCAGGTGTTGGGAGAGCCTGCGCTGAGGTACTGATGGGGTTGCTATGAGAGTCTGCCACGATAACATCCTCATCACCATCTAGCCCATCAAAGAAAAGCGCCATCCGGTCCATCTTAACCTTCTTCTTCACCGGTTTCTCTACTGCGCTCGCCTTGGTCTGTTGGGGTGGAGGAGGAATAGGCTGAGCTCGTGATGAAGAAGTTGATCCTGCAGTGACTGGATCTTTGTGGGTTGATCTCCTAGGCGGCGCCATCAATTGCGAAAGATCAAAAGAACCAGCTGTAGTCTCTTCAGCTTCATCCAAAAACGAAGGTGTATCCTTGCCATCTCTTACATTTGAGGCGGCGCGAGAGGTGGTGGGTCTCGTAAACGACTGCGTGCTAGCTGCAGATTCAACAAACTGTGACAAGGGGGTCTGGACGCTAGCAAGAGTGGATATCATCACCAGGGCTGGCAGCTCGTCATGGTATTTTGGGTTACAATACATGTCTGTTGATGTATAGGCAAGAGCCGACCCGATCTCCACTTCCTGCACCCATCTGTAGCCCATCCTATTGAATAAGATGGAGAACGCCAACGTTAGGCTTTTATCCGCAAAGCGAGGTAAGTCTACAAGAGTATATGGTGGAATGCGTGCTTACTTTTTCAAGATACTGGACGTATTTGAGAACACTGGATCCGTATCAACGTTCGCATCAGGCTTCAGGAAAACAGGAATCAATGTCTCGGATAAGCACTCCATGATCCTTTTTTGGGTTCTACTCGGTTCTTCCTGCGACCACTCTCCTCCTGCGCACCGAATCACTTGAGCAAGATTTTGATACTATCATCCAAATGGTAAAAGAATGGGCGTGTCGGTCAGTTTCCAGACGGATATCTAATAAAGAGACCAACTTGTAGCACTGACATAGTCAATTGAGCGCACCTTTGGCCTCGCAAGAGAAATAAAGCGATAGTCCTTGAAGAGCGTTCTGCGGGTGAAATTTGGCGCCCACTGGATGTTTGCGTCCTCGTATCCTGTTGGAGTTGGTGCAGGGTGCTCTAGCTCGATCAGTCGTGCTTCCGTTTGGCCTTTGGTCTCCCATGACTCCTGAAAGATCCTTAGCTGCTTTTTGAACCAAGTCGAGTCGACCATGTATCCTCCCTCTGCGAGAGCCAAAAATATCCTCTGAGAAACCTTGTTGTTTCCAATAACCACATGTGTTGAAACTCCTGGAACCCATGATTCTTCCACCTTAACATCTATTACGACGGAAATGATTGCAGTTGAACACATGAGCGCGGATTAGATTATATATATGAGAAAGTAATTCTTGTGAACGTAATTTGACTTACCCATTTCAGCAGCCATTTCAACGATGCCGACTTTGGATTGAATATTGAGGCCCACAGAGCAGATACTCCAGTCGACCCTTTCCAGCCTAAAGTTTGTCTTGTCGCCAATGTTCACATCCACCCATCCGCCATATCCGCGTCCAGCGACATGTCGTTGATCCTGAGTCGTCCAGAGGTGATCTTCGTCAATGATAACCTCAATATCCTTGCCACCTGCGATCCGCGTGTTGTTGACTGCTACTCCGGATTTCGAGTCCAAATCCCTGATCGTCAGTTTTGTGTGCTCTCCCCGTACTTTCTAACATATGCAAAGTGATGTAGATGTTCTTGGTCAGTACTGATCGTGTTCGCATTTGTGAACGAATTGCCATGCAGTCAAGCAAAGAGACGTACCACACTGTTCAGTGATGGCTTGGAGACGGATATAACGACATGTCGCCTGCTGACAGACCGATCCTCGCCTGCGATGTTCAGGACATCGCCTATTCATACAGCATGGACGCGTCAAGTGGCCGTTAGTATAAATTTCTTCCTTTTGCCACCTAAACTGTATTAAAAAAAACACACCAACAAGGCCCTGTCTACCTGCTACTTGTCTTCCGATGGTTACTGTCATTTCTGGCTTGAGCCAAATTCGGAGACCTAAGGAATTGCACCGTGATCGCGTCGAAGTTGGCAGTGTGAGTTTTGAGGTTCATGAATGCGGCGTTGTTACATTTCAGAGGTGGCAGTATGGTTTAAATGCGGGTGCTGTACCTGCATTCTGCTCTTGTCCGACAAGAAACCACATGGAAAAGTGAGAAGGAGTGTGATTGCGAGTGCTGAGTCCTGTTCCGTTGAGTGAGCTGCTTTCTGGATGTGTTGTCAGCAGGGTGTGATGATCGCGACGGTAGAAGAGATGTAACAAAGGTTGGAACAACGAGCGAAAAACGATCGCATGTCTTTTTCACGCCACCATTTCTGACGACCGTGACTGTTTCGAAATGCGCTCGTCTTGAACGAGACCAAGAGCATGAAGAATCCTGCTTCTTCGACTCTTTGCTCTTTCACTCCCCATTCCTCCTTCCAGCTCATTCCTTCGCCATCGCGCATTCACCCCCACAACTCCCCACTCCTACTCTTCTTACTCCCCTGCTCACTAAAGTGCTCACATCCACCCAACACCCCACCCTCGACCTCGCTATGTGTACGACGTTGGCTTCAACGCACTGTGCGCTGACTTTGAGGACATCCAACCCTCAGACCTGACCGACAGAGTCTCTCAAAAGCTCGGCACCCGTTATCTCGAGGAAACACTCCCTAGTTCCATGAAGATCATCCGGGGTACTATCCGGGGCCTGAGTCTGCGTCCCATCATATCCATGCATGTCCAGATCACGGACAAAATTACGACCATGTCAGGAACCCGAGAGCCCGTCCAAGTTCACTTCTTGTTCCTCGAGGCCTAGCCACAGACGTACATCTGGGAGGAGGCTCTCAAGCTGATGGGCATCGAAGATGCTGTAGTTTTTGGCGAGACTCTGGTTGCACCGAACGAACATGCGCGCCTGCCTGTCAAGATCAATGGATACAATGTTGATATCCCCCGTTCACCCTCAGACTCGCATTTTGCACACTTGAACATTCTGGGCGAGGACCTCATCCGTGCGTTTGGTGCAAACGTCAACTGTGGTGGCAATCCGCCCAACTTTGAGTTGGGATTTCCTTAGGGACTTAGGCTGGCGTGTTTTTTGCTTTTTTTTTGTTTCCTGATTATTGTTTGGCCTACAGTGTCCTTTGCTATGTTCCTTCCCACCACTGCTATTTTCCTTCGCTTCCCTCACTTCACCCCTCACTCCGTCTCCTTTCTCACTGCCCATTCGACCTTTGTCAGTTAAAAAGCGCCTCCAATCTCCTCCTGGAAATAGGACCGGAACTCAGGCTCCGACCGACTGCCTGACATTCTTTTCTCACATAGCGTTTATGATGTCATTGACCTTGTTGCACCTGTGCCTGATTGCGCCAGAGAGGAAGGAGACTTCGTCATACCATCATCAAATTGACCTTCTTCATCTTCACATATCTCTTTCCATCCAGACCACACACAGGCCGTTGCAAAAGTGATATCGTCAATGCCGCCCAAACCCCTACTTTCTTATATCGACTTTGAATTACCTGCCACTTGGCGATCCGTCTCTTTTAGCGACTTCCAAAACGAACATATTATGCTCCTTCTTCCTCCTCCATTCTTCTATTTTATCCAATGCTTCGCCGATAGGTCATAAAGCTTCCACGCTCACACAAGGTTGCCATTGAACTCTCATGTTATTGTTCCTGGAAGATGGCACCTGATTGCTGATGCCATGAGGAATGGAAGATCAACATGGGTTCGAATGCAACAACAACTTTTGCTCACTACTTTTTACTTCACCCCTTCTTCTTCTCCTTCTTACACCCCCTTTGGTGAGACCCGGTGCAGAGAATTATATCCCGCATGTGAGCATATGTGTATGTGGCGATATTACGAATCAGAGAGGGGGAGAGCCGAAAAAGAAGGAGGAGGGCACCACCCCTTCGGTGATCAAAGTGATCAATCAGCTATTAAAAGAGAGTGTTCTGCGTCCCAGAAACCCCTTACAAGGAAATGGATAACATACAAACACAAGCAAACAGTCGCGTTGGCAAGTGTGTCTTTAGCGCTGCTGTTGGACGTAATTGACGAGGGAACCCGACTAACGACCTGAACTCACTACTTCCGCGGCAAAAAGTGAGAGACAGTAACAGCAATACCTACAGCCTTGCAATGGGCTGTCTCTCTGTGGTCATTATTCTCGATCAAAACAATATAAGAGTATTGGTACATTGTCCCCACCGCCACAACTTACCACCAATCCTTATTTGCATACCTCTCTGGCAGTCATTCCACACCCTTCTCTCTTTTGCCTGAAATAAAACAACGCACCTCTTCTTCCCTCCCCCTTCTCTCCCTTCCCCATCTTCATTCATAGCTCTCTTCCCCATTTGCCTCAATGCTGCCGTAATGTACGGTAGCTTCTCTCCCTCTTTCTTTACTCATTCATACACGTCACAACGGCAGACAGCACCATGCTGTTCATTCATACCCTCCTCCTTCTCCTCGTTCTCTCTCCGATCCTCTTCCAGCAATGTGTAACACAAGCTGAAGTCGTCCAACAGGCCGAACCAACAACAACAAAAACAACAACACAATTGACACCGACAACAACTGACCCCGGTCTAATTGGTCTCCCAACCCTACCCCCCGAGCCAGATATAGTTGTCTACCCAGCGTCCTGCCAGTCCGAGGGGACCTGGTTCATCCAAGGTGGCTTCAATGGTATCAGCTACAACCAATTCTTCTCCCTCGACCTCACAAAAGCCTGGAATACCACCTATGCCCCATGGGTCCAATACCCCGACGCACCACCACTTTCGACCCAAAACTGCCTTTTCGCCTCCAAGGCAGACAGCGCTATCCGCTTCAATGACATCAACAACGCCTATAGCACCAACATATCCTCGTCGTCGATTCTGACTGGCAGTGCAATTGACCCTGCGGGGTCTGTGCTCGCATTCATCGGGAATGAGGACAAGGGGCCATTGATCACTGTCCTTAATATGACAACCGGAACCTGGCACTACAACGCCAGCTCAGTCGTGGCACCCATCCGCAACGCAGGAATCGTTGTCGTCGTCAACCCTCTCGACGGCCGGATATACATGCGCGGAGGACACCAACACCTCAACGCAGATACAATGGACATTTACGACCCCAAGAAGGATACATTGACTTCTTTACCGTTACTCCTCGCCAACCAAACTATTCCGAGCATTGCCAAGGGAGGACACGGGATTCCAGCGGCTCAATGGTACACTGCCTGCTGGTCGAAAAGGAGATCCAGCATTTTGTACTTCGGTGGACGCCATGGCTACACGGAGAGCTATACCAGTCCAGAGATCATCGAGTATAAGCCCGACACTAACACCTGGGCGTTGTTGCCGGTAACAGGAACGGCACCCAGCGAAAGAGAAGACGCCTGCATGGTCACAGGTTCGTAACGGCATTTGGAACTCGAGATCATCTGCTATTCTGGTTTGGAAGGGTGAAGGAGTGAGAAGGAAGGTGACGAAAGAAAGTCGTTGCGTTACAAGGCGTCGGTCTGGCTAATGTATTCCTTGTTTTACTATGATTAGACAAGGACAATAACCGGGTTGTGGTGTTTGGCGGACAGGACGCCAACGGGAGCTTGTCGGATATTTACGTTCTGGACATGAAAACACTGGCCTGGACACGTGGACCAAGCAGTGGAACTGGTCGTATTGGATCGGCCTGTGCCATGTACAACGACGGCTTCTTGACCTGGGGAGGTATGCTTTGGCACATGGAGCTATAAAGGAAATGAATGCACACATCAGGAAAGCGCGAATGCACCACTAACGTCTGTGCGTGTTTATTTTATGTCATTAGGCGCGACGGATACGTTTCTTGTAAGTTACCCCGACACCAACCCTCTAGTACTCAATCTCACAACGATGAGCTGGACAGATCGATACAATCAAAAGGGATCGCTGGATGAGGATCTTGCAACAGGCAGCACTGGCGGATCAAAGCTGGGACTCATCCTGGGTCTGTCGATTGGGTTGTTTGCGCTGGTTGCTCTGGCCGGCGGCGTTTACCTCTTTCGACGCGAGAAACGGAAAACGGTGCTGGACTACGGCAGGATTCTCAATGGGAAAGGACTGACCCCTGCTCAAGTACAATCACAAAGCTCCTCGTCACATTCTGGAACCACTCGTCCACGTGAACAAGGCCCGACCGACCCAGGACAACCACCTCGTGCAGCCCTCGTGCCAACCCCGCAACCGGCAAGACTTTTGTCAGCCAGCAGAGCGCTGAACCGGCACTCAGGAGGTCGTCACTCTGGAAGTGATGGCAGCTGGCGGGACGATATGTCGATCCGGACTGCAACCTCGGGGAAATATGTCCAGGAGACGGATGACGAGTCAATATCGCGGAGAGGCCGACGAAGGCATCAGCAGCAACAATACGATCGACCCAACTCTCGACTGGGACACAAGATCGAAATGTCGTCTATGGGGCCTCAGGGAGATGGGACGGCCGACATTGCAACCTCGTTCAATAGGCATGGAGATCCGACAAAAATCTCTCCCGCTAATCCTTTGCATGCGATCACGCCCTATGCAGCACCCTCCGCACCACCCAACCCAGATATCCGGCAGAGATGAGTTTAAAGTCGTTCCATTGCGATAAGAGTCATGCTTGACGGTACCCAGGCCGTTGTACATAATAAGCCTTTGTATATTATCTTTTTGTAGAAGTGAGAATTTTTGTTGTCATTTTTTAGAAGAGGGTGTGAGATGGGCCTAGCCCTTCCACAAAACCACACTTTGATTAATTTGAAATGGATTGAGTTGCATTATTTTTCAGGTACAGCCATTCTTTAGAGTGTACGCTTCCTGAAGGAAAGGAATTGGTACAAGGTATTGCTTATTTTTCTTGTCCAAAAATGAGTAAACAGCCTCTTCCACAACCCGGATCGTTGACCGCCTTACTCATACGCGAAAAAGGATGTGATTACAAGTGAAAGAAAAGGTTATACAAAAGCATCCAGAAATTGATTCATCCATCGTTTTATAAATGCCAATGCGATCGACGAAAAGCATTGTGATGAAGGGTGTCAGAAGAACGGCGTATGAACTTCTTGATCACGGACAGTTATCTTTATGTGGACGATAATAGTACTTTTTATATGCAAGGATCAAACAGAGAGAATGATTCCGTTGTGGAGATCGGCTGGTGTGTAAGCAGAACAGGTTGAAAGATCGCTCAATGATAAAGAAAATATTCCCTTCGTTTGTCAATCCGTCCAATGCACGGACGAGCAGTGCCAATTGAAGCTTTTAAATCCAGACACGCTGCCTGGGTAGAAGAGAACATCGCTATGAGTACTGCAGACTAGATTGAGGGACGAATGACATAGATAAAGGCGGTTGTATATCGCCACGTCTTTTTTCGCTGCTCGAAACAAGCATTCAGCATACATATCCCAAAACCCAACTGCAATTTTCATGTATCCGCAGTCACAAAACTTAATAATGAAATGGCTCAGGGACATATGCATTCAAGGGTTGATATCGAACAGCGTCTTTTGTTTGGGTAAGAAGGATGGTAAAGTATCGCAGCAGCTGCGGAAGGCTACTGACAACGGAGAAAGATTCATTGAATAAGGCGTATGCTTGGGGAGTAAAGAGGTAGAAGAAAAAACATGATGCGAATACAAAAATGGCGATTCAGACAGGATGACGTCTGTCATTCAAAATTCATATTTCACACTTGCCATGCTCTCATTTCTTTCTGCTCTTCCTCTTCTTCCTGTTCAGCACCCAGCCTTTCTTCCGAAAATTAGCACAACCGACCAAATTATGGAACAAGAGGGCGTCCCAGTTATCCAGGCACTGTGCCATGCGCATCTTGACTCTCCCAGCACCTCGTCCCCAGGAGTCATTGTTTACGTCGACACCCACTTGGACCCGTACGTGCACAACAGAGCCCTTTCTTGCTCACTCAATATAATTTCAATACTGACCTTTATTCTCACTGTATCGTTATTTAGATTGACGCCCCATCAAGTTGCTGCGCTAGATACCGCTATCGACACCGAGCCTGCCTCATTACAAGAAAATATCATGGATACACCACCAGCGTCATCTCAGGAGCAGAAGAGCAAAACCGACGACAGTACCGACAGTACCGCAAATACCATCTCGTCTATCCAACAGGAGTCGGTGTCTAGTGTTGAAGAGGCAGCAGTGGACAACGGCGCAGATATCGGCAACTTTGCTTCCAGCGAATCAGTTCGACAAACGGAAGCATTACTGTGCGACGTCATGTCAGCTGTTGCGATCGAAACGCCAACATCTTCCGAAGTCGACAACAAACTACAGGTGCAAGCACCGCAGGAGTCTGCGTCCATCATCTCCACGGACTTTACCCAAACGAGCATCAATGCCAATCTCGGCGACAAGGACGCTCAGGTGACTCTTGGAGACATGTACAATGAAGGCAAGGGCGTGCAACAAGACTATAAAGCCGCTATGGAATGGTACCTCCGAGCCGCCGAACAAGGAGATGCCGTTGGTATGTGCAAAGTAGGCGTCCTCTATGATCATGGACTCGGTATCACACAGGACCACTCCACAGCGCTCACCTGGTATCTCAAATCTGCAGACCAAGGAAACGCCCAGGCCCAATCCAACATTGGTTATTGCTACCACTTTGGTCAAGGAGTCCCTCTGGATTATTCGAAAGCGATGGAGTGGTTCCTTATAGCCGCTGGTCAAGGAAACGCAGATGCGCACATACACATCGGCAATATGTATAACGACGGTCTTGGTGTTCCCCAAGATTTCACCCAAGCATTGGAGCGGTACCACAAGGCTGCCGAACAGAACGACTCCTATGCCCAAACTAACATCGGACACTACTACCGATTCGGACAAGGAGTGGTGCAGGATTTCTCCAAGGCGATGGAGTGGTACCTCTTGGGTGCCAACCAAGGAAACGCAGACGCACAGAACCACATCGGCAATATGTATAACGACGGTCTTGGTGTACCGCACGATTACTCCCAAGCATTCGACTGGTACAGCAAAGCCGCCGCACAGGACTATCAACACGCGCAACATAACCTCGGTGGACTGTATCATGACGGTGCGGGAGTGATGCAGGACTATTCCAAGGCAAGGGAATGGCTTGCTAAGGCGGCCGAGCAAGGAAACGTACATTCGCAGTACCACCTCGGATGCTTGTACCATGACGGACAAGGAGTGGAACAGGATTATGTTCAGGCGATGACATGGTACCGCAAAGCTGCTGATCAAGATTACATGAATGCACAATACAGCATTGGGCGCATGTACCAGAACGGTCACGGTGTGCCTGTAGACTACTCGCAAGCATCGGTGTGGCTCCTCAAGGCTGCCAAGGAAGGCCACAACGAGGCTCAGTACGCCGTTGGGAGACTGTATGAGTACGGTGATGGAGTACCGCAGGATGTTACGACAGCGATGGAGTGGTATCTGAAGGCTGCCAAACAGTGTAGCTGGGAGGCGCGGACCCGCCTTGCGTATTTGCACCGACAGGGATCCTATTTCTTTTGAACTGTGAGCAAACAACAGCGGCTTTTACTCCTCATCCCCGGCCGTCAGCATCTCCTTTGACATGTCTTGCTTTCTGCAACCATCTACACCTACCTAGCACAGAGGAATATATAAGAAGTGCCAAAAAAAGTATTCTTGGAAGCATACAATGTGCAATTCCGTCCATTGCTGGAATGAAGAGTGTCATTTTCTCATGCCCTGGAAACCCTTTTATCAACGGCCAATGGAAACTGCTCATAAAAGTTCTGAGCGCCACCCCCTTCCTATTCTCTTCTCCTCTCTTCACTTCTCAGTCCATCTACTTTTCTTTCCTGTCAGTCTCTTTCTCCCATCCTCCTTTCACTTCCTCTAGCCTTTTATTGTTCATCCTTCCCCATCACTCCACGGACTATAATTCTTTCCCTCCTTCTTCAAGCCCTACCCTTCTCCTCCCAAGAACAACCCAACAGCGACTAAATAATGCCACAAGGTGACTCCCCCGACACCTCATCTTCAGGAAACACCATCCTTGCCAATGATCACTTGAACCCGTACGTATAGCACAGAGCTTTTCCTTGCTCGCTCGAATAAGGTGCCAGCGCTGACCTTTCTACTCCTTTCTTTTCATTCTTTGCTTTAGATTGATGCAGAATGCCATTGTCGACGCCGAGGATGCCTCATTGCAGGAAAATGTCATGGAGACACCACCAGAGTCGTCACAAGGACAGGGGAGCAACACAGACAACAGCATCACCGACGCTGCCTCTACTACGGAACAGGACCAGGTCTCTGGTCTAAAAGATGACACCGCGGACAACAGCTTTGATATTAGTAACTCTGCTTCCAGTAAATCGGCTCAACAAACGGAAGCATTGCTGTGCGACGTCATGTCATCTGTTGCGGTCGAAACGCCAACATCTTCCGAAGTCGACAACAAACTACAGGTGCAAGCACCGCAGGAGTCTGCGTCCATCATCTCCACGGACTTTACCCAAACGAGCATCAATGCCAATCTCGGCGACAAGGACGCTCAGGTGGCTCTTGGAGACATGTACAAGGATGGCAAGGGCGTGCAACAAGACTATAAGGCCGCTATGGAATGGTACCTCCGAGCCGCCGAACAAGGAGATGCCGTTGGTCAGCGCAAAGTAGGCGTCCTCTACTACTATGGATACGGTGTCACACAGGACCACTCTACAGCGCTCACCTGGTATCTCAAATCTGCAGACCAAGGAAACGCCCAGGCCCAATACAACATGGGTTATTGCTACCGTTATGGTCAAGGAGTCCCTCTGGATTATTCCATAGCTATGGAATGGTTCCTCACGGCTGCCGGTCAAGGAAACGCAGATGCACGCACCCACATCGGCATTATGTATAACGACGGTGTAGGTGTTCCCCAGGATTACTCCCAAGCATTCGAGTGGTACAACAAGGCCACCGAACAGGATGATCAACACGCCCAGTATTACCTCGGATATTTGTACCTTGACGGCGAAGGCGTGGCGCAGAGCTTTTCTAAGGCAATGGAGTGGTTTAATAAGTCGGCTGAACAAGGACACGCAGAAGCCCAGGCAAACGTTGGCTATTTGTACCGTGACGGTAAGGGAGTGATGCAGGATTATTCCAAAGCAAGGGAGTGGTTTGCTAAGGCGGCCGAGCAAGGAAACGCATTTTCGCAGCACAACCTCGGATGTTTGTACCATGACGGACAAGGAGTGGAACAGGATTATGTTCAGGCGATGACATGGTACCGCAAAGCTGCTGATCAAGATTACATGAATGCACAATACAGCATTGGGCGCATGTACCAGAACGGTCACGGTGTGCCTGTAGACTACTCGCAAGCATCGGTGTGGCTCCTCAAGGCTGCCAAGGAAGGCCACGACGAGGCTCAGTATGCCGTTGGGAGACTGTATGAGTACGGTGATGGAGTACCGCAAGATGTTACGACAGCGATGGAGTGGTATCTGAAGGCAGGCAAGCAGTGGAGCTGGGAGGCGCGGACCCGACTTGCCTATTTGCACCGACAGGGATCCTATTTCTTTTGAACTGTGAGCAAACAACAGCGGCTTTTACTCCTCATCCCCGGCCGTCAGCATCTCCTTTGACATGTCTTGCTTTCTGTAACCGTCAACACCTAACTAGCACAGAAGAATATAGGACGTGTTCAAAAAATAATCTTGGGGCCATGTAAGCATACAATCTAATTTTTCTCACACGAGCATCAATGCCAACCTCGGCGACAAGGATGCTCAAATGGTTCTTGACGATATGTACATGGATGGCGAGGGAGTTCAACAGGACTACCAAGCGGCCATGGAATGGTACCTTCGAGCAGCCAATCAAGGATATGCCATTGGTCAGCGCAGAGTTGCCTATCTCTACAGTTTGGGTCTCGGCGTCGCACATGACTACTTTGCAGCCCTGACCTGGAACCTTAAGGCTGCCGCCCAGGGAGATGCGGGAGCCCAGTGCAACGCTGGAAACCTTTACCACCAAGGCCAAGGCACCTCTCAGGACTTTTCCAAAGCAATGGAGTTGTTCCTCTTAGCCGCCGACCAAGGACACGCAAAAGCACAGAACCACATCGGCAACATGTATCACGACGGTGTTGGTGTTCCCCAGGATTTCTCCCAAGCATTGGAATGGTACCTCAAGGCTGCCGAACAGAATGCTACCTATGCACAAAGCAGCATCGGCAGCAGTTACCGTCACGGCGAAGGAGTGACGAAGGATTTCTCTAAGGCGATGGAGTGGTTCCTCTTGGCAGCCGACTAAGGAGACGCGTATGCCCAGAACAACATCGGCGATATGTATAGTAACGGTCTTGGTGTACCGCAGGACTACTCCCAAGCATTCGACTGGTACAGCAAAGCCGCTGCACAGGATGATCAACACGCTCAGGGTAACTTCGGATGTATGTACATTGACGGCGAAGGCGTGACGCAGAGCTTTTCTACAGCAATGGAGTGGTTTAATAAGTCGGCTGAACAAGGAAACGCAGACGCCCAGGCAATCATTGGCTATTTGTACTATGACGGTGAGGGAGTGGCAAAGGACTATTCCAAGGCAAGGGAGTGGTTTGCTAAGGCGGCCGAGCAAGGAAACGCATTTTCGCAGCACAACCTCGGATGTTTGTACCATGACGGACAAGGAGTGGAACAGGATTATGTTCAGGCGATGACATGGTACCGCAAAGCTGCTGATCAAGATTACATGGAGGCACAATACAGCGTTGGGCGCATGTACCAGAACGGTCACGGTGTGCCTGTAGACTACTCGCAAGCATCGGTGTGGCTCCTCAAGGCCGCCAAGCAAGGCCACGACGGAGCTCAGTATGCCGTTGGGAAACTGTATGAGTACGGCGATGGAGTACCGCAGGATGTTACGACAGCGATGGAGTGGTATCTGAAGGCAGCCAAGCAATGGCACCGGGACGCACGGAAGCGCCTGGGCTGCTTGTACCAATATGAAGCCGGCTTTTATTAAAGTATGGACAATATGTCGTTTGCGATGTTCACTTTGTTGTGTAAAAAGATGTATCGTACATTTCGGTGGCAGGCGTGAAAGTCGATCCATTGTATAGCGGGAGGGGAGTGAAAGTCGAATCGGTGAACTGAGAATCAACAATCGCTTCTTTCTCTTGTTATTTTTTCTCACACAACCAAACTTTGCTTCTCTTTCGCTCACCACCCTTCCTTTCAACCTTATCTTCTTTTTCACTTTTCACTTTTCACTCGCGCCTTGGACACTACATACAACCACCATCACCAGCAATTATTGACACGTTCTCTTCTATTGGTATCACAAGGCAGCAGCAGCGCAAGGATTCTCAAAAGGTGAATACAGGATAGGCCTCCTCTACCGACTTGGTCTCGGAATCGATCAGCCGCGACTCAACAGCCATGGAATGATATGCCAACGCGGCCGCAAAAGGGGACGCTTTACCGGCCAGTGCATCATCGGCTACCTGTACGGACATGGTTTCGGCGTGGATCGGGACGATTCTCAATCAATGGTCTGGTAGCTCAAAGCGGCCGGCCAAGGATATGTAGTAGATCTGCAAAAACGTCGGGAATGTGTATGTCCTCGGCCGCGGTAGGCCCAAGGATTACCCCGCCCCCCTCCTCCTGGGCGATTGAATGGTTCCTAAAGTCTGCCGATCACGGGTACAACACATCATGGCGTTTCGGAATCGGCACCTGAACATTATCTACGACAAATCTACAATACTAAGGCAATATGACAGATGAGGAACAAGGGCAGAGTATTTTACTTTCCCTCGGCTCCCTTTGCGCAACCATGATACTACTCCCTTATGGAAGATGCCAAATCGTATGAATTGCATGAACTATGTGTCATGCGATCTCCTTCTAGCCTCCTCCTCCCTTCTCCTGCTCTTCCCTCATTCACACTCTCTTGCTCTGTTGCTTTAACAATTAGTGTCGTTATCCATCTCATTGACAACTCAACAACATCACTGTCATCTTGCTTATCTTCTTCATTTCGTTCTTCCTTCCTAACCTCCTTCTTTTCCTCATTCCTTCGTTATCGTACCTTCTTGTGAACCATCATCACTCTACCCGTCAACTCCGTCACGATCACGTTCTCCAGCTTTATGAATAAGATGTTCCAGATACATCCCCTCGATCTACATGAGATTCGTTCAAGAATTGCCAGCAGCCTTGGCCTCAAAGACCTCGCGACCTGTGCGCGTGTGAGTCAGGATTGGAACGACTCTTTCACGCCTCCACTCTACAACTCTGTCGTCTTGTCGAAACATGGCCTCAGCATGGAATCTGTTGAGAGAAACAAGCACCTTATACAAAGCCTGAAGATTCGGAGCTTTACCTATGGAAGACTATCATCGACATCTGCCAGAGACAAAGTAGTTTTTAGTGTCATGGCTTACTCGACTCTGACCACTTTGGACTTGAGGTACAACTCGATCGGAGACAACGGAGCTCAGGCGCTGTCTGAGGCACTCATGATGAACTCGACCCTGACCACTTTGGACTTGGGGGCCACCTCGATCGGAGACAACGGAGCTCAGGCACTGTCTGAGGCACTCAAGGTCAACTCGACTCTGACCACTTTGCACTTGAACGACAACGTGATCGGAGACTACGGAGCTCAGGCACTGTCTGAAGCACTCAAGGTCAACTCGACACTGACCACTTTGGACTTGAGGTACAACTTGATCGAAGACAACGGGGCTCAGGCACTGTCTAAGACACTCATGATGAACTCGAATCTGACCACTTTGCACTTGGACGACAACGTGATCGGAGACAACGGAGCTCAGGCACTGTCTGAAGCACTCAAGGTCAACTCGACCCTGACCACTTTGGACTTGAGGTACAACTCGATCGGAGACAACGGAGCTCAGGCGCTGTCTGAGGCACTCATGATGAACTCGACCCTGACCACTTTGGACTTGGGGGCCACCTCGATCGGAGACAACGGAGCTCAGGCACTGTCTGAGGCACTCAAGGCCAACTCGACCCTGACCACTTTGGACTTGAGGCACAACTCGATCGGAGACAACGGAGCCCAGGCGCTGTCTGAGGCACTCATGATGAACTCGACTGTGACCATTACTGGCGTCATATTTTAGTAATGACCATGCCTAATGATCACTTCATTGAAGATAATAAACAACGCCTTTATTTAATCGTTCTAATTCAGCTACTCCACTCTACCCTCCATACACTCCTGAAGAAGTCGGTCAACTTTTGAATCTTTGACAGTTATACCGAGCATAGGTTGTGCGTGACTGGTAATAACCTAGCCAGACATCCAAAGGACCGGAAAGGGCTTGACTTGCCAATAGGGGGTATAGAAGGACCGACCGACTGTCGCAGAGAGCATGGCTGGCTGGTGACGAATCAGCAAGTCCAGGGACATGATGGCAGCGGAGGCAGTTGTTGGTCAAGGAGGTACGTCCGTTCAGAAATCTATGAAGCTCTTCGAGGTTGATGCTCGCTGCCCTTTCTGATCTTGACCTTGAACTTTGGTGGGGGTGGGGGCGCGCCGGGTTAAGAGCCTTGGCAACGTCCGCTGGCGAGTATGGCCTAGTTTTGTTTCAGATATCAAATCAAGACAACACAAAATCGTCGGTCCAACAAGACATTGTAAAAGCGTCGCTGAGGAGGGGGGGGGGGGGCCAAAATGAATGTCCGGTAGACACTATTCTTCAGGAAAAATCGAGCACTGCTGTGCAGACCCTGACAGTTATCGCAATGGTATTGTTGCAGGGAAAGAAAGGGGAAGCAATTGGCCAGATTCCCCAAGTCTGCGAATCTGATCTTTTCCCGTTTCCAGTATTCAACTGACCGCGTGGTGGGAAACTGGTCTACCTAAAGGAATGTTACAGTATTCGACATGCAAAATCGTGGCACGACTTATGACAAGAAAGGATCGCAGACGCTTTTTTATTTTCAGAAAGACAAATTAGAAAGTGTATAGGGTGGTTGAAAAGAAACAAGAGCAAAAAGACAATAGAATGGAAAGAGAAAAAAACGAACAATGCGGCAGCCAAGAAAAAAAGTAAAGAAAAAAAAAAAGTATAGTGAAAAGGTATTTCCTGCGGTTGGTTGACGCAGGGTGGTATTTTGAGATACATATATAGAGTCGAGAACGCACATCCTGTATGTCCCGACTGTGGTTCATGCCGTCTATTGATCCGTGGACTGTTTACTGGGCGGCAGCAGCAGTGGCCTTCTCCTCGGCAGTCCAGGGGTTGGCAGCCTCGGGTGCGACAGCAACGGTTGATCCTGTGATAGAGGTGACAGTGGTCTCCTGGGTCGATGAAGCAGTGGCGGTCTCAATTGTCGTCTTTGTCTCCTCGACAGCCACCGTGGTCTCCTCGACAGCCGCCGTGGTCTCCTCGACTTCCACAGAGACCGACTCTTTCCTCTCGAGCGAAGTCTTGGATGAGACTGACTCTTCCTCATCCAAAGTAGTGTCGACATGAGCGCCATGGACTCCTTCAGGCCACTCCCCAGAAGGTCCCATGTTTCCGATCGACTGCGAGGAAACACCGAGCTCCGACAACATGATGGGCAAAACACCGGCGCGGGCATAGAACATCTGGAGACGAAGGCGCAAACTCTCCGAGTAGAGATCCTCGATCGTGCGGGTCGAGTAGAGTCCAGCGCGAATGTTGCGGATGTAAATGTAAAACTCGCAGGCAGCAACGATACGGTCGCGACAGAAGCGGTCGATAAAGTTCCACTCGTCCGAGGTGGCAAGGCGGTATCGATGGGTAAGAGGGCCGGAACGACCGCAGGTCTGGCATCCGCCCTTGGGGGCCTGGTAAAGTGCGTACTGGGTCTGAAGCCTCTCCCAGAGCATGTTCTTGTTGGTCATAGAGTTGCGGGCGGGCGAAGGGGGCTGCTGGGCAGCCAAGACCATGCGCTCGTACTCCTTGACCTGTTCAGCAGTAGCCTCCTCGATGTAGCAGGTGTTGGTGCAGATGCCTTCGGTCAACTTTCTTGCCGAGATCTTAGGGTTGGATCCGAAACGCAAGCAGGGCTCAACATCCTCGTCCTGGCAATGGCGCATAAAGGGCAAGCTGTGGATCTTGGCGAGACGGACGGTCGAACTCTGGGCGACAAACTCCTTGAACTCATGCATCAGCTGTCCGTCAATGGCAATAGCAGTCGCGGGCTCCTCTGCAATGGGCTCTGGCACAGATAATTTGTTCAATCCAAAGAGCTGCTGGAGATCCACGCCGGCGCCGCGGCTGGCAGTGTCGGTGGAGGAGCGCTTACTCTGGGGCTGAGTATCGATGATGGCCTCCATCTTGGTCTTGAGCTCCTTGAGCTGCGAGGTCTCTGCAGCGAGGCGTTCCTGGGCATCCTTGAGTTCGAGCTCGAGGTGTTTACGAGTGAGTTCCAGCTGGTGACGGGCTCTGGCCTCGGAAGCAACCATGCCGTTGGCCTCTTCGAACAATGTGCGGCTGAGCTCCTCCAACTCACCCTCAACCATCTCCTTGGCATGCTGCAACTCGGCGACCTTCTCGATCTCGTCCACGTACTTGTCGTTCAGGATGGCGAGATCCCGCTGGGCGCTCAGATAGTCGTCGGTCTTTGCATCCAGTGCGTCCTCGAGATCATCAACCTTCTTGCGCAAGACCTCTGCCTCGATGGATTCTGCCGATGCGCGCTTCTGTTCCTCTTCAAGACGCACGTTGGTTTGCTCCAGTTCCTCCAAGAGAACTGAGCGTTCGTTGTGTGCCTCGGCGAGGGAGGGGATGATGCGGTCGCAGATGTTGCAGGCACGGGTGGTGAGGTCGGCACAGACTGCGTGGCAGGGACACTCTCCATCAATCAAGACTGTCTCATCCGTGTCCTTTGCAACGCGCTGTGAAGTGGTGGCTGTTTCTTCTGCTATAAATGAAATGTCCAAAGGGAGATGTGCGTTAGTGCGACGTGCCTTCTTTTGTTGTTTTGGTCCAATGGGCGTAAGCAAAAAAAGAGATATATTACTATCTCGGCTGCAAGAAGAAATTGGAGGTGGTTTTGTTGTTATGTTGTCTTATGGAGAAGGAGCAAGAAAACGAGCGAGAGCACTAACAACAAACACACAGTTGGTTGATGGGTGTTGTAGGTGAGTGGTGAGAAGGAATTGGGCGTAGGGCGAACAATGGATAGAAGGAGGATAAAATCCAATGGAAGCACAAGAAAAGGTGGAAGAGAGAGACGTGGAGGGTGGAGGAGGAAAGTTTAACCCAACGGGCTTTCTTTTTTCTTCTGTTGTTTGTACTTTGTGTATCCTTCGGGTGGATTGTCACAAGCCAATTGGATTGATACGAGTTTACAGATATGCACAACACACAACAACAAAGGAAGAATACGAAGAGTAGAAGGTGCAACAGAAAAACACAACGGAAAACTCTATCGGGTATGAGACACTCACACCCACAAGTCCTCCTGTTCATCCTGTTTTTGCTAATGCCAAGCACCTGCTCGTTGTGGTTGGTGTTTCCTTCCCTTCTTTGTCAAAGGGCATACAGATGAACAAACCCCCTTTTTGCATTTGCAGCAGACCAAGGAGAAACTGAGAATACAATGGTTTGTTGTTTTGTTGTTGTCTCCAAAGTACAGAAAAGTAAAATGAGTGCACACGGGGGACCAATCAAATCCTCCAGGCACCTTTTCTTTTTTTCCCACTTGGTTGGCGGTTTTCTTGGTTAGTTTCTCAGTGTAAAGAGAGGAGCTGTCGTACCTGAACCGTTGGAAGCGGCAGCAGCACCAGCAGTGGTAGTGGGATCGATGGGGGCAGGGGTGGCGAGGGCTGCAGTGGCCTTTTGCTGGGGTTCCTTGACGGTCTCGATCAGGTTGTGGATACGCGAGTAGAGATTGGCGATGTCCTTGGCGGTCACGTCCTTGGAGACGGGCTCGGGAGCAGGGTGCATTGGTGCCTCAGTCATTTTCTTGTATGCTGTATGTGTATGTAGGAGGGAATGAGGGAGGGAGGGGCAGGAGAGTGAAGGAGGTGAAGGAGGTGAAGGAGGAGGAGCGTGAAGGGTGTAAGAAGGGGAAAAAAGGAGGAAAGGAGATGAAAGGGAAGAGAAGAGAAGAGGACGAGGAGGATGGAGTAGTAAGTAAAAAGAGGAGGGGTGACGACAAAGAGCGACAGGTGGTAGTGTGCGTGTGATGGAGAAGAAGAAAAGTGAGCAGATGAGCAGAAAGAGAAAAAAAAAAGATGATGGTCGAAGCAGAAACGACGACTGGCAAACTGACTACGCTTGCAGGGGAATAGAAGCAAAGAGACAGGCAGAGGCACAGGCACCATCAGTGAAACACTCTAACACTCTATAAACGGAACGTCTCAACAGTTGATGGCCACGTGATGGATTGATCGCATCAAACATGAATTGGAAATAGACAGGGCATCATTATGCGGGCTAAGTTGACTCGGTGGAGAAAGAAAAAAAAAAAAAAAAAAAAAAAGGGAAAGGGAAAATTGTCCAGCAGGACTCCGGTTGAATGATTGATTGCTTGATGGTGTTGTTTGATGTCAACAAAAGGAAATCATCGGGACGAGGAGAAGCGAAGCAGGCATGATCTGATAAAGAACGATACCGCAAGGCTGTTTATTCGTTTTATTCGCGGGTAAATAAATACTGTAGTGGATTGATGGATCAACGAGCAGACGAATGGCTTAGAGAGAGAGAGAGAGAAAGAATGGAGAACGGTTGCGAAGCAATTCCCGGCCAAGTACAGTACAGTACAGTTCGCTGTAGAGTGGCATGTGCGACGAACGCAAAAATGCGCGATTTCTGGCATTGAAAACGATTTTTATTTTTCCTGATCCAAAGGCGAAGGAAAGCGTATTGCGCAATTGCTTTTAAAAAGCATAAAAGACGTTGGCTTTCTATTTTTTTCGTTTTTTGTTCACTCTCCACACTTCTCTCCTGTTTCGTCTCTCTAGTCCTAGCCCAGTGGCAAGGACTCACTCTACTCTCACTCATCGCTCGGCTCATACACCCTCTTCTCGGCATTGCCACTCTTTTTTGTTTTTTTCTTCTTCATTCTTCTCTTCATCACAAACCATCGCTCGCACTTTGCCCAAGTCACACCTCGCACATACCCCCCTCTTCCTTTCCTAGACTCTGTGCATCAATTGCGCACAGCAACAGTACAACAACAACAACGGTCTTACTTCCAAATAGCCATTCGCCCACTGTCCTTTCAGTCAAGATGGTGTCCCCAGCAATCCAGACGTACTTCAGCAAGATGAAGGGCCAACGCTACGATCCCAAGAGACTAAAATCCCCTCCCAAGCCCCCAACAAGAATCCAGGTCCTGGTCTCGACCTTTATCGGTTCCTTTATCGGCATTGCGATCGTCGCTTCCATGACCTACAATTCACAGTGGTTCCTTGACAGGAACACCCCCGTCATTGCGGGTTCCTTTGGTGCCTCAGCCGTCCTTATATATGGTGCCATTGAGGCCCCCCTCTCTCAGCCTCGTAACGTCAGTAGGTGCCTCCCTCCTCCTCCTCCTCCCTTCTCTCGCTTGCGCATTCTCCCCTATTTCCCTTTGCACTTGACCCACTTCATGTCCTACCTATGTGTCAACAAACAAACAAACAAACAAACAAACATTATTGTCCACTTGGCATATTCCATTGCGTGTTCCATCTTTTTTTTCCTTCCCTTCTCCTCTGCAGACTCTGCTTCTGTGTCATTGACGTCGTCGATCTTTGTCATTGCACTAAAACCTCCGCAATGATCCCATTCGCTCTCTTTATCCTGCACAATGCAACATTATGACAGTATGCGGGTTTTATTTCAAACATGGTTAACACGTTCGGGCGGGTAAATCTCTCTTTTGCCATATCACCTTTTTTAACTTTTTACCAACAACCCCTTGCCCCCTTTCTTCTTCTAGTCGGCGGACACATCATGGCGTCCTTCATTGGAGTATCGCTCTACAAACTCTTCAACCTGATGTCAACCGAACTCTTCAACCGCCTCCATTGGCTCCTCTGCTCCCTCGCCGTTTCAATTTCCCTCTTCGTCATGCAAGTCACCCATACCGTTCACCCCCCTGCCTCTGCATCTGCACTCATTGCCGTCACGGGCGGACAAGCGATTTATGATCTGGGCTATTGGTACCTACTTTGTCCAATAGCGCTGGGGGTAGCGTTAATGATGATCGTCGCGATGCTTGTTAATAATGTTGTAAGGACCTATCCATCACATTGGTGGGCCCCCAAGTCGAGAATTATCCACGTTGTTGATCAGGATATGACGACAACGCTTGCAGATTTTATGCCACCCGATGATGATGATGAGGATGAAGATGAGCAAGAGAAGGAGGGGCAGAAGGCGGAGAGAGATGGTGTGGCATCATCCCCTCTTGGCAATAACAACAACAAGTCTTCGACTCATCACCCCACCATCTCCTCAAGCTCGTCATTGACCTTCTCCCCGCTCGATAACCACTCTTCTCCAAACCACCCCCCAACTTCTATCACGCCACACCCAGCCCCCATCATACACACTCACACCCAGCCCCAATACGCAGTCTACTACGGCGGAGACCACAAAGAAGAACTTAGAGATGGAGAGATGCTCCAGGAACTACACAGCGGCTCCTCCTCTTCCCCCAAGGACCTCGAGCACGGTCATGGCCCTCATGGACTCATCAACCGGCGCCACTCGATTATGATTGGTCTCCGAGGGTCTACTCACCCCATTGCTCGTACCACTTCGAGCGGCACCACCGTATCCCATGTGACGGCTACGGAGGAAGAGTACCGTGCGACGATTGAGCAGCTCCAACAGCGTATCCTCGACCTCGAGTCCCGTCTTGCCGCTGTTCCTGCCGACTCTGGCGCCGGTTCCAACTGATCGTCTTAGACTGTCTCCATTTTTCTTACTTAGTTACTTATTGCCAGGTCCTGAACCGGAGGTGAGTGAGGTTGAGAAAAAGTGAGGGGAGAGTGTGAACAGGATAAAATGGGGAACTGTGAAAAGCTGTCTATTTATGTAGTTTGAAGACAAGAAGAGTACCGGGGATAAAAGGAAAGGTGAATGACAAGAAGTGCAAACAGATATAAGGATAATAACGTGTCAAGATAGAAAAAGGGTGCAAACAGATGTAAAGAGAATAACAGTCAAGATAGAAGAGGTGCAAACAGATGTTAAGGAACGATTAACGTGTATGCCGAAGCACAAATAACTAAACCTAAATTTTTCTTTTTTTCTGTTTAGGATAAGGCAGTTGGAATGTCTCTGCTTTTTTACTTACTTACCGACCCTTCCCTGTCATCCATTAATACCCCGCCCCTTTCCTTGGCATTCATTAATACCATGTCCCTTTTCTTCACTCCTCCTCACCCGTTACCTACAGTAAAACCTCCCAAAATACTCTTCAGCATGATATACAATAAAAAAAAAGAGTTTTTTATTTTATTTTTGTTGCCACTCTCTCACCCGGAGTCACCCCTAGGGCGAAAGCAGTAAACCTCCTTGCTTCACAGAGGAAAGATTGACGAACCAAGGGACATATTACGGATCATCCCTTCAACCACAATCTCATGGAAATCATTATCCATCTCCTCTTTCGTCCTCCGCCTCTCTCCCTTCTCCCCTTTCAATCCTCCTCCACCCTTGTTCTCGTCGTTATAGCTATCATCATCGTCGCTACCATCGTCGCGATCCAGAACCTGAACGTTCAACGACTCATTCGACGCCGACATCTCATCCACCTCCGCTTCCTTCTCCTTCCTCTCCTTCTCCTCACGGTACTCGGACGACCCCTGCTGCGCTTGAGCCTGCACATCCTGTAATGAGATCCCGCCATTCCTAGCAAATCCGTCATGCCCAATTCTCCCTCTCCCACCACCAATGCCGGCGCTAAAACTGCCGCGGCCATGGATACCGGGTTTCATCCTTGCCGCGATAGCCTGTGGACGATTTTGCTGCTGTTGGTGTTGTTGCTGATGTGGGGGAGGCGTAGGTGTCTCGTTGGTGCTATCGATCCTTGCGAGGTCTGCCGTCTTTTCTGAATCGACGAAGTTTTCAGAAGGTATCCGTGTCTCTGACTCTTCCGACTTTGATGGGGCTTCCTTCTCGGCGGGTGACGACAAAGACTCGCTTTTCCTGCTCTCCTCCTCCTCAGTTACCGCCGGTGCTGCTGTGTTGTTATCTGTTGGTGCGACAGGGGTGACAACAGCCTCGGTGGATTGTTCAGGCTCTGCAGTAGCTGTCGCCACTGCTCCAGGTTGTTCCGGATTTGATCGCTCAGTGACAGTTACCGTCATAGCCTCTTCCTCGTCATCATCACCGTTGGCGGTAGCTGGCGCAGGCACTGGTCGTTCATCATTAGACACGGTCGTTTCGAGTTTGGCTGGTTGTGGAGTAGGAGCTGTCGTTTTGTAGTCTCTAGACTCCTGGGTATCTGTGGTGTTGTTATTGCCGTCGTGAACTCCGTGGTGATGATGAGCTGATTTTTCTGTGATTGGGTCCTCTGGTGTGGGCTTGTTGGTGGCAGTGTTATCTACTGAAGGCTCCAATTGTTGCTTCTCACCAAAGGTCGGTGTCTCTTGATATGCTGCTTTCTTGGTATGGGCTAATGCTGGGTGCGCCTTCTCCTTGACATCTCCCGAACCGTTTGTTTGAAGTGAGGAGTCGCGTTTTGGTAACCGGTGCAAATATCTTCAGTGACAACAAAGACAAAAGACAAAAGACAAAAAGGAATTAGCACAAACATCTGACAAGAGTTATCCTACGCACCAAACAACAAATCCATTGTTTTTCTTACCCAAATCCAACATCGCAGCCCAAAAGACCTTGACCTCCCCAGTCCTCACGCGGAATAATAATGACCTAAACACATACATGCAAAGAAAAACTCCTGTTAGTTACCATCATCTAACAATTACATTTTCCTCGAACACGCCGCCACTGAAAGGATAAACAAGATGCCGTACCTCTCTGACTTCGTTGGTGTTGGCGTTATAAACATGCAAGGGCAACTCGTCATCAATGTAATCCTCGACAAGGTCATAAAGGTCTCGTTCGCCCCTCATGATCCCCAGCGGTGTTCCAATGACATAATCTGCGTGAGCACAAAGTCCAGCCTCCATTGCCGGTGAACCATGTGCCACGTCCTAAAGGAGAAGGAAAATAGTTGCAAGAGAGAGAAAAAGTACAGAAAGTAGTACAAGAGAGCATTAGTCGTCAACTTCACTGATCCTCCTCTTCGCTCCTCACGACATCACCACCGACAGCAAAACACAATGAAGAAATCCTTAAGAGGATGACCAACTGTTCCGTACCAAGATATGCCAGACGACGTCGTTGATAGTGTCAAAGAGACAGAACCGAATGCTGCATCCAATATACCCATCCTTGCCATTGTCCCACTTCTGAACAGGTGTCAATTCCACCTCTATTATTGTTGTTTCAATTTGATGCAAATAAAGGAACGAAGAAATGAGTTTGTTAGAGCGCGAGTGCATGTGTGCGAATGACTGTTCCAATAACGAACTATTCCTTCTCCCAACGGCGAATGCTATTTTTCATGCATAAGAGGCACATACTTCGTAACGCCTGCTCCCTTGTAGAGTAAATATCCAGAATCACAGGTCTGTCTTCACTCGACTCCATTTGATCGCGCAGAACCGAGTCCTCTTTGTTCTATTAAAACATGAGAAAGTAAGGAAAGGGTTAGTCTAGTCAGCAGCAAGAAGAAGAAAAGCAGGAGGCAGACGCGTTTGCGATACACAAAAAAGGCATCATTGTGTTATCACTTACCAACCGGATGCCGTTGATACCCATGATATAATCAAAGTACGGACGAAGACCAGCTCGGGCAGCGGGCGTGTTCTCCTTGACCTACACATCAGCATGCCCAGAACAACAACGAAGAAAAAAAAAAGTGGTGACTGTGAGATTGTGCTCCTTCTTCTGATGAGTAATTGCTAGAGTTCGGTCGGTCAATTCTTTTTCCGTACGAGGCAAAAAAAAAGGAGATGAAGTCGAGAGATGTATCCTGAAGGCTGTTGTAGTTGTTTACCATGAGAACATGATACCCGTGGCGGTACCTGCCCTTGTCTCCAGAAGCCGAGTTTCCCATATGTTGATGTCGTTGTCGTTCTTGTGTGGTGGGTGCGCGTTTGTTGTTTTCCTGTTGTCGACGTGTCCTGGAAGTGAATGTGTAGAAAGGAAGGAGGTGTGGAAAGAAAGGAAGAAAGAGAGAAGAGGAAGAAAGGAAATCAGAGAGAAAGAAAGGGGGATGAGAGCAACATAGAAGAAAAATGGGCTAAAGGGCACTGTAGACTATAGGAAGGGATCAGACAAGAGGGGAAGGGAAAAAGTAAAGTGAACGAGGCGAAGTGTGCCATGTCATCCCGCCCCCTGATTGGCCCAGTCCGATACCAATTCAATTTGGTTTTTTGTCTGAGTGCCCCCCTCCACACTGCAGAGCACGTGTGATCCTGAGCTTCTTGTTTGTTTGTGGAGTAAGCAAGGCAGAAGGAGCATCGACCAGGTGCGTCTAGTTCTCTTTGTTCTTATTGTGAGCAAGATCAAAAAGAAAGGTGCTTGTTGTCTCATCAATGACAGGACTTGATTGTGATAAATCAATCAGTCAACTATCAGTCTCGCCTCACAGATCAACTCATTGTTCGGGGAAATGTTGTGGTATTTGCTGTGATTTGGGTAAGCTATGAGTGACGGTAGCCGTGTTGGTATAGGATGTCCATGTTCTGCCTCGCTCGTGCGTTACCCTGGTTGTAGGCCTTGATGTACCAATTCATCGCCTCTCGCGGATCCTGCTCTACCCCATTGCCCCAATGGTACAACACCCCTATCGCATACTGCGCATTCGAGTCTCCTTGATCGGCCGCCTTCCGATACCACGCCATCGCCGCTCGATAGTCCTGTGAGACCCCAAGACCCGTCTCGCAGATGTACCCGACCCAGACTTGCGACGGCGAATGTCCTTGGTTGGCGGCCAGGATGTACGAGTCGAGCGCCTTCCTGTTGTCTTGACGAACACCCAGTCCCATTCGGTAGCAGTTGCCGAGACTGAACTGAGCCGACTCGTCACCTTGTTCCGCTGCCTTCCGAAACCACTCGACGGCTTTCGAATAATCCCGGTTGACCCCTGTGCCATCGTGGTAGTACTGACCGACGTTGTACTGGGATACCGCATGACCTCGAGTGGCTGCTTTGAGACACCACAGAATGGCAAGTCGGTAGTCTTGGGATACACCCTGTCCTTGGTGGTACATCAGACCGATCTTGTTCTCGGCCTGAGCATTCCCCTCCGTAGCCGCCAGCAGATACCATTCCATCGCCCTGTTGTAGTCTCGCAGAACGCCACGGCCCACATGATACATCGCTCCAAGGTTGTGCTGGGCGTCCGTGTATCCTTGGTCCGCCGCCTTGTGGTACCACTCTGCTGCAACTCGATAGTTCTGTGTCACCCCAAGACCCTCCTCATACATATGACCGAGCCAGAACTGAGCCGATTTATCCTCCTGGCTGGCGGCCTTGATGTACCACTCCATCGCAAGCCCATAGTTCTGGCGGACACCGAGACCTTGCCGATAGTAGTCGCCGAGGTCGGACTGGGCGGACTCATCTCCCTGCTGTGCCGACTTCTTGAACCATTCAAAGGCCTTCGTATGATCCTGCAGTACTCCCGCGCCCTTGCTGTAAAGGTAGCCGACGTTGTGCTGGCCGGATGCGTGGCCCTGGATGGCAGCCTTCATACACCACTCCATGGCCTTGGAGTAGCTCCGAGTAACGCCGAGGCCTTGATGGTACATCATCCCGATCTGGTTCTGGGCGCCAGCATGGCCGCTCTCGGCCGCTTCCTGGAAGCACTTCATGGCCTTGGCATAGTCCTTCTCGACGCCACGACCCACATACAAGATCCTTCCGAGGTTGTTGAGGGAGTTCGCATGTCCTTGACTCGCCGCCTTGATGTACCACTTCACCGCCTCATCGCTGTCCTTTGAAATACCAAGACCCTCCTCGTGCATACGGGCGATCCAAAACTGAGCCGAGGCGTCATCTTGTTGAGCGGCCAGGAGGTACCATACGAGAGCCCTCTTGAAATCCTGCGGACCACCGCGACCGAGGCGGTAGTAATCGCCAAGGTTGGATTGAGCCGTCGCATCCTCCAGATCCGCGGCCTTCGCGAACCACTCCCTTGCTTTGCTGTAGTCCTGCGTGACACCATGACCGTGATGGTACATCAATCCTAGCTGGCTCTGCGCTACTGAATGGCCTTGGTCGCCAGCCTTCTGGTACCACTCTGCCGCCTTCTTGTAGTCCTTCGAGACGCCCCATCCTTTCTCGTACAGCACGCCTAGGTTACACTGAGAGTATCCGTGTCCTTTTTCCGCCCCTTTGAGATACCACTCGGCCGCCGTTTTCTCGCTCTGCACGACCCCAAGACCCTCATCGTACATACGGGCGATCCAGAACTGCGACATCTCATGATCCTGCTCTGCAGCCTTGAGATACCATTCCATCGCCTTGCCGTAATCCTGCGAGACGCCCTCTCCCTCTCGGTAGTGGTCGCCAAGTTCGGCTTGAGATGACACATTCCCTTGCTCCGCAGCCTTCTTGAACCACTCAACGGCTTTCGAAGCACTCTCGTCAACTCCGTCTCCGTTGGCGTACATGAACCCGACGTTAAACTGGGCGTAGGCGTGACCTTGATTGGCGGCCTTGAGACACCATTCCATAGCCTTGGAATAGTCCCGCTCGACACCCTGAGCCTGATGGTAAATCATGCCGACATTGTTCTGTGCCTCGGCGATGTTGTTGTTAGCGGCCTTGAGGTACCATTCGAGCGCCTTCTTGTGATCCTGCTCGACGCCGAGACCTGCAAAGTAGAGATTTCCTAGATCTCTCTGAGCGTTCGCATGGTCCTGCTCCGCCGCCTTGAGGTACCACTCCGCCGCCTTGCTGAGGTCCTCCTCCACGCCCAGCCCCTCCTCGTACATGCTGCCGATCCAGAACTGAGCCAACGCGTTCCCTTGCTTGGCGGATTTCATGTACCACTCAAACGCCTTTGAGTGATCCTGCTCAATACCAACGCCTGTACGGTAGTAGGTGCCGAGGTTACTCTGAATGACCGCATCTCCCTTTTCCGCCGCCTTCATGACCCACTCAATCGCCTTGCTGTGATCCTGCTCGACACCGTGACCCTGACCGTACAGCATGCCGAGGTTGTTCTGGGCTGTCGCTTCTCCTTTCTCAGCGGCCTTGAGATACCACTCCATCGCCTTGGTGTAATCCTGAGGTACGCCTTGACCCTTCTCGTACATAATAGCAATCGACACAAACACATCCGAGTAGTCTAGATCTGCGGCCTTGCGAAACCACTCCATTGCTCTGGAGTAGTTTTGGAGAACACCGTGACCTTCACGGTAAAGCATCCCGATCCCGAAATGAGCACTCGCATCCCCCTTCTCCACCGCCTTGAGGTACCATTGCATGGCCGCAGAGTAATCCTTGACAACTCCTAGACCGCCGTGGAAATGGACACCGACACTCCGTAATCCTGGCCCGAATCCTTGGTTGGCAGCCTTGTACGCCCACTCCAATGCCTTCGAGTCGTCCTTGGGAACACCGTGGCCCTCATAGTACAGGTCACAAATCGCATCCTGCGCCTCGGCAAGTCCTCGACCCGCCGCCTTGAGGTACCACTCCATACTTTTGGCATAGTCTTGCTTGACTTCCTTGCCCTCAAAGTAGATCTTCCCGACCGCAAACTGGGCGTAAGCATGGCTCTTCTTGGCCGCCTTGAGGTAGCACTCCAGGACCTTGACAAAGTCCTGTTTGTCTCCTTCACCTCTCACCTGCAGCCGCTCCAAGTTGATGTGAGAGGCAATTCTGCCAATGGTGGCTCGGGCGGCTGTGTGAGCAGGTTTCTGGACAGCCGCAGAGACGGGCGGTCGAGCGACACTATTGGGGGTTGCAAGTGGAGGTCGCAGCTGGGTAGCTGTAAGAGGAATAGGCTTGGAGACAAGCGGGGAAAGAACTCTGGTCTGGGCAAGAGAGGGCCTTGTATGGTATGGGGTGCTCTTGTTTGCTGCGAGAGTTGCCTGTTGAAGGTTGGCCGCAGTGAGAGGGGCAGTGAGGGGTGCAGCGGCAGGTGCAGCGGTAGGTGTGGAAGAAGGTGTGGCGTTGCCTGTCACGTTCAATGGCGCATTCACGACCACTTCCAGAACGGTGTTGGGAAGAGCAGCAATTCGATAAGGGGAGAGACTATGGCACGAAAACACAATGTAGAAGCAATCATGATAGGGATTGGAAAAGATGAATGAATACAAGTTCTTCCTGCGCGCACAACAAGTTCACACACTGCTAAACATGCATGACATACGTTGTAAAGTCGGTACCCTTCAGGAAGGCGAGTGTACGCAAGTTGTGTCGGGCATAGATGGCGTCCTTGAACATCATAATGATATCGCTCCAAAGTACGATCTCTACAGCAGCAGCTGGGTCGGGGTGAATGTCGATGTAGAATATGTCGGCGTCGGTGGGTGCAGCTCCTGTAATAGCAGAGAGTCCATTTGGAAGGACGGGGCGCGCTGCCTGAAATCGCCCCTGTGCCTGCATATATATATATTTTTGATTGGTGCTGTTGCTGTAGTGGGGGTGGATACAGAGTGATGTGATGTAGGTGATGGAACTTTGGAAATGGAGGAATTGCGAATGTAAATGGGGTCGACAACAAAGTGATGAGTGTGAACAAAAGGAGGGGTGAGGAAAGGCGAGGTTGAAGGAGAGGCGTAGCGTGAGGAAAGGCAGAAAGTAAAAGAGAAGCAAAAAACGAGAGGATGGGTAAGTGTGAAAAAGGCACAGGGACAGGAAGGGGTGTGTGTGTCAGGTACAAAAGCCCATGGGCACATGGACATTAACCTGAACCAATAGGTTCAATAGGGAAACAGCAAGGTAAATGTGCAAAGTAGAAGAGACCATCCAATTTGAGCAGACATGGAAAGAGCATGCACAATTGGCAACAAATAAACAAAGAGGCAAACCACAGAACAACAAACAATGAGAGAGAGCGAACACCCATTGACACCTTGCTCTTTTTAACAACCATCGTCATCGTACAAATGCCGCTCAGTCAAAAACTACCCATGCACCTATTCGTCTTACCCTACTTCAACATCAGGGCCAGGATTGGGACCATGATCGGTGCAAAGCATTCAAGCATTGTGCTGTTCTAGAACCCTTCCTTCGCTAGCTTTCCTCCCAGGTACAAATTATAAGAGCACATCATGCACATGGTTCATTTCCTTTTTTTTGCACGGCTGTTGCTTCCCACTTGAGATTCCCCCAGCTTCCCTCATAATCATTCGTCCGTTATTGCTTCGCCATCAGGAGCTCCACCACTTCCTCGCCTCCTTTTTCGATGGCTCACTCTGATTTTCAATAGCAAATTGCCTGTCTTCGATCCTCCTCTGCGGAATGTATTTGTCCTCTCATTCACAATTATCCATTGTTTTTTTCCTCGCCATCAAACCAGCGCCCAATGCACAATCTATGAACGAACATTCACGATTCCATCGTCCTCGTGGGACCATTCAAACCACACGCTCACTCGAAACATCAAAAGACCTCAACAACAGACAGGCAAGAAACAACGTGGGATCACAAGGAGGGCAAGTCGCGCGTAGAATGAAAAATGAACAGGAGTAGTGTCAAGAGCCAACGTGGAGACAGTTTAAGAACAATGTCCCTCGATACACAAGAAAAGGTAAAAAAAGAAGCACCGCTAATCAGTAGAAACCTTCTTCGTCTTAATCAATGATCGACCTAATCCATCAGTGCAATTAGAATGACCATAGTTCTCCCTCTCACCTCGCTCACTCTTCAGAAGCCACCCTCCTTTTACCTTTCACTAAGTCAACAACCATTCGCTCTTCACGAACAGCGGTACATTACAGGATACGCATATCATACTGAAAAAAAGATGGCCAGCCGCTTAACCGTTTGGTGTTTATTATGATGTGTGGATAAGCCCAAAAGAAACGGCAGAGGAAGTGAAAAAAGACATAACGGCAGGCTTTGTTGCAAAACTACCCCCACTCGACCTTTGACCAGCGCTCGTCTTCATTCATCCAGACCCCTCGGCAGCAATGTCGCCACTAGGTCTCATGCGACTACTAATACCCTCAACAACAGGACAACCGCTAACATTACCACCAATAACAACAAAAATACCAGTACCTCTATTAGTACTGCTGCGGTTCCTCGTCAGAACAAGTCTGAGCCTTCAGCCGCCCCCCTCACCACCTATACGTACAACCACTCACAATGTCAACCCAACCACCCCGCTATCAATTTCTGACAATACTTATTTAACTAAATTTGTTGGTGACTACGACTACGATAACGACGATGACTACAACGGTGACGATGAGGACTGGGAGGTGAGCATGACCGATTGGGTCAACAACGTCGACGATCTCAATGCGATTTCTTCCGCCAGTAATCCACTTCTGCGACCAGGTCCTTCGACTCGCACTCAGCCTGCAGATCAACCCAGACCCATCATCGGAATAGCTAGTACCGCAGCCTCGACGGCCACGACCACCGCTACCCCTCATAGATTTACTGCTGCATTGACATCTGCTCAACAATATCCACAACAGCAAGTCAAACACTCTGTTCCCACCATTTTGGACACTCGAAGAAAACACTCTACGACTGGCTGGAACAATAACAGTGCCACGACCATGATCAACAATTGATGTGTGGTGTGGTTGCTAGAGGGAGGCGTGGTTGTGTTGTAATAAAAAAATGTGTATTGGAAAGAACAGGAGTGATAATAAAAATAGGAGAGGAAAACACACTCCCATATATATCTAACTAATCAGGCCGTGAGAAAGAACAGACAGACTGATATTATGGGAAAACGTATGGGCAGTTGCTTGTCAATCCCAGAGAAGTCAATTGTTCATTCCATCCCACGTACTGGGAATCATCAAGTGGACATGTGTCTCGATTTGCCAGTCCACCAGCTGACATCAGAGGTGCACCGTGTTTGTTGCAGAAATAGGCTGTCAAGTAGGCACTGTATTCCCCGTTCTTATTGTTCACTGTACACTTGTAAACTTCAAGTGCTGCAGCCACACCGACAAATGCCACGCAAAGAAAGAGAGTCTTGGAAAAATGCATGGTCTTAAAACTGTCAGCTCCTAGTAGTAGAAAGGTGTTAAAAATATGTTAGATAAGAATAAACGCCTCAATCCCTTAAGTACAATCCGAAAGCTCAGTCATACAGCCTTACGAGAGTCTGGCGAAGAGTGTAAAGGTGGGGGATGCGAAAGTCTTGTGGGAGTTGCCTTGAGTGTTGTTAATAGAGGGCTGCGATGCTCTTGTACCAGTGCCGGTAGTTGTTGCGAGAGTTGCGAGTGTTGAGGGTGCTGTTGCGAGTCTAGAGTTTTGAGGGAGGATCAGATGTGTGTTGGTGAAGGATGCTGAGTAGGTGCGACCTCTTTATATACGCGAAGAGGGTCGGAAAGGAAGTGTGGTATCATTTGGGCATAAGAAGATGGAGGGATGAGAAACATCAAGAGATAAGAAGACATGAAGGGATGAGGGACATCAAGGAATGAAAAGACACTAAGGGATGTGAAAACATCATCAAGAAACAACATCAAGAGACAACATAAAGGGACAACACCAAAATACATCCGCGACAACTCCATGGAATAACAAGGGGCGGCATCTGCGACAACATCTGCAACAACATCAACGGCAACACCAAAGGGTATCACCAAGGGCATGCAAATAGAGATCAAGGGCAACATCGAGGGATAACATCAAGGGACAACATCAAGGGACAACGTCAAGGGACAACATCAAGAGACAACATCAAGGGCAGGTAAAACAAGATCAAGGGACAAAACCAAGGGACAACATTTGCGTCTACTCCAAGGGACAACATCAAGGGAAAACATCGGCGCTAACATCTGCAAAAACATCGGCGACAACATCGGCGACAACACCAAGGGGTATCACCAAGGGTAAGCAAATAGTGATCAAAGGGACAACATCAAGAGACCACATCAAGGGACAAAGTCAAGGGACAAAGTCAAAATCAAAGAAAGCAGAGAAACCGAGGGCCGAAGGGCTCTTCCTATCATACTGAGATGGAGTACGTGACGATTGTTTGCCCACTAGCAGTGAAATGTAAGAGATAAAGAGAGACCAAGAAGAGAAAAACAAAAGGCATCAAGAGCAGAGAGAGAAGGTCCAAAAAATAATAAGGGATGGTCCAGGGTAATGAGAAAGGCAGAAAACAAACATGGGGGATCAAGAGTAGAAAAAGCAAGATCAGGGTCAAGATAGTTTAGGTAGTCATGGTGTGTTTATGATACTACACTATAGCACCCTTCAGTCATGCAGAACTACCACCACCATCTCCTCCACCACTAAATCTCAAACACTTCTTGCAAGGCCTACGCAATAATCACAACAACAACGACAGGTCAGAAGACCTACTATCAACGACACTTTGGAGCTGGAGTAATGCGTCTCCTATCAACACTAGACATTATAACTAGTGCCACAACCGCCACGACTGCGTTGGGTTCTCCGCCAACAGAGTCACCACCAAGGCCAGGGATGCCAATACCAGACTCCACAGCGCCCACCTCGGGATTAACATGGCACTTCCGAATTCAGACGTTATCAACACCAACACCAGTCCCAGCTGGACCCTCTGGCGGAACGGGAGGAGGTATCCCACCCCCGCAGCCATACCTGAGGCTCAGAGACTTTCTTATCCTCCTCCGGATGTTATCAACGACACGCCCCACGTACCTTTCTCCCTCCTCCTCTCCCTCTGCATCCTCATCCTCATCGACATCAACATCTCTGGCTACCAACGTCACTATTGCAAATGATGTCTTTTCTACAGCCGCAGTCACTGCCGCTGCCACCACTACTACAGCCACAACAGCCATCACAACTCCTCCTTCTCCTTCTCTTTCTCCTATTTCCTCTAAAGACCGCTCTCATTCTCCACCCACATCACCCCTCTCAAGGCCTTCAGCACCTTCTCGACAGCCCAGCGCTGGATCAGAGTCTCCCACAAGGTCCAAGCATTCGCGGTATAACCGTCCCAAATTCCCCATGCGGGGTTTCGGTCTAGTGTGTCTCTAAATCTGGTCGCCATACTAGGAAACTTGGTTGCTGTGATCTGAATACAGAAGGCGCGATGGAGACATGAAAGCTAAAGTGAGTGATGAGTGGCTTAGATGTATACTTTACACTAAAATGAAAACAGTCTCAATAGACATAATACACTAAATGTGTCGTTGTGTGCCTTATTCATCTCTTCACAACAATACACCCATCCTTCTTTGTCTTCCCTCTCTCCTCGTCTTCTGTCAGGACATTATTATTCAATAGAGGAGGACAAGAGAGATAAGAGTATGACCTTCTTCGACCATTGGGTCAAACAGGCCGTTAAAGAATAAAAGAAAAGGTGGCCAATGCGTCGTACCTGTCAACTCTTCAATGCTCACGAACCAATTGCTCGACTATAATAACAGCAGTCTGTATTCAGTAGTATTGCGAGAAGCTGCTGTAGAAAACATTGCCAGAGATAGTGCGCATCTGAAAGTCAACACTCGGCCGGATCCCAGCAACAAAGGCCTCCAACTTTCTCCAATCTGAACCTCCCCGCTGCTCCGAAAACTCGATCCAGAACAACTGCAGCTTGGGTAAAGTCGTCAACCTCTCCTTGCGATGAGATGCAGACGCGCTGACTCCATAGTGATCGTCCATCCAATCCAGTAGGTCGTCACCATGCCCAACTTTGGCCAACTCTATCCCTAACTCCTGACCTCGCTCAACTAACTTGGACTCTGCATTTGCTACCTCTGGGGGTGGTAACTCTTGGTACCGTCGACGGAGGTCATTGCGAGCGCGACGATGAACAAGCGGGTATGTCAATCCGCCCCAGGTCGATGGCAGAGCTGCTGACTTTAGCCAAGAGAAGCATTCTTTGTCTGCCCGGTAGTAACGGTCTATCTGGATCCTGACGCGTTCCAGGTCCTGAAGTCGGGTCAACAATGACAGTCCACCCGCAAACTTGAGATTCATGACCCATCTCTTGAGATGCAACTCTTGTAACAGTGGGCACATCCTGCTCAGGAATCCAAAGATGATCAATGACGTTTCGGTAGAGTTGGAATCCGACCTGCGGTAGCCCACCGCCATATGCAGTGTCTTGAGACCGCGGCATGCCCAAATGTACTGCCGAGCTATGTCAGGGTCGTCTTTCCTGATAGGTTGAGTTGATCGAGTCGAGTATCTGTTGGTTCCGTGCTTGCGATCGTTGATTTCCAGTAGCTGTCCCTGAACATCGTTCAAATCCATGTCCTCGATGTAGTAGATCGCATTGGGGGCTCGGAGGTGGACCAGGTGCTGGAACGTGCACAGAATCTCGCGCAGAGGGATCCCACCGGTAAAGGAGGTAGTCAGATATACTGGCACGATGTTTAAAGTCGTGATCCTGTTAGTTACCGCCTTCAGAGACTTCAAAAGGCCTGCATCGATCTTCTGGTCCGTGAGGTTGCACTCCTCCATGTGTGGAAAGGTGTTGAGGATGGAGATCGCCTCTGGGGTGCTCAGTCCATGACCACTACCGCGGGAGGGTGACAGGTGGAAAATCTTGAGGTTGGGGCAGTGTTGCCCGACAAGACGGATGATGAACGCGGTATAGTTGAGACTGTGGGCGCGCTGGCCATCGAAAAAGGTTGATGTCTCTCCCGGTCGCACCAGATGTTTGCATCGCAGAAGGTCCAGTCTCGAAAGAAGAGGGCTTGCTTCAAGAATTGCCCTCAAAGCAGGCAGAGCGATGGTCATGTTATGCAGACTGCACATTCGGAGTCGGGTCATTGTTTTCTGCACATTGGATTTGCTCATGATTGAAAATTCCCCCTGAGATGTTATCGCAAAGTCCTGATTTGCTGCGAGATGGGTCGACCGGTAAGGTATGTCGGCAGCGTATGTTGGTTTGACGGATAACTCCTCGAGGTTGGGACATGCTTTGAGGATCGTCAACAGATGAATAATGTCCCACCGCACAATGACATCGATCCTAAGAGTCGACAGGGTGGTAAGGGCGGGCAGCTGAGGCAATTGGACGGCAAAGTTCTCGAGGATTCCCTCTCGTAGGTGGATGGACTGCAGTCTTAGGTGCCGTCGTCGGTCGTTATGGTCCTGAACAATGCTGGATAGCATGTCCATCATTGTTGCCCAGGAGTTGAGCCGTTGCTTGGAAGTCCCTGCTACTGAAGTGTCCCCGTCGACCTTGACGATGATGTTATTAGCGGAGGAAATTCCCTCTATGATGATTCGCTCCTCCATGTCGATGTCGTTGCTGTTGTTGTCGCTGGGGGTTAGGCGAAGAATCCAGTTGTAAGAGACAGGGATGAGGCCCTTGCAGACGGCATACCACTGCTTGCAGACCAGTTGCGAAGCATCCTGTCTGCTTTTTAGGCTGAGGAAGGAGAGAATGTTTTCGAGGATTTCTGGGATGCTAAGCGCGAGTTGCTGTGAGGTTGGGGATGGCGTGGGTATGTCGTTGAAGCCATTCTTGGCGCGTAGGTGTTTCTTTGAGGAGAACAAAGAGCGCATCAGGAATGGTTGTTTTTGTGTTGGAGTCATTGCGTTTGTTTTAATTTGCTTGACAAGAGAGTTCAATGAAAAAGCGAGGGAATGGGTGAACGCCTAGCGATGACAGATGTTGATGCAAGTGGGTTCAAGTGCGGATGTTGCGGTTGTAGCTGTGATGAGGGAAAGAAATCCAAAATAGTTTCGCGTCGTACCATACTCATTAACAGGGTTGCCGTCGACTCTCAACTTGCATCCCTTTCGTCCCAAACAAGCTATCTCACCAAGAGCCGTTTTCTCTCTTTACGCGTTCCAGATCCATGTTGAAGTGGTTTTTTGGCGTGACATGAATGAATGGAGGAATCTGTTATTGTTTGTGAATGCCATGGCTTTTATTTCTTGTCGTTTCAAAAAAGAGATATTAGGAGGAGGATGTGTAGAGGAAGGTAAAGGTGGGCAGAGAACGTGGACGACGGAGTGAAAGAACAGGTGGGGCGCTTTCTCTTGTCAACTATTGGTTTCGTGTGAACTTCAATGGATCAAGAGTTCTTTGTTGGTGACAGGATGGAAGAAGAAGAGGAATAAAGCGACAATAGGACAACGGTATTGTTAGAAATAAGAAGGCGATTCACCTTGGGACCAGGCAAGGATGATCGACGATCGCCCCACTGTGTGATAGATCAGATATCTTTGACTCTTGTGCAGTCTTGCGCTGTGATAGTACCGTAGACTGTCTCTTGCTTTGGCATCATCTTGAGAGAAGGTTGAACAAACAGAGAAACCGTCTTCCTGAGATGCAAATAGGGACAGAAAAGAGATGGAAGGGATGATAGATTGGATCAAAGGAACAACGTGAAAATGGCAGGGAATGTCAGTTGGGATAGGCATGCTCACTCTCCTCTGACATGACAAGGCAGGCGCGGACTTAGACAACACTGAATTTCAATGGTTCTTCTTTTGGCAACAACGTACGAAACGTGTTCAAACCTTACTCGCTCTACTCTTTCTCTTTCTTTTTTCCCTTCTTTTTTTCAAACAAACCACTGAACAACTCAAACTGGCCCTCATCATCGTCAAAGGAGAACACTCATCAGGAACAACAGAAAAGCAAGGACAACTCTAGGCACTGCTCTTTATTTCATCTGGGATCACTTTTCTCACGCCAGCTCATACATCAACAACGACACATACACTTACGCCATGCCAGCAGGTGTAACGCTCTCACTGATCTCCTACATCGGCACCGCGATCGCCTTTGTCTTTGCAACACTTTCCCTCGGTAAGCTGGCAGCCACCTAAAACTCAGGAAGGACAGCCGCATACTCTTTCTGATGAAGAAGCGAACGATGGACATCATGAAAGGACCTCGAGAACGAACATCAAAATTAATCAGTGTTCACACCTTTCACTCTTTCTTGGTTCATTTCCTCTCGGACGCGCGGGACTCAATTCATTGTTCTTCGTGATAGCATGTGGTCTCTATTATCTGGCGGAACTGGTGGAGGAATACACCGTGTTGACAAAGAAGATCATCAAAGGCTTGACACTGGTACGTGCAAGGGCGCGACAGGGAACTTACGTCAACATGAACCAAGATGTCTATCAGCATAGGGACATAAACCGACTTTTTACAACCAGGAGACTACTTTGAGAGGATGGCCAGAACACACAGCAAGAAGACACAACCAATTCCTACGCCAACTGATTTGGTGAGAATTATTAGAGACACGCAAGAGGAGGACACAACCAGCGCCTACATCGATTAGTACGAACAGGAAAGAACAAGGAGATGCTTTCCAGAGTCACGCAGGGACGGAGCACAACTAGCATCTTCTTCATTGGATCCCTGCAGGGAAGGGAAGGAATGGGTGTTTTAGACACCCAACAAGTGAATGCAACAAACTCGTTCCTCAATGGATACCTCCAGGAAACAAGAAAAAGATCTGGAGACATGCAACAGGGAGAAAGCGGTTCTGATTTATATTCTCTCTTCACGTCGTCTTGCAAATAGGGTGTCGTGGGGCTGCACCTGATGCTGTGGATAGTGGACGGACTCCCGTTCACAAAGATATTGTTCTCGCTGGCTTGTCACATCGTCTACAGCACCAACCTCAGTAACTTTCCCTACATCAGTCTCGTAAGCATTCCCTTCTTGTCTAGCGTCGGTAAGCAAAAGTTCTCACACAACCCCAATACGTCGCAGCATCTGTGTGAAAATGGTGGCGTGAAAATAGCAGCCAAGCCTAGACCAGGAGCTAACGACGGTATGACGTTATTTTGTCTTTTTCGCATAGTCCTGGTGCTAGTGGATCATTTTATGTGGTTCCAATACTTTGCCAACAAGTATTACAGCTTCATGAGCATCGCCAGCTTCTTTGGAATCTGCGTCTGGCTGGTACCTTTCACTTACTTTATCTCCCTGAGCGCCAACGATAACGCCCTCCCAAGTTTCGACCACAACCAGCAGGACAACAAACAAAAGAAGGCAGGAATCTTGAAGACCCTCTTTGGTGCCATCCTCAACAAGAAGGATTCTTCGATACCCACGCTGGTCGAGACGCCGAAGTACACAGGATTTGGAAGCAGCTCATTGGGATCTTCGACGC
This sequence comes from Linnemannia hyalina, assembly GCA_019671135.1. NCBI lineage: Eukaryota > Fungi > Mortierellomycota > Mortierellomycetes > Mortierellales > Mortierellaceae > Linnemannia > Linnemannia hyalina. Next base: position 3,882,038 of record JAHRHY010000001.1, read on the forward strand.
ACATGCATCAGAATCAGCATTTGGCGGCACCAACACCTATGGCAGGAGCACCTTCGTCAAGGCCTTCGTCGCCCTATGCGTTCAATCCAGAAAAGAACTACAATCAGCCCGATTACATCTCGCGCCCAAGTAGCAGCAACAGCAATCACGCCAACTTTGGGACGCCACGTCAACAGACCTATCAGGGAAACAGCAACACCAACAGCAACAATAACAGCCCTATGAACAGCTACACCGGCGGTGGCGGCCAAACATATGCGAGTAGCAGTTCTGTGTATACTCATTCGGGTTCGACCGTTGGCAATCGCTTCTGAGTGTGAGGGTACGCGCAACAGGACGACCAAAGCAAAACTTACAATAGCCATCTTTCATTTGCATAAAACTCAAGCACCAAAAAAATAAACAATAGTTGTGATTTATTCTCAAACACAAAAAATGGTAGGAGGGCACAGGACATGAACGAAAACTGGTTTACAGCTTGCTCTTGAAGAACCCCATCTTTTCCTGCGTCTCCTTCATGATGGCATCGAGTTTGATACCTAGCATGATGGCGCCCTTGACCTTGAACCGTCCCGTCATGAACGCCTTCTGGGCCGTGATCTTACCCATGAACAAGTCCATAAAGTCCTTGTCCTTGCACTCGACCGTCAAATCAGCCTTGAGTCCTTCAATCTTGCCCCTTTTGATTGTCGGGGGCATATTTTTCATGTCCATCGTCCAAGTGGCGACCTGGCCGGAGGCATTCTTGACCTTGATCAAGTACACCCCCCTCGTCTTGGCCACAAACTCCTTTTTCTCGGCATCGGTCATGACGTTGAGGTACTCTGCAATCTGGAGGATCAGGTAACTAGTCTCGAAGCCGTCATAGTGCAACTCAGATTCCTTTCCTGGTGCAGGACCCATTCCCAAAGACCGGAAGATGAGGTCGAGTTTCATGGCGACCATAAGAGGACCCTTGAGGACGACTTTGTCAGAGAGGAAAGCCTTGGCGCCCGAGAGTTCACCGGTGGCGAGAGAAACCAGGTCGTCGTCAGTGAGGTAAAGCGTGACGTCGGGGTTGGTGGATGCGGGGCCGGGTTGGACGAGCCCTTGCTTCTTGACCTCGGCGTTCCAGATCTTGACGTCACCTGCGGGATTCTTGAGATGGAACTCGAATATGCCGTTGACTTGTTTGACGAGCTCCTGGCGTTCTTTGGCAGGGAAGGAGTCAAGGGCTTCGTTGAGACGGGCAAAGATCTCGTCGCTCTTAAATGATGACATGGTTCGTTTGCTGTTGTCGTTGAGGTTGTATTGGTGATGTTTGGTGAAGAGAAGGAAGGAAGGAAGGAAGGAAAAAAGGAGGCAAAAAAAGCAAGAGACAAACGAAAAATCGAAAAAAAGAAGTGGGGGGGATTGAGGGGAACGGTCTTCGTTATGCATACCGGCCGAGCCGGATGGGGTACGAGAAATAGTTTCAACAAGAAGTGAGGGAGAATAGGCTCTCTTGATCGAGACAAGTGGGGTGTCAACCTTGGCGTTTGGGCCTCGTCACTTTGCTCCTTCTGTCTGTATAGCGTGTTTGTGGAGGGAGAACGCAGAACAGAAAAATAGCATGATAGCGGAACGTGCACCCCGGCCGAATCTCCGAGAGCATTGTATGAGCTGGCGAGCAAATAGAAGTAGAGAGAGGAAGGAGTGTTTTGTCACCTCTAAAAGTGGCGTTTTGGTGCCCAGCCTGGGGCCATGGGCAAACAGTCGCTGCAGTCGCTCAGCTCGCGTCTCTTTCATAGGGAGAGGGACACAAAATTCGATTGTGACTTGCACATACCCTGTCAAAAGGAGCGAGCGAATAGTGGAACCAAATAGCAGTCATAATTTACAAATTAATCTTTCTTTTTTTGGTCCCCATGATAACAATGCACATTGATTTGGGCTGTTTACGCTAATTTACTCAAGTACTGCTTAAGTGAGGAGTATAAAAGTAGGAGACCAGCGATAATGAAACAGCATACTTACCTGGCTGGATTCACCTCTGATCATCAAGGGAGGGGAATCTGGGAGGAACGTCTGCATTGCACAGCGCGGAAGTTCTCCCCAGTGAATGTCCTTCGGGACATCTCAACAGCTTAATTTTTACATCGGGTCTTGTGTCTCTTCGGGGATGTAGGGCCTTATTCTCATTTTCAATTCATAATTCATTTCTTGTCATTTGCTTTACTTTGTAATATGCCCACGTCAAGAGTACGGGCATTGCGTGTGAGCTGGAACATAGAAAGACTCGAAAGCGTCACTATTCTTACGGCTAGATACGATCCATTCCGGTGAGGTGGGGTTCATGGACACCCCAACGAGAAACCTGTTGCTGATACGAGAGAGAAGGTGCTGCAATCAGTGTTGTTAAGTGGTACGATTTTCTTTGAGTTTGGGCCGAAAAGAACGTTACGTGTTCGAAGGTATGATACCTCGTATTTGCAGATATGGTACCTCGTATTTGCAGGTACGGATGATACATCGTTTTAGCAGGTATGATACCTACAATTGCGATTACCTCGCAACGCTCTTTAAAGTTTAAACTAAAATGTACACTGGCTGCAATGAGACCAGCGGCTGTCCCTTGAATTGGGTTGCCGCCTCCTGGTACATTAAGGGGTGTACTCAAGGAAGGGAGCAAAGGTCAACTGGGTGCGAATGTTCAAGCCCCGAAGGCATTTATACAGCTCATACGATCCATCTGTCTACATTTTTTTAGGCCTGAGAAAGAAAGAAAGAAAGACAAAAGGACAGACGCGAGTACTATTTCATCAGAATGGGTTGCATCCGCAGATAATGTTCTTCGCGTATCACATAGTTCGAGGGATGATCTTCATAGAAGCACTTATTGTGATCAAGGTAACCGAGGATCCTCGCAGAATATTTATCTTGGCGTTTCTTAGATTTGATGGCGGGCTTATTGATACGAGTGATGTGACAAACATGGGGAAGAGATATGTGAAAGTCGAAGCAAGGTGGCAGAGAGTGTCTAATGTTGTCCAGTGGTACTCAGATGACAACGGCATAAAAGAGACCATGTCTTGTGAAGTAGGGACCGTTGATAGAAAAAAGAGGCCAAGAAAGGGCCTGAAAAGTCGGCGAAGAAAGAAAAAAAAAAGGGGGGGGGGAGGGGATGGGAGGAATTCACCAGTCGTCTCTGTGCCTGGATGATGGAACCATCATGTAGCCACCTTGTTACTAGTTTTATGATGCGCCACTCATCGCCAGCTATAAGAGTTTACCTTGTCCATAGCTCTCTGCCTTCATTCCTCTCCTTCTTCTCTCACATGCACGCGCCACACACACACCAAACCCAACACACGACACATTCGACCGGAACACATTCAGTTGTCGAGCCCCGTCGTTGTTCGGTGCCTTTCAGCAGCATGCTGTTCAGGATGAAAGAGGCGGTGGCCGAGACTGGCCGTTTATCAAGGGACAAGTGCTTAGTCTTGTCTAAGCATGGGCCAAAGGTCAGTTCCGGAGGGATAAAGAAGATTCGCGAGCTTGTCCTTTTTTTTCACGCGCCCGAGCATCAAAATGCTCAACTCTTTGTTGCGCATAAATGTGTGCGCTCTACCGAACTCTGCCACGAAGGAAGCATCTTTGTGTGTATACAATCACCTTGTGCAATAAAAAAGAATAGGAGCCGAGCTAACAAACTTGACAGACAAAGACAACGAGTGAAGGGACTAGGGAGCGTAGTTCTGGCAAAGTGAGAGGAGTAGAGGGCGAAAGTAGGTGTATAGTGATGGCACAGGTGATGGTCAAGATGATAGTGACGCGGGCAGGCTGGTGTTGGGATGACGAGGAGGTCGAAAATGGTGTCAAAGCAAGAGACAGTCTACGGTACTATCACAGTGGTACTGAGACCTGACTTGGGAAGTCGAGTTGAAGTGGTGTTGTGTAATGTGAAAAGAATTCACGGGGTTTCTTCTGTTCACTCTCTCTCTTCTTGACGATGTCCCAATCAGAGGAAAAGAAAAGTTACCGTTGTGGTCGTGGTAGCACAGACCAAGGCCCATGGTTTATTTTTCATTCATAGAGAAATAAAGGAGATAAGCAAGGAATCGAAGAAAGTATGCATCGATGCACAAGTTTTGTATTCTCAGCTAAACAAACAATCAAAGCTACCAAGTAAAAGAAAAGAAAGGATAGGAAAGGAAAGGAAAGGAAAGGAAAGGAAAGGAAAGAAAAGAACATGGAAAAGAAAAACATGAAAGGGGAGAGGTTGTCCTCACGCAAAACCATGATTCCCCATCGAAAAATAGCTTCTCACGACTCTATCGACCATGTTCCGCGAGATAACTGGCATAGGGTCGAACGAGAGGACAAAGCGGAGAATATCAGACGCTTCGTCTTCATTGAAATCCCTTGAGCCATGATCGGGCAGGACCAAGGGGGGTGCTCTTGACAGGAATTTCTTGTTACCGCTCTCAACAATCTTCTCGAGCGGTCCCCACACAAGACCTGAAAACCTAGATGATCGGTAGCTGGGCATGGCACTGGGCTCTGCCTGGTTCAGAATCAATCCTATCTGGGGTCCTTCCTTCAGGCTGTCGATCACCGTCTTCATGACCATGTAGTCGCCAGGCTTGATCCGTCCGATAGTCGGCTGGATAACGAAAATGATGACAAAGTGGTCCCCTTCGTTTAACGCGTCCTGCAGCATCAAAAGATGCTTGACAATGGTATCCTGACCGCCAGCAGGAGGGCAGTCGTTAATTCCAGGAATGTCGTAAAGTTGAAAGCGGATGTTGTTGAGAGTGACTTGTTTCTTCGAAATGACTGTGGTGAGTCCCGTTCCTTCAGAGTAGCCACTCTGAAATTCTCCTCCGAGGGCGTTCAGGATGGCGCTCTTGCCGACTCCGGGATTACCAACGATGGCCAAGTTCACCATGGGTGGCACCGGGTTTTGGTAGAAAGCGGATGGTGGTCTCGCCCAGTCTCGTACCTCATAATGCGCTGTCGTGTCGCCCTCGAAGTCGTTAGAGGCGGCTGCGGCAGATGGCGAAGGCATGGTTCCCTTTGATCCGTTCAAGTTCGAGTCATTGCCTCCAAATGCCGGCGTTTGATTGGTATTGAGGGAGGAAAAGGCGTTCTCTACAGTTTTTTTTATTTTTATCATGGTATTGGATGGTGACACGGAGGGAGGAGTGTAAGGTCAGGGTTGATGTAGTGGTGAATGAGAGTAAGGCGAGCGAAAGAAGTGTGCGTGGTATTTTATTTTCTTGGTGAAAACACTGTCTATTTATGGTTGAGCTCACTCCATATCAACCATACCTCGCGTTGGTCTGGCAACTGATGGGCATGGGCGAGGCACTATAATCAAACACAGGGGAATTGAATGTTGGCATTGACTTGAAATGAACAAAGTAAGAAATCTTCTGATGGACATTAAAAGTCAACTGTTGAACTGAAAAAGCGATATTGGCGAAGACATAAGAATACTGACGGGAACAGATGTTAAGGGCGGATTGATCGATGCCAACAAGCATGGATCCCTACCAACAAGAGAAGTGACAGTATTGAAGGAGGTCAGCGAGGGCGATAACAAGCGATGGGGAAAATTTCCGAATCAGTAGTACCGATAAGTTCAGGGACCGGCAAAGCAGCCAAAAAAAAAAAAGTAGATAGGGGTAACCTGGGACAATGGGGCGAGAAAACACCAAGAAGACCAATGACACGAGAATATTCAAAATGGGATGGCATAAGTACAACCGCCTAGATTATACTAAGAAAAGGCCATGTCGTAAACAAAGGACAAAGAGAGGAGAAAACATGCGAGAGTAAGATCAGAGCAAAGGCTTCAATACAGACAACAGGAGGAACGATAAACAATGCAACGGTTGCAGAAAATGGCAAAAATGCATAGCAATGCTTAGCCTAGAAAAAAGCACAAGGGTAAATAACAGACCGTGAGACCCATGGTAAATGGCGAAGTCATGGAGTACCACATGGCCAAGCAAAAGAGTGTGATAAGGAAATATATGCGAGGGTTAAGGTTTTTTAGATACGGCAAACGGGAGGCAAAACAGATGGATGGGCATTGCAGATGGAAAAATAATAAATAAAGCATAACAATGCATAATCGTCTCTTGGCGCACAGAAGATTTAGTTGGAAAGCTGGTATAAATGACGAAGAGATAGCACAACACATTACCAGGAACACACGCCCCCTCCAGAGGCCTGGTAAAAGAAAGCAAAGTCTGGCGAAGAGGATAAGTGAGAATTCAGCATGAATACTAACGATGACTCCTTTGGCGACAAGCGTAACGATGCCACAGGGAAATTCGCCGAAGGTGGGTATTGAACATGACAAACAATGAGTGACACACGGTAACTCATGGAAAAAAACTGCTGAGGTTAGGCCGGGGCCTTACAAGAACGAGGAGGACAACATCTCTGGGAGTGTGTGACCCGGGTCAAGAAGGTAGAGAGAACATTAACGATGGCGGAAATGTTGGCGAAGCTATGAGTCTGGCCAATTGGCCTAGGTTTGTCAAAAACGACACTTGGTAACGCTGACCATTGATTGAATTGACCTTTAGTGAATTACATGCGATCCCACTATAAAATGTGCCTATGCCCGCTTCAAATTCAAACAAAACTATCAGGCCTTCTCTCTCATTGTTCACTCGTTCACAGCAGCCATTCTAACAACCACTTTCCATTTCACAACATTCCACAGTTCATTCTCGATCCCCTCTCGATCCTTCTTCCTTAACATGTCACATATAGAAGGTCTACCGTCTTGCAGCGTGATCCTCATGGGAAATCCTGGTGCCGGCAAGAGCGCGATCCTCAACGCTCTCGGAGGTGATTTTGTCAGCGGATTCTCCTTTATCGTAGGAAACCCGGGCTCCTCGAGGCAAACCGTCACGATCGGAGAGAAGACCCTTGAGTTGATCGACCTACCAGGAATCGCGGATGCCGGCGGCGGGGACACAATCTCCAACAACCTCAAGACGCTACAGGACACGTTGAACGGTTGCGGACAGGCCCTGCTCTTCTTTGTCATCAAGCCCAACAACGGACGGATCGCACCTGAGGACTTTGCCGTCTTGAAGACCTTGCTCACGAAACTCTCTATGAGCCCCAGGATCGGCCTCTTTGTGACCCAAGTCAGGGATGACCATATCACCCTCCTCGACACGGAAAATTACCGCAAGACTGTCTTGCAGATGCTGAAGGACAGCGGCGTCGACACTCTGCATCTGGAAGCGAATCGATGGTCCATCTTGCGGCAGCATCAAGAGAAGGGATTTACCCAGCAAGAGAAGAGGACTATTCAAGACTATGTCTGTTCTTTTGTCCCAGGAAAAGTCAGAGTGGAGAATCTCTGGGAGAGGATCTTTAGACAGATCGTCTCCTTTTTCCAGTCACTTTTTGGAATTTGAACGACAACATGACAGTAAAACAGTAGTCTTGATTTGTAGTACGAACAGTTGGTCATAGGGGAGGATGCATGTACTCAGTTTGAACAGAAAATATAAAGCTGCAAAATGCACGCGCACACTTGCACGCTAGAGGAAACATGTCTTCTCCGCAGTGCAGGCCTTCTAGGTTGAAATAGTTTACCTTGTAGCATCCTTCCTTAAGCCAAAAACAGATCCATGTTTCAAGGATGTGCTTTATTGTTAATGTCGGTGCTGGTCTTGTGCTAGTTCATAATGTCATTATGCCATAACGATCATCTGTGCGCGTGGGGTCAACTTGGCCTCCTCCAGAGTTAGCTGCAGGGTTTCATCCTTGTAGACACTATTACGTCGATATACAATACGATGTTATGTCAGCTTCAATCATGTTTCATGGAAATCCCAAGCAAGACAAAAAAAACGACCTGATTGAAAAACTTACGTTTTGGGAAAGTTGGTCATGAGGGTGAACCCTGGTGCCTTGACGCCTCTTGCATCCAAGTTTGCTTGCACAAAATCCCGCACCCTCTGGAGGGTGTGCTCAGGTTCAAAGTCGCCACGGATCGAGGTGCCATCCAATATGCGGACCTGAATCTGACAGCTGCCTCCAGGTCCCTCCACGGTCTTGATCTCCTTGCCCTCATGGGTGCTGTTGCCGATCAGTCCTGTCTTGGCAGAGGTTGCTACAAATGCAATACTCTGGAATAGTTTCGTGGCCAGGCTAACGATGCCTGAGGAAAGGTGACCGACGGCGATCAAAAGTCGGACGTGATATGGCGCATTATCCAGATTACCCTTCTTTTGAACTGCTGGTGATGCCTTGGGAACATTGCTACCACCGCTTCCTCCGAGGGTTTGTCCGCCGCCGCTGAAGGATGAGCCTCCCTCATAGGATTTGATGTATCCCTGGATTTTGCCGACATCCGCGCCGACAACACGAGCCACCTCGGAGCGGTTCTTGAAGAAGAGGATAGTGGGCATGGAGGTGACTTTGTATATTCCTGCACAGTCCTGAGCCTTGTCTACATCGACTTTGGCAAAGATGGTAGAGGTGTGCTTACGCTCTAGTCCCTCCAGAATCGGCGCCAACGTTTTGCAAGGTCCGCACCTAGTTATAATGGACGGGTGATAACGTTAGACGATGCTGTTGTAGCAGATATTTGTCTTGCTGTGCCAACTACTCGTAAGAGTGTTTCCTGATTTCTGTGCATACCATGTGGCAAAAAAGTCGACGACGACCTACAGGAAAAAGAAAAAGGTGTGAAGATGGAAGAGAACTGTCAGCATGGTTTGGAGCTGTCCCGCAATGACTTGCGCCATGGTCGTGTTGTTCAAGAAAGATGCCGTACCAGCTTGGAGCCTGCGGAGGAGAGGGTACTGTTGAGTTCTGCCTGAGAGCTGATGTTCTTCATAGTTGTGGGTGTGTTGGTAGTTTTGAGTGTTGAGTGTGTGTGTATGGAAATGTAATGATGGAAGGTGCGAAGCGAACGGGATGTGAGCAAAATGGAGCTGTGGAATAGAAAAAATAAGGGACAGAGAAGACAGCCAAGAAGTGAAAGGGTGGGGAAGCGACCTTGCTTATTCCAACATTTCAAATCAGGGAGGGTCACTAATTAAACACCAAAGAAGAAGAATGTTGTTGGTTCCTCTTCTTCAATTCATTCACACCTCAGGACTCAAAAGCGGCCATGCCCCCAAGACTCATCGGTGAGATCATCTACCACAAGGAACAAGGACACTGGAAAACAAGACAGAGTTGTCAGCAGGAGTCAAGGAACAGGAAGGCAACGTCTCTACTACTATTGGTTTATCTTACAAGTGGATACATTCTTCTGCTACTATCCGTGAATAGACATTGGGATCAACCTCACAGACCCCATGTTCCGTGGGCTGTACAACGGAAAGCAGGCGCACGTAGGTAATGAAAAGACACATATATCATGTTAATGGAACGTATCTTTGGACCTGAATCCATGGCAGTTGACTGATCTGACAACTTCTACTTTCAAGATGATTTGGCACAAGTGCTCTTTCGTTCAAAGCGCGCAGGAGTCGATCGTATGATTGTCACAGCAGGAAACTTGAGCGACTGCAAGGAAGCACTGGATCTTGCCAAGAATCACGGTACGTGACGCTTATATAACCATCTGCCAGAGCGATGGATATGTTTGAACCGACATTTCGAACCAACAACAGCAACTGATACAGTCTTTGACGCCTTTTTCTAGACGGGTTGTTCATGACTGTCGGATGCCACCCAACGCGCTGCTCCGAGTTTGAGAGCCACCCTGATGGACCAGAGGGTTACTTCAAGGCCCTGAAGGCATACCTCGACAACCCAGAGACAAAAGGAAAGGTCGTCGCTATTGGCGAGTGTGGTCTCGGTAAGGATCAATTGTCGAAAATAGGTCTTTTGCGGCGATGCTACCACGGATCGTACACAGTGCTGCTTATAACATACGAATTATACGTTTTCTTGTACTAGACTATGACAGACTTCATTTCTGCCCAAAGGAGACTCAGCAAAAGTACTTTGAGCGCCAATTCGACCTTGCTGAGTCGACTCGCCTGCCGATGTTCTTGCACAACCGCAACACTGGAGAAGACTTTGGGAAACTAGTTACGCAGCACAGGTCGAGGTTCACACATGGAGTAGTCCATTCGTTCACAGGATCTGTCGAGGAGATGCAGCAATATCTGGATCTGGGCTTATACATTGGTATCAATGGATGGTAAGTTGAGGCACCAAGTATGCACTATTGAGTGGTGCATCTTTGGAGCATGGAGGTAACTAACTAACGCGGATCGAACTGAATTTTTATGCTGTGGTAGCTCGTTAAAGACAGAGGAGAACTTGAAGGTCGCTGTTAGTGTGCCTCTAGAGAGATTGGTGCTGGAGACTGATGGACCTTGGTGCGATATCCGCCCTACCCATGCCTCATTCAAGCACTTGTCAAAAATGACGCCAGATCAGCAGGCTATCTACAGCCCTCCTTCCAAGAAGAAGGAAAAGTTTGAGTCTGGGTTGATGGTCAAAAACAGGAACGAGCCCTGCACCATGGGGTACGTTTTGCTTTTCCTGCTAATTCATATATACGCGAGATCAATGTATGATTTCTAACTACTACGTTTTTTTCTTTTCACTCAACAGACAAGTGCTTCATGTTATGGCGGATCTACACGGCATGGACCCCGATACCCTTGCAGACATTGTGTACAAGAACACGACCAAGGTCTTCTTCCCTGACAGTGCTGAAGACAGCGTGTCAGTGTGAACAAGTGCGTGTGACTGTTGCACAGCTCGCAAATGAACTGTGCGAAAAAAAACAAAAATAAATCGACAAAGCGCGTCAACCTTGGACTGAACGCACTCACCCTCTGTTTTTGTTGTCTGTTCTTTCGCTCCACCCACCTTCCTTTCCTTCCCTCCTCTCCCACACTTGGACCACTTCCTTAATCTACCCTTCCTTCGACAATCAACCCCGCCATCTCTTCCTTGGCTAGCGCACCCAGTGTCCGAGGGAGACGAACACTCATCCTCACCCAACTCCCCCTCACACAATGGTAACCCTCTCTTCGACAACGAAAAGGAACGCCACCATTCCCCAGGCACCAAAATGGCAACCTGAATGAACAAGCTACCTTTCAAAGCACTGACACTAGGTTGTTTTTTTTGCGAATTCATAGGTGCAACCGACCAAGCTGGCGCAACGCATGAAGAAGGACGGTGGCTCCTCGACAACCAATGGAGATTCAAAAAAGCGGAAAGGCTCTCTCAACACCGTGTGGGGCACCGCCGACTTTGATGGATATGGCGTCTACGGTGTTGGCGACCACAGTGACGAACAGGACGAGAACAAGGATACCGGCAACACCGATCCAGTCCCCACTCCACGCAAGAGGAAATCTGGAGGAGCCAGTGGTGGCGGAGCCAAAATTGGTGGCGCCGAAGTCAAAACAAAACAGCCCCGGGAGGATGCCCCGTCAAAAAAACAGAAATCAGGAACAACTATATCCAACCCACCTGTCAATACGGCCTTTCTCAACTACTTCAATAAGGTCCACGTCAACGATCCCAAGAAACTCAATGAGTCGGCATCACGTTCATCAATTCCAACACCCTCACCACCTTCAGCACCACCTCGGACAGCCTCAGAACACCGGCCCACCATGTCCTTGAAGAAGATGTTTGACCTGCCACCACCGCCGAGCTCGCTACGACCAAAGGAGACGCCGACAAAGACGAATCCTCAGGAGGTTGCTAAAAAGGCGATTATCGAATCTGTTGACCTGACGGATGAAACGCCACCATCATCAGGAAAATCCAGTCCGCCTGACTCTGAACCAGCACTGCGGGGGACAGGAGAGAAGAACGACAACGTCACCAGATCCACCGCCAGCGTGAACGAACCAGGGATGGACAAGCCAGCGACAGAGATGATGGACGTGGACGACGATGCGCCAGCCCAGTCTACGCCAGTCCAGTCCAAAAAGCCCGCAACCAAACCTCGATCAAGAGCAACGACGTCCAAGAAGGTTGTCCTCAGTGAAGAATTGGAGGAGAGCCCAAAGACAACACCAGCCAAGGGATCAAGAACCAAGAAGCGGAAACCAGTAACAATAGATAAACAGGGATTAGAGACCAAGATCGATGACGCGTCTGAGGCACCAGACGAAGACCCACCCAAGGAGGATCCTCCCAAGACTCGATCGATGCTTGAGTTTTTCAAGGTCCAGCCAAAGCCAGATGTCAAATTTGCGGATGGTCCACAACACAAGGCGCCAGTAGGAACAACTATCGGCGAGGAGTCAAAATTGGCAACAACAAAAGCAACAGCAACAGAGGACGAGGACCAGAATCGGACACCGATGTTCAGTCGTCCTCAGTGCCATCCTTCGAAGCCCATAACCTCTTCGTCTTCCGCTGCAATCGAGAGCACTGTGACAACACCAATCGATGAAACGCTTAAAGAAGACATCAGGAAGGTCGCCGTGAAGGAACCAGCGCCATTGACCGATGAGGTGACATCCCCAAGTCATTCGGAGAAGCCAGCTCAGCCGCGACGACGCAGACTTGTTAGAGCCAGCCAACTTCAGCACAACTATAACGAGTCTTCGGGCAGTGATGAAGAGCAGGAAGGGCCAGTCCAGACTGCACGTCAACGACGCGCACCCAAGAAGCACAAGCAAGATGCCGGGGCTGAGCGGGACACTGACCCTTTGCCAGAGTCTGAACCAGAGCCAAAGCCAGAGTCCGAACCGGAGCCCGCTCATGTTGCCAGATCCAGACAATTTCTCAAGTCGTACTTTGGGAGCACCAGCTCTCTGCCGCCCACACCCAAGGCACCCACGGATCCCGTTCCTGAACCCAATGGCGAGTCCAAGCTCTTTGATCTCGGCGTGACACGGCCCGCACAGAAGACGTACTCCAAGAAGTCCGCCCCGGTCACGAAGAAGAAGCTTCAAAAGAAACGCTCGGCTTTTTCGGGAAGTGATGAACCGGGATCCGACTGCGACAGCCGTTCAGACGACGATCTCTCTGACTTTGAGATCAAAGTGAACGAGACGCCGGACCCCAATCAAAAGTCCATCAGTTCCATGTTCGCCAAGGCACCTCCACGTCCAGCATGGGCCCTACCTACTGTCAAGTCAGAGCCACGAAGGGAATTGACGTCACTGTCGCAATCGCTACTCTCAGGAGGACTTGTTAATATGGGCAACACCTGCTATCTAAATTCCGTTCTCCAGGCCCTTCGCAACACCGCAGGATGCACCGACACGCTCTATTTGATGATGCAACGGATCCTGGATTTGGCGGAGGAGAGAGGTCGAAATCTCAACTCGGGAGTTTACAGGTGGAGGATTTTTGCGCAGGTCGTCACGATTTTTCAGGAGCTGGATGACAGGGAGCGCCGGAGCGAGGCGGACCAAATTTACGAGAGGGCCTACTGTCCGAAACAGATCATCGAGACCCTTCGGTAAGCCTCGCAAGAACGGAGTTCCTATATTATCCCTCCAATGGACGTGTATCTGTTTTAACCACATTATTCTGTTTTTATTTCTTACGTACAATAGTGGTGGGAATTCGCAGTTCAACACTTCAGGACAGCAGGATGCACCCGAGTTTCTGCTCTACCTGATCAGCCATTTTGACGATATCCAAAAGTCAACTCAGAGGATGGCTACCAAAGCAGCTGATGTGCAGAAGGCCAACACCGAGACTGAAACCAAGATTGAGACCAAGATTGAGAACGAAGCCGCTCCTTTGACTGAATCCTCGTCAATGACCCCACCTCCATCGTCGACCTTATCTACGAACTCATCTTTGTTCTCATGTCCGACTACATCCACGGTAGCGACATCGTCATCCGCAGTTTGGGAGCCTGTGAACGACCTTTTCCAGATCAGCACGGAGCGCGTTCAAGTGTGTGCCAAATGCAACAAGGTGACGACCAAGAACGACCGCGACTTTGATCTGACAGTACAAATCGATACTGCGAACCCGAGATTGGTCCGCGATCTGGAATGGGGCGTCACGGACACGATGAAGCAGGAAGTCACGACGGAGGACAACAAGCGGTATTGCGAGCGGTGCAAGACCAACGAGCACGCCCACATATCGAATTTTTTTACGTGGTTGCCCAAGATTATGATTTTGCGGCTCCAGCGGTCCAACTTTATGCAGGGCGCCGTCAAGATCCCGAATGGCGTCGCGTGTTCGCAGCGGATGAATTTCAGGCAGTGGATGTCGAGTACCTACCAAGGTGACCATCCTGACTATGGTAAGTGCTGATTTCTTTATATGGTTTGCGCATGTGTTTTGGGTGTCCATAGATCCAACTAACCATTTGTCGGTGTATTGAACGTACTCTAGAACTATGCGCTATTATTGTACATCGTGGTCGGGAGATCTTTGCTGGACATTATTTTGCCTACATCAGAAAAGATGTTGAGATCGAGACAAACATTACTGAGCCCGACGGAGAGTCATGGACGGAAAAGAAGTCATACAGCTGGTAGGTGGCTATTGTCGTCGGCCTTGTCGTGGTGCGGACAAAATTATCTATTTGGGCTAGAACACTAACGCATTGCCAATTGACAATTTGGACTACTAGGCTCAAGTACAACGACTCGGCCGTGGACCCGGTATCGGATGAAGAGATGGAAAAGCTCTTCTTGGGAAATGTCAAGAAGCAGAAACCGACAACCTCCAGTAGCAGCGGCGGTAGTTCAACGGAGAGTAACAAGGCTCATCTCTCGGGAGAGGACAAGATGGACCTTTCGGCTCTGATGAGCATCCTCGACAAACATGTCGCCACTCCCTACGTGTACCTCTACCGTCGTCTCGACACCTAATTAATGTTGTTTACTTTCTTCTTTGCCTGTTCAAAAACTTTGTATCATATCACATTGTAACACTACATCTAAGCGAATAAGACCAACTCTTTATTCTCCTGTGCATATTGAAAGAATTGTTGCAACGGAGTCAAGTTGCTTGTATGTGGCAGGAAAAGACAGGGTTAATTTAATTGCTGGCAGCCAAGAGCTGCACAACCTCCAGCATCAGGCTGTAGCAGTCCGGGTGGTTCCTGTAGTCCTTGAAGGGGTCAGCATCCTTGGCGAACATGGTGGCCCGGGACTTGACCATAAAGGCAAGGGCGGGGGCCTTGATCCGCGGGTAGCGAGGAGCAACATTAAACAGGATCCGCGAAACATTGCCTGAATTCAAAGACAATTCTACCTTTTGCTGACAGAAGAACGCCAGGTCGGAAATTCCGTACAAGTCAGCCGCCAGCATCAGCTCCTCGTATATGGTTGCCTTTCCAGTGCCCTTTGGATTGTAAGTGACCCATTGCGCGACCTCTCGGTCTTGCTGCGAGGCGCCATTGGTCACAGTGCGGTCGGTGCTATCGGTGTTGTTGGGTTTGGTGCTACTGAAGATAAAGCGATCAGCGCTTGGGGTCAGGTTGATTTCGCCGGTGTAGATGTATTGGAGTAATGCCAGGAAGACGTCCAAGGACACTTGATCGACCACAAAAGTCAAAGTCCTGGGCCCCGCCCCTGGAGCTGTCTTGTCAGATTTTGTGGTATTAGTGGTTGCGGTCGCCTCAGTAATAGCGTCTGCCGGCTTCTCCTTCTCTGCGGTTGCCGATTCCTGCTTGTCGTTAGTCTCAGTCTTGACGGTGGCGGCAGTGACTCCACCCTCAACAGCTCCCAGCTCACATTCCAGCTCAGACAGATCTACAGTCTCAGAGAAATACAGGTCGCCAACAGAGCCGTCAGCCTGACTTCCAATATCCGTGAATGACGTAATACTGCCAGTTTCGTCCTCATGATTCGACAAAGTCCGCGTCATTTTGCCCACGTCTACATTCTCCTGCCGAGCTCCAGCAGGTGTAGTTGCTTTCACCGCGGCATCAATAACTGCTTTTTGTTGAGAGAAAGAGGAGGTCGCAGCGGCAGCATCGGAAGCAGCCTTTTGGACAGCATCGTCGATCATCTTGGCAAAGACCTTACTCTGGCTCAAAACAACGCGGTGAGCCCATAGACCCACACCGGCAGCGTCGCGGTCGTTAGGAAAGACAAAGCATATATCAACAGAGTGAGGGTCCTTGAGGAACTGAGGCAGGATGTAACCGCTTTTAGGTTGAGGGGGTAGAGGTGTGCGAGCAAGGTTCGGGGCAGTCGAGAGGACGATATGGAACTCGAACGCGTGTGTGGCTGTCGAGACCTCGTCCAAATCAATCGTTCCTGTAAAGACAGATTTTCATGCAAGGAAAACCATTGGTGTCGGAACATTAGTCTCTATGATGTAAGCCTTTGCAGCAAAAAAAAACAAAAGACGTGGGAACACAAACAAAATAAATCGAGATTGCAGTACCTTTGATGGCCTCTCCATCAAGAAGAGCATTCTCAGCAATCGGAAAAGTGAAAAGTCGATGAGGATGCTTCATGGGGATAAACGACATAGACTTATAATGTCGAATATCAAAATCCGTTTCTGAAGAGGTCGTCTCGTCCTGTTCGTTGTGCCACGAGAGCGCGACCTCAATCTGACCATCCTTGTGGGCGGACACCAAGCCGTCCTGCTGCTGCTGTTGCGAATATTCGACTTTGATGAACCAGTTGGAAGAGTCGTCAGTGCTGGCCTGGGCCGTGGTGTTGAGGTAGGTTGTGGGTTCGACGAACGAGTAGCGGCTCCTGACGGATAGGGTCAGCTCTTGGATTTTTGGTATCCCATAGACGGTGGTGTCGAATGTCGCGATTGGAGTGGGTACGGCTGAGGCTGATGCGATTGGGGATGCCGATGCTGTGGTTGCAGTGAATGAGAAGTTGACGGGTGCTCCGAAATAGGAGCTTGACGCCCCCGTGCATCGGGACTTCCGTGCTTTTTGGAGCGGGGAGCTCGAGGCTCCTCCGAATGACCCTGAGGGCGTGAAGAACATTGTCGGGAGTGTTTGTGCGATGTTTGTTGTTGTTTTTGGCGAATGTACGTCGCGTAGGTGAGTTGTGTGTTGTTTTGTTTGTGGAACGACACGAAGAAGAAAAAAAAGAGAATAGGAGAAACGCTTTAGCACCCATTTATATGCATTTGTTGGTCTCGGACTAGATATTTAGGTGGACATGTTCTACATCATGGCCTGCATGGTCTCCGCATCGCGCTGTGGCAGTTGGGGTGATCCCTAGGCCCTCAAACATATCCGTCCCATCTCCCAAATTTAGAGCAGTACGATTCCTCGTCACATACTCCATCAACGTTCCTTGATCTTAGGATACTCAGGCGCAAAGTTCCAAAAGAACCTCGCAGGTCGTGCTCTCGCTCAGGCCGGCAATAGTGCTGTCCTCGCAAAATCGAAGACGTGGTGATGTCTAGGCGCCTCCATCAATGCCGTATAGCTTGTCATCTGTATGCTTACTTCCGAGCTGAGTCCTCGTGGGTTCCAATGGATGGAAGGAGAACCGCGAGGCTATGCTTGATAGGGAGTAGAGTTGGTTGTGTTGCGTTGTTGGCGCTGAGGACGAAATCGGCGAGATCAACGGTCGGCTCGACTTTGTTGGTGCGAAGGTATCGGAGCAATGCACACATTGTCGCCAAGGAATACTTTCAGTGATGGACGTCGTCGTTTTGTTCGTAGTTGACGGTGCTGTTGTTGTTGATGACGATGATGTTGTTGCAGGTGCTGGGACGGGTCCGCGCGGTTGTTAAAGTGCTGCATCTGCTTGTTGCTGACGCTGGCGTGAAGGCTGTTGTCGTTGTTGTCCCACTGCTGTCAACTTTCGCCATTTCAGTCTGCAAGTTCTGGCTCGACAGATGTCCTTCATATCCCATGACTCCGACACAAAGTTCGGAAAGTTCACGAAGCATCAGCTCCTGCTGGGTTTGCCAACTAAATATACAGAACGGCATTGAAGAAGAAAAGAAAAAGGGGAGAGTACCCAAAATCATGTCACGGTCGGTCTCCCGCGGTAACGTAACTTGTCCACAACTTCAAACTTCGCCCAAGATTACAGTCCTTCTAGCACCATGGCGTCATGAGGAACAATCCCGTGGACCATTTATTAACAAGCTGCCATGAGTTGAAAGATCGCCACCATAACGCTATGGTACTGTGGGTAGGTCGTAAACCTAGCAGACACATCCTTGCTGGGCGCGAAGAGCACCTTTTTGTTCCAGATCACATACTGCATCGCTTGATACTTGATCATCAGGTACTGGGGCACAATGTCAAAGAGGATGTGGCCAATGTCGTCCTCGGTCATGAGGGACTCGGTGCGTTCCTGACAGGCTGTCGCTAGATCGCGGATCCCCTACTCGTGTGCCGCCAGTATCAGGCGTTCGTCCCTAAGTGTTGTTTGTGAGTCTTCCTTGACCTTGTCGTTGTTGTAGGAAGTGGTGTCCAGGCCATGGTTGTCTCAGTCGAGAAGATGTTTGGGGGTCTTTACTGCCGCCTGTGTGATGGTTCCTAAAAGTACAAAAAATAATAATGAAACGAGGTTAGAATATGACAGGTCTTTCCTCCCAGCCATGTGTATCATATCAAAACAAGAAAGAAAGGATGGATAACTTTGTTAGCCTTCCCACCAACCAAACGTAGAAGTAGTGATATCAACTACTACTGCCCTAGTAGCCTCCGCAACAGGAACCAAATGCATCGACTTGTACAACGAAAGGTCAATATCCACGGGCATCGAAAGATCAGCACGTTCCTGCGTTGTTGCCCCCATGTGTAACAGACTGTGACTTGGATGGTGCTGGTGACTCTGTCGTGGGAAAGTTCCATGACCAAACAGAAGAGCTGTCCTATGTTCTGTCGGTGGGGTAGATCATGGATTGGTCGGAGGTGATGGCAACGCCATGTAACATGCATAGCAGCCTTACACCCACTCGAAAGAAAGTCAAGGCTTGAGAGATTACTTTATCCAATGATAAAAAATGTGTCTGTATTACATTAGTTAAGTTACGGTTCAAGAAAAAGCGGAACACTACGAAAACGAAGGACGTTCATCCAGCCTGGACAGGACTGACTTCCACAGCAAAGGCATCCGATCCAACAAACGTCATCGCATCAACCGGCGACTCCTCCTCCTCCTCCTCGTCATCATCCTCCCCAGCACCTTCCTCACCATCAACTGCCAAATGAGCCATAGCCAACGCAGCAATCACATCCTGCGTCTGATGTTTTCCCAACGTCGCTTGATAATACTGCCATCCACCACCAGTCTCAAGGACCTTGATCTGGTCAGACGAAAGACCTAGGTAACAGGGGTCACAGAGTTTTTCAGAATGTCCGTGGCCGCTATCGGTGTTGCCCTTTATTCCGCGCCATCCTGTTCCGAAACCCCCGTACCCTCCTCCACCTGAGGTAGCAGTAGTAGAAGTGGTCTGGTCAACATTGAAGCTTTGGCTACGCTTGGTTGAGAGCAGAGCAGAGGCAGCGGCGGCGGCGTCTGCAGATCCGGTGGCGACAACACTGTCAGAGGCACTTTGAAGCAACCCTGGGCGAGCCAAGTCTGGAGACTCGGGTGATGCGAGGGGGAAATTGAGTGCAAGGCTGTCGACGACTTGACCATCATTTTCGAGTTGACCAGCTCCCCCCTCACGTGCCTTGGCTTCAGCCTCGCGCTCTGCCTCCAGTCCGAGGAGGAAGAGTTGGTCGATCTGTTTCTTAGTCAGGCAGTCCGAGCACACAACCTTGCGGCACTGGGAACAAACATTCTACAAGATGTCACAAAAAAAAAAAGTACGCGTGTGTTAGTTCCAGCTCTCAGCAAACAAGCAAAAAAAAAGAGAGAGCTATGAGAGAAAGGTGGACTTACCCTCCATTTGAACTTGAAGAGGTTGAATTCAGTCTTGCACAGTTCGCACGCTTTGACGTTATTCTGGTTCTCGTTGGGAGATCCAAGGCTAGCATCTGATTTTCGGTTACTTCCACGGGTGCTGTTGGGCGATCCTCCGTTCTGGCCTGAAGATGTGTCCTGATTTGAGGTGATGGGACCTGTTCTGCTCTTCATCTACGCGCGTCGAAAAAAAAATCAGAGCGTTGATCAAAGGGTTAGTTGTCGCGTTTGGTGATGGCATCACGACATAAAATATAAAAACGCAGAATCAAGAAATACTTACGCGACTGAGACCGGCTTCAACAATGCCACGGACCATGCCCGTGGCTCCAGAAGTAATCCCCGAGTCTTGGCTATAATCTTCAGGTCGGACCAGAACACCATCCAGACTCTGGTTGCTGGCTCTTCGGTCTGTTGTGACTTGATGCTGGTTGTTAGATTGGACCTGCTGCTGTTGTTGTTGTTGGCCAGGAGATTCAATAGGAGAAGTCTCGGCCGAATTGGAGTTGGCGGTGGGGGAGACGGGCATGCTCGCCTCCTCTGGGAACATGGTCTCGATGCAGTCGTCGCATGCGCGACCAACCTTCTCCGAGTGCGCTCCTTTAATCAAAATCGTCTATGAGAGAAAATATCATACAGTAAAACACATATTAGCTCTGCATTCTCAAATGATCCCACTCCATTCATCTTTGGTCAACGTATCATGAAAACTTACGCGAGAGGAGCAAGAGTGGCAGACGACCTTGCCACAGGCTCGGCAGTGGTGCTTGCGTCGGAAAATTGTTCCAAACTCCTCGGTACAAATCATGCATCTCGTCGCCGACTGATCAGGGACCCAGACGGGGGCATTGTAGTTCTCAATGACCCTCATAGGCTGCGTCCTGGGCGTAGGAGATCCTGCTCCTGATCCACCGTTGCCATTGGCACCAGATCCACCGCTACCGATAGCGCTCGCGAACCCGACACCAAAGGTAGCGCTCCAGGGACTGGATACCTCAGGCTCGGCAGAGGCCAACTGCTGCTGCTGGTGTCCCGCAAACGTATGAGCTCTCGAGTCAGACCCAAAACTAGTAGGCGACCATAGGCCCGTATCGCGTCTCAAAAGCCCAGCCCCAAAACTGGTCGCCGCAGCACTGATGCTCTGCATGGGGGTAATCGAGATCTTGAGCGTCCTCTTTGCAGAGAGGTACTCCTGAGTCGCGCGACGGATGGCAACCATCCAGGCCTCCTTCTCGCGTGGGGTATTGACATAGACCTGAGATGACTTTTCGGGGCTCATGATCTGGAACGCATTCTTGGTCGGATCCGGATCCTCTGCTCCAACAACAGTACAGTTTTCCAACCCGACTTTACGATGGAAGGTCAGTGTGTCGTCCAGAGGGTTGAGACTAGGACTGGTCCAGACAATACAATCTGAGAAGAGGATGATCATCCGCAGCTGGACATTGCGACGGCAGACCTTCCAGACATTACCGCGCTTCAACATCACGCGTCCGGGGATGATGAGGGGCTCGCTCATGCCGGTGATCTTGGACCGGAGTCCGATCATCTCACCAAACATCTCGTGCTGACGAATGGTCTCGTTGACAAAGTTTGCGGTTTGTTCCATTGACTCGAAGGCAGTTTGGAGCTTGCGGTGGTCAGGGTGTTCTTCGGGCGTGTGGCGGAGAAGACCTTCAAGTAGCATCCTGTAGCGAGGGATCCGCTGGACTGGTAGCATCAAGTATGACTGGAAATCCAGGCTCTTGCACTCGGGTCTTCTCGCTGTCGACTATTACAAGGCAAGTAAAGTGGAAACAGTCAGTTGACGGTTCATGGATATGTGACGAGGTGCGAAAACAATATGACAAGGTACAAAATGTTACCTTCAAGAACTCGGTAAAGCGGTCGTTGCGGTTCATGCAGTCGTTAATATGGGTCAGAGCTGACGTGTAGGTCTTGACATAATTGGAGTACATCTTCAAGAATGGCGCCTATATTATAAGGTAACTTGTATGATTAATGAATGTTCTACTTCAAACCAAAGATGACAACAACACCGGCATGCGCAAGGCAACTTACGATCTCGACAAAGATATCACCGACACACCAGTCAGCATCAAGGACAAGAAGTTGCTCTTGCTCGCCTGCCTGGCTACCGACGGTAACAAGGACCTGGTTCGGCTTGCCGTTCGCCTTTGACTCCCGAGATCCAGTAGCTCCTGCCTCGTCATTTTCATCTCCTCCATCTTCACCTCCATTCCTGCCTTCTGTCTCGTCCTCGTCACTCTCCCATCCAGTCGAAAAAGTGGTACCACAGATCCGTGTCTCGAGCTGGGTGAGCAGCAAAGTGTTAATCTGCAAGATCTCTGAAAAGTTGGAAAAGATCTCATTGACAGATTTCTTGGGCAGAAGGGGCGCTGCTGAGGCTGCAAGGGTCGAGTTGGATCCCATAGTCGAGGTCGGGTACTGGCCGGCTGCCAGAGAGAGGGTCGAAGAGCTCGCCGTTGGGTTGGTCGCTCCTGACCATCCCGAGTAACCGTTGTTGTTATTAGGATTAGGGTGTTTATTAGTGTTCTTGTTATGTTGTAGTGTTGTGTTGGCGGCCGAGTAGATGCTGGTGGTCGTATTCGCTCCCGAGTAAGGATATCCTGAGGTCGCGTAGGGCGCATTCAAGGGTTCGTAAAAGAGAGTCTGGAGGATTACGAGTCCGTCCACGTATGACCGTTCTGTCCGTAGAATCTCCAAAATGATCTTTTGTCGTTCCTGAGTCAGTGTCTTGCTGTTATGGATCATGGTCGACGAGAGGGACGATTTCGGGAATGACCCTTTGTTGGGATACGTGTTTGACGGCGATGATGAGCTCGAGGATGACGTTGTAGATGATCGCCGCAATGCCAGCGGAGACTTGTTCTTGATCGCCTTAGGCAATGGCGGGGGCATGTTGTAGATGCTGGGAGTTGGGGTAGGGCCTTGATGACTGTGGCCATGACTGGTTGCTGATGAACTGGAATCAGTCGAAGGGTCGATGGAGCTCAAGTTGTGGTTGCTCATGGGCATCGACAGATCCAGGTTGGATGCATTCGGGGTCATGGTGTAGAAGGTGCTGGTGGTCGAATCCTGTCTAGCATGCGCCGCATGGTGCGAATATGGGTAATGTTCCAGATTTGTCGTCGACGAAGCATTGGAGGCCGAGTAGTGAAAAATGCTTCTCTCATCGCCACCTCCACTACCAACAGTACCGTTGTCGAACCCAGGTCTATCGTCATGTCCATGTTGCGAGTTGTTCGACTCTTCTACATCAGGCACATCATACAAGCGCCAGCCAGCTTTGGGCAGGGGAGGCATGGACGCATGACGATTGGCTTTTTCAGTGTTGACCGGGGTCGCAGCAGGCTCGCTATTGACAGCAGGATCGACACCAGCAGGGAAACCTGACGCCGATGGGAGGGATGTCGAGAAACTATCTATTGCAGCGTCACTGTCTATGGCATCATCCAGGATGCAGTGAGGGGACGCAGCACGCATGACAATGTGTCGAGGGTAGTTGTTGCTGGCAGCGGTATGGGATGCGCCAAACGCCTGACGAGAGCCTTTGAACGCAGAAGATGTTGGTGATCCAACCTTGCCTGACTTGGATGTACCTGACCCATGAATCTTGACTGGAGAAGCAGCGGCAGCGGCAGCGGCAGCAGCAGACGCAGCAGATGTAACCTCCTTGGCCGTACCAGACTGCGACTGAAGGCTCAACCGAACACGTCGAGGAGATGCGGCACGTGGTAGTCCAGTTGGAGCTCCCGTGTTGGTGTTGGGGGCGGAGGCGTTGGTGATGAGCATCATTTTGCTGAGGCGGTCAATTTTGGTCAGGCGAGAGCGAGCACTCCCACTAAAGTTGCGTCGCTCCTTGTGATTCATCCCTGCATTGGGCGATATGGTAGGGGAAATGGCTGACGCAGAGTTGGGGGATGTCGATGACGAGGGGTCGGATCGCATGTTTTGAGGGCGCTGATTCAGAGTCATGACCGAGGTTGCCTCTGGCAGGGCTGTCGAGGGGGAGGCTCTGTTGGTGGGGAAGAGCCAAGACTGACGCAGGGAGGGGGAAGTGTTGGATCGCCCTCCTGCTGGACCCTGTTGACGAATTCGTTGTTGGATGTTGTATGGTTGGTGGATGTTATTGTTGTGGACTGGGGGAGGGTGTGAAGGTGATGTAGGAGTGGAAGCCCGACCTGGCGTGGGATCAGGCAGGGGAGTGTCATGAGGAGAGGGGATTGGGTTGTCCATGTCCGCCTAATTGTCTGTGCGCCTTTGTTTTTTCTTTCCCGTTAACTGGGCTTATGCTGAATGGCGATTGTGAAAGAGGGAGGGGGAGAGAGCGTGGCAAGGGGTGTCGCAGAGAGAGTTGAGATGACTCTTGTGGTTTGATGATTGTGTGTATGTGTTTGAAGGAGGTAGAAGGTGTGCCGTCAAGAAGGATGTTGAGTCGAGGTCAAATTCGAGATGTGTGCAATGGTGGCAAGAGAAAAGGGCGGGGAAAGATAGCGAGGAGGATCAGAGTGAGCGGGAATCCTGCAGGTAAGTGTATCCGACGCGCGGAGGGACGCGAGAGGCCAATAGGATTTCGTGTACTGATGGGATTACAATGTCTTGGTGCAACTTTGATATAACAACGTCCTCTACAGACGAAGAGTGATCGCCGATGAAAAAAAGTGTTGGAATGGAGAGATGGATGTGGAATCGGAAAAAGTTGGTAAATGGGGACCTGATGAACAAGTAAGCAGGTTGTAGTCAAAGGTAAAGGTGAAGAGGGGGACAAGGCAAGTGTGAAGTGTGTTCCGAGAGGGAAAGAGGGCGGCTGGATATGGCTCTGAGTGTTTAATTTGTGCTGCAAAGGTGTGGGTAGATCGACAAGGAAGGGGTATTTACAAGTCAAGCTGGAGACAGATTAACAGAAGCGATATGGGGGAGAAAAGTAAGAGAGAGGATACGAAAAGAAGAAAAAGTGGAGGGAAGGGAAGAGATGATATGAAAGCGAAAAGGAGAAAAGAAAGAGAACGAAAAGACGAAAAAGACAAAGAAAAGCGAAGAGAAAGAAGAGGAAAGGGAAGGGGGAACCAGCCTTAGCCTTGGGTCGTGGTGGCCGTCTTCTCTCTTCTTTTTTTGCGTCATGCTGAGCATCCACAGACTGTCAGTTGCTCACCCACCTTTTCGACTGCCCGCGGTCATCATACCTATCCTCCAACCCCCCCTCCTCTTCTCTCTCTCTCTCTCTCTCTCTCTCTTTCTCTCTCTCTTTCTCTCCGCGCCATTTTTTTTCTTGTTAACGCAAGTGGGGAGAAGCAGGGCTAAGGCGTGTGTGCCTGACATGACAGCGTGTGTGAGAGTGAGTGGATGACTGAACAACTGCGTCGGTCGGTCGTGCAATACACAAGAGGAGAGAAACTAACTGTTCTCAGGTACTCTTGCTCCTGTTGACGTGCCCTAGTGTGTATGTTATTTTGGTTGTGAGTGATCAGGCGGAGAACTGAAGAAAGGGGTAAAAAAAGTCTTGCTTACATTTGCACTTACAGCGCCATGCAAACGCGCTGTTTGAATGTAAGTAAGGGTGCCTGACAGGATGATTTCTTCGAGCAAACAACACCTTGTCTCTGTCCCTGTCCCTGTCTGTCTGTGTGCCTGAGCATGTTGTTGTTTGTGAGGAGAGAAAGAAAGGGAAAATTTAAAGGAGTTGGACACCCTAGGCAACATGACCTGCATGATCGCTGAATGGCCTTTGATCGAGTCGGATCATGTTGTCAACGAGGAGGAAAGGAAACATGACTCCTCTTCCAGAAGGAAAAAAAAACAAGGGGTATGACAACACATCCTCTGCTCGATTCCACTCGTTACTACCTCAATCTGACATGTCCATACAAAAAGAACCATGATCCGCTCCACTTCTCATAAAAAGACCCTCAATCTCCCATCCCTCTCTGCCGGATTCATCTTGTGTGTAAAAAGTGAACAAATGTGGCACTGGAAAATGGGGTCCACCAAAAGCGCGGATCTTTTAAAATTGAATTGCCATCCTACCCGCCTGCCTCCACTGTGTTGCCCCTAGCTTCTCTTTGAATAAGAATCACTCTCCTCTTTACCCCTTTTCTCTAGCCTTGGAGGGTCGACCGTTCCACCCTTGACCTATCCGCAAGTACTACCTTTAAATAAAAAGCGAAGCCATGACGACAGCAAGCAATCATCGACCTTCCACTTCGCCCTCTACCAAAAAAAACACTCCGCGTCGCGTGCCTGCTTTGCTGCTGCGACATGCTTCTATTTCTCAGCAAAAAAAAAGGAACGAAAGAGAAAAGCCCTAACAGAGCCAACCGACCACACTAGCGCAAACACACGCACAATGACCAAGTACAATAGCCAAGTAATGAAAGTGCTGGAGGGGTGGTTCGTGAATACCTGAGCTGTTCCTCCTCGTTCTCCTAGTTCACCATTGCACAATGTTCATTCTTGCGTTGCCCGCGCAAAAAAGAGGGGTTTAATTGCGAGTGACCGATGATGTGTTGTCAGTTTCTTCCGATCGTCCTCAAGTATTTTTGCTTACATTTCACGTTTGCCTATCATCACCACAACTTGCCATTGTTTTTTCTCTTCCTCTTGGCTGAAACGCCTTCGCCTTTTGTACCTTCTCCTTTGTCTGTTCCGAGGGCTGTCCAATCCATCAATTCATGCAAAGGTGGATCCTGCACAATGTTAGTCAGCGATGTCGATCTGCTGCCGTAAACACCCCCTCCATGTGCTGCTACGAAAAAAGGAGGTGGCGAGAAATGAACTATGTATTGTAGTGGTATTATGCAAAACCTCAAATATGCTGTGACAAGGCACTGAGGTCAACAACAGGAAAAAAGGATAAAAGCGGACGACTATTTATCCAACGTTCGATTGGGGGGACAAAGCCGATGCGCTTTTGAGTGATCTATCTTGTTGTTTTTTTTGTTCCTTCTTTTCTCCACGCGAACTTGGTGCTCAGATGGTTAGTGTTCTCCCTTGGCCCTTTGTTGTTAGGGCCATTACGACTTTGCCTGTCAATACGGAAAGAAAACTATTTGGCCAGGTCGTTTTGAAACTAACCTCTTTTCGCTTCTTGCCTTGCTTCCACCCTACAGCGGATGGGCTAGGCCGTTCGAGAACAAGGGTTGAAATTTTGTGCGTTGTTTGTTGACGTTTTTTTTTATTTACAGTGTCGTAGGGCGATGTGAGGAGGAGGATCGCCATATATAATGGAAGATCGGCAGGGTCACAGCGAAGGCCAAACACGACGAGCCCAAGAAGAAGACGCCTTCTTATTCTCCAGGATTGTTGAGTCGGCTTCCAGACCATCCTCTCTAGCTGCCCTCAAAGTGTGCGTAGAGTCCAAGGTCGGATCGTAAGCATGTGAATGGGAAGAGGAAAAGTAGTCTGTTCGTTCAGAGACTGGTTCAGAGCCGAGATTGTCTCCAGTCACAAAGTCAATACAGCTGAATCCAAAGTTGCAGAGCGCCTGAGACAATCCGCTTCCGGGGCTCCTAGGGGCCAGACAGGCACCTATGTCGGCTTCTTCTAGTGCCGGGTCGTTGTTGTTATAGTCTCTTGCAGTGGATTCCATACCAAAGTCGGAAAAGTCAATCTGGTTGCTTTGCTGTCGTTGTCCGTGAAAGTTGTTGTGGCTGTGGTGAGCATGAGTGTGATGAGGATGGGGTCCATGACGACGGTTGTTGCGTTGAAGTGTAGGCTGTTGTGCTGAATCGTCAGCGAGGGTCGAAAGGGCGTCAGAGGACTGTTGTGCGTGGAGGATGGCCTCCCAGCAGTGATCTTCGTCGTTGTGGTACATTGAGCAGAGGCCACGGGAGTATGTCGAGATCCAGGATCCGTCAGAGGTTCCTCCCGTAGTTGAGGAGTCTCCATCGAAGTGGTTGTTTAGTGCTGAACCCATGGGTGTAGTGTAGGTATGATTTGACTTGTCGCTGGGAATAAGGAGAGAATAAAGGGAAAAAGGAGTAAAAAGTGAGAAGGACCAGGTAGTTGTATTTGTTTGTTGAAAGGGGGGGGGGGGGGGGATTGAGTGTCTGTTATCTTTGCAGGAGTGGATGGTAAAAGGGCCAGTTGGGGAGGAATGGTGCGTGTGCGAAGGATGTAACGTATGAGAACAAGAACAACGGTCGCAGTTGGGGTAGAAGAGAACTAAGAACGAAAAATAACGCCTTTTCACTTGAAGATAATGCGCCGTTGCCATTGTGAACCATGAATGGGATGAGACAAGGCGATCGGACTGACCGAGACAGACCCAACCGCGACTGAAACTAATAGAAAACAACTTGATTGTAGGTTAACACCATATCCGATAGTAGGTCAGTTGGTGGCAAAACGGAAATGGATGTCTGTCTTCGGGATGGGACAGATACGCGTGGATGGGGCGGCATTTGGAGCAGTTGGCCCATGGCCTGAACCCCTTCTTGATAGGAGAGTCGACAAGCGATGTCCGTCTACTCTTAGACGTCGCTTGTCTCATGGGCCCAAGCGTACTGTTAGATTGTTAGGAGTCGACGCTCCCTCAGCGACTTTTACTCGCCTCCATCCTGTCCCTCTTTTTCCTATTTCTTCTTCATTCTCCCACTTTCTTTTTTCTTTCCTCCTCTTCATTATAACTCCAACTCACCTACACATCGGCATTCCTGCATCAAGACATCAACCAACTCGAACCCAACACAAAAACCAACCAAAAATAAACCCCTCATTCCAAGACAACAGAAATAACAAATGGTGCAACAAGCAGCAGAAACACGTCAGGAACCCGTTCAGGGAGTGCGGTCAGTCTACAAAAATGGTCTTCCCGCGTCCTCCTCGTCACCCTCGGATGTGGTTTTTATCGATTGCCATGAGGATAGTGCGACCGGAAAGGATGTTGTGCTTTGGGATGACGTCCTCTTGGTCTTCAAGGATGCTCTCTACGTCCGTAATGGGTCAAGAGCAATTACTTTCTTGAAAGGGTCTGACTTTCGAACGTATGTATCTTTTTTATTTGCATGATTAATTGATGTGCATAGCAAGAGGGGCGTTTTTTTTTGACTCGGACAGAACGAACGCCGGTACTGATGTAGGTGTTTCTTACATGCTTAATCATGATAGGCTGGAGCCTTTCCGCTTTGTTGCTGTGCCAGGCACCACTTTGGAGGTTGTTATCGAGGATCCAACATCCGCGTCCGAGGTCACCATTCCAACTCAAGCAACATCACAGACAACACCACAAGAGGAACCCATGTCGGTGTCAAGTCTTACAGCAGCTCTCCCCGACTACGGGCCTATGACAACCACATCCAACTCATCTGCTCTCCCCAGCTACGCACCTATGACGACCACATCCACCTCGGCAGCCCCTCCAGCGTACCAATTCGCCTCCAGCGACCGTGTCCTCAGTTCCAGCGTCGTCAACCCGTCGACCACCTCGCAGCCTCAATACACTGCCATCGAGATCTCTCAAATAACCACCGCAGCCCAATCTGGAGACGCTGAGGCACAGTACAGGCTGGGGGAGATCTACTACAGCGGAACCAGCGGTCTGTCGCAGGACTTCAAGCAGGCAATGGGTTGGTACCTGAAGGCAGCGGAGCAAGGGAGCGCCCAGGCCCAGAAAGCCATCGGGATCATCTACTATAGTGGTCAAGGGGTCGACAAGGACTATACAAAGGCGATCGAATGGCTGCTCAAGGCTGCGAAGCAAGGCTACTCAGTCGCCCAGAACGATGTCGGCAACCTCTACTACCACGGACATGGAGTCAAGCAGAGTTATTCCAAGGCAATAGAGTGGTATATGATGGCGGCCGACCAAGGGCACCTCCAGTCCATGCAGAATATCGGGTGTCTGTACGAGAGCGGTCATGGAGTCTCCAAGGACTACAAAGTCGCCATGGAGTGGTTCACCAAGGCCGCCAAGCATGGATACGCTGACGCTCAAAACAACATTGGCAACAAGTACTTTCACGGCCATGGCGTCAAGCAGGACTACGTCAAGGCGATGGAATGGTACCTCTTGGCGGCGGACCAAGGACAGGCGCAGGCGCAGAGCAACATTGGCTGTCTCTACGATGCTGGAAACGGTGTCCTCAAGGATAAAAACAAGGCAATGGAGTGGTACTTGAAGGCGAGCGACCAGAACCATGGGGGCGCTCAGAACAATATTGGCAATCTTTATTATCATGGATACGACGGCACCAATAACTATGAGGCGGCTATGGAGTGGTACATCAAGGGTGCCAGTCAAGGTTTCGCGGACGCCCAGAACAGTATCGGCAACATGTACTACCATGGCCGAGGAGTCTCTCAGGACTATGCCCAGGCGATTGAGTGGTACCTCAAGGCGGCCGACCAAAAGTTTGCTCAGTCGCAGAGCAACATCGGGTGCATGTACGAGGGCGGTCGAGGCGTTCCGAGGGACTATGCAAAAGCGATTGAGTGGTTCCACAAGGCGATCGACCAAGACCATGCCGGCGCTCAGAACAACCTTGGCAACCTTTACTTTTTCGGCTCTGGCGTCACCAAGAGCTACAACACGGCCATGGAATGGTACCTCAAGGGCGCCAGTCAAGGATACGCGGATGCGCAAAACAGTGTCGGCAACATGTTCTACCACGGGTTCGGTGTCTCCAAGAACAACGCGTCCGCCTTTGACTGGTACCTCAAGGCGGCCCACCAAGGCCAGGCGCAGGCACAACAGAACCTGGGGTTCCTCTACGAGAGCGGATATGGCGTTGTGAAGGATTACTCCAAGGCCATGGAGTGGTACTTGAAGTCTGCGAGCCAAGACCACAAAGAAGCTCAGAACAGTGTCGCCAAGATGTACCACAATGGACGCGGTGTACCCAAGGACCTTGCGGTGGCGATGGAATGGTA
Source organism: Linnemannia hyalina (assembly GCA_019671135.1). NCBI lineage: Eukaryota > Fungi > Mortierellomycota > Mortierellomycetes > Mortierellales > Mortierellaceae > Linnemannia > Linnemannia hyalina. The sequence goes on from JAHRHY010000001.1 coordinate 3,912,694, forward strand.
CTCCCGGGCTTCTGACCAGGGACACGAGGCGGCCAAGAAGAGTTTTGAAGGCCTTCGTAAACAGGGTATCAGACCAAGCAAGGTACCTGCAACGACGTATGGGAGAAGCAAAAATGAGACGATTGCTAATAAACTCAAGTCGAGATTCTGGTAGTCTTGGCGTCTGCAGCCATGTGCGCGCCCTCTTCTCTACCTTTCTTTTCAACTCACTAATGTCTTGGAGACTTATATCAACTGCAAAGTCATGAATGTGAATGACCAAGGAAAGGAGTTCCAATGGTGGAATGCGGATTGACTATATCAATTTCAGATCGTGGACCTCCAAAGTGTTCCCCACCCCAGGAATAACCTTGATGCCAACCTCGATTTCCACCACATCCTCAAGGACAATGACCTCACTCTCGATGACGCCATCAAGGCACTCCAGAAGACGCATGCAGACATTCAAAAACTTCTATAGGTTGTACAAAGCAAACATTGCTCTTTATTGTATGTGCATGGAACAAGATGATATTTCAAGGTCAAGAGTATGAAACAAAATGTTCAGTTTTTATTTTTTGTATGTTCAAAGGGGGGAGGGTGAGGGTGCAATTATATGTAAACGGTTGCGGTTCACTTTTGAGGATGGGATCCAGCTGTCTTCTTGACATTTCCGTGGTGCAGCTTCTTGGCCTCGGTGGTATCGGAGCTCTGCTGCTGGCTGTGCAAGTTGGGGTCGGTCTTGAAGGTCGACTGAGTGGTGGGGCCGTGAGAGGGGAGATTCTTTCCGGGAGTTGACAACTGCTCGGAGTGCAGCGTCCCGGGAGGTGTACCCATACTGGCTGGTTGCTGCAAGTGCTTGTTCATATTGTGGTAGTAGTAGTAGTAGTGGTAGTAGTAGTGGTAGTAGTAGTAGTAGTAGTGGTGGTGGTGGTGGTGCAAGGAAAAACGAGGTGGGGAGGAATGGTATAGGGAAAAGATGTGGGGAGAGAGCTCTCGGCTTTAAGTAGCAAAATACCTCAAACGATTTTTTTTCATGCAAAAAACTCTTTCCTTCAATATGTTTCTTGTCATCTTTTTGACAGCTCTAAAACGATAATGCATGAACGGTGTGTGCGAAACAGGGCCTGTGCCCTACCTCAGAAATAAAGTGTTTCCGCCAACGCTTTGGGTCTGCGTTTCAGGGAAAAGGGCGTACGATTTCATCCCTTCGGTGACGCTAGAATTTTCCTGAGCAGTTCGCGTGCTGGTCTTAGATGTGGTGATGATGATGGTACTGACCCATCAATCAGGGGAGGAGGACGGACGATGACTAGGTGCTTGCCCTCTCCACTGTACCTGACTGATGTCATGTGACATCAACCAATTCAATCGGAGTATTGTATAAAATTATATCGTTATGCTACTTTCTGGTGCGGCTCTACTGGTAGTTGAGTTGGTGCATCAGAGACGCCCACGAAAACAGCAAGAACTAGAGACGTGCCCGCGACCAAGCATGGATTCCTTTCTTCCTTCGCCGAGAAGTAAGCAAGTGTGTATCATTGGAGCATTGTGTTTTTTTTCTTTTTATGTATGATGTATTCAAAATAAAAAACTTAGCAAAGCGACCTACAAACCATGACGTTGTAGTATCAATTGCTGGATATCTCTGTCCCTCCTATCCTTGCTCATCCATGCCGGATGTAACTGTCCATTAGACAAGTCCATCATAAAGAGACAAGGCCTGGACGATGGTAGGGTCCTTCATCGAGCCCTCCTTGAACTCCTCAAAGCTCAGCTGTCCGTTCTGATCCTTATCCATGAGCGAAAAGATCTTGGTGACACGCTTCTCGGGGGTATCCTCATCTGGGGGCAGCTTGACCATCGTTCCGACCATCTTGTAGATCGCATCCACAATCTTCAACATCTCGTCGTATGTGATCATGTTGTCGTTGTCGATATCATACAGTTGGAACGCCCCTATAACATATTCACAACGAAAAATAACAAACAATGTCAGTGGCGTTGTCTCGGATGTGTCGTGTCGCCATCCTGTAGCTGTTGTTGTTGTGCTTCATTCCTCTCCTTTCCTCTCTCCCCCTGAATTCTTCTCCGTGAAGGTGCTCTTACATTGCAGCTTGTCCTCCAAGTTGCCACGTGAGGTGACAGAGAGGGCGACGATGAACTCTTTGAACTCGATGCGACCGTTCTTATTCGAGTCAAAGACATTGAATACATAGTCCGCAAACTTGGACGGGTCACCAAAGGGGAAGAACTGCTTGTAGATCTTTTGGAACTCGGGCTTGTCCAACTCTCCGCTGGGGCAATCCTTGATGAAGCCCTTGTACCTATTGCCAATTGAAAAGAAAGAAAAAAAGAGAACATGTTAGGCATAAAGGAAATTACAAGAAAGATGGAAGAGACTAGGAGCAGGAGTAATGTGGCAGTGAGGTATGAGAAAGTTGGGACATGCTGGGAAGAAGGAAAAAAGTTTTTTCTCGTTCTTTCTTTCTGAGTGTGCCGGCTGATTGACTTGGGATTTCGTTTGAGCGTGTTTGGTGCCGTGTCGTACGTTACGTCCTGTTAACGCTCCACTGTTACTATCCTCGTTGCCTGTGCTGCAGTTCGTGTCCTGTGAAGCGTGGCGTGTTTCGTTGTGGTCATGATGTGGTTGCAGGGATGGTAACTGTGGGGCAGAAGTGCAAAAGGAAAAACCAAACAGTGGGCGGTGCGAATGATCCTCTGCTTAGGCAATCTTCTCTTTCCTCCTGTCGAACCTGCCAAGCCAAGGCAGCGAATACAAAAAAGTGAGACAGTGACATGCCCAGCCATGTTGCGTGTTGTGAAAAGGCAACCGCAAGCATGGTCAAACAAGGTGGAGCCCTTTTATCCCCCACTTGCTGCTTCTCTGGTATCGTCTCCTTGCGTTGTCGGGTCGATTGCCTGGATAGCAAGTTTTCTCAGTCTCTCTTATCCATATTTTCTTTCCATTCTCTCTTCTTTTCCTCTGACGCTCTCGTTTTCTGGAGCTACACGTGCGGTCATACCGACGCCCAAAGCGTTAAAAAAACCACTTGTTCGCCCACTTCCTTCTCCACCATGAACATCGAGACCACTTGAAAAGAGTCGTATTGTAGTCTGCCAACTGTGGGTTGTCGGGAGAGGTGGCGGTGAAGGAAGAAGGCGAGTTTGTAGTCTTCCTGAAAGGGAGTTACTTGGGGCGTAGGAGAAGAGTAGGGGTGAAGAAGTTGTGGAGGGACAAAGATGTCAAGTTAATCATTTTTTTACCATTGCTGGAGCTCCTTCTTCTCGACTATTTTTTTCGGGACAGCGTTAAGGAACGAGAGGGAGGAAGAATAATGTGAGAAACGACTTCATCAAGTGTGCAGAATCAACAAAGAAGACTCATGGCGCGCGCTTTGCCCTGTGGTATGAATGTGAGAGCAAAGGGTGACGCATAAAAAAAACAAAGACATGAAAAAGGTACGTTACAGTGGGTGCATTGCTGGAGTTCCTTGAGCTGGTCAGTGGACAGTTTGCTCTGCGACTTTCCCATGGTGCTTTGTGGGTGTGTTGTTGTTGATGTTGGTGGTGAAGTAAAAAAAAGAAGGAAGGGGATGTGTTATGACGGATTAACGAAAAAAGGAAGAGGAAAAGGAAGGAAAAAAGAAAGTAGAAGGAACAGAAAAGAAAAAGAAGGAAAGGAATTTCGATTCTTTGGATGGACTGGCTGGAAACATCGATGAGGTCGTCACTCCCCTCTCGACCAAAGTTGAACGCTTGTCATGTTGTGAGCACCCAACCCCTCACATCCGCGGAATTCTTTTCACGCGCCGTTAGTGTATTCTGTCGCAGCGATGGCATAGAGAGTTCTGACCCAAGTGTTTACTGCTTTCACAACTACTAACGTACATTATTCTATTCTGCTACTGTGCTTCTTATTCGGCAACCACCATCTACCAACCAGTCCCGTCACCCTATTCCCATCCACTCCACTCTGCATATTGTACGCATATAATAATAAATATCCGTTCAAGTTTATTTACATTGGTCAAACATGCTCCTCCAACCACCGCTCCATTAGGCCAGGGCACCCATAGGGTCATAGGCAGGAAGGACATGAACCTCCTGCTCTAAAACATCAAGGTATTTCTTGGGAGTAATCGCCTTCTCCAACACAACCTGGTACACAAACTCCGAGAACCAAGCATCACTCATAGTCAAGTATCCCTTATCACCGCCGACATCTCCCCAGCTGTTCTCGACGCGCCAACGGACAGGTTTGCCATGCTCGTCCAAGTGGACACCCGTAAAGACCATGGCGTGGGTCATCAGGGACTCGCCGTGGATCAATCGCTCGGCTTTAGTCATATTGAAGCTGACATTGAAGGCCAGGTCGTATTGGAATACCTTGGGGTCCAAGATACCCGCGTCCCGCTGCAAGTACTTGCCCACATCCGCGCCGAACCAGACCTATTTCATGGATTGAAGGAATTAATTGTATTGAATGTTAGCAATGCTTACAATGTCGCTTAGAGTCAACGCGCTTGGTTCAATTGAAGAATAAAAAGAAGCGAGAAAAACAAAGAAAGCAAGAGTAAGAGAATAGATTAGGGGAGACAAAGGGGATTTGAATACGTACGGGTTTGCCGGAGGAGAGCTTCTTGATGGCGAGAGCCTTGAGGTCGTCAATGGGAGCATTGACGTAACGGATGGGCTGTCCTCCAGAAATGTTTCCGAGGTACTGGACAGTGTAAAGCGCCATTGTCTTGTTACGAGGGTCGTTCACAATCGAGATCGTGTCCGCGACCTATTATCATTCAACAATGTTAATCACAAATAGGCATTAGTTGTTTGTTGGAAGATCAAACAGGCGGAGCACGAAACACAGTCGAAACAACAAACGAGCGTCAAAAAACTTACAGGGTATCCAACATGGTCACGGAAGTAAGACTGAGGAGTAACGTTCTGGAACTCAAAGTACTTCTTATCCTTATTCCTGAACGACCACGTAAATGGCTTCTTGGGTGGCTCCCCCAGCGTAATCGCCAGAATGTTATAAATCTCCTTCAGACATTTGTCCTTCTCGGCCCTCAACTCCTCGATTGACCTGCCCAGGGCAGCCATACGACGCAAGACGACAGCATGATCGCGCAATTTGGAAATGACCAGGTTGTTAAGCTTGCCCGAGGAGGAGGAAGAGAAGGATTCGGGGTAGAGGGCTTTGGGGACGACACCGTAACGCTCGACGAGGTTGACGAGCATGTCCCATTGTCCGCCGTCGTTGACGGGTTCTTTGAGGAGGTGTTGGACTACCCGGTCGTTCACGTCCCTGTCGCGCAGGTCGATCATGCACTCCAAGAACCCTATTGTTTTTTTGTTTCGATTGAGATTGGGAAACCCCAGGCGTTAGTCTTTCTTCGGGTAATCATGTTTTCGTTGCACAAGGTCACAAGGCGTCTCAATTATCAAGGCACTAAAAACCATCCAATCGCAACAACCACTCACAAAGCTGACAACCACCACTTACAGTTGGACTTTTCAAACTTATCCCAAAAGAACAAGTACCCCTGCGAGAGCTCAAACTCCTCCAGGTTATACTTCTTCATGACCTCAACACGGAAGACATTCAACGCCGCAAAGATCCAGCAGCGACCGGACGATTTCTGGTTGGTGACCATGGACTCGATAGGGATCTTGGTGTTGAAGGTATGGTTGTCGGCGATCATCACCTCGCGGTTAGTGATCAGGGTTGTGAAATCGAGAGAGTGCGCCGCGTTCTGGACCATTCTGTTCTTGGGGTCTGCGTTGAACGATTCACTATTTGGATTATTGGGATTATTGGAGATGGACAGGAGGTGTGAGTTGTGTGAGCTCAGAGTAAGGACGACCCTTGAGAAAACACCAAAATCGCGGACGTGTGAACAAAAGTACGAAGGGCAGAACATCCTTCTTAATACCTGAGGTGGTGAACGCGCTCCTGACGGAGAGCGGCCTTGGGATTGTTGATACCATGGGGCTCGGTCAGGATGGGTGAAGGGTTCGAGGAGTGGAGGTCAAGCTTCATGTCTTGGTCGTAGGCAGGGGGAGAATTGAAAGAAGAAGAGGAAGAGGTAGAAGAAGCCTTTTCGTTGTTGTTGTGACGGCGGGAGACGACGTGGTTGACGGGCTCAAAGTTCTTGGAGTGGACGCAGCCCATTAGGGGAGGTTGAGTTGAACGGGGTGGTGGAAAGGAAGGGATGTGGGATCACGAAGAAGGAGAAAAGAAAAAAGAAGAGAAGAAGGGAAGAAAGAAGAAACAAAGGATATATATACCGAAACGAACAAGGTCAGATCGAAGCCCACAGGAGACACGTTGTTTGGTGACCACAAGGGTCCTCTCTTTTGTTCCCATGGATATGATAAGAGTTTTCTTTAATGTCTGATAGTCTACCAATTAGTTGACGAACCATGAAGCGAGAGATACAAGGTAGAGGTCCTTGAAGGAAGCAGTCGACTGCATGTTTGCCCCTGTCCACTCATCCATCGACCTAACGAACGCCGTTTGTAGCCACTCACAGCCATGCAATCTTGTTTTCTAAGTGTCTTGTGATTCAACACAACCCATTTCTCCCGCAGCAGTATGACAAAGTGCAAAACCTTTCCCCTTTTGGTAGGCAAGGTTCACGTTCACAGTCCTTCATATGCCCTTGCAACTCTTATTAATATTTACTCACGGTCGGGTCTTATTGTCCTCACCTACTTCCTGTTATTCTGGACATCGTACCAGCATGAACCACGCGCAAAAGTTAACCGTTCTTTTTATTCACGTAAAAATACAAAAGAAAGAGATCTAGCGAAAATAAAACAACTGCCGGCGTAACGAACAAAAAAGAAAAGGGAACAAGAAAAAGTCAAGTGAAGTTGCGCCTGGGACTGGCCAGAGTTCTGCCCATGGATTCATTGAAGGGAAAGCAAACAAACACAAACAAAATGTTCACATCAAGCCCAAATAGAGCAATGAACGCGACAGACTGTGTGAAAAGAGAACATAAGAAGGCGGATAAAAAAAAAGGCACACACATATACAAGAAAAGTGAAAAAAAAGTAAAGAAAGAGAGGGGGGAGTTGTTGACGCGTTTATGCAGGTGCAGACATGTCTGCAAGCAGATACAATATGCGCAAGCAAAAGTTAAAAAAAAGAGGGAGGAAAGAAAGTCGCGAGTGCAGTCCTGTCTAGATCCAATCCTGTGCAGTCCAGATAGGTACAGTGCAACACCTAGGAGTAGAGGACACCGATCATCACCACATCATACCTAGACAATAGGTTATACAGTCCATCTAGGCTTGACCTTGGCCTTCGGCCTCGGAAGGAGATTCTTCGGGCTTGAACCGAGTCTGGAGCAGTTCGCGAATCTGCGGGTATATTTCGTCGGAGGTGTTTCCTGCGAGGCTGACGAGGATGTTTTTGTTCTTGTAGTAATCCAGCAAGGGCTCTGTCAGCTCATGGTGCTTTTGAAGACGAATCTTGAATGTTTCCTACAAAGTGACAATAGCAACAGCAACAGCAACAGCGACAGTAACAGCAAGAAGGGTAAATTTGGTTAGCGCAAGTAATCCTCAACCAGAGAGTTTGAAGGACAGCCCGACCATAAGGCAAAAGGCATAAATAAGTTAAAAAAAGAGAGCCGATCCCAACAGTCGTGTTGGGAACTGTTGGTCACTTCGGGTGAAATTGGAAGCGGAAAAATTGGCGTCCCTGGCAAATCCGAAAGCTGCAAGGTAGGCCTCTTCTCCTCCTGTCCCTGTCCCTCTTATTCTTCCTCACTCAGACAAGCTGAGACATGGAATCTCTGTACGACTCGCTTTGTATGTTGGGGTTGTTGATGTTGGTAGAGTATTTGGTCAGGATGCATGCAGCAAGATATATCCACCTTTAGTCGAATAACCCGATCTCCTTTATCCTTCTTGGCACAGTCTGCAACAACAGCAATAGAGTAAAGTATACTCATCCTGACACTTTGTGTTTCCTGAGACTGATAGAACCCTCTACTGCGCTCCTGCTCTCCTGTGCAAAAGAAAAATGTCCGCTGACCCTCTTCCCTTTGGGTGTGTTGCAGTTGTGGGTCGGGTTGTGTTATCGCCGAGTCACTATTTGTTGCCTGTCCTGTGCCCAAATATCACAAAGGGAGAATGAACCGGCCAACCAACCAACCGACCAACCAACCAGAGTGAGCCCGATGAAATCACCTCTTTCCATTCTGCTTCTTTCCCCAAAATTCCTTATTATCTTATTTTCCGTGCCCACGGACTTACCGGATTGTCATCGGGTCGGCGCTCAAGAGCCTCGCCTGTCACATCATCCAGACCGGCACGCTTGGGAGGATTGTATGTCATGTTGTACACCCTTCCCGAAGGGATATGCACCCAACGATCTATTATTTTGTATGAGTGATAGTGTGAAAGCATTAGCAAAGGTTTGATAATTCTTCCTGAACATCGGCGTCTTATTGTTGTTGATGCTAATCTTTTTGCACCTGCTCTTTCTCTTTTCTTTTCTTTTTCTTTTTCTTTTTCTGTTTGTTTTTGTTATCCTCCTTCTCCCGTTCCATTTCCTCCCCTTCAAAAAACTTACCCATGATACGCTGGAGAATAACTTCCTCGGGAACATTGAGATGAATGACAAGATTGAGCGGCTGGTTCAGACTATCAAGAGTATGATCAAGAGTCTCTGCCTGCGTCATCGTCCTGGGGAACCCATCCAAGAGCCATCCTTGCTCTGCTCCCAGCTTGTCCAACTCACTATCGATGAGCTTGACCATGACCTCGTCCGAGACAAAGGCGCCGTTCTTCATCTCCTTGGCGGCCCGTTTGCCAATCTCTGTTCCTTGGGCAATGTTTTTGCGAAGGAGATCTCCACTCGAGATGGTACTGACCTCAAAGTTGTTTTGGATCCTGCCCGACTGTGTTCCCTTTCCGGCGCCCTATTGTCATTCATTTGTCATTTGTCAGATAAAAGGTTATTAGCTTGTGAAGATGATGGAAGAAAATAATGTTGGGCATATGACGATGATGAAGCGCTCTCTTTTTTTCCTTTATAATTTTTGTTCAACCTTGTACAACAAAAGTATTTGTCCGGGAAGGAGATTATCGGATAGGGCAACAAGGAAAAAGGAGCCCTTCCTTCTCACTCTCATCCTACCTTCCCAACTTTTCATCCTTGTCTTGTTGGCCCGTGATTCTCCCCTTTTCCTGACACATATACGCTTTACTGCTACTATCTCGTCTTATTTATGTGTTTTGTCCGGTCAGATCTTGGATGAGGTGTAAATAATACTTACGGGACTTCCGATAAGCAAGAGACGGAGTGGTGGACAACCTTCGACCATGTGTGCCATGCGGAGGGAGGAGGACGAGCTGAAGAGGGAACGGGAGTATGCCTTAGAGAGAGGAGTGAGCTGGTTGCTGATCTTGATGGAGTTGGCGGTGGTGGTTGGCAAGGAAGAAAGAAGGCGTCTTGAGAGTGCGATAGGAGCAGCAACAGGGGACATGCTCGCTGTGAGAGCATGTGCGCGCCTGCTGCCTGAGGAGAGGAAGGTAACTGCTTGCCTGGACAGGGTCATGGAATAAAGGGTAAGAGAGTGTCGGTTGGTGTTGATGTGTGTAGGTGGAAGAAGAGAAATAGGAAAAGTAAAGAAAAGAAAGAAACGAAAAGGAGATTTGCGAATTGAACTTGGTGGATTCCGAAGGACGCGTGACTGCTTCCTGTTGACTCTTCCTCCTTTCTTTCTCACACTCTCTTCAGCGGAATGAGAGCCGTTGGTCACACATTCACCCCTGCCTTTGCTCTTCTTCCTTTACAGCTTCTCTTGTACTTCTTCTCCCTTGCAACCTTCAATTGCTTAAGAGGCAGTTTCTTGACGTCGTACTTAAGAGGCAGATCTTCCTCAGCGGATATATACCTCGTTTTTTTTGCGTTCGCCGTCGTCCCTCCTCTTTTTTTTTTTTTTTTCTTCTTTCCCTCTTTTCCCACACTATCCCTGCCCTCCACTTCCCCATCACTCTCTCCACTCATCCCACACTTCCATCTCACAGTTCAACCTGATCTCTCAAATCCACACAATGACCCCCCAGGACAACCTCAACCTTCACCTGGCCGAATCAAAAGCCAAGGACTTTCTCGACTCATCCTTCGCCGCCTACATGGACGACAACGACCCCCTCAAAGCACTCCGCGACGAGTTTGTCATCCCCACCCGCGGTGAGATTGCCCCAGGTATTTTTACTTTTTCTTTTTCTTGCTTGGTACTTTGGATACTTGCGAAAGTAACAAAATTATTTAACGTGACTGACTCCCGCGCCCTCTTTCTCTGTCCGCTGGTTACCATCCTGCTGGACTGACTGTCGCCTGTTTTTTTTTTACCATACATTTAGGCGCAGACCGTCCCAACGAGCCCTGCACCTACTTCTGCGGAAACTCGCTCGGCCTCCTCCCCAAGGCCGTAGCCCGCTACGTGACCGAAGAACTCCAAGTCTGGGGCGAGGGCGCCGTCAACTCGCACTTCAAGCACCGGTTCGGCCGCCCCTGGGTCCGCATTGAAGAAACCGTCCAAGAACAATCCGCACGCGTCGTCGGTGCCAAAAAGGATGAAGTCGCCATCATGAACACCCTCACCTCCAACCTCCATACCCTCCTGGCGGCCTTCTATACCCCTACCCAGGAGCGCCACAAGATCTTGATTGAATCCAAGGCCTTCCCCTCGGACCATTATGCGGTTGAATCGCAGATCCGTTGGCACCAGAGGGATCCTAAGGATTCGCTGATCTGTCAGGAGCCTCGTCAGGGGGAGAGTTTGTTGAGGACTGAGGATATCTTGGAGACGATTGAGAAGCATGGGCATGAGATTGCTGTTGTCTGCTTCTCTGGTATTCAGTTCTACACTGGACAGTACTTTGAGATGGAGAAAATCACCAAAGCTGCTCAAGCCAAGGTAACTACCACCTCTTTGCTTTCTCTATGTCTGTCGGTTTTGCAATCTGTACTCTTATGCAGGTGTATCATGGAATGAAATACTTGACATTAGAGAACAGAAGTATTCTTGTACATTGTAATAGGAGAAACAATCGCGTAAATATATCATCCTGATTCACATAACTAACAGATCTTTTATTAAAATGACCAAATGATAGGGATGCATCGTAGGCTGGGACTTGGCACACGCGGCAGGAAACGTCCCTGTGCAGCTGCACGACTGGAACGTCGATTTCGCCTGCTGGTGCTCCTACAAGTACCTCAACTCGGGCCCTGGAGGCATCGCTGGAATTTTTGTCCACGAACGCCACGCCACCGACTTTAACCGCAACCGTCTTGCCGGCTGGTGGGGACACGACAAGGCCACCCGCTTTGACATGGTCAATGGTAAGTTATCAGGCATTTATATTTTGTTTTCGACGCGTTTATTTAAAAAGGCTTGCTGACATCTTTGTACCTGTGTTCCGTCGCCCCCGTTACTTATTCTCAATTGTTTGTTTGTGTTTCTATCCATCCGAATAGAGTTCAAGCCGATTGCAGGAGCGGCAGGATTCCAGCACTCCAACCCCTCAGTCCTGACCACAAGCGCCCTCCTCGGCTCCCTTTCCGTATTCGAAAAAACCACAATGACCGACATGCGCAAGAAATCCTTCCTCCTCACCGGATATCTATACCACCTCCTCACAACCGAATTCTCGACCGACGTTCTCGAAATCATCACCCCCGCCGATCCAGAACAGCGAGGCGCCCAATTGAGTTTGGTCTTCAAGAGAGGGAAGATGATGGATATTTTCGAGGGGTTGGCCAAGAGGGCTATTGTTGGCGATGAACGTAAACCAGATGTTATTCGAGTTGCCCCTACGCCTTTGTATACCCGGTTTGAGGATGTGAGGCTCTTTATTGTTAACCTCAAGGAGCTCGTTGCCGAATTTTATTAGATTGTGAGATGCCCACGCGTACACGAAGAGTAGAAACACATACAAAAATTTGTACCACAATTAAATACAAATACGCCATGATAGCATTCGAAATGCGCCAGTTTGTCTGCCGTATTTTGCTCGATTTCGAAGTCGTATTTGAAAACTTGAAATGTAGACATGCTGCGAATATTAAAAAATGGTTGATAATTATTTAATTGTGGTACAAATAATATAGGTGTATAGTATCTACAAGACGATTTGAAGAAGAAAGGGAAAGAAGAGAACATAAAGAAGATTAAGAAGAACAGTAAGAAGATGAAGGAAAAGTACAAGAAGAAGACGAAGTAAAAGATTGATGTGCCAGACATCAGACTTCCAAGTAGTATCTATATGAAAGTAGTGTAGGGGAATCGTTATCTACATATCGCTTGCGGTGGTCTGCTCATCTCTTCCTTGCTCCTTCTTCTTCCCCTTGTCTCGGCCCATATCTTGGTGCGCGTAACTATGTAGAGGAGACTCATGGATCTCATACTCGGGGCTCGGCAGACCAAACGGTGGCATCACTGTTGACGGTCCAACTCCCACCACTGGCCGCGCAGCCATTGGAGCCGAAGAAGATGAAGAAGGTCCAATATCCTGTGCAACCACTCCTACATCCACCATCGACACATCGTCACCATTGTCACTCCGGCCCTTGCCCTTGTCTACTGCCCGTGAACTGGTCACGGCCACAGCGGGCACCGTCGGGCGTTGATCGTCGTTCCTGAAGGGCAGAGGCGAAGGTGGAGGAATGGTATAGTCCTCTTCATCCTCAGCGACGGACGGGAACACATAGGGCGGAGGCAACGACAACTCCATCGTCGTCATAGGAGTACTACTACTAGTGTACGACGAGTGGCGCCTCGAAACAATCGATTCACCTCCTGCTGCTCCTGCTGCTGCTTCGATATATGACAAAGGTGTGACCGCAAAGTCGGGCGAAGTTGAGTACATGCTAAAAGTCGTAGTACTAGTTGGGGACGACGCAAGACCACCAGCGCCACCGTCATAAGCACATCCCCAAGAGTACTGTTCCATGAACGTGGTCGGCGACGTGGGCGAGTTGGGTACTGAATACATGGACGCCTCCGAAGGAGAGTAAAGTAATGATGTGCGTCGATCCGCGCCCGAGTAGTAGAATCCTGGATTTGTTGCTATAGATGTTCGCATGGTCGAGATCCCGAGGGCGTCGACTTGGTCTGGTTGGAGGAGGTCTGTTGTCTCCTGTACGACCTCATGTCCGACCATCAGCAGCAGTGTACCTTCTCGATCCGCGTAGACGGGTAGATGCCTGTTGCCGCTGCCGGTATTGTTGCCATTGACCCCACTTTCTCCTCCGCCCACCTCACCATCGCCATCCTCATCGTCCTCATACTCCGTATCCTCATCATAATCGCTCAACTCCTCGCCATCCCCATTCCCTCCCTCATTTTGACCTTCCCCAGCACCACCACTAACTATCCCAAACAACGCCCTCCTCGCCCTCCTCCGCGTCCGACTCTGCGGATGCAACCTCATCAAATGCCTAAACAACGCATGCGTATGGACCGGCCCGCCCGCAGCGTTCAAAGTCGGGTGGATCGAGATCGGGAACGACAATTGCAAATCTCGCTCTTTGTTCGTCGACTGATCAAATCGGAAGACAACCCGCAACTTGTGAGAGACCGACAAGGTATGAGGCCAAGGTGTGGACATGGATTCCATGACGGTGTGCGGTTGAGGGATCTGAAGCCGGGCTGCTCCTCGCATATGAGTCCAGGTGTCGGTCGGGGTGGTGTCGCCTGCGCAGTCGTGTGTCACCGCTGTGCTAATGACTGTTGTGTGAATGTTGGGTGCCATTCTTGGTCCAAGGCTAATTGGTTTATGCAATCGAAGGGTTTTTTTCCCATAAGCATGAAAAAGTACCAGAGGAGCAATGGAGCACAAAAAAGGAAGGCAAATGGACTTGTTAATAATGGTCATAAATGATGACAGCGAAGCAGAGCAAAAGGGACGTTGAGATTGAATTGAGAGAAAGGTGGGGGTAACATGGGTATGTGGGCGGAGTCATTCGGTCTTTTTTTCATTCGCCGATCCCCTCGTCTTCTCTGGCTGTCCTCGTTATTTGCTTTCGACATTCGACATCATATACGGCTCGCATTGGTCGATCTGCGAGTAGGAGAGTGAGCAAGAGTGTACAACAAAGTTGTTGCTGACAATGAAAAAATAGAATGCATGGCAGTCGTGCCTCTGTGTCGCCATTCATCCGAGTCCAAACAAAAATAAAGTGCGATTGCAATGCATGGATATATGCCAAGTTGTGAATATGAAGAAGTGATGGGTGTGTGTGTATGTGCGTGTGTAAGACAGAAGAGAGATGAACATACATTTGTGTCTCCTCTTCAACAATAGAGTATTGGACCTCCTTGATCTTGAGCCGATCCTGAAGCGTCTTCCACCGAGCGTCAAACCCAAACTGCAAATCCTGGAGTCGTCGTATATCAAGTTGCTTGGGCACCTGCAGTCGAAATTCAATCTTGCCTCGCCTCTTTCCGTGATAAGAGTGATCCTCACTGTGGTTGCGCCAGTCAACCATATCCTGCCAGCACTGGATTCGGAAGGGGATTGAGATCGTCATCTGGTTGTTGACGAGGATATCCCGACGACTCATGACCAATGTAGCGCTGAGTGTGTACACGATGGTCGAATCTCCCGAGAACGACTTGAATGGACCCGAGGGTAAACAACGGGACGAATCGCCGGCGGCAGTGTTGCTGTTGTTGTTGTTGGTATCAGGGTTGTCCACATGAGATGGAAACTCTAAGTAGAAATCAATATCGTTGACCCCCTGTCGCAATTGATTTTGAAGATTGCTATTGGTGGTCGTTCCAGATCCATTATTATTGTTACTATTGCTGCCGTTGCTGCTGTTGCTGTTATCGCAGTTGTGAGGAGATGGACCGAGGCTGAGGAGGGTGGGTTGTTGGTTGTTGTTGTTGACGGTGTTGCTGTTGGTATTGTTGTCTGAAGGGAGTGTGGAGATGGTAATTCCGTCGAGTGGACCCAGATGTGTCATAGGACTGCTGTCGTCGTCGTTAGTGACATTATTAGGCACGCTGAATCCGTGACTAGGTTCCCCCGATCTCACTGGTTGTTGTGCACTGGCCGTCGTAGTAGTGCTCATCCTTGTCATCACTCCTCCTGCTGCTGCTGCTGCGGTGGCTGGTGTGGTCGTAGATGTAGATGGGAAAGCCTCGATTTCAGTCATGGAGTGGGGCGATACGGGGATATTACTCGGATGACTGTTCGATAACGAAGTCATCGACGAGAGCGATGACGCCCTTTGTTGTTGTCTCTGCTGCTGCTGTGTCTGCAACTCTCGACTTCCAGCCCCACCTCGACTTTCACTCCCAATCATACCCGCATTCAAACCGTGCCCCTCAAAGACAATCTCCTTGGAAGTCTTCAAGAAGACCTGTTTAGCCTTGATGGTCTTGGCCCCCTGGCGCATCCAAACACGTGAGGTCCCCGTGACAGTCAAGACCAGAGACTTGTAGACACACGGCCGCTTGACAATGACTCGAACTTTTCCTGCAAGCACTGCGGGGGAAGGGTGGTTGATGCAGATATCGACGGTTGGCGATTCGGGCAGGATGTCGAGTGCCGTCACCAGGTCGTTGAACAATCTTCCGACCATTTTTTTTTAATGTATCTCTTTTTTGAATAAGATCTTGATGGGTGGTGTGAGTCGGAGAAAACGGTTGGAGAGCGAGAGAGGGAGAAGGAGATAAGCCCAAAAGCGAGGGGGAGAAAAGAGTGACCGAGAAACCGAGAAAGGGAAGAAAAAAAGGCGTCGAGGGTAGACAGCGAGCGAGAGCGAGAGCGGACTCAGAAAATAAAATCGCGAGCTAAAAACGCAAGGGTTCGAAGGTGAGGAGGAAGTGAAGGAAGCAATGGGGAAGATGAAGTGGAAGTGAAGGAATGAATGAGTTGAAGAAGTAGCGATGAGAAAAGAGGAAATGAGGTAGGGTAGTATGAGTAAAGGGGTACCGTTGAATAAAGGATGGAAGGTAGAGGAATAACAAAGAACAAGGAACAAGCGAAAGAAGAAGGAAATGAAGAAAGAGGAAAGGAAACACCGAAGGGACCACAAGGAGTAAGGAGTGTGCTAAAATAAAGTGGCAAAGTCATTTCTATTTGGACAAATGGGAAAAGAGAAACATGCAGAACAGTGGGGAAAGACGACAAAGTAGACAATGCATCACTGCAACGGACCAAGACAAGAGCTCTCTCCTTTGCATACATCCTCTTTTGCACACATCCAATTGGACAAAGAAAGGGCTGGACCCCCTCCCTTTCCAATCGAGCAAACGAAGGGTCAGGCTACATGTCTGTAATTAGAACCCCTTTTCTCTTTTCCACACCCCTCACGCTTTGGTCGCTCAGGCATCTCTTCCACAGGGACAACTAGAAAGGCATTCTTCTTTCACGCAGGGAACATAGCAAGAGAAAGGCAGGTGGGCAAAGAACAACAACAGAACACAGTTCGACCATTTTCATGCTCCAGCAACGGAATGACGAGGTAACTCCAAGACGCTAAATGATGATAACAGACGTCGACATCCTTTGAAAATGAACACACGATGTAAACAAAGTGAGCACCTTCCTCCTTTCTCAGTGTTCTCACTTTTCCTTCTTCCCTCGCAGTTTCCTTTTCTTCCCGTTGGAACTTCGTACTATGTGCATTTTATTAGTGTGTGTCCAAATATAAGGGACCCTATCCTGTGGGGAACTCTGTCCTGTGCCATTTCCTCGGTAGCTTTTTCATCTCTTGGACGAGAAAAAAGATGGGCTGTTTATTTGTTTTGTCCTTACTGCTCCTATAGTGGTTTCTCCTTCCTCTGCATCAATGTTATTATTTCTCGCATTTTTCTCCTCACGAGAAACATACGAACTGTAAACAAAAGATGGGCATCAGTGGAAGAGTGTGGAATATACAAGAACACAAGAGAAGGAGAAGAAGACAATTGACAATGGCGCCCGGAAGAATGAAACCCACATGGACAGTCGGACAATGGAAACCACTCTCTATCTCCTACGCTGTTGTAAACATAAGCACTAAAGTCGACTTCGCATCCATCAGAGAATGACGATGACGAGAGAAGAGAGTTTGAACAGAAGAGGAGTGAATGAAAAAAAGGAAGAGGAAGGAAGTCATCTGGTTCGTCCTCTCATATCAATTGAAATAAAGTTTGTTCGTTTCAGCCTGCGTGATCAGTCATCAGTCGAGGCCCCGCTCCATCCTGACTGGACAATCCCATGCCCTTACGATTCCCATGAGCACAACAAGGACGGGGCACAAAAAGAAACAGCGCCAGGTAAGTAAGCGAGGTGTGTTTTTGTGTGCCTTGGAGCACAAGGAGGGAAAAGAGTTCATGTCTGCTGTCGGAACACAAAATCAAAAGGAAGGAAGAGGGAGAAGGTTGACAGAAGAGGAAAACATCTTCGCTTTCACAGCAGGTGTACCTGGCTGGGCGCAATCGGGTTTTGTAATAAGTGGGCGGGTTCAATTGCAACACAACATGCCACCTTGTAAAAGTTTTGCTGCTGGGAAAAAATTGGGACCACTCCGGATAAACGGAAAAAGTCCTTCGGCATCAATTGGCTATTATCCTCCTCTTCTCATTCCCACCAGAAACGCCCCAACTTTTCTGGTCACCGTTAGTCACTAGGCGCTAGGAAGTGTCATCGCCACGCCAAGACTATTGTTAAAATAGTATTAAATAGTTCGAAGCAACCCGACCTTAATCCCTCTACTATACCTCTCAGTCGCACCAACTTAGACTCACGTCTCGAATACATGTGATTGTGGGCTTGTTCATGCATGGGTTCCCAGTCCTATTGTTTCTGTTTCCTCGTTCCCTCTCTCTCCACATGTGCCTTTTTATTCTCTTTCTTATTGCTTCGCTTCAACCCAATCTCACTCGACATGCATCTGTTCAGTGTCAGGAGATGGAGAGGGAGAGAAGGATGGAAGCAAAGACACTCTTTTCTTTCAGCGCCCTTTTGCTCTCTCTCCTTATTTTTCTTTTCTTTCTTTCTTCTTTCCATTTCTTTCTCTCTTCTTTTTTTCACCCCTCTCAACGACACATCCATCCAACGAATCCCTGACAGCTATACCAAAATAGCACTCGATACCCACCCACTAACTCAAGACATCACAACAACAACACAACACGACAAACATACATAGCACAGAATGCCAAACATCAGCCTTTACTTTGTGCGGCACGGCCAACGCATCGACCAAGTCGACTCCTCCTGGGCAACAACCTCCCCTTGTCCACAAGACCCACCCCTCACCCAACTAGGAAAACGTCAGGCTCGACAAACTGGTACCATGATCCGGGATTTCGCCCATGAGAGTTCTTCTTCTTCGCTCTCCTCACCCGTCTCCGTGTTCGCATCCGTATCGGCTATGTGTATTGATGATAATGGGGTCAAGATGGCGAAGGTCTCTGCGTCCGGGATCCAGACAGAGAACGGCGGCGGTGGTGGGAACAAGGATGAGGACGAGAGTGTTCCGCAGCAACAGAGAGGTCAAGGAGGAAGTGGAGGAGGGCGCAGTGATAATGAGTCATCGGCTACAGCGGCTACAACGACCTTACAGGGAATGACGCCTCCAGAATCTCCAGACCTCTCCCGTGCACCACCATCAACAACAGGAACAACTCCCCCTCACAACCAAGACAACACATCAACGGCATCGTCAACACAGCAAGGACAGGGACAAGATGAAGAAAAGGCGACAAGGCGGGTCAGTGGTCCTTCGACCTTCTCTTCTTCTTCACATATGAACAGCAACAACAGCAGCAGCAGGAGTAAGAGGAGACCTCACCACTTTGCGATCGTCACAAGCCCGTTCTTGAGGTGCTCTCAGACTGCGATCGAAATGGCGATCGGGATGCGGAGTTTACCCGCCACCGTCAAGTCTTTGTCGGGAACAACAGGTGTCGCTGAAACAAAACCTCAACAGCAACAGCAACAGCAGGAGGATGGCGATGCGGTGACCATTGCCGTCGAGACTGGGCTATCAGGCAAGTTAACAAAAACAAAATAAGAAGCGTACAAAAAAAGGAAGGACGAGAGGAATGGAATGGAATGGAATGGAATGGAAATGAATGTTAGTCTCCCATGAGCGATTGAGAGGAATGGATGGGAATGAGTACATCTCGAAGTTGTTTTGTTTCGCCTTTGTGTTTGTGTTTGTGTTCATGTCAGTGTGTTTTGTTTCGGTGTGTTTGTGTTCGTGCCAGTGTGTGTTTTGTGTGCCCCTGAGAAGTCTCCACATACAATCGCATACAAAAGTCACCAAAAAAATAATAATCATGTGTTTGCTGTCCAGGTACAAAGAACCATACGCAGCCGAGTAATAAGCCCAACCTCCTAACCTCCCCTCTCCCTTTCTCTCCCCTCCCTCCCCCACAATAGAATGGCTGTCAATGGACTACGTATCAGGCCAACCCCCAGAATCCATAATCGTCCAACGGATCCAAGAATTTGCCATGTCCCGCCGCGACCACGAACAATACTACACCATCGACTGGAAGTACCAGGCAAAGGACAGGTCCCTACCCTCTTGGCCCGAGACACGGGAGGATATGCAATCGCGGCTTGAACGTGCCCTTGCTCATATCCTTGATACCTACACTGGTTCAGGGACGAGTAACAGCAAGTATAGCGGTCATGATCTGTCGATTGTGTTCGTCACCCACGCCTCGCCCGTCAATGGTAAGTTTTGAAAGAAGCGGGATACGATGGAAAAAAAATGAAAACTGTTCGTTGTTGTTTTGTCTGCTCAAACAAATTCCTAACTACGAGATGGGTTCCTCTCTTCGCTGTTGACATATGAATATGTAGCATTGCTGGAAGCATGTCTAGAGACGCCGATCCTAGTCCCAGTTCCCAACTGCTCCATCTCCCGCTGTCGCTGGACCTCCATCTCCTCCACCGACATCACCACCATTGGACAGGAACATAACACAAGTGTATTGGTCCAATCCACGAGGACTCACACCATTGCAGGACAGGACGGACGCTGGCTGCTGGATTATCAAACCCATACCCGACATCTTGACCGCGATCGTCGATGATTTTGTCACACCAGAACAAATAATCGTCTTTCTTGTTCATCTTTATTTGTCAACCATCTGTACCATAGCTGAAGAATAAAATGTCGATGTCGTTCATACGACAAAGATGCATAACATTGTGAATTGGGGGACAGGAAGCGGAAGGTTAAACCAATATGAAAAGAGAATGGAAAAAAGGGAGTAAGCCAGAAAAAAATATAGAACGCGAAAGAGAAACGTAGAAAAGCCCATCCGCAACAATTGCACAAAAAAAAAGAAAAGCCATCCAATAAAGTGGAACAAGATTGATATCGCAATATCCTCCAAACCAACCGCAACAGCCTCAGCTTAGATCAAGGTGCTGGCATTCTTGCGCTCACTCAACAACCTCATAAAGTCCATCATAATCTCATCATAGGCCGGGCAGAGATCATGGTATGGCCAGAGGATCGACCGTCGGCCGTTCAGAACCGTCACATCAACTCGCTCGATCAAGAAACTGACGTAGGCTGGGATGAGGGGTTTGTGGTGGTAGACCCATTCGAACAGCTCTCGGACCGCTCGATCGACATCCAGACGTGAGAGGAGGGCTACCTTGGACAAGTGCATTAGACCAGAGAGTTGGTAACGAGTCGCAACTTCGTAGACGTCGCGCCAGGGAAACTCTCCGACCATCGTCGTCGTCGTCGTTGTTGTTGTTGTTGTCGCCGCAGTTGCTGCTGCTGCTGCCGGTGCATTGCCATTGCCGTTACCGATGGCATTGTCAGTAGTGGTGGTGGTGCCAGGCATAAGTGTCGGAGCTACGGCTGAGGTGACGATAGGTGTCAAGGGAGAAGGCGGCGGACCCATAGGCAGATCCACAGTTGAGGCGCCCAAGGCAGAGGACGGTCCACTTATAGAAGATAACGTCGTGCCAGAGGCTGCCTCAGTTGCTGCTAGAGTCGCAGCTGCAGTGAGAGCCTCTAGTCCAGTCATGACAGTAGAGCCTGAGCCAGATTCAACGCCTGTAGCTGTGGTCATAGCAAGTGCAGTTGCTGACATGGTAACTGAACCGGCATCCTGGGTGGCAGTGGCAGAAGAGGCAGCTGCTTGCTGCGGTTGCGGCTGCGGTGCCTGATTGGCAAAGACACCGGTAACAGGGACGTGGCCTATGTACATGAAATGCAGCACTGCACGAAATACCACTGAACTCGTGTCGTTCACCTCGATCATGATCTTTGCTCGAGACCGATCCTGGCTCGCCTGACCTGAGCCATTTCCTCCTCCTCCAATACTGAATGGCCCACCACCACCATGAGGATACCGAGACGAGCCCTGTCTATCCGATGATCGCTGCTGCGGTTGAGGGCGCAGAGGCTGGGCATATCCTTCTTCGTCAACGACCGCCTCAGTCTCAACAGCCATCATTCTGGTTCCTTCATCCTCTGCATCTTGTCCTGCTGCTGCCATAGACGATTGCGACGACTGATTCTGTTGTTCGATCAGTGCTCGGAAGTAGGCATGACTCTCAAGGACAACGCTATGCGCGTAAAAGACTTCGCCAGACGGTCGAAGAGTGATGGAGACGTCCTTAGAGATGATGTCGTAGTACATCTCCTTGAGGTTTCGACGACAGTATGCAGAATTTTGTTGACGCGCAAGTGGCAGGGGGATGTCTGGTCGACTGTTGCGTGTTCGCGACAGTTGGTCTATCTCGAAGCTAGTCAGCGACAATGTAAACCCGTAACTGGCCTCGTTGAATGTGATCGATGCAGGATCCAAGTGAACTAGAGGTCGAATACCAAGAAAAGAAAAAAATGTCAATATATATTCGTTGGAACAAAAGATGGCTTATCTTTTCGCCAAATTCTCTGGAGAGATAAAAGCTCTTACTGGTGAGTCCACCTCGGTTCAGGAGAGCCTGGCCTTGGATCCGTCGACTCAACTCGACGCGTCGACTCGCATACCCAATCACTTGGACAGTCTGCAGTCTGCGGACCTTAGACCGGTGTTCAACCAACCGAGCTGTCGACGAGCTCGGACAGAACTGGATCCGAACCGAGGTCCGAACCCGCTGTTGCTGAATCGTCTCGACAAAGACCACATGCCAAGATGGGTTGACATTCAACACGGTCGTGCTCGGAACTCCTTCCGTGGGCGGGCGTGAGGATTTGGGAATGTCAACGTTCAGAGTCACCTCGATCGGAGGTGGACCTTGCTCCTCTTCTTCTAGGATGTAATCCATCTCGAGATCTCCACCTGCGCTCCCGTCATCACCCATACCGCCGCCGCTGTTTCGAGGGCCGTAGATCGAAATGGGTGCTTGGGCCGGGAGGACCGTCTCAACAGGACGTGGTTCATGTGGACATGTAGAGCCGTATCCAGAGCCGTCTCCATTTCCATCACCACCACTACCACTACCACCAACATCATAGGCAGGAGGCGGTGGGGGTGTCGGTCTCGCTGATGGTGGTGAAGTCAATGGTGCTCTGCCCGCTTGAAGGCGAGATATCGTGAGGAGAGGTGGAGGGATATCCCTCTGGCTCTGCTGCTGTTGTTGTTGCGAGTGATCATGTCGTCGCAGCGCAGGATCTGGATTCAAGTTGGGAAGAGCATTGACATCGATCGTGGCGCCTGACTGCCGATGATATTGATGATCTTGACTTCGGTGTGTCAGTTGCGGAGGTGGGTAAGGGCTCACACGCCCAAAGCTAACCGGGCTACCTCTTGGGCGCGAAGACAAAGACGACGATGACGACGAGACAGGGCTTGCATGACGGCCTGACGTGGAACTCGACAACCTCGGAGAAGACCTTTGGCGACCAGTCGTGGTGGTTGGATGCGCGGGGGCCAAGAAGGGTGTACTCGACATTCCGACGGGACCACGCTGGCTCTGCTGCAATGATGTCTGGTGCTGCGATGGTTGCACGTGCCACACATGCTGTGGCTGCTGCAGCTGTCGTTGCTGTTGCCAGTGTGTAATATTGGGCGCTTGATTCTGGAAGGGATGTGCTGCAGGAAGACGAGGCGTAGCTGGTGTAGAAGGTGACGTGCGGCGTTGTTGCTGTTCTTGCAAGAGACGTTGCTGGTACTGCCTATGGATCGCAAGTGCTTCAGCTTCCTGTTCTCGTGCCTCAGCCGACATGCCACCACCGCCGCCAAATCCAAACATCTCCTCAGCTGGACCTTGTGCCACACCCCCACCTCGAGGACCTGTTAGATACTGCTGCTGCTGGGCGGTAAAAGTACTGTTCCTGCTGCTGCTTGAAATGAGCTGCTCCGAGCGGGGACCAACAGAAGACGAGGAGGAAGAGGACATCGAAGACGGTCCGTAAGGGTGTTGCTGGGGTTGCTGTCGTGGAGCTAGAGGAATACCACTACCGCTTTGGTATTGCTGAGGGAAAGGAGGTGGTGGATGGAAGGCTGAGGTCAAGAGTTGGTTGTGGCCCTGATGATGGCCAAGACGTGAGTCGACGCGAAGGTGTTGTTGTTGAGATTGCGGGTGTTGGCGCTGCTGTTGTTGTAATCGTTGTCTCTGCTGTTCCTGTTGCTGTTGATGTCTCCGGATCAGCGTCTCTTCTTGGTTATTATCGTTGTCCATGGCGAGGACTAGGGAAAAAAAGGTGGAGGGACTATGAGAAGGATAGAGTACGTGAAGAGTTGATATTGAGTTGAAGCAGCAGCAAAATTAGAGAAGAAAGAGAGGAGGAAAAGAAGGGAATGGGCAAAAGGACAGAAAGGAGGAGGACGCAATGTCTTATTCCTCCTCTTCAGAGAAAGGACGGCGATGATTCGGGGCCTCGCTCTTTTGTCATCATTTTTTTCCTGGGTCGCGTGAATACCACTGACACTACCACTGCACAAATCCTGACACCATCACACTTTTGCGAAACAATCACTGAAACAAACATTGGGCGACTGGCGACTGATCAGCACATCCTGTGGTTATATTTTGATCAATGCTATGACGCGTCTTCTTCGCTTGTTACTGCTATTGGCTCTAACGCGACTGTTCCTGGTGTGCTCCCAATTTCTCCGTACTGTTGTTCCGTTGACTCGATCGTGGCACGGTGTACGAGGAATAACCGCCCGTCATGGTGGAGAATCTCGTTAAGGAACTCAATCGTCTAGCAATCCAAGTGTTAAAAGTCAGTGTGCGATCACAACAGAGCAAAAAAGGATAACATTGTGCGACACACAAAGAGCAAATCTTACTGTTGTACTTACATCGTCAAATCCAGCAAACGCGGTAGGTTGGGATAATCTCGAGTCCAGATTCACAAATGCACCGTTCGAGAGCCGGAGGATGCCAAACCAATGCTGCCCCTTCCAGAACGGAACCCAGCGTGGACTTGTCGGTACATGTACAATCAACCCCACCATTGAATCATCCTGCTGTATCAGGCTCTCAGCGATATCTAAAAGTGTCAAAGAACGAGGGAGACGCGATTGTTAGCATTTATGCAAAATCATAATGAATCAACAGAGAACAAATGGACCGTTCGCAATGCATGAATGTATTCCCCCCTCTGTACCTCGCCGTGCATCAAACCAGGCCAGTGTACAATGCTGTTTGTTCAGGGCTGCCTCAAGCACACTCACGTCATAATAACCCATGCCCCTAGGAAACGAAGAAATTAAATCAGGGTCGACAGTTAGTACCGTCCAGACACCCAAACGTTCCTCACGAGACACTCGAAATAAAATAGGGGAGGGAGAGAGGAGTCTTACATGGGGCTCTTATATGGGTTCTTCCAAATAGTCATTTGCAAACTCTCTTGAGCAATCTTGCGGAGGTCTTCTGCAATGACGTCCAGGTCTGCTATTGAATAGACAGGTCCTTGTAGCTATTAAGTATATCACGAAGAGTGGGTGAGGGTGAGTGGGTGGGTAAGCCGTAACGTGATGACACCAACTAGTTGTGTGTTGTTGGCGGGTAACGCTCCTCTCTCTTAAAAATTGGTCCAGAAAACTGTATTGTCGGGAAGACTGCCATAGGGTGGAAGGACGTACCAGGTTATTGAGTGTGTGCTATACGCAGAGGCAGCAAACAAGGAAGAAGGAGAGTGGGTTGAAATATGTTGGTTAGTCCATGGGTCGATCGTTTGTCATTGTCCGGTGTGAGGGAATGTCATGAACCTGGAGAGATGGCGGGTAGAGCAGACACACCTTTCCGCATTGGCCGTGGTTCTGACATTCATGGTAGAGTGATCGTGCGGAGTTGATCTGCGCCATGTGTTCTTGTTGTTGTTGTTGTTCTTGGATGCTGAGGTGAATGAAAGTGAAAAGGGTGTGAAGGAGAGAGGTGCTTAGGGCAGAAGGTGAAAACTAGAAGGGCTCGCCAATGGTTGACATATACCACACACACAGTCACGTTTCAATTTTCCAACGGGCGAATTAAGAACAAAAGTTGGCTTCAACAAGGAAGGCTCTGTTCGAATTACCAGCAACACGGCTTTGACCGATTCTTAGCAATGGATATCAAGATGAGGGCCGCCCGAGTAACAGCTTTATTTAAAGCGCCAAGTTTCTTCCATCCGCGGCTGTGTAGAATAGGATTGAAGGAAACGCAAATCGCAAGCAAAATGAAAAATAAAATGGTCCAGAGCCAACGAACAAGAAAAAAGAAAAACGAGCGCCACCAATCAGCACAAACCTTCTTCGTCTCGGCCGATGAATGATCTGATCCATAAGTTCAGCTTGATCGCCATGGCTCTCTTTCTCTCCTCATTCATTTTCAGAAGTAACCCTTCCTTTACTACTTTCTCCAAGTCAACTATCATTCGCTCTTCGCCAGAACAAAACAGCATGCGCAAGTCATAACCAGAAGCAATCACCACATTTACAAATCCCAAACCATAGTCAGTTTCCTCGTTCATAGTTACTTTTCTTTCTTAAGAGGAATGTCCTCTAGTATTCGTTCCTCATGCTCTCGTTGGTGCTCGTCTACTCGTCTCTTCCTCTGTTCCTTCTATCTGTTCCTTGTTCCAAACTCGCTGAAAGTGGTGGGGTGGGTTGGTCATGTTTGTGGGCGTTAGTTGGTTGGTGAAGAAGCCTTCTTCTGTGATGATTTGAGTGTTGATTGTGTGAGTTGGAGTGGAGGGACTTGACCCGCACGAAGGTCAAGGCGCGAGGGGATAGGTATACCAGGGTAGTAATATAGAAAGAAAATTATGTGTAGGGCATGTAAGGAGCAAAGGGTAGAAAAAGATAGAAGAAAGGAAAAAAAGGAGAAAAAGGAGAAAAAGGAGAAAAAGGAGAAAAAGGAGAAAAAGAAAGTGGAAGAGAGGGTATTTACCCTGTCCCTCCTGGTGGAAAAAACGCGTTTGTCTCATATGTTCGCGTTCGAGATTCCGCAGTCCAGCTTGTCTGCTTGTCTCAATCAAAAACGCGTGCTGTTTTCTATCCGTCGCGCTTAATGCCAGCCTACTTCTTCATCTCAACCCCGTGATATTCTGGAAGAAAACCGTCCCAAAAACTTTCATGCAGAGCAAACTCCAAAGAACCACCCATGGTACAAGATTGGACCCCCAGTTTTTGTGGGAAGTCAACAGCAATCTCTCACTTTACAAGAAAGAAAAAAGAAGTTGAGTTAGATAAAGCAAGTGCTTTGCTGGTCAGCACCTTGGATTTATTCCATAGGAAAGAACACGTAGTTTTTTTTAGAGAAGGAAGTGAGGATAGCGAAAGGAAACAATGGTGCGAGGTTAGCGTATGGACTTCAATTGGATGGCCTTTGTTTTCAAGGGCGTAAAGTATCGCCATTCTTCATGTGGGAAACGATAAAGAACTCCAAAAAATATGACGCGAAAGGCCACAAAAAAGAGAAGGAAGAAGTTAATTGTTGTTCCCACAGGCCTGGTTACACCTCTTGTCTAATCGTCGTTCGCTTGAGCGAATCGCATCCACATCATACCTTGACGAGCGCAGTGCACAAACACACATCCCCATCAATCCGGCCCCTTCCCTCCATAGTCTTATGAACAAAAGAAGAGTATCTAGGAGGAAGGCTTTTAATCGTTGCAAACAAAAGAAAATCTACCACCTGTACACAAGTAAAACAAAAACGCGTGTCGCGTCCTTCTTTGCTTTTCCTCTCTCCCTCCACCATTTATCCACGGTACTTCTTAAAAGTAACCGCGATCCCCTCCCCATTCTTCAACGCCGTCATACACTGATCATCAATTGCAGTCGCCTTCTTGCACTGTGCCTCCACCTTGGCCAACAGATCCTTGGGGATCACGACCACGCCATCCGCATCCGCAACCACATAGTCGCCCGCATGGATCGTCACGGCCGGGTGGTCCTTGTTGGGCTGCATCGTAATGGGGACGTTGATCCTTGATGCCCTTGTGTGGTCTCCTGCTCCCATGATCGACGTTGTCTTTGCGAAGACCTGGCATAATTAACCATAGAGAGAGTATATTAGAAATTTGTTTGATACCGACAAGGACCTTGATTCAAAGAAATGTCTTGAGAAGCAATAAATGCACCAAACCAAAATTAAAGATGACACCTACAGGGAAGCCAGCTTCACGCTGCTCGTTAAGATCCCGGATCCGACCATCGACAACAACCCCCAGGGCCCCACGGATCTGAGCACGAGCGGTCATGAGACCACCCCAAACGGCATTGGCCATATTCTCGGGCTGCGAGATACAGATCACTGAACCCTCGGGGATCGTGTCTGCAAAGTGCTCGCTCAGTTTTGGTGCACTTTTGTCTGTGATTGGGACCATCTATGAAGGGCCCATATCAGGAAGGAGTGCAAAGATGGTAGATTAAAGAACAATAGTTAGTTTCAGGAACCAAAGGAGAAAAAAGGGGGGTAAGAGGAATAAAGGAGGTAGCCGCAAGCATCATCCCTCATTCATATCATTTGTTACCTCAACGGTGTAAGCAGGACCAAAGACTGATGATAGTGATGGGACATACAAATCGAAAAAAAAGAAAGGGAGACGTGATCAATTAGAATGCAGTCCTCTCAGCCCAGTTACCAAAAAAGAAGCAAATACAACAAACACTCCCTTGGAGAAGAGAGCAAGAAGTGGGATGTTACCACGGGTGTTGCCGGCCTTGAACAGTGGGCTCCAGAGATGAATGTCAGGAACGTAACCGGCCGCCTCCAGGTTGGGGATGTTCTCGCTCTTCCTGAGCACCTGCAATGCATCGGCGACGTCGCAGCTCGAGAAGAATGGAAGTGGGGCGTTTGTGTTTGCCATTAGTGTTATTCTGTGTGATGAGGTGAGAAGTGAGGAAGGGAATGTAAAAGTGCAAAGAGTGTGGGAATTACAAAAAGTTAGTCATGATTGGCGCGCCTCTTAAGCTCCAATAAAGAATCGAGACTCAGTCACGCGTCAACCACCAATTAGCTCCGCATGTCTGCACCAAAGGTCAAAGTTTTCATATGATATTAATTAGGCGGGTTAAAATTGTTTTTTTTGGGGGTGTAGTAGTAGTTGTAAATGCAAGAACAGACAATGCATCAACAAAAAGTGGTATCAAAAGGAGTTCAAAGATCTAAAATCTACTTGAACGACCTTTTCTTCTTCTTCTTGGATTTCTCGCTCGCCTTGGGGCCTTCATCCTGACTGGTCGCATTTGTCAGGTCCTCAAAAGTCGACGAGCTCTTCGACAATGGGGTAGTCGGCTCCTCAATGTCAGCCTCGGTCTCAACCACAGTCTCCGCCTTGATCTGGGCAGCCTGTTCCTGCTCAATACGCTCTTGTTCGAGACGTTTCTTTTCCTGGCGAGCCTGTTCAACACGCTCTCGCACAATGCGTTCCTTCTCAGCCCGCTTTTTCTCCAAACGCTTCATTTCCTCCTCCTCCTCAGCCTTGATGCGTTCTTGTTCGAGACGTTCCTGTTCGACACACTCAGCTTCAAGACGCTCCTCCTCAGCCTTGATGCGTTCTTGTTCGAGACATTCCTGTTCGACACGCTCAGCTTCAAGACGCTCCTCCTCCTCAATGCGCTCGGCCTCGAATCGTTCAGCTTCAAGGCGCTTCTTCTCCAAACGGTCAGCCTCCAGACGTTCCTCCTCGAGACGCTCCTGTTCGATGCGCTCGGCGTCCAGGCGCTCTTTCTCGAGAAGTTCAGTCTCAAGACGCTCCTTTTCGAGACGTTTGGCCTTAAGACGCCTCTTCTCAAGACGGTCCTTCCTCTCAGCCTCCAAACGCTCATTTTCGACGCGCTCGCGCTCAGCCTCAGCTTCACGACGCTCCTTCCTCAACCGCCTCTTCTCAGCTTTCTCCTGTTCAGCACGCTCCTTCTCCAACTGCAGCTGTTCAAGACGCTCCTGCTCAAGTCGCTCATTCTCCAGGCGCTCCTTCTCGAGACGCTCCTGCTTGGCACGCATCTTCTCAGCCCTCTCCTGCTCGATACGTTCCTTCTCAGCAGCGGCGGCGGCAGCGGTGGAAGCATACTCTTTTTCGACACGCTCCTTCTCCAAACATTGCTGCTCAAGGCGCTCCTGCTCAAGGCGCTCCTGCTCAAGGCGCTCTTGCTCATGACGTTCCTTCTCCAGGCGTTCCTTCTCGAGACGCTCCTGCTCAGCACGCTCCTTCTCGAGGATCTTCTCCAGTTCAAGACGCTCCTTCTCGGCAGCCTCGGCAGCAGCGGCGGCGGTGGCACGTTCTTGTTCGGCACGTTCCTCTGCCAAACGCTGCTGCTCAACACGCTCTTGCTCAAGACGTTCCTTCTCAAGGCGCTCATTCTCAGCATATTCCTGATCAGCGCGCTCGCGCTCCATTCGCTCCTGATCAACCAATTGCTGCTGGTCAACAATCCCCTCCATCCGAGCCTCAGCCGCCAAGCGAGTCTCGTCCTCCACCTGTGGCTGCTTCTGTCCTTTACCGGAAAGGGCAGTAATGGTCTCGGCATGGATCTGCTGCTGCTCAATCAGGGTACTGAGCACATGAGTCGCTCTCCTTTGGGTATCCTCGTCCTGGTTGACCAACTGGATCGTCTTGATCAACCCAATCGTAGGCTTGATTCTCGAGAACACCTTAAAGCTCTGGTTCGACGCCGGGTCATCCATCACTGAAGTCATCAAGTTGTCAATCGCCCGGATGATGTGGCGTTGAACGTCCTCGGTGCCCGCGATCGTGACCCATTTAAGGATATCCTCCGCGTTCGAGTCAGCCGCCGCCGCCGAGGCAGAAGAGGTGTCACCTTCGTGGTCGTGATGTCCGGAAGAGAGGTCAGCCTCAGAAACAGAATCGTTGGGCGTCAGGTAGCCAGGGTCTCCCTTGTGCTGTTGTGCCGACTTGGCAGAATGTCCATCGTCGTTCATAAAGTCGATCGCGTCCTGGATACCGTACTGACCCTGCTGGTACGCCGACGAGTCCGACTCTTGATCATCCTCATGACGAGACCGCTCCAAAGTCAGAGCACCGATCCGGAGAAGTGTAGGGATTACGTTGCCCTTGGCTCGGCGAGGTGGGGGCGGCGGGGATGAATACCGATGGGGATGTGTTTGAGGGCTTGATGGATGCTCGAAAGATCCGCTGTTGTTGTCCGAATGCGAGTTGTACTCTGTCAACAGTGACAACTTGTTTTGGTCTACATTTCATGAACGGGGTTTCAAAGTTAGTCATCTTTCTACAATATGTCGAGACTGTACAATTTGGTTTACTTCGATGAGAGACGACTCTTACCATAGAGTGCGAGGTTAGCGATGAGGCGAGCAACATGTCTACACAAGAACGGCAACACACAAAGGCAATGGTCATCAGTATCTTGAGCAAGAACATGCAATGAAAATATTATCAACAATCAGCCATCAACGACAATATACCGTTCGATTTCATGCTGGTGAGGGAAGAGCCCAACAACGGCACAGCTCGTGTACAAGAGATCCATCTGGGACATCAAGATCTCCTGCGACTCGGTGTTAGTCGCCAAGTTGGCAAGCGCACAGCAGGCATGCGAGACTGCCTCCGACAATGTGTTTCCGTCATCAGTAATACCATCAACTCCTACAGCACCTCCAACAAGTGTAGCCGATCGAATGACTGTCAACAGCGCAGTCGCTCCTGAACCCTTGACAATATCTGGCTTGAACCGATCGTTCCTCAAAGAAAGATACGCCATCGTCTTGGACGCGTACTTGACCACATCTCCATTGTTCGAGTACAACAACTGAACCAGTCGGTCAATCCTCTCAGGGTCGTCCACAATAAACGCCTGGTTCGAGACATCTGACGCCATGACGGAAATACATCTAGCAGCCAGTCCCTGCATACTTTCCAATCGTGTGTGGAAACGGTCGTCCATCGAGACCAGAGTCGTTTCTTCCTGTCGCTGTTGCTCATCCTCGTCCTGAATACGTCCGCTCGATCCAGATTGATGATCCTCAACCACATCAATACCACCAACGTCAGTGTCGTCTGGTCTCGCGCCTGCAGCAAGGGATCGGATTGCGTTCTCCATGGCACGTGAGCGCACTCCCGCGGGGAAGTAGACACAGAGCAACATCAGCCCATCCATAGCGCCTTCCATGACCATCTGCTTTGCAAGGAGTTCTAGAGCACGCAATTTCAACAACGAGCGTACATGAGTCATACATTGAACAATCTAGAATTTCATACAAGGCAAGAAAACATATGAGCAAAAGACTTACTGTCAGGGACCATCTGGAAGACAATGTGGGTGATGTTCATAAGGACCACTGCCACGGTCTCGATGCGCCTGACGCTCTTTGTATGCAAAGAAGCCGTCGAAGCCATCCGGGTGAGCAACATGGGCGGGGAAGGTGGTCGGGGAGGCGAGGTCACGATATGTTGAGCATAGGCTGCGACAAGGTAGAATAACTTTGGCATAGCCCTCTTTGACACGATGACGCTCTGAATTGGTTCTAAAAAAAGAATTTTGCACAGCGAGTATGTTTTTTCGACAACGGGTCAATGACTTGTTCGTTTCCTTCACATTTTTTTTCGCATGATAAACTGAACAAGGGAACCCAGGGAGAAAAAAAAACTTACGGTGTTCAGCCAGAGCAGCCAAGGCAGAGGTCGCCAGGGAGTGCAGCTCGTACCCATGAACCATGCTGCAGAGATAGATCATGGCATCCAATCCTCCATGGTCGAGCACACTGTCAAGGGCTTTCTCTAAATCAATTTTCAGGGGTATGACACAATTAGTCACGTGGAACCGACCCATCAAAACATAGGGTGAGGATGAGGCATGACACTTTGTAATAGTTTTCCACCCTACCATCGTTGGCCGCAATGAGCTCATAGATACCACGCGCACCATGAATCTATATGTGAAATGCGAAAATAATTCGGTATGGTAGCATATGACCAAAGGGATATGTCATTACAAAAAGATTAGCATATTAACTCGCAAAAGGTTCATAGAACAAAAAAAACCATCCAATTAACATCAAGAGTTGGCGCACCTGAGTGGAAGGTCCCAAATCATCCGAAAGGCAGTAGGCCACAAGGTAGGCAACCTCGAAGCAATCGTTGCAAACTCTCACAGCCTTGGTGTATCCCAGCTGAGGCAGAGCGATGCTTCGAGAACAGCAGTCGTAGCACAGGACATGGCCACTATTAGAAAGGATGTATCGGTATAATTATAGGAATTTGCGGTTAGGCCATTGTGTCTGTGCAGGAAATACATAAACAAACTTAGCAAGGGTTCGATATGACTAATGACGAATCTCTTTACCATTGACGACAATGATGCTATTAAAGGTCGATAAAATCAAAAGCGAGAGCGAGAAATGAAGAGATAAAAAAGAAAACGTTGGTTAGAGAGGACACTCTCAGTAACAGAGCGATGCAAGGGCGAATATGTCAAGAGTAGAGTCAGGCACAAGGGTGAGTGTAGATGAAGAATGAGGGCAAGGGTCAGGTCTGTGCCAACGAGTGCCCAAATTTGGCAAGCAATGGGCTGGGCTACAAAAAAACGCAATTCGCCCAAGTTCATTGCCAATGCCGCGGACAAAACAAGATGGAGAGGAAAGAGAGCAAGTGCTTCTTTGTACAAGCACTGTACACAGCAGCTCACTACTGTGTTGTTATCTCTTTTCCCTCAGTATTCTAAGTCCGATTCCGTCCGAAAGTGAGGTTCTAGAACCATCATTCTCTCTCCTTAGCTTCATCTCCCCTTCATGTCTTTCTAAACACACGCTTCATATGACACTTCATCCCAATGGAAAACACAATCAGAGGCGACGCAGCACGCGCGCTTTGTTACATAATAAATGTGTGAAAGCGAAAAAGGAGAAGAAAAAAAAGAAAAAGGCACTCCAGTCACTCCAATTGAGAATCATGCTATCTAGCCCCTCGGCCTTCTCAATCTTGCTCATCACAAACGAGATAAACGAGCCGCAGTTTAGACCAAAACAATTGAAAGTAAAAGCCCCCAGGTCCACGGGGAGAGAGAGTGCGTGACAAAGATGATCTTCTTTGTTGGCATTTATACTTGCGTTTGTGTTGTGAAGGTGTGGTGTGAATGATAGAGAGACAGAACGAAAAGAGCGATGAAAGTGAAAGATGCAGGAACAGATTCAAAGGGGGTTGTCACCGATGGTCGGAGAAGGAGAGACGGATAAAACTCAAACGAACATGTCAATGTACCAAAATAACGCGTTCGAGAAAAAGGACTGAAGAGGTACTCATTCGCTCAGGGGTGTGAATAGTGGGCGCTCCTCGTATCCTTCAACCCCATCAATATGCATCTGCTTCTTCCCCTTCCCTTCTTTTTTTTCTCATTGTTACCTTGCGTCGGACAGCATTGAATCCCTTCGCGCAGATGCGACAAGCTGCGGCGTCTTGGTCCGGAACCCAGTAAGGACGGGCAAGGAGAAGCGTCTGTTCGGTAGGTTCATCGCCTCCGCTGAAATGGATAACGCCTCCGCCAAGCACAGGGCTCGTGCCTCCTCCAACACCTCCTCCAAGCGTGCTCAAGCGTCCGCTCATGACTGACCCAGCAGTGGATCGTGCACCCGTCATGCTACTGCGGCGAGAGTCTCCATTGTTGCTGCCAGCATAGTTGTAGTTGTTGTGATTATTGTTATGATTGCTGTAGTTGATCTGCAATCCTGATTGGGTCAAAGAGTTGTTGCCGAGCTGTTGTTGCTGCAACTGCTGCAACTGATGTTGTTGCTGTTGTTGATGCAGCTGTTGAGCAAACAAGCGCGCCTCTGCAAGAGCAGTCATCTGAGATGAACTCTGACGCTGCTGGTTGTTCTGCTGTTCCTGCTGCTGCTGCTGACTGTTCTGCTCCTCCTGTTGGTTGTGGTGCAGGGTTGGGCTGGAGAGGCCTACATTCTTGCCGACGAATGATGAAGCCAAT
This sequence comes from Linnemannia hyalina, assembly GCA_019671135.1. Taxonomy (NCBI): domain Eukaryota; kingdom Fungi; phylum Mortierellomycota; class Mortierellomycetes; order Mortierellales; family Mortierellaceae; genus Linnemannia; species Linnemannia hyalina. The sequence continues at coordinate 3,947,019 of JAHRHY010000001.1, forward strand.
GACGACGAAGAAGTGGAGGACGAATTCAGCAATCGAATCTGGTGCGAAGCGGCAGTGCCAGCGGCGACGGAAGGGACATTCTCGCCACTATCTTTGTTGACATTATTGTTACTGTAGCTGATATCGGTAGCATGGCTCCTGTTACTGCTGCTGCTGCTGCTGTTGCTGCCTCGGGAGATTAGAGGAGGAGGAACACGAGGACGGGCTGCTGATGAAGATGCTGGGGCGGGGGGTGGTGATGATACGAATCGATCGACGTGTGAAATAGCGGGGCTGTTGAACGGACTGGAGACAATGGCCTCTTGGCTCTGTTGGTGCTGGTTCTTGGTGGTGGTCGTCTTGGCTTGCTTGTCGTTCGGCTGCTGCTGAGGACGGGATGCGGGCATGGGACAATTTCGCGGGTTGAGGGTTTAAAAAGAAGGAGGGACACAGTATTCCCTGGAGAAAGGAACAAGGAGGTGTGCTTTTGACCGGAGGGACCGAACGGTTTCTTGGTCGAGTAACCGGGGTGGTGGTGTGGGAACTGACGGTGGATGAGTGTGGTGAAAGAGGCCAAAAGAAAGGAAGGAGCTCGGGTCGCCGGGGTGTGAGGTTGTGGGTGTGTGGTTTAGTAGGGATGGCTGTGTACTACTCGTTGTGGTAGTATGAAGTAAGAAAGGAAGTGTGATTGAGTGTAATAATAGGATAATAAAAAAAAACGTTTGGTGAATGGAATGTGAGTTTGAGTTGGGGTTGTAGTTGGTTTGATGAAAAGAGAAAAGAAAAAGAAAAAGAAAAAGAAAAAGAAAGAAAAAGGGGGATAAGAGTAATGGGGGAGATGGGAGTCAAGGAGGGAACGTGATGGTGATTGAAGAATTGCTGGGTGGGTGACTGACTGAGTGAGTTTGGGTGTGTTTGCTTGCTGGCTGGTGGTTGGCTGGGGTTGGTTGGTTGACAGTGAGTGACGGACAGAGAAAGAGAGAAATGATTCTTCATTGCTTTGCTTTTCTGTGGTCACACAGACATGAACCCAATGTGACTGTTCGGTCATTTTACTTCATCAAATAGGATTTGCATGCTGGACCACCATGGACACCACATTCCAACGCAATTATCCACTCTCTCTCTCTCCTTCTCACTCCCTCTATCTTTCTCTCTCTCGCTCACTCTGTGTCCGGGTGGGATCATCATTGTCATTAACATCAACAAACAAAAACAAAGAAGAGATACGAACATTCAACATCCCATCAAAGCAAATTGAACACGCGGATTTTCATTTTCGTGCCTGGCTGTTTCCTCCGATGGTACGATTGTTGCTTGTGGTTGTTCATGTGTGTGTGTGTATGTATGCTACTCCCCAACAATGCAACCAATATCGGGAGAAGGGATACAGCAATGCTAAATCTGCTCTGGGACAAGCGAACAGAGTGCAAGTGTGCGAGAAAATCACGGATTGGTTAAAATAGAAACACCATTTGAATTGAACATAAATAAAGAGAGCACCATGCCATCTTCTCAAAGAAACACACCATCCCGTGGTTGCTTATTTCTTTCTTAGTTCGGACGTAATCAAGCAAGGAAACATACGTACAAGATGAAGACAGCGGCAAATTGACAAGTTTTCATTCCGATTAAAAAGCGATAAAAGCGAAAAGAAAATAAAGGGGAAAGAAGAAAAGAATGAAATGGGAAAAGATTGACACACGAGCATGCAAGGGAAATAACTATTATAACTCCTGGCGTGTAGGCTTGCGGAGTCGCGTGCTACGGATCAATGGCACTTCTGACGACGATGGCTCTACAGAGGCCGACTTTGCTGATCTTCTGCTTGTTGTAGTAGTAGTAGTTGTTGTTGTTGAAGACTTCTTCCTACCGCCTCCACGAGTGTTCTTCTTGGCCTCTTGTTCCTCATCCTCCTCCCCCTCTTCTTCTTCCTCCTCCTCAGTAGTGTCATCAAAGCCTCGGCGCGTCAAAGGCTTGTAGCTCGACTCGTCATCGTCCTCCTCAATCTCGTCGTCGTGTTTCTTCTTGGAGGCTGCAGTCGAAGATGAACGGAGAGACTTGCGAGGCGGGACGGCAGTAGTAGTTGCGTTGGATTGGAAGGATTTGGCCATTTGGACAACAGTCTCCTCAGCGCGCTTTCCTAGCAATAGTGTGCACATGACCAACATGGTCATCGCCTTGGCATCCGGAGTCTCGAGCATGCCTCCGTGAGCAACAAAACCCCCCTCCTTGTCAACATCATCGCTACCGCCGTTGTGCAAAAGACTGTAAAACTGAGGAGAAGTCGAAGCAGCGTAGAAGAAGGCACTTAGCAACGCAGCCTTCATGTCGTAGGTCGCAGCACTGGCCCAGGATGGTGTCGAGAGGGTCCACTTGTGAGTCTTGAGCTTCAAAAGGTCGCCCCACATTCCACCACCCGAACCAGAAATCATTCCCAAAAATAGCATGGCGAACCAGGGTTCTGTGGCACCGGGGTAGTGGCTGTCGGCAGCAAAACGCATTCTGGATCCATCGACTCCAAGCTTAGCGATTGAAAGTGCTCTAAGAGAACCATCGGCGACAATGAGGACAGAGTCCAGGACAGCTGGTGGGACCATATCCTTGAGGATGTCATACAAGTAGGTGTACTGGATCAAGAGGAACGACAGCGTGTAGGTAGGGACGACGACGTTGGAGCCAAGCCATGATGGGGGCATGCCCAGTAACATGCCTATACACATATACAAAAATATGTCTGGATGAGTTATTTTCTCGAGTTATGAGCACTCTCCTCTCACAAGCAGTGCGCAGAGAGAAAGCGTGGTAAAAATTGTTGGACACAAGGATCCAAGGAACAAAGGAACAAAAGAATGAGGGAACATGACACGTACTTGCGGAGAAACCACCTCCGAGAGACATGGCAAGGACAGACAGGAGTGCCTGGCCCCAGGGCAGACGAGTAGGTTGAGGGTCCTTGCCGTCCCTGAGTGACTGAGCAGCTGCTTGTTCGATAGCCTGGCGGTAGGCCATGGAGACGCGGATCCCGTGCAAGGCGGAGAAGATGCTGAGAGGGAGGATAGCGTGATGGAATGTCAGAGTAGGCAGCTCGACGAGAGTGGACGCCCATTGGGCACCAAAGATTGCCATTATGTTTCTTTTTATTATTAATGAAGTGAGAAAATGAAGAAAAAAGAAAGATGAGGAAAGAAGGATGGGGAAAGTGATGAGTGGAGGAGGGAGCGCGTGCACTTATTACTTTGTCGAATAGGGGTGGACAAGTCAAGTGAAGGGGAGCAAGGAATGGGCCAAAGGGGGCGCCCATTCGAGACACCCTTAAGACCAAGACTATTGTGATGTCTCGCATGCAAGTGCCATGTGCAAAATGAGCATGGTAGTTAGACATGGATATCAAAGAGAGACTGGTAGATCGAATGCCGTGCCTTCAACGGAACACAGACGAGGAACCAGACGACCTGGACGACATGGAAGAACAACATCTGCGCCCAGATCACATTCAACACAAACAGACTCATCGTCACCACCCGCCAGTACGTCGCCACCATCGGAAACGGACTCGCATGCAATCGTCTATCATAAACTGCCTGCGTTAACCACACCGTCACCATCGTCGCCACCACCAATATCGCCATCCGAAACCCCTTCTGCAGCAAGAAATCACGCCAGTCAACCGACCCCGCACTCACCGAACTCGTCAGTAAAGGTAGAGCCGGTGAGTGAACAGGATTTGGGCGTGCTCGTGGCTGGGCAGATGCTGTTTGTGCACTCACTGGCAACTTTGCTGTCGGCTGGGGGATCACCTGGAGAGTCGACTCTAGGTAGACAGCAATTCTCCAGGGCTCCAGTCTCTGTCCTTGTTCGTCACTCAGGAACCTCACCGGACGGCCCTCTCGTTCAAATCTGGCGGCTGTTGGAAAGACATCCTGGACGTCCCGTAGAAGGATGTATTGTTTGCCTATCGAGGCTACTGTCTCGACCTCGATCTCCTCGATTCGTCCGCCAAGCTGGAACCTTTGGTACTGAATCATCATTATCCTTTGTGTTGTTGTTTTCTGGTGGCCGATGGCGTTGGTGGTGGTAAGTTGTAGTGGCAATGAGCAAGTCCCGTCGGTGCTGTTCATGAAGAAGAGAAGGAAAGGAAGAAGATAAAAAAGAGAGATGGTGAAGATATCATTCTCATTTTTTGATAAAATGCGCCGCCACTTGGGGTGAACATTTTTCGAACACGTTGCAAAATTGCAACGTGGCCAATGCTGCAGTAGAACTAAAGGAAAAAGGGAGATTATTATTATTGTTGTTGATACCAACAACCACGATTGTGCCCTATTGTTGCTGCCAAATAAACGTGTTAGAATGAGCAATTGCCCTGTGGTCTTTTTTCTTCCTTTTTTTTTTTTTTGTTCGATGCATGAATTAGGGGGGCTTCCTCTGTCTGCATCCTTTTTTTGAGTGCGACAATGCGCCAATCAAGAGGAGAAAAGAAAGGAAGTTGACAGACAGCAGGTCAAAAAAGGCAAAGAACTCGGTTGATCCAGCTTGACACTTTCGCCTTGAACAGGTACTAGTCCTACCAGTGGTATATATAACCTATACAGTCGATGAATGATGCCTTTTTCTTCTTCTTTTTCAGTCGTTGTCCACGTCCTTGGCTTGCGTTTTGCCCGCTTTCATTCTTATGTCCCCTTTCCCTCCCCTGCTGCCATGCTCCCTCGTTTCTCGCTCCCCCCTCTCAACGGAACAAGTGCTCATGCCATATGAACACAGTCTCACTCTCGAATCAATGCGCCTTTATCACACATCCTTCTCCCCTGGAATGTGCATCCAAGGAATGAGAGAGACGCTTGTCCCGACTGAGGGGATCTTCACTTTTGCAAACGAACAAGGCTCCCTTTTCTTATGTTCTACCCATTATCTAGTGAGAAAAGCCAATTGGCAAGATTAACAATTGAGGTGTTGTTTCTCGTAATTCCCACAGCAAAAGGGATGAAGCAGAAAGTACTCAAACAACAAACATGCATTATTTGTGCCTTTTCCCACCCCTCTTCACCCTAACTACCCACCCCTTCGTCTTCATTCATTCGTTCATCTTTTTCTTTGCCCCTCTCTTAGTCTCGTCTTCTCACTTTTTTTTCTATATCGTCTTTGTTCTTTCCACCTCTTCTCGAGCGGGTCATTTCCCCTAACTTAGATCGTTGAATCACGCATTTTTTTTGCATACAATCGAGGGGAGAAATCGTCGCGCCCGATTTCTCATCTCACTTCTTTTTTTCTTTCTTTCATCTACTTCCTTCTTTTCTCCCTTTGCTTTAATCCCATCCATCTTTTCACCTCACAATCCTTCCTATCTCTTCCCCTCGTCTCCCATTCAAAAATAATAAAAAGATGACTATCACTTTGAAACTGTTTGAGCTGGTGGACGGCAAGACCCGCAAGATCTCGTTCTCCCCTGCGGTGTGGAGGGCCAAGTTCGCACTCAACTACAAAAAGGTCACCTACGAGTCTGTTCATGTCACCTTCCTCGAGATCCCGACCGTCATCACCGGAGCATGGTACAGTCGACAGCAGACATTACTTCTCGACTGTCGATATCATCAACTGGATTGAACTTGTAATTGACCACATCTGTTTATTTATCCTACCGTCCTGTTCATCGACCTGGACCCCACAGCCCGAACGTGCCAGCTCCAACAGTGCCAACCCTCCAACTCGAGAACGGCCAAGGCTTACCAGACAGCTTCGCGATCGCAGAATACCTCGAAGAAAAGTACCCAGACCGACCCTCACTCTTTGGAGCCACCCAGTCGGAAAAGAATCTCCAGCGATTCTTTGAATCCTATGTCCAATCCAAGGTCCACCCGTCAATCCAACGCATGGTCTTTCAGGACATGTACCACATGCAGGACGAGGAGAATGCCCATTACTTCCGGACGTCCCGCGAGAAGAGCTCTGGTCGACCTCATGTCGAGATTGCGGGAGAAAGGAATGAGAACCTGAGGGAGCTGAAGGAGAATTTGGGGTTGATTCATACGGCGCTCAAGCGATCTGGTGGGTGGATCCTGGGATCTCATCGTAAGTCTTTCTTTTTGTCTTTTTTTTTCGCTATCGTTCATTCCGAGGAGATGGTTTTTTTGTGTGTGAATTCTTTGATTTTGGGGTTTGCTTTGTTCTTTCGTGTTTTTGCTTGTTGTGGAATAGACGGCGTGGTGGCCCCTTGTTACTCCAGTACCCTTTGTTTTTTCTTTCGTCTCCTTTTCTGTGTCCCTTCTCTTTGTTTGCTCTTTGTGATTTGTTTGGACCGTGGTACCTATTTTCTTCCATTCATGCATCCAATATTTTTCACCCCCTGTCTATGCGAAACTCTCACCCGCTAACCGTCCCCCCACCCTCCTTTCTCGCATTCTTCCCACAATGATGGACGGCTCATTCCTGTTGCCTCTACCCTTCGTTCTCCTCCTTAATTTGCTCCCGCTAGCTGGATGGGCGGACTTTGTGCTGGCGTCAAGCTTTGTCTGGTTCAGCTCGTGTTCTCCAAGGGACTTTAAGGAGGGCGTGTTAGAGGCCTTCCCGGATCAGGTCATTCCTGACTACTGGGCCAGAATCCAGGAATACGTCTACTAGATGGTTGTCCAGGAAAGGGATGATGAACGAGGAGAAGGAAGGGGAACGAGGAAAAGGAATAAGGAACGATAACAAACAACCATGCCCGTAGCTACCATATGAAAAACGGTATATAACAAAATAACATACTAAAAGTCCTTACTCCCAGGTGGAATAATATTGCTTATTGGCGTGGATTAATAGGCAGCCAACTGTGTCATTCATGGGATATCGCCCTATATCATTCATGAAAGTAGTTCGAAATTTATGTCATTCATGAATGCCGCCTTCTCTCATTCGTAGATACCGTTTAGTATCCATGGATGCCACACTCTGTCATTCATGGATACCGTTTAGTATTCATGAATACCGTTTAGTATTTATGTTTTTTTCATGGAGACCGCCCTCTGTCATTCATGGATACCACACTCTGTCATTCATGAATGCCACCCTTTGTTATACTCGTAGATTCCCTTACACCCAGTTCTTTTCCTCACCTTTACCGCGAAGAGGATATGTGGGTCATTTTATTATCTTTGCGCCACCAATCAGACCAACCAGGAAGGCTATCGATATTGCGAAAGGATTACACATGGTTGTGAAAATTCCTTAGGCGATAAAGTCAGATACTCTTATCACGCAATACATGATTGGCGGGAAGTGGCTGTTGGGCAAAGTCGCCTCTCCTTTCTGATCAGAAATAGGCCTGTGCTCATCACTTTGTGATATTATTTTCTCTACTAAACAATGTTACAAAAGTCTCCAGCGCCTTTTTTTTGCACATGGTTACCCTATGGATGATAACATCATTGACACGCTCAATAGGCGCCAAGTCGTATCTATGAAAAAGACGTACCTCGGGGGAATAAGTCAGGACGTTAATATGTCCGACGTAGTGAAAGGATACCTTTTGGAGGAATGGCCTGATTTGGGCGGCAATTTCGTCAAGAGTGCAGGGGGCACATTTGCATGTGAAGAGCGAAGTCCCAAGGCAGGGAGACATTGGTTTAGGATTAGTAGACGAACAAAAGAGGGGTTGTTTCCAGTTTATACACAGCAGGGTTAGGGAGTACAAGGAGCAAAAAATGACGTCGGGTTACCATTTCACCACGAGGGAAGAAGGACTGGATTTGGTTGAGTATATTTTTATTATATTTTATTTTTCTTGCCGTTTTTGTAAGACGAGGGTTCTCCTCGGTACATTCCTGGGGAGCATTGCCCCTGACTAAGGGAATGACAACGAGGATTGTGCTCATTGGCTTGGCTTGCTGAGAACGAAATAGACCATACACATCGTCATACCGAACAAACTCTCCTTTTGGTGGTGTAAATTGGCTGGACCCTGGAAATATGACACCTCTCATTGGAGGTATCGGATATCCAGATTGGCTTTTTGTAAAAACTGAGTCCGGGAGATAATTGCATAATTGCATAATTGCATAATTGACTTCATGCAGACATGCCGAACACGTCCAAAAAGATGAGTGAGAGGTGATATGGGGGGTTGAACAAATGCGAGTCAATGGATGGATGTAAGAGCATGGAAGAAGGAAATTATGCTTGGCTTTTACTTGGCCATCTCTTGGCCATCTCTTCGCCGTGACTTGACCTTGCCAAGGCCTTGCCTATGCCTTTTGTCTTTGCCCGCTTGCATATGTTTTGTTCAATTGATCATCAGAAGATCTTTCCCCTGCAAAATGCGCTTTACCCTTTTTTGCCTCCTGTCAAGATGGATCATGATGTTTGCTCGACAACCTTTATTTTATTTTATTTTATTTATTTTTGTAGAAAGCCACCACAAGGATCAGGAACATTGAACGCTATGAATAGGTGAGATGGACAATGCATGTCCAGGCTATGCTGCTGTAAATAAGAGTCGGTTACGAGTGACCTGTTGCGTTTTTGCTGGAGGGTTGTTTTTTGTGCACCCTCACTTTCGCCTGCTCTCATACTCTTCGATCGCCTTTCTTTCTCTCCTTCTCTCCGTCTCTTCTTGGCTCGGCGGCGAATTTATCCTGTCGCCCGAATACGCTCGAATGTAGCAAAAAGATATCCTACAACAACGTGTGTGTCTGAATGGGCACGCCAGTTGTAGACGATGTTGTTTATCGAAGCAAGAACGGAGGAGGGAATGGTGTAATCCAGGGGTTTCGAGTTGATCGGTAAGAGTGATGACCTTTTTGTTGTTTGCTGTTGAACATAGAAGCGAGAAGCATGGATGTCATTGTTGAATTCATCCGCATTAGAGACCATGATAGTCCATGGGTTTGAGGGAGAGGGGGGGTGCTGTATCCAGTTTGTCCGTTTTGCCTTGTTCCCCCTTTTTTTTCCTTCTTTTTTATGGTGTGATTCACAGGTTCCATGCCCTATCCATTCTATCCAGTCTACAACTGTTCACATACCCGATGCGATCACTGGGCGGGTATAAAAGGGGCGGCTAAACGTGGGTCGAAACCCCTTCAACTCATCATAATTCTTATTGCATCCATCCTTTTTAATCCGTTTCTTCTTCAATTTTTAACCACCATCTATCTCTCTATTCCTAACCACACCCTAATCTTCTACTGCACCATTTACAGTACCTTGCATTGCATCATCACACTCCCCTTTTGCCCTGTTTATTCTCTCCCCCCCCTTTTATGTTCTCACAAGCATAAGTGTCTGTTTATTGTCCACAACCATCACTCTCTCCTCCTGACCACCTTTCGTCTTCGTTTGCTCAAAACAACGCATCCCTATCCCTGGCATACTACCCCCCTCCCCCCATCGCCAATTGGCCACCATATGACCCCGCTCTCTCAACCCCTTTGAGGCCGCCCTTTTCACGTCTCGTCTGATCTGATCCACGCATCCATCCATACGCGCAAATACACTCACATACCATCTGGTCAACTTCTCACTCCATCCAACCGATAAAAGACCAACTGGATAACCCCCTCCCTCTTTCTCTCTTCTCTCGTTCGTATCTGCACCTTTTCCTTGTTACTTTCCACTTTCTTTTTTCCTTATTCCTTCTTTCATCACCCATCACTATCCTACTTGTCAGCTCAACTTCATCCCCACATCAACGGATCGACGTCGTTTTCCATCGTTTTCTTTTCTTCGTTCATTGCCCGTCGTCTTTCCCTCTCCCCTTTTTCTCCTCTTTGGAATCCAATCTATCGGACAATTCCCCCTCTATCACAAGGTAAGGTTCTCTTCTACGTCTGTCCCTCTCTCTCTTTCTCCCGCCATTCCAAATTTCGCCCAATTCCGAGCCCGCTCCAACACATTTTCGTTGTCCCTCACCTGCTTCCATGTTCTTTTTCCTTTTTCTTTCACACTCACGCTCTTTTTCTCTCTTATTTTCTTGCTCCTATTGCCATTTATTAACTTTACACTCCCTATCAATCTCCTTGCCAACATCTTAGGAAACAAAAGGCCAATCTATTACTGCCATCACTCCCTAATTCTTATACATAACGACCATGGCCACCACCACCGCTGCACCGGTTTTCCATCTCCATCAATCTCCTTCTTCGGGGATCAATTGGCTACCTTCATCTCAAGCCAACGACGCCGAATCTAAGCTCTGCGATAGTGGAAGCTACAGAGATCCTTTGGTCCATCCATCTCAATCTTCAGTCCAGATGCCCCAATCGTACAATGCGCCAGAGTCAAGGATATCGAACCAGCACGCGATCTCCCATACCGGCAACATCACCACTACATCTTCCTCCTCCTCCTCGTCCTTGCCGTCTTCTTCGTCATCCGCTACAACCACAACAGTCGCCTGCTCGTCAACTTCAACAACGAGCACCTTCACAACAATCACCAGTCACAAAGAGATGCCATTCTACGGCCTCCCACCCGAGATCCTCCAACACATCGCCAGCTTCCTCCCCTTCCACGGCCTCGTCCGTCTCTACACATCTCTCCCCAAACTCCACCGCCCCATCTTTCAACTCCTCCTCGACCACTCCCTAGCCCTCATGATGCTCACCCTTGAAATCCGGCAACTGTCGGATGAGCAACCGCCGATAAGGGACTCGTTTTTTGTGTCGATGAATAATAACCCGAATGGGGTAGGAGCTGCGAGGAAGTTGCAGACTCATTGGAGGGTGACGGATTTTGATCTGGAAAGGATGAGGGTTGAGTTCCAGTTGGAGGAGAAGTTGGGGTTGGAGATGGTGGAGCGGAGGAGGTGGGAGGTTGAGTACCAGATCCAGCAGCAGTTGTTACAGCAGGGTAGGAAGAAGGAGCAATTGGACAGCACCCGGCTTGGGCTGCAGAGGCAGGGACAGGGAGAAGAGGAGGATATTGAGAACTTGATCTGGAGGACGCGGACGGGAGGGATCAGCAACAGTAGTAGTACCAGTAGCCTGATAGGCATTCTGGGAACAGGAGCAGGAGGAGCAGAATCACAGCAGAGGTATAATGCGGAGGTCTCGGACAGTAATTTCTTTCATTGCAATGGGTCCAGTCATACGCCGACCTTGGGATCTGCAACGGTCTCGTTCAAGGCGCAGAGGAACATGCCCGCCCCCTGGATCTCGCAGCATTTCGATTTCGCGGATCACTCGACTCTTACATCTTCACTAGCTTCGGTGTCGGCATCGGTATCGGCATCGGCATCGGCATCTTCATCAACGTCTTCGGCACCAGCGGAGACGCCAGCCGTGATCAGAGCCCGCGAGCGTGTAGCAGCCCACCAACAGAACCGCCTTCTACTCCGCGCACTGGCAAAGATGAGAAGCTGTGAAGAGTCGAGCAAGTTACAGTTTCTGCCCGTCACTGTCGAGTTGGAGACTGAGGAGTTGGGCCAGAAGAAGGTTGAGGCCGAGTTGGTAGATGGTACCACTGCTGGTGTACGGCGACGAACCTCTTCGGGGTACGGGAAGGTCTCTGAAGTGAGTGCAAGTCTGGAGCAAGGAGCCAAGTTGGGACGAAGACATTCGTGGCAGGCTTTGAGACCGCCTACCGACCGAGCGTACGGTACTGGCTCTGGAATTGGCGTGTCGTCGGCTCAGCACCCTCACCAGCATCATCATTACTCGGCATTGGAGCCGTTGTTGACTTTTGGGAATGATTTGAGTTCGAGTGGATGGACAAAGGCACTTAAACGGATTCTGAAACGGTCGTCATGGAACGGGAATAGCAGCGCTCGGTCGCGGGCGCACACAGCACCTCCTGTCAGCACTACACCTGTGTCTTCCACCGGATGCAGTGTTTGTGATGCTCAACATTATCAGTATTACAACCACTACAATCAACAACAGCAGCAGCAACAGCCTCAACGTCGGTCCATGGACTCCTTACGAACAGTTGATTGGTCGTCGGTCTTTCACAGCGTCGCGTCGTCCATGAACCGGTCCTCCTCCTCCACTTCCTCTCACTCCACCACTACCAGTGCCACTTCTGGTGGAGCATGTCAATGTCAGAACAGGAAGTCAGTCCTCCTCACCACATCCAAACAACAGGACCCTTCCGCCGCTGCTCCCGTCGCCGCCTCCACCCCCGCCACAAAAGCAACGATCTCAACAGCCCTCATCACCAAACGACGATCCTTCTCAAACATGGTCGCAGGCTATCGCAAGGGCAAGACCTCAACCTCTGATAGCCCAACAGTGGCATCTTCCACGGTCGACAAGGGCAAAGGGAAAGGCAAGAGCAAGTCGACTGTTTCAGGACCCACACCCTCCCCTTCATCGTCAGAGCAGGAACAGGAACGGAAAGCTGAGGAAAGGCACCAAAAGCTGTTTGAGTTCTCGTACGGCGTACGACACAACTACCTACATAGTCATCGTCTCGAAGGCGAGCGTGTCATTCGTCCCATGCGGTTTGCTTGTTCTTTGGACTTTTTCATCCAGGATTAGAGTTTTTTTTTTTTTTTTTTTCCTAGTTACACACAAACACACTGTTGTTTCCCTTCCTCTCTCTCTCCCCCTCCCTCACCTTTTTTTCCCCTTCTAATTAATTAAAGCACGCAACCCCCCCGTTCTTGATTCTCAACAGAACTGAATATGGTTTATTTTCCTAATACAGTTGAAGAGCAGTATGGTAATAATCATCTTGCTGCTGTCTACCACAACTGAACATCAACATCCGGTCACACATTTTTCCAGAACACCTTCCACCTCGTCAAAAAAACACGCCAGAACAGTATTGAGATAGACGCGAAACCTTAAAAAAATGGCATATTAGGGCGTTTTTCCTTTCTTTCTGCTCCAAATGGTGGGGAAAGAAAGGGGGAATGATGAGGGACGAAAAAACGGGAGTGTGCGAATGGGAGAGAATCAAAGAGCACGGAAAGTGAAGGGAAGGGGAAGGGTGTGGTGCCATGGAAAGTAGGAAAAAAATGGTTCAATGATAGTGATACAAATGGGCGATTCAATTTTGCATTGTAAAAGTCAACCTTCTTTCATTATCCTTGCGTTCGAAAGATGGATGAGATGAAAGAAGGAAAGAAGGAGTTGAGATGAAGCTGGATTGGTATGAATGGCGCCATGGTGAATAAGAAGCAAGAAAAGCACAAGGTGATAGAAAAGTGATTGAGGGACGGAAGGAGTGGCATTGCGACGAGAAAAGGGGGAAACGGATGAGGGAGATGTCAAGGAGGAGAGAGGGAATGAATGAAAAAGAGTCGATCAACATGTGAAGAAGGAAAGGGAAGAAGAAGAGGAGGAGGGGTTAAGGGAGAAAAGGGAAGAAAAGCACAAAGGCAAGAAGGTTAAAAGCCAAAGCAAACGCGGTGACCGTTGAGAACATTATCTTTCGATGAACAAAGTAACGCCACCAATCAATAGAAACCTTCGTCGTACCAGTCGTTTGGATCAAACCCCCCCTGTGAGGAAGGTGAAAGAGAACACTCAGAGTGCATCACCAAACCCATGGACAGCTGTGCTCTAGTTTACCTGATTGATCTCGTCGACCTCAATGTGCTCCATGCTGATGCCACGCGTTTCTTTTTTAATCATTTGAAAGTCTATTTTACTGCCTGAATGCCACGGTAATGTTTAATCCTCACTCTTTCAAACCTTGCATCTTTTTCTCCTCATTCTCTTTTCACCTCCAACAAACAATCAAAATTCGATTTTCAATCAAAAAGACTATGTTCAACACCGACAAGTACTTACCAAAAGGAGGAACACGGGCATAAGGCTGCTCAACTGGCAACCGATGGCAATGGTGAGTTGAAAGAGTAATGTTCACTTGTATTTTTGTTCAGATAAAGCAATGGACCTGGATGTTCGAGGGGAAGAGAAGTCAGAAGTCTAATGAAAAAATAACAAACGAGAAAAGGTCTAGCCGACCCGCCGTTGGCCTAAGGGCTTGTTCTATCCTGGTGACAAGTATGAAAGCAATGACGAAAACGGACTAGGGCGTCGATATCCATCTATACAACCAGTCAATCCACCAAAAACGAGTCGACTATCACGCAACTCATTGAAGCGCGTAATCCTCATGTGCTAGATCCTCGTTTCTTTATTTTTTCCTATAAAAATCTGCCATCCCCCTTTTTGTATGTTCACAGTGTCATGGAAAGTCAAAATTCGCTTCGATATTAATATTACTTTTTAATACAGGTAGCAAGGTAGTATTCATACAATCAAGTACCCGGCAAAGAAATAGTAAAAGTTACAAGTCTGCTCACCTGCGATGCTATGGAAAACGAGCCAGCTGAAGCCGTTGTCAGGCAAGAACATAGACACTTTTTGGCAAAAGAATGGAGAGAAGATGTACAAATCGAACATCGATATCCTCCTGTAAGTTCGTAACTAAGGGATTCCAACTCTTTAATACCTGGGAAGCTAAAGGAATTGGCAAAGGACATGAATGTAACCCGAAAGAGAGATGACCTTGTTGAAAATTCTTGACAGCTATTCAATGAGCATCGTATCCCTCAACAAAAAATAAAAACGGAACAAACACGAATGCTGAAAGATCATATTCTCATGAATACAAAAAAAAGGTAATGCATTCGCAGACGTCCCATGTAACAAGGTGTACGCACGCGTGTCAGAGATGTGAAAAGTAGGACCTGCAAAAGGCAAATGCTATCGTTAATGAAGAAAAAAACATGACTCTCATGACATCTACCACTGCCTATGGCAAAACATTGTTGTTGTACCCTGTCTCTGAGCCAAATGTTATTATTTTTATGGTCGATTTGAAACCTCATTAATTTGTTGCGTACATGCCGCCTTTTATTTCTTGTCTGTACACTGGACGCCAGCTTCGTCGCGCCAGCACATCCAGAAGAACTAAAATGAATCAATGTAAGCTGCTGTCCTACAAGAGCTTGAACAGCCCGGTGATGAAAAGGCACCACCTTGGTACAAAACAACTGGTCAGCGTAATCTCATGTCACCAAAGAAAAATAAATACGTGAACAAAAACCAAACCGCTATCATCGTTGCCGAAGCGATTTGTGACTTTAATCAGCATGGTGGCAAATGTCACCAAGATGTGTCCGAATATCGAAGACGTCTCCTATACGTGTCTACGAAATCCATCTTTTGCCCTGCGTTATTCTTCATAACTCATCTAACTTCATTCACCACATAACTATCTTCATTCCAACCCGTTGTCATGATTCCCCTATTCACCATTCTTTCGGACGCCACTATGGCACCATTGGAGTCGAATGACGTATTGCTGGTGAAGAATGAAGACACATCGTAGAACCCCTTTTATGGCCGGGCAAGCACAATAGCCACTTTCGCGACGGCCGTGCCGTGGGCGTCACCTGCCCAAAATGATACGCGTCTCCCTTAGTTTCTGTCGCCCGAGGATCCTGCCACCCCATTGGATTGTTCAATTCATGTCAAGGGCCAAGAGGACAAGGTCCGAATACAAAAGATTGCTTTCCACAAGGTCCTGGCAAACGACCCAGAAGAAGTTGGGCATCGTGGTGGACGTGTTTTTCGAGTTGTCCGGAGCTATCAGATCCTCTCGCATTGATGAAGGTGCATTGTTTGAGTGAGGCAATGGAGTGGTTACCATTTATAAAGGTACAATTCAATCAAAGAACGACATGCTCGTGGCTGCCCTGGATCGCTATGAAAGAACAAGCATAGAAGAAAGGGCGAAAGCAATCAACACAAAGACTAATCGTTCTCAATCTTCAGGAGTTAGTGGAGCAAAGGAGAAAGTTTGTATCCACAGAGAACACCATACACGACATTCATTTGAGAATAGACCTTCAGAACAAAAGGGGCTCAGCTCTTATGACGAGAATGACAAATCGCGCGTCACCAAGGACCCCAATGAAGAAAAAGAGTTGTGTTTCTTGAAGGAGGCGAGTCCCTTTGGTGGCAAAATGAGATGAAAAGACGTAGCTAATACGTGGTACGACATCGTTGCGTACAAAAAAAAATACATAGCAAAGTCATACAGACTAAATACCTGCTGCTGAATGAAAAAGACCTAAAAAAAAGACGAGAACGGTCTGCTTCAATAAGTGGTATTTGTTGCGAAAAAAGACCATGGTCAATGTCCGTTTGCTAACAATGCAAAACCCTGCAGCAAAGTTATGACAACTGTGTCGTCCGTGTCAAAGAAAAGAAAAGGTAGTGGCAGTCTCCTCCGCATCGTATCGGCATTGGACCTTGGTACTCCAAAAGTTACCTCTACGCCCGCTCCCGCCCGAGTCATAGCGCAGGTTGAGTCAAGAGACAAGGCACAGACATAGTTCCCTCGCATTTCGAACAAAAATACCACACGGACTTGTACCATCGACTCACCGTCACTCTTTTTTTCTGTTTGCTTTTTGCATACAAACATTGATGCCGCCGCTAGTTTGAGACGCAGTAAGAGGATAATTGAGGTACGTATGGGAGGATACGTTCCTGTTTCCTGTCAATCCACCATCGTCCAGGATCCAAGACATAACTAAGAGAGGGAGAAAAATAATAGAAAAGAAAAAGTGGCCAGATGTCCGCCTTGCCCTATAGAACTGATTAAACAGACAGGTCATGGTTGAGATGCGAAACATTTGAGCAAATAAAGTTTTTTTTATGCATGGGTGTGTGTTTTGACAAGCTGGGCTGAGATTGCGCCCTTTTTTTTTGACTGTCTTTCGACTCCGCCTGGTGAACGAGGAGGAAGAGAGGACCCGATCGTGTTTATGGGTAGACAAACTGTAGACCTGCTCCTTCCTCTTTCTCACCCTTGGTAGCTGCTAAATGTGGGAACCACGCTGAAAGACCGATTGTTCAAGGGAGTCTGACCGTTTTGGCGGGCTGTTCGATTCATGTTTATTCCTATCATGTTGTCGTTGTGGTTGACCTTGAAAAAGACGAAGAGGGGGGGGAAGAGATACAGGAAAGTAGCCTGGGATCTCGGGTCGTTGACTGTTCAAAGACCGAGGCTTGTTTGTCATGTCTTAACTAGATAGGTTTACTATGTCTTGGTGGCGTATTTTTTATTTCGTCATTTTTCGAGCGGCATTGTCTCCTTTGTCTCTCTTTTTTGTATGACAGGGGCGACATGGAGGGTAAACAAAATGCCTTTCGCCTTTACGTTACTCTTCTGCGTGCTGGCATATGCCGTTCTGCTGCATGGATTTGCTTTACTTGGATTATACCTGCCCGAAGGTTTGGATTCAACACAAAAGAGAGAGAGAGACAGACCTCGCCATTGACACTTTTTTTTTCTTTCGTTGCAGCTGTCCAGCTGTCTTTCTGTTTTTGGGTGTCAATATGGCTGTTTGCAACATGCGTGGTGTCTTGAAACGAATCAAACTTTGCTTCTCGATGCCGTTCACTTGAAAGATGAAATAGAGGAAATGAATGCAACCTGACAAAAGGCCAGACTCTCTCACAATTATGAAAGATCGAAAAAGAAACAAAAAAGCCGCAGATCCATGTTGTTTTGCATGGGCAAGAAAAAGGAGGGGTATTGGGTGGGGTGCATGCGTGGGAGAGTAAGCAAGCGACATTCATTTTTTCTTGTACTGTACTGTACAGTGTGCTTCGCTTCCCCACTGTTCCACAGTCCAGTCCGCAATGCAGCAAAACAGAGTAAAGAGACCCCACTTACTCCAACCCGCACCCAACAAGTTTTTGATTTATTTTTGGCCGTGCCCAATGCCCCTCCATGATACCAAAGCGAAAAAATGTTCTATTTGATTTCGCGCTTCTTTCGTTCCTTCCTTTCCTTCCCTTCCCTTCCTTCTTATCCCTTGTCGGTCCCTCGATCCTCCGATCCCACAAAAAAGCCACAGCCAACAGGAAGAGAGCAATGAAAAAAAAAGTGGGTGGGACGATCTTCCAAAGGTCGGTCCTTTTTTTTTTTTTTCTTTCCCCGATTGTACCAAGAGCGTGACCAATCATTTTGCAAAGAGCAACCGCCAAAAAGTTAAAGAATAAAGGAACTCAACTTAATGATGATGGTGATCCCTCGGTGCGGACATGGTTGTTGTTGTTTAGCTCGGTCCGGAAACACTATTGTTCATAGGCACGGGCAGGCTTACTAAGGTAGAAGGAAAAGGAAGGAAGACTCTTCTTCTTCAGTCGAACTTCAATAAGAGCACTCATTCATTGAGATCACGGATTTGCTGATCATGTGCTTATTATTTCCTTCTTACTTCCGAACCTTGTCCCTCCGTTTTCAACAAGAACGAGAGGAGTCAGTCCAGTTAAGAGAGAAGAAAGGAAAAACATGGGCAAAGGACATGGGGCCTTTGATGATGATGGGTCTCTCTCTCCATTGTTGATTGTTGCATTTTTTTTCTTTTGTCCGTCGGTTTTGGATGCAAGAGGAGAGCAGGATGGTACCCTCGTCCAAATACCCCTCCTTTTTTTCTTTCGATTCATTCATTCATTCGTCCCTTGCCTGTGACAAGAAGAGCAGAAAAGACAGTAATAACAATGCTGTAATAAGTCAATGTGGGCCAGAATGGGCAAAGAAATGCCGATTTTCTTTTTCACTTTTGGGTGACAAATGCAAACAAAGTGAGACCATTGGGACATTGGTGCAATTGAACAAGACACAGAGAGGGGAAGGGCGTCAACAGTGACAAAAAGATAGATAGGTAGATACACAACGCTCTTTCTCTCACACAAATCGATTCTTTATGAATGGCGCGATGTTGAGAACAGTACTTATATATACTCTCTAATCTTTCAGATGGATATGTTCCTCATTGTTGTCGTTGTTGTTTATCTTTTCTTTTTCATGTCTTTCTGTCAACACTCGGACCGCAAGAATTCAAAATGCCGATCGATCCAGGCACCACCGACGACAACAAAAATTGAACACTGTTCATTTTAAATTGTGATGGGGGGAGTGTGGGCCGTGTAGTGAGAACCTTCGGAAAATGGAGAAATGGAGCAGGGTGAAAGGACGTGAAATGAAGGTCGCAACGATGATGGTGTAATAGCGATCGGATGGACAGGTTCCTTACCCATGTTTATTGAACCAGGAATCGGGGATCGCGAATGGCTGACTGCCTGACTTCCTACACTTTTTTTGTTTTTGTTTTTGTTTGGATGGAACTTTTTGGTGTTGTCTTTGAAGTGACAGTGAGGCGAGCGACCATTGACACAGACACACTTGAACTTGAAGCCCCGTCATGACAGCCAAGTGGTGGTGGTTCAGGCTAGCGGTGAAAGAAAAAAAAATATGGCATTTCTTTTTTCTTTTGTCATTTACGGGGATTAGTCGAAGGAGGGCATGTCTATTTGAACAAACAATTGAAGCGATGGCCCTTTTGTTGTGTGTCGAATGAAAGGAAGAAACGAAAGAAAAGAGAGCATTGTTCGAAAGAAAGAAAAAAAAAAAAAAAAAAAAAAAAGAGGGTGACGAGAAAGCTGTTGACGAGAAAACTGTTGACGAGAAAAATACATGGTTGGCCGAACGGACTGCAGTGTCTCGGGCAGTTTGGATTGAATGCATTATGTATAAGAATATGAAGGAGAGATGAAGGTGACTGATAGTCATATCATATCCAACAACGACAACGACAGCAATCAGATTCGATTACAACAATTACCGCAGAGAAAGAAGGAGAGGGGTAAAAGAAACAGAGAAAGAGAAGAAGGACCTAGCTGGATCTGGTGTGATCTAGCTGGACTGAGTGAGTGGGAGAAGGAAACGATGGTGAGTGGTGTGAGTGGTGGATGAGTGAGTGGGGGGAGGGAAATACTTTACGATAATTATTGATTGAGCGAGAGATTGCAATAACATGACTGATGCTGCGTAGCTCTACCAAAATAGGCTCCTGTGTGTTGCAGCCTGCAAGGCTAAGGGCAAAGGCAAGAAAAGCCTCTATCGCTTTGTTACTTTACACCCAATTGAATAGAATCAGACCCGCACCACTCAAAGCTTCTTTTTTCTTATCCTTTCTCTTCACGCCACCACTCCCTCATCTTTTCTCTTCTTCCTTCTCTTTCTTTACCCTTTACCACTCTTCACCCTTTTTGTTCATCCACCATACCATACCCTTCTCATCCCTTCTCCTTTACCCACACTCAACTCAGCCCAACTCCAACACTTCTTTTTATTCACACCTCTCACTCATCCTTCACTTCTCTTCGCACGCACTGAGCAACAACAACAACCAACTCTCTGCCACACAAACAACAACAACAACAACGACAACAACGACAACAACAACCCAACAACAGCAACAACGACAAACAACAAAACAACCAAGAACAACCTTAACGACAACAACCAACAACCAGCAAAAAAGAAAAAACGGCCGTAATAACAAAAAAACAAAAAAACCCACCATCGAGCGAGCATCAACAGTTCTTTTATACACAATTGGTGAACTGCATGCAGCAAACAAGGTGAACAAAACAACAATGCTCTTTTTACTTGTTACTCTGTACAATCTTCGATGTAGTTCAATAATCGATCTTTCCTTACCCAATTAATCAACTGGCGTAAAAAAAAAAAAAAAAAGAACAAGAACTTGTTTGTTAATCTTTTCTGTCTCTTCTTTTTCGTGTGAAATGGTTTTTTACTTCTAGCCCCGACTGTCTGACCTAGTTTTTTTTTGATTTCACACCTCGTCACATTTCTCCACCCTACCAATTCCTCTTTTGTTTGCCAACCATGCCAACGGCACCTGCGACTCCGACCCTGCCCCAAGTGTCCTTCGTCAACCTATACTCGGAGGACCCATGGAAGAAGCGACAGCGTGTCCGCATCCAGCAGGCCTGCTCAGAATGCCGCCGCCAAAAGATCAAGTGCGACGGACAAAAGCCTTGCAAGTCATGCAAAAAGAGCGACCGCAGCTGCATCTACAATGCATCCGCCGGCAGTAAGGACGACCACGACCACCACAGCACGGCCCACGACGAACATTCACCCGCTACAACAACCGCTGCCGCAACAACAGCCTCAACAACAAACAACTCCCCAACAGCACAAAAGTCAACACCCGAAGCGACCTCGACTCCAGATTCTAACTCGTCCTCCGCAGAAAACTCCCAAGTCTCCACCCCCTCTCACCCGCACTCGCCTCACCCTTACTCAAAGTCGCATCAGCCTCACCACCAGCCTCACATCGTCCATAGAGTCCATCATCACGCCCACCATGTCCACCAGAACAAGGATTCGCACTCGCTCTTTATCAAGCAGGAGCCTTCTGACGTCGTCAAGCCTTCGCCTCTCCGGAGGGACTCCAAACACCACAAGAACAACGACCACCACCACGACAACGATAATAAGACCAAGATTCAAGTCAAGGATATTGGCAAGTACGGTATCCCTTTGGACGAGTGGCAAAAACAGGACGATTCGACCCTCCATGCCTCTCGTAAGACTGGTAAGTTTTTTCTTCACTCTCTCTTGGAGCGGCTTTTTCTAGTCTTTTTTTCATGAAGGATCAAAAGTTAGGTTTTGTACTTTGCAACATTTTCTCTTATCTATGGCTTTCTTTATGAAGAAAGCTGGTTTGTACCTTTTCAACATCTTTTTGGTCTTTGTGAAGAAACAAGGATGCAAGTTTATCTTGTACCTTTCGATAAACCCTGGTATCCCTGTATCTCTTCCTACTTCATTAAGGAACAAGGGCAGGATAGCCCAGGCAAAGAGGAATATCTCGGGTGAATCAATGACATCGTCGGGTCGACTCACTGACCCCTTTGTTTACCCTCTTCCCTGCCCCTCTCGGTCCACATGGCCACTCTTCTGTCTATTATCATATCTAGGTTCGCAGAATGCTAGTCCTCATCCGAACCAGCAATCACAACAGGCGCCTCCTCTTCAGCGAGAACCAATGCAGGCGCAATCTCTGCCTCCTCCTTTGTTCTCTGGCTTTCTCCAGGCGCCTGGAGCTCAAGAAATGTTGCAGCAGCATCAGCAAATACAGCAGCAGCAACAACTTCAGGAGCATAATCGCCAAATGCAGTTCCAGCAGCAGTTGCAGCAGCAGTTACAACAACAACAGCAACAACAACAACAGCAGCACTTGCAGCAGCAACAGCAGCAGCAGCAACAGCAGCAACAGCAGCAAAATCAGAACCAGAGCCTCATCCCCAGCCAAAGCCACAGTCTCAGCCAAACGCCAATGTTGGTCCAATCTCCGCCCATCAACTCGATCCAGGATATCAACACCTGCATCGATGACCTGGAGAGCAAACATACCCACAACACCCTAGTCTACATCATGGAGTCTCTCAAGCTGACGGACACCACTAATCAGACCTCAAGAAAGGCCTACGACCTCGTAGTCGAGAAAAAGGTTGAGAACCGTACCACCGTCCCAACCGAGATGAGTCTCCCCTCGGACTTGTCCCTGCCAACACGATCGACCGACCTCCCTAGCATCGAAATCCGGGATCATCTTGTCGACACCTACTTCACATACCGATACCCGATCTGGCCCATTGTCCACAAGGGCATCTTTCTCACGCAGCTGCACGATCCCAACAGCACCCCTTCGCTCCTTCTCCTGAACGCCCTCTTTGCGTACGCCTCTCGATATTCGGCCTGGTTGGTCCTTCGATCGGATCCGGAGAAACCAGAGACTGCCGGTCAGCTCTTTTTGGAGCGTGCTCAGGCTATGTTGCCCGCCTTCCTGATGGCTCCCCGACTCTCGACGGTCCAAGCCCTGCTCTTCTTGGCCCAATTGGAGGACAACTCGACTCAGCGCCACACTTACCACAGTATGGCTGTCCGTATGGCTCAGCTCCTTGATCTCCACAAGAGTTGCTCACACTTGGGCTTGCCTGATGATGAGAAAGAGACCCGTCGCTGTATCTGGTGGACCTGTTACATGAACGACCGCCTTCTCGCCCTCTCAACCCGCAAGCCCTCCATCATCCACGATGGAGACTGCAGCATCGACCTGCCTTTCCAGGAGCACATCTATGACGGACCAGGAAACAACTCGGTGTCTCTGTCGCATTATTACTCTCCACCACAGCTCTTCCACCAGCTGTTGTTGTTGAGCAAGATTGTTGGCGGAGTCCTCAAGCACTTTACAAGAGTCGCCAACAAGCGATATCGCAGCCCCGATGCTCACGAAGTTGCCTTGACCGCCTTGGACGAATCCTTGTTCACCTGGTTGGCCTCCTTGCCCGACCATCTGCAGTACACACCGGCCTCGGAAGCCTCGACCATCAAGACTCTTCCTTCACCCTACGTCGCCGCTCTGCATCTGTACTTTTACTCGATCCTGCATACTCTCCACAACCCCTATATGGACTCTTCCAACCCTCGCGCAACGAGCGATATGCCAAAATCCTCGCCTGCTTTGGAGCGTTGCACCCTCGCCGCCTCAATGATCACAGGACTTTCTCGCTCGCTTTGTTTCCAACCACAGTACGGTCTCAACTTTGGCACGCAATGCTACTCGATCTTGCATGCTGCCATTATGCATCTCACCAACACCGCCAACACGACATCCTACCAGAGTCTAAAGTCCAAGTCCCAGTTCATTTCGACTCTGAGCGTCATCAAGGCCTACTCTCAGCACTATGCGTTCGAGGGTGTCAAGAAGAGTTCCGACGTCATGGACAACATCTACAACTGGCAGGTCGCCAGGCACCAGGACGAGCAGAGCCAGAACAATACCCCGAGCCAGAGTCAGAGCCCACCGATGGGTACTTCTGCTGCGTCGCCCATCTCTGTCTCTTCTCCAAACATGCACCCTGTCATGCGCGAGGTCAGGCATCCGGACCACCACCACATCTTGCACCACTTGCATCACCCATACCTCCGCTCCGATTCGTCGCCATCAAGTCCCAAGCTCGCGCCTAACTCAGGAGCTAGCGCCAACTTTCCTTCGCTGTGTATCCCCTCGTCGCCCGCTCAGACGCATGAGAGTGTCTTGACCTCTAGGGCGCGTTCTCCTCATCCTTGGCAGCTCACCCACAACAACAGCGTTGCCACGAGTATCGCCAACACACCCACCAACATTGGAAGTCCATTGCTCAAGCAGGACTCGGACAAGACGGTTCCTGCACCGACATCTGGACCCAACTCGACAGCCCAGGGTGTGGTTAATTGCTCATCGGAACCAACGCCCGAGTCAAAGGCGCTACTTTCTGACATCTATAGCTCAAACCCCACCATCACGTTCGACAATGGCCGTACTTCTCCTTTGGATTCGACGTCTTTGGGCGCTATCCTTGGCTTTGAGCTTCCTCACAGTGCGAACGAGGAGGAGGATAATGCCTATTGGAACGCACAGGCCAACTCTTTGGGAGGCATGGATGGATGGAACCAGCAGTTGATGTCAGCTCAGGAGCACGTGTCGTACAAGAGCACCATTGGAGGACCTGCCGAGTACTTGGGAGGCAACAACAGCTTGGGCAATTTGGCACCCAACTACTTTGACACCTTGGCAGCCGAGTCTGGGGTTGACTTTTCTGGATTCGGAGTTGGCGCTACAGGAAGCAATTTTGGATCGACTTCATTTGGAGGAGTACCTATGACTTCTATGGGCGTTACCAACAACCTTGCCTTCCAGACCATCCAACAGCGAACTCAACAACAACAGCAGCAACAACAACAACAGCAGCAACAGCAGCATCAACAGCAACATCAACAGCAAAGATCCACGTCATCAGACCAGCAACCTCAGCAACCCCAGCCACAAAAGACGTTGCACTTCATCCCCACTTCACTACCAGAGTCTCAACATATGTATATCAAGCAGGAACCGTTCCAGTTCTCGCCTGACCTTGTGAATCAAGTCTACCAGAAGACGTTATCAGTGATGGAGACTGGCCAAGGACCGAACGACAATACGCCACAGCAACAGCGTCAGCAGCAGCAGAGTGTATCGAGTAGCTTGAGCGCGAGTGCCAGTCCGTTGTCGGAGATGACTCTTCCAGTACCGAACCTCAAGTCGGAGCAACAGGAGATGCAGCAGCAACAGTTGTTCCAGCGACAAATGTCGGAAAGCCTTCAAGGAGTGGATAGTCCGGACACGACGGATGGACTCTCGATGGGACCCCTGGATCTTTCGTCGGACACGTCAAGTTACTTCAACTCTCCCCTCGAAGGCCTCGCAGTGGACGATACAATAATGATGGAGGACATTTCCGAGGAGACATGGTAATTATTCTTTTTTTTCTTATTTCATTTTCGTAGTGTAGACTTTCTTTTCATACTTGTATTATCGCAGCATCTCCCTTCACTCCTTGTACATTTCCTTGTTCGTTTCTGTTCGTTTCCTATTCAATTGATTGCGTTGTTAGATTTGAATTTTATGTTTTTGACCATCCCTTTTCTTTCCTTTCCTTCTACTTCAATCCTTTTCATAATACCTTTCAGGCATAGCTTTCTACCATAAAGAACGCATTCTTCTTTTTCTCACCATCGAAAACTAGCTGGAGCTGTCTCTTGGAGGTTGGAAGCGATCATTTGTAACTTCAATTCGTGATGTGGTTTATGTGCTGTCTTTTTTCATTGCATGATATGGGGGGGTGATAAAAAGCAACCCTCGCACAGTTTTTTATTTTTGATGGTCTAAAACAATAAGAGGGAGGAGTGGGTCATAAAGAAAACGAAGGAAGAAATGAAATGATATGTGTTTACTTCTGGTCCTTGAAGAGGTTGGTAAAGATGTTCTTGACGTTGGCATAGACAGCATCGGGGGCGTCAACACAAGAAACGGTGTGGACCTTGCCGTCCTTTTTGTAGTGCTCGATGACGGGGTAAGAAGTCTCGGTGAAGACGCGGAAGCGCTTCTTGATGGACTCGATGTTGTCGTCGGCGCGGCCGCTCGTCTCGCCGCGCTTCATCAGACGCCTCAACATGACTTCTTCGGGGCATTCAAAGTACAATGTGAACTTGCTTGGGACGACCTATTGGTAATTTTTTTTTTGTGAATGAGGGAGGAATTAGGTGTGGGTCTGTGGTTAGCATATGATTGACACGTTTTTTTTTCTCGTTGCATTGGACAATAAAAAAAAATGAGCATTGGATATTAGACAGAAGGAGCATATACATGCAAGGCGGGGAGGTGGAAAGGGGGAAACCAATGAACGAAATAATTAAAAGCATCTCGCAGAAACATAACCAAAGAAACATGTATTTACCTGCTCCTCAAACTTCAAGGCCTGGTCCATCTTGCGGGGGAAACCGTCGATCAAGAAACGCTTCTGGCCCGAGGCGAGCATGGCGTTCTCGAGGAGAGCAATGGTGACCTCCATGGGGACGATCTTGCCCTCACGGATGTAGGTCTTGATCAGCTCGCCGTACTGCGATCCGGGGCGCTGCTGCTCCTCGCGGAGGAGGTCGCCGGCTAATTTGTTCGTGGTGGAACAGAAGGAAAGAGAGAGAATTGGTTAGTGAATTAATATCCATTGCTGTCGGTATTGGTTTGATAGTGTCGCCAATCAGAACGCGTCCCCTTTGTGTGTGTCTTTAACGAGTGGCCGATCAGATTATTCATTGCATGTCCCAACGGAGGAAAAAAATTCAGGAACAAGAAAGGTCCAAGTTTCAGCCAGCAGGTCATGCATGGGCTGTGTGAAGAACGCCTGCCTTCCACTCGTGTCGTCAAAACATGTCATGTCGAAAAGATGTTTCTATCATTTTCAATCCTTTTCGCCCTTTCTTACTCTCCCTCATGCCATTTCCAAAAAGGACTTACCAGACAAGTGAACGAATCCGAAATCACGGACCAAGTTGGCACACTGAGTTCCCTTTCCAGCACCGGGACCACCTATTATTATCCAAAACATAACAGCGGGAAGAATAAATGTCAGTAAATTGTCGGGATGAAAAAAGAAAGAAAAAAGAATTACATGTCTGTAGTGCGCATCGCCCTAGCGCTTCTGCTGACGTCAACAGGGTTTTCAATGCTGGTCATATTTTCTCATAAAATATCATCCACATCGGATCATGAGATAACAAGCAAAGTAAGCACAACAATATGAAGTTGAAAAAAAAAAAAAGAAAAGTTACCGAGGACGAAGATGACAGTGGTGTCCTTGAGGGCGGCTTTGTTCTCGGCAGCAATGATCTCAGGTGTCTTGACAACGGGCTTGGGGGCGGCCTGTTCCTTCTTGGCAGCAACAGTGACGGGAGCCTCCTTCTTGGCAGCGACAGGCTTAGCTATTAAAAATGGTTGAATATCGAGTACAATCCAGGGGTCAATCGATCTGTTGAATGAAGAATAAACGTGGTTCTTTTGTCGAACGTCCTGGAAGTAGGATCTATTATTTGTGTCTTGGGTTCAATGCCTCTTCCATGCAAAATGATCTCGTCCTTGAAGTAGAGGAGTAGGGGAAGAGACTGTCGTCTCCCCTGTCCTATTTCTTTCCTTGCACTTTTGTTCCTGAACTTCGATCCCGTATATTGTTCTCGCACACCTTATCCTGTCCAGGGTTTTATCAGCTCTCTAAAAGATGAAGAAAAACACTTTTTACAAAACAGGCATTCATTTCAGAACTCAACAAAAACACTCAAGTCTTACCATCGACGGGGCTGAAGAGGTAGTATCCAGAGGTGGCGGCAAGGATAGTCAACCCAGTCATGGTCAACCAGCTCGAGCCACCCGCCTTCTTGACGGGTGCTGATGAAGTCTCATTGGCGGCGGCGGCTCTGATGGCACTGTTGGAAAAGAGGCGACGACCGGCGACGGCGGTGGTGGTGGATGTAAAGGCTGCGCGGCGGGCGGCGGATGATGATGAGGCGCGGATTGTTGAAAGCATGGTAATTGTTGATTGATTTGGTTGTTGTAAAAAAGTTGATGAAGAAAATGAAGAAAAGTAAGAAAAAGTATGAAGAATAATCGATCACGAAAATATAGGGTCGAGGCTTTTCTTCCTTTCTGCGAAGGGTCAGGGCGGGTTGTCATTTAGAGAAAACAGATCAAAGTCAGCATTCAATTAGAGAAAGTAGAGATAATTGTAAATTTTCATGTGCTAACAAACTGAACACGAGAAAAGCTCTATGTCTTGGTTCTATTGCTACGGCCTCCTCCAAACACGCGAGAAAAGAGCGTGGAACTCGCAACAGCAGCGGGTCCAGATACAATTGGTGCCGGTGTCAATACTTCTCTTTCTACTACTGTGGCTGCGGGAAGTGGCTCAATCGCTGCACACGATTGTTTCTTCTTCAACATGGTCCACGCGACCGACTGCTCCTTCTCCTTCAACACAATCATTCCGTCGTCCTCCTTCCTTGTGATCAACACCTCGCTTGCTCCTGGCGATAGCCTGCCATCGGTTTCGTTGGTGCTCTTGTCTTTGGACTTGGAAGATCGTGATTTGCTCTTGCGCCTGGAGGGCAGCAAGCCCTTGAAGAGCGATGAAGGACCCCACGACGTCGTCGTTGGTGTTGTTGGAGTCGAGGGAATCGAGCTGTTGTTGTCTGCATCATCACACTCCTTTGTAACGGCACCATCAGCAACTGCCTCTTTGTCGACCTGACCGGGGGTTTCGATGCCGGCAGAAGTGATGATCTCTTTTGATGACAACAACGCCTCCGTTGACTTTCCTTGACCAATACTATTGCCACCAGTTATGGTTGTCGTAGTTGTCGTCGGACTAGGTGTCGAGACCGAGACCAGCGTCGTTGAAGAAGCATTGATTTCGATATGAACCCGAGAGATCAGCGCTAGAGGCGCCGCCATAGGAGGACTGGTGCCGAGACAGGGGTGATTACCGTTAGGCTGACAGAGTGGCGCGTGATGAGAGGTATCCTTGGCCTGTATCAATGCAGTCGCCGCAGATGTGAGGCCATTGCCGGTCTCGATGGAGAGCCCCTTTTTGTTCGCTGGTGGTGGCGAAGAAGAAGACGGGAAGGAAGGAGAGGGGATCATAGGGGCCGAGTCGTCGTTGTGGACGAGAAGCGAAGCTGTAGTTGTGGGCGAGAATGGACGGAAGGCCGATTGTGCCTCTAGTTCCGCGAGGTCTGTTTCGTCCACGACAATGAGATGCTGTTCCTCGAAATCCATTGTAAACACCTGGGTCGGGAAATGTCCACTATCGCGGAAGGAGCTGTATGGAACCACGGTGGGGAGTTGTAGTACTTGCTGGTCTATTCCACATCCGCTGTTGAGAATCGTACTACTGGGTGTTATCTCCATCGATCCCTGTTGTCGATGTTGTTGTGGTGGTCCGTCTTTTTCGTCAGCACTGATGTTACTGGTACTGGTACTGGCGGAGGTGAGTGAGGAGCAGGAGAGACTTGTCACAGACACATTCGACCCTTCGGATTGCGACTCTAGCGACATGCTCGACTCGGACAGGGCAGGACTCGGAAGAGAGACTGGACTGGGTGGACGATCGCCGGAAATAATAACGCATCCGTCGCCATTGACGATGCTCATAGCGTTCGTGTCGCAGGCGTCTTCATCGTCATCATCACCATCGTCGTCGTCGTGATCGTCGTTGCTCTCCTGGGCAAGAATGCAGGTCGAGTTGTTGCCAAGTGACATGGAAAGCGACTCTCCGCTACCGTTGCTGCCTGACAGCGGTTGTTGTTGGTTATGGTGGTGGTAGATTCCAGAACCCTGAAAGTCGCCAGACCTAGGCCTGTCCACTCGTCCACGCTCAAGACCTCCCTCATCCTCGTCATCGTCCTCATCCTCATCCTCGTCATCGTCGTACTCCTCATAGTCCTCGTCGGTATACTCGTCGCTGTTGTACTGCTCATCATCGTTCATTCCAGAAAAGATGCTCCGGACCTGTCTTGGAATGACTCTATCCTCCTCCTCGTCGTCTTCCTCTTCATCATCGCCAGCAGAGTCGCGATTGCTAGCCTCAGCAGCAGCCGTCTCCCCTTCATCCCACCCCTTGAGCAGCCAATTGAAAGGTGGTTCATCCTGAGCGGCATACATGTCCAATAACGAGCTTGATCTTTCTAACCCCTCAACCCCTCTTTCTCCTTCCTCCTTCTCCCTCGCCTCAACATCATCATCATAGTCGTCGTCAAGTCTATGCCGTTCCTTCCAGTCGCCTTCCAGCCCCTTTAGTGGCTCCTGTTGTTGTTGTTGTTGTTGTTGTGGTTGATATCGTGGTCCATGCTGTTGCAGTGGTTGCACCTGGTATGAGCGTTGCTGTTGCTGTCCAGGAAGAGACGACCGCCCAGAAAGCAAAGAATCCATAAACTTGATCTTCAAATGGGCCTGATGGACTTCCTGTTTCATCCTCCCGATTGTATCCTCGCGCTGGGCCAAAATCTGCTTCAACGCCTGGACGGTCTGTCGGCAATGATGAATATCCCTCGTCAAGGAATTGTTCTGGTTCAGAAGGAACGAGTTCTCTACCTCGAGACGGTTGACGGTGTGAACTTGAAGACGGCCAAGTGGGGAGCTTGTACCGGATCGGTCTGAGGGTGTGTTGGCTCGGAAATGGATCGATCGGGGGATGGAGAGTCGCGAAGGGCTCTTTGGGTTCAGCTCTGGCGGGGTTGCAGTTATGGATGGAGCAGTTGTGGTGGTTTGTTGAGTATGGGAGGTGTCTATGCCATTGCTGTGTCGGATATACTGCTGCTGTTGCGGCTGAAGTCGTAATGGTGGCGGTGGTGGAGTGGAGAGATCATCGCGGCCCTGGTGGATATCATCACCATCATACACATCCTCTACCGCCGGGCTGGGCGAGGCAGGAGCCGACGAACACTCTGAGTGTGACGAACTGGTTACAGTTGCTGGTGGTGGTGTTATTGTTGTAGTAGTTGCTTGGACCCCTTCTTCTTCTGGAGGGTCACCTCCGTGACTGTGCTCCAAAGCACGGTGATGGTGAGCATGGTCCAATGTATTGCCCGTTTGCCTGCTCCCCGCTACCGCCGCCTCCTCAACCTCATCCCTCCTCTCCTTGTCCTTCCCTTCCTCCTCGTCCTCACTGTAGAAGTGTTGCATGCGCAGGTGGTAAGGGTGGTGTTGGTGAAGATGAAATCGACGGTCTACCTCCCGTCCTCCCTGCTGCTCTTCCTCTTCTTCCTCCTCCTCTTCCTCGTCGTCGTCCTGCAATTCACTATCATGGCCATGGTCGTCAAACCCAGTACTGGTACTACTATTATCGCACTCATAGTCGTATATATCCTCAAACGTTTCAGTCTTGGCCGAAGAATACATCAATGCCGACCGTGTGCTCTGAAGCATCTCCGCCGCAGCCGACCCCTGCCTCATATCGTCGTTGTTGTTGATTCCCTTTGTTGTTGTTGATGATGTTATTGTTGTCTCTAATTCTTTCATGGCTGTCGCTACCGGGTGAAACGAGTTGTCGTTGTCGTTGTCGTCGTTGTTGTCTGTAGGAGTAGTTGCCGATGCTGTTGCTGGGTCGTCATGATAATGGGTTGGAGGCATCGTCGCTGTCGTAGAGTTGAGTTGAGTTGAGCTGGGGATAGGTTTATACAAGGTGCTCCGTAATATGTGAGTCTAGTGGTATCACAGGGGGAAAAGGGGAAGACGTGTTTCAATTACGCTGTCAGAAGGTAGTTCCGAAGGAAAGGAAAGGGATGGAACTTGGGTTAAAGAAACGAATGAAAGAAAAAAGGGTACGTGTCTCCAAAGCTCTTCGTTTTTATCCTTACCAAATGGGAGTTGAAAAAAAGGGTTTTGTGGTTGTACGACGCAACCAAATGAGTGTGGATTTTGACCAAAGAAAGTGGAGAGAGAGAGAAGGGAGAAAGAAAATGAAAAAATGAATGTGGATATGCAAGGAATGGTGTTTTTGCGCAAGGGTCGGTCAATGAAGGGCAGCACAGAAGAAGAAGGAAATTATAAACTATTGACAAGGAGAAGCAGGGGTGAAAGATGGGTGAGAGATGAAGGAAAACGACGACGGCCCTGTGTGTAGTTGGGTGGTGGTGGGAGTAAGGGACAGTGGAGAGTGGAGGAATAGGTTGAAGGTGAGAAAAGAGAGGATAAAGAACAAAACGAGAAAGGATGCAAGAAAGCTTCAGCCAAGTCCAAAAGATAAATCACGTAAGACAGCAAGTCTACAATGCTGCTTGTTCGGGGGAATAAAAAAGTTTGATGAGTTCGAGTCAGGGGAGGCGAGGTTTTTTGGTGTAGGTTTGTGTGTTTTGGGCGGGAAAAAAAGTGGAAGGATGTTCACCGCGGGAATATTGCAACTCGCTGGCTTACATCAAACACAAGACGGGAAAAAAAATGAGGTTTTGAACACAGCAGGCGAAGAAAAAAAAAGCAATGAAAAGCAAAATGCAGGAACAGAAAGGAACGAAAGGAACGAAAACGAAGGTGAACAGAACAAAAGGCAACAAGAAAAGAACGAGGAGAGGAGAGGAGAGGATAGGGATGATGACCAAGTGAATAATGGGACACTATAAAACAAGAGTGGATCCAAAGGGAGGAGAAGGGCAGTTCAGGTTGGAACGGAGGAAAGGAAGAAAGGCAGGGCAGGGATGGGAAGGGATGGGAGGACGAAAGGGGGAGAGGCGAAAATGATATAAACGAGGAACGGGGAAGAAGAGAAAGAGAACGAGAGAGAGAAGAAAAGAAGAAGCAGGCTTGTGGTTGAGCGGATGAGAAAAGAAAAGAAAAGAAGAGAAGAGGGGGATGGGGGAAATGACGACGGATGGTGGAAATTGGGTGGTTGAAATGCGTGTTTGTTATATTGCCTTTGGCAAGGAAGGGGTGTTGGCTGTTCATGTTCAATCGAACTGTGGATCCATCCAATCCAAAGAAGTGAGACAACGACAGGAACAGACAGAGAGGGACGATGCACGAACCCTCCGATGTTCCCTCCGATGCTCATGAACCATCGAAGGTGTATTTTAGAGAGCGATGATGGATCATCGTACGACGACCTCAACACAACAGAGAAAGGGGTGAGCTGGCAGGTGAACTGTACGACACTCACTCATTTCACCCATACTTACACAAACATTCAAGAGTGTGTGTGAGTTTGAGAGAAAAGGGGCCATATTAGCAAAGAGCATTGCAACAAAGACGAAAACGAGGGCGAGAAATTGAATGAAAATGAATGAAAAGTGAGCCCTCGCTTTGTTGTTGTCCCCGTTGCTCTCTGCCTTACCCTTTCGTAAAAACCATCCGAGTATTAAACCCTCCATGATTCATGTTGACCCTGCTCTCTTCTTCTTTTTATGTCATTTACAATGACAACACAAACCTGTCTATGCTCACGCCCCCTTTTCTATCTTGAATGTCAAACACAACAACAACAACACTTCTTGTGTCTATATCATTCTTTACTACCACATCAATAAATCGACGATGAGCACTTGAAGAGTTTGAGAATCGCTAAAGTCCTGCCGAACTAGATTTTTATTATTGCATTTCGTCCGCGTGGTGTCATGCAAATAAGCCAGCCCAGTATATTACGATGAAGTGGGTGAAGAAGGGGCACGAGTAGAAGAGGAGGAGGAAGCGGAAGCCTTCCTTTTCCAGGTTCGCCTGTTAATCTCGACAAGGGACAGGCTTGCATGTGCCTCAAACACTTTATCAGCCAGCCCTGAAAGCTCCTTCTCGGTCTCGTTCGGTGCAATCCACGGCAGACTCAACTCGAGTCTCTCCAATGCTGTTGCTCCTTGACCACTGTTTGTTCTAACACCTTGTTCCTTGGGCACAAGGGCGTCCTCCAATTCCTACGCAGAGTTCGTCAAAGTCAAGAAATGGGTATCGTCAGGGCCTTGCTCCGAGGTGAGGATTTGCCACTAAAAAAAATAGGACCCATCCCTTCCCTATGCATCGATCGATCAAGGGCATGAACCCGAAACTGCTTTCCCGTTTCGCCCTTTTCTCTTTTTCCTCTCTAACCTCTAGCATCCTCGCTGTCTATGCTGTCTATCCCTCTCTTTCGCACACCTTAGACACTTTCGTTAATCCTCCATGTCGACAATTCTCTCCCCCCTTTTCTCCTGCCTCCTGTTCCCATCCTCGCACTTCTCCTCCTACTTGTACAAGCATGGGACGGTACATGTACTCCTCTTTCTACTACTCCTGCGTTACTTCCCTCTACTACTCCTCCTTGTCTTCCTCATCCTCTTCCTCCCCTTTTTTCATAATGCGCCTTGTTCTGTTCATAATTGTCTAACCCCGTTCTTACCTGGTTGGAACATTTGTAGAGACGGAGGCTCACGACGGCTAGTGTCTGGCTCCACTCGCAAAGGGCCTCCTTGACCACTTGGACACTCACCCAATGCTCAATCAGCATCAATGTACTCAATCGTGGTAGTCGTGGTTGTCGTCGTCGTTGATGTTGTACACGTCCATTCTCCTCTTCGTCCACCTGCTGCCGCCGGATCGAACAAGAGACCTGCCCCCTTGTTGTTCTCGTCGTCGTGTCCGAAATTAGCCCCGAGATAATTCGGTCTCCTGTCGACATGGTTTCGTCTCTAAAACGTCTCAACCTCTCCCGATTCATACAACCAACACACAGCCCCGCCTGCTGCTCCGACAAAGTGGATGTGGTTGTTGTGGTGGTGGTTGTGGTGGCAGTTCCAGGAGGTTGAGTATGGGTATCCTGAGCGTCGGCGACATGGGTCCTTGTCCTTGTCCTCCAGCACGACCTTCGATCCACTACAAGGGTCTCCAAGTCAGGACCACAGAGCTCCAAAAGTCCCTCAATGGTCACCTGAGACGCATAGTACGAATCCAAGAGCTCAATTTCCTTCAAACCACGGTGTTGCTGTTGGGCAAGACCGTCGTCCTCCTTGTTCGAACGGTGAAGGTGGTCAAAGGTGGGTCGGAATCCTGCCAAGCTGTTGTCAGACAACCAGGTCATGTTCTGTAAACGGAGTCGTGTAAGTCGTGGGCAGAGCTCGGACACCATAAGCATCGCCAGGTCCATCCGCGTCTCGGGGTCGACTCCTACAGGAGGGATGCCAGCTCCTTGCTGCTGCTGTTGTTGTAATGGTTGCTGGTGGTCTGGTGTTGGCTGGATCGAACCCGTTGTAGACGCGGCCGTTCCATTGTTGGTAGCAGCTGGTGTAATAGTCGCGCTTGCAATAGAAAGATCCTCAACTGATTCCTCCAGCCTGTCGTCCTGACGTGTCTCGTGCGCCTTACCATTGCTGCTGTTGCTGTTGATGTCAGCAAAAGAGGCGCACTGTCGACAGGCCTGTCCCGGTTCACAAGTAGACATCGAAGGGTTCTCTGCCAACTCCTTCTCGAACGCCTCTTGAGCAATCTCTTGTGCATTCCAATCTCCAGGAGCATCGAGAGGGAACTGTGCGAGATCTCCACCGGCAGGGCGGATCACGGTATGTTGACGGAACTCGAGGGTCCTGAGGTGAGATCCACACGCGCGCACCAACTCTGTCAGAGCTGTCATTCCTGCTCCCTGGCAACGATCCAGTGCAAGCCTGTGGATTTGACTCCTCTGTGAGTGTTGCTGCTGCTGTCGCTGGGATGAGGAGTTGGTATCGCTGGTATCGTCACCGCTGTTGTTGCTATTATCGTTCCCCGAGAGCAATCGGGCGATGGTCATGAAGTCATCCAATCGAGTTGGAGACCGGGAGATGACCAACTCCTGTAAGGATGACAGGTGATTCCTGACGAGGTCTGAAAGGGACACGCCAGGGATGAGTCGGTAGTGAAGATGACGTAGCTTCATTCCAGGGACCTCTCGCAAGACGTCATGCATTATCTCTGAGAACGCAGCTGTCGACTCGAGCATCATGACGACGGGTCCTGGAGGTGGAAGGGTCTTCTTCTTGCGTCTCAACAGCACAGCCTTGGAGGGGGACGGAGACGACGAAGATGATCGTCTGGGTGGTGATGGTGTAGCTACTGAAGACGATTGCTCTTCGATTGTTGTTGGGGTTGGTGCTGCCATTGTTGGTGAGAACGTTGATGACTGTTCAATCGAAGTTGGCGACAATGGCGACTGAGGTGGCGAGCTGTAAGGAGCAACCGTCGAAAGCGATGGCGATCCTATCATCGTCACAGGGGCAGTAGCCAAAGCAGGCACAGTCCAGAGCAAAGCCTGAAGATCCCAAAACTGTACCAGATCCTGTTTCGTTGGTGCCACTGTCCCCACGATCCGACAAGGTCTCTTGATCAACGATCGATAATCGATCCCCAGGCATTTTCGTCCATCCAAATGAATGTTTGTCTCCCAAAAGGGAGTCTGTCCATTGCGGAGTCGATCTTGAAGCCCCAGGGTGATACTGAAGCTGGGGAGACTCTTCAGGGTCAAGACGGGCTGTTCGTAGATCAATTCGAGGGCAAGGCGGGCCCAGGGCTTGCAGAGTGTGAGGATGGGGCAGAGACTTGAGGGCTGATCGTGGTAGTCGAGGAAGGACAGTATGAGGAGGACGATCTCGGGTGCTAGTCTGCTGGCGGAGACGAGGTTCTTGTCCTTGTCCTTGCGAGGTATGTTGGTAGTAGCAGCAGGGTCGGCAGCCCTTGGGAGGACCTTGAGGTCTGCAGTTGTCTCACTCGTGGGCATAGCTCTCTGTCCTGCTGTCGCTGTTGTTGTTTGCGGTTAGCTTGGGTTGGGTACAGAAGGAAGGGTATGTTGTTGGAAGAGAGAGAATAGGGGTGTCGGGGTTGGTCGGGAGTAGGGGTGTGAGTAAGGAAGAAAGAAGAACAAGAGGAGAGAAGGAAAAGAAAGAAGAAAAAGGAGGGGGAGGAAGAAAGGAAGAAGTGGAATTGCACCCATGGCTCCTTCCATGAGTAATGAGTAACAAAATCAGTGACCCACTCCATGACAAAAAAGGTTTACCAGTCAGCGAGTCATCGATCAATTCCTAGTTTACGATTGGTCCACTCGGAACATACCAATTGTACCTCGTGAAAGTCATTTTTGGTGGCGCACTTTGGCCTTGCCTGTGTGGTTTTTTAATTGTCAGATGGGTACTTGAAAATTACGCGGTGACGGCTACAAACATTAGACCCATGACAACCACAACCAGAACTTAGCGAAAGTATAGCGGTATCTTTTGCTCAGCACCACATACTCCTTTCAAAGCGCAATGTCCCCATGAGTCACAGAAGAGTAGGCATTGACATCCTTGGTGCGGCGTGGACATCCACATATGCGGCGTCTTGAAGAACACGAAGAGTCAGCAAGAAAAAACGAACACATATAAGAAACAAGAACCTATATAGTTCTTCAGGTCCTCCCTACCTTCTTCCTTCCACACATACCCTTTCCCCACAACAACCTTCCATGACGATGACAGCCACTATAATCACTCCAACCCTACCAATCCGTTGTCTAGGCTCCTTCCAAATCTCCCCCACTATCTACCTAACCCCCATCTACATTTCAGACGCCCCAGAACAACACCGCATCCTCAACCTTAACGACAGCTTCTTCAAGGGACTCTACTCAGACTCCATGACCTTCCCCTTCCCTAAAGAAGAAGCCCTCCGATTCTCGATGTACCAGGAGCAAAAACGAGTCCAGCAAGGCGTCTGTCAGACCTGGGCAATTCGTAGTACAGTCGATGGGCCCATGATTGGGCTTTTCTCTTTGGATCCTCAGGACCATCGGGAGATGGGGCCTTGTTATCGAGGCAAAGAACTCGTCTTGAACGCAGCCGTAGCAACAACTCCAACGATGAAAGGCAATGATGATGAGGCACCATTGAATTGTGGTGGGATCGGGTATTGGTTGTCGCCCGAGCATACCGGCGAGGGAATCATGACAGATGTCCTCAAGTTTGCACTCACTCGATTGGCACGACAGGAGTTTGGATATGACCGTGTCCATGGAGAATGTTGGACTGACAACATTGGAAGCTCCCAAGTGATGGAGCGCGCTGGAATGCAACAAGTCATAGGTCTGTCCATCTTTGTACCAAAGTTCAACGCCACCAAGGACGTTGCCCACTTCATTCATGAATCCCAGTCCACTTGTAATAAATAAGAACCATTCGCCCAAAACATTGAATCATGCAAAAGAAAGTAAAGTTACCACCAAAAGAATGAAGCAAAAAAGATATGTGTGAGTACTAAAAATACAACAAAGCTTTGGCGCGCGAAATTCAATTTATTAAAAAAATTCATTCTCGCAGTCCTCGCAACGTTCAAGGGTGGGTGTGTGGATGTCCTGAGTAAGAGGCAACAACGTGTCGATGGTGCACTTAAAGATCGCGCTTCAAGGTGCCCATGAACTGCTGGCGCTCCTCGCGGGTCTGGAAGCGACCGTGACCGAACTTGGAAGAAGTATCGATGAACTTGAGCTGGACGTTCTCGAGGGCAGAGCGACGAGAGTGGACAAGGAGAGACTTGCGGAGGGTGACGACACGCTTCTTGGTACCAGCGCAGCATCCCTTGATCATGACGAAGTCCTCGTTGACGATACCGTAGTGGGGGAAACCACCCAAGGGGGTGATGGCCTTCTCGGTCAAATCGTACTCGGTCTTGGCGTTGGACTTGTCCTCGCCCTTTCCGATGCGGTAGATCTTCTTGTTGACCTCAGTACGGTGATGGTAACCGTTCTGACCAGCACGGGGAACCGAGTACATGACTCGGGAAGGATGCCAAGCTCCAATACAGGCGACCTTGCGGAGACCCTTGTGAGTCTTGCGAGGAAGCTTCTTGGTACCCCAACGATGGGTGACACCCTCGAAACCGTGACCCTTGGTGACGGCGATGACATCGATCATCTCGTCCTGCTCCAAGACAGAGTTGATATCAACGGTCTTCTCAAAGTGCTCGTAGGCGAAGTTGACCTTGTCGGCGACGGAACCACCGTTCAACTGGATCTCCATGACGTGAGCCTTCTTCTGGCCAATCTTGACCTTGCGGACCTGAGTGTGGACAATGACACGGACGACAGCGCAGTACTTCTTGATGCGCTCGAGCTCGCGGAGGACGGGCTTGGCACCGTTGGCGTGCTGCTTGGCGTACTTGGTGAAGGCCTTTTTCTTAGAGCGGTACCAGTTCTTGTAGAAGCGACGCTTGAGCTCCTCGGACAAGTGCTCGGCCCAGACGGTGGTCAACGAGCGGAGACCGCGGGGAGTCTCGACGTAACCGACAACACCGACGACAACCATGGGGGGAGTCTCGATGATGGTGACGGCCTCGACGATCTCCTTCTTGTGCATCTTGGAACCGGGACGGTCCAAGTCACGGACGACGTGGGTCATACCGGCCTTGTAACCCATGAAGGCGGTCAAGTGGACGGGCTTGGAGGCATCATCCTTGGGGAAGGACTTGGCCTTACCCTGGTGGCGGGAAGCACGCTTGCGGGGCAAGAATCCCAAGGATCCGTGACGTGGCCTTTCGAATTTACGGTGAGCTGTTTGGTGCATAGAGATAGACGAGGCAATGGTCAGCATCCTTGTTCAAAGAGTAGTTGTAAGGTGGAGTTGTCCTTGAAGGCTGGCTGGCCCAAGCGCATAGACCACTCTCTTGCATATGGCTTATTCTCCTGTAAACTCTTTCACTGCTGTCCTGAAAGTAACGATCGCTGATGCCAGTTGTCGCCAGTGGTGGTGGTGGCGAATGGCTGCTGTTGCTTGCTCACTCTTAACAGCTCTGTTTCGGTTGAAGAAAAGTGTGCCGGTCATGACCAAGTCCCTCCCCTTCGGTGAAATCCTTCTTGTTCATGGCAAGCCTGTCGAGATGGAGGCTCCAGGAAGAGCGATAGTCGATTGTCCAGGTGACGATTGGCGTTGCCTGTCGTATTGATTGCAGTTGTTGTTCTTGTATGGGTAGTGGTTGTTGTTGAAGGGTGGATGGATCGATAGACACGATCAAGTAGAAGGATGGATGACTGGATGTGTCGATGGATGGATTGGATGAATCGCTCTGGTGTGTATGTCAGATCCAAAACTTAACGTACACATGGTGATTTGATCGTGCGGGAAAAGGAGGGACAAACAGTGCAGAGAGACTCGTCTCAATTTATAGTGCTCCCTCCTTCGCTCTTCAAACGGCAAATTTTTTTTTCTTGTCAATTGCCAGCCACCCGCCAAACAAAGCGCGCTTTGAAATGTTTAGAGTTAGAATGGCGCCCATTAAGGGTTACTCTTGCTGGATTGGAGGGCACACGCACACACACACACACACACACACACACACACACACACACACACACCATGACAAACACAATCAGTACTTCGCCTCCAGCTGGGCACCCCCTCAGGCACTGTACCTCACTGTCATCAATTGATCAACAACGACAACAGAACAGGGACGATGGCTTACAAGAAGTGGCTGTTTTAATCGGTGTCATAGATATAGTGCGCGATATCCTTTACGGCATCAAACTTGGCCACAAAGACAGGCACACCAACCGCAGGACGCATCCCTGCCCGCTCCATCACCCTCCGACTGCCCACGTTATCCGTCCAGGCCTCCCCATGAACTCGATCGAATCCAAACTCCTGTCTCGCCATCCTGGTCAGTGCAAATTTGATTACCTCCGTCATGACACCCTTGCCGGCCTGCTCAGGAGACAACCAGTACCCTATTCCGCCACAGCTCAAAACACCCTCTTCCTCCTCCTCCTTTCCATCGTCAATCTCATGGACCGGCTCTGCTTTGGCAATAGGCTCCTTGCCACAATAACACGGACCCATATCACCATGATCAAACGGATTCAGCGCAAACAACCCAATCATAGGCCCTTCCACCTCAGTCCTAATCGCCCACGCGTGACAGATCCCCTTCTCTTCCCGGATTCTCAAATGTCTCGCCGTGAAATAACGAGCTGCTTCTTCAGAGAAGGGGAAGCGCATCTTGTCCGAGTGGAGTCCGTTGTGAATGCTGTTGTCGATATTGAGGATCCGATAGACTTCTGCGGTATCGGAGAGTGCAACGGGACTTAACCAGAAAGAGGAAGAGACTTGGTATGGTCCTGTGCATCGGATTGAGGGTTCTTGCGACTGTTGTTCTGAACAGGTCGGCATCGTCACTGTCGTTGTTGTTGGGGTTGTTGATGTAGGTATAGGCTCGTCGCAGTCTACGGTCGACATAGTTGTATTATTTTGTGCTCTTTGTCGAGGCTTGAAGGAAGAACACTGTGTGGTTGTGAGGGAAGAAAAAAAAAACTACAACAGAGGAGCGTTCCTTTTTTATATCTGCCCTTCAAGTGTACGCTTTGTTTTGTCACACGATAACAAAGAGACGCCGCACATTCCTTCCTCCTTTCTCGCAAATAACAGCGAGGTTAACTTTTTCTGCGTGGAGGGGTTGTTCTTCATTCTTGACTCATGGGAAGTCAGCATTGACACACCTCACGTTGACGATGATGATATAGGATGACAATGCAAACCGTTTCTGTATATTTTTTTTGTGTTCGTAACTGTCTATGCTTGTTCAACAAGGGTAAAGATACTATGGTAGATGGTAGGTAGATAACGGGAGGGAAGGGGGGGTGACGACTCGATAATATTAAAGATATAGAAGGTATCTTAGTTTTGGAAGGTGAGGGAGGCTTTGTTTCTTTCTTAGAAGGCAGAAAGAGCGGCGGCGATGACGGCCAAGGAGACGGTCATGACGACCTTGGTGCCGATAGAGGAGGCAGCGCTGCTCTTGTTGTCGCTAGGCTTGCCAGTACTGGTTCCGTTACCGCCGGTGGTGCCGTTGTTAACTGAAGCCTTGGAGTTCTGGTAGGGGAGCTTGTCACCCAAGCAGTCGTCAATGGCCTGGATCTTGAGCTTGGCCGAAGCAGCGACGGGGAGGAGGCGCTTGGCGAAGTCGACGGTGACCTGGTAGAGGTCGTGCTCGAGGGTGATGATTCCCTTGGCGCCGGGGTTGGCGCCGTAGGCGGTCATGGAAGCGGTGAAGGCGGTGACAGCAGCGGCCAAGTTGGCCTCGGTGGGGGTGGCGTTCAAGCTGAAGTCCTTGGAGTCGAAGACATCGCTCGTCCTATAGTTTTTTGTCAGTTGGAGAAAGAAAGGGGGTGGGGTTTGGTTAAAAGGTCAATTATCTGGTCATAAAATAGGCGTTAAATAGACCCGATGCAAGGGACACAGACGACAAAGATGCATGCCTGAAACACACGGTCCTGCTCCACCACTCCCGTCTCTCTCTTTTCTTTGATGCATATTGTTGTTATTATATTACGGCTCTCACACTAAAACCATTTCGCTTTCCTTCTTTTCTGTTTTTACCAGGGAACGACAACGAATAGAAAACTTACCAGTCAACAATGATGTAGCCAAGCTTCTTGACGATGGCACGGACACGGTTGTCAATATCACCATATGGGGGACGGACATACTTCATCTGCATGCCTGTGATGTCAAAGACGGCCTTCTCGGTCCACTTCAACTCGGCAACGATCTGCTCGTTGGTGAGGGTGGTGAGGGGGTGGTGAGACCAGGTGTGGGAGGCAAGGTGATGGCCCTCGTCAAACTCCTGCTTCAGGATGGTGGGGTTCTGGACAACGTTGGTGCCCATGACGAAGAAAGTGGCCTTGACCTTGTTCTCCTTGAGGGTAGTCAACAACTGAGGAGTGAAGGTAGTAGGACCTAGAACACCATGTTTTCCAATGTACACGTACGAGTAGTAATTATAGAGAGAGAAAGGGAAGGGGGAACAAATGAGCAAAGAAGAGACCGATAGAAATGGTTAATTTATGAGCACATTTGGGCTTGCTTTTTTGCCGACATGGCCTCATAGGTACAGTACACAAGAGGACCTTTGTATTAAGCAACATATCTCTTCTTTTTTTTTTTTTTTTTTACTTGTTCTCGGTTTGTCTCTTTCTTTGTTGTTTGCATTTCATGAGAGCATTTCTTTAAACTATCCCACAAATTGCATCCAACAAAGTTCCAAACACAAACCAACAGAAGAACCACACATACACACACCAAGAGGGACAGAGAAAAGACGAAGAGGAAAGAGAAGAAAGGAACGGCGTGCCATTGATAATGACGACCGAGAGGAGAGTAATGAAGAAAATGGCCCAAGTGTGGAAATAATGTGCCTGTATGTGTGTTGATATGTTCTGTGTGTCTGTATGCTTCTCTCCCAATTGGTTTGTACGAAAGTGTTCAGGGAACTCGATCACCCATTTCCTTTCAGTGTCATATATATATATCAATTTGCATGCTTTTTTCATTTCTTACCATCGTCGAAAGTAAGACCCCAGACACCGGGGGTGGGGCAGGTGACAATATCGTCACCACGGCAGCTCTGGCAAGATCTCCAGCACTGGTCGGCAGGGATGGTGGCAATAGCAGGGCAGGCGGGAGGGTTGCCGGTGTGGATGGGGAAGACGGGCACATCAGCCAAGTTGATGGCCTTGAGCCACTCCTGGACCTGAGGGGTGTTGGTTGGGGGGACGGCGTTAAGAGGAGGGAACTCTGCGGCGTTGAAGGCGGCCGATGCGGTGGCGGCGGCCATCAGGGTGATGGTGATGGTTGAAAGAATGGTCTTCATGGTTAATGCTTTTGTTTGTGTAAGTGG
Organism: Linnemannia hyalina; assembly: GCA_019671135.1. Lineage (NCBI taxonomy): Eukaryota > Fungi > Mortierellomycota > Mortierellomycetes > Mortierellales > Mortierellaceae > Linnemannia > Linnemannia hyalina. Next base: position 3,990,295 of record JAHRHY010000001.1, read on the forward strand.
AAGTCGTTTTGTTTGGTTTGTCGTACAACTGAAGGAGGAGAAGGGTATGTTGTTGGCGGTGGAAGAGGGGTATGAGTGTCCTTGTTTTAACTTGAAGGATGAGAGGAGGAAGGAACGAAAGAAGGAAAGAAGGAGAGGATGAAGGAAAGAGGAAGAAGAGTCGAGGTCGTGAAGAGTGAATGAAGAGAAAGAAGAAAGGAAAAAAGAGGGTCGGACAAATACCGAGGATTTTAAATAGTCAGGAGGAGAGCAGAGCAGAGACAGGGGTCGGGGTCAGGGTGGGGGGACAAAGGGCCTCGGACCAAGCACGAAAGAAATAAAAGAAATAAATGTAAAATATTAAAATAGTACCGGGGATACACAGACTAACTTGACACAGCATCGTTGACTGACTTGAGTGGCTGACTGCATCGTTGTACCTCCTTCTCAAAGACGAGGGAGACAATTGAAATGGCACTCATACGGACATCATCATATTATCAAGAAAAACGCCCTTTAATCGACTAAGAATAGCCAGGCGCACCCGTTGTGTCCTTAGAACAAAGACACTAGAAGGCGAAGAAAGAACAATAATAAACGAACGTACAAACAGTCATACATCCATTCTTTGTGCGCCTGTGCCTTTTTTGGTGGCTTTGGCTGTGTCGCAATTGTCCTCCAAATCCGGCGTGCGGTAAAGTGAAAAAAGGCGTCTGTATCCCTAATTAACGCCAAGGCATCGCCTTGCAAGGACACCGCCATATTCTTTTTGAAAAAAAGAAAACAGTGGCAGAGTTGCCAAAAGACAAGGAGAGGGAATAACGTCGACGGGTCGCTTATAGCAAGGAAAAAAACCTGTGTAGATGATGGTTTCTATTATTGACGTACATGTGTGCTTTCTTGCATTCACAGCTGCCATGTCCTGCCCCCCTTCTCACCCTCTCGCCCTTACTCCCATTATGTCTCCGGCAAAAACACAACACTGCCTCTCCTATTTTTTTTTGTGTGTTCTTCTAGATCTTCCTCCCCGTCTCACCCGCTCCCCGTTGTTGCACTACGACAGACATATACAGTTCCTTCGGGGGCGAAGGACACGACTCTCTCTCGTTCTCTCTCTTTCATGAGATATAACCATGATAGTTGTTGGAAGTCGATCATTTGGCAAGTTTTTTTTACTTCTGTGGCAAAATTCACAATTGCTCTCATCATCTCTTCCGTCCACCCGCGCCCCCAAGAGCAACAAACATTTAATTCAAGGTGCACAACAACAACAGCAACAACAACAACACAACAACCTAAAAAGCGTTTCAGGGCCAGCGGCTTTCCTCAATACCCGGTAACAAAACTTGAGTACCTGATAACGCTAAAAGAACGATTCAAAAATAGATTTTTTCTGGTTCTCGTTGAAAGGGCTGGTCTCAGAGGCGAGGTAGGAGACGACGCCCATTGATAAGGACCAGGGGGGTGACAAATGCCAGTTGTCAGTACCCACATTGTTCATATATGTTAATGTAGTCAACTATAGTAATTCCCTAGGTTGTGCTCGTGTGATGGATTGTCTATTTTCTTGTTGTTGTTTGTGAAGGGTTTAGAGTGAGTGGGTGTGCGGGTCAAGTAAACATCAGCGCAAAAATCAATGCTCTCTTATCCACACAAACGAGAAACGAAGGAAAACGCTCATCAAAATCATCAAAAATTAAAATGAAGTCTCAGGTACTGATGAGTTAGTGATCTGTAAGATCAAAGACAACTGCTTCCGTCCCTAGTTCTGACAACTGATGGTACCTGAATGGTTTTGGGTGGTCTGTGCCATGCTTTGCCAATTATCATATACCATACCTTCACCGTATCGCTCATGCCCATACTCATCTCCTCTCTTCTTCTTTTCCGTCTCTTTCTGTCTTTCTCGTTCTCCTTCATTTCCATGGTACCACAGGCCATTGTACTCAACAAAATCCTATTTTTGCCATTGGGCGATCTCGTTTACGTCGACAACAATTCCCGTCCTATAAATGATCAAACGTATTTTATGGCACATACCCAGCAGCCCACATTGACCAATACCTTTTCTTTCTCCCCCTTCGCTTGGGCTATGCTTGCTAAAAAAACCACCCTTTGAACAGCGAGAATCTAGAAGTGTCCAGCCTCTGATCAAGCTAAGAACTCGCACATCCAAATGCACATTGCGCCCCCCGTCAACTTAGGAGATCCTACATCAAAAACATGAATGACAAGCTACGAAAGGAGATGAAACATCCGCGAGCCAGTAGAGAAAAGAAAATGCGTCGTTTGCAACCATAAAAAAAAACCATGTTGCGGTGCAGCCTTTTATTCTTCAAGATATTGTTCTCTCTAATGAATAGGAATCTACTGCCATCTCCCTCTTCCTTCTTCCTCACACATACACTTCTAACACCCTCTCCTCCCATTCTCCCACACTCACTCTCTCCATCCCTCCTTCCCATCCCCCCCCTCCTCTCTTTCTATATGGTAGGTAGAGTCGGTTTTGTTTCCGCTTGCGGTGATGAAACATGTTGTATTAAGGCTGTCCTATGAGTCGTTGAAGGGTGTTGTTCTCGGCATCGATTGTTGATAGCTTGTTTTGATGATGGTGATGATGGCATGGTGACGGCGAAGAGTGTTGGCCCTAGTCCTGGTTCCTGGTGCTGGCCTGTTTGTTTCTTGCGCATGGGTTCCTTGGGCGGTTTGTTCTTCTGTCTTGAGAGATAAAAGAAAAAAAATGAGTCGCAGCTCATGATATGACAAAACAGTTAGTCATCCACACCACAAGAAGCACAGCATGGGAATGGGAGACGGAACAATACGAGAAGGAAAAGAAAAGAGAAAATGAAAAGAAAAATGAATAGGTGATGACAGTCAAGGATAACACCCCCTCGGAGGAGAAAAAGAGAGCGCCACCAATCAGTAAAAGTCTCACCTGGCAATCGATCATCCACTCTTGCTCTCCTTCTCACCTCTCCAAGTCTACAATCATTCGCTCTTCACCAATATATGCATGCATAAAAACATGCCTAACCCTCGTGGTGTGGTCGTGGAGATTTTCCAACAGCCTCCTATTCATACCATGAGAACGACCTGTTATCGAACTGAACGTTGTCCTATAACCATATAAATGGTCAGTTGTAGTTCCCTGACAAACCTGGTTACCATTTCGACGATCCTCCCTTCCCAGAACCAATTCAAAGCAATAAAAAAAAAGCGCGTGAAATACTAATACATTGTACGAGTCTTTCTACTACATTAGTTGGGAAAAAATAATGATCAAAAAGAAGGACATGGGTTCTATCGATAATACTGATCAAGGGCACGTTGCCGCAATGCCATCCGAATACTCAGTACACAACTCAACACACAAGCACCAAGTGAGGCAATCAATGCCCAGCGGTAACAATGACGTCCATAACAGGCCTGGGGCCCTTCATCGGCTACAGGTCGCTCGGCATCCATGATCAGTCCAAACAGCAGGTTGAACAGCATTCCTCCAATCGCCGAACCCCATGACAGCCATCCCCTATTGAAACATTATTAATTTTGTCCAAGAATAAACATGTGGGAGGTCAGTCGTTCACTCATTATCAAAAAAAATACATGCCATGCATGAATGCAACCAATCACGATCAGTTCACAAGAATAACCAAACAAATACTAAAAAAAAAAAAGCATACCAGTTCTGGCCACAGGTCTCTTCACCCCAAAGTTCCGCAACAACGGTTCCGGCAACGCCAAAGAACCCTCCATAGGCCAATCCCGTCAAGATCGACGTCAGGTATAACCAATGGAGGTTCGCAAACAGTCCTGCGACTTGAGCCAGACCCATACAGATCGCCGCAATCGGAACTGCATAGACCCGGTGGGCGCCATGCGTGACAATCGCCAAATCCGATCCGAGTCCAGACATAATTCGACCTGCGTAACTCGATAGACTGATCAGGACGACATGTGTTGCGCGGATCGACGCCACGGGGGTCTTGCCGTCCTCACCACTTCCATCGCCTCTAAATGCTGCGCCCAAGAGTGGTATTCCTGGTCCTAATCCTTGTTCGGCTCCTGCGACGGCATCCACCATGGCAGAGATCGAATTGATGATCATAAGTCCAGTTCCTGCAAGACAGACCATGATCACAAAGAATGCCTGTGCATCGCCATCCATAAAGAACTCCATGCCACTGATCGACCGGACATACCGCCTTCCATCCCTAGGCTTGAGCGGCGGATCACTCACGGCTGGCACCGTCGTCGTTGCCGCCTGTGTACCAAGCGTATAATCGCTCTGTCGGCTCGCAAGGGTGTCCGTTGTCGTGTTCTCTCTCAACAATGGTGTCTGTTCCGATAATGGTGCCTGTCCCTGTCCCTGTACTGGTGCAGTTGTCGTATTACTCTCGGGATCAGTCGTTATGGTAGGCGGTGCCAAGATGTTCATCCCGAAGACTGAAAGACCATTAATGACACCTCCTGCAACTCCGAGGAACAACAAGAATCCGACCGTGTCCAGTTCCTCCGCCCCCTCCTGTGGATTCTTTGGGCTCGTTGGTTTGTTGTTGCTGCTGATGTTGTTGATAAAGTCGCCAACATTCATCATGAAGAACGCCTGCGCAATAAATGTCAATACTGCCGCCGACAATCCAAAAAAGCTGACAGGGATGCCTATTTGCAACACATATCCAAAAGGTCATGTTAGTCACTTCTTGTTCTGCTACTGCAGGAAAGAGGGTGGGCGGAATTGGAGGGAAGAAAGGAGGTGGACCAACTCTAAACAATACCATGGGGCTTCATGGGTTTGGACGAAAATAACAGCAAGGACTAAGGAGGGGGGTTGAAGGATGCACGCATTTAAGTCACGCATACACATACATGACTCATTCACTCGCTCACTCACCTAATGCAGCCCCCCGGGCATTTCGAAAGTTCTTTGCTAAACTCGTAAACGCCGCCATGTACGAAGCACTTGACCCCATCCCCGCCATAAACAAGAACCCACCCATCCACAGAAAATGCGTCGGCGCCTCCCCCCTCGCAACATTCTCCAGCCCAGTCGCATACCCGGCCGACAACAACCCATACCCCATCAACAGCAGTACTCCTGCAATGAACGAAGTAGGACGAGCTCCTAACCGATCAGCCATCAATCCTGAGAGGGGGCCGACGCCATAGAGTCCGATATCTCCAATGACGGCGATGGTACTGGTTTGGGTTTGGGAGTAGCCTAACCGGCCGGTGAAGGAGGGGGCGTAGAGGGCAAAGACGTAGAGGGATCCGGAGGCCAGCATGTTGAGGCAGCCGCACAAGAATGAAAGGACGAGGAGGAAGCGCCTTGCTGAGGAGCCATTATTGGCGGGGGTTGTATTATGATTCGGCATGACGAATTATCTTGACAGTCGTCGAGTGAGTGTGGATGGTTGAGAGAGAGTGAGAGAGAGTGGAGAGGGAAGAGGGGTTGGTTGTGCAACCAACGGGCTTGGGTATTAAAGTATGTGTCGAGGGTGGAATTACAAATGAGAAGCGTATGGGTGTGGAAAGTGTCAAAGAAAAAAGGAGAGTGGAAAGAAGAAAAGGAGAGGGAATGAACAAAGAAAAACGAATGGAAAGAAAAAAAGAGAATGCCTTCCTCATTTGTCCTCCATTCACCATGACTGACCGCCAGCCCAACAAAAAAGAAGCTCAGCTGGTGTCCAAAGAGAGAAAGGAATAAGGCAAGGGATAAAAAAGAAGCCAGCCCATGAGTCTAGTCGACTCCCTCTCCCATCCAATCACATCGAACTCTCTCAAATGCATACTCTCCCTTCATGAAAAAAAAGAACGCCGTGCTGGCTGTTTGCTCAGGGACAAGGAAGGGGTAATTAAACACCGCCATGAAAAGAAGAAATGACTGAGCCGCAGAGCTGGGCTCATTCATTTCCTTCAAATGTCGCATACTAGTCAAACATGTGTATTAGAATCGTATATGTTTTTACAAAAAATGCTGGTGTAATTGTCATGAAGGTACGTGAAGACTAAGGCAAAATAAAAAAATACAAAAGAATAAAAGTAACGTGAAAGAAAACAAAAGAAATGGATCGAAGCGCGATCGATCATGGGGGTGCAGGGGACGATGCTGCGCTGTTGTGGTTGCTGCTGCTGGTAATGGCCAGCGCGGAGACGCCGTTCCTCTTCTTCATCACTTCGGATGAACCCTGAAACAGATACTTCAGGTCCTCGAGACGACGCTTCAAAACCTCCTGTTTCGACAGTTTTTCTGCAAACGTCATCTCCGAAAGCTCAGCCTTGCGCTTTTGTAGCTCCAAGATATTCTCTTCGATCGATTCCTAACATTTCATCATCAAGAGCAGAAAAAGTATTAGAATATATGCGAGACGACAATGTTCCCTTCTGACAGTGATCGACAAAACACGAAAACATTCAACGACGCATAGTCCATGTTTCCTTACCTTAATGATAAATCGAACGACGTCGACTGGTTTGGTCTGTCCAAGACGATGGATACGATCAATTGCCTGACTCTCCACCGAAGGGTTCCTGTCCAATGAATAATTTCAACAAGTAAAGGAAGGAAAGGGGAGTGCAAAGAATGGTGAGAAAAAACAACGCACTTCCTGTTTTGTGCTACACAAAATCAACCTGCATGAATTGCATTAACCACACTTGATTTCAACTTACCAGTGAGGGTCCATCAGATAGACACGCTGGGCGGAGGTCAGGTTCAATCCCACGCCTCCCGCCTTTAGTGAAATGAGAATAACACTGCAGTTGGCCTTCTCCTTGAACCTGATCATAGCGGCTGTGCGATCATTTCGCTGCATGGTTCCGTCCAATCTAGTAAACACGATCTTGTTCTCCCTCAAGCCATCCTATAAAAACACCAGAACAGAACAAGGAAGCAAAGTCAATATCCACTCGGTGCGGTAATCGATCGACCGGGTCGAGCGCAAAAGGCGAGACAAAATAACAAAAAAAGAGGTGGTTACCTCGATCAAGTCCAACATGCTAGTCCACTGCGAGAAAACTACACTCTTGATCATTGGCTGGCCCGTCCTGCGTGAAATTTCGCCAGCTTGAACCAAATCCTCCATGAGTGCCTTGACTTTGGTACTGTGGATAAACATTCCATTCTCGTCCGTTCGCGAGTGGATATGGCCTCCTCCAATAGTCTCCACCTTGTCATCTGCGTCGTCCTGGATTTGAATCAGATCAATGGGCCTCAACAAAGTGGCGCACTGGGGACAGCAGAAATCCGACTTGAGTCCCGACGCGACACTGACGTTAGCGTTCCCCTTTTGAATGAGCATGTACGAGATCGGGTTCAGCTTCTTGACACACTCTGGACAGAAAACGTGCTCGCACCGGGTGACGATAGGCGTGATGGTCGAAGGGTGGAAACAACTGTTGCACTGGTCGTTGCCAGAATCCTGAAGCAACGAATAGATCACCGCCGCCTTGGCCAGGTTGAACTCTCCCGACATGTCGAGGTCGTCGTTCATGTTCTTGACCAGTGCATAGTGGGCGCAGATTTGTCGAAGTTTCAAGATTGCCTGCAAGATATGGGCATAGTTCTTCATGACCTTGTTCTCCTGCACAATCATGCTCACAGTCTGCTTCGCGCTCGACTCCATTCGCTGGTACATCTGTCGTTCGTTCAAGCTGAGATCCAGAGTCCGCATATGATCTGTACGTGGAGGGAGGTCGAGCAACGGCTTGCCATCCACCATCTGTGTCTTGGTACGTCGGAGCGTAATGACCTTCATGAGCGTCTGTAGCCTCTGGACACCGATAGGGTTGGCCGCCTTGATTGGTTTGGAGATGTAGTGAGCCCAATGCGCCTTCTCCTGGAACGGCTGCATGCCCAAGAACTTGACCAGCGCAAACAGATCATCCAGCTATAAGATATGTTAAGTCAATTATTAGTACATCGAATATACAAAAGGGTGGTGGGCGTCGGCAATACACCATCCAATGAAAGACTCACCTTGTTTTGAATAGGAGTTCCGGTCAAGCACCAGCGACGTTCGGCAACAAGTGCACAAGCAGCCTTGCTCTGTACAGTGTTGACCTCCTTGATGATATGAGCCTCATCCAGGACCACTCGGAACCAGTCAATATGCTGCAGCACACTCGGGGTCTTTGACGCGCTCGTCTCGTTATCCTTGCCCTTGCACTCCTTGGAGTACTCGGTGCCCAACAAGTTGTAGGTCGTAATGACAACATCGTGCTTGGCCAAGTAAGCCGGGTCCGACACGCGCTGACCTCCATGATAGACATACACCTGAAGCGCATCCTTCTTGACGTGGACCTCAAATTGTTCCTCCCAATTCTGAACCGTCGACAGGGGACATATGATAAGGGTGGCGTGTGATTTCGTCCGCAGGTTGGTCAGCCGCTTCCTGTGCAGTGGCTTCTTGGGCGCCACTGTCAACATGGGTCGGATGGTAGGAGAAGGTGGGGTGTCGTATTCCGTCACGAGGTCTCCAGAGCTGAGAAAGTCCGGTGCTGCAGACTGTGGTACTGGGTTCGATTGTATTGATGGTTCAGGCAAATGCATCTTGCGGTCCAGAGTCGCCATAATGAGAGAAATAACGGTGATCGTCTTGCCCAGTCCCATCTAATCGCCATATAAAAAATAATACGTATTAGCATAAGTCTTTCAGAGTAGTCCAGTTACATCCCACAAGCATCGGTGAAGCAAGGAACATACATCATCGGCCAAAATTCCTCCGAGCATGCTGGTGGGTTTGAGAGTCGTCTCCTGACTGGTGACAACATTCAGATATGTTGGATGACGATGAAGTTGCTGTCGGACACGCCACAAGGATGTCAGCTTGTTCTTCTCGTTGTCGGAGTAGTCTTCCTGCTTCTCGCGCTCCAGCAAAAAGTAGAGAGCCTGCTTCTGGTGGCGATACATTTTTGTCGCCATCGTCGATGCAGGTTCCACCTCTGGAAGATCAGTTGCACTCCGAAGGCCCTTGAAGACTCCGTCGATTTGGTTCTTGATCTCCTCGGCAGAGCGAACGCTAGATCCACTGTAGCCTGCATAGCTCGTGTAACCTGTGTATCCCAATCCAGCTCCGGCGTTGTAATAAGATGAAGGTGCACTGACTCCTCGGAACTTGTCGTAGAGGGATAGCTGCTCTCCTGGAACTGGTGCGAGTGGGTTGGAGTAGGAGGTCCTGTGATCGTACGCAAAGGGATCGTCCAGCTTGACCTTGCCGTAGAGCGCCTTTGCTACTGTCATCTGGAACCTGGGCTTGCCATAGAGAACAATGTTGATCGGTGCGCTCACGTTCTATAAAGTGCAGAGCCAAGAAAAAAAAGATGGCGGATATAGGGGCAATTAGTTGATAATGAGCAATGATTGGTCATCACCAGTCACCGAATGTTCGATGCCCTCTCTTGCGCAGTCCTTACGTTATGTTTCCTCTGTCTAGGTACGCTCGCCTCCCACCAAATCATGTTCGCATCAACCAAGGGGACAAGCGTCTCTGCCAGCTCCGAGACAATGTAGCCATACTATCAAAACGCAAACAAAAAGGAACCATGTAGGCTCATGTTAATATTTGGAAGGTATAAAAAAGCATACTAATAATTGCGTATGAATGGTGAAATTCTTGACGAGCAACCTACCAGTCCGCCTTCATGCTCGACCGCCAAACTAGCCTTGTTGGCTGTCGTTGCTCGTTTGATGATCACCCTGTCAGACTTTCCTTCGATATACTCCAAATGCCGAGGGTACAGTGTGACTACCAGTGACTGGATCATACCGAAGCAGAGGTTCCTGTTGGCAATAGCCGTTGTTTTCGACTCGTCAATGACGACATCGTCGTCATCCGAAATCATCGTAGCCTCCTCTTCCGTGAGGTCAATCACGGCGCCTCCGACATTTTCTTTGGACGCTGTTGGTGAGGGTGTTGAAGAGGCAATGGAGGAACAGACAGAGTAGGGCTGCTTGGGGCCAATTTCCGTTTTGATGACAGGGGTATTCTGTAGCCTCAACTGCTGTTGCTGCTGTTGCTGCTGATGTAGTTGAATAAGTTGCTGGGGTGTAAGTCGAGAAATGGCTGTTGACTGCTGCTGCTGTTGCAGCTGCTGTTTATGTCGTTGCTGTTGCTGAAGGTATTGGAGGGTACTTTGGATATGTACTGCATTGGTATCGTCTCCTGCTTTGCTAAAGTTGAACTGGGTTAGGTCGCTCTGGTTCAGGAAGGGTTTGCTCTCCTTTGCAGGGGCAGTCGTGCTGGTGGTGGCAGGCAGATCCCTCCGTCCCAAGATTCCAGAGTTGATGAGATTAGCGACAGCCTCGAGTTTTGTCCGCTTGGCATCATGACCCTCCTGCCGTTGCTGCTGCGTCTCGTCGTGATCCTTTGGGTGCTTGGTAGTAGTGGTGGCGTTGGTGGCGTTGGTGGTAACGGCAACGGTGGCTCTGTTGTGCTGATTTTGTTGCGTTGTGCTTAATTCCTTCTGGCCAAGGCCTTGAGGATGCCTCGGAGAGAACGTTGGCAATGTAGGGCCTTGACGACCATTGCTGCTGCGACGAGGTTGGCGGTCAGATGTCTGGCTGCTGTCATCGTCCTGGTCGCTTTCGTCTGAGTCATCGTCATCGTCCTCGCTTTTAGAGTCGTCGTCGTCCGGGGACAGGTCCGTGTCGCCAATCTGTTGAAAGAATCTGGAGGCGAAGCTCAGGGGATCTGTCACCTGGGGAGAGCCGTTTGTTGGATGGAGGCCTCCTCGGTGCTGTTGGCCGTTTCCAGACATCTGGGGAATTGAAGTGGCGAGTAAGTAAAAAAGGGGAAGGTTGCAAGGGAAAGAGAGGGGAATCGTTGAATGAAGAGACAAAAGAGAGAGTGGAGAGGTGGGGGGAATGTCGACTCTGGGAGGTAGTTTGAACAGTTGAATGTCTAACAGGAGAAGAAGCAACTCCTGAGGGTGTTAAGGCATGGACGGAGAAGCGGGATTACAACTGCGAAGATCTATTAGTGATTAACAAGAAAGAAGGAACAAGAAAGTCTAGATCAGCTTTGTCGGTTTATAGTGCTGATTCATAAGCACAATGCAGAAAAACATACCACCGTTTGTAGTTTGTACAAACTGGCACTCGTGCTCGCTCTATGTAGTACTCGGTAACAAAAAAGGGGGAGGACGGCGAAGGCGTTTCGAATGCTCCTTCTTCTATTCTTCTATTAGAACGTACAAGGTACTCTGGTGGGTAACAAAAGATAATGATAACGGTCAACTGTCCATCAAAACGAAAAGAAAAAAAAAGAAGCGCAGGGACCTTGCCGCTTGGTCAGCACGCCACCATATCGCTTGTCACGTGTATCCAACAAGAGATAACGCCACCTCTTTCTCACCTCCCACACTTGCATGCAAGCCTCCCACTCGAAGTCGAACAGGAAAGCTTCTTTTCAATGGTATCATTCTTTATGGAAACTCCTGAGTATCATAAATGTAATGCGCAATATCCTTGAAAGCATCAAACTTGGGCACAAAGACAGGCACACCAACCGCAGGACGCATCCCTGCCCGCTCCATCACCCTCCGACTGCCCACATTGTCCGTCCAGGCCTCCCCATGGACTCGATCATATCCAAACTCCTGTTTCGCCATCTTGGTCAGCGCAAAATCAACCACCTCCGTCATGACCCCCTTTCCTCCATGCTCAGGGGATAACCAGTACCCAAGCCCACCGCAACTCAATACGTCCTCCTCCTCACTCCCATCGTGGATCGTCTCTGCTTTCTTGGCCTTGGCAATAGGTTCCTTGCTTCGGAGACAAGGGTAAATATCCTCATGATCGAACGGATCCAACGCCAACAACCCAATCATAGGCCCATCCACCTCCGTTCGAATCGCCCACACATAACAGATCCCTTCCTCGACCCGCTTCTCCTCTATCCGCTTGACAAATCCAATAGATTCTTCCATCAGGAACGGGAAAGTTACACCGGCTGAGCAGAGTCCCTTGTAGAAGCTGTCGTTGAGGTTGAAGATCCGGTTCTGTTCTGTAGCATCCGAAACGACAATAGGAGTCAGCCAAATTGAGGGTGATACTTGAAATGGGCCCATACCTCTGATTCGGATTGGTTGCTCGTTTAGTTGGTTGCTGGCAGTTGTTTCTGATGTTGCCGACATTCTTGACGCGGGATGGTTGTTGCTGTTGTTGTTGTTCCTGAACGAGAGGTGGAGGAAATCAAGATTTCAAATTGTTCTCCTTTTCAAGCAAAGAATCGTTCCCTCGAAGAGACGCCGCATTCCACATTTTTTTATCTTTACATATCAAAAGCCAGTCATCGTGAGAGAAAACAGCGTCAACTAAACCTCCGTGATCCACACCAGTAACGTCGTCTTCTTGACATCACGTGCTGTACTGTACTACAACTGCCAAGAAGGAAGTGCCATCATACAGGAGGGGGGTTTATTTTCAATCGCGATCGCTAGGTTGCTTGCTATTGCTATCAACGATGATGGCGGCTACTTCTGCTCCATGGACGATGATACTGAATCCTTGCCTGCGACAGCAGCAGTAGGAACAGCGCCAGAGCTCAGAACTTCATCCACCTCCTCATCTTCATCCTCGCGCACCTCTCCTTCCTCCATCTCTGTATCGTCATCCTGCGCTGGTGCAACAGCGGCAGAAGCTGGCTTGGCAACTGCAGAGACATCCAATGATCCAGAAGTTGGAGGTCTGACGGGTGAATCGGGTCGAGCGTTGTCGTTCTTGTTGTTCTGTTGTGCAGCACTGCGGTCCTTCTCATCCATTGCATGCTGTCCAAACGATGGCTGCTGCTGCTGCTGTGGTTGGTCGTTCGTCGATGTGGGCTGCTCAACAGAGGCCAATGCCTCATCATCCTCCTTGCGCGCACTCGAGGCACCTTCACCCTCAGCATTTGTGGATGGCCGCTCCTGCTGATTATGCACTGCCAGCGAATCCATGCTCCGAACGCGAGTGGCACTGATAGGTCCTCCCCGATCATCTCCATCATTTGGACCGCGGTGTTGTGGCTCAGATCGCTCCTCAGGTCGTCCTTGACCCTGTCCTTGCTGCTGTGTGAAAGAGCCCGATTGAGGCGTAGGACTCTGCTCGCGTCCGTTGTCGCGCTGACTGTACGATCCAGGCGCAGATGACCGCTCCTTGGTGTCCTGTGTCACAGGTGGACGTGTGTTTCCAACAGATGCTGAGTCGGGCTCCTCCATATCATAGTCATCGTCTTCAGCGCGTGCACGGTGGCGAGAATTGCCGTTGGCGTCACCTCCACCATATCCCTTCTCACTGAGAGACACCAGTGAAGCCGCAATGTCATCCTGATCTTGCTGCTCCGTAGGTCGAATATCCGCCATCCGACTGCCATGTGGAGCTGGTCCTTGAGACTCGTGCTCCTTACCACTGCCTCGGCGGTTCTGATCTTGTCCCTCATAAGCCACGCCCTGTTCTCTGGTGTCTCGTTTCTGGTAATCGGGGTGGCTACCAGGGACAGGAGAGTTGTTGCTAGAACGTTGCTGTTGTATGTGTTGAGAGTTTCGGTCCTTTGGTGGTCCATAGCCTGGAGCATTTGGTGGGAAACTTGGTGGGATTCCCTGGCTGCGACCGGCATTGGCATGCTGCTGTTGCTGCATCATCTCCCGAGATCGATCATCCGATGGGTGGCGGCCATGCTGCGCCCAGCGCTCTTCAGGGTGCTGAGGTCCTTGTTGAGGGTAGCTTGTCCCCGGAGGTGGGATGGGTCGACGGTCATCCTTTGGGGGTGTTGGAGCATGGGCATGAGGATCTGAGGGATGGCGACGTTGATGGTGAGGTGCATGCTGGCCCTCCTCCATGTTGTTTGGTCGCATGTACTCCCCAGAGCGTTGACGTTGGTGTTGGTAAACTTGAAGGTGATCTTGTCTCATTCTCGCATCCTCTTCCTGTCGCTCGTATCCTTGAGGAGGACCTGCTTGTACCATTCCGCGTGGAGGAGGAGGTCCATAGATGTGCTGAGGTGGGTAATTAGGATCATGACCATGCCCACTACCGGGAGGTGCCATGGCAGGCGATCCATGTCTTCCATAGCGTGCATCAGGTGCAGGTGATCGAGGTGGACCCTGAGGTGGGCGAACATGAACCGGCGCGGAAGGAGTTGCCGCATGGGGCGGACGATCTCCAGACATCATCTGAGGCATAGCGCCAACAGGAGTTGGAGGACGTGCTGCGTTGATGCCAGGAATATGAGGCTGCTTTTCGTCGCCCATGTGTCCTGAAGAACCTGCTCCAGGGCCTGGAAGTGGCAAGTCCCGTCCCTGATGCTCATTCATCTAACAATAAAGGACAAATACAACAATATCAGATTTTTTGTTTGCGGATCAAGTCCGTTTCAAAGGGGCTGGCTGATCAGCCTTGTGAGATAATAAGTCGAGATTCATACCAGAGGAGCAGGGGGTCCAGGTTGCTGGCGTCCACTGTATCCCTGCATTCCTGTAGGAGGACCCTGAGGTGCCATGGTAGATCTCTAGAAAATGTACGCAACTGATGTTAGGTGCAACAATCCGGTATTTGGAAGCGCAGCTCATATATGAGGCACGTCGAGTGATGCTTACTTGAGAAAAGGCATGCTGCCCATTGGGTCCTTCTGTGTTGTGTGGGTATCCGTTAGGGTTCATCTCTCCTGGGTATGGAGGGGGAGGACCGCCTGGCTCTGGCCCGCCATGGCGAAGATAAGCAAGTCGCTGTTTGATATGTGGATTCTCGGGATCCAAATCCGAGGCGCGCTGGTAAGCATCAATCGCGTCACTGACCTGGTTGTTGCAAGCCTCATAGAGAGCGCCAAGATCGAACCAAACCTCGCTGATGTTGGGGTTAATCCTGATCGCCTTGCTGTACGCATCCAACGCATCTCGGTACTGGTTGATCTGGAAGTAGAGAAGACCGATCGAACACCAGAAGGTCGGGTTCTTGCTGTCGCGGTAAACAGCTTGCTGGTACGCCTCATATGCCTTGTTGAATTTTTGCTGGGCCATGTAGCATCGTCCCATCAGGTACCAAGACTGGGCATCTGAGCCATCAGCCTCGATCGAGCGGGTCAAAAAGCCGATAGCCTGGTCCTGATTCACGAATGCAGCGTTTTGCTGATGATAAAGCCATCCGAGCTGCTGCAAGACCTTGGCGTGGTTGGCATTTTCGGCCAACACGCGCTCGTATGCATCCTTTGCTGCTGTGTACTATCGAAATATAAATATGGAAACAATACTACGGTCAGTCAAGGTTTCGGTTTTATTTGTGGCAAAAAATTAGCAAGGGAACGCGATCCGGCAGCGAAAATACATACCTCCTTTAGTTGCTCGTGGACATGACCAATCTGGAACCAAATGTCAACTTCTGTGAGAGGGCGAGGCGGCGCATGTAGGATGTATCGGAAACACTTAAGTAATACCAGTCGGACCATGTAAATAATTAGCTACGTGTTTGATGTAGCATAAGCACCGGGTCTTATGGCTAGCATTGACAGGCACAGAGTATGTAGTGGTGGCTTACCTCCAAACTCTGGGCGTACTTTTGCTGTCCTTTGTAAATGATTCCAAGACGGAAATAAATCTCGTTTGCCTTTTCGTACTTGGGGTCCATACGCATGACGGCTGAAAAGGCCTCCTCTGCGTGTTCGGACGAACCGTAGCGGTCGTACAGAATACCAATGCCGTACCAGAGTTTCGCATCCTACAAAGGATATAAAGAAGGCGTCGTCCAGTGTAAATGTTGTATCATGTCGATGTCAGTATTGGGCCGTCCATTATAATAATGATTGATGGTAATTGATCGTTTGTTGATATTGGGGGGTACTTGATAATTGTAGTCACCCGATGCTGATGCCATCCTGCTGTTGTCATCGTTATTGCTTTCCGGCACATGATCAATCAAACGAAAAGGCTGCGGTCTATCCAGTCTTCATGCCTGTCCATTTTCACAACCTCTCTTGTCTCCATGGTCCTTGTTCATGGTCGAATTATTCTTCTTCTCTCTTTACATAAATATGCCTTGTCCAGAATGTTCCTTTGTCCATTGATCGCTCTCCTGTATTGCACAATTGCTGATGTTGGTAACAAAAGAGGACGCACCTTGGGGTTGGGGAGGTGGTGGAGGGCACTCTGGTAAGCAGTGTAAGCCTGTGGGAGTTCATCCATCATCAGATAACAATGCCCAAGCGAGCCCCAGATTTCTCCACTAGCATTGTCGATTGCCAAGATCCTCTTAAAGTTCTCGGCTGCCTATTAAAAAAATGGAATGCATGAGAATGAGTCAGGAGACCGTTTTAAATATCCTCCGCATTGTCGTTATGGATGAAACAGGGTCCAACGCTTCCCCCTCCCTCGTATCCTTTTTTTGACAGGTCGGCTCGTGCTAAAACTGAACACGAGTTCAAAATACTATTGGTTGTTGTAAAACGAGTGAACTGTTACCTTGGCAAAGTTTTCGCGAGACCGGTAGAGCTCAGCAATGAGGTTGAGAGCGTTGATGGACTGGTAGTTGTGACTGAGGGCAGATTCGTAAGAGTTCATGGCTCGATCAAACTCGCCCATCGATTCTGCAAGTGACCCGATTTGGAGCCAGACCTGCTCGTCAATCGCGTCGAGTCGTTGCGCAGGGGAGGCGACGATGGGTGCTTGACCGTCACCGGGCACTGTTGTTTGAAGGCCGACTGGTCCTGTTCCTGAGGGTGCGCTGGTTTTGCTGTTGGGGTTGTTTCCAGTAGGTGGCGGGCCTTGGGCCACGATGGCGGAGGGACCTGGACCTGGACCTGCGTTCATGAGAGGTCTTTGTTGTTTTGATCAAAGAAAAAGAAGGGGAGGGAGGGGAATGTCAAGTTTTGTAAAAGGAAGAGTGGAGTTCGAAAAACAGCCAAGCGAAAGGTCGGCTGTCAGGATAAGGGTTGTTTAAGTTTGATTGGAGAAAGAAAAGAAGAGAAAGGGCAATGGTGAATGGAGAGAGACGGGGGGAGGGGAGAAGTGGTGGCGTTGCGAGATCAGAGAGGAGGAAAAAGGGGAACGAAGAAAGAGAAGAAGGAAGCATCGATGTGCACGAAATGAGCTGGTAAAAATAAAGAAAAATTTCCCATGGCCAGGCACAAACTGCTCTCACTCTCAGCTCTCAAGTGGAGTCATCTACCTATCATTCCGTCGATACAGCGTCAGAGATGTATCTTTTCTCTCATATATCTTGCTCCTTCGAATGCTCACCCATTGATCTTTACTCTACAGTCGCATGGCAAATCCAGGCAATCTCACCTTAAACAACAAACGTCAACAGTCCCAGGTACTTGGCAACAACATAGTCCTTAGATCAAACAAACGACGCACAGGCCACGGGGTAATGGAAGACATTGATTGGCCGTCGGACAAATAATGAGGTCATATCCAATTTATTCATTGTGTGAAATCAGAAGGGGAGAGGACATTCAGTGATCCGGCACAATTCACTGCCGCAAGAGCTCAAAGAGCTTGAGTGCAGAGGATCCAGCCTCAGCAACAGTCTCATCTCTCTCATCATCATCCTCGTCGCTTCCAAGTCGGGACTCGAGCAGCTTGATCGCCTCGGCCATCGCCATACCTGCGAGAATAGCCTTCATCTCGCCATGTGACACCTTCTTGCCCTGACGGATCTTGCGCGCCTGGTACTCCTTCATCGCCTCGTAAGCAGCTATTTTTTTTGTCCATTCATATATAGAGAAATTATTAGTGAGCAGATTCAACTACGGAGTGACAGACAGATATCGAACAGACAGATATCGAACAGACAGAAGAAGGTCCTTACCAGCTTGGGCTATGGCTTGGTGCTTCTTGAGTTTAGCCTTTTGGTCTTGCTTCCGCGATGCGGGGGTCTCGGCAGCGGCAGTAGTCAGGAGGGAAGACTCGGACGAGTGCGACCTGTGCTTCCACCACTTCCGCCTTGATCCATTGCTAGTGCCTGTCTCTGGCAGATAGATAACAGGGAGGGCTCCGTTCTGCTCTCCCATACTCCGTCTCTTCTCGTCCTTGTGCGAAGGCAGGCTGATCTTCTCCCAGTCGTCCTCAATACCGTTGTCCAACGAGCTCACGGACCTGTTGTCGTGACAGCCCCACCAGGCTCCAAACAGTCTATGACCCTCGCGCTCATCTTCGTCGTTGCTCTCCTGGCTCTGGTGGTATATGGCCGCATGAGCAGCTTTCATCTCCTTGGGATCAACCCTGGGCGAAATACTGACTTGCTTTTCCCGATGACGATGCGTCCAGCGTGAAGGAAGAAGGTATCGGATCGAATGGTGGTGGTGCTCGTGTTCGTTGTTGTCGTCTGAACTCTCCTGGTCGACAGAGGTAGTAGAAATAGAGGAAGTGAGAGCACCCGAGCCAGCGGTGTGTCTGTTGTCTTCCTCAAACTTTTCCTTGCAGCGAGCAGACATCCTCTTGAAATAGTTGGACTTTTCTTGGCGGTCGTGATCGTCGTCGTGCACTCCGAGCTGTTTGAGGGCTGCATCGGCAGGGGCTGAGATTGAGACTGCCTCTTCATCATGGATGTCGTCATTGTCTGAGTTGGAAGGGTGAAGGGATGTGATTTTGAGGACAATCTTGTCCCAGAAGGTGGGATCTGGTTCCTGGTCGTGAGGCAGAGAGAGGTCGACTGTCTTTACCAGCCACCTTTCGTCCTTGGGGGGAACTAAATATAAAAAACGATTGGAGAGACATGTTAGGTTCTTTGTCCCTGAAATGTTTTATCGGTTGGCGAAGGCCTTATTTTGAGGAAGTGATTGAATGTTACCTGGTGGAGGCAAAGGCTCGCGCAGGTGAAGAGCCTCCTCGAGGGAGTGCCAGGCCTGGTGTATAATGTTTTCCTCCTTCGTACATGAAATAGTAGGGGCAGTGGTAGTGGCCATATTAGAGTCGTATTTGAGTATCGCGGGCATGTCTCTACTGTAATGGGTATATATGAGTGCGTGGGGTTTGGTTTGGTTGGAATGAGAATGAGAACGTGGGATGAGTTGTTGAAAGTTGAGAGTTAATGAAAAAAGGAATGAAAGAGAAATGGATGAGCAATCTTAACAAAGGGAACTCAAAAGTATTTGTACCCCGGAGTTCGACCTGACCTGACTGCGCTTGCTGGCAGACTGAAAACTGGAATAAGGGCTGAGCAGTCGACAACAATAGCATGCCATGAGGCGCAGACTAACAAAACGGCGAAGAGGGGAAGGCCACTAAAGAATCATCTGTCCTTTCCCCCACATCACACACATATCGTCATCGCAAGCGGCTTGCGCTTCTTCCATTTTTTCCACTTGCCATGGACACGAGCGGTCGCTCTTTCTCCTTTTTCGCTTTCCTTTTCTTCTCTGCATTCATTGCTTTTACCTTTCTCGCCCAGCCGTGGCTATTAATAACAAAAAGTGAAGATGCACGCACGTGGACTTTTTTTTTTCTTTTCATTCCAACAAACGTCGTCATACATCCATCCACGCTGGCCAGGAACAAAGTAACAAGGGCATGCATACACCACACACGCAGTGGAACTAGTACCTATAATGCGCGACAGGTGAAAAATAATACTCCTCCCTACAGTACAGCAGTCCTAGATGGTACCAAGAACCCGCTCTCTAAGAATTAGGTCAAAGGTTGTCTCGGACAAAGTTTACAGCGTTCATCATACTCTCCTAATAAGAAAGACCTGGGTAGAGGACTCCCTTTTTTTCCCTTGGTTCCTGAGGAGTAGCTGGCTCGCTAAATGATTGTTCCTGGTTCTCAAAGCCCTATTTCTTTATTCATGTCAATGCTTGAAATGCGAGACATGGTTTGAAATGTAACTAAGCATACTTGAAACCCATTCCTCCCATGTGTCAGTGACTGTTTGAGTGCATCGTCACTCCTCTTGTGCAGGTCGAGGAACGCGCAAGCAGGATGAAAGAGCTTGCGCGGAATGGCTGAGGCGTACAGCGCAACGATGAAAACGAACAGCGGAACGATGAAAGCGAATAGCGGAACAGAAATAGAATTTTGCTGCTCGGAAGAGGGGTTGGTACTGCTCGAAAAAAAAAATTACCTCCCCTTAACCTCTTTGGGAACATGACATTCCTATTCACTTGCCTTTCACGCTTTCTCAGTACTGGATACAAAGAGCGGGTTCCATCCGCGGTTGGATAGAAGTGGGATACAATTATGCTCCAATTACACCCTATTATTGACACAACTATTAGCATGGAAGCCACTAGCATTGACAGAGAGGGTGAGGGGGGAATGCAGTGATGAAGGCGGTGCCGTTTGCGTCCTTGTGGTAGCGGCTGAACCCCTTCCGGAACCCACTTTCCACCTATTTTGTGTGATTTTATACAAAATAGCAAAAGACCACCTTCATCTCGTCAAAAAAAAACACATGTAGCAGAAAACATTGAGAGATGGACGCGAAATCATAGAAAACAGGGTATTTTTCGACGTTTATCTACAAACATTTAAGAAAGGCGGGAGGAAAACACGACGAAGACAGTGTGTGGAAATTCGGGAGAAGCAAAGAGAACGGATCTTGTGAAGCGCTTTGCGAAACAAAGTGAGCATAGACCACCAACCGCCATGAGCCAAACGGGACTAGCGTATAGCTCTTCGTTTCGCGAAGCGCTTCGCAAGAGTTTGTAGAAACGCTTCATTTCGCGAAATGTCTCGCGAACCGCTTCACAAGTTCGCTGTGTGGTTGTTTTTTTATCCGAACCCCTTGAAGTTACTGGCCCCATCGTCAATCGTCAGAAACTGCTCCTTTCCTTTGCGCTTCATGATGCCTCCATAGCTTCAATCCTTTTACTTTCTTCCTCTTGCAGGCAGAGCTTGTTTAAAATAACGTATCAACCCACCCTCGTGTCATTGGGGTTGTGGAGTGCTACGGTGCATCAGCTTAGGACTTTACAGGATAGGGAGCCGTTTGAGAAGATCTTGCTGACCCTGAGGCAGTTGGGTGTTGTGTTGAGGTTGGAGGAGTTCAAGTCACATGGACATGCAGTGGGTGCTGAGACACTTGTTGGGCTGGGGATCTTGCCTTGCTTGCTGAAACCTTTTTCCGAGGCCGGGATGTCTATGGCACGCCAATTGCCTTCTACAAACTCGCTGAGGTGCCTAACGTTGGAGAAGATGGACATGGACCACAGCACCTTCTCAGACATACTCCGATACTCGCCTCACCTTACGGACCTCATTCTCGCAAAAGTCGCCTTCACCTCGTCCCTATCGCCTTCCACAGAGACACCACAATTCACAGGCACAAGCATCCGCACCCTAACTTCAACAATTCATCAAATCCTCCATCTCGGCCACCTGGACTTCCCTCGGCCACCTGGACTTCCCTCGGCCACCTGGACTTCCCTCGGCCACCTAGACTTCACACCCTCACCACTCCTGGCGCACCTCCCAGCCCTTTCGGCCCTCACAACCTGAAAGATCTCCCTCATCGACTTTCAGGTAACGGATATAAAACCAACCCTCGCCCAGTCACTCCACCAAGCCGTCAACACACATACCCCTCTGCTCACAAATCTAGAATTCCGCTGGAGAACCACGGCCATGATCAACAGTCTTCTCACCAGCGCATTCTCGGACGTCAAGATCAAGAGGATCGGTGTTCACTCACGATCAAAGCAGGGATAAGTGTTGTATTGACGGGATGATGCCTGGGATCTTGAGGCATGCGCGCTCACCCGTGGCGGTACCCTTGTCAGCATTGCAACCTCAAGCTCGCCATCATCCATACCCCGACAACACCACCATCACCTAAGCTGGATCCTGCGGACACGACGTTGTCCAAGGTTGATGCGATTATGTCATCACCTGAAGGTCCTATCGATTCCTGATTGCACCGCAAGAATCGAGTCCTTTGAGTAGGCTGAAGAGTAGGCGTGTCAGGATCTAGAAGCTCTCTATTTGAAGGTTCAAGGACTGGATGAGGTGAATGCCTGCTTGACTAGGATTATTAGGAATAGGTAGAATGTGATCGTGTTATCAAGAGATTGATCGGTCTTTGTCACTTGAAGTCGGTCTATCTCGGCACCAAAAGAGGTGCACCTGGCGACGACTCGACAGGAATACCACCTTTCCCTCCATGTTGCCCTCTTTCACCTTTGAAACTTTAACCTAATACATTTGAAAGCTGTTTGTTAAGAGCAACTTTGGGCCATGCGGAGCAAAATAATGTGCAATGATGTGTATGCAGAAACGTATATAGCCGTGTTTTTATTACTGTATCGGTAATAGAAGACGTGGAAAAAAGAAAACTGAAAGGAAGAGGATATTCTTAACCCCCCTTCTATATGGCTCTGCCACTAACAGCGCCATACACAGCAGCAGAAACACCCTTATCCGATTATTGCATGTCTGATCCTGTTCCTGGCTTTTTATTCCTCAACAACGTATTATCTGCTACGAAGGTATCCGCATCGGAATCCTGATCATGAAGGTCTCAACCGAAAGACACGACGGCGGGGACGGTGGGGACGGTGAGGGCGGTGACGACGGTGGGGACGGTGGGGACGATAGCGACGGTAGCGACGGTAGGGGTAGGCTCAGCTCATAGTGATGACAAGGATAGAGACATAGAAAAGGTAGTTTAGCAGAGTTAAATCATACAAAAAACGTGCACAATAGCAAGACATTCCTTCTCCCTGCTGTTGACCCAATTTCTGAAGTGGACTTTGGGATAGTTAGACACGCCACCCCGTATTGGCCAGACCTACACCTCAGATCTTTAACCGCCGGCCCAACTATCTTAGACAACCCACAAAAGCGACCATTCTTATCCCAGAATATAAACGCCTGATACCCAGAACTCCTTTGCTCACTGGATGTTCGCCAGCCGGATAAGCGAGAGAACAAAAAGAGATACACCACAGGCGGTAAATGGTGCAAGGGGGGGGGAGAGACAAAAAAGTAACCAAGAACCGGGCTCATTTTACCACAGAGCGTCAACCAAGCCAGTGGGCAAGGCTGATCGCGGACACACGTTGATCCTTGGCAAAGCAAACCTCCCGCTAGCATATCCATCCAAGGAACGAGGGAATATTGAGGAAGCTCACCAGCGACGCAACTGCTCCCTTTTAACTCATTATTAACAATCGTCGGGACAATCTAGCGATTGTGAGACGAAGGCTGGCTCAAGTCTACTCTACAACTGGACGTGCTTTCGACGAGCCGCCTGCCGGGTTATACCTTAATCCCATTTGCCTATCCCCTATACTCCATACGCCCTTCCAGCCATCAGACGAAAATATAATGGAAAAAAAACAGCCACTCTTTCGCAGGCGCCCACCTCAAAGGAAAATGGACAGCACCAGGATAATAACCCCAGAGGGAAAAAGAAAAAAAGTCCAACAGGTGTAAATGAAAATCATGTTAACTTGCCTATTCTCTTGTTAGTTCGCAGGAACAAACAGCCAGTCGCTGTCCAGGATAAGAGGCTCTAGTTCGAGTGTAGCCCTGTTTCCTTGGGCCCTGACCGCTCACGAGCACGACGAGAAGGAGAGAGAGCGGGAAACGAACAGCAGACAAACGGAGCTGGAAACGGTCTAGAGTGTGTCGAATAAGATGCGCAAGGAGTGTTGGTGAAGGAGGTTGGTGAAGAAGATTGGTGAAGAAGGTTGACGCGACAGTGGGTTGTGTTTGGCTGTGAAAGTGGGATGGCATGGTTGGGGAAGGGAAAGAGGCAGAGGGAGAGCAGAAGGAGAAGGGAAGAAGGCAGTGCGAACACAAACGCTTACCCCCACAGAAAAAGACGAGGAAGGAACAAAAAGAAAGCAAGGCGTCTGCTCCAGCACAGAAACACGAAGAAGGAAAGAAGAAACTAGGACAAAACAATGCACGGACACCCAACAACGAGGAACAACGAGGAAAGGAAAGTAGAACGGGAAAGAAAGCGTGGGAGAGGAGATACAGCGAGAAACACATACACACACCCTCGTTCCTTAGAAATGGAGGAAAGGGAAGAAAAGGGAAGGGAAGGAAGGTGGTCTTCTTACCAAGTCAGCAGCGGGTTCCAGACGGCAGAGGTGGGTGACAAGAGAGGGGGCCGAAGAGGAGTGAAGAAGAAAGACAAGAAAAGAAAACAACTGTTTTGGCCGGGGAGTTCGCCTTTTATACCACGTGGCACTTGCAAGCAGCAAAATATTCGCGTCATCTTGGCAAATGAAGGGCGAGTGTGTGTGTAACTAGAGGGGTGGTTGACAGGCTCTCAAAAAGGAAGTATACTTTAAGGCTTACCATGCAGTATGTGATATTCTCGTCTCTCTAAAAGCAGGACCTTCTAACATGGACCCATTGACCATGTAACCATCCATTGCTTGGGGAAGGACAGAAGGGGCATGAAGAAAGGGATAGAAGAGGTGCGGAGAGAGGCAGGGGATGAAAAATGCAACAAGAGGGTCTTGCGTCTAGAAAGATGAGAATATCCCATACTGGTTAGCGTTGCCGAATGTAATGACGGCTAAAAGCCTATTATTCGACATGGTCCTATGCTTGTCCTCAATAACAACTGTAGCCGATGTCTGAGGCGGCGGCGGCGGTGCGGGCTCTTCATCCACTGAACATTAAATCCGTCCAACCTCACCAACAGTAGAGACAAAGCAGAGCATGTATGTCGTATTCTTTCCGCCTGTGATTACTTTCTTCCCGCTTTGGATTTCACATAGCACCATGTAAAACCAGCTCCAAGTCGCTCAAAAATATATTCTTCTGCACGCGGAAGTTGATGAAGCTTGTTTGTAGCAACATAGAAGGAATGACACGAGAATGGATTGATACGTTATTTTAAACAAGCTCTGCCTGCAAGAGGAAGGAGGGAGAAGGGTCAAAGCTATGGAGGCATCATGAGTCGCAAAAGAAAGGAGCAGTTTCTGATGATTGACGATGGGGTCAGTAACTTCAAGGGTTTTGGATAAAGAAAACAAGCACACAACGAATTCATTATTACTATTAATATTGAAAGTAGAAAATCATAGGCCAATGATACGTGAGACAATTGGGCGATTCATTTTGTTTTCTTAGAGTCGACGCTCTTTTATTGTCATTTGAAAGGTACATGAGATGGAAGAAAAAGAGAAGGGTTAGTTGAAATTAGTGGTGCATGATAGTTCAGGAAGGGGAAAAGAAGTAAACAAGTGGTTCATAGTGGATGAGAAATAAAACAGAGTGAGTCGCGTATCCGTTGTGGTTAGCGAATGAGCTGGAGGGGAATCAAAAGGCGGTATGAGTAAAACAGAAGAGGAAAAAGAAAACCAGCTATGTGACCATCAGTTACGATCGCAACCCCTATGTGAACGCGAACCAGGTTCTATGTGAACGAACTAGCTACATTGCACACTGCTTATTCAACTTTTCTCTCGTTGCTAGTTCTTGTCTTTGTTTCGCAATCAGAACCTTGCTCGTTTCAGTCGGTGGTCGATCTGATCCCATCAGTTGGATCGCCGTTGGGTCTCCTTCTCACCTCACTCACCCATCGAAGGCAAAGTACCCCTTCTTTCTTTTCTTCATTAATTTCAGACAGTGACCATCATCCATATTAGAGGTGCGGGAGCGACATTCAAGTTCAAAGGGACATCAATCCTTTTCCTTTTACCTCCTATGCTACATTGCCTTCCCTATCCTTCCCTCGTACTAGTAGATTTGAGGCAGAGATGACAGTTTACATTCACATGCAAGGCATCCACTGCGCATGGTTAAGCACCTGCTTAACATTTTCTTTGGCTCCCACTATTAAGATGCTCCGCTTAATAACGTGGCATATCCCGCATGTGTTTCTTCATTGTGCAGTCTGCACTGTCAATAGTCAATCAAGCATTACTCATGTGCTTCAATCCACAAGTATTATTTTAATTCGCTAGGCAGAGTCGTGCTACATCCACGCTAATAACGCGGTTATCGCTGTTTATCCGTCTGATCGGCCCCCCACACACCATGCATATCGACGCCGAGATTATGCACCTCTCTCTATCTCTCTCTCTCGACTTTTATCCGCTTAACGATGCGCTTGCTTGCCCGTCTGTCCGTCTATCCGTCTTTCCCCACGCCACGTCAATACATACTTGTCGACGCCGTCGACTTTTTGTGTTTAGATAATGCATCTCTTTCTTACCTCAATGGCTATGACGCCGATGGCGATAAAAGGCGCGCGCGATATCTCATGCAGGGTCGAGAAGGATTAACAAATGGGGCGAGGCAAAGGAGAGAGGGAAAGACAAAAAAAACCAACAAACAAATGGAGGCGAAGTGGGCGCCGAGATATGTAATGTGTGGGTTCGAACCCAAAAAGGGACGATTGCCGAGCTGATTGTTTATTTGGAGCAAACAAAACAACATACATAAGAACAAAGAGCTGGCCCTGGCTGGCTTGGTGCATGTACGTAATGTAGAGGGAGATGAGATGGGAGGCCGAAAAGGGAAACGCCGAGAGACCCAGACCGTCTCTTTGTTTGTTTTTGTTATGTGTCTCCTTCGAGAGTGCTTTTTTGTTTGTTTGTTTGGTATTTGGTTGGTTGGATGGTGGATGTTTTTGTCTGGTCATTCACTCTCCCTCTTCCCCTCTTTCAGTCTGGCTCTCTGAGGGTCATTTTTAGTGCATTGAGATATCCTATCTAGGTCGCACAAGCAAGAGAGCTCTCACAGCCTACTCCCTTCCATCCTTTCTCTCTCTCTCTCTCACTCTCTCTCTCTCTCTCTTCTCTCCCTTCTGTTTGCGCCGTGGGTTGGATGCTGGATTGTGAACTAAAAAACAGTGCTCTCACACCTCATTTCCCTCTCTCTATGCTGGCGATATAGAAGACGAGGTGCCATTGAATAACCTCGACTCCCAGGGTCCTTCTTTTTCCCATCTTCCCAAACCCTCCAAAAATTCTCCAACCGAAAAACAACACCGTGGGGTCCTTTTTTTTTTAATCTCGCAGGTGGCATTCCATCTCCCCCTTCCCCCAATCTCTTTTTTTCTGCTGCTGCCGGTAAAAGAGCGCGGTACTGTACTTCTGCGTGAGCTGGACATGAGAAAAGTCCGACTGTTCTTTGGTTCTTTTTCTGTTCTCTAACGTGCCGTACCACGCACCTGAATAATAAAAAGAACTACCACTCAACGCCATTGTCCATGTGCATCCAAAAACGAGGAAGGAAGGGAAAAAAACGCAAGACATTGTACCTCGGTCTTTTTGGACAATCTCTCCCTCTACATACGAAGGAGTGAGTATCTGTTATATCTATCCCACTCGTACCTTTTCCTTCCTCTTTTTTGTTACTGCATCTCACAAAAAAAAAAAAAAAAGTGTGATAAAGCACAGTGCAAGATAAAATGAAAGAGCGTGGGCGTAAAAAGGAGAGGAAGGAGAAAGAGGCGATGATGAACCTTGAGGCCGTAATCTCATTCTATTTTTTAATTGAATAGCTCTCAGGGCTACCATCAACAACAACAACAACAACAACAACAACAACAACAGCAACAACAGCAATAACAGCAATAACAACGCCATGTCCTCCTGCCCCATTACTTCCCCTGCCATGTTCCTGAAAGACAGATAGACGAGAAAAAGCACTCAAATACAAGTTCTGCACAAGAAAAAGGGCTGCCTGACTGCCTGGCGGGCTGACCATCCCTTCGCTTTTCTCCACTTTCCCCAAAAAAAACGGACAGAGAGAGATGCATGAGATGGGCGCGAGATTTCATATCTTGGGGTGTGTGTGTTAAAACCTTGTTGACCCTGTAAGTATCGTCGTTGACGGTGTTCATTGTTTTTTTTGGTGTCGTGGTTGTTTTTGTGTACTTTGCTCAGAGGCTGTTTTTTTATCTAGTCCCAATAGACTGTCAAGAAGGACAAAGGCGCGAGAGCAAGAAGACAGAGGAAGGGGAACAAAAAAACATCGGCCCACTTGACTCCCCTTCCCTCCTTTCTCTGTCCTCTCCGTGGGTCATAGCCGTGTGTTTGGGCTTTGACAAGAAAAACAAAGGTGCGAATGAATACAGATGGTCTCTGCCCATTCAATAGGGGCGGTCAAGATGGGATGAACGAAAGGGACTGGACAACATGAGGAAATGAAAGGCGCGCATTTGTGATAAGGAGAAACACAGGAGTAGAGGTGAGCGCGTGGATGACGGATGATGAGAGGTGCAAGCAACGTTGCATGCATGCATGGAGACGGTCATCGATTTGAACTCTTCCCTTTTTTTGGACACTACTGGTGAGTTGTCATTCGTCCGTCACCCAGTGTCGTCCTCTCTGACCCTCCAAGTCACTCGCATATTAGTCTCCATTTGTTTTGTGTTCATATTCGTTGATAATGAGTACTGACAACGAATTCAAAGTGGGGGAAGGGGAAAGAGGGAGCAGCGAGAACGAATCAAAGAAACAAAGAAACAATGAGACCCACCATCGGGCTCACTCACTCTCGGCTTTTTTTGCCTGACACAAAACAAAGTTATCTCACCGACTTTGCTCCAATGAAAACTAGCCTATTTGTTTACACTTCATGTTGCCCTCCTTTTTGCAACTGATTCGTCTGCTGTTTGCTGTTGTTGTCAGTTGGTTTAGGGCGCTTGCCAGCTTGCTATTTGTTGTTTTTGTTGATGATGAAAAACAACACAAAGAGAGAGAGAAGAGGTCTGGCCATAGATTGTAAACTCTAGTCATCATCTCATTTCATTGTTGAGCATCTAATAAAGGAACCAATGCAAACAAAGGGAGCACTCCTTCGGGTTTGATGACCTCTTTCCAATGCCCATTACTTTCTTCTACCCCAAACCATTAAGACAAGACAAACAAGAGACATTACAGAAAATAAACAAAAACAACATTTATGCAAGGGAAAGTGGCATCCGAGAGCAGCAATGAAAGGTGGAAAGGTGGACGATGTGAGCGATTAGGAGTTATCTCTCTCTCTTTCTTCTCTTTTCTCTTGATTCGACTCTTACTGCGCTCTTACACACCTTTGTTTATTTTCTGGTTTTCTACCTCGCCTCGGTCCCCTCCGCGCCTTCCGCGCAATTCCAAAAACCATCTCGACCCTCCTTTCCTCTCTTTATTACTTCTCATTTCTCGAACCTCGCCTTGAGAGCCGGAAAAAGATATCTCTCTATTATTTTTACAAGCCCATGGAGCTGCTTTGCCTCCCTCCCTTCCTTTCTTCCTTCCCCCCACAAACCTTAATCGTCCAATCACTTTTCATTCGCCCTCCTTCCTTCCCTTCTCCCCGCTCTCCCTCCCTCATCGTCTCTCCTCAGAACCCTGATCGAATAGAGTTCGGTTATCGCTATCCTTGTCCCGACCCTGCAACAGTCAGCCGACGCTTCTCCCGTCCCCTTGGTCCCTCTTAGTCACTTTATCATCATCATTCTGACTCTCCCTCTCCTTTTTTGCTCATTCGTTCCTTCCTTCATCGCTCACCTCATCCACTCACGTTTCAATTTTCTTTAATTCTTTGATCGCTCTCTTTTTCTCCTGTCCTGACCCTCGGGTTTAGATTGTTTTCCGAAGCGTGTGTTTAGGATAATTAAAACCTTTCTTCGATCTCATCAAATCCCTTTCGAGAGAAACGCCTGTTTGCTCGGGTTCTCGTTCACGACAACTATAGTATGCTTAAGTGGGTGTTTTAGTCCAGCGAGTGAGACGGATCGGAGACTGGTATGATCGTCGTCGTTAGGTTCGGTCTGAATCCTGCATGGACTGATAGGAGTCTTCTTTTTTGTCAGTACACAGCGAACGGTACCAATGTCCGTTCGGACGTAGAAGGCGATGAACTGTACCCGTAACTCCAAACTATTGGCTTGCCGGGTCACGACGGTGGCCCTCTTTTTATTAATTCCTCACCATTGGATATGACAAACTGTACGGAAGTACCTTAGCTGCCTGAACGAAGAATTTGGGGAGTGAATGCGAGTTGATGACATGTCGGTTTGTTCTGCTCTGTCAGTCTGGAACATGGCCCATCGCGTACCTCTCAACTGACGACGTGCACAAAAAAAAGGGGGGATCAAAAGTGAGAACAATAAGGCCCAATGTATGTAAGCGTGTATTCATAAGAGTGCAGAGAAGGGCGAGGTTTCTCTGCCGTACCACTTCAAAGTAAAAGTAAAAGAAAAAGAATCTTTTGTAGTTATGGCTGTCTGTGGCTTAATACAACAGCTGGAGTGATAGGATTGGCCAGAGATTAGATATCACCCTCCGTGTGCAACCGTCAGAAATGAAAATTTAAAGCTACGTTTTCACACCACATGCAACGTTCTTGGGAAGTACTTTTTTCATATCCACCTAACCCGGAAAAAAATAGACCTCTCTTTCTTCCTCTCATCTCTGGCCTCTTCCCCCACAGTTTACCGAATGTACATTAAGAAAAAAAAGGTTTTTTCCGAGAAGAAAGTCGAAGAAAGGACCCTGGGATGAGTATGTGTCGAGTCAGAGGGAGACTGTGAGGGTGCTTGTAGGGGGAGATGACTTTAAATTTTTTTTTGCACAGGGACAACCCATTAAGCATCGGAGTGAAAAAAATAGCAAATGCTTCAGGTCAAAAAGAAAAGGAAGGGTTGCTGGTGGTGCCTCCAATGATGAACCTTCCCTTTCTCCCGTTTCTATATTTTACCCAAGCATAGACTAACCTACTAACGTCCTTCTCTTTCTCTCTTAATGGCGCAATACTTACGCCTACTGGTTCTCTTATAGTCTTTCCAACGCCCGTTCTTTTGGAGACTGCTGCATTCCAACTGTAAAGAAAGAGTCATCGTCATAGCTCTAGCTCGCTTCCTCAGGTCAACTGGTGTCCAAGGACCCGTTGGAGGTCATGAATAGTAATCATCGCGACTAGAGAGAGTCCCGCGGAAGGAAGAAGGAGGAGATCACACGTGCACATGGATGAACTCCACAACTCTCTCATGGTCCGACCATCAATGACAATAAATAACAACAAATTGCTGCTGGGTTCCGTTTATTATTGCAGTCGTAGCTCACTTGTTGTGAGAAGCCGCCTATGTTGTCGTTGTTGGTATTTGCAACCCCGAAAGGTAGCCTCTCTCCCTCTCTCTTTCCCTCCGTCGATCACTTTCTTGTTATTGCTGTAGTTTGCTTTCAGCTAAGGACGATACGGATCCGGGTAAAAGACAACCCCTGGGGACTGATGAATTGCCAAGCGGGGACTGACCGGATGTTTTTGTTGCATATTCATTTGTGTTGTAGAATAATGAAAGAAGGGTGCATTGGGAACAAATATTGTTTGAAAAAAGGGTACATGTATTGGAAAATAGTATATATATTCTTGCATCGTCATCATCATCGTCGTCACAGAACAGAGCCGGGCTATTGGGAAACAAGAAAGGGTGCGTCAAGGTGAACCAGGGAACCAAAGTACAAAGTAGGGAATAAAAAGAAGAATGGCGGATCAACGTTAAACCAGAACTATTTTTTGTTCTTGACCATTTCTTTTTCTAGTACCGTAAATGACATAGGAATAGTTATTTGTGTCCGACATTGGTGAGAAATTCCTCTTTCGTCCTGTCCCTTCTTTGCTTCCTTCTTATAGGCACAATGGAGAAATAACTGGTGTTGTTAGTTGTTTGTTTGTTTTCAAGAAACGCTTTCGTGATTGGCGTTGGTTGGTTCGGTTGTTGTTTTCTGGTGGTGGTTCTTAACCTGGATGAACTTGGAACATATGAAGAAGGGATCAAGAGAAAAGAAAATATAAATTCTCAGCAATGTCGGGGATTAAGAGTCAGCTCGCTTTGGGTTTTGTTCCTCATGTTCCCTCCTTGTCCCTGTCCCCCTTTTCTGGTGTTCATTGAACCCGGAACTTGGTCCAATTCATGTCTGTGGTGGACCCGCTTACGCAAAAGAAAGGGGTGATATGAAGGAAGCAACTGCCTGGTGTGAGGAGGACCTATTTTCGATCGCCGTAAGGGGGAGTGAGTGCCTTAATTCATCCTGTCCGAGTGAACATAAACCGTTGAACAAAGTGCCATCGTTGTCCATCCATCTATCTAGTTGTGCACAGGCTGTAAGAGATATAGTGTTCTAGGAGGGCGGGTTGTTCCCTAGTTAAGCTGTCTATGAGACTTGTGAGGAGGTCTATGTGAGCCCTTTTAGGGCGTGCGGGTTGTCATGAAAGGGAATGAATGAAAAGAGAATGAAATGAAATGCGCCTAGAACGAGGGTACGATAGGTGTGTTTGAGATCGAGCATATTCTCCTCCATCAGTATTCATTTGGCCCTCTTGCAATTCAATTGAGATGTATCTCTTTCCTGTCTCTCTCTCTTTCTCTCTCTCTCTTTTTCTCTCTCTCCCTGTCTCTTTCTTTCTTATTCTGCTGTCTCTCTCTGCATGTGTATTAAATCCTGTCCAGTGGCGTGGGAGGCCAGCAAAAAGAAAAGAAAATAAAATAAAATAAAATAAAGGGATGGGATAATTCAACACAGACACACAAGCAAGTCTGACAGCGCAGGTTTCGTAGTTGCAACTCTACTGCCCAATCCAACTCAACTCCATCTCAACCCTTACGGAACCTGGAACCGTGCTTAAGGCGTTGCACCAAGAATGCGCTTCTTTCCCCTGGTACTCATACGCCTCTCGCTCTCTTAGGAGAACCCAGTTTTGGGGGGATGTCCTGGGTAAGGAAACGAGACGAACTGGCTCCGTGTGAATTGGGTGGAGTAACCCTGGTTTCCCTTACTCGGACAGTTCGAGGATATAACGGACAAAACAATTGCTTAACACATCTAACTTGCCGGCACTCACTGTTTTTTGGAGTGGAAAATAGGCAAGGAAAAAATAAGGGAAAAATGCTGGCGCTGGTTGAGGTTGTTTTTCTGTTGTGTTGGGGGGAAAGCAAAAGAGAGAGGAAAGGAGACCAAAAGTAAACAAACATGCACGTTGTGACAGAGGAGTGAGAGATAACTTTTTTATCAATGGACTTCCAGACAACTGACCAACCTTACTAAAAACCAAAAACGAAAAAAAACAAACAAACACAAACACAAACAAAGAACCCCACTCTCTCCAGGCACACAGAGCCAAGAGATAACTTTCGTTGAGAGAGGAGAGAGGAAAATGAGGAGCAAAAAAAACAAGCCCAAGGGAAGGCGAAAAAGAGCGCAAAAGGAGAGCGATTGAATTCTTTGTTTGTCGACTCTCTCTCTGTGTGTGTCTATGTGTGTGTTTGCTGATAAAACAAACGAGAACAAGTGAAGGGTGGGAATGGGAGGGTGGTGAGTGGACGATGGAGAAAGAGACAAGCAAGATGAAGGGGAGAGGAGAACAGTGCAGACACAATGGGCACTCCATCCGAGCCATATCCATGTCCAAGAACAATTGAATAATGATCTTTTCAATTATGAATTGAATATATGAAGAGGTATTCATTCTCTCGAATTCAATTGCCTCTTCTTCTTTGTCTTGACCTCCGTCTTGCCTTTCGCCTTTACCTTTATAAACCGGCCCCCTTTCGCTCCATCCCCCGGTTCCTTTTCTCTCATTCTTCTCCTTCTCTCACCTTTCACTCTCCCTCCTAATTTACCTACAACTACTTCCAACTCTTCATTCTCCTTTGCTCTTTGTTCTCTTGCATCATCTCTTTCTGTATTTCTCAATTTTCCAACTGTAAAACACACAACTCCAACTTACAATGGCTGACTTCTACGCTTCTATCCTCGAGATGCCCTTCCTCTCAGACGACTACTGCTTCCCCTTCGACATCTCCTCCACCGCCACTGGCACCCCCACATCCTCCACCTCCACATCCTCCGCATCCTCATATTCACTCTACAGCACAACCTCCCCACAAGATATCCTCATGTCCGACACCCTCGACTTTGAAACTCTTACTTCTCAACAGCAGAAGATCACTCCTCCAACAACGACAGTCGCCCCCCTCCCTACTCCTGACTTGTCCCTCGATTCCGACTTCGATTGCACCACTCCCACCAACACCAACAGCAACAACCCCTGGATGCGTCAACAACAACAGTTCCCTCCTCAGATGGTCTTCAACCAATTCCAGGAGTACCAATTGGAGCAGCAAGATTCGGATATTTTCACCCCCTGGGGTCCCTCGCCTGCTTCTTACTTGACCGCAGCCACTCAGGCCTTGGCTGGTCGGTCCTTCAGCCCCATGGCCCCCGGTATTGTCGTCCCCCCATCAGCACAAATGGCCATGATGATGGCTCAGCAACAACAACAACAACAGCAGCAGCAGCAGATGTTCCACCAGCAACAGTGGCAGCAACAGCAGCAGCACCAGTACCAGATGAACAAGGCCATGGACGAAGGCATGATCTCGCCTCCTGAGACACCCTCTGGCACGCCTTCGCCCGTCTGTCTCAAGCCCATGTCTTCCCCCTCTCAGTCGCCATCGCGACAGATGTCGCCATTGTCACCCACCACTCCATTGTCGCTCTCCTTCCCCGAACTCCCCATCGTGAGCAGCAGCACTCCCAACACTCCCACCGCGATTGCACCCATGCCTACTTCCCCATCGAGCGCACCGTTGTCTACCATCGCCCCCTTGGCTATTGTCGCTGACGCATCGACCTCTGCCTCGCTCAAGTCCCAAACAGCCGGTCCCAAATCCACTCCCACCAACAAGGTGATCAAGGCCCCCCGCAAGCCCTCCAAGGCAGCGATCAAGGCCGCCGCCGGTCAGAACGTCCGGTGCCATAACTGTGGCGCGACTGTAACCCCCCTCTGGCGCCGGTCGGCCAACAACGAGCCCCTCTGCAACGCCTGCGGTCTCTACCACAAGTTGCATGCCATGCACCGTCCCAAGCACCTCCAACAGTCCTTGGGCTCTGCCCAGGGCGCCGGCCACAAGTCCAAGTATGGTCCTCGCCCCTCGATGATGATGGCTGCCCTCCTTGCTCAACAGCAGCGTGAGCAAGCTGGTGGTGAAGGTGGCGATGCTCCCGGTAACGGTGGTGGCGCGAACGCCCCTGGTTGGGCTTCGATGACCCCACTCCCTCAACCCATGTGCAGCAACTGCAAGACCACCTTGACCCCTCTCTGGCGCAAGGACGACGCGGGCGACATCCTGTGCAACGCCTGCGGTCTCTACTACAAGCTGCATCACATCCACCGGCCCATCTCCCTCAAGCGTAATGTCATCCGCCGTCGGTCACGCTACGAGGGCGGTAAGGCTGCTGCCACTGCTGCTGCTGCCGCTGCCGCTGCCGCCGCCGCCGCAGCAGCAGCTAATGCCAACGCGTCGTCTCAGGGTCATGCGCAGGCGCATTCTACCCAGAGACGCGTGCAGGTTCACCCTCACCCTCACCATGTCCAGATCCAACAACAGCACCACCATCAGCAGCAGCAGCAGCAGCAGCAGGGCTTCATCCATGGCTTGCCTCAAGGCCCAATGCACCAGCAGCCCTCCATCTCGTCGTGCGCAATGTCTTCCTCCTCTGCCGCCGTGACCGTCGCTGCTCCTCAGCCCATCCACTTGCAGTACCCCATCCACATGAACTTCCCCCAAGCACAGTTCTAAAAAACAACTACAAAAGTAGCGCATTACCCATTCCCTTGTTCGTTCTTGCATTCCCCCCCCCCCCCCCCCCCTTGTACAACTCTTGCATTCAAAATAAAAAGAAAAAACCAAGCGCAGCTTGAACACCAACCCTACCTCTTATTCTTCACCCAATGTTGAGCAACAAACAAAAAAAACCTGTCCCCCATTTCAAATGTCGTGTTGTGCATTGCTTCTTATTCGTTGTCGGTCTTTTTTTCTCTATTTTTTACTTCTCCGTCGTCGTCGTGCTCAGTTTTTATTTCTCTCTCTATCACTCTCGGCATGTTTGTCGTTGATTTCTTTAAGCATTTATCCGCGTCAAATGTCAAGGACAAGGATGAAATGGTAGACGTTCTTTTTTATTGGACCTTCGCAGTGCAGGAAACAAAAAAAAAACGTGGACAGTACGGGGAAAGGAAAGAAGGAGTGCGTTGTGGATGCTCATGCATATGCATATGCGAACAAAGGACAAGTGCAAAGGGGGCAATTGGAGAAGGGGGGGATAAGAAAGCGAGAGAGGGGTAAACAAAAGAATAAATCCTTTCTATCGTTTACCGGCTTTCTTGTTGGGTTTGCTCGACTTCTTCTTCCCTGATCCTGCAGCATCCTCTGTAGTACCACCACCAGAGGAAGGGATGTACCCACATTCGTCCAACAACAGACGCGCAGCATTGTTGATATGCTTGAATCTATCTGCGCTCAACGGGATACCGCCGTACCATCTATTTTTTGACGAACAGAAAGAAAGAAAGAAATAAGCAGAGAGAGAGAGAGAGATTGTGTGAGACGTGCAGCAAGGAAGAGATAAGGAAATAAAGAGAAGGTGCAAGGGCAACGTGGAGGAAGAGAGGACGGGACGTTAAGTGGTTTTATTTATATTTTGGGCTGCGTTTTTTCGATGTTGTTTTGTTTGTTGTCGATGTTTCTTTGTGTTCCATTGGTCCTTCATTGACAGTTTGTTCTTGTCGCCTTTTGCTTTCCCGTCGTTTGGTTTCCTGCAAAAAAAAATGAATGCCAGCTCTCCCCAGATTTTTCCTTTTTTTTTTCCCCCTTCAAGAAACAAGAGCCATAAACACGTCAGCTTTGTTCAACTGTACCTTGAAACGACGACGACCACATTTTTGACGTCTAGGATAGACATGAGGTGCAAGAGTCGACTTCCAGCTGCCGTCTCTCCATCATCATCATTATCTAGAAAGGTAGAAAATAAAGACGCGAGAAAAAAAGCATTAATAACAACCATATTACCACATTTTTTATACTCCACAAACGCGACTCAGTTTCTCCAATATCAAATCTGTCTTCCTGAATTCTTTTATAACCCCCCCCCCCCCCCCCCCCGCCTTATTTACGTACCTTGAGCAATGGTCCCGTTCTCGTTCTCGACACGGAAGGCCATGATATTATGTGTCGCCTTAATAACCTTCTTGTTCTCCTGCTTCAGCTGCTGGATCATCCAGGGGACTTCACCCGGTTGTCGGATCGGGGCCAGATGGGCGACAAAGACACTTTTCCGGTCAATAATCGGAGCTCCTGAACGGATCTGGAAGATGCCCGGTTGACCGCTGAGTTTGGGGCTAATTGGATCGGCATTATGGTTGTTGGAGGAAGGTTGGCGGTTGTGGTGATGATGATGGTGGTTGTTATGACCAGCAGCAAAGGAGGCAGTAGCAGCATCGTCAGCCAAGTAATAGTCGGATGCACCTCGTTGTCCTTCTGAAGCATGCGATGATGGGTCATCCTCCATATCATCCTCACCATCCTCTTTATCCTCTTCAGATACTTCATTCTCGTTGAGAAGATCCCCATTATCACCGTGATCACCATCCTGAACATCGCGGGTTTCGAGGTCCTCAAGATAAGTCCTCAACCACTCAATCCATGAAAAGACAACGACCTCGCCCGGAACAAAACAGTCCTCGAGCCCCTGGTCAATCTCCCGGAGCATGGCGTCGGTAAGACGCAAGGTCCCGTAATAGATACTCACAATCTCATGGACGGGTGGTGTGGTGTTGGTCTCGGGGTATCCTGCGGGGAAGTAGATCCGGAATTCGAGTTCCTTGGTGCTGGATTTCCTGTGGTTCCCTCCTCCTTCTCCTCCTATGCTAGCAATGGTTGTCCGGGAGAGGTCTTCGGTGAGGGAGGCTGTGGTAGGGTCGTAGTCAAAGTCGGGTTCTTCGAGCGAGACTTTTAGTGTGTAGACTGGCGTGTCCGGTACTGTTGACTTGTTGTTCTTCTTGGAGTTGCTTCCGGTGGGAATGGCGTAGAATGAAGCAGGCCCGTAGATGGAGACGATGGCGAGTGCTTCGTCCTGCAATGGTGACAAGTCGTCCATGACTACAGAGCGCAAAAAAAAAAAAAAAAAGGTTGAGAGTCGTGTGCGGCTGCACCGTCTTCCTCGGCGCACCTTCCTTTCTCTACAAAAAAAAAGTGACTGTCTTGTTGAATTGATTTGTTTATCTTCCCCAATTTCGCGTACGAGGAGATAGATTCACATCTTCCACACCCACATCAACGACGATCATCCTCACAGGAAATAGTAAGCAAGGGTTCACGAGCAATGGCATACCAACAAGGACCGCCACAATGGGCCCAAAATCACGCAGCCAACAATACCCATCCAAACCCACCTGTCCTCTCCTTCCGCACCTTCCACGCAACTCACTTCTCCTGGCCACAACGCCAAGCCTTCTTCAGAAGTGAGGCTCCTTCTCCGTCTTCTCCCACTCCCACTCCCCCGAACTATCACCCATCTTGGCCATACAACCACCCACCTCCTGTCCCCCCTCCCATCGAAGCCGACACCCTCGCCAACTCTTTGGAATCTACTTGGGAACAATATCAAGGCGTCGCTCATCCGCATCAGCAACATGCGTATACCGTCAGCGGCGACAAAACAACCACCGTCACCACCACCGCTGCTGTTGATGCCAAAGATGAACACCCAGGGCCAGGATCAGGACTGGATATTTTTGGCCTCACACATGAAGCCATCGAGATCTTTGAATTCTCGCGCAAGTTCCGTGAAGAGAAGCGAGCTGCTCTAGCAGAAGAACGCGCTCGGATGGTGCGGAGGAGGACAAAACGCCGTCGATTGACCAGACGAGGGTTTGCGCCGGATGAGGGCAACAGCGGCTCTGACGAGCCTGAAGGTCTACTCTCGGACGCTGCCGATAACAGTAACAACAAGGCTGACGACTCGGACGATAGCAACGGCGGCAGTGGTAGTGAGGACGAGGATCGTGAAGGGGAGGATGAAGACGAGGACGCGTTTGTGGTGCAGACTGAGCCCCCGGCGACAGATATTGCGTTCTTGACACAGCCGAGTCGGCAGCGTGATAGGACCCGCCAAAAACTCTATGGCTTCAAGAAATCCAACAACAAGGACAAAGATGTCTTGTCGCCCACGGACGAGACGTGGTCGATTCGGATGCTGGAGGCAACGTTGAACCAGGCGTTTATCGACAGTCTTGGGCCTGAAACCTCAGCAGGAGCACCCACAAAGAGCACATCGGCAACAGGAGGCCAAAACCACCAGCGGCGGTCACGCGATTCTGGGAAAGGAACAAGGACCCGGCAACAGAGTCAAGTCGTCTACTGGCCTGGCATGCCTCTGCGGTGTTAAAGGGGCTCTTTTATCCCCAACTCGTCTTGTACCTTGCAGGTAGCTTGGTAAGATTCAGTTTCCTTCCCTTTTCCCCCTATCTCCCTATCACAAATTCATAAACGATGGACTGGATGTCACAATGATGAATACCTTTCATCCTTGTTCTCGATCAAGAATGGGGGTCTCTTTGCCCTTCGCGGGGTGAGGAGGCTTTCAGTTGACAAGAAGACAAGCATTGATATGGCCTAAATATCACCTTCTGAGTGAGCATCCCTTCCCCTTCTCTCTCTCTCTCTCTCCCCTCCTCTATCTCATCTCTGCACAACAGTGTCGATAATGAATGACCCTTTCTAATCATCAGCAACAGCTTATATTTTGGTACCTTTTATGATAGGATTCCAAGACGCGGGATGTTAAGATTGTTTTTGCCACAAATACCAGGTTCGAGAAAGACATGCAGGTTTTTTCCTTATTCTTTTATTGTTATTGACAAATGGTATGCAAAAAAAAGGGGGGAAGATAGGAGAGATAAGTTGCGACATTGAGGTAACACGATGGTGTTTAGTTCTTCTTCTTGTTCTTCTTCTTCTTGGACTTGGGTGTGGAGCGGCCAGAAGAGGGCTGCAAAGAAGGAACAGAGTCGTGTCCTGAGGCATTGGTGCTTGCGGCCTCATCAATGATTGCGCTAACAGCTGCAGGTGTTGCATGAGCGGTTGTTGCCGCATGCTCGACGACGACTTGGGTCAACTCTGTAGGATCAACAACTGAAGGCTCGGCAGAGGGGGAGAGTAGGGCTTCCTGGACACCAGCGGCTGTTGTTGTAATAGCGGTGTCGGTATTCTTGGGTGCTGGAATTTGGTGTTCTATGATGACCGTTCCGTTCCCAGTATCGTTGCCCTTGGCCTTGTCCTTGCGGCCCTTGCCCTTGTTGTTTTTGTTGTTCGAGTCTGATTCGTCCGAGATGGTACCGTCCACTGTTGAGCCTTCGCTGGACTCTTCACGGATCTGTTGCTTCCACATCTCGTAGTACACGCCTATGTTTTTGATAGAAAGGATACCTTAGTAAGTATATTCTCATTGCAAGACGAATAAAAAAAAAGATGTAAACAGGAAAACGAAAACAAAGAGGTTCTTTACCTTCGCCGCCGTTGGCGATGGCTTGCTCAACAAGCTGGTCATGAGTTCCCTGCTCGACAATAACGCCATCCTTGATACAAAGAATCAAATCAGCATTAACAATGGTACTCAACCGATGCGCCACCACAAGCGTGGTCCTGTTCTCCGTCATCCTCGCCAACGCCGCCTGGATCTGTCCCTCCGTCGTACTATCCAACGCAGAGGTCGCCTCATCCAACAGCACAATCGGGGGGTTCTTGAGAATCGTCCTCGCAATCGCCACCCGTTGCTTCTCACCTCCCGAGAGCCTCAACCCGCGCTCTCCGACCTTTGTCGCATACCCATCTGGGAAATCCTGGATCTTGTCATGGATCTGCGCGGCCTTTGCCGCATATTCGACTTCTTGCTTTGTTGCGCTGTTCCGACCATAGTTGATGTTGTAATAGATCGAGTCGTTGAAGAGGACAGAGTCCTGGGGGACGACTCCGATTTGTTCCCGAAGACTGACCTGAGTCGTTTGCGAGATGTCCTGTCCGTCAACCAGGATCCGTCCCGAGGAGACATCATAGAATCGGAAGAGGAGTCGTAAGATCGTTGATTTTCCGGATCCAGTGGGGCCGACGAGGGCGACGGTTTTGCCGTGGGGGACTCTAAAGTTGATGTTGGAGAGACCCTTTTGGCGGCTGTCGTATTGGAAGGAGACGTTTTCAAAGACAACTTCTCCAGCGGTGACGTGGAGGGGTTGGGCGTTGGGGATGTCCTTGACAGACTGGTTTTGGTCGAGGAGTTTAATCATCTTCTCCATGTCGACAAAGTTTTGTTGCAGCATCCTGTAGTACGATCCGAACCAGTTCAACTATTATTGGTTGGAGGTCGGTCGAAAAACAAATAATTTGGATTAGTATATAAAGCGACAGTCGAGTTCATGACAAAAGTTACACAAAAAATGGGGGGAATACAGAAGACTTACGGGCTGGTAGAGCTGGTTAAGAAACATGATATAGGCGACAAAGTACTCAACCTTTAGGGTCCCCTGCGAGATCTCATAGGCACACAACAGACATCCAGCCAACATGCCCATGGTGATCACAAATGACTGCAACAGGTTCAGCATCTGATAGGTCAACTGCGACTTGTAGTCGGCAATCATGTACTTGTAGATCGCATACCGGTACCGCGAGACTTCAAACTCCTCGGCAGAGTAATATTTGACCGTCTCAAAGTTCAACAATGAATCGACGGCCTTTGCGCGGGCCTCGTTATCAAAAGAGATCATGGCTCGTCGGAACTGGGTCCTCCACTCCGTTACAACAACAGTGACAATAAGGTAGGAGACGATGGTGATAAAGACAATCACGGCATACTTCCAGCTCCACTTATAGCACAACAGCCCTACAGCGAGCAAGACGTCCAAGATGACAGGAACAAGTTGGAAAAGGACGGTGCTGAGGAGGGTCACGATCGAACTGGTGCCACGGTCCAGGATCCGGAGCAATTCTCCTGTCTTGCGGTTGAGGTGGAACTCGAGGGAGAGGTTATGGACGTGTTCGAAAAAGTGGATTGTGAGGGAACTGTTGCTGTATTGCTCGATGGGGACCCAGCACCATGCACGCGCCGCGTTGATGAGACCAGAACTGCCCTGTAGGTAGCGGACGAAAATGTACAGCAGAATCGCTCCCGCATTGAACTTAGCTACAATTATTACAAAGACGAGGAAGACATGTCAGCAAAAAACACGATTCAAAGACAAATACATCATAGAAAGCATACACAAACAATGAGAAAAACAGTTCGCTGAATACATACCACCTTGCTCGGTCAAGTTGCCAACGACCCAAACAGTCAAAATAGGAACCAGCAAATTAACAACACGACCCAGGATCAAAAAGACAAACGTCATATAGAACATAAACTTGAGCCAGGGATCGTCCTTGGGATACACAAACGGCAACAGACGCTTGATCTTGGGCCAGAAATCTTTGAATGCACTCGCTCGTTCCTCTTTCTCGGTCTTCAGCTTCTTTTCGACTTCTTCCTCAGAGGTCGAACCCATTCCTCCTCCGCGACCGGCGTTCTTTGAGGCATCAGGGTCCTTTCCAAAAGCGGCTGAGAAGGTTCCGTAGGTGCCGGTGGGCGTCTTGGTGGCCCAGGTTGGCTGTGACGATGATGATGCAGATGGAGCGATATCTTCCGTGGCGCCGGCATCGAATGCTCTCAAGGCATCCAAGTCATCTTCACGAGACTCTCGCTTGCGGTGGATTTGTGAGAGCAGGGCCAAAAGGACGACAAATCCGTACCGGATCCCAAATATGCTGATTAGTGCAATGTTGTACTTGCTCGCCTCCGGTGTAATAACTAGCAATTTGAAAAATGAAGGTTAAAACTGAAAACTTGGACAAACAAATAATTAGGCACACGTTTCAACAAAGTATATGCGCATCGTTTCTTACCTTCAGGGAAGCTCTCCAGGTGGTACCAGCCAATAAACGATTCACCAGCAAGGGCAAGCAACCAGAACCCATAATTGGCCCAACTCCACTGACCGCCCTTGCCAACCTCGACCAGCATCAAGAACATATTCGCGGTGAAGGCAACCAATGACAAAACGTTGTAAAGAACCAACAGAGTGCCCGACCAGACTCCATCAATGATGGAGCGCAAACAGATCACGGTCAGACCGGCGATGTAGGTCAACAAGACGACATGGTTGAGGATATAGATGATTCGACCCAACGTGGTGACTCGCTGGTTGTGGTTGTGCTGGCGACGGCCGTTGAGGGTCTCTGCTTCTGTTGTATCGTCGGTCTCGACGTTGGAGTCTGAGAGTAGGGGGCGGTAGTAGGACCGGACACGGAGCACAAAGAAGTACCTATTTTCGAAACGGGTTTTCATCATTTATTAGTTCAGGAAAGAAAAACAAGTAGGCACGACGATAACGCGCGAACGGTTCGATCGTTTTAATTCGCTTACCGATATAATCCGGTGATGATTGTGAAAGAGAGGAGGCCGAGGGGGATGAGCAACTCTGCCTCGTGGTGGTCGTGGACCTTTGGCGGCTGTGTCACAGCGTCCATGATGGTTGTTCCTTGAAGCGCGGGTGGACGCGTGAAGCTGTGGTGATAGGAAAGTTAAGGGGGGGAAGGTG
Source organism: Linnemannia hyalina (assembly GCA_019671135.1). Classification (NCBI taxonomy): domain Eukaryota; kingdom Fungi; phylum Mortierellomycota; class Mortierellomycetes; order Mortierellales; family Mortierellaceae; genus Linnemannia; species Linnemannia hyalina. The sequence goes on from JAHRHY010000001.1 coordinate 4,033,615, forward strand.
GAAGGTGAAGGAGGAAGGTCAAAAACCGTTAACGAAAAAAGAAAAAGAAGAGGTTTATTTTCTTTGAATGAAGAATGAATTGAAACGATGGAGACGGGTGAATAAGGGAAAGGATGAGGAATAGTGAGAAAGAAGGGAAAAGGATGGAGAGGGAGAAACGGCGGAGTAAAGAAGAAGAAAAGAAAAAGAAAAAAAGAATGCGAAAAACAACAGCAGGTGGACCTCCCTTTATGTATTTTTTTCTTCGGCAACACGCACGCATATGCACAAGAGAAAGACTCATTGCTCGGTCTTCGGAAAAATTCTGTTACGCGGTCTGACTATTCTGATTGGCTGCTGATTCAGCCGGATCCAGAGGTATCAGACAAATAAGAATATCCGCTTATGGAAATGTTCCCTTCTCTCCACCAGGTGTCAAAGCCTGCAATGCCAAGACTGATGTCCCTTTGACCTTTCTTTCTCGCAAGGGCCATGGAAAAACACTGTGCTTTTTTGTTGTTTGTCTTTTCGTACTCAGCTCCAATGGTCGTTGATGTAAACAACAGACAACAAATCAAAAAAGCCAGACGCCATGTCCAATTGTTTGTGTTCATTTGCTCTGCACCTTGTCCTTTCTTCCACGTCTGATACAGCGCTTCAACTATGAACCATGGTGCAGACCTTGAGCTAGAACAAAAAGAAGCCGTTGTGAGGACACACAACGGGCCGACTGCGGAGAAGAAAAAAAAACTAAATCATCTTTCCATGCGCAGCCACACCTTTCCACCTTGCTCTGTTTGGACCTACTAGCGATCTCGTGGGCTTTTACGCGTGTACAAAGGACAAATCGGGTGTGGTAGCGTGCCTGGAATACGATCGACATATCGTTAAGTGTCAATCTTCTTTGAGTTAAAGTGAGATATCATTTTGCGTGGAAAACCATGTATCATTAACCCGTGCTTTCCTATTTCAATGGCACCATCCCCCTTCCCTTTTCGCTCCCTTTACTTCTCTCCCATCCTCACACTGCTGCTGCTGCTGTCCTTTCTTTCAAATCAAAAATTACAGACGAATGAATGGAGATATTCCAATTCAAAATGCCCAAGAGATATGTTCGATCGATAGAGCAATGGAAGAGGCGATCCTCTTTCAACTGATAGAGCAAATGGAGGAGAGGAAAGGTAGGAGGGGTTGGAACAAGTATATCCACAAGTCCTTACGTTTTTTGTATTAAGATATCAATGTGTATTAGGGAGTAACTATGGTAGTACGATAATGATGATGGCAAATGGTAACAGTACATGCGCGCGTTTGGCGTGGCGAGGCGCTTAGAGTATTGCCTCATTTAGGCAACAAAGCGAAGAATCTTCTTCCAGACGGGTAACTTTTCCTCGTCCTGATCCTTCACCTCGACATGGTGAGAGGTGCCCTGGATAATGGTAGGGCGACCAGTGTCAAGATCGACTTCAAGAAGGGGGACAATCTTGGTCTTGTGATAGATCTTCCAAATGATGATCGAGAGGGAAAAGACGGGAGCGCCGACAAAGACGGCAACGACACCCTCGGCGCTAAAGGGATCGGCGGTGACGGCTTGGTATCCTTGCATGATGAGGATCATCAAGGCCAGCAGAATCGAGAGGTAACAGCTGTAAGGGAAGAAGGGGGCGAGGTAGGGGAGGTCCTTGATCGAGCGGCCCTGAGCCTTGAAGGCGGCGCGGAAGCGGAGATGAATGATCGAGATTGACAACCAGGTCAACAGAGCTGACATTCCAGTGAGGTTGACCAGCCAAGTGAAGACAACACCGGATCCGACAACATCGGCGATAAAGGCGATCGAGGCGGCCAAGGTCACAACGGCCAAGGCGTACAGGGGAACACCGCGACTGTTGACACGTCCAAAGATTGCGGGCATCTTGCCCTCACGTCCCATGGCCATCAAAGTACGGGTGGAGGCATAAAAGGCCGACTGTCCGGCCGACAAGACGGCGGTCAACAAGACGCCGTTAATAGCGTGATCGGCTCCAGGAAGATTGGCCATCTTGAAGATGATAGTAAAGGGGGCTATGGGAGCGGCCTCGCTGACACTGGCAAAAGTAGAGTTCAACAAGTTTTCATCCGTGTAGGGGAGGACCAATCCGATGACCATAATCGTGAGGATGTAGAAGAGCAAGATACGCCAGAAGGTATGACGGATAGCCCTGGGTACAGCCTTTCCTGGGTTGGCAGACTCTCCAGCGGTGATACCGACCAGCTCTGTGCCTCCGAAACTGAAGAATGCCCAGACGCAAGTAGAAAAGATATTGACGGTCTTGTCGCGGGCAGTCTCTCCAGCAATGGGTGCTCCTTCGATATGCCAGTTCTTGCCACCAATGAATCCATCGCCCACAGCGCCGACATCGACCAGGATTCCAACGATGATGAAGACAATACAGGTGAGGACCTTGATCATAGAGAACCAGTACTCGAGCTCTCCAAAGGCCTTGACACCCAGGAGCGTGATACCGACAAGGATGACAATAAAGACTAGCGCCGGAATCCACATCTGGAGGTTGGGCCACCAGTACTGAAGAATCATCCCTGCTGCTGTGACCTCGATGGTGACGGTAATGATCCATTGGAAAGCGTAGCCAATACCGAGACCGAAACCCAAAGCTGGGTCAACAAAACGAGCGCCGAATGTCGTGAATGCTCCTGGTAAGGGCAGGTATGCTGCCATCTCGCCGAGACTCGTGACGATAAAGAAGACCATCGTTCCTGAAAAGAGAGGGAAAAAATAAGGTTGGGTGTTAGAACTTTCGCACATGCATAATAAACAAAAGCGAGAGGTAGAACAAGATAGAAGTGGCTGACATACCGACAATGGTGTAGGAGATCAGGGCGCCGAGAGGACCGGCACCAGCGACAGAGCCTCCTGAGGACAAAAAGATACCGGTTCCGATGGTACCTCCGATGGCAATCATCTGCAAATGTCTAGACTTGAGGTCACGCTTGACTTCACCAAACTGCTCGTTCTCTGTTAGACCGCCCGACTGGTGGTGGTGGGGGTTGACCACCGAGTCTTCCTCATACTCGTGCTTCTCGCCGTAATCAGCCATGCTGAATGTGCGTATACGTGTGTGTCTGTCGGGAAGAGAGGGAGGGAGTGGGAAGAGAAGGTGGGAGAGTTGAGGGTGAGGGTAGAGGAAGAAGAGAAAAAGAAAGAAGGAGGAGTGCGGTGTTAAGGTAGTAACGGTTGCCCAGACGTCGAGGAGGAGGGAAGGAGGGAAGGAGGGAAGGAGGACGAGGGGTGAAGGGAAAAAAGGAAGGAAAAAAAAGACAAAAAAAAGGATGGGCATTGGTCGCTCCTTTTTATGCATCTGGATGGATGTGCGTGCCAAAGAAAAGAAAGAGGAAAAAGTACGTGATCACGATGCCCTATAAAAAGTTGGACCATTGGATTAGCACATAAAAAGAGTACTTCGATCGAGTACATGGAGAACAAAGAGATCGAGCCCCTTCATATTCTTTCGTCTTTTCTTTTGCGCTTATGCAGAGGTAAATGGTCCGAGGAAAAACGATTGCTGCTATTTTTCCCTTCTGCCTCTCTTCCTTGCCTCCAAGCGAGTGACGAGATTCTCATGCCACTTCGACCCCGCCTCCCTTGCCAACCCTTGTCCATACATCATTCTGAAAGGAGAATGTTTCCTTGTGCTCTCATAAGGTGGAATAGGCTGCTACTCCTCCATGGATCCAATTATTTTTCCACAAATGCTCCAACTTCACCCATCCAACAAAAAAGAAAAAAAAAAAGAGGTTCAGCTCCACTTACTCATCAAACAATACAAGCTGTAAGATACCTTCACACCCCGATGTGTGTCGATAGCTTGCTGGCTGAGGTGCAAAAAAAAGGTTCATAAAAAAGACGCCATTTGAACCAACGTTGTAGCCTTCCTTCCATTCCTCACCACCTCTAATATCCTCCATGTTTCTTCCAGGATTTCTTCCGACCCTTTTTTGTATATGGTTTATTTGCAACCACCTGTATGTTCAAATTCCCGTCTTCCCTCGTGTTTTTTTTTGTGTTTATCCTTACTTTCTCTTCCACAACGTTATTTCTGCGTTTGTTTGTTCCTTTTGTTTGTAGGGCTGGGCGAAAGTACGAACCACAACAAAGAAACTCGAAAATTGCCCGTGAAGTCATTACTCTTATTTCTCTCGTACTGGAGTCGATCGGGGAGAAAACAGGGGGACCTCACAATTGGTTCTTTTTTGTCCTTTTCCCTTTTCCTCGATGACTGACCTAACTATGTAGAGACCATCCATCATAGTTTTGCCATCTCTCTTATCTGAACTAGAAGAAGTAACCTTCACCCATTCCTTTGAGGTAAGGTTTATTACGGCCGTTGATACAAGAATTGACGCCATAAAGGGCTCTAATGCAATCCATTCGGTCATAAAATGAACGACCTTTTTGTCTGCATATCCTCCACCAATTCCCTATCTCACTCTCTCAAGAACCCCCCTCCCCACCCAAAAAAAAAGCAATCGCGCTGCTTGAAATTCCTCTTGGAGAGACCCTCCCTGCCTCACTCCGCCAAGGAACTTTCGATGAAGAGCAGCTGAGTAGCTCTTCTTCCTTCCTTGGACTTGTGATGTAGGTCCAAGAATCTTCCGTGTACATCTAAAGAAGGACAAAGTACCGATCATTTCCTGCAACTTGGTATACGAGGCGAAGGGGCAAAAATGACGACTAGGAGGAGGGAGGGGGGGGTCAAGCATTTTATATTTTCTCTGTTTTTACGCCCAAAGCACGTCTTGGAGTGGCTTCCCTTTGCACGGTCATTTTTGTTTGGCGGTGCTGAAGAGCGAAAAACGTGTATAAAAAAACAGCCCGGGCAAAAAACAAAGAAAAACGTCTGATGAATGCGTTTGTACCTCCAAGGAAGAAAAATAAAAATGCAAGATCGAGGGACCATACTGTGGCGTTGTGTTTTTGTCGTTTGCGACAGATGGCACATGGAGCAATACGTCTGCCAAGGGCCTCTGAGAAGGAGCTGCCTCGGTGCATTTTTCTGGTGGCGGAATACTGCCGTACTAATGCTTTCGTACAGGGTATACCACCCATATGTCGCCCCGTGACTGGACCTTACGGCTTCTCGAAGCGAAGGAGGGGGGCACGGAGCATTATCGCTTGGGACGGCGTCATCAAAGAAATCAGGAATGGGCTGAGCAGCGACAACCGAGGAGCTTAGGTCCGGCGCATGGGACTGGGTGCCAATGAGAAGAGTTGTCGTTGTACGGTATTCAGTCGAGGCGAACGCCGCGGCGTCTTCTGAGGCGTTTGTTGGGATGACTGATTGCCTGAACGTTTCTGCCCTCCGCTGACTTGAGATGTGAACGGGAATCGTTCTCTCACTCACGATTTTGTTCGAATTAAGAACATGTGGGTTAAGGGGTACTTAGCTAGTTATGAAAACGAAGGATGGTGCAACTTGCTTTTTCTGATTTATTTTACTGACTTTTGACTTTTGTTCTTCATACTGAACTGGAAGTCTACGGCAATACTCAGGTATACCATCGCCTTCCAGACGTGGGTGCGCCTCTGCGCACATCCACCAACAACCAGTCAGGATTCCGTTCAGATCCTTTCCTTTCTCCACGTTCTGCACCGCCAAGAGATGCACATAACCATCCAGAGCACACCCTGTCCACGGGTCCGCAAGACCTCCGCTATTGCAGCCCAACACCCGACCACAAGCCGACAGATCGTCTGACGGTGTAACAGTTCAGAACGGATCGATTTGCGGATCAAATTCCCATCGGCAGCAACAACATACGGGGTTTACTTCACTGTCAGCACTCCTCTTCTCGCCATCACCTCGATCAACACTACAATATGCGGACTCCTTGGAATTCTCCCAGTCGTTCCTCAGAGAACCCAGTCCTTTATGCTCTCGGTGCCATTTGGCTAATATAGATCCCCACTTTTATTACCCTTTGGTCCCCTTTTTCGTATTACTATCTGTAGAATTCAGAACATCCGCTTACTTTGCACTACCTTCGCGCTTCTCCTTCGCTCTATTTGGAACCACGAGATTTTTCTGGTTCTATTTTGGTAAGCGCCCTGAAGCCTTGTTTCAGTGCGCAAGTGCCTTGTTTCATTGTTAATAGCAATAGTTCCCCTTATTCATTAATGGATCTTCCACCCTCTGTTCTGTAGACTTATTCGCTCACTCGTCGTTTCCTTACCTTACGTCTCGGGCCTTTCCCTTGCGTACCTTTCTGGGTCCCAAGTCCTCCTGATCCTCACCAGGTACGGACTTAGATCCTTCTTTTCAACGGTTATATGCCTATAGTTTATAGTATCATAGTGGTTAGTTCTTGTTCGTTAACAGAAGTATTCTTCGTTATAGACCCACATCACGACACTGGGGACTCGAGACCGATCGGCCAAATGCAGGGACTCTACGCATTGGGGTTTTTGCTGGGTTCAGGTCCAGCAGGGCGTTTACTGTGGCACTCTCGGCTGCAGGAACCTCACTTCTTTTGTCACTGGCATGACATTGTAGGTGTTGACGCCGCGTCAAGTAGCTAATAGTCTGTAAGACAATCATAACCACGTTAGGAATTTTCCGTCTAGCTTTTATTTCGGGAACAAAGCGACCAAACTTGCAAAGACATCACATACCTGAGATACATAGACATCATCATCGTCCCCCTCCCCCTCCTCCTCCTCCTCCTCTCCATCAAATGCAGGCGGAGCATCCGTCCACAACCCTCCACCTTTGAGAAGCAGTTCCTGGGTGTTGAATTCCGCATCGAAGTTGTCATCGAGATCATTGTCATGAGGATCGTAATTGCCAGGAATTGTCATAATCCTAGACAGCAGAATGATGAAAAGGAAGGGAGTCTAAGGGGTTGATTCTTCGAGGATGGATGAGAGGGTGAGAGAGTAAAAACGATGATGAGAAAGAAAGTGATGTGGCAATGGGGAAAAAACAGTGGTGTGGTGTTTTATTACTTTCTTTGGAACAGTGTGTGCCGTTTGTCCTTCGGGTTTGTGCGGTATGTCCATTCGGTTTGTGCGGTTTCTCCTAGGGGTTCTTTTTCGGTTTGCGCGGTTTCTTTGAACAGCGAGAGCCCATTCTGCAAAACGCACAAGCGGATTTTAAACCGGCGCGCCAAGGTATTCAACAAAATCGCGCCCTTTGTGGACCAGCCCAGAGCCCTGTGCGATACCCTTTCTTTGAGGCCACGTCATGATTAGGCCAAACTACAGAAAAACCAGGGATTCGGATTCTAATTGCCGGAATTACGATTCAAGATTATTTGCAGGAAATCCTTTTAAAGTCTTGGTCAGCAACGATACAAACTACGGGATTCGGATTCCAATTGCCGGAATTACGATTCAAGATTATTTGCAGGAAATCCTTTTATAGAAAGTCTTGGTCAGCAACGAGTAAAATATCAGCCTCTTTGGGACTAAAAGGGTCCCCATCCAGGCGGAGAGAGTGTTATATCTGTGGTCTGACCCCAAATCAGGAACCTTGGTGTTCACGGTAGGAAGGCTGACGTAACGCAGCGTGGATGGTACTCAAGAGGTTAATTGCTACGGGTCAAACAATCAAGTCTTTTACACATTCGCAAACAGCTGATTTTCTTTCTTGCCACGCTGACCATGACCATTGTAGCTTAGATTGTCCCAGAGACTCAACGGCCTTCATCTCGGAATCCGTTACGTCGCCGAAATGAAGGGCTTCAGCCGTTCTGTGAAAAATTCAGTTTAGTGCTATTCATGGGCCGATAGACTGTCATTACATTTGTACTGTCAACCTACATCGCCGATCATTGTTCTCTGACTTTTATTCGAAGTTCCACTATAAATATTGAGCTGGATGAGCGAGGAGGGTCTCATTCATTATTCTTTCTTCTTTCATAACTCGGATTCCCTACCTCTGTTCACCATTTTTACATCCTGCTCCAAAATGACAACATCCGCACCTTCGCTTCCCGCAACTGCCAAGTCCTTACAATGGACCACGGTTGGTAAACCAGCCGATGTCCTCTCTCTCAACGAAGCGACACCTCTTCCTACGGTCACTGGTTCCAATGTCCTTGTCAAGGTCCATGCCGCTGCCGTAAATCCGGTTGATTGGAAACTCATGAAAGGAGGCGTTCCTCGCTTTCTTATGCCTTCCATCAAAGTGCCTGGGGTGGATATTGCTGGTACAGTTGTCGCCGTAGGTCCTAAGGCTGGCAAGAGAGTCCAGATTGGCGACCAAGTCATGGTCTTGTTGAGCCTTTTCCAATCGGGTGGTTTGGCAGAGTACACGCTTGTGGATGAATCTCTCGTGGCCAAGAAGCCAGAACGGTGGTCATTTGAACAAGCTGCCTCGATTCCCTTGGCGACAATGACCGCTTGGCAGGCATTGGTGGATTATGGACAGCTCAAGAAAGGAGACAAAGTCCTCATCAATGGCGCCAGTGGCGGTACAGGTAAGGAAGAGATCGGGTTGGCCATAAATCCAAGCATGATATTTCCCTTGTTGGATGACCACATGGCTAATGTCCCTTCTTGTCATCACCTCTCGTTCTGATAGGAACGGTTGCTGTGCAGCTAGCCAAGGCTCTAGGAGCATATGTCGTCGGTGTTTGTTCAGGCAGCAACGCTCAGATGGTCAAGGACCTTGGAGCGGATGAAATTGTTGACTACAGGACAACCGATGTCACAGAAAAGTTTACAAACCAAGACTTTGACATCGTCTTCGATGCAGCTACTACTGGAGACCAGGTATGTGTGATACTGACGGGATCCTATTGAATGCATCTGATCAAAGAGGGTGTAAGAATCCAACATTCTGACATGTCCAATGATTCTCTTGTAAATAGTTCTGGGCAAAGAGGCATACACTTATCAAGCCAAGTGGTAACCTGGTCCTGATTGTTCCAAAAGACAATGTTACAAACACGCCCTTCCATATGCTCTACGCGGGTGCCTGCGTCGCAAGCAAGAAGGCCACCACCTTTTTGCAAAGGGGCCCAGGATACCATCTTATCCTGACGGAACGAGATGGTGTAGAGCTGGAAGAAGCCGCCAAGGTCCTTGAATGCGCAAAAGCTGATCCAACCATCGACTCGGTTTACGAGTTTACACTTCCATCTGTACTCGCAGCTTTTGAGAAGAGTATATCTGGACGGGCGAAAGGAAAGATTATCGTCAAGATCCATTGAGGACGTTCTAATGACCCGTCACTTGATCCCGTAATAAGTAGCCGAGAGAACAGAATAGAAAATGAACACATCCTTATCAGTGTCGAATGTGATTACAACTCTTATTCAGCAAGTAAATTCCTTCTTGGGCACTCCAAGAATGTTCGGTTTGATGCTCGCAATGTGCTGCCACTTCTTGATGTCGTAAAATCGGGTTTCCACTCACATTTTTCGAGGATGTGTTCAGGTACATTCCCTGTGTTTTAATATCCAAGTAGCATCGAAACAAGGAAGTTAGCAGGGTCGGGCGGTTGTCACTCATAGTGTTGAGGAGCATCAAATGAAAGAGAGGGAAGGCTAAAAAAGTAGGGGTTGTAAAGAGAGTGAGAGTTTGAGAACGCGAGGGGCGAAAAGAAAACAAAAAGTGAATGGGAAAAAGGTCCGGGGTTAAAAGGAAAAGTAAGAAAGGATGAAAAGGCGTGAGAACAGTGGCAAAGGCGATTAAGGTGTGAAGATGGTGGCAAAAAGAAAGAGGCAGTGAGAAATAAACGGAAGGCAAAGCCGAAAAGAGAGTGTGGGAGCGATGGCAAACAATGGAGGTGAGGGAAAAAAGTAGAGATGTGGGAAGAGAGAGCGTGGGAGCGGTGGCAAAGGCAATGGAGGCGAGAAAAAGAAGAGAGTGGGGAGGGTGGCACAGCAAAGAGATGTGGGAAGAGTGCGCGCGGGAGAGACAGAAAGGGAGAGGCGCGGAGGGTGGTGGGTAAAGGGAGTTGGTAAGGGCAAAAAGGAGAGGTGATGAAGGAAGCAGCTAGAATCAAAGACAGTGGGAGCAAAAAATACACTACCCGTAGGCCTTAACTAACATGGCGCAATAAGAAAATAGAAAAAAGAAAGGCGAAGTTGTTCTTTCGAACAATCTCTACAACATATGGCTTAATCTCAGCAGATCGACGCAACAGAGCTTCTCTACTGCTTACAATACCACATTGCTTAAAAGTCGTCTGCAATGGATTTATCTCTTCCAGTGCTTGGAACAGTTTTGTACAGAAATATAACCTTAGCTGACCATACGAAGAATCCCGTCCATGCTGGTAACCTGGATAATGAGCCCTCTCAGAAGAGAAAGTAAACACGTCATCTCTTTACACTTTCCACGCTTAAACGCTTTTGGACTATTGAACGCTTTTCTTTGTGCTAGTCTCCCGTGAGCAAAAGACCAACAACAACCACGTTGAACGACCGTTTGGCGTCATATGCGGTATTTATTGCGGTATCAAGAGCGCATGTTGAGCACATCTCTGATCCAGTTATTGAACTCACACATCAGATGTGCCTGGTGCTGTCTAACCATCCAGTCCAGGATCAACGCGGGGAACTCTACTAAGAGCTTCAATCTCAGACCGTCCGACTCCTTTCTGATCTGGTGCCTCACACCGCCTATGAGAGTTCCACTCTTTGTACGGGCAACACCAAACAGCTGCACGTCGTAGGTTGGATCCATCTGAGAGCGTAGGCCCGTGGAATCACCATAACAGATGTAGAACTGGGTGGGGAATGGCGAGCCACCAGTTGTCTCAATCACCTCCTGGGTGGCCCCTCCTGTTTTTACAATCAAATAGTGGTCGGGACACGCCATGAGCCTCATCTTGCTATACTCCACGCCGTCGTTCAGCATGATGTGGTTCAGCTTGTCCAAAAACGCGCTGGGTTCGAGATCTACACCGCTTATGGCGACTTCCACAACACTGTACTTCCTTCTGCCAAACGACAGAAAGCTGGCAATCTTCATCACGAGCTGAGAGAGACCAAGAGAGAAGCCCAGCATCTTGCGAACATTGTCTTCGCCCACCTCGATCTTCAGCTCGGCCAAGCTGCGTTTCTTCTCATCCATGGTTTGCGCGCCAAGTGGCTGCTGCATGCCCAGTTGGCGGTAAACAAAGTTGGTCACATGGGCCAGTCGCTTCGCCTCCCATAGTCTGATTGTCTCATACGGGACTAGTTTCCCATTGACATACGTGTTGATCTGCGCCATCCCTAAGGACACAAGTTGTTGAAATAAGTTAGCATAAGTGTCGCTACTCTATCATAATCAGGAAAGTCCAGTAGTATAGTCACTTAACGAAACACAGTATTGACGAGCACTTACGAGTTGATAATCCAGCCAGTAAAGGATAATGAGAGTGAGGGAGAGACTTGTGGGCAAGGGAGACAGGTTGGGCCATAGGATTGTGTTAGTTTGAAGAGGAAAAGGTAGAAGTTGAGATTGCACTGGGGTGCATTTATACTATTTTGTGAAAGGTTTCGGGGAACACATAGGCATAAGATGACTCGTGTCAGAGCGGTAGCTTTTATGAACAACACTTAGCTAAAGTTGTGATCATCACTTCTAAAACCGACAGCATACTCGGATCAGCCGTGATGTTTCAGCTCCCGATACACTAACTCGAGCCGGATCTGGTTAAGCCTGGGCCATTAAAGACCCGGACCGAGTAAGTGGCTAAATTGACAGCCGATGTGACTGCGATCAAAGTAGGTGCTGCAAAATTGAGGCAAGTGACGGGCAGCAGTTAAGGGTATGGGCGCAAGACTCGTTCAGGCGCAGAGACTCGTTCGGGTTCGTGGCTCGTTCGGATTATCACTTGTTTTAAGCTTACGGTTCTTTTTTTTTATATCCAAAGACTTGTTCGGGGTCGAGAATCTCTCAGTCTGTGCCGCACACATCCACACACACACAAAAAGAGAGAAGATTCGGGTTAACGTTGGTAATTTTATTTTAATGCGTTGCCTACAGCTAAGTCATCCCCGCACGTTTTATTGTACACGCCTTTCGCGCGCACCACTCCATTTTTTTTCTTTTGGGCACACACACCCACCCACCTACATCCCCCACTGAGCTACACAAGTCTTTTCCTCACAGATGGAGACCCCTCAAGTTAATCAGAGATAGAAAGAAAAGAGAGTGATGTTGTTCTTTGGAACAAATCTATAGAACAATGGGCTTAATCTCAGCAGATCGTAGCAACAAGGCTACTCTACTGTTTACTATACCCCGTTCAGTTATAGTCGTCTGCAATGGACATATCTTGTGCTATATTTGAAATTAACATTAGCAGGGACCTCACAAAGCTTTTCCGCTCTGCAAGATCATCCTATGTTCGTAAGACTCAAGACCGTGGGTCTATTCGTATTCAACTAAAAATGGCACAAGGCGGTAATCGTCGCGTTCTAGCACGGGTTCTGACTTAGAGGCGTTCAGCCATAACCCAACGGATGATAGATTCGGGCCATTGCCTACCCAGGCAGGCCCAAATACCAATTATCCGAATGAACGGTTCCTCTCGTACTAAGTTCAATTACTATTGCAACAACATTTCATCAGTAGGGTAAACCTAACCTGTCTCACGACGGTCTAAACCCAGCTCACATTCCCTATTAGTGGGTGAACAATCCAACGCTTACTGAATTCTGCTTCAGTATGAAAGAAAGAGCCGGCATCGAAGGATCAAAAAGCAACGTCGCTATGAACGCTTGGCTGCCACAAGCCAGTTAATATCCCTATGTTAATTTTGCTGTCACCTTCTGAAATTTCCGCAGTCGATAACACCCCTAAAAAAATCTAGCTATAAATTTAGACAGGCCCCTGCTTTGCCATCTCCGCAGCACCTTTTGAGTCGACAAAATGATATTAACCACTCACCGTGCACATTCGGTTTCATGCACTGCCAGTTGGCAGGATGGCGCAGCTCTTTCTTTCACTTCTCTTTCATGGCTCTCCCAGGGAAGGGCAAAGGCCCGCCAAGAAGCGACCGCTTGTTATTGCGAAAAAGACACACCAAGGAGCAGCAGAAATATAAAGAGGGCCTCACTCCCCAGAATTTCTCTCCTGTTCCCTCATCACACAATCTTTACTCTCACAAGTCTCACAAGTGACACCTTCCTCTCCCTGTCTTCCATTCTCTCGCTCGCCCCCAATATGTTCCTCTTTAACAAGTCCTCCTCGGCAAATGTTCCCCCTCCTGCCGGCAGCCAACCTCTTCGGGGTCTCAATCGCGCCAACGACCACACGTTTCAGGCACTCAAGGCAACCTACCTCGCCGAGTTTGACTTCCAGGGTGTCCAAGTGACGGCGACACCTCTCTTCTCCAGCGTCCTTCGCGGTCTCCAAACGCAACTCCCTGTACTCTTCGAGATCAAGGTCGGCCAGAGGTCCAATGTGGACACTGACTTGAGTCAGACTCCCTTCAACATTTGCTTGGTCCTCGACAACTCCGGTTCCATGAATGGAGGCCGCCTCGAAGGATGTAAGAAGGCTATTAATGCCATCATCCAACAACTCACTCCCAACGACACCCTCAGCCTCGTGACCTACAGTTCGACCGCCAAGACCGTCTTTGTCGATTGTAATCATACCCACAAGAAACATATGCTCGACTCCGTCGCCAATATCAGGACTGAGGGAGCGACTAACCTTCATGATGGTCTGAAGGTCGGAGTCGATTCCTTAAAACAGAGCATCCAGAAAGAATTGTCGGTGCAGCAACAACAGCAACAAGGGCAGGAAAAGTCCAAGAAGCCACAAGAGAAGGCCCATCGCGTGTTCCTGTTTTCGGACGGGTTGGTAAATGTGGGCATCACCTCACCGGAAGCGATTATGTCCCATGTCAAAAACTGGCTTATCGGTACCGATATTTCGATCTCAACCTTCGGGATCGGAGATGGCTACGACGAAAAGCTCATGTCGGCCATCGCTGAACAAGCCAACGGTGATCCCTTCTTCATTGAAACCGAGACCGATATCGAGGACCTAGTCTCCAAGGGCCTACGTGGAGTTTCCAATATGGTTGCCGCCGCTGCCACCTTGAAGATTCGCGGTTTGGGTGACGCAGTCGTCAAGGATATCCCCGGATATGATCTGACCGAAACACCCGGTCAAATCACGGTCCGGAACTTGAGGGTCAACGGGCTCATCCAGTTCGTAGTCAACCTTGACGTGCGAGTCCCCGGGCTTGAAGATTTTTCCGAGAACGATATGGAGGATGTGGAGGATTTACGAAAGATTCTTGGATATGCTCTCACTTTGGAAGGCGAGCTAAACTTTGTGGATCCAGCCGAGTGCAAGGGAATGAGCGGCACGGTGTCTGTCAACTACACAACCGACAGTTCCTTGGTTTCGGACGACAAGAAGAACAATGACGTCGTCGCCTACCTGACTATTCAAGAGGCATCGAAGATTGACGAGCAAGTTATGGATCATCTGGCCAACAACAGGACCACCGAAGCATTGCAGGCCAAAAAGAAGGTTATCTCCATGTATAGCGCCATTGCCCCGATTGACCGCCGGGGATTCGCCCAGGTGATGCAGCAGCAGTCCGAGCGCTTGGTTCAAAATCTGGAATCCGGTGGTAACACCAGGTTTGCACAGATGTCCGCTCAGCAGCAGCAGCAGCAAGGCACGCATAGTGACAAGGGCTGGAGTATCTACGAGTAACAAAAAAATGTAAAGGTACCCTGGGGGACCAACAACTCGTATGTTTATCTTTGATATTGTAAATAAACCGAATCTCGTGCTTCTCTTGTCATTATTCAACTCCACCTCTGTTGATGTGCAACAGTTGGACCCCCTGGAAAATAATAACCAGGGGTTGTTATTGACAAGATAATAGGGAAGATGGAATAACGAAACAAAGAGAGGGATCTGTTTAATTCAGCAACGAAGAGTCCTTATGAACTCTTCGTCCCCTATATACACGTGATTATAGCTCAGAACCTTCCTTCGGGGAGGAGGCTGAAAGCCGGGTCTAATGCTAGAGCTAGAAGTAGTGTGTCTTATGCTAGTAAGGAAGTAGGCTATTACTAACAGACAAAACGACGTGGAGATGGGGTGCTAAGATCTAATCGAAAAGAGCTGTCGTTTTATGTTGAGGAAAAATAAGAAAACCTCAAATGATAAGAAGGGGTGTAAGGAAAATAATAATAAAGCCTTTGAAGGGTAAGGCCCTGGAGAGCGAGTTGTGGAGAAAAAATAACCACTGGTGGATGTATGTAAATGTTTGAGGATAAAAAATAAAAAACTTCGAATGATATCTTAAGAACGTGAGGAAAAATGAAGAAAAAACCTCAATGTAAAATAGATTGTAAGAGGAAAGCGAGAAAACCTCTTGCTGATGTAATGTTATGGCGAGGAAAAAGGTTGTGACGCCAATAAAAAACCTCAAACAAAACGTCAATACGTTTTCTTGTTCATACAAAACGGTAGTTCGTCTTATATTTTCCATCGGTGGAAGTGTTCAGTCATCATTCCTTCCCGATGCGAGGACGAGTTGTACGTCTCAACTCATTATTTTCAGGTTGACTGGGCCGTGTGAGCTTGTTGCGATTAAGGTTGGATTGACCTTTTTTGTGTGTGAACTTGTTCTTCTTTTTAATCGAGCGATTATAGCTACCTGTCTCGCTCATTTGCTCGTCGGAAGTAAGCGTTGGCTCATCCGTTTGCGATGAATGACGAGAGTGCGGACGAGGATCCTCGTTGCAGGGTGGGTGATCGGCCCAGTAGTCCGTAACGCATTTCCTCTCAACAAAGTATTCTTCTGGTTCCCAGGTGTTGTCGTTGTCAAAATAATTTTTCCACTTGACGAAATACTCCCATGTCCCTTCCGTTGTGCGACGAGCATCGAGAATCTTCTCGACTTCGTACGTGAGAAAAGAGTCTGGGTCTTCATATACAAGTTTGAGTTGCGAGGGGGCATATTTGCGACCAAGAGTAGAGCCAGTGCCATCTTTGAGGATGTATGCACCGCCCTTGTTTTTACGAACAACAGTAAACGGTCCTTCATATCTAGGAGAGAGGGAGTCTCCTTTGATAGGATCAACCGCCATAACTGTGGAGCCATCAGGAAACTCGCTGTGCAGAATTGTTCTATTGAACCTCTCAATCATTTTCCGCTGATTAGATTTTGCCTTATCTTCAATTGCGGGGAACACGATCGTAGTCATAAAATCGAGTCACTTTAGCAAGTCTTCTTGGGAAATGACCTTATTTTGTGGGTCGGTGTAATTGTAGTGTCCGTTTTCCTTGCGTACAAAGAAAAGAGAGTAAGGTGTAGAACCATGCAAACTCGCAATATTTGCATTAAGGGCAAATTATGCCATGGGAACATGACGATCCCATTCGTGTGGTCTGCCATTGGTCTCCTTTCGAAGAATTTCTTTGGCCGCTTTAACCCGGTTCTCAGCTAGTCCATTGCCTCGTGGATGATATGGTGTGACGAGACGATGATGAATACCCAATTGTTCTGTCATTATTTTTGTAACCTGGTTGGAGAATCCTTTGCCATTATCTGACTGCAGAATTCTGGGGAATCCAATCAGAGTAGAGGTGTCAAAGAGAGTAGTTGCAACAGTAACTGCAGTCTTGTCAGGTATAGCTCTCAAACTAACGAAGCGGGTGCAAGCGTCTGTCAGGACGAGAGAAAATCTATTATTCTTTGAGGACGGATGGAAGTCACCAGCGAGGTCTACAGTCATATGCTCGCCTGGTAAGTGTGCATGAGTAGCCTTGAGGGGATGGTACCCTTTATTTATAGTGTCCATTCTTCTTTCTTTGTTCCCGATTCCTGTCCCTCCTTTTGCCATGTGTGAGCCCCCACTCGTCAAAATAACATTACATGTACAGAGATTTTTATTACTCGTTCGATGTGTCACGAAGAAAGGATGTATGTTTTGTCCATCCCACTCCTTCCATCGTTGTTCAACAGCCGGTGTGCTGGTTCTGAGGGCTGCACATGCAGCCTTTGGTATTTTTATTACTTGTTCATGAAAGAGGTAACTAAACTATGGTGAGAAGGAGAGGAAGGGAGAGAAAACGGAAGAGGGCACAAAGGGAGAGAAGGGGAAAAAAAGAGGAGCCACACCTACAGATCATAAGTCGTCATCCGATTGAGGAAGGGGCATACATGTAGCCTCAATAAAATCAGTCTCATACTCCCTAAGCAACGCCGCATCCACCGTAACCTCAGCCGGAGCTAACGCAGGCATCTTCACAAACACCAAATCTTCTCTTCCCACCAACTTTCTCGCAAGCCACAAGAAGGGCTTCTCGTAATTGTAATTGGACTTTGCCGAGATTTCATAGTACTGGAGATCCTTCTTGCGGTGGAAATCAATTGCTTTGGGCTTGACTTTGCGTTCTTTGATATCGACTTTGTTGCCACAGAGAACGATTGGGATGGAGCTACAGATGCGAGTGAGGTCTCGGTACCAGTTTGCGACGTTTTTGTAGGAGATTCGGGAAGTTACGTCGAACATTATGATGGCACATTGGCCGTTGATGCTATAAGTAATGAACAAAATAATAAAATATCATTTGTGTCACAAACAAACGGAAAAAAGAGGGAAAGAGGGAATGAAGGAGGATGTTGTTGAGTTGCCGAAATGAATGCGATATTGTACCTCCAAATATTGCTGTTTGCCAAGGACTCGAGAAAAGGGTGATGCTGAACAAATGTCAAAAAGATAACGGTGTACTTACTAATAGCTATCTCGGAGACCACAATATCTCACTTGACCCACTATAACAATAATATGAGCTCTTCAATGTTAGGATTCTCACTATCCAAAATAACCTTTCTCTCTCTCTCTCTCTCTTTGATAGCAATTATTCCAAGGACCATGCTCCACACCATGATGTTTACCTGTGTCCCAAGTTTCAAATAGGATGGTGCCGTAGTTGGTGTAAAACTCCAATGGGTGGACCTCAACACCAATAGTTGCTACGAGTCAAACAAAATATAAATATTAGTATAAGTAGTCGAATAAATGAACGCCTTTGACTGGGGACGAGTTGGTTTATCATACTCACCAAGGTACTTCTTTTCGAAATCGCCTGTGAGATGGCGCTTGATGAAGGTTGTTTTCCCTGTGCCGCCGTCGCCGACTAACAAAAAAAAAAAAGGACGACACAATAATAATGGATGAATGGTGAGGACCAGGATGGCAGGTTGGACAGAGTTAAACAAACCAATGAAAATGAGACGTACTGACGACGAGCTTGAAGGTGGGAATGCTATGTGTTGTCATTGTTTTGTTCAATAAGAGGGTAAGAAAAAAGAAAAGACAGAGAACCTTCATCTGTGATAGGGTTACAATCATTCTTTTTATTGGCGAAATGTGGGAGGCGCATCCTTTTCTTTTCGTGCTTTGTAATCTGGAGGCTGAGCAGTGTGGCTTAGCCAGTGAGGCGAAGCAGATAGATCTTGCAGAACAACCGTGATATGGAAGTCTCTATTTTGGGGCATCTACAAGTTTCGGGGCCTACCAAAACATACAACGAAAAGTATAGAAACAAGCGTGTGAGCACAGGAATCGTTTTCATATCGGTACATGCAGAAGAACTACAGAGCACTACTGCTGTGGCTAGAATGTTTTTTACCGGAACGTCTGACGCTCCATAGATAGACGCAATTCTAGGGATTAAGGCCATGTAGAGCATCATCTCGTTCCACGAGCAAGCCTTCGCCGGGTCCAAGCAAGCACTCCAGAGCTGAGCCTTGTAGTGGACTACATCCCACATCAACGAGACTAGACAGCTCTGACCAGCTGGATCAGCGGTGGCGTAGTCGAAGCTCGTCTCATAAACTTTGACACCGTACATCACTTTTTCTAGTGTGGCGTACTGTTTGGGACTAAGGGATGCGCAGTTCTGGACAGTGGGGATGGCCGTTTTGATGCAGCTGTAGCAGCCTGGCGATTGGGCGATAACAAAGGATGATGTGAAGCATAACCAGGTTAGGAAGCCAAGAATGGCATTCACGACGACCATGTGACTAAAGGTCGAACGCATTGGTGATAGCGCTGTGATGTCGATGGTATCGATATAGGGTGAATCTGAAAATATGTGTATGTTGAGAGAGTACAATGACCACAGCGGTGGAGTGAAGAGTGGAGGGTGGATGAGGAGAAGGAAGTGGAGGAGGAGGAATAATTGACCCAATAACGATTTCCGTCCGCACCTCCGTTCGGCCAAGATCAAGAGGAAAAAAATATTCAGTCTGAATTGAAATGTAGAGTGAATGGGTAGATCGATTTATTCGAGGGTAACAAAGTAGCGCATGTATTAAGAAAGAACCTTGCCGAGACGGATACCGATCATGATGCGCTCAGCCATGTTCCGGTCCTTCCTGCCCACAAGACTAGTTGCCCGCCCACCACGGCCTCCTCGGGCTGTACGGCCAACGCGATGAAGGTAGTCAACAATCGTCACTGGAAAATCATACAGCACCACATGTTGAACAGCTGTCGTGTCAACACCTCGCGATGCAATGTCCGTCGAAATCAGAATCTTGCCACCGACTGTGGCAGTAGACTTTTGACCGGCGGGGGTTGGGGGTATGTAATCGTCATCGGTGAACTGGCGCAGAATCTCGTCTCGGTTGGTAGCATCGCCATGAAGCACGCCCAGGACACCATGAACCTTGTTCGTCTTCAAGTGTTCGTGCAAGATCTCGCACGAATGCTTGGTGTTGCAAAAAATCAGCGTGTTCTCTTTCCGCCGCCTGCCGCCCGGTACCGCCGCTTGAATCTGTTGCTGCTTGGCCAAAATATCCAAAATGGCCTTGGGTCGGTTCCCAAAGTATGGCTTCAAGTCCAAGAAGGTTTGGTGCAAGCCAGGGAGCGACTTGTGCAATGACGGCGTCGTGATCTTGAGCAACCCTGGCAAAATCTCGTCGAGGGTGTCAGAAACCTTCTTGGGCAAGGTGGCAGACACGACAGTGATCTTGGCTGGACCTTCTGTTTTGGAGACGACAGCCTTGGCCTTCTGAACAATCTTGGTCACCTCGGTCCCGAATCCGCGATCAAACATCGAGTCCGCCTCGTCAATGACAAGATACCTCAGCGACGCCAAAGAGAGTCGATTTTCCTCCAGCATATTGGCGCTTCCTCTGAACTTCCTTTCATCCTCATCTCGCTGACTAGCCTCTCTCCCACTTGACCGAGCATGATCCCTTGGCAAGTAGTCCAACAGACTGGTAGGCGTAGCAACAACAATGTCCACAGGTCCCGACGCCAATCTCTGGAAAACACTCTTAGGCGACATGGCATGCGACAGAGTAAGGGTCCTCGACTTGACTGTGTGTGAGAGGTCTTTGAGGATCCCCGACACCTGAGCCACCAGCTCACGCGAGGGAAGAAGAATTATGGCGCGTGGTTGATTGTACTGTCGAATCGTGTTGAGTGCGCGAACTTTGCTGCCTTCCTGGTCGATGCCTCCCTCATCCTGAAATGCCTTCACCGCGTTGTCCTCCTGTGTCTTGAGGTCGTGGAGGACAGGAAGCAGATAAGCCAGAGTTTTTCCTGATCCAGTTTCGGCTGCACAAAGGGTGTAGGGTGATTTTTTATGGGGGTCGATCGAGGCAGGGATCGACATTGCCTGGATCTCTGTGGGCTTGATACCGGTTAGATCCAGTTCCAATGCTGGCGATGCGGTTGGTCGGGACCCTCCTGCGGCCTTTGCCAAAAGTTCCAAGACTCCCTTCTCGACATCGGGATGGAGACCCATGCTTTCGAATCGACTGTTAGCAACTTGCTGCATCATGTCCTTTACCGTCCCCTGGGTCTGCGCAAATACTGGCCCCTCTCCTTCAACGGCCGATCCTGATTCGGACTGAGCATACATGGCGTACTTTGATGCAGCAATTTTTCGTGTCGAGATTAGGTTCAGGTTGACATCCGATGCGATGGGTTTCAATGCGAAGCGCACAGGAACGAATCCGCGAATTTTGGGTCCTGATTTCCTCCTGGCTCCTGCCTCGATCAGCGTCCTCTCAGCGGCAGCGGCCTTGTCACGTCCTGTATTTCCTGTCTTGAGGGGTGCACCACGGGCAGCTTTGGCACGATAGGATGATGCGAATCCTGGTGCGAACGAATGCTCGAACTGAGGGTTTCTGGATCCCTTTTCGAGCGAGGTGACAGAGATTGAGGTTGACATGACTCGCTTCCGAGGCGCAGGTTTGGTGAACGCCGTTGATTTGCTGACGCTGTCTGCCGTTTTCCATTGACGTGCTTGGGATTTAGCGACTTGATCAGCCGATGGAGACTTTCCGCTAAATCGGGCCTTGTGAGCAGCATTTCCTGAGGTTGCGGGGATGCTGCGGGAAGCCTTCAATTTTTGTTCCTTGATGACACGCTGCTTTGGTCGAGGAGTGCGGTTGGCGTAGATGGCAGATACTCCGGTGGTTGAGAAGGGCTGTCGGGGGATTGAAGGTGATAGGGACCATCTGGATGCCGTTAACGGTGCGTTGGAGCTGCGGGATAAGACTGATGAAGACCGGGTCGTGGAGAGGGCATGGATAGACGGTATCCTAGGAAGCCACGTGGTGGAGGTCTTTAGAAGCGAGTGCAGTGCTAAATGTGTTGCAGGCAAAGGATTGTGTAGAAAGAGTTAGTAATCGGGTGAGTGAGGAAGAAAATGAAAGCAGACTAAAATAAGGAGCAAGAAAGAAAGAGAAGCAGTGGTGGGTGCCTAATGGCCAAGAGAATGACCAGGGGTTCTGTGTGCTGTCAACTGTACCTGACATTGTTGCTGCTGCTGTTCTTGCTACTGCTACTGTTGCTGCTGCTGTTGCTGTTGGTGTGGATGGGTGCAGTTGATGTAGAACAAGAGAGAAGGGCACATGGGCTTGCTCAAGACAAGTAAAGTAGGTCTGGAAAAATAACAACAACAACACGCAGTCACTTTATCCACTCGAAATGGTGATTTTTATTCATACGAGGGTGCCAATATACTTTGAGCGGGGGTATTGTTGCACAAGGCCAGGCCATTGCACCAGGAACGCGTCGCATAGAGGGTACAGCAGCCTGCCCGCAAGACTCAACGTCTTCACCCGCGCAAAGCTCTCCACAAACACCAGATCGGGTGTCTGATCATCCGGAACCCCTGCCATCCGCGTCCCAATCACCGCCAGCGCCAGTGCCAGACACGTCCCCGGCCCGTTCATCAAAAGAACACTTCTTCGGGGTCGACCTGCTGCGTCGGTCGACTGCGCCTTTCCAGCTCCAGTATTGGAATGAGCTTCAGACTTTGTCAGACAAGTCAATCTCTTGATCAGAGGCATTGCTACCAATAACGACTTTACTAGTGTGAACGGTGTCGTCAGCATCGACTGGTGGACATGACGACTCCTGGGGATCCGATGGACCGTATAAGCCAACTCACTGCGGTTAGACTTGATATCGGAGATCAAGCGATTTGTAGTGATTCCTGCTCCCGCTTCCGTTCCAGTCCCAGCTCCAGATCGAGATCTAGCTCCCTTTTCCTCAGTCCTCGTCACACTCTTGGCGGCGAGCAATGTTTCCAGCCTGTGAACCTTTTCAACACTCGAGCTGTCGTCGCAGCCAACGACGTAATGGCGCGGGGTATAGTGAGCGCAGTCAAGTCCAGAGACTAGCTGGAGCATCTCGGCTGTATGGCCGCCTGAACCCAAGAATATGGTGGTGGTGCAGGCCAGCGGCCTGGTGGTGGATTCCGATGAGGTTGTATGTCGAGGTCTGTTCTGGGGCAAGGATGACCAGAGCCGGCTGGCAAGTATAAGGGTGAGAGGGATGCCGATAAGCGCGAGAGTGATGGCCGTTGCCAACGCAAGGTTGCCGGCAAGATGTTGGTCCATTGTCGAAGGATGACGGCGAGAAGAGGACAAGGACAGAGGTGGAGAGGAGAAAGGTGAGAGTGTGAACGTTTTGTCACGTGCACCTTGAGCATTCCTTTCGCTCAGAGGGGTTACACGTGGAGCAGTATCTGAGAGACAGCTTGCGGCCGTTCAGTATGCAGAGTTCTTTGCTTTCTCGGATTTCCCATCGTCGCTATTAGAGCACTTACAAGACCCGCATCTAGATAAAGACCCGCGGTGCTGTTGATATCTCTTTCTCTTTCTCTCTCTTTCTCTCTCTTTCTCTCTCTTTCTCTCTCTCTCTCTCTCTATCTTTCCTAGTCCTCCCTTCACCCTACAATATTATCTCTTCATCTTCATCATCCAGCGATCAATGACTCTTGCACCTCTGCAAATGTCCCCACCGACTTCTCAAGATGACCTTTCAAAGACAAGGACACTAACAATAACCACATCAATAATAACAATGACAATGTCAAAACCTGCCACAATAACATTAGCCCAGCTATGTCTTCTTCCACAGCAGCGTTAATGAAACTCGAAAGCGGCAATTGGGGACCCATTTCGGTACAAGCAGGTCGCAGGTCTCCCAGTTACAGCGGACCGACCAACGTTTGACCCCCTTGAACAAAGTGTCTATTACCGGTTAACCAAGGAGCTTAAAAAAGCATAAAAAGCGTAACAAATGCGATTAAAACTGAGCTGACCTTAGAGTTCAAAAGGAGAACTAAAAATCAGGGACCAAAGCGGACCTTCATCTTTTTTTTTTTTTTTTTTCCCTTTGCCACTCCTTGTTATTGTGAGCAATTGCAAAGCAGTGGCAACGCTAAACCGCCTCTTTTGGGAAAAAGGTGTCCTGTACGTACTTTCTTTGACAAGTGGTAGTGAGAGAGGTGTGTGAGAGAGGTGTGTGAGAGAGGTGTGTGAGAGAGGTGTGTGAAAGAGGTGTGTGAAAGAGAAGTGTGAGAGAGAGAGAGAGTAAAAAAATAAACAATAAAAAAAAAAAAGGAGCTAAAGAGTCGACTCGTCTATCTCTCCCTCCTCCTGAAAAGGCATGCATGTCATCCTGTCCTCCCTCTTTGCTCTTCTCCTTCGTATGACAAACAGTTGGACCCTCTTCATCTTTTGATTCTTGGCCGCGCAGTGTCACACACCGCAGTTTAAAGTACAGAATGGATTTTTTATGTATGATATTACTATTACGGTCGGCTAGATAGTGTGAGAGTATGATAGATATACTAGAGAGAGTAGATGACTTGAAGAAGGAAGGGAAAGACACTACTCTGGACTGTTGGCCGTCCTACTTTACTTTGGGGGAGCATAGGAAGAGGCCTCGCCCTGAGGAACAGGGTAAGGAGCAGGAGCGGCATTGCCCACAAATTGGGGCTGGCCAGCGTTGGGAGGAGTGTAAGGGGCAGAGTAGGCTGTGGCAGGAGTGGCTACAGAGTAAGGAGCGGGAGAGTAAGGCGCAGAATAAGCAGGGCCGCCAGCTGGTGGGTAAGGCGAGTAGGCAGCTGGGGGAGCATCATAAGGCTTCTCGGGGTATGGGGAACCAGTGGGGGGGGCATAAGTTCCAGGGGTGGCATAAGTTCCAGGGGCGGCATATCCAACGGGGGCGGGGCTACCGGCGGGGGGAACGTAGGCACCAGGGGTCTGATAAGCCATATTGGGGTCGCCTGCAGGGGGGGCATAGTTTTGGGGGGGAGGGTAGGCCGAGTACTGGTTCTGGGGAACAACGGCGATAGTCTCGACGACGGGCTGGGAAGCCATGGCGGCTGCGTTCCTGCGGCGACGGATACAGGTGGCGATGGTGAGGATGAAGAGGAAAACGACGACGGCGACGATCCAGTACCAGTTAAAGTTCTTTTTGCAGAGTCCGTTTCCGATGCAGTGGGATCCGTCGGCACAGTAGGTGGTGCCGGTGCACCAGTCGACGCGCTTCTGGAGGTGGACGATGGAGCGCTTAGAGAGGTGGGTGTCGATGGTAGAGAGGGATGAGACGACGACGACGTCGTTGCCGGCAGAGAGGTACCTGCGGATGGTGTCGAGGGCGTTGGTCATTACGGGAGGGTGTGAGGAGGGTGGCAGTGAAGAAAAGAAAGGAGAGGGAGAAAAAAAGGAGGGAAGAGGGAAGAGTGAAGAGCGGCGTGTGTTCAGGAACAAGAAACATGGGCCTGGACCTGACATGACCCTTAATAGTCGATTATAATTTCTCATTGGATTATTTATTTATCTTTGGTGGCAAAGAGGAACGCCCGCCACTGGTCAGGATGCCATCTATGCCCAGGTAGATAGATACCTGTTTCTTGTTCCCTTGCGCTTCTTCTTGGCGTAGACTTAGTTGGGCTCCGTCTTGACATTCCGCAACGAGTTGTTCGACGAGACAAGGCCAAGGTAATCCGACACCGTCGTCGCACAGTCGAGCTCATCCACATAGCTTGCAAACATCCGGTCGTAGATCAGCGCAGACTCTTGCGTCTACTCTCATTCATATTTATATTGATAAATGAAAAAAGTGCATAAATAAACAGAAGTCAACAAAAACAAAAGTAATATGCATAGGACAGATCAACAAAAACGAGCGAGTGTCTTACCTCGGCATCAAAGTAGTCCAGTTTGGTCCAGTTCTCTTCTTCGGCCAAGCGCGCCTTGTTAGGCCCACTGGTTCGCCTTGCCTCCGAATCAGCCGCACTCCTCACTTGCACCTATCCAATAACAACAGCAAGCAAGCACATAATTGAGTACACTTTCCACCCAGTCTGCTCTTTGACGCATTCAATAACGCTCACAATACAACTGTGAAATCAATCGGGCTGATTCGTGAGGGTTACCTGCAATGCTCTGGCCTTTTGCTCCTGCTCGGCCTTTTGCTTCGCCAGCAACTCCTTGTTCTCCTCATCACTGATCTTCTTCGAAGCCTGCTTCTTTTTCTCGTCAATCTTATCCAGGTACTTAAAACTTGGCCGAAGCTGGACTGCTCCGTGAATGGGCGTCAAGTGCATCTCGTCTAAACGGTAAAATCACAGCCATGAGTGGCAGAGAGGAGAGAGCACGGTCAGTATGTAACGCAACACCCTTGACATCAGAATACCAATTCCTACATACGCGTTACTTGACAGGACAAAATCCTTTACCGTTTCGCAAGACTCCTGCCAAGTAATTTGTAGCGTTAGGGATGAGGGATGACACAAGAGTCTGCTTGTCGAGCAATTCCCGCTTTTCGTCATCGTCAGGCTCATCATCCAAGGCTGTCCTCAACGCTTTGTCATTCATTCCCATTGCGAGCTCCTCTCCGCGCTCCTTGTTGTACTGGCTGGCGTTGGTATCGACAGGAAGTTCCAGTTCGATCAGCTGCGACAAGGGCTTAATCCTGGCCTTGCTTGGTCCAGAACCTTCACTGTATGGCAGAGCAGCTGCACGAACGGGATACTGAAAGAGATAAAGGTACTTGGCAAGGCGCTGCGATAGGTACACTGGGATCTCCTTGACCAACTCGTCGCCTTCGTCAGCATAGTCGGGCAATCTTTCGCCTTCGGGCTCCACGGAAAAGTCCTGATCTTGGTATTGATCTGCAGAACTGTCTAAAGAGTCATTATCTGCCGATCCCTCCAATCCCTCCATAGCTGGCAAAAAATCTTCCTGTGCTAGGGATTCGTCTGTGCTTTTGGAGTCAGGGGTAGGCTCTGCTGTGTTGGCCTGCTCTGCCACGGTATCCTTCTTGGTCTTTGACGCGGAGCTGACGGCCACGACCTGTGGTGCATCCTGACGGCCCTCCCTCTTGACGACCTTGTCCCTGTTTAAGCGTTCCTCTTCCAAGCGTTCCTGCTCCTGTAAGTCGTCTTCCATCACATCACCCTCGTCTGCAACGCCGTCATCCTGCATATTCACATCTTGGTCTCCCGAGCCTTCCTCCTCGACGATAACCCGCTTGCGAATACGTGCTGTGGCCGTGATCTTTGGTTTGATTGAGATTTTTGGTGGCATGTCGACTTTTTGAGCGAACGAATGGCGTGGGTGTAAGTTTGGAAAAGGGTCCTATTGTCCAAGTGGTTGTTTGGTTTCCTTGCGGTGGATGGCGGTGGGTGGAACAGAGGTGAGGAGGCGAAGCACCAATGCAACGAATATGTGTTCTTGCTCAAGGCGGCAAAGCCACATTTCAAAACATCCTGCTAGCCTTATTCATAATACCCAAACTGTTTCTTCATCGTCTCTGACAGGCCTGCGCAACACCGACGCACACACAGTAGAGCAGACAGCAAACATGGACCCCTACAACGGTAGGCATCGCCTTGGCCGCCACCCTGGCCAACACTCGATTCGCATCCTGTCTCTTGAATGCCCAGCTGGACTCAAAGCTGACATAAACTGACCTCTCTTGAAAAAAAAAAATGCGCGTCTGCGTCACGTTCTCGTTGACTCGCGTTGCCAGATAGCGACCCTGCCTACGCAGCTACTCCATTGGAGTCTAGCACCGCCATCCCTACGTTTTACAACTGCCCGAAGGTTCGCTTCCAGCAGACTGGGGGAAACAGAGGTGGGCCAAACCACGCACCAGGACCAGGCGGTCACAACAATCAGCGACCCCCTTTCCAATTTGATGCGCACCATTCACAAGGACCGCTGAGGTACGACCCCAACCATGGTCTCCAGCCTCAAGCATACCCACCTCATAGTCAGGGACATCATGCCAGCAATACCTATCACCAGCCAAACCAACAACTAATGAGGCCACTCATCCCACCAGCAGAGTTCTTGGACCAGCATCTGGACGTCTTTCAGGCTTCCTCATACGAGATACCTCCCAACTGCCTCGAAATCAAGTCTGGGCGACCAGAGGCGGTGGATTTGGACCTCTTCTGCATCAAAGGAATCGTCGATAATCTTGTTGAAAGCAAGGTACCATATCCTTGTCACCACGCAGAGTCGAATGGATGTACCAGAATCGCCAACTGTCTCTTGCTGACATTGTGCATTCTTTTAATTTGTTAAACAGAAAAAACTACGAGCAGTTCCCCAGGACGTCTTTGGAAGAGCTCGTCAGCGCTGCAACCCTTACGAGCTTGTGGGCTCATCAATCTTCATGAACCGAGCGTCGGTAAAATTGGCGAGTATCGACTCCCAGTTGGCGTTGACCGCGACAAAGGAGGATCCCTCGATCGGAAACGAGAGCGAAGGAAACGAGAACTCCAAGATATTTCGGTTCGCGGATTTGTGTTCAGGGCCCGGAGGATTCTCAGAG
The DNA here is from genome assembly GCA_019671135.1 of Linnemannia hyalina. Lineage (NCBI taxonomy): Eukaryota > Fungi > Mortierellomycota > Mortierellomycetes > Mortierellales > Mortierellaceae > Linnemannia > Linnemannia hyalina. The sequence continues at coordinate 4,061,683 of JAHRHY010000001.1, forward strand.
TACCTTCTCTGGCGCAAGCATACATGGGGCGAACGCGCTCGAGGATGGGCCATGACCTTGAAGGGCGACCTGGATTTCCAAACGGAAAAGTTTCACAGGGATGCTGCAGTCCAGGACAACCTCAGGATCTTTTACGGGAGAGATGGAACTGGAGATATTCTAAACCAGGAAAACATCGATGCATTTGCTGCCTTGGTGGATCAGCAGACGAACGGCTTGGGCGTGGGGCTGGTATCGGCCGATGGAGGAATATCCGTGGATGGAGACGAAGCGGTTCAGGAGACGCTACTACAGCGACTGATTCTCTGTCAGATATTGACCATGTTTATGACACTCCAAAAAGGTAAGGCACTAACGGGTCATGGTGGTCGCTAAGCACATCGTTTTTGCTATCGAACCAACAACCCATTTCTAACAGAGAACACGTCCTACATGGCGTGAATATCTTAGGTGGCGACTTTGTGGTCAAGATTTTCGACATCTTTACGCCTGTAACCGCAGGACTGGTCTGGATATTGTCAAGGAACTTTGAGAAGATCTGTGTCATGAAACCTTTGACGAGTCGGCCCATGAACTCGGAGCGATATGTTGTATGCAGGCACCTGCTGAAGCGTCAGCCCTCCCAGGTGATTGAACATCTGAAAGCGGCCAACAGTCGGTACCAGCAGTTGAAAGAAAAGGGACAGTCGACTGCATCTGCAAGAAGCGACAATGAAGCACCATCGTCGACACTGGATTCAATCAAGGATGATATCAACCACATCGTGGACCTTGCCGTCTTGACAGGTGACTCTCATTTTATGGAGTATATCAAGCGTAACAACATGAAGACGGCTATTCGCCAGACGGAGGCGTTGGATGTGTTCCTCAAATATGTGAACGAGGGACTTCGTCCAGCGTTTGACCAGGAAGCTATCAAAAGGCTTTGTCTCCAAGAGTGGCGCATCCCCCCTCGGCCTCAGCCATACCACCCTCAGCAGCAGCAGCACCAACAGCATCATCAGCAGCACCAGCCGCGTCACCAACAAGGCCACCAGTATCAGAACCAGCAGCAGCACCAGCAACATTATGGACATCTTCAGCAACGTTCCTCTGGTCCGTATCAATCTCAGCAGCAGCACCAGCTACATCAGCACCGGTCGCAGCCTTATCCCCAACAGCCGCCGCCTGGCGGTCCCCGACGACCTCCCCCTAGCCAACGCGGGCAGCCGTCGGGTCTGCTGGACTCGCTCCTGAATAATATGCAACCTAACGCGAGACGGTAGTAGAGTGAAATAAAAAGACGCGTCCCCTTGACTGCGATTCTCGAAATGTATGTCTCGTGGCCAGGAACTGAGACTACATAAATAATTGGCATATATGACAGGACACGCTCTTTTGTTCCCTTTGCCATCCATCCACATCCATTCATCGACCAAAGATCACCGCCAGACAACATGGCTGCAGAGGATTCCAACAAACGCATCAAGCTCAACCTGGAGCCCAGCCTCGACCGCCTTCCCTTCGACATCACCCAAAAGGCCGAAGAGATCTACCTCCCGTAATGCTCAACACTTCTCGTCACCAATCCCCAAGCATCGTCTCTTCTTTTTCGTTCTTCAGTAGCTAATCACCCTCTTCCTCCTCCAATGCGTGTCCCTCTCTTTTTTTGGCGTTGACTTTCTTAGAGATGGCGATCCGTCCGAGAAACTGAAGCGCAAGATCAAAGTCATCTCTGATGCAGCAGGAGATCACTATGATCGGTACACCGACAACGTAGCATCAGCGGACGAGCCAGCAGAGGGATCGGCGCTCGTGACGACAGGTGGTACGGATGGCTTCAACGTCCAAGACCAAGCTGTAGGAGGAGTAACAGCGGCTACAAATGCTCGAGCCAATACGCCCCAACAGATATATGCGAAACTTTGGTACGTAGGGAGCTAAATCCCCAACGCTGCATGCTTTCATCACGGTCAGGAAGTTGACAATGTCGTTAATACCCCTACTAACACTTTCTTTCTTTGTAGGCACGCGCAAAGCGAGATCGGGATTGCACTGGACGTACTCAACATCATCATTTCATCATTCCAAATGCCCTCTGGAGCTGGCGGACCAGGATCCAATTTTCCATCGAATGCTCCTCCGACGGCATTACCACCAGGATCTCTCAAATGCGAGCATGTGCCCAAGCCTATCCTTGTGTCGGCCCAGATCCAGAACGAGAAGCTGGCGTTAGGCGCTAAAAGGCAACAGCTTCGTAATGCGGCCGATATATTGATGCAAGGAGCTCAGAAACTCAGAGGTGTGATGGTGGATGAGGACCAGTTCTGGGCTGGTGCGTTGAGACTCAGGAAGAATAATTGGTGCCTCGTCTCTGGCAGGAGTGGACAGCAAGGGCTACAAATGCACCATGGCCGCCAAGGAACGGGATCTCAGCTCTTTGTACACTACGGGTTCCGGGATGGTAAGCACCGGTGCCCTTGAAATATTTTGATTTTCGTACATCCAGCGAATACATGTCTTTTAGAACTACATCCACTAACCCACCACCATTATGCATGATCACTCAGTGGGATCGCTCTACGGCGAACGGGCATACGCGGAGCTGGTTCGGAACCCATCTTCTCGCGACGATTCGTCAGGGACGGCGAGGAGCATCGAGTTGAACATTCCAAACAAAAGCGGGAAGGTTCTGATTATGAGCCTTATGCAACATGGAGCAGTGTGCATCCAAGGTACCGTTGGTAGTATTTCCTTGCAAAGGTTAAGGAGTCCATGCGCTATTGCACTTTATTTTTGCGTTACTATGCCTGACAGACATCATTCCGATATACATTGTACTCTACTTTAATGTAGGACCAAAAGAAGCCAAAGGAAGGAAAGCCAACACTCTACACACTCAGCTTTTGGAGGCCCAGGATTCACTTTTTGACGGCGAACTATTTCATGAGGTAATAAGGGTCAAGGCAACACTCCCTTTTTCCAAATGTTGCTCGGCAAATAACTCGAGGAAATATGAACCAATGCTCACTAACACACAAGTCTTGTTTTTCTTTCGTCCTGATATAATAGCTTGTTAATGAAGCGCGGACAATGACCGGCAGTGTCTCAATCGTGGATAACGAGATCCTTTTATCCATCAACGAAGAACTGGAACTCAGGATAGCATACAGAAATCTCACACCAGATGACTTGCCTTCTGGCTCATTGCCTAAATCCGATCTCACCAAACGTTACCAAGGGATTGCCGACGTGATGCGGTACGCCATTCAACTGACTCAACATCGCCGTTTCCGCCAAAATATCAAGGAGCGATCCGACAGCTTTTTCAAGAGTTCGCGTCCAGGAGGTGGACGCGCTGCTGGCTCATTTGGACAAATTCAACAAACACTTCAACATCGCCCCACGGCCATGCTAAGCACGATGTTGCAGATGCTACAGTACTTTACATTCTCGAAAAGGGTCCGAGATGTCCTGGCGAGAAGCACAAGGAACCTTCGCCAAAGTTGGTGGGAGGCTATTCAGCTGCAATCTGTCGATATCAAGTCTCCGCCACCAAGCTTGGTGACCTACAGTGGAGCTGAAAGCGCTGGTTCCCAAACTCCCCTACTGCTCAACAGCACCACAGCTTCGTCTTACAGGAATATATCAAACTATGGAATGGGATCGGCGGTGTCTATCCGTGTTGGAATGAAAGCGCATCCTATCCGTTTCGTCATTCGGTCACACCCATTGCCATGCGTTGTACTCCAGCTCTCTGACCGACCTTCGGCACCGATGGCACACATTGCAGAGTTTGAGAAGGTCCTCGAACAGGAACTAGCCTCTAGAGCGATCGGACGGATCTGTGATGTCCTCAATTCCATTCACAACTGGTCAGATTTGGTGCCTGGCCTACAGAACCCGAGATTTGTCATTGACATTGAACAGCATTGCGTCGGTGTCTTTGTAGTCCCTCAACAGAGAAGCGAAGTGGGCAAATTCAAGAGTTCACACATGTAAGTTGGCTGCTTCTTGCGAATGCATTTTTTTTTTTTTTTTGGGTGGGGGCTCCATTGATTATTTCTGCGGGTGCGCTAACCTCTCTAAACTTCTGCAATTGTTTACTTCTGTAGCCACTTGATCGTTGATATGAAGGCAGACAGGGCCATCAGCATTACAATCATTTGCAACCAGGATGGGTTCAGATCAAAGCGGATATTCTTGGAGGACCAGCCAGTGCAAGCCACCCAGCCAACCTCAGGAACGGACAGACTCCACCCGCACGACGATGACGGCACCGTTACGATTGGTGCTACTTCTAACACGACAGGAGGGCGAACAATGGAGACTTTCAGGTCATGGTTGCAGCAAAACATTCTTGCAGAGCTTGACTTCTAGAGCTCCCTCTTTTTTTTTTCTCAGTAAAAAGCGCACCCCCATGGTTATGCTCCTTTGTTTAATGTGCATGGTGTGAAAGAGCTACAGGGTGGCCTTGCCCAATTTCCTCAAGGTTATGCTTTCTGAGAGGTGTATCCGCAAAGATGGCGCAGATCAGGTCCGAGAGCTCTCCTTCCTCAAACATGTGCAGCTGCCCGGCCCTGAAGCGTGTCATGATCTCTGCAAAGGACAGTTCAAGGATGTCAGCCAGAAGCTGGAATTTCTGCCAGGAGGGGACAAAGAAATGAATCGGGTCCTATTCATTGACGACCCAAAAAAAAAGGGGGGGGGGGGGAACACTGGCGTTAGAAACATCTCTATCAATCTTCGATGATGTGTGCAGCCTTCATAATGAGGACACTCTGCGAATATAGTAGGTTTACCTCATCGTCGTAGGCATCTCCCTTGGCTGCTTCGACAAGTGGGCCCGCAGAATCGAACTGGTCCTCGCACTCAAACAAAAGACCACAGAGGGTGGCGAGCTTGTGCGATTCCTTCTCCGAGATATCGTTCAACTTTTCCAGCTCCCTGATGACTCGCTTTGAGACTTCGTTCAAAAGTTGGCCCAAGAGCTTGTAGAACGTCAATGGAGACAACGTGGACTATTCAACCAGAAGAAACAGCGAGGAACAGTCATTAGTGCCTTAGTAAGGTACATTTCTTGGTGACATAAAATAAGCAAGTAAATACCGCTTTGTATTGCATCATTACCTTCCAGGCTTTTCCTAGGTGCTTAAAGACAAGGACAACCTGCTTCATCGACCGCTCGCATGCGTCAAATTTGATGTCGACACTAGAATCCCGGAACCCGCCTGCACTGTCAATGCTCTCCATCAGCTCCTCGCGTTGCTTTTGCTACACCCGACAACAAAAGAGGTTACAACATAGGTTAGTTATAATGACATAGGAGAGCACGCGAGCCAAAAACACCAACGGACTTTTTTTTTGCAACGTACCACCTGGATATCGAGCCATTTTCTGGCCAAGGTCTTCAAGGCCGGAATCGAGTCATCGTACTGGACCTCATCCATGCCAGGGATCCCGTCCTCTAGTCGTGCGGGTACCTTTTCCAGCTCTCGGGCGATATACATACAATCGTTGTAGAACAAGATTGCAAGTGCCGGTACGTTTGTAAGAGTCCTCGCGTGGTGGACCGGCATCAAGGCGCGATAGAGGTCGATGAGTGAGCGAGTTGCCTTGTAAAGATGCGGGGATCTAAACTCAACAAGTTCATAAAAAGTAACCATCAATTAGGGACATGCGGACCAAATAGTATGGAGATTGCAAACTAGTTAGGTCTCTTGGGGCAATATCTGTTGAATAAGACTTACGCGTTTTCACTGAGAGATCCGGCTTCGTGAAGGGTGGAAAGTATCATGTCCACGAGCTGCTTTGCTTTAAGGCTAATGCATGACTCCTTGACATCCGTATCAATATCGGCGATTCGACCCCATCCATCGTCCTCCTTTTCGAGATCATCTATTAATTGAAGAAGATGTAGACTTGATTAGATTGGGCCTTTTATACGAAAAAAGACATTATCAAGTGGCATTACAAGTTTCTCTTCATACTTACCGTCTTTATCCAGATCTTTCACTTGAATCGTTTTAAAATCCTCACTCATGATCACAGCGCGCCCCTGTTTGAGCAGAGTATCCCGCTTGTTGTTTGTATAGTGAACATCAATGTTCTCGACAAACTCCCGCAATTCTCTGTCTGCCTCAGTCAAGAACCCTAGTAGTGTCAATATGCACCTGTCAGAAACCAAAACTCGAGTTTTTTTTTTTTTTTTTTGGCAGTGTGTACTCGTTTGATGATGGGATGGACTGAGAAACTATCCTTTTGCTGCACTTACCCAATGCGATGAGTTCGTTCTCCAAACGTGTCGCAGCCGAGGCAACGGAGACAAAGTCGCGTAATCCGTTGATGTCTGAAGGAACAGCCTGGGAGAGGTAGGACTTTGATATCATTGCACAGGCTTCTTTGGCGATGTTGTGGCCAAGGAAATATGTAAGGATCTCCGTGTCTGATGAAAACTCTTTAGCGTTGAACTCTGGGCTTGAATAGTCACTCAGGAAGATGTTGCGGTGAATGAACTCGAAAACGCTCATCACGTCCCTAAAAAGATCGCCTGTTACGAAGTATGAGTTGGTCGAAGTGCTTTCAAAAAAAAAAAAAAAAAAAAAAAAAGCAAATCCTCTCATTATACATGTCGTCCAAGAACCGTACCTGAGCCATGCCCTGGATTCAGCTCTAGTGATAGGAATGTTCCTGTTGCAGAGGCATAGCTGGTAGAGTTGTCTATAAGGATGACTGCGTCGTTATGGTGCTCGATTAGAGGCTGAAGCACCTGTCGGATCAGAAACTTTTGTAGAGGACGGAGCTTCTCTTGGGCGACATCCAGTAAGGTCAAGGCACGAATGAGTGCGTGCCACCGAATTGATCCTGGCGCAGAGTCCGTGTTCGAGCGGGGCAAGGCCAAAGGAGGGACTTTAATGTCGTAAGAGATGGTGAGTTTGAATTGGGTATTGATGTCGTCGGTGGGGTACTGATAGTGGATGGCGTTAGCGATAAGGTCGTCCAGCATCTGGTCAATGGCTTCTGTCATTCTGGCACATTGGTCCTACGGAGGAGATGGATGTTGCGGTATGATATTGATAAGTAAGGGTGTTTGAACAGAGAGCACACGATTGAGACTACTACGAAGAACTCCTGCCAGTTCTAATTAATCAAACCTACCGTGAGGGACCGCGTGATATGGGACGATGCAACACCTGCATTGGGAGGGTGGGCAAGAGTTTTGGCCTGGCGTAGAAGACATTAATTACAATGATTGATTAGATTGGGCGGTCAGCGTTGATCCATCTACCACAGAAAGGTAGGTATCCTTGAACTCACATATTCAGTCATACCGCTTGTTGGATGCAATGACCAGCCTCAAGAATCTTTCCTGAATCCATAAATGCTTCGTACTGAGAAAGGATATCCCCCACCTAATGAAGATCCAAATAATAAAATAGCGTGAGTGTTCAAGTTTGCGAGTACGAGTACATGGGCGACACTCGAGTAATGCGCCTTTGAGTGTCTAGCCAAGAGAAAAAATATGCTTACACGCGAGAAATGCTCCAGACCTTCCATGATGCTGTTGTTCTCTTGGACTCTATGAGAGATTTCGTGGTGCTCAACTAGAGCCGTCATGACTATTTGACGCAGTCCATTCTAGGGTAGGAATGCTACGTTAGCCGAGAAAGATGACATTTTGGAGTTCCCTATTGCGCAATGACGATCAAGCAAAGGGTACCTCGGGGTCCGTTGTTCTTGAGGCCATGTTGTCAGCCTGCTCTAGAAGACCATCGATTTTGTCCTTGAGCTCGAGAGTGTACTCAAATGACTCGGAGAAAGCGCCATAGTTTGCAAGCAGCTTCTTGTAGACTTGGGCCTAGACAGTATGTGTTGTTGCTGTTAGTACAAAGCCGGCTGTTTGTCTGTTTTCACAGATTGAGGATAGGACCGGGTACATCCTAGACTCTATATTTACCTTAATAGCCTGAACTTCCGTGTCAAGGGCGGCGACGGTTTGGGCGAGCTCATCCGAGGTTGCTGGAGGACTACCGTTGGGGGATGAGTCTAGAGATGCCGCTGTTGTAGTCTGGCTCGGGTGTGGCGGGGCGTAAGGGAGTTGGGATTTGTCGCTGTTTAGGTGCGCGAGGACTGAACGGGTAAATGAGTGGGGGGAAACTGCTGTTGGGGCCATGCCAGAGTACGCTGTGGTCATGCCAGATTAAGTTGTGGTCGTGGTCGGTTGTGTGCTCCGTTGAGCGTCTTGTCGGTGGTGTGATGTCTGTGTGTGTGTGTGTGTGTGTGTGTGCACAAGGTTGATGAGATGGTAAAGCTGGCGTTTGTGTGAGCGTGGACGTGTTTAACGTGGCTGTATGATGCAAGGCACGTGCAGCCGGACTGCTATCTGTCCACGGTGCTCATTTTCACTCCATCTAAGACCCAGCAGGCATCACCTTGTTAGTCTCACAGAGTCGTCAAGAATGATAATAGTTAGTACAAGACAACAACGAGTGTCCACTGCTCTTGCTCTTGCTCGACTGGATAACTCAGGTGAAGGCCAATCGTGAACAACAGAGAAGGACGACCGAACAGAGACATGGCCAAGTCTGCCTTCCAATAGGAATAAACGGAAGGACTGCGACAAAAGCGCAGTCGATTAGATAAGGTCGGTGGCGCTCACTTTCATTTTCCTCCATTTTTCTTTCTTCAGTCCTTCCCCCCTCTCTTCTTCTCTTTCCTTGTACTTTCTTCATCCCTTTCCCCCCTTTCCCCCCCTTCTCTTTCCTGTGCTCCCATTCCTTGCAGTCGCTCCCACTTCATTCCCTTTAAAATGGTTGCGTCTGCATCCTCTTCCATTTCTACACTGCACCCCTCATGGACTTCATTCCCAACCGTCGTTACTGCCGCCTGCTCGCCATGCTCTGATTGCCAGCAACCACCCTCAACCTCAAAAGTCAGAAAGCTTGACGACGACTCCTTTCACCCACACGTCGACCTCGCCTCTTCCAAAAGACGCCTCGTCAATGACAAGGTCTTGCACATCGGGCTGTCCGCAGCCGGGAAGCCTCATATAGACTCCTACACGCAGTCCAACCATAATCAAGACGATTGGCTTCTTGTCCACCAGTGGCGTGAGGTCCTTTGCCATTTTTCTTATTCTCAGCCATGTCAACACCAACTCGATCGCTATATTAACACCACCCTCCGCCTCTCGCGTCAAGAGGGCACCGTCCTCCTCTTGCTGGGTGACGATATCCTTTGCATGCGGTCGGACGAACCAACCGGCAACATCTGGGCACCACACGACACAGCCACAACATCAGCCCACACTGCAACGATCTTAGCTGCTTTCGCATCCTCACAAGACTTGGACAAGAGCCCGTTTTCCCTCATACCCTTACTCTCGGTTTCAGAACCAGACCTCGGTCTGACGATCCGTTTTAATGTCTTCTTGAGGCGTTCTATTCTATCTGCGGATCTTTCTCCGAGAGGGATCGATCGCGCTACACAAGAGTTTCTTCACGTTGTTTTTCCACAACCGGCTACGCAATATTCGGGCACATTTTCCGACGACCCAATCAAGGATCTCTACACTCATCTAACATCCTCGGCCATCGAGGCTCCGCAAGGTATCCAGCCAAAGACGCTCGTCTCTCAATTACTCCCGTTCCAACAACGATCTGTTGCGTGGTGCCTTCGGAGAGAGTCTAGAGATGTGAAGAACGGGGCCGTGGAGTACAGGGAGCCTACGCCTGTTGAGAAACTGCCTTTGTCTTGGGAGCTCGTCTCGACACCTTCTGGTGAACAACTCGTGATAAATCGACTCTACGGCACAGTCTGTTTGTACAATCGCATCGCTGCCTATGCCACGTCCGAGCCAAGAGGCGGGATTCTCGCTGAGGAAATGGGTCTCGGAAAGACGGTAGAGATGCTTGCACTCATCCTACTTAATCGGAGGCACCTAGATCACTCAAAAGGCGACATAGCCGTCCACCCAGCGGATAATCTCGAGCAACGTATGCTAGACACCCATTTAGAAGATCGGCTCTTGGAAACTTCAACGGCGGAATCGCAGGACGGCCCTCCCACCCCGAGCATTCTGCCCCTGATCAAGAGTGCCGCAACTCTCGTTATCACGCCACCATCGATTCTATACCAATGGGCCAATGAGATCGAGAACCATGCGCCATCGTTGAGGGTTTTCCTGTACATCGACAACGCTCCAAGTACCATATCGGCCGAGGAGCTGTCCCAATATGACATAGTTCTCACGACCTACGCGGTGCTCTCAAAGGAAATCCACTATGCAAACCAATACGACCGCCCCCGACGCTATGACCGACGCTATTGCCCACGTACTAGTCCCGTCGTGCTGATTGAATGGTGGAGAGTGTGTTTGGATGAGGTGAGTATATTTGTTTTGTTGAAGTTATGTTGAGCGATCCAAAGCTTTCTTTAACACATGTCTGCATACTTGACACCGACCTCACTATCAGGCCCAGCTCATTGAAGGCGCGTCAGTGTCACAAGCGGCGGCCATGTCTCACCTGATCCCCCGCGTCATGTCATGGGCTGTCAGCGGGACGCCTATCAAGCGCCATGTCGACGATCTTTATTCGCTTCTCCAGTTTCTCAAACAAGGGCCTATCGCGTTTGACAAACGCGTGCAGAAACTGTTGAAAAAGCGTCACTTCCGACCTACCTTTGTCTCCTGCTTTCAGTCCGTCATGCATCGATATGCCAAACAGGAGGTCGCGCATGAGCTTACCCTCCCACCGCAATACAGGATGGTGTACGGCATTCACTTCACAGACGTCGAGCGCACGAATTACATGGACAAGTGGGAGCAGTGTCTTGCCGAGTGCAATTTCAATATTGCCGACGACACAAGTACCGAGGCCGACGGGTTGCAGTCATGGTTGATTCGGCTTCGTCAGACTTGGTATGGACCCTTGGATGGTGTTAAAGATTGTCGATGGTTTTTTTTTTTTGGTTTATTGTACCATCCTACTACATCTTATTTACGCAGCTCTCCTTTCTTTGTAGCTGTCATCCACAAATTGGATCACGGAATATGGAGGCACTTGGCAGGACAAACTTAAGGACAATCGACGAGGTGTTGAATGCGATGGTCCGCCAGGCTGTTCTGGATCTCTACATTCAGGAGAAGGGTCTTGTGGGTAGTAGGATCAAACGCGCCGTCCTTCAGGCCCGAATGAACAAGGACGAACGAGACTTGGCGTTCTTCCACTCTGTTGACAAGGAGATTTCGCGACATGTGGCTCTCTGGAAGGAGAAATTGGCTGAGGAGACTACAACAAAAGACCAAAGGCGCACCGCAGCCTTGACTTACAGGAGAGGAGATGATGGACAAGTCGGTTATGAGATGGATGGCGAGGACGATGATGACGATGGCAAAGCAGCCCACCCTGCGGACGACCCCTACATGACATCATTTCTTCGGCACAGGGAGTGGCTTGTCGAGCACCACAGGCTGCTGTTCTTTTTTGCGGGCGCCTACCACGATCGGGACATGGCTGAGGAGGAAACAGAGTACTATGAGCGTGCAGAGACGATTCGTCAGCAAGTTTTGAAATCACCCGAGCAAAAATTCGACAGGCTTTCGGCCCGTGCAAAGGACAGTCTCGACGGCTTGGTCATCGACTCCAAGTTCGCCATACCCCCTTCGGGGTATCTTGGAGGGATTCTTATGGGTCGGCACTTGGATGAACTGGATTCAGTTCGAGTATTATTGAACGTACAGCTGGAGATTCTTGGAAGGTGGAGGAAGGATCTGGTGGACCGGCTGACTCAGCCTTTGTTGCAGGATGGCGAGGAAGGAGAGCAATACCAGTACTCTATCGACCTTCAGCACACCTTGGAGTCCTACCTTCACTTTTACAATCGTATGATCCTGTTGAGGAAAGATTTCATTACGGGAACCAAAGACGCGATAGCCAAGGTTGTGGCCGATGCTGAGAGTCAGCGAGAGCGCGAGAGTATGGTCAAGCGACGAGAGAACAGAGTCCGGAGGTTTAAAAGAGTCGATGGAGTGGAGGAACCCAAAATCGAGGACGATTTGGACAAGCGTCTGGAGAAAGAGATGGACGCTCTTATCGCACCAGGCTTGGCATCAACCTTGCGAAGCGTTCGATTCGACATCAAGTCATTGTCGAGCGACTTGAGCACGCCGCCGGTCGAGCGTCAAATGGCGGAGGTAGAAGAATTGAGACTCAAGGAAGAGCAGAACCGACAGACCAAACTTATTGTGGAACTGGAGAAGTATGTTGGCATTGACCTTTGAAAGCTCTCTTTCCGATCGTGTTTTCGCAGGTGATCCGAATGCTGAGACCATTACTAATGCCTTTTTTTTTATTCAAATCCGCTATGGATAGAGAGATATCATGGTTCCGCACTTTGACAAATGCACGTACCGCCTATTATCGCAGGCTTCAGGAAATCTCGGACACAGTTCGCGATATTGAATCCGCGGACCCACAGGAGGATATTGCCATTTGTTTGCAGGACGAATTGTCACAACAGCGGGAGGTGGTGCGAAAGGAGTCGAAGCTGCGCTATCTGCAAACCATCGCTACCGCCTCTGAGAACGAGGCGCATTCGGAGGAGGACAGGCTTTGCCTTGTGTGTCGTAGCCCATACGACCGTGGTTTGATGACAGAGTGCGGGCATGTGTTTTGTGAGCATTGTTTGCTTGAGTGGACCAAAGCCCACCTCACCTGTCCAACTTGCAACAGCAGGATTGTCAAAAGAAAGCTCGCCCAAGTGATGATGTCGGACCAACCGCTGAGCCGACTAGATGGAGACTCGGACTTGGCCAGCAAAAACCAATCGGCAAACAAAACACAGGAGTCGCTTCGCGAGGGTAACTTACGCCTAGTGCCAGAGGCGATTCGTCGGACAATAATCCGGGATGGATACGGGAGCAAGATTGACAGCATTGTGCGCCACATCTCTTACTTGGTTCAAGATGATCCAGACGTCAAGTGTCTAGTCTTTTCGCAATGGTCTGATGTACTCGGGTTGGTAGGACTGAGTCTTGATCTCAACAACATCGGGCATGTCAAGCTGGATGGCGCGTCCGTTAAGTCTGCCGTTAAGGAGTTCAACGAGAACATGGACAAGCGTGTCTTTATGCTCCACGCCAAGTCCCAATCAGCGTAAGTCCATTTTCTTTGCTGCTATGATCCTTACTTTGGGCATTAGCTTATTCCTAAGTACTAATCGGTTCCGTCGTTTCGCTGGTGCTTATATAGTGGACTCACGCTGCTCAAGGCGACCCATGTCTTCATCTGCGAGCCGCTTGTCAACCCCGTCCTTCAAGCTCAGGCCGTGAGTCGAGTACATCGCATCGGCCAAACAAAAGAGGTATGAAACAACTATGCGCACAGATACATGTAACAGACAGCGTTTCAACGCTCCATCTCATCGCAACCTGACACGATCCTCTCACTCCTTGTCTCTGCTCTAGACTTTTGTCCATTACTACCTGATACGAGATACAATCGAGATTCCATGCTTTGAGCTCTTCGAGCGTAGCACAGCAACAACTCCAGGCACAACGAACGAAGAACTCGATGATCGCACCAACGAGAAATCTTCATCCTTGCCAATCCTCGCGTCTCAAGTTTCCAATGCACAAAACCGCCACGGTGAACTGGTCAGCCTTCACGATTTGAGATTTGTTTTCAGGATGCAGACGAGGATGTTGAACGAATAAAAAAAAAAATTGGGTGGTCTTTACAGGGCTTTGTACGACATATGAAACCTGATCTGCATATCCTTGCCCACACTGGTTAGGACCTCGGTGCCTCGTTCTCCATATGGAATGACGGTGTGGAAAGGTACTTGCGCGCTTCCCATGAACACTAACGTGAGAGGAAAAAAAAAACATGTCAATATCAATAAGAAACCCGCGCCAGCGGGGCATGAAACGAAGAAAAAAAAATTGCGCCTACCATCCGGGGAGAAAGGACACGTCGACATCAGCTTGACGTTTAGGACGTGGCTCATATCTGTAATAGCAAAAATGGTGCTCTCTCTCCAGAGAATGGAAAACGCTCCAGAGAAGGGATGGTCCGTCGAGGAGGGGCGGGTCGTAAAGAGTTGGTCGCCCAACGAGATGGTGCACACAAAGGATCTTGACTTGGCTGTTGAAGTAAAATAATGGAAAGCAGACATTTCTCATTAGTTCGTCTTTTATAGCATTGCTTTTCAATGAACAAGGACGGCAACAGCGACAGGTAGCCAAACAGAAAAAAATGCCTAAGGATCCTTACCAAATTCACGACTAGGGATGACTCCTTCGTTTACACGAATAGTCATGGTTCCGATAGTCTCTGCCAAAGAAGGTCGAATAGATGTACGCATGCCATAATCCCGTGGAGCCTTGGCAAGACCCTCACTGGCCTTCTGCACAGCGCCAAGCCACGCTTTTCTCTCCCGAGCAGAACCAGCTTTGACATGGATCATTGCCTGAAGCGGACCGCCCTGCGAAGTCTGATGAGATTGCAGATGAAGTGGAATCTGACTGAACTGGGCGGCGGCAGATGGTGGGACAGGGCTGGCAACAACGATCGTAAACTTGGTATCATCGTTCCCATCGGGCTTGACCTTGACCCTTTCTAAAGGGATTGGGGCATGGTAGAGTGTCCAGCCATGGCTGCTGTTTTGTCCCCCTTCCGAGGCTGCTGCTGAAGGCGACGACGAAAGTGAAGGCGAGCTAGCTGACAGAGACAGCGACGTGTATGAGGCCGACTTCGCCAATGCACCTGCTGCTCTTCCAGGGACAAAGAGAAGCAGCAAATCGTTGCAGAGATAACCATACAGCTTTCTTCCTGACTTTGCCTTCCTCAGGCTGCCCTCCTGGAGAACTCTTCGTGGTCCCAGGAACTTTGTCTCAGACGTCAACACAAGGCCCTGTAACAAGATGACAAGAGTCGTTTTAGTACTGCCATATCACACCAACATTACAATATGGGGTTTGTTCGACAGGTAATTGCGCGTACGCATGCGTCCGTATACTGTACCTCGGACAAATCGCCAGCGGGCAGTTTGCGTTGAATCTCGCTCAATTTTTGCCTGTCTTCGCCACTGCGGATCGATTCGTTGATGCGGTCGAGAAAGCTCTCTGCAGAAACGAGTGCCTCAGTGAGTAGCAGGTGGTCGATATGATCCTCGTCAGTATACTCCAGGATCTAGTGAATTCAGTAAAAGGCAGTGTAAACAACTTATTGCCATAGATGTATCTGAATGTCGGTGCTGAACAGAGGCACTTGTGCTCTACTCTCGCTATTGTACCTTTTTGATCAAGAGAGGATATCTTGTAATACGCTGGAGTGGCTGGAGCAAGAAGCTGGAGATGTCCATCCCGCGACACGATTGCTTTGATTTGGCGGCCTAGGAACAACAACAATGGTCAAAAACAACAATGGAGGAACGCACGCGCGAATCATTGACCAGCTGTCAATTGCAGGCTTTTGTTTTACCGCAGGAGCGGCGCTTTTTAAAACTTACCGTAATGAACTCAAGCAACAGCCGACTCTCAGTCATCCTTCGCGCCAACAAGTTTGCAGCTTCGCGGTGATTGGCACAATACTTCATGAAGCATCCGGCGCGCTCCACGATGAGACTGTTGATGACATCCCCAACCGCAAGAACGACACCCTGTTCACTCTCCTGTCGTTGGGTCAGCTCATCAACAATACTCTGCGACAGGTCCAAAAGACTGGGCCACTCCATAAAGAGTGACTGACTCTCGAATGGACTGACCAGACCTTGGTCAAGTAATGGTCTTTGAAACTCATCTCGAACAAGGTAGAGGTAACCCAAATAGACACGCTCGGTAGTAATCAGCTCATGGATTGCCTCTTGTCGCTTCCTCTCCTTTTCGCTGAGAGACTGAGACATGCTCATCCCAACAGAGGCGCTCCAAGACGGCGAGTTGAGCAGCAAAGGGCTCGGAGACCGATCGATCGACATTCCTCTCGAACGTGTCTGGCTCACTTGGCTCTCGGACGTAAAACGAGGATGAGAATACGATCTCGAGACAGTCTCAGAGTGGCTTCCCGATCGCTGGCGCACTGCAGGAGTGTGAGTAGTTGGGACAGACAGATAAGATGATAAAGAGCCCTCTGACTGCTTTCGAAGCAATATGCTGGGCCTTGATGGTGCGCTCGTCGACAATAAAGGCTGATCAGAGCGTGAAGAGGTAGGGCCTTTAGGGGTGGGTCTTGGAGGTGCTGCGCGGTAGCGAGGAGCAGGGGCAATGGCGATCGAAGGGGCTCTTGACACCGACGGCGCAATCGTGGCTGCGGCTTGAAGAGTATGCTTTTGACGCTCGACATTGTTGCTGTCGGTGGCATTATCAATGTCGCTGTCGCTATCATCGGATGTTTCTGTGTCTGTGTCCTCAGAATCTGACTCTGTACCTCCATCGACACTCTCATCTGCAGACTCACAGCCTGAAGAATCACTGCCGTCGTGGTCCAGGCCTATCCAGTAAAATATGATACGGCAGAGAAGGCGGCCATGATTGAAGTAGAGTGAAAGAAAAAAAGGGGGGAAAAAACGATATTCAGTCACAGGTATGCAGTCGCCAATGGATCTTTAATGAGCTTTGAACATGATTGGAACTACTCAAGTATGTGCAGGCCCCCCCTGACCGGATGAAAGAACGAACAAGAACCACAAGTGTGAGTCTGTCACCAATTTACAAACGGAAAAGATAACGATGAACTGACAGCAATGCAAAGCACTAACCGCTAGTGGACTCTCCTCCAACCTCCTCTAAGTATGTGGATGGGAGCATTCCAGTAATGCCTTGCTCGTTTCTGACCCGCCACCACAAGGGGTCTGGCTTTTCCATGATGTCGACTGATTCGCCAATTTCAACAGAAAGTTCTTCAGAACTCTGGCCCGTGTACGCGTATAACACCTTCGCCTTGCCAGCGGCATGTTCTATCGTTATGTAATTATGCACAAGGTGAGTATGATTGAGAGGATACCTACAAGGAGGCGCAAGTAACCCTTTGGAATGCCATGGTATTAAAATCCTGTTCATACCTTCAGGAAGGGGTTGACCTTCAATATACTCCTCAAGGTACGTCGCGGGCAGCATTCCGATGGCGTTTGACGATGCTTGAGCCCTCCACCACTGAGGATCGGGCTTCTCAAGAACATAGACGATGTCGCCGCGTTCAACAGATAGCTCCCCTTCATTCTGAGCTGTATAGGCAAATAGAGCTCGTGCCTGGAATTTCTCTACTCAGAATAGAAGAATACATAGCGTTAGAAAATTATGCGCAATAACGACTGGATACACAAAAAATAATCCCGTAGCGAAAAAAAAGTTACCTTCGACCTGCTGGACGTAGGCTTTGGGGAACCATCCCTTCAAAGCACCGTCCTTCTCCAAGATGCCGTACACCCAGTCTGTGTTCCCGGATTCTTTGGAAGGATAGGCGCTCAAATACTCATCAGCTACGAAGCTGAGTTGATCGGGTGCTCCGGCACTGTAAGCCCATAGAGACTTGGCTCGGTAGCCGTTATCAAAGTCGACCTTATCCTCGACTGAATCCTCTACCTTCGAAAGTGATGCAGAACTGGTTGTTGGCTGTGTCAGATCCTGAGAGAGTTCTGGAAGAGCGTGGTGAACTGCGTTTGCTGTAGCTGCAGAGGGAGCAGAAGGCGGCTCTTGGATTGAAGACATTGAAACAGAAGTTGCGCTTTCCTCGGCAGGAGCGTGACTGGCTAGACGTCCAAACCAATCGGTGCTCTCGCGACGAACGTCAGGCACCTCCGCTGGGGCGTCGACACGACCAGTGCTGAATCCTGTCGACTTCTTCAACGTCGGCATCCCACCCGCAAACAAGCCCCCTAGAGCAGGCATACCCAACGGTCTTTGATCGGAGTTGCTGGAGATGTGAGCAGACTCTCCGCCTGTCACAGCAGTCGATGCCGATGAGTCGTCGCCCAAAACACGACCTAGTAAAGCGTTCAAGATGAGACACTTATGGGTTAGTATCCATATTGAGAAAGATATTCCAGCGATCGAGGACAACATCGTTCTCCATAAACATACCCACGCCTTTGACAGTGGTTTTGTCTTTGGTGACAGCCTTCTTCAATCGGACGCCGGTCTGGATTTGGCTTAGAAGCGCTCCTCGAACACCAGAAGCTGCCGGGGCTGGAGCAACACCGCCTGCTTGGGGGGCCGGTGGGGCTGCAGGGATGCCAATTGGTGCTGGTGGAGGGACAGGAATACCGCTGCTGGCTCCAGGTGCTGGTGGAGGAGGAGGAATAGGAATAGCTCCTGAGGGCTGAGGGGGAGGAACGGGAATAGTTCCTGCTGGCTGAGGAGGAGGCACGGGAATAGTTCCTGCTGGCTGGGGAGGAGGCACAGGAATAGTTCCTGCTGGCTGGGGAGGAGGCACAGGGACGCTCGCTACGGGTGGGGGTGGAGGAGCCAAGGGAATAGCGGAGCTCACTGATGGCACAGATGCTGCAACGGAAGGGAATTGTTTTTGTGCCACCTGGTCCGCCAAATCCACCTCTTTCTCAACCACGTCCCAGCCATCCGATGTGTCCTTGGAATGAGAGGTAGGCGGAGGGACAGCAGTAGAGGACATCATTCGGAAGAATGGATTGTTGGAGTTGGATGGAACAACGGCCGCGGTGGGGACGCTGGTAGGAGGGGTTGCATTGACCGGACTGGTCGTGTCCCAGTCATCATCGGAGGACGAAATGGTCTTTCGGTGCTTGGCGAATGGGTTAGAGTCGAGAGTGATACGGACTGGTTCCCTCTTGGACGGCTCTTGGCTAGGTGTCTGAGCTTGAGCTTGGTGCTGTTGCTTGGCGGCCAACGTAGACTGGGCAAACCGCTCCTTGCGCTCCTGCTCTTCGCGCTCCTCCTGCTCCCTCGCCAAGCGGTTTTGTTCCTGCTCTTCCGCTCGTTTGCGTCGAATGGCCTCTTGCTCGTCCAATCTCGCACGCTCCGCGGCTTCCAGTTCCCTTTGAGCTTCCTGGGCTGCTCGGCGCTCAGATTCCAGATGCTCATCATGCTGTGCTGCCTGGAGCTTTTCCTGGTTGGCCTTAAGATCTCTCTCTGCTTGGCGCTCCTGCTCTGCTTGACGCCGTTTGGATTCTGCATTGGCGAGAAGCTTCTCGCGCGCCAGCCTTTCAGCCTCTTCAAATTTGGCGCTCGTAAAAGCGTCGACATCTGGGACTGCATGTGCGGGAGATGGGGAGCTGGCTTCAACTCGGCTGGAATGGGTTTTGGAGAGAATATCGTTCTGGCGGTCTCGGAGTCGCTTCTCCGCTTGAGCGCGAATGATCGCACGGCGTTCCTCAGGGGTCTTGCCAACAAGGCTAACGCTGGAGACTGTGGGGGATGATATGATCGAAGGGGAAGACGAGATAGGAGGCTGCGAAGGAACGGAAGAGCCGGTATTGAACCTCTGGGAAGTGATGGAGCTATATTGACGGCCAGATGCAGACGACGACGACGACGACGACGACTGATAAGAAGAGAACTGGGGTGGCGTGGAGGTAGCGTGAGGCTTGATATCCTGGATGAACCTGCGAGCAATGTCCGATTCAACACCAGCGCCTTCCTCCCATTTCCTGCGATCGCTATCCGACACTCCTGTTTGTGAACGTGCGTGGTTGTCCAGATCACGCTCGAGTTGGCGCATTGTGTCCTCCAATCGACGAACGGCCGACTCTATCTCGGCTACATTCTGCTCGTTGACATCTCTCTCTGCTCTGATGCGCGCAGCCTGGTCAGGATCAATACCGGCTTGAGCTGCCGTAGGGATAGGCTTTCCAGTCAAAGCAGCCATGCGTTGTGCCTTCATCAGGGCAATGCGAGCCTTCATTTTATCGTCAGCGGTAACGGATCCACCTGGCCCTGTCCCGACAATGCCAGCGTCACCAGAGGATGCACCCTTTGACTTCAATTTAGCCAACTCCAGGCGAGACTCCTCCAGGCTCTTGTCGGCATCACGCACCTTGTTCGACAGGAGTGAGACCGTTCTCAGTAAATCAGACACTTCGTGGTCCATGTTTCTACGCTCCTCACGGAGTCGAGACAGATCCTCGGCGCCGCTGCGAATTCGTTGGTGAATCGATTCGTTAGAGGAGACGAGAAGTCGCGCCTGCGCGTTCCGGATCTGCTCCTTCAGATCCAACACTTCCCGATCCTCGCCTGGGTTGTTCGGGTCTGCTGCGCGTGCAAGTGTCGCCTCAAGGATTAATCGCTGCTCGCTAATCTCCTTTTGAAGACGACCGACCGAGGTTTCCTGGGATCCTACATGGCGAGCCGAGGAAGCAGGGCTACCTGTGATATTTCCTCGGCGCGCTGAAGAGACGTAACCGACATCATCCGGCGATCGGACACTGAGTCTCTTGGACAGGGAGGTGGAAGATGGCTGGCTTGAGGGCGAGCCATAGGAACCCCAATTGGTTGTCCCGGCTCTCGAAGGAATATCAGTCATCAAAGACTTTTTGACAAAGTCAAGAGTCTCGGATATATCTCGTGCCGAGGGTGGGATGAGATCGTCGGGCAAGACAGGGGGAACGTCGCCTCCGTTCAGCTTGCGGTAGACGAGATGCATGGCGACAGCAAATTCGTCCTTGTTGAGCTTCCCATGATTGTTCGGATCGGCAAGAGCCCTTTGGTTTTTAAATATAGAATTCGACGTAGTGTGAGCACTCTGCGATGTATGTAGTTTCGCGGTACGATGTAGCTGCAATGGAGTCGACACTCATGTTCAATTTGCCTACCAGATATGACCAAGGTCAGTTGGAGGCAACCCGCTCGATCCAAAGATTTCACGAGCTCGTTCGCCTAGCATTGACAATGGAGAATGGAGATGCAATGCGATACCAGGTAAATAACAAGGACAAAGGGAGAACGCGACCTTCAATTGTTCTTTAGTTCGTAAGTCGGGGCCAAGCGACGAGAGGTTGACGACTCTTACCACTAATGTATCCGGAATGGTCAAGGTCCCATGCGGAAAAGATTTGGTCGTACTGGGCCTTTTCTTCACGCGAGACAGCCCAGCCAGGCCTGGCAGGCTGGTATTGCTGATGCTGCTGCTGGTACTGATATTGCTGTTGTTGCTGCATCAAGGGCTGACCAAAGCCGGCATTGTACTGGAAGTTGGCTCCAACAGCCGACTGGTAGTACTCCTGTTGCTGCTGTTGTTGTTGCTGTTGCTGTTGCTGTTGCTGTTGCTGTTGCTGCTGAAACTGGTACTGCTGCTGCTGCTGGTATTGCTGGTTGGTGATGTTATTGTTGTTGTACATGGTCGCAGAACTGAACCCGCGTTGCACGCTTGTGGGCAGGTGTCGGTTATTGGATGGAGGAGGGTTGGCGGAAAGAAAAGGGCGTGGAGGAAGTAGAGTGTTGAAGTGTGTGCGGAGGAAGGTGTGAGGGAGGGAAGATGAGAAAGATGAAGGTGTTCTGTAGGCGTTCTGTGGTTCTGTGGGGCAAGTATCACGTGCCTAG
Organism: Linnemannia hyalina; assembly: GCA_019671135.1. NCBI lineage: Eukaryota > Fungi > Mortierellomycota > Mortierellomycetes > Mortierellales > Mortierellaceae > Linnemannia > Linnemannia hyalina. Next base: position 4,083,170 of record JAHRHY010000001.1, read on the forward strand.
TGACGTCTATTGCAATCAAAAAGAAGGATGTGGAGCTCTTTGTTCCTTCATCAAACAAGAGAGTTGAAGAGACATCGACACGCCATTGCCAACAACCATCGACGCGACCACATTCTTACACTGATAGTCGGGGTCCACGATGCAGAACCAACAACAGCAACAACAACAACAGCGCCAGCAATTGCTGCAGCAGCTCCAACAACAGCAACAGCAACAACAGCAAATGCAGCAACAACAACAACACCTTCAACTTCAACAGCAACAGCAACTTCAACTGCAGCAGCAACAACAACAACAGGATCAGCAACAGGCCCAGCAACAGGCCCAGCTCAATCTGGGTTGGCGGGCAACACTCTCAAATGAGGACCGCCTTAACCTCATCAAGAGACTGTAAGTGTGAACATTGCAGTTTCTAGTTTGTTTGTGTGTTGTTCCTGATTCAAGAGACTGACCGAACTGTCTTTCTTGGTTGATGTAACTTTAGTTCTGACTCTCTCAAGGCCCTCTCGCCGACTATTGCGGACGCAAAGATTGTCGAGCTGGCCAAGACGTTTGAGAATGTCACCTACCAACGCTCGCCCAACAAGGTAAGCAGCTTTGCTTATCCAAGGTCTGGACCTCACATCCGTAAAGCACAATACAGCAATCGACTAATACAATCTAATTGATACCGTTTGTAGAGTGAATACCTCAAAGCCTACACCAGGAAGCTTCAACAGATTCGGTTCCAGATTACAGAGCAGCAACAAGCCGCCGGTGGTTCACCCATTGTCGGCTCACCCCAATCACAAGTGGCCATGGCATCGACACCAACCCTGATTCAACAATCCATCCCCCAAGGCGCCGCCGTCACTCCTCAACAGCAAGCACAGGCCATCCATATGATGCAGCAACGAATGTTCCAACAGCAGCAGCAGCAACAGCAGCAACAACAAGTGCCACAATCACAACAGCAGCAACAAATACCTCAACCACAGCAGCTCCAACAGCAACAAGTACCTCAACAACCCCAGCAACAGCAGCAGCAGCAAGTTCCGCAACAGCAGTCTCCATTCCAACAACAGCAACAACCTCTCCAGACTAATCATCAACAGCAAATGTTCAAGCAACAAGGCGTACCTTACCAACAACAACAACCGCCACAACAACAGTTACCAACGCAACCACAGCAACAGCAACAACCCCCACCAACGCAACCACAGCAACAGCTCCCAACACAACCACAGCAGCAACAACTTCAACAACTCCTACATAATCAGCAGGCCAAGTTAATCCAGCAACAACAACTTCAGCAGCAACAACTGCAGCAGTCGCCGCAGTCCCAAGCTCTCTCTGCTGCGCCCTCTAACGGAATGGTCCCTCAAGTCAACGCGCAGATGCAGGTCAATCAAACCACGCCACAGCAACGGCCTATTCAAACCACAGTGCCAGGAAGGAACGACTCACTCTTGATGCTTCACCAACACAACCAAAAAGTACAGCAGGATCGCCAAGCGCAGTCCCAGGCACATATCTCCTTGCTTCAACAACAACAACAGCATCAACTTCAGCAGCAGCAGCAGGCACAGCAACAGGCACAGCAGCAGGCACAACAACAGGCACAGCAGCAGGCACAAGCACAACAGCAACAAGCACAGCAGCAGCAGCAGCAGATGCAACAGCACAATGCTCAGTTATTCCAACAGCAACACCAACAGCAGCAGCAACAACACGTGCAGCAACAACAACAAGCCTCGCAGCCGAACGTCATACCAGGCGCCCCAACAGCCACAGCATCTAACCAGGACGCCACACATACTATCCCACCACAGGGACTCGTTCATAATGCTCTTCCTATTCCGGGGCAACCAGGGGCAACCCCTGCACGTATGCCCATCACTAACGCTTCGAGGATACAAGCAGCGGCAGAAGTGCAGAACATGGTCGGGAGAATTCAAGCCAGTCGAGGTACGCTTGGTCTGTTTCTGATAATCCAGATAATCCTAGAATGGGATCCATTATCGATCGTATTCAAGTTTTTAACTTTGACTCTTTTGTGCTTTTCGTTGTAATAGCTCCTCCCAATATCCTTGGTGATCTCTCGCCCGAGCAGAAGCAGTCCGTCAAGGAGCAGATGAATCAGATGATGCCAATGTTCATGAAACTGGATCAACTTATGCCATTTTTCTTTGCTCTGACCGGCAACCGAGAAGCGACAGCTCGGCTCATCTTAATGGTAAGTCAGGCCGTCTCATTCAAGTCGTGTTCATTCGCGTAAGTTTATTATATGTGTTATTTCTACAGTCGTTCTAACCTTGGGTTTGCCCTACCTTGATAGAAATACATGTTCCAAGACCAGCTGGACTCTCTCAAACATGAGCAGTACACCATTACACCCGAGAATCTCGGCAGGCTCAAGGACAGGTTGCAGTACTATTTTATATGGGTCAAAACGGAGATGGCGTCGGCGAACCCCACTAGCCCAGCCGCACAAGCACCCGGCAATGTCGCACACATGGCTCAGCCATCCGCCCTTGGAGCAGCACCGACACAACCGGCGAATTCTGGAGCTATGGAAGGAATGAACGCTTCTGTGGCGGCGGATGTGGCTGGAGTGAACGGGATCGGCTCAACAACGACTACAACATATACCAGCGCGCCCACCGATGCAGCACCCATCCCTACCAATCATTCAACCCCAACTTTAGCCAATGCCCCAGCTGCCCCTCCATCAGCACAAGGCGTCCCTGGCATGGTTGTGAAGGTTGGACTGACACCTGCGGATTTGAAACTACCACCGCCAAAGAAAACCAACAACTCGCCACCCAACTCTTCCTTTCCAGGATCCCCTCGATCTGAAGCAGGAACACCTTCGACCCCCAACCTCGGCCTTGCACGTCCGGGGGCGCCTGGCAACAATCATGGCTCCACTCCCAAACACGGCAAAGCAGTGCCCTCCACACCTGCTGCTCCACTTGTTGACCAGCAACCAAGTTCTACACTGACAGCTCAAGAAACCGTTTCACCAACTATCTCCAAAGCTGCTGATGGATCTAACATGACCTCCTCGCAGCTTCTGTTGAAGTCTCGTCAGTTGCAGCAACAGCAAGCACTGATACAACAGCAACAACAACAAAAACAACAGCAACAGCAACAACAACAGCAACAGCAACAGCAGCAGCAGCAGCAGCAACAACAAGTCCCCCAGATAATTCAGTCGCAGCAGAATCAGCAGCAGTCTCAACAGCTTGTACCGCAGCAACCGGGACTGTCGACAACCCCTCAACAGCAGTACTCGCCTCTGACTTTACCCACCAATAGCCCCGCTAGGCAGGTCGCCACTCAAGTGGAATCATTATCGAAGGAAGAGCTGATCCGACAATTCCAAGTGTTCAAGACGGCGCTCTCAGGTGCTACTCCGTTACCCCCGAATCAGGCTATTATGCTGAAGGTGCAACTGCAGCGAATCCAAGCTGAACTGACCAAGCCGCACAGACAGGAACAAATGCCGCGTCTCGGAGATGGGGTTCCGCCATCAAATGGAATCTCAGGCAACCCGGGAGCTTCTACACTGCCCCCAACCGCCGCCGTCTCTCCTAGCGACCACCAGCTCTCTGGTACATCGGCTCCGACTCAGGCAGCCGCAGCCGACTTGGGACCACAAATCAGAGAGCTTCAGATGCAAGAGAACAAAGTTGGTCCTAGTCAACCCAGCGACCCTCTAGAGTTTCTAACGGTTTCATACAAAAGTCTGGCCCGTGTGGATGACGCAGGTCCGTTACAGGATGGCGCAGGAGACTCTTCGCCGATATTTCGAAATGCCTTTGAAGGCTTTGTTGGGAAGCGGGTAGGCAATGGTCCAGGCAAGGATATGTTTGGTGGTGGACTTCAAAAAAGAAGAAGGGTGGGCACGACGGATAGTACTCTGCTGAGCGCAATGCTTTTGTGCAGGAATGGAGAGCCAGACGCGTTCACGGCAAGCTATGGCGACTGGGCGCAGCATATCCCAGCGCTCTCCTCCTCCATGTAAAAACACCGGAACAAGCAATGGGAGCCGCGTCTCTAGGCATCTCGATGATGGTGAGTAAAAGGTCTTTGGCGGTTTATCAAATTGCACGAAATCTACCTGTGCGATCTCTAATTGCTTTATATACTCTCGTTAAAATAGATGTAAATTGGCGACGTTATCGATCGCGTCTTGAAAGAGTCGACTAGGACAAAGAATCATTCCTTGTATAAAAAACATCGCTCACTCCTCCTGCTATCTCTGTTACCTCTGTTCCTCATCCTTTGCCTTTGTCAGCCTTCTTCCTCCCTCACGCTTCGCATCCACGCTGATGATTCCAACAATATTCCGCACATGGGAATAGCTTGTACCAGCTTTTGGGATTATGAGCAAGCAAGGCACCACAGCATCAATCTCATCGAAGGCGGCACTCAGGGTTTTGTTCCTTGATCATCGACTTGTCTTGTCAATTCTTTCCCATCAAAAACAAGACCTGCTCCTGAATTTCCTCTGGTTGTTCAGACTCTTGGTCGTTTCGCCAGAGAGTGTTGTTGGCAGCGGCTGGACGTTCCGATTCGTGCTCTCCTAGTGCGCCATTGCCCTCGTAAGCCCTCCCTCAATCGCCTCTGTGTACCGCTCCTTCTCCATCGCCCTGTTCACCTCGACACCACAACCTCGCTCGTACGACAAACCAATGTAGTAACACGCAGAGGGTTTCCCTTGGTCGGCCGCCTTTCGATATCAATCCATCACCAACGAAAAATCCTTGCTCACGCCTCGACCGTTATGGTAAAGGTTGCCGAGGTTCTGTTGAGCGGTTACATGTGCTTGGTCCGCTGCCATGAGGTACCGCTTTATCGCTCGAGAATAGTCCTGTGCCACACTTCGACCATGTTCGTACATGTACCCGAGATTGCACTGTGCGACCACAAGCCCTTGGTCCGTTGCCTTTTGGTATCATTCCTTGGCTTGGGTAAAGTCCTGTGGTATGCCGAGACCATCCTCGAGCAGTTAGGCGACGTTGTACTGAGAATTGGCATCCCCTTGACCGACTTCTTTGAGGTACCACGCCACGGCTGTGGCATAGCCCCTAGACCATCGTGATACAGGAATCCGACTCTGGCTTGGCCCGCCATATCTACTTGTTCGGCGGCCTTCAATTACCAAATTGATGACTGCTTAGTAGTCCAGTACAACTCCATGAACGTTCTTGTACATCTCTCCCAGAGCGGCCTGAGCACCCTTGTGCCTCCAAGCCTTGCCTTCCTCTCTGTCTCTGTAGAATCCTGGATCGAATATTCCGAGAAGGTCTCATGAAAATGGTTCGTCGCTGGTGCTGAATAGTTCGGGCTCTTTAACATCGCTGCTGTAAGGTGTACGATCGTCCGATGCTGCAGCCTGTTGACTCCAACTCATTACTGCCATTCGATTGACGTCTCATGACGACGTCCAGCGTAGCTTCTTGAACTGTAGCAATGCGAAGCGAATCCTGACTGCCCATTACAAGAAGAACTATACAGCAGCAAGTAAATTATCAGCTGCAAACGGACAAAAAAAAACGTGTACAGCAACTGAACATGAACTAAGAAAGTGAAAACACGCACTCTTTGAAGTCAGGTCCTTTATGAAAAAGAAGAGCAACAGCTCCAAACCGAATATGAACAACGTCAGCCTTGAAGGCGGCGAGGATGTCATCTCAGAGAAGAATGTCTTTTCCGGATGCAGAGTCCGGGTGACAAAACAAGATATATGGTCACTGTCGAGGCGGATTTGTTGGTAAGCTATCCGTTATCGTGGACTTGGCGGACTGCCTGGACGTCGGTCTGGGCGTGCTGGATCGTCATTGTGTATGTATCCTGTGATCGATAGCAAGAGGGAAAAGGAGGATTGATTCGAATGAACAGAGTAAGAGAAAGGTGGGTGAAGAGAGTGGATGGCGAAGATGCAGGAGGTAAAAAGACAGATAGACAGAGAGGCGACCTTATCCTCTGAAACAGCATTGGGCGTACACAGCAATTCGCGCCTGTGATTGGACAAGTTCAGTTATAGACCCCTTTCAGGTACGATCCTTCCAGGCACCATCAGCGAAAGAGAAAAATTGCCCATTCATGCATGCAATCGACACTGACTTACTTCGTCTACTGTACAAAAAAATCTAATGCTTTTTTTATTCTTGTCAATCAAACCAGCTAACTCGACCTGCGACCCTCATTGTTCAGCCTGGACAAGACGATCCAATTCCTGAAGATACCGAGCAGCATCAGGATCGCCCTTACTGGCAGCCCTCTTGAGCCCCTCTGTCGCCATAGTGCTCTGCTGCAAAGAGCAACGTCCGCGGTAGTAATAACGAGCAATGTTATAAAAGGCAACAACGTGGTTTTGACTCGCTGCTTTGAGGTACCAGTCGAGGGCGGTGACGTAGTCCTGAGTGACTCCTTCCCCATTGCCGTACAAGAAGCCAAGGTTGCACTGAGCCTGACCATGTCCCTGCTTGGCGGCCTTGTCGTACCAAACTAGAGCTCGCGAGATGTTAGGTGAGACACCTTGGCCACATTGATACATCAGACCGAGGGCATACTGAGCGGCAGCATCTCCTTGCTCGGCCGCCTTGCTGTACCACTCCATGGCTTGAGGGTAATCTTTGGGGACGCCATTACCGCTGTGGTATAGCACGCCAATGTTGCGTTGAGACGGTGCGTCACCCTGTTCGGCGGCCCTGAGGAACCAGGTAAGTGCCGTTTGCGAGTCCCGTAGAACACCGAGGCCATGGTCGTGAAGAGCACCGACTCTGCGCTGGCCAACCGGGTCTCCTTGTTCGGCCGCCTTCATATACCAGTACATGGCCTCCTGGTAGCTCTGGTGGACACCCTGACCGAGTCTATACAAGTCTGCGAGGGCGACCTGGGCTTGGGTGACTCCAAGTCGTGCATTCATCATCGTCTCGGTGATATCATTGTTTCCAGCAGAGTCCTGAGGCGCACGCGCAAGAGAGTTTGGCGTGTTGGGCTTGATGCTGGAGGGCGGCAGCGTTTCGTCGGGAATCTCCTGTGGTCCGCGAAGCTTTGGTCCCTTTGCTGGGTCCTCCATGTGGTTGTAGTTCTCCAGTGCCGCTTCAACAAGACCGTACTGTGGGTTTCGTCTCACGGTGTTGGCGGCGGTGTTGGTTGGAGTCGCTGGCTCTTCCTTCTTTTGAGGTATAACTGGCGGTGTTTCCTGCACTAGGCTCCTTAATGTGGCGGTTCCTGTGGCGGCTCCTGGGCTGGGTACAGGGTCTCTCACCACGACATCCAAGACCGCATCTGGGAACGCAGCAATTCTATTGGGAACCAGTCTTGAAAAAAACACATATCATAAAGGAGAAGGAAAGTCAACCCTGAGAACAGTTTTTTGTCGCTAGTAGCATTGCGGCGTGGCAGCATAGCAGAGATAGACATACGGCATAAAGTCGGACCCTTTGAGGTAGGGGACAATTCTGGACTTGAAGCGGACATGGATGACATTCTCGAAGGCTTGCTCGATATCGCCCCAGAGGATGAATGGCTTTTTGGTATTCGGGTCCTCATAGGTCTCGAGGTGGACAATGGCTCCTGGTGCTGAGGAGGGAGGGGCGTCGAGGTTGTCCTTGCTGACAGCGCGTACTGCTTGGAGTTTTATAGAGTCGTCTTCCATTTTATGTATTTTGTTCGTGTTTGGTGTGAAGATGAGAAGGTGTCGGGGAGAAAAAAAGTGATGAAGGGAGGAGAATGGATGAGATTACAAGAGATTCAAAAAGAAGGGAAAGAAAAAGGTGTTGGCGAGGGTTTTACGGTTCGGAAGGAGAAGGAGCGACGACACGGCGTGCGTGGCGTTGTACAATACATGTTCTTGTCTAATTGAGCCCAGACCGAGAAAGAGCACCCTGTGCACCATGCATACCAGTGAAAAATAAAATGCCAGTACAATGCACCGCAGGGCACGTAATTTCTATTCTCATTTTCCTCTTGCACCTTCACAACTCACTCCCAAAGACATTCCAACTCAACAACTGACACTAGAGCGGCCAACAAGGGGCTCGCTCTCGCATATTCGCATCGCTCGTGTCTCAAGAGCAACCTCAACTTTTCACAAGCAAAAAAAAAACAGGACAGTTCACACGCGACAGAGGTTTTGACAGAAAGTTCTTCTGCCAAAGTAGTGCTACTGTAGCTTTTGCCAGAATAAAGCCTCCTTTAACACATGGCGCTAGCCATCAATGAGAGAGCAACAACGAGGGTGTGTAGGTGCCGTTGACTATGAATCTCTGTCGCACCTGTTTGCTGAGGTATCGTTTCTTCCCTTTTTTTTAGCGTGCGCGGGTAGACGCTGCGTGATGTCTGTGTCAAATAGAGAGAGTCGCTGTTTGGGGGGAGAGGATAAAAAGACCTGCCCACTCTTTTCTTCTTTCTTTCTTTTCTTTCTCTACACTTTCATTGAAACCCTTGCTTGACACCTCTTCAGACCCATTCCTTCTTAGTCTTTTGCCTCCTATTATTACAAAACAAAAAACAAGTTATCTACAATGATATTTCACGCACTTCAGTTACTCTTCATTCTAACTCACACGTTTCTTCTAAACCAAAATAGTCGCATATGCCCATCGGATGTGGAGCAAAAGGCGATCACTCCAGCGAAGGGGGGTCGGGTTGTGTTTGTGCAGCCTACAAGGCAGACGGGAGACTGAAGGCATTAGCGACAAGATGAATGATTGGTGTATCCTTGATCTCCACAAGTCCTTGGGCGAGAGTCGACGGGTCGTGGGAGTCTATACTAAAAGTACACCTCCCACGACGGCGTACACCATGACTTGGAAAAAGTCTCTTCGTGTTGTGGGTCAAACACTCTTGGGTCTGCGTCAGTATTGCCTAGATACTTTTCAAGACGATGACGGCGAGGTCGCGACTTTGGAACTAGAACAGTTGCAGTGTTTTGCAAGACCTCTGATACCGCCACCTCTGTCGCTGGCAGTCTCAATTCTTACCTTGCATGAGATGCACCAGGACAGACGGATGACAAGAGCAACAAGGTTAGGATCAGTCTCTCCGTGACGGGGTTCGAACCTCGCGAGGATGTTGCCGACGAGTTTTGGAAAGACAAGGCACGGATTTTAGTCATTAGCGAGAGAACCAGACCTCGTGTACTATTGTGGAATCGTTGGTCGATCCTGCGCGTATCCCCCTGCTATTGTTGTTTTTCTCTGAAAGGATACGCCAGAGTTATACATCAACTCTCTCTCTCCCATTCCTCATCAACTCGACAATCTCTCCTGTTCAGTCTATCGACGACATCATCATCCGAACTATTAAAGTGAACAATTTCATTGTGCATGTCAGTTCTTGCGTTTCTAGTGCTTTTGGTTCATTTTCTTACCCTGCTTCGCCCGACAAGAAACATTGATCAGCAATCGCGTACATAATTGTATTTCTCTAACAAACAGCATAGAGAAGTTATTTGGAAGTAAAAAGGGACTACAGACCAAACTCTTCAGTGCACCATCCACCAGTTGCAGTCCGGTCCGGAACCTGGCTCTGCGCAACAATTGTCGCTGCTCCTCACAGCTTAAACGGAAGAAAATAAAACTAGATACGAATGGAGGGGATTCTTCCCATCCTCTCCATCATTGACAACCTCCTCCTTCCTAACAAACTCTCCAACAACCGCTCGTCAGCAGCGCGTGGGTCCTTGGTCGCCCCAGGGCACCTTCCTTCACAATGTGTGGCTAGCGAAGCGCCACACGGACAGAAACCATCGTGCGTGATGTAACCGTATCCTTGACTCCAGTCACCTCGGGGGCCTGTGTACTTGGATGTCTTGTCCTTGGCAGAGATGCCCTGGCTTTGTTCCCACGCGATCGTCGCGGAGCACCGAGGTTTCCAGATCAGCTCCGAGGCCTGCGCCTCCAGGTAGCCAACAAATTTGTGAAGGACTGTCTTGGCGATGGACATTGGGGTTCGGAAGACCGCGGACCATTCAGTCAACATGCTCAAGGGGGTGATGCCGCGGAGGAGATCCGACACATTCCACATCGGTTTCTCGTCTCGATCGAGAGCTGGACTACCGCTGTGCACGGCTCGAGCTCCACCGATGGAGGAAAATCCTCGTACATGATCTGCATCCGAAGGGGGCCACCAGTATATGGGTACTGGCCTCGGTACCTGACGATCTCTGTCCACCGCGCGTTTGTATTCTCGCTTCCTGGCCGCGTTGTGTCTTTTTTTTTTTTTTTCGTACACAATTTTATTTCTCTAACAAACAGCATAGAGAAGTTATTTGGAAGTAAAAGGGAACTACAGACCAAACTCTTCAGTGCACCATCCACCAGTCGCAGTCCGGTCCAGAACCTGGCTCTGCGCAACAATTGTCGCTGCTCTTCACAGCTTAAACGGAAGAAAATAAAACTAGATACGAATGAAGGGGATTCTTCCCATCCTCTCCATCATTAACAACCTCCTCCTTCCTAACAAACTCTCCAACAACCGCTCGTCAGCAGCGCGTGGGTCCTTGGTCGCTCCAGGGCACCTTCCTTCATCATGTGTGGCTAGCGAAGCGCCACACGGACAGAAACCATCGTGCGTGATGTAACCGTATCCTTGACTCCAGTCACCTCGGGGGCCTGTGTATTTGGATGTCTTGTCCTTGGCAGAGATGTCCTGGCTTTGTTCCCACGCGATCGTCGCGGCCGCGTTGTGTCTTGAGCTCGCATCGTCTTTTTTTTTTTTTTTTTTGTACACAATTTTATTTCTCTAACAAACAGCATAGAGAAGTCATTTGGAAGTAAAAGGGAACTACAGACCAAACTCTTCAGTGCACCATCCACCAGTCGCAGTCCGGTCCAGAACCTGGCTCTGCGCAACAATTGTCGCTGCTCTTCACAGCTTAAACGGAAGAAAATAAAACTAGATACGAATGAAGGGGATTCTTCCCATCCTCTCCATCATTGACAACCTCCTCCTTCCTAACAAACTCTCCAACAAACGCTCGTCAGCAGCGCGTGGGTCCTTGGTCGCCCCAGGGCACCTTCCTTCACAATGTGTGGCTAGCGAAGCGCCACACGGACAGAAACCATCATGCGTGATGTAACCGTATCCTTGACTCCAGTCACCTCGGGGGCCTGTGTACTTGGATGTCTTGTCCTTGGCAGAGATGCCCTGGCTTTGTTCCCACGCGATCGTCGCGGAGCACCGAGGTTTCCAGATCAGCTCCGAGGCCTGCGCCTCCAGGTAGCCAACAAACTTGTGAAGGACTGTCTTGGCGATGGACATTGGGGTCCGGAAGACCGCGGACCATTCAGTCAACATGCTCAAGGGGGTGATGCCGCGGAGGAGATCCGACACATTCCACATCGGTTTCTCGTCTCGATCGGGAGCTGGACTACCGCTGTGCACGGCTCGAGCTCCACCGATGGAGGAAAATCCTCGTACATGATCTGCATCCGAAGGGGGCCACCAGTGTATGGGTACTGGCCTCGGTACCTGACGACCTCTGTCCACCGCGCGTTTGTATTCCCGCTTCCTGGCTGCGTTGTAGCTGTTTGTCGCCTGCACACCCCACTCATTAATCTTGCCCATGGCCTCCTTCCAGATCTCAGTGGTGGTCTCAGCTGCCGAAGGGCATTTCCAGACGTGATCGTTATCCTCCTTCTCGAGCTCGCATCGTCGGCACACGCATGTTGGGTACAGGTTGGGCTTGCGAGCCTGCATGGAGTTCAGAGTGGGCAGCATTCCATGCAGCTTTTTGATGTGATGTGTTCTTTGATGGGAGTCCTTGCTGTTGCTGTAAAAGGTGAAGACTGCGTGCCTGTCGTGGACATAAGCCAAGGTCGAGTTCCATTCCACGTCCTCGATGTCAGGGATCGCCCTCTTGACCCGCCTCTGTGACGTCCAGGCCTGATGGTGACGGATTGTCGATTGTTGTTTGAGGAGCTGACGTAGATCGATTTCAACAATCCCGCCGTAACAATGTGCAAAGGTCGTGATATCCGTCTGTTGAGTGAGATCCACCATCCAGGGCACTGAACCACTCTGTGCTGCCACCTTCGCCGCCTGATCCGCAAGTTCGTTTCCGTGGATGTTGCTGTGACCTTTGATCCACACCACCTCAACCCCGCCTGGCCGAGATTCCACAACCTGCCAAAGCACCGCCCAGATACCCGCATATGTACTCCTGAATCGCTTCCTCGGTAAGGTGTCCCGACGATTCTTCACCAGGCGACTATACTGTTCCACCACTGACTGATTGTCCAGCTTGACCACAATGTCCTGTTCCGGTGGTGCTGACAAGACTGCGGCTAATAAGGAGGCCTTTCAAGTCCAAATTATCATATGGTGTTTGTTACATCTCTGCAGATCTTGACGATATCCACCGCGTCCATTAGAGGAGAGTGTATGTATGATATCAACCATTTAAAACAACCACTGTAACATTCCTTGCGCGATTATCCTACTAAACACAACTACATTCTCCAAACAACAAAGTCTTCTTATTTTTCGCACACCAAACTCTTGAATATGTCCATCTACTATTAACCTGTAACCCTCACTGCAAGATTCGACAGAGTAGTTCTTGTATGTGATCATCTAAAGCACTTGTATTCCCAACTGTATCTTTGTCGTGAAATACAGGGGAGAGATTACATTTTAAAAATTCTTGTGCTGTCTATTGCTATTTTATTCTGTGTTCTGTTGCCCACTATGAAGAGATATGCCAGTTATGGAAGTCAACACTCCGTTCCTTGGACTTTGGATATTTTTTATATGCCTTTTTATATCCTCTGCACATGAAGGGGCCGCTAAGCCCATGAGCTCGGCCTTAGCCGAGGATGCGTGACCGTCCGTTCGTCCTTGTACTGTCAGAGGGTTGTCCTGAGTGAGATCCACCACTCCAAAGGCCTGGGATACTTCTAGCGTTCCCGAGTTCAGAAGAGATCCGTCAGAGTACAGGGCGCGAGGGGTGGAGTTGTCGACGTGTGTGTCCTGAACTACGCGCATGGACGCCGCCTCTACTGGAGACAGGCAAAGGGGGCCGATCTGTGTGGTCGGGGGTCCTGGTACTGGCGGTGGTTGGACTTGATGGCGTTCTTGCAAAGGAAAGCTAGCATCTGTGTCAAAGGCTGGCTTGTATCGTGGTTTCGTTTCCTTGAGGCTGGATAGGATCTCTTTTAGGCGGGCGACGACCAAGCGGTGTTGTTGACGGAGTGCTTCCTTTTCCTTTTTTTGCTGCAGTCTCCTGGCTTGGGAGGATTCCAGCTGTTGCACCCTCAGTCGATAGTCCTCTGCTTTCCTGATCAGCCTGATCTCCAAATCCGAGCGAAGAGAGACAAGGCGATGAGCACGGTATTCGTTGACGGCCTCGGTGGCCCGGCGACGTATCCCAAGGGCGACGGTCTTGCGACGACTAGAAATGGACTTGATGCGGGCGGCTGCGTTGTCGGCCTGAGTATTGGTCATCAAAAGAATGGCAGCCAGTTCTTGTGGTTTCCTGGCAAGTTGACTCCGGTATCGGCTTCTGAGTCCATCATACTTTGTGTTGTCTGCCGACTGTTTTTTCCTGGTGTCGCTGTTGATGCGAAGGATCTCGGCATCGTATTCGGCCGCGGGACGGAGGAGACGCTCTCTGCAAGCGTCGTCCAGTGTGTTGACTGCTCGCTCAAAGACAAGATCGGTTGTATCAGGCGGGAGAGGTGAGGGGATGGCGAGAGTTGCTGGAGTGGGGGTGGTGAGAGTTGCTGGAGTGGGGGAGAATGTTGGAGTAGGGGGACATGTTGGAGTGTTAGGAGTGTTGGGTGGTGGAGTACCTGTCAGAGAAGGGCCGGGACTCAAAACTGGAGTTGGAACAGTGACAGGCGAAAGAGCCGGCGATGAGACGGGACTCGAGACTGGAGCAGGAACGACGACCTGCGAAAGGACTGGAGACGATAATAGCGAAGGAGGAGTGGATGAGAGTGAAGGAGATGGTGACTGAGGAGAAGGTGACTGAGGAAAGATTGACTGAGGAAAGATTGACTGAGGGAGAGAGAGGAGAGAAGGAAGAGAAGAGAGAGAAGAGAGAGAAGAGAGAGAAGAGAGAGAAGAGAGAGGAGAGGGAGAAGAGAGAGAAGATAGATTTTTTTTTTTTTTCGTACACAATTTTATTTCTCTAACAAACAGCATAGAGAAGTTATTTGGAAGTAAAAGGGGACTACATACCAAACTCTTCAGTGCACCATCCACCAGTCGCAGTCCGGTCCAGAACCTGGCTCTGCGCAACAATTGTCGCTGCTCTTCACAGCTTAAACGGAAGAAAATAAAACTAGATACGAATGAAGGGGATTCTTCCCATCCTCTCCATCATTGACAACCTCCTCCTTCCTAACAAACTCTCCAACAAACGCTCGTCAGCAGCGCGTGGGTCCTTGGTCGCCCCAGGGCACCTTCCTTCACAATGTGTGGCTAGCGAAGCGCCACACGGACAGAAACCATCATGCGTGATGTAACCGTATCCTTGACTCCAGTCACCTCGGGGGCCTGTGTACTTGGATGTCTTGTCCTTGGCAGAGATGCCCTGGGTCTGCTCCCACGCGATCGTCGCGGAGCACCGAGGTTTCCAGATCAGCTCCGAGGCCTGCGCCTCCAGGTAGCCAACAAACTTGTGAAGGACTGTCTTGGCGATGGACATTGGGGTCCGGAAGACCGCGGACCATTCAGTCAACATGCTCAAGGGGGTGATGCCGCGGAGGAGATCCGACACATTCCACATCGGTTTCTCGTCTCGATCGAGAGCTGGACTACCGCTGTGCACGGCTCGAGCTCCACCGATGGAGGAAAATCCTCGTACATGATCTGCATCCGAAGGGGGCCACCAGTGTATGGGTACTGGCCTCGGTACCTGACGACCTCTGTCCACCGCGCGTTTGTATTCCCGCTTCCTGGCTGCGTTGTAGCTGTTTGTCGCCTGCACACCCCACTCATTAATCTTGCCCATGGCCTCCTTCCAGATCTCAGTGGTGGTCTCAGCTGCCGAAGGGCATTTCCAGACGTGATCGTTATCCTCCTTCTCGAGCTCGCATCGTCGGCACACGCATGTTGGGTACAGGTTGGGCTTGCGAGCCTGCATGGAGTTCAGAGTGGGCAGCATTCCATGCAGCTTTTTGATGTGATGTGTTCTTTGATGGGAGTCCTTGCTGTTGCTGTAAAAGGTGAAGACTGCGTGCCTGTCGTGGACATAAGCCAAGGTCGAGTTCCATTCCACGTCCTCGATGTCAGGGATCGCCCTCTTGACCCGCCTCTGTGACGTCCAGGCCTGATGGTGACGGATTGTCGATTGTTGTTTGAGGAGCTGACGTAGATCGATTTCAACAATCCCGCCGTAACAATGTGCAAAGGTCGTGATATCCGTCTGTTGAGTGAGATCCACCATCCAGGGCACTGAACCACTCTGTGCTGCCACCTTCGCCGCCTGATCCGCAAGTTCGTTTCCGTGGATGTTGCTGTGACCTTTGATCCACACCACCTCAACCCCGCCTGGCCGAGATTCCACAACCTGACAAAGCACCGCCCAGATACCCGCATATGTACTCCTGAATCGCTTCCTCGGTAAGGTGTCCCGACGATTCTTCACCAGGCGAGAGAGAAGATAGAGGAGCTCGCATCGTCGGGAGAAGGTCCAAAAACGTTCTGAGGGGCCCCAGGAGGGTCCCAGACGGTTCCCGAGTTTCATAGTATTCAAATAGGTCACAAAATTACGATTTCCACAAGCCAATATAGTATAATGGTTAGTATATCTCGTTGTGGCCGAGACGATCCTGGTTCGATTCCAGGTGTTGGCAGAGCTTTCATCTTTTGAATTTTCAATTTTTTTCACTCATTGTCCTAAAGGAAGGATGAAGATGACACCATGCTTTTGCAAACATGTCAGAATAGCTGCTGTGTTGACACACAATTCGAGATGTTAAGAACTTTCCAATAGTCGCGTGTATTCGCACACCGAAGAATATAAACAAGAACCGTTCGGTGCTACAAGACCGCGTGGATACTTTTTCCTTTGGATGAATCTATTTGACAACATAGACCATCTGCCTTGCCCTGTATTCAAGATACCGCAATGGAACTCCCATTCTTGGTGGTATTACATCGGTGCGTTTCCTGAGTACCCCGTTCGTCAAAGTGGCCCTTTTCAAACAAAATTAACACTGACGGTTGTAAGAGGTATTTACTACACACTCTCCGGTGCTTAAAACAACGTTTACATCTAGTTTATTACGGTCGGACAGGTTTTTACAAAGAGCGCCATATGAGTATTACATGTCAATATATCCAGATAATCTGACATGGCAATGTCAGAATAGTTTTTCTTGAAAGAGATAATTTGACAGCACATGTTAGATAATCGAAGAAAACGTTAGTTATTCTGACATCTAATAAAAATAATATAAACATTGCTCGTTATTGGTGCCTTATACGGTGCCCCATAGTATTTCCCTCTCATTGCCCTCGGTTTAGAGTTTAGGCGTTGCCAAGGGTTGATATACACGCCGCCTTCTCTAACTGTTGCTCACCCCTCCCTCACCCAGCCTGCCCTGGGCCGCGGCAACACTGTCAATGGGGCTTGCATGGCACCGGATGCATGGCTCTATATGGATCTTAGCAAAGGTTAAGGAGAAGCAGGGGAGGTGAGAAATGGAATGTGATTGCGTGTGCAGGCGGTTCACGGCTAGCACTCGACGTTGAATTCCGAGTCGCGAACCTCGAACTTCTTGCTGGCACTTTCGCTGAAAATCCTTACTTAAGATTTCAGCCGTTTGTTGCGAGGCCGAGCTTTGGCGTCACCACGTTGAGCTCCGCGAGCGCTGGCAACAACTATTATCCAATGATGGGCAACGATTGTCGATAAACCGTGGCAATGGTTAAATAAAGTTGAAAATCCAATGGCGCCGTTTAACGGCAATGAGAGGAAAATACTATTGGGCACCGTAAAAGGCGCCAAAAATGGGTGGGCAGCATATTAAACATTGTCCAGGGGCAATATTTATATATTTCCTTGCCTAAATGAGTGGACCAACCCGTCGGGTAATGGTCACCAAGTGAAGGCAGTGATGAGGATGACTTAGCGTGAATTCTGATGAGAGGGACAAGTGCAAGATGAACTATGTATGGTATCCAAAAAAAAAATTGGCTGTTGGACCCCCTGACTGCTATTTTTTTTTCGTTTGTGTTTGTGTACAAACCCCGTGCAAAGGTGGTCACTGAATGAAGGCGACGATGGATATGGCCAGCTTTTTTAAGCATGGTGAGAAGAATGGGATCCCAGACAGGCATTCGCAGTTCACTTTGCATCTGGTTTATGTTAGTAGCATCAATACCTTCCTCTGTTCGCTCCCCATTCTAATGCTTAAAGAGCCATACCTTCTTTTTGCAACTTGTTATAGAAATATCGAAAAAAGTGAGCACTAACACCGTCCTTGAATTTTTCAGGTTTAGTGGCGTTCATATCTTTACCTCTTTCTATTCATTGATACATTTGAACAGGTATCCATGAGTGAAACGGGTTCACCGGTATTGATAAGCTAAGTGAAGGCGGAGTAAAAGACCATGTTTGTCTATTTTCCTCTGAATGACAAAAAAAAGAGTGTAACTTTGGAAAAAAATGTTAGGTGGCATGCTGACAACATCAACGTTCATTGATCATTCTTACTTTCTCGTCGCTGTGAAAGTGCACATCTTTCACAGACGAACGGAAAGCAATTACTCTCATTTCTTCCTTCTCTCTACAACCTGCATTGCCGCTGAACTACTGCAAGCAAAACGGCTTGTGGATGGGAAAACAACAACATTAGTCAAAAAAAATTCGGCCCTCAACAACAAGAATCTCGCTGTCAAACCCAATTGCAACATCTTATTTTTGTAAGCTCAATCGTAACATGAACACAATATCCTTTCTCGCCTCCCGAGATGAACTTCGATAATCCTGAAGGCTGACATCCAACAACGCCCTTTCTACCACATGGTATGCGAGCTTTATGCGCGCGTTCTTTACGCACTTTTTTTCTGCTTTTTTTTTTACCTGTACACAATTTTATTTCGCTGACAAAACAGCACAGAAAAGGCATTTGGAAGTAAAAGGGAACTACACACCAAACTCTTCGGTGCGCCATCCATCAGTTGTAGTCCGGTCCAGAACCTGGCTCTGCACAACAATTGTTGCTGCTCTTCACAGCTTAAACGGAAGAAAATAAAACTAGATACGAATGAAGGGGATTCTTCCCATCCTCTCCATCATTGACAACCTTCTCCTTCCTAACTTTTTTTTTTTTTTCGTACACAATTTTATTTCTCTGACAAACAGCATAGAGAAGTTATTTGGAAGTAAAAGGGAACTACAGACCAAACTCTTCAGTGCACCATCCACCAGTCGCAGTCCGGTCCAGAACCTGGCTCTGCGCAACAATTGTCGCTGCTCTTCACAGCTTAAACGGAAGAAAATAAAACTAGATACGAATGAAGGGGATTCTTCCCATCCTCTCCATCATTGACAACCTCCTCCTTCCTAACAAACTCTCCAACAAACGCTCGTCAGCAGCGCGTGGGTCCTTGGTCGCCCCAGGGCACCTTCCTTCACAATGTGTGGCTAGCGAAGCGCCACACGGACAGAAACCATCATGCGTGATGTAACCGTATCCTTGACTCCAGTCACCTCGGGGGCCTGTGTACTTGGATGTCTTGTCCTTGGCAGAGATGCCCTGGGTCTGCTCCCACGCGATCGTCGCGGAGCACCGAGGTTTCCAGATCAGCTCCGAGGCCTGCGCCTCCAGGTAGCCAACAAACTTGTGAAGGACTGTCTTGGCGATGGACATTGGGGTCCGGAAGACCGCGGACCATTCAGTCAACATGCTCAAGGGGGTGATGCCGCGGAGGAGATCCGACACATTCCACATCGGTTTCTCGTCTCGATCGAGAGCTGGACTACCGCTGTGCACGGCTCGAGCTCCACCGATGGAGGAAAATCCTCGTACATGATCTGCATCCGAAGGGGGCCACCAGTGTATGGGTACTGGCCTCGGTACCTGACGACCTCTGTCCACCGCGCGTTTGTATTCCCGCTTCCTGGCTGCGTTGTAGCTGTTTGTCGCCTGCACACCCCACTCATTAATCTTGCCCATGGCCTCCTTCCAGATCTCAGTGGTGGTCTCAGCTGCCGAAGGGCATTTCCAGACGTGATCGTTATCCTCCTTCTCGAGCTCGCATCGTCGGCACACGCATGTTGGGTACAGGTTGGGCTTGCGAGCCTGCATGGAGTTCAGAGTGGGCAGCATTCCATGCAGCTTTTTGATGTGATGTGTTCTTTGATGGGAGTCCTTGCTGTTGCTGTAAAAGGTGAAGACTGCGTGCCTGTCGTGGACATAAGCCAAGGTCGAGTTCCATTCCACGTCCTCGATGTCAGGGATCGCCCTCTTGACCCGCCTCTGTGACGTCCAGGCCTGATGGTGACGGATTGTCGATTGTTGTTTGAGGAGCTGACGTAGATCGATTTCAACAATCCCGCCGTAACAATGTGCAAAGGTCGTGATATCCGTCTGTTGAGTGAGATCCACCATCCAGGGCACTGAACCACTCTGTGCTGCCACCTTCGCCGCCTGATCCGCAAGTTCGTTTCCGTGGATGTTGCTGTGACCTTTGATCCACACCACCTCAACCCCGCCTGGCCGAGATTCCACAACCTGACAAAGCACCGCCCAGATACCCGCATATGTACTCCTGAATCGCTTCCTCGGTAAGGTGTCCCGACGATTCTTCACCAGGCGACTATACTGATCCACCACTGACTGATTGTCCAGCTTGACCACAATGTCCTGTTCCGGTGGTGCTGACAGGACTGCGGCTAATAAGCCCATGAGCTCGGCCTTAGCCGAGGATGCGTGACCGTCCGTTCGTCCTTGTACTGTCAGAGGGTTGTCCTGAGTGAGATCCACCACTCCAAAGGCCTGGGATACTTCTAGCGTTCCCGAGTTCAGAAGAGATCCGTCAGAGTACAGGACGCGAGGGGTGGAGTTGTCGACGTGTGTGTCCTGAACTACGCGCATGGACGCCGCCTCTACTGGAGACAGGCAAAGGGGGCCGATCTGTGTGGTCGGGGGTCCTGGTACAGGCGGTGGTTGGACTTGATGGTGTTCTTGCAAAGGAAAGCTAGCATCTGTGTCAAAGGCTGGTTTGTATCGTGGTTTCGTTTCCTTGAGGCTGGATAGGATCTCTTTTAGGCGAGCGACGACCAAGCGGTGTTGTTGACGGAGTGCTTCCTTGTCCTTTTTCTGCTGCAGTCTCCTGGCTTGGTGTTGTTGACGGAGTGCTTCCTTTTCCTCTTTCTGCTGCAGTCTCCTGGCTTGGTGTTGTTGATGGAGTGCCTCTGTTTCTTTCTGCTGTTGCAGTTTCCTGGCTTGGGAGGATTCCAGCTGTTGCACCCTCAATCGATAGTCCTCTGCTTTCCTGGTCAGCCTGATCTCCAAATCCGAGCGAAGAGAGACAAGGCGATGAGCACGGTATTCGTTGACGGCCTCGGTGGCCCGGCGACGTATCCCAAGGGCGACGGTCTTGCGACGACTAGAAATTGACTTGATGCGGGCGGCTGCGTTGTCGGCCTGAGTATTGGTCATCAAAAGAATGGCAGCCAGTTCTTGTGGTTTCCTGGCAAGTTGACTCCGGTATCGGCTTCTGAGTCCATCATACTTTGTGTTGTCTGCCGACTGTTTTTTCCTGGTGTCGCTGTTGATGCGAAGGATCTCGGCATCGTATTTGGCCGCGGGACGGAGGAGACGCTCTCTGCAAGCGTCGTCCAGTGTGTCGACTGCTCGCTCAAAGACAAGATCGGTTGTATCAGGCGGGAGAGGTGAGGGGGTGGTGAGAGTTGCTGGAGTGGGGGTGGTGAGAGTTGCTGGAGTGGGGGAGAATGTTGGAGTAGGGGGACATGTTGGAGTGTTAGGAGTGTTGGGTGGTGGAGTACCTGTCAGAGAAGGGCCGGGACTCAAAACTGGAGTTGGAACAGTGACAGGCGAAAGAGCCGGCGATGAGACGGGACTCGAGACTGGAGCAGGAACGACGACCTGCGAAAGGACTGGAGACGATAATAGCGAAGGAGGAGTGGATGAGAGTAAAGGAGAAGGTGACTGAGGAGAAGGTGACTGAGGAAAGATTGACTGAGGGAGAGAGAGGAGAGAAGGAAGAGAAGAGAGAGAAGAGAGAGAAGAGAGAGGAGAGAGAGAAGAGAGAGGAGAGAGAGAAGAGAGAGGAGAGAGAGAAGAGAGAGGAGAGAGAGAAGAGAGAGGAGAGAGAGAAGAGAGAGAAGGATCAAAGAGAATAGAAGAGATTGGCGCAGAGAAAAGATCAAGAGGGTTGAAATTGGAGAACGAAGAGAGGGGAAGCAAAGAAAGAGGGGCAAGGGAAAAAGAAGTAGAAAGAAGAGGAGGAAATATAGGAGGAGAAGAAGATATAAAGAGGGAAGACGATTGATTGACAATAAAAGAAGAAACGTCAAAAATAAGAGAGGTATCGGAAGAGAAAGGTACACCCAAGTGGGGCACAGACGACAAAAGAGAAGATAACAAAGGATTGGAAGAGAAAGAAGAAGAGGAAGAAGAAGAGGAGGAAAAAGTAACAAGTGGCTCACAAGGCAAGGCAGGACAAACATCCGACTCTGCGGCAGCGGGAAAGGAAAAAGAAGAGGAAGAGGACGCGTAAAAGGAATCATAAAAGGACAGAGAAGAAAGAAAAGAAGATGAAGAAGAACCAGAGCATGACCCTTGCAGGCAACACTCCTTACCCCACGCCCTCTTATCGTTAACAAAACCTGCCTTGCCAATAACAAACCCATTCCCACGCTCATCTATGCGTTCAATTGCGCGTGTCGTTTTTGTCTTGGTCGATAAAAAAATTTCTTGTCCTTTTTTCTTTTTGTCCCTCAAGGATGTGTCCGGGTATAATAACCCCCTGTTATCGCGCTGGACCTTTTTTCTTTTTGTGTTTTCTTTATACACACCCTCAAGTCTCACCTCATCACCTCCATGGCTTTTCTTACCGCGACCCTCGCCAACATCAGCACCACCACCACCTTCAGCAAAAACTGATGGAGCTGCAGTCGCCAAAGGTTGGAGGCATACCTGTATGGGGTCGACAGACGTACCAAGGTCTAGTACTGTCGTTGCGGTGGTTCTGTTAAACGCAAAGGCACGAGCTGGAGAAACGATCTCCACGCCTCTTTGTTGCCCTCGTCGGCGTTCGATGGCCCGATTGATCAATGGCTCTTCCTCGGAGGAGTCGCCGTCTTCGTACAACACCTCTGGACTTGCAGGCGTAATAGAATGGCCCTCCTCGACGATAAGGGAAGACGCCGGGGCGTCGACGGAGGCAGCAGCTGGCATAGCCAAGGTGACGACTTTCACCAGTTCCTTGAACCAACGGCGGACAGGACCTTTCAAATTGTACTGTGCTCGGATATCCTGCCATGGAGCCAGAGATTGGCCATCGTCTGTCGACACATCATCCAGAGTGACAACTCCGTCCACAAAGAGTCGGTGGGCGATTTTTGGGTATCCGCCTGGGGGCATAAGGAGGCCGATGTATCGAGAAACGTTGACAGGGATCCCTGGCGACTGGAAGGTGATACCCCTCTCGACCATGAGGCGGCAAACGTGTCCGAAGAAATTGTTGCGAAGGAATTGAGCTCCAATGGTTGGTACGTCAAAGGGGGATATCGTAAGGCGGCACTCTGCTTGATGGGCTGTTGCTCGAGACGCCATCACCATGCCCAGCAGCTCCTGGTCGTTTAGCCGCAGATGTGCAGTTGAAACTTGCTCCTCGATCATGGCATCTTCAAGGTCTCGGAGACCGTACAGTCGACGATGGAACAGGATGCTGGCCGGCGAGCCGAGGGGCAGCCCCACCTTCTGGCGAACGACGTTGGTGTACTGGCTGACAATGGTCTTTGTCTCGCGAGGGCTAAGGATTGTCACTGACAACCGGTAAAGTATCCGTGGCAGTAGAACATTATTGAAGATGTAAATGCACTGCTTGTCGGTGATAGCCTTCCGCGAGAGTATCTGACACATCGTTGACACCTCCTCCTTCACTAGCCGGCGTGTATGGGCTCCCTTTCCGTCAGCAGAGAACCACACACCCAGGACCCTGGCAGCAGTGCCAGGAGGTAGAGCGGTCACCGTATCCGCACCGAGTCTAATAGAGGAATCAGCAGAGGTAGAATTGACCACGATTAGTTCTGATTTTTTTGGGTTAATCTCAATACCATGTAATTGAAAGAAACTCATCGCTTTGTTTGTGATCTCTTGTAGCTTAGCCTTAGACGGTGCTATCCAGTCCGTGTCGTCCATGAAGGCAAGGCAGGCAATGCGGAGCGGGGTGTCAGGATGCAGTGAGTCGAACGTTGGGATCTTGTGGAACGCCTGCAGGTCAGCCCTGTTAACCATAGGGTAGCCGAGGTTGGACTGCCAGATCTGGGCGAGGAGTACTTCATAGACGATGCGCCAAAGTAGGGGACACTCTACTCCACCCTGATCCAGGCCGCAGAGAGGAGAGTATTCTTCCGTAAGTCCGTATGCGGTGATGATACGATTGGTCTTGTTTCTCGCGACGTAAAGGCACAGGTCGATGAACCCCTGTGGGATCTTGAGATGTCGCAGACCGAGTTCCAGCATTCCACCTCTCTGACACGATACCGAATCAAAGCACCGCTTCATGTCCTGCAGCAGCACCCAGACCTCTTTCTTGTACTCTCTGGCGTCCTCGAGAACCGCGTTCAGGATATGGATCGGGTCCTTGGTCATGGTTCCCTTGAGCACTGAGAAGTTGGGGCCGCGAAAGATGGAGTGGCGAGACAGCACCACGGTAAGCCGTTTCACCATGATGGAGAAGAATATCTTCCTGCCGTGCTCCAAAAGTGTGATAGGGCGTACCTCACTAATCCTTCCCGACCACACCGGCCCTTTCGGTATGCAATAGATCACCCCCTTCAGCCAATCCTCCGGCATCGCTCCTTGTACAAAGCACGCCTGAACTAGGACGACAAAAAGTGCTTGGGCAAGGGGGCCAAGCCGCTTCAAAAGATCTCCTGACACCTTCGAATGTCCTGGTGCCTTGCCTGTTGGATCCTCCTTCCTAACAAACTCTCCAACAAATATACTGCTTGGACTACGTCACCGCTTCTCTTGATCGCTGCTGCTCAAGTTGGTGGCGTCAGATGAAAAGTAGATCGTTTCTGTCATCCATTCATATCCACTTTGCCCGCTTAGCTCATTGGTAGAGCGTCTGCCTAGTAAGCAGAAGGTAGCAGGTTCGATCCCTGCAGTGGGCACTTTCATATCATCTCATCAATCAAGTGATGAGTTCTTGTTTTGTTCCTCTTCGGAGCAAGGGACGACTGACAGCTCGTAGTGCACGGATGAAGATATTCTGACTGTAATGTCAGATTACTTATTCTGACATTACAGTCAGATTATCCAGATATTTTGACAGCGTGTCAGATTAACTAGATATTCTGACATTACAAAAAGATATTCTGACAATGGATGTCAGAATATCTTTGCCTCACAGAAGCTAATCTGACAGCACTAATGTCAGATTATCCACCTACAAAAAGATATTCTGACAACATGCTTTTGGAGACATGTCAGAATATCTTTTTGTGCTGTCAGAATAGCTGCTGTGTTCTCATACAGTTAACGACGTTAAGAGCTTCACATTGGCTTTGACAACACCATCGTGATCGTGTGCATGCTTTCTTTCCTCTACACGGCCGTTTCGACGCCGTCAAGAGGTGACGGCAAGACTAAAAATTAGTAACCATCGTTCAATCTACAAATATTATTGTATAACTTCTCCATCTTTATTTATGTATTTTGATACGTGTGTGAAGGATGGAGGAAACAGGATTGATCGTATTCAATAAACGGCACCGCTCCATGGTTGGAACGCTTCCTTATTATTGGTGGGGCTTGCGCTGGACGCTATTTTGATTCTTGAACATGGGATATAATCTCTCGAAAGTATTGTCAATATGCAGCATGTCGTTCAAGGGGAGCACATTGCGGCCTCTCCATGTGCAAAGGAGATAACAAGGCATATACAAAATATCCAAAGCCCAAGGAATACAGTGTTGACTTCCATAGCTGATGTATCTCTTTAAAGTCGGCAATAGAACATGAAATAAAATAGCAATAGATAGCACATGTTTTTTTAAAATGTAATCTCTCCCCTGTATTTCACGACAAAATACAGCTGAGGATACAAGTGCTTTAGATGATCACATACAAGAAGTACTCCCCTTGATCTTGCAGTGAAGGTTACAGTTTAATAGTAGATGGACACATTCAAGAGATTGGTGTGCGAAAAATAAGAAGACTTTGTTGTTTGGAGAATAGGTTGGTGTTTAGTGGGATAGTTATGCAAGGAATGTTACAGTGGTTGTTTTACATGGTGGATATTATACATACACTCTCCTCTAATGGTCGTTGTAGATATTGTCAAGGTCTGCAGAGATGTAACATATACTATATTACAATTTGGACTTGAAAGGCCTCCATTATTGTTGTTGTTGTTGTCATTTTGCCTACAATCCGCTGAAGATTTCGTAACTGACTGGCGAGTTCATTTTGTTGGCATCTCTGATCAAAGATGACCTGCTGCTACCCAAGCATTTGATTCTGTTGAAATTGAATTGGGGTCCAGAAAAGGATTCACGAAAAAGCATCAAACTCGCACAATGGCACTGGAATAGCATTTGACGAGCCGGGCTCCTTCTTAGGATGAGAACACACCCTGTGTCTGGAAGGGAAATCACCACAGGCGTTATCGAATGCACTCGACGAATATGGTCCTTCTCTTTTTTCATCAATACAGCGCCGGCGTCACCCTTATCTACTCTCTGCTTCTTCTCAATCAACCCCTTGACACACAGGAAATATGAGCATCGGCCTTGCCCTCGGCTTTTTCGCTGCCTTTGTTACTGCCTTTGATATTGGGGTTGTTGGCAAGTGGTTTTTTAGGATCAATGGCGGGTGGCGCATGAAGATTTTCGCATGGCTGGTGGGAGGGATTGTCATATGCGTGATTGGGAGGATTGTCGTATATTAAGTGATCGTGGGGTGGGGTAATGTTGTGCAGGTGGTAGGGAGGATTGTTGTGTAGCGGGTAACGGTGGGGTGGGGATAAGGGCGATAAGTGGGTGTTGTGTGAAGGCGACCAAGGGACGGACCACTTGAGGATGGGCCCTCAGAAGATGGGCCATCAGCGGACGAGGGGATGGAGGACAATGCTATAGGGTGAGCGCCAGGCCATGGTATATAGGACCGATAGTGGAAGTGTGGTGGAGTGGATTTAAAAGGAGATAAGGAGCTTGAGTAATTTGACAAAAACTAAACAGCGCTCTCAAGCAACGTTAGCATGTTGACAATAACCTGTTCTTGTTCGCCATGCGTTTTGTTCGGCTCGCTTCCATCCATTTCATATTACGAGGGTTGGAAACTTTTGGATGGAAGCGAGCCTAGCGTTTTGTCCTCTTTTTGGACAAAGCTGTTGGCGTGTTGGGACTCCCATATTCTGTTACCTCTACTTGTTTCACATGTATGCATGTATATCTTTCTTGCCATTTTTCCTTCTACCACCTCTCTCTGTGTTCCATGTTTCATGTCTTTCTTCGTGCTGCAGCGCAAGCAGCTACTGCCGGCCGTAGGTTGGTCGTTTCCATAAAAGTAAAATAGGCAAAACGACCAATCTCCATAAAAGTAAAATTAGAAAAACGGGCACCTTCCATGAAAGTAAAATTAGGCCAAAACGACCAGGCGAATTCAGACTTGAGATCTTTTTTTACATCAGCAATAGCTTTTCTCACAGGCATCCGAATGCGATGGGAGTAGTTGTATTGGATAGAAGGCCATCTACGCTTTCTCCCTGTATCACTCTCAGGGCGCCAGGCTGGGTAGATCTCATTCGGCAGCCAGAAAACATCATTTTGGACACTAGACTCGGCCTGAGCACTATAGCTAAATAATTTTGGTGGTGGTAACGTCATGATTATTTTTTGTTGGTCGTTTCCTTAAAGGTACAGTCGAAAGTGGTTTTTATGGTCATTTCCACTATCAAACTGACCGCAAAAACCACTTTCGACTGTAAAGGCTGGGTCTTCCTTTAGTTGTAAATTGGGAAGGATATGAACTATGTACGCGTGAGTTTTCTTATCCTCTCCATTAAAGATAGACGCGTTACCACCTTAACTACATCTCCACCAGCACTAGTAATCGGGCCTTCCTTCCTTCCTTAATTATGCCCCCTGTGTAGTAATATAATCTTTCTCTCTTTATGGCTCGCCCATCCCTCCTTTTCAGTACCCTTCGTCCTTGGGCATTTCATCTTTTTTAGCGGCCCCTCCATGTGCAGAGGATATAAAAAAGCATATAAAAAATATCCAAAGTCCAAGGAACGGAGTGTTGACTTCCATAACTGACATATCTCTTCATAGTGGGCAATAGAACACAGAATAAAATAGCAATAGACAGCACAAGATTTTTTAAAATGTAATCTCTCCTCTGTATTTCGCTCCAAAGATACAGTTGAGAGTACAAGTGTTTTAGATGATCAGATACAAGAACTACCCTGCTGAATCTTGCAGTGGGGGGTACAGTTTAATAGTAGATGGAGACATTCAAGAGATTGGTGTGCAAAAAATAAGAAGACTTTGTTGTTTGAAGAATATCATAGTATTTAGTAGGATAGTTAACAAAAAATGTTACAATGGTTGTCTTACATGCTTGGTATCATATATACATTCTCATCTCATAGTCGCTATGGATATCATCGAGATCTACAGAGATGTAACAAACACCATATGATAATTTGGACGTGAAAGGCCTCCCTTGCATTCAAGATACCGCAACAGAACTCGCGTTCTTGGCGGCATCAGACCGGTGCGTTTCCTAAGTGCCTCTTTCGTCATATCGACTCTTTTTAAAAAAAATTGACACTGACGGTAGTAGAAGTATTAAGCACACACATTCTCATTTACGTCAGTGCTTAAACAACCCTTAGATTTCACTATATTACAGTCGAGCAGCTCTCTAAAAAGAGCGCCATATGAGTATTACATGTCAGAATATCCAGATAATCTGACATTAGTGGAATGTCAGAATAGCATTTTCTTGAAAAAGATAATTTGACAGCTCATGTCAGATTAGCCAGGAAAACATTATTCTGACATCAATGTCAGATTAGTTATTCTGACATCCAATGAAAAAAATATGGTTAAGTCAGATTATCTCATATAAGCTTATTCTGACATTACAGTCAGATTAGTTATTCTGACATCTAATGTCAGTTTATCTTATTCCCGTAGTGCACTTCGACGAGTATCTGACATACTCTTTTGTTTGTCATTGAAGCCTGACGATTGTGTTTTTTGTTCTTTTATTCTTACGCTGTAGGCAAAGTTCATCACATTCATTTTTTTGTCGCATCGCAAGCCAGCAATACCCGATTGTGAGTTTGAGATGTTATTTTGAACATGGCTTTCACAGCGTGTTGCCGTCATGTCATTGATCGTTAACCATTGATAAAAAGTCGTTTGTCTCAAAAAACCATTAATCAACGTGTAGGGGATCAAATACTTTTGTCAATGAAACGGACCTCATATGAACATCATTATAGCGACGTGTTTGGAGGCGCATTGGCGATGCCCTTCTTTTTATTTCGCGTTATTCCTTTTTTTTTTTCTGCTTTTCTACCCTCGGTTCAATTTCATACACCACACAACGTCGAACCTCCCCGACAATGTCGCCAGACAGACAGCCATGAACGCGAAGCTCAGGACCTCAGGATCTTATTGGATTGTTGCATATGCATGAGTCCTGCCAAGCATGGAACTACATAACAAACTTGACTGGATCCCAGGACTCATGTTATCCTCGAACGCACTTTCCCCCCTTTATCGAAGAAGTGGATAAAGTCAATGGTATACCATATCAACGAAGTGAAATCCTTGGACCAAGCCTTGCAAACGCGAACGCAGGAGATGGCATCCTCCAAGGAGACTAAGCTACTGACCCGGGCTTTGATCTCGGGGATTTGGAGTGGATTCTTCTCGACTGAAGGGTTTATCATGATTGAGGTGTAAATAGGTGCAAGCGACATAATCAAAAGGACTCAATGAGAGAGGATGTTCATTTTATATGCAAGGAAAGAGAAAGGGCAGAATGAAGCCCCAAGATGTTGTCTTTTTTTATGTTAAAGGCGCGTGTTTGTACGTATGCGGCATATTCAAAACACAAATTAAGTGACACATGCTTGACTCTATCCCTTCGATTGTCAAGAAGACACAACACAGGTAGTGCGGACTGAATGAAGATATATAGCGATTGAATAGAAAAAATTGTCAGTTAGTGGCTTAGAATTAATCGGACAGTTTTTTGCGTCTTTCCAGGGAAAAGCTGGAAGGAAGCCCCGCAGCCGCAGGGGGAAAAAAATAAAAAGCCTATGGCGAACACAATAATCACGTAAGAGTGTTTGTGTTTATGTCCTATCTTCCTCACTCCGTACGCATTGATGGACGAGGAGGAGGAAGAGCAGGGAGAGCGACTTCTAGAAGAGGAACGACTTCAAGCACAGGGGGCCGACGAGGAAGAGGAGGTGTATCATGATGGACCGAAGCCGTTTGATGAGGCCAACTACCCTCTTCATTTTTTCTACGAGCATTACTTCGCACAGTTCCCAATGGATAAGACACTACAAGACACTGATAGCGATTATAGCGCCAGTAGTGCGGATGAAGATGACTCCGAGAACGATGAGGATAAACCTGCAGAGGCAGCTCATACCCATACCTCTATCATGACACGCAGAAGAAAGGCGCAGGGATGGGTCCAACCACCAGTGAAGAAGTCACGGTTAGACCAGCGTACAAGGGTGAGGCCAAGTCGACTTCAAGATGTCGGGGACGTCGAGGATGTTGAGAGTGCTGAGGGCGGTGAAGGACTGCAAACATCATGATCAGGATCAGTCTACCGCAGCGACGGTATCGATGCAGAGGTCGGGAGAATCTTTTGAGAAGTACCAACAGCGTATGAGATGGGACCGAGAGCTTGATGCCATGAAGGCGAGTTCCCTGAACAAGGCCAAAGAATCCAATCCCAATAAGGTCAAGCTCAACAAGAAGGAGTTGGATGCCGTTCATTTGAGACACAGGGAAAAACTTGCCCTATACGAGTCGTCAGACTTGCGAATTCAACAACATGCGAGAGGCACCAGGACGGCATATGGTCAATTTCATCGGCATTGGAGGGTAGGTACTATTTCTTAATTATTGCTTCTAACATTTTCATGATTTATCGGTTTTGATTTTAACTTTATTTATTGGATTCATATTATCTACTTTACCCGTAGAGATGGTGCAAGCGGAAAGGATACCGGATGGAAGAGAGTAGGAAGGTCGATTTTCGAGTCCAGTACGAGAAGTTCTTTCTTTGGTTGAGAGAAGGCACGGCAGTGGAAGGATATGATGGTGAGGGGGATCGTAAGATGGCAGTTTTGCCTTTCTTTGCGACGAGCAATGTCCAGGTCTCTGAGTACAGTGCCAATGGGAGGGGAAGGGCCATATCCAGGCGTATTAGGTGAGCTATAATCATGTGTATCACCTAGACGAGGAGTACAAATGGGCTCTTCGTCCCTGAATTAAGCAGACCCCTTTCTTTGTTTCATTGTTCACTTTTTCCTATGCTAACACTACCCATCACTATCATTACCCTGGTTAATATTTTCTATTAGAGATCTGCCCAGCCTATCAACACTACTCCAACATATCAACGGCGTTAACGACCTTCGCATGTCGCAAGGGAACAATGGATTTTTGAAGGAAGGAGGAGGTCCCATAAGTGCCATACGTGGTGCAGCAGTCGATGCAATCACCAGCGCTTACAAAACACGAATTGCCGGCGACCCAAGGACGGAATCAAAGAAATACGCTACCATCAATCATGCAGACGGAAGGGAACTCGACAAATTGCAGGATGTAATGAAGGCGGCATGGATGGATCGATACCCCAAGGACGAGGACAGCAAAGGCGGCAAGAATCAGCCCCATAAGCTCACCAGTCTCCGCGCCCGTCTGATTGTCTCTTGGAAGCATTTTATGATGATGCGAGGAGAGAACATTCGAATGGCCCAATTGCCTCATATCAATTTCCACCACTTCGCAAACTTGACTGGTGCAATCACCGGGCCCCGACCGAGTACTTTCGCCATTGTCCTGATCATGACACAAGGAAAAACTCTACGACATGGTGGCTGCACCTACGGCGTTGCTGTTAGGAATTCGGAGGTGGGAATTTGTCCAGTTGGGTCTCTTGCATTTTACTTGTTTTATCTTTGGCAGTCGGTAAGTACGCATGCTATCACAATCGTTTAATCTTCTTTATTATTTAATATTTGAATTCAAACTTACCTACCTTTAATTTCTCTCTCTCTCTCGCTTCTTTTTACAGCAGGAGGAGGGTAAACCCGATTTCAACGACAGCAGATGGCGCAATATTTACTTGGTTCATGGAAACGGCAAAAAGAAACAAAACAAACAACTTTCACCAAACGCACATTTGGACGGCATGGCTCGATTATTCAGGGCGACAGGAATTGTGACGAATCAACCTACATACTTCTATCGCCACTCAGGAGCCAACCATGCGCACGACGCTGGAGCCTCTCTATCAGCCATTCAAATACATGGCGGCTGGCAACCTAACGGCGGCAGCCGCCTCAATACCCACTACCTGCATCCCCTCCCAAAAGGCGTCGCATATGCTATGGCTGGTGCTTTTCAACCTGGTCTACCTCCATGGATCAAGCGCGATTGTCTCACACCGCCGGTCGAGCTTCAGCAACATATCTTTCCTTTCATTGAGGAGGACTACTTTACGGAATGCCCAGACTGGCTTCTATGGACCAGGAATATTATGGAGGGCAGGAGCGAGCTTGATGGCAGACCCAACCCTATGCCAATGCCGGACGAGTCCAACCGATCTGCCGTTTTACGACTCAAGTTTTTACTCCTTCTTGTACACCTAAGAAAGGTCCTGCTACAGGATGCAGCAGCCCTTCTGGAACTCAAACCCAAGGATGGAGTCCTGTACGGCCATCACCACGTCTTCAACCTCCCTGTCTTCAAGAGCCCCGAGTTTCTCGTATTCAAGGAGCGACTTGTAGCAAAGATGCTCACCCTTGCACCTCCTCAATCGGACAGTCTACGCCACAACGCTCCATACTTAGAAGCAGAGTTTCGACTTTTAAATTCGGTGATGGCAGAAGGACTCCAAACAATCAAACGACGACTCGACCAGGCAACAAAGGAATTTTCGGCAGAATTTAAAGAGTTACTTCGAAACAGCACCAACACCATCACCAACACCATCAAAACAGTATCATCTGCCCAGTCGGCCACCCATCTAGCTGCTATCGGGGACGACCAGGATCTACACGCCCAAGCCATGCTTATGGTACTACAGGCGATGCCAGGTCTCTATCGCCAGAGTCTCCTCCAGTTGAAGCGGCTTAAAAGTCCGGCAACAGCTGCCACTACCGTATCAGCACCACTTCAACCCGAACCTATTCCTCTTCCCCAGCGAAACCAACAGTCAAATCTAGCCACACCACTGGAGAATCATCTGGACGACACGGACGATTATGCAGTGGAGGCTGTAGAGTTGGAGACGCCGTCATTCGAGCAGCTGGATGCGATGGATGTGGTTGAGAATTTGGCACAGGCGACACAGGATGTTGCTCCTCAGCTACTATCAATGCAAGTACAGTCGGCACCTTCTTCTAGACCCAACTTGAGCTTGGAGGAGCGACTAGACATGCTGGCAGTTGAGGTAGCTGAGAGTCGTTGCATTATCGAGTTTGACGTTTCTGGTGGGTTTACCTATGAGATGATTTCTCGATCAAGACCGCTGGAGGAACACTGGGAGGAATGGTTCTATGGTTTGAACCGAGATGGCCTCCAACAACCTTCGATCTATTGGTTGAATGGGGTCCACAGGCGTCACACTTTTGCCAATAGCCATATTGCCGCTACGGCTTGGAGATATGTCGACCCAACCAAAAACAGAAATATCTATAACGTTTTATGGACCTTCAAGAAAGCCGTCGTGCGAGGTGTTCTGAAGATTATGTTGGAGCGTGAGGGCGATATCAGGGACAGGGAGAAAGCAGCTCTCGCGGAGGTGGCGGCTTCAATCCAACATACCACCACAACATTGAACCAGTTTCAAAAAATGAATAGAAAGAACTGATATGAAATAAACTATAGTATTTAAGCGTACGTTAGTATCTCTCAGTTTGTTATTGTTACCTCGACTTATTGTGTTATTGTGCTTTGCTTTTGGATTTGTATCTCCTTCACCCCTCCCACCTTCGCCATCCCTAGACACAACATCTCCCCTCCCCAGCTCCAGCCATGCTGCCTACTAGGTGTACATAAATACCCTTTTCCACAATAGTATCTCCCAGCCCTGGAACGACATTTCCAACAACACTATCAAGGGAATTCAAACTGTCATAGCCCAGAACGACCACTCGTTACTCTTAAGTCGTATGCCTTCGAAATAAAATAATACTTCTGGTCTGGATTTGTGAAGTACGTTGAATTGCACTCTCAAGTTAATTGAATTGACTAGCCACGTGAGGAATAAAAAAAATGAAATTGTCTACTTTGTCGTAGGCATAAGTGTCAGGGCGGTGATTTTATTATGGGCTTCATTCAGGGTTTGCTACTGTAGAATAGGGGCAGTATGACGAACGCAAGTGAACAAAGCATCACAACGCGACCTTGAATTCTAATGAAGCAAGAATTGAAAGAGCCGACATCGGAGAAAAGCCAAAATCACATTAAACGTTACCACTAGCCAGGTATGTTTCACTCGCTACCATTTACATCATTTTTTCTGGGAGTGATGTTGTTATTACAACTTATGGACGCACATGTGTAGCTCGATTGCTTTCCATATAAATTATGGGTCAGTATGATCGGAATCTTCCGCTTCTTTTTTTTTCTTTCATACACTTCTCATATTATCATTATCCTTCCTTGATGTCCAGCTCCAAGGCCACTCATGTATGCCGCTTCAACGTGGGCATCAAACCCCAGATGAAAGTCCGAACACACGACCAGATAGACAAGCGAGTGCCTCCAGAAATCTGGGAACAAATCTTCAGTCACCTCTACCCATCGCAGCTCTCCCGGATGTCGATGGTCAACAATAACTTGAACGTGATCGTATCATCATTAGAGGTCTGGCCGCGGATGTTTTATGCAGCTCATGGACCCAAGGCACAATTGCGACCGCTTATGTCTATCCCCAGGTTCAAGAGCAGCTACATGATGTTCATGTGTGCATTGAGTCTTCTCGTCTGCGAAAAGTGCTTTGGTCTGACACGACACAACGCCGACAAACTCTACAAGCTGCCCCTTCCTATTCCCGTCCTGCTCCCGAGACGATCCACAGACGCGATCAAGTACGTGGGTGACAGGTTTGATCCAAACTGGACCATTCGGATGTGCCTCCCGTGCCGACAGGGCCATATTTCGGACTTGGAGGAACCTGTCCCACAACTTGATTTAGAAGATCGGATAAATTGGAACAGCTTGCTCAACAAATATCCCTGTGCAGAGGAGACGCCGGAGTTACCTCGTCGACATTTCCACAACCAAGGGATTTGTGAATTAGATGCCTTAAATCGTATGCGACGACACTTTGGCGGTGATATTGGGATCAAGGCTTTTAAGGTCTCCACAAAAGCATATGATGAGACGACAGAGACCAGGGTTCGCTGGTATCAACTCCAAGAGTAGAGGCTGTTATATCAAAAAAAAATAAGAAATGAGTATACACGCGTGCGCACGCACTAGTCAGTGGTTTCACGCAAAGTGGTCGCAACACTTAAACGAAATAAAAGTTAGTACAGGTAATGAAGCAAGGATTGGAACAGTGACATCAAGAGTCAAAAAGCAACGTCGCTATGAACGCTTGGCTGCAACAAGCCAGTTACCCCACAATGGAGACAGGGGTACATACATTCGAGGGTATCTTAGAACTTCAGTCGCGTCAAGATGGTGTTGGCCACGTGACGACCCAATCAAATTCCATGTCGCGTTCGCGTTCGATCCAGAGGGTAAAGGATCATCTAGGTCCTGGTCGGCCATGTCAATGTCCTCAGCGATAGAAGCAGAGGACGAGGATGAGGTGATGACAAAGGCGTCAGTGGCATTGATGTCCAGCTGTTGAAGAGTGGGGAGCTTAGCATTGTTGCTGTTGGAAGTAGTCTTGATTGACATGGTAAAGGATGTTTTTTATTTTTTTTTATTTTTTATTTTTTATTTTTTTTTCTCTGTTATGAGTGTGTGAGCAAGTTCTTAGAGTGATATCTTTCCAAAGATAACCTGGTTATCTGTTGCCTACGATCACGAAATAAACGTAGAGACATTCACTCATGCTGACAAAGTAGAGTCTCGTCAATAGAGGCGAATCACCCTGCGCGTACAT
This sequence comes from Linnemannia hyalina, assembly GCA_019671135.1. NCBI lineage: Eukaryota > Fungi > Mortierellomycota > Mortierellomycetes > Mortierellales > Mortierellaceae > Linnemannia > Linnemannia hyalina. The sequence goes on from JAHRHY010000001.1 coordinate 4,118,719, forward strand.
CTGTTCAAACCGTATCGCTTGATGGATGTACTTTGATCTCGCAATAATAGCAATATTGTTGATCCTAGAGAAAGAAAGAAACAAACATTGTTGGTTTATATCTCCAAATGTTTGGCACGCACAGTAGAGTAAAGGTACCGCACTCAAGGTGCATCATAGCTCAGTAGAATGTCATGCGGTGACACTCAGAGCCGCTCCATCCGATGATGCATAGGAACAAACATGCTATGACGGGGGAGTATATTTTATCGTGAGAGAAAAGACTGTAGATTCAGTTATTTATTCTGAGTTTGTCCCAGATCAAATGTGTGCCTACCTGTATTCTTGTCAGGGGTATCATGATATGATGTTCTTGACGACCTGGATTTTTGTCTCCATCATATGATTGTATGACCAGTACTCATGGTCCTGGGGGTTGATGATGGTACCGTTGTCGATGGATGGGTCGGTTGCCGTGTCGAGCATGCCAGGCGTTTCGCACGGTCGGTGGATGGCTTGAGCAGCAGCATATGTTTTCGAGGATTGAAGGTGCACAAGAAGGGATTGGGCGTTTCGTATTGCTACAGAGCCTATCTTGCCTTCATCGCGTTGAATCGCCCATAATTGAGGTGGGACAACATCACAAAGATAATTATGAGTCGATCGCTGGGGCGTTATAGTGCTGTTCCTCCTGTCAACGTATGGGTGCGCGCGTTTGGGCGATGTCCTCCGTGGCGGTGTTCTGCAGCTGTCGCCAGTAGAGCAAGGAAGGGACAGGGTGTTGTCTCCTTGGGAGGGACCAGATGAGGAAGCAGGGGAAGCATTGTCGTTGTTCATGATGTGTGGGTTTTTGTTGTGTTGTCGAGAAGGAGAGTTGTTGGGAGATGAGTGAATGAGTGAATGAGTGTCATTAGAAATGAATACGTAAATCCATGTTGTGAATTCGTTAAGAATATTCGGTGTAAAACTGGCGAATAGCGAAATTAAGAGAGGGATCTGTTAAATTCTGGGCGAAGAGTGGATAATGTTTATGAGAATAACTAATATGTATACTACACCTCCAAGAAGTGCCCCGAATGTGGTCTCTTTGTGGCTCAGGTTAACATACGCCGCTTCTATTGCTCGCACTTTCTTGTTTGCCATCACCGGGACGTGGTGGCCGCGGAGAGTATGGCTAACGTCGTGCAGGGCCATCTTCTCAAGCAGGAGAGGCCGGAGTACCTCCAACCCATGGCCCAAGACGGATCGCTTCCTTGGAAGAAGAAGCGCGAAGTTGGACCAAGTACGAGCTTGATCAGTACCGGGACCAGCATTCCCACCACCACCTCCTCCAACGAAACCACAGGACGCCACAAAAGGGTCCAGTCTGTCAGTAAACATAGCATTATTAGTGCTGATATGCAGTGGGTCTGTTGCAGTCTGTTTCACTGATACAATATTCGCACAGTTGGAGAGTCAGGTGATTGGTCATGGGACCATTGATCGGGCTGTGTTCTGTGATGTGATGTCAACGTTGGGTTCTGTTCGCGTGGGAATTCGATCACGGAATCGATAGCCCCGACATACGAAGGCCGTTGACCTGTGCAGGCACCTCTGTGTTCGGGGCATTTTATAGGTATAATGTCAGTCCGACCTCGACCGTGAGCATTGTAGGACTGGTGGGTTTGAACTATATGACCATTAAGTTTGCGAAGCTGTAGGCTCTCCTTCTCTGCAAGGAGGCTAACACTCGATAGCATGAAAAAACAACTTGGACAAGGTGTCGCTCAAAATGTTATGGTTGTTTCGTTTTATTTAATGGAGAGAGTGACAGCTATATACATGGCGCCTCCTCTTTAAAAGAGGGGCATTCCTGTGTTATTCTGGTTAGCGCCCTGCTTTCGGAGCAGAGGGGGAAGAGAGAGAGTAGGGCTTCTATTCGATGGTGTGGCGAACATGATGGCGAAGCGATGGATCGGTTCTGAGCTTGTGCAGAGCGGTAAATAGACCGAAAGCGAGACCACCAGACACGAAGGTAATAAGAGGCACGATGTCCTTGGACGGCTTCATGCCTCGAGAGGCTTGTTGGAGGAGTCGAGCAGTATGCATGTTTGGACTGTTTTGATAGAAAGGAGTGTGTGGGCGAACGCTGTTAGCTGTGGTAATAAAAGAGAATATGAAGAAGAAAAGGAAAAAGAACAAGAAGGTGTTTGAGGGTGCTGTAACAAGCAAAAAAAATTAATTGACAAAGGGTCACGTCTGACGCCCGTCAATCACAATCGTTGCATAGTTGTAGGTAAGAACCGTGGGTTGAGACCGGAATCGCCAGTTAGGTATAGTCGGTGACGTGAAGAAAGAATAATAATATCAAGTGCTCAAGCTGAGTAACGTTTTCTCTTTTGACATATCCAGGGGATGCCTTGGGCCAGCTGGGGAAAGGTATCATATGGGCGGCCAGTTTTTACATGACCTAGATCAGCCACATGGGCGTAGATCATGGTTTACAAAAGTCCAGCCAGAGTGGGCCCATTGCAAGTGAACAAAGTCCAAGACAGAGAAATCCGAGCTAGACGAAAATCCAAGTCAAAGAGAAGTAACGGCGGTTGTCGTCTCAGTAGTAGGCTTTTGTGAATGAGTTTATTTGCTGTGCGGGAATGAGGTGTGGGTTGATAGAGTGAATGCAAAAAGTAAGGAAAAAAGGTTCGATGAAAGAAAACGGAGGAAGGGAGCACGAAAGAGGTCCTTGCGTGCAACGAACGTTTTACCGAGAAAAAATAACCAGCACGCCCCCACTCGCTCAAGCCATACCAGAGTCCCTCATGTCGACAGTCTCAGCTTCCTTCGCCTTGACATTCTCTCTTTCTTCGATTCCAACCACAGACTCCACCTGTAAACTCGTTGTCATCGTAGTCGTTGTCATTGTAGTTGCGATCACAGATGTATCATCCCTCTCGACCATAACCGCTGCGTCTGCTCCAGGAGCATCGACCATGAGGATAGGATGTGGAGCAATCAAGATAGGCACCGGGGGCGCGACAACAGGACCCTTCTCGCGTTTCTTGTACGGCCCTCTCTTCCCTCGCTTCTTAATCACCTTCCCCGTCTTCTTACTAACCATCGTCTCCATGCCATCCGCCAGCGCTGCCGTCGATGTCGTCGGTGCATGTGTCTCAATAGCAATATCCATCGCTCCACCCTCTCCCTCCTCTGCGCTTCCTCCTTTGTTAGCAGCACTAGCAGCAACATCTTTGGAAGAGGGAGGCCGGTCAGAGTGACGAGGTCGTCCAGGGATGGGTTTGGGTGCGAGGGTGCCTCGTTCCTGATATCGTTTAATAATCGCACGGACGGTCCTGTCGTTGACGGCCAGATCCAGTGCGATCTTGCGGCTCTTAAGTCCTGCCTTGTGCATCCCGATTATCTGTCCTTGTAGGAATGGGTCCAGCATCTTTGTTGTCGTTATATTTTGGGGAGGTGTTCAAGGAGGAGGATGAGGGGAGAGGGGATGTTATGTGCGGGAAGATGCGAGAGAAATGGGAGAAAGAGGGAGAAAGAAGAAAAGACGAGAGAAAAAGTGGGAGATGGGAAATTTTTTATCAGGGGTGGGCAATTTGTTTTGATGGAGACGCAGGATTCGCTGCAGTAGGAAGTTAGAATGATGACGAAAGCGATTCAGGCATTCCCATAGTCAGGAAAAAAAATGTTTATTTTTTCGTAGTTGCTATTGATGACCTCGCCGCGTCGTTGAAGGAAAAAAAAATGCAGACAGTCAGGGCTACTTTCGTTCACTTACTTGTAAGAAAAGAAGAGGCAAGCAGCCTGCAGCAAAGAAGCGTACCAAGGCGAACGAAAAAAAGACGTGCCTTTCACTCCACCAACAGCTAAAAGTAAAGAAAACACAAAAAGAGAATGCGACCTGTGTGGATTGAACACACGACCTTCAGATCTTCAGTCTGACGCTCTCCCAACTGAGCTAAGGTCGCTTAGAAACTTGATCTTCAAGCTCGATGATTTCTTAGATTCTCTGACCTATATGAACTCACAATACAGCAATCGATCACGTGCATGCACGTGATATTTGCGCCACCAAAATCGGGTGGGAGGCTGGGCTGGGCCGTAAGGAAAAGATGTCCATCTGGTGGATCTCACTCAGGACAACCCTCTGACAGTACAAGGACGAACGGACGGTCACGCATCCTCGGCTAAGGCCGAGCTCATGGGCTTATTAGCCACAGTCTTGTCAGCACCACCGGAACAGGACATTATGGTTAAGCTGGACAATCAGTCAGTGGTGGAACAGTATAGTCGCCTGGTGAAGAATCGTCGGGACACCTTACCGAGGAAGCGATTCAGGAGTACATATGCAGGTATCTGGGCGGTGCTTTGGCAGGTTGTGGAATCTCGGCCAGGCAGGGTCGAAGTGATGTGGGTCAAAGGACACAGCAACATCCATGGAAACGAGCTTGCGGATCAGGCGGCGAAGGTGGCAGCACAGAGTGGTTCGGTGCCCGTGATGGTGGATCTCACTCAACAGACGGATATCACGGCCTTTGCACATTGTTACGGCGGGCTTGTTGAAATCGATCTACGTCAGCTCCTCAAACAACAATCGACAATCCGTCACCATCAAGCCTGGACATCACAGAGACGGGTCAAGAGGGCGATCCCTGACATCGATGACGTGGAATGGAACTCGACCTTGGCGTATGTCCACGACAGACATGCAGTCTTCACTTTTTACAGCAACAGCAAGGACACCCATCAACGAACACATCACATCAAAAAGCTGCATGGAATGCTGCCCACTCTGAACTCCATGCAGGCTCGCAAGCCCAACCTGTACCCAACATGCGTATGCCGACGATGCGAGCTCGAGAAGGAGGATAACGATCATGTCTGGAAATGCCCCTTGGCAGCTGAGACCACCACTGAGATCTAGAAGGAGGCCATGGGCAAGATTAATGAGTGGGGTGTGCAGGCGACAAACAGCTACAACGCAGCCAGAAAGCGGGAATACAAACGCGCGGTGGACAGCGGTCGTCAGGTACCAAGGCCAGTACCCATACACTGGTGGCCCCCTTCGGATGCGGATCATGTACGAGGATTTTCCTCCATCGGTGGAGCTCGAGCCGTGCACAGCGGTAGTCCAGCTCTCGATCGAGACGAGAAACCGATGTGGAATGTGTCGGATCTCCTCCGCGGCATCACCCCCTTGAGCATGTTGACTGAATGGTCCGCGGTCTTCCGAACCCCAATGTCCATCGCCAAGACAGTCCTTCACAAATTTGTTGGCTACCTGGAGGCGCAGGCCTCGGAGCTGATCTGGAAACCTCGGTGCTCCGCGACGATCGCGTGGGAACAAAGCCAGGGCATCTCTGCCAAGGACAAGACATCCAAGTACACAGGCCCCCGAGGTGACTGGAGTCAAGGATACGGTTACATCACGCACGATGGTTTCTGTCCGTGTGGCGCTTCGCTAGCCACACATTGTGAAGGAAGGTGCCCTGGGGCGACCAAGGACCCACGCGCTGCTGACGAGCGGTTGTTGGAGAGTTTGTTAGGAAGGAGGAGGTTGTCAATGATGGAGAGGATGGGAAGAATCCCCTTCATTCGTATCTAGTTTTATTTTCTTCCGTTTAAGCTGTGAAGAGCAGCGACAATTGTTGCGCAGAGCCAGGTTCTGGACCGGACTGCGACTGGTGGATGGTGCACTGAAGAGTTTGGTCTGTAGTCCCCTTTTACTTCCAAATAACTTCTCTATGCTGTTTGTCAGAGAAATAAAATTGTGTAGGAAAAAGAAAGACGGGCCGTTGTTCGAAAAAAAAAGGCTTGGTCGCCATTGATTAGGATTCGATTCAAGCTATCAAGGTAGTTATTGTTCTTTAAATGAAGGCTTGGTCGATTACTTCTCTCAGTGGAGCCCCTCAATCGTTAAGGCGATGATTGATCAGTGTTAAACCGTCGCTGCTGAAAAAAGAAAAAGTAGTCAACTTGAAAAAATATACATGAGAATTGGGCGAAGTCTCAATTAGCTGCAAAAAGTCAAAAGAGAGAGCTCATATCCACTTATTTTTCGAACAAGCTGAATAGATCGTTCCGTCGTCTGCATAGACCTGCAAGCGAAAATAAAAAGAAGTGGGGTGCAGTAGCAAAAGAGAATAACTGAGCCCTTCGGATCTGCATTGCTTGAAATAAAAGGACAAATTGATGAAAAGAGGTCATCCGAAAAAAACTTCAGCATTATGACGTTTTGTGCCTGGATGAGCCTTGAGGAATGGGTGGAAAAAGTGAGGCAATTGAAACAAATAAAAATAAAAATGCGTCAAGAAACATGTGCTTTGCTAGTGCAAAGCGCACGTTGCTGATGACCCACGCAGAGAGGGGAATGGCACAATACGACAGGGGTGCAGACTGCAAAATCGAATCTTTTTAGTTTTTTTCCACGCTCTGTCTCAAGAAACTGTCTGCCATATCGACCATGTATGCTCACAATTCCAAGTAAAAGTAGAATAACAAAAAAATACAAAGTGATAATTTAATATGATACATGGTCATCGTGGACGACCTGGATATTAAAGCGGGCAATGGCATCCTCAGCCAACGACGACGACGATGGTGATGACGAAGACGACGATGAAGAGGAAAACTCACTGTCTGCAGAAGGAATATGGGAATGACTATGACTATGATTAGGTCCAAGATGATGCGCATGCCGACACCTTGGGGAGGATCCTGTTTGCTGTTCGTCGCTGCTAGTGCTGCTGACGCTGTGGATAGAAAACGTCTCGACAGAATCGGTGGGTGAAGGAGAGACGACCTGTTCGTAAGCCGGGAGGTCCAATGTGTACTGAGGCGGGCATTGGTCGGCATCATAGAGCGGCAACGGTTGCATCGGGATCTCTGTGAGGAAAGTGGGCCGGTCGACGCTGGGTTCGCACCAATCCAGTCCCTCGCAAGTCGAGTTGTCGCACGAGGGGAGTGTCCTGATGGCAATGGGGAAATCAAAGTTATGACTGTCCGTCTTGAAAAAGAACCGCTCGTTCCAGATCGAGACCTGAACCGAATAAGTAATCTTCAACGCACTCGACGACTCTGTGGTGGGTGGGGTGATCTTGGGGATGGGTAGGACCAGCGAGAGTTCGCCCTTGGGGATCGATTTCCGTTCGTAATGACAAATAGTCTCGTCCTCCTGGTAAAGGGTATCGTTGATCCTGGCCCGTATATGCCTCGTCAATGCAAACTGACACCGGTCGATCGCAGCTGCCGCGGTTAGACGGACATGGACTCGTCCTCCAGGGGTCAGATCCGGATGTGAAAGTAACAGAGCGGTGCCCATCTTGGGACACGATTCCTGAATGGGTCCATGTTCTACTCCTGTGGTCGACAGCGGCATGAAATGAATCGGCTTGGCCTTGGATTGCCATTTAGAAAGCCCATTAGGTCGTCGGTAGTAAGCCGTGAGAGTGTACTGGTTCTTGAGCCATGGGTGGTCAAAAGACGCTGGCAAGTTCTTGTCAGGCAACTGAACCGTGAAGGGGAATATATGGTTTCCAGCAGGGAGTTGACCCCATTGATCCTCTGGCAGCGCTTCCCGGGATCCCCAGAGGGTCATGGCGACACTGAATAGCCGACGCATATGATGATCGAGGTGGTCCTGCTGTTTTGAAGACGGGTAGTTGGACTCGCCTCGGAAAACGATCTTGAGGGCGGGGAGGGTCATGGGCTTGTCGAGGGTGAGGTAGACCATTCCATGAATGAGATCACTTGGGTAGAAGATGGGACATGAGCCTTTGTAGTCGCCATTGTTTGCAATCTCGACCTTGAATAGTTTGGGCATGGGACTTGAGGTGACGGGAGACGACAGGTGTGAACTTGAGGAGGAGGATGTTGAGGGGTTGGAGGCGTGTCGATTTGAGGAGGAAGTAGTAGGGATGAGGGGAGAGGTTGATACGGCGAGGGTGTGGGGGTGCCTTGGGAGGGTGGGCATCTCAGAGTGGGAGGTATGGACGTTGGCGTGAGCGTGGGTATGTGGGTGTGTGTGTATGTCTGTCATTGTTGGATGTATGATATCTGTATTATTAGGGGGTGTAGAAAAGGGTATCGACGTTAGAAAACGGTAGAGTGGAGTGGGAGGGGGTATGTAGAGAATAGAAGATGAAGAAAGAAAGAAAAGAAAACTGAAGAAGAAGAAGAAGAAGAAGAAGAAGTAGAAGAAGAAGTAGAAGAAGAAGGTGATGTAGTGGGTCAAAGGTTGTTTGTTTGTGTATGTGGGGGAAGAGGGGGAAAAAGTAATAATGAAAACTTTCTACAGTCAACAAAAGAAAAGGCGGAGTGGGAGAGTCTCCTTGTTGAGTCAACGACGAGGACAACGGTGACATCAGGGCAAAGGACACAATTACAAGACAGACGCAGCGACTGGAGCGGATGTCCATTTTAGAAGAAGGTAATGTATGACATGACTGGTCTGTCGCTTAGAGTTTGGCCCGGGGGACCATTACCAAACACAACTATGTGCGCTGAGGCCATGCGCCCATATTTTACTTTTTATTCCACTCGCTCGCTTGCTCGCCTCAATTTTACCCGCTCCTGGGGAAAGAGCGAGCTAGTGAGGGTGCCTGAAATCATACTACAATAATTCTCTTCTCTCTTCACTTCCATATTTTCCCATGATCATAATGAGCTAATGAACCCCCCCCATGCGCGGCATTCATAGATGTAATATCATCACATTATTGCCGTCTTTTCTTTTTCTGAAATGGGGATCCTTGATGATGCGGGGGATGCACTTTCTTTTTGTTTGGTCAATTGCCCAATGGACCAATGATGGGTCAAAGGGTCGATGGTCAATGCAAGGCAAGAGCAGCAGCAAGAACAAACCAAACGATTGTTAATTCCCTCCCTTGATGCCTTCATCGTATCATTTTCAAGGAAAAAAAGAAAGGACGCAAAAAGACCATCATCCATCCATCCACCCCTTTTTTCTTCAGCCCTTTGCTTGTTCTTGTTTTTGTGCTTGAAAATGAACATCGACTTGAGCTTTTTGATCTGCGCGATTTCTTTTCCAGTTTATGTTGTGTGGTGATTACCCGAGGAGCTGAGAAGGTCCTTGTCCTTAAACCAAAAAAAAGTTTTCATGTACTGTTACTTTACTTTGTTGATGTTGCTGAGTGGAAGCGTCGGAGTGGAGAAAAAAAAAAGGAAAGACACAACAAACAAACAATAGCAAAATGAGGATCATATGGCCTACTCCTGCTCGTTGTTCAATATTCTGGCTAGGTTCCCTCTCGCTCTTGCTAATGTTGGAGGTTGTTTCGTTGAGCAGGGACAGCCTGCATTGTTATCCGATGGATCATCAGTATCCGCTTTCATCGACCTACTCCTTCGTCCAAGTAAGAAAGAAGAGGCGAGAAAGGGGCAATAAAAAAAGTGTGGAGAAGACAAGAAAAAATTTGGCATAATGGCCCGTCCCCCCTCCCCGACTCGCCCAGGTCTGTCCATAGGATCAACAAACAAACAAATAAAACCAGTCGAGATTATTCGAGCAAAGATTATCGCCGCACGATTAAAAATAAAGGGCTTTCCCATCGGCTATTGAGATGGAGGCGTGAACAATCGGTTGGTTGGTATTGGAGCAAAGAAGGATCATGGAGAAGTATGGAAGATTGAGAAAAGGGTGGAAAAGTCAACTTTGACTGGGTTTGATGCTTTCATTCGACTGGGAGGGTGTTTGTTATGCGAGTGGATGTGTGGAGGGAATTGGGTGGAGGGGTGAAGAAAATCCTCGAGCCTGGGCGACTTGAACCGTTCGTTCACTGTCGACTAATGCAAAAAAAGTGGGAGGGGGTGCAAGTGCCCACCCCAATGTTTTTTTTGTGGAGAAACAGAAATGGCACAGAGCCCTTCCTTCTTTTACTTTTAGTGTTTTTGTCTCTCGTTCCATTTGGTCACAAAACAACAAAAAGTGTGGGAGAAAAAATTATTATAACTGTAATGCGGGAAGGGGGAGGACAGGGGTGGAAAAAGAGAGAGAGACGGAGAAGATGAAAAGAAATGAGGAGGAGGGCGTGAGTAACTGAGGCAGTGACAAAGGCGTGGTTAGGATATTGTACCTTGTGCTTATGTGTGCTGGTTGTTTCGTGTTGCTGATCGTTTGTTGCTCGGATATCAAGGAATAAGAGGAGAGTTGTAGTTGGTCGAAAAGAGAGTGAAATGTTGTATGCAGTGGAAAAAACGGGAAGTGCAGTTTGACGTATTATATGGAGAAAACAAAGAAAGCAAGAAAAACAAAAAAGAAGACAGCGGCGCAAATAAGAATCGAGAGAAGCCAGACAGGGTTCTGTCTGCATTTGCCTCCTGACCCCGACGGCAGACCCGGTGACGCTACCCCCGCCGCCTTTTGGGCTTTGGGCATTAAAGTTCTCCCTTCTCGTTCTTCTTTCCTCCGAACAGCCAGTGGGGAGAAGGAGGGAGGAAAAGGAGGGAAGGAACAACCCTGGGAGAGTTTCCTAAACAAGGAGGCAAGTCTGTCTACTTTTCTTCTTCTCAGACGGTTGTGCATTGTGGTCGGTCATGTTTCTCCTCTTCTTTTTGAACCCTCGACTCGATTCAAGTCTGGTGTCTGACTTTTTGTAAAGGTTTTCTTTTAAGAGGCGGAGCGAGAACTTCGAGAGCGGAGGCTTCCTGAGAACAAAAAACGAAGGCAGAAAAAGATCGGAAAGTCAAGTATTAAAAAAAAAAAAGAAAGAGCAAAATGAAAGCTTTGGCTTCGCTCAGCCCAACCCACCTCTAGACACAGACACAGGGAAAGGAGAAAAAAAAAAAGCATGTTGACAATACTTTACTTTTTCTCACGCTCACGTAGGACGTATTATGGTTAGGAAAAGGGACCCGCGAAGAAGAGGGTTATGCTGCACGTCATACGACCTAGGGATGTCAATCATTCCGAGTCCGTTGTGGTCAGTCACCTTGTTTCAACATAACACAACACAACACTCTAAAACAATGCGCGCCAGTTTCTCTATGCATTGTTTCTCAAGTTACCGAACTCATCCCTTCCTTCCCCGCCCGTATCTTGGATTCCTTCTTTTGTTCTTTTCACACCTTCCATTGACCCTCCCCCCCTTATAGTATCCACTTTTTCACACCATTTTTCATGATCCATAATCCACATACGTTTATTTTTTGGTATTTGCTTCACTAGTTGTGCTGGTAAGTGTTTATGTTTAGAAAAAAAAAAAAAAAAGGCCGAAATAAAAATACAAGGGAGAGGTGCATAAAAAAACAAATCATAAAAAGCAAGAGTCTGCCTCAATGAAGGGCATGGGGACGAGGAGACAAAGAAGAAGGAGGTGACAGACACATATCCTCCGTAGACGAAACAACAATAAACCGACTACTCTTCGTAGGACTGGCAGGCGGTAAGGTCGATTGGCGTTCGACGGTGAACATCCGGCCCTTGGCGCTCTTTTTCACCATCACCACATCGCTTAATTCTCCTCCTCCATGGATATGAGGTGAAACGGAGGAAGAGGAGGCGGAGGCGGGAGGGGTTCCAGTATCGAAGGACCGGGAATGAGAAGACTCCTCGCGTTGCATGGCTGTCCGGTCAGCCCATGACAGCTGCTGGTGCAGACTTGGGGTACTTCCATTATTGGTCCCGACAGAGTCCAGATTCGTCGCTGAGAGGGAACGAGGACGGAAGGATCCAGGAGACGTGCGATCAAAGTACCCAAATCCTCCACTCTCATACTGCTGCTGGTGAGCGTTATCCGAGGCGCGACGATCAGGCAGGCCCATGAAGGTACCAATGCCACCCACACGACTGTCCAAGCTGCTGCTGCTTTCAGAACAGCCGGGGGAATCGACAAAGTCCTGGTCCAGGGCCGGGTGTACGCGGTTCATAGTCTGGTGAGTCCTGATCAACCCATTCTCTCTCGCGACAGCGCTACCAGTAGTAGCAGGGGTTGTCGAGGCCGATGCTGCGAGATCCTCATCCAAGGGGTGGACAGGTGTTGGTTCACGTTCATACTCCAGTGTCCGTCGACTCGCCCGACTGCTGTTCCTCGACGTCCTGTCAGCGTCAACGATCTGAATAGACAAGTTCCTGATATTGTTGCTTCCACCAGAGTTGTTGGGCCTCTTCTCCGTCACTAAAGAGTCGCCAGTGGAAGACGCCGCCCAGGTGGATGGTTCTACAGTAGGAGAAGCAGAGGGTACAGAAGGCCGAGGGGGGGACCCAACGGAGGAAAAGGACGCAAACTGGAGTGAGGCAGCCGATGCAGGTGGAGGGATAATGACCTTCGAGAACCTGGATGAGGACGTTGAGGACGTGTTCGATTGTGAGCGCTGGTGAGATGATCGACCAGTGGGCGAGGAAACGGGAGAGGACGCCCGAGATGGAATCGAGATGGGAGACGACGTCGTGTTGGTACTGTTACTGCTGTCACCGTTGCTGTTGGTATAATCCGCAGACAGGGGAGAGAGGCGAGGTGAGGGTGGGAACAAGGGAGAGTGGAGGGATCGTGAGGAAGGAAAAGAGTGGGACAGTTTTGGTGAAGAAGGAGTTACTGGGTACGACGCCGTCCTGTCCATCCGTCTTGGAGACATCCCACGATCCTGAAGTCCTCCTGAAGACAATGTTGACGACGGTGTGAGCGAGGATGAATATGATGATGAATACGACGATGACTCTTCATAGTTCAACGCGGTTGCAGAGGCGCAGCTCAGAGTACGCGTCCTAGCAGGACTAGGCAACGCCGACTGAGACTCGATAGTGAAACGCCCCCTTGTCGTCTTGACCGTCGCCGGTGTTGCCTGTGCTGAAGATGAGGGTGTATCGACAGTGATGACCGATCCTGAAGACACCCGATGGTTGGGCGAAGACTCCATCACGGGCTTGTTAGCCGCACCACTCGAGGGCGCAAGAGTGGCCGAAGAGTCCAAGGAGCGCTGCCGCATATTATTCCTCAACGACTCTTTCAAGGGTACAATCTGCGACTGGATGACCGCTGACGAGAGGGTCTTGGGTCGGTTCTGTTGGAACAGTTCCCGGGCGTCGTCTCCTAGCGCTAGTTCACATACAGAACTCTTCTTGTGCAGTGTCTGTTGCGACCTTGGATGCAGGGTCGATGTGGAGGGATCAGGATGAGGAGGAAGTCTTGTTCCTGCTGCCGCTCCTTCTGCTACTGCTGCAGAGGAGGGGAGTCGCGTGCGATTGCTAGAGGAAGGCCTGTCCTCCTTCTTCAGTCGAGGGCCCAATCCCGGAAATATCGGTGGCTGTTGTTGTTGCTCATCCTGCCAATTGACTCGTGGAAGTGTCGCGTAATGAGGAGGGGTGTTGAGGTCCGCACGCGATAAGCCCGAGAGAATACTCTCCAGCCAGACAGAAGGCAGTACCGGTTGCAAACGGTCCATCGGTTCAGGGTTCTCCACCAAATGCGAAGGCAACAGTGGTCCTCCAAGTGGAACAACACCTCCTGTTACTCCTTTTGGTGCTGCTGCTGCTGTAGAAGGCGCCGCTGCTGTCGAAGAGTGTCTTGAAGGCAAGGAGGGGCCGCCCTGCTGCATGGCCCTGGACTTTGACGAGGATGAAGAAAAATTTAACCCCCAACTGGCAGGAAAAACCGACCGCCGTTGTTGTTCCTTGGGTCGATGTGTCTCCGACGACATCTCGCTGCCACCTCCTCCACTATTGTTGCGTCCTCCTGGAGAATGGGCAGCCAATAGTTGGCCCAAGATGGACTGTCCGATACGACTGCCGCCAGACTTGCGAGGTGGGGCCGGGATATTAAAGATGGCTGTGGCAGTTGTTGTAGAGGATCCGCGAACCTTGGCGGGGAGGGTGCGTGCATTGTCAAGGATCGCTTGCTGCTGTTGCTGTTGGAGTTGTTGTTTCTGCTTGATCAGGTGTGCAGCAGCAGCACCGGAAATGGTATGATACGAAGAAGACGACGTGTTGGTTGCTGTCGAAGAGGTGGTGGAGGTAGAATAAGATAGAGGGGAAGAGGGTGGATGGTTGTGGTGTCGGGTTGGAGATAGAGAAGGGGACGTGGATGGGGTGGGATAGGGATCGGAAAGAAGGTGGTGTTGGTCGTTCAGGGCTGAGTCTGGGTGAGTTGTTGTTGCTGTAGAATGACGCTTTGGGTGAGACATGACTTTGTGGGTGTGGGAAGAAGGAGCACGCAAGAGGGAGCCAAAACATGCACCATAACTCTCTCTGTTCAGACTATGGTATGTTTCGTTCAAAAAAATATAAAGGGTGTCGCGAAGAAGTGGAGAGAAGGAGAGAGAGAGGTGGTAGTCGGTTACCTTTTGTTGTATCGGGGTTCGCTTGTTGCAGGCTGGCCGAGGACAGAATAGAAAGAAAAAAAAAAGGAAAGGGGAAACGCTACTGCAATCCGGGTGAACGAAAAGGGAGAAAGCAGGAAAAAGTAGAACGAAGAGAAAGGAAAAAGGAGCGGGAGGGAAAGGAAATAGAAAAGTAAAAAAAGGATGCAGGGAAGAGTAAACCACCGAAAGGCAAGAAAACAAGAAAGGAAAGGAGATGAGAGGTGGACAGGATGACGACGATAGCGATGCCTTTTGTTGCCCTTGCTCAGAAAAAGGGAGAGATTGAGGATGGGTCGCTTCTTTGGCTATTGTTGGATATCTGGATGTTTCGATAGTTGTATCGTATCGTATCGGGTTATTGGTTGGACAACGAACGGGGCAGGAAAGGTTGCCGTTGCCGGTCGGTTGAACGGATAGATGGACAGAAGAATATGAAAGAGTTAAGATCTGAAGGAAAGGGAAAGGGAAGGAGAGAGATCTTGTGCCTTGAGAAACTGATTTGCTTTAGACCTTGAACCGAAATGGGCTAGGGACTAGAGGCCGTAGTTGTAGATGTTGGCGTCGACAGGAACCTTGCAGCCGCCGCTGAGACTGACAGCAAAGAGAAGCACGTCAAGTTCGTCTTGGGAGAGGAACACTTGGAAGAAAAGGGTGATTGTCGGTTCTTGATAGGACGGACCATATAAAATCTCGACTCTCTCTCTCTCTTTGTTTGTTGCTTTGTTGACGATGGGATGTGTTTGTTGTTACCAAGGCGTTAAAAAAGAGATATGGCGTCAACTGCGAGAAAACAGAGGGTGCGAAGAAGAAATAGGATAAGGAAAGTAGGGAGAGGATGGACGGTCTGGGTTGTGTCTGTGTGGAGTGGGTGAAATAGAGAAAAAGGGGGATGGGTGGATGGAGAAAGAGAGTAGCGCAAGTGCTGGTTGTTGTTGTTGTTGACGTAGACTAAAAAGCAGGGGACAGGAAAAGGAGGGAGAAGACATAGAGAAGTGTTAGAAATGGATTGGCCAGCAAGACAACAATACAAACATGCACATTTTTTCCAATTGATAACAACGGATGGGGCGAGAGTGGAGCAATTGAAGTATTGAGCCACTGAAGGCAGGGGTGGATGGCCGGTACTCCATGGGTGAGGGGTAATTATAGGGGATGAAAGGGATGGATAGGGATGGATGCAAGTGGCAGCGATGAAAATATTCCCGGAGGATGTGTGTACTGTAGAGGGAGAGAGAGAGGGAGGGAGGGAAGAGTATATGTGAAAGGGTAGAGAAGCAGCAGCATGTGCAAATGGGGCACAAGGAAGAACGAGGAAGAGACGAAGAGAAGGGAGAAGAAAAGACGCCGGTTGGCTGTGTTGGACCACAGTACATCCTTCGCCGGATGTTTTTTCCTACTTTCCCCTGAGTAATTGGGACATCGAAGTGTTGCTCACCTTTAGGGCTAAAAATGAGTGGAGTGGGAGTGTAATCCTTTTTTATTGTTTACAAGGAGGAGAAGGAGAAATGGTGCCTTGGAATATCTACGTGCTGAATGAATGTAAGTATGTGCGTTCGTTTGCTTTGGCGGATGGAAGAGGGTGGAGATGGAATAGAGGACGATAAGGGGCGATGAAGAAGGAAGGAGTAAGGGGAAGGAAAGGAGGGGGATGTGAAAAAGAAGAGATAATGGTGAAAGATGAAAGATGAGGAAGAAGAAGAAGAAAGAAGAGAAGTGGAAGAAAGAAAGATGAGGAGATATAGTATCAGAAATAAGAGGTGTGGCGGTTGATTGCCCACCCCTTCTCCCCCTTCAGACCCATCTCGACATCGCTCTCAACCCGCATCTCTCCTATTATTCATTCAGGGCAATCAATGGGTAGGTGATACATACACGCCATCGTGCCATGCCATTGCCATTGCCATTGACACATTTTTTATTCTGAACCAAAACACTCAAATTGCTCATGCTCCTTCTTCCTCCCTTCTTCTCCCACTAGCCTTCTTTGTCCAAATCCCCATTCAAACCTTTCACACACCTTTGTATTTCATTTTTCTCTTTCACTTTTCATTCAACCCCTCTCTTCATTACCTTTTTTTTTTCTTTCACGTTCCCACAACACGCGCACAACGGGGCTAATAACAAGGGGTCAACAATTGGCAACACAGATATGCAAAAACAAGAGTTGGATGGTTGGAGGATGAAAACTTATGGCAAGGAAAAAAAAATAGTGTTCCTTTATTATTATTTTTCTTTGCCACGCCGTCGCACAAACGAGAGAGTCTGATGGTGTTTATTTTCTTCCCTCCTTCCTGTTTTTTTCTCCCTCCGCAACATATGGCGGTATCTTTCTTTTTGGCTAGGCGGACACATGACTACCCAGCAGTGCATCATCGACCCATTGTCGGACAAAAAAATACTCTATAACCTTACTTTGTCCCATTTTGCTCGTTCCTACCCCTAGACAACCTACTCCTTTTTCCTCGACCCTGTTTTTTTTTTTCTTTCCCCATGGCTTTTCTTGAAAACCTTCTCTCTACATCTCTCTACTGTTCCCTTGTCCCTTTTGTCTTTGTTGTACTCATTTTCTCATGATAAAAACCTCGTCATAGTCAGAAACTAAAAAAAAACCATTGAAAGAAAGAAAAAGAAATGGCACTATGGGGATCTCACCTCACCACAAGCGTGGGCAAGCGGAATAATAAAAATGGATAAGCGATGATGTCGTATGGGGGATACTTTAATCCTCATACTCACTCCCCTACTTGCCCCATCCGACATTAAACATGGAAGGAAATGGAAAGAAAAGAAAAAGAAATCCAAGACGACAAAGGAAAGAGGAGAAACAAGCGCACGCGATGATGTCCACGAGAAAAAAAAGAAATTGAGACATTCTCACAGCAAACACCAGGGTTGAAAGGTCGGTTGTTTGCCCATGGATGCACCCCATTTTCAGCCATTTGATCCTATTTGGAAGAGAAAGAGGGATGGAGGATGGACGACCATGGGAAAACTAAGGGGGAAAATAGACGAGGAACGAATTGATGAAAGAGGAAAAGAAAGTTGCCCTGAAGTTGAGTAGGGGTTATCCGACCCATGGATGTGACAAATAGGCCTGGTCTCAACAAAAAAAATATTCCCATTCCTTCCCTTCCCTGAATCCTCTCAACCCCCCCTTCTTCCATGGTTCCACCATCCTCCCCCGTCTTGCATTTATTTTTCGAACAAATCGACCCAAACATAAACAAAGTGTGTGTGAGCAAACAACCAACGACTATCACAGAAAGAAATAGGTGCGTGAGAGCAGAATTGCTTTCCAAATGATGCAGTGTTACTTTTTTTCCCTTTCTTTCTTTCCCTCCAACCCAATAGTGTGAATGGGCTAGGGAGTGTGAGTTATTTCTGAAAAAAAAAAGAGACAGGATAAATGAGCTGCCAGAGCCAATAATAAGGATAAGAAGAGCGCACACTCCAATGGTGGTTAACAAAAGATATCAATAATGCATGCTTGAAGGGTGGATGGTGAGGATTGACACTACACACACAAAGAGATATGTGGATTGATAATGGTGTTTAGTGTTATTGCTACAAATATGATGGATGGATTAAAAGCGAGAGTATTATTGTCTGTTGTCTATGGGTTTTTTTGGGTACCGTAATGCAATGGATGGTAATGGTGATGGTAATTATCGCTGTGACGAATGATAAGGACTGTTTGTTTGTTGCATGTGTTGCGTTTTGTTGGAGTTGGAGCGGATGGTGGTCATGTTATCGTGTCCATCGAAAAACGTGCTCCTCCTCCTGCCTCTTCCCACTCTCCTCCAAAAAGAGGGAGAGAGTAGATGAGATCTCTCTATCGCCTCCCTACCATAACTTGAGATGGGTCCTTGCAGCCCTGAGCATCTTCCACGGCTCCGAATGCCGAATCAACTGGCGACACCAAAGTCTAGTCAAGTTGGGTGTATGATCCACCAACCACCTCACATCATCCACATCCACCTCCCTCGCCAAATCATCAATATACAGATTCTCCAATTGATGGCCCAAGCCGTTGAGGATCGAGAGTTCGAGTTGGGAGCCACCAATGTGGAGGGCTTTGAGATTAGAGAGTTCGCGGAGGCGGGCGTTGAGGAAGTGGGTTTGGGAGGAGTTGATGGTGTTGAGGTTCTTGATTCGGAGGAGTTCGAGGGATCCTTGGCACGCCCATGATACTGAAGGTGTGGTAGTTGTTGTTGGCGTGGGAAGGGCGGTGGTGGTGTCGACAGCAACTTCGGGTAATGGGTATACTGTTGCTGCGACAGTGGTGGACTCGTCCTGTTCCTGGTCCTGTTCGGTGGTGGTAGTGGTAGAAGGTGCGGATGGGTTCTCCTCCAGCTGCTGGTCGTCGTCATCGTCAGTCTCAAGAGTATGAGGGAACAGACTCTCGGGCATGATCTCGGGCTGCTGGAACTCCAAGCTCCTCAACCGCCCGCAAGTCATCAAGATGTGATGGATCCCCTGCCCTGTCAACTCTGTGCAGTTTGAGACCGACAGACACTGTAACCGACGGTTCTCATACCGTTCCTGCACCGATCCATCCTCCGAGTTGTTGTTGTTGTTGTTGTTGTTGGTAGAAGAAGAAGAGGAAGTGGGGCGAGGGTGGGAGAGCATGTCGCGGATGCCCTGGTCAGTGATCTGGAAGCACCCATCCAAGTTCAGATCCGTCAATCCCAAACACTGATGACCCAGGACCGCCAACGCAGCATCATCGACGTTGGTCTGAGGGATGTCAAGGTGGAGGAGGTTGGGTGAAGCCTTGAAGATCTCCTTGTATCCATGTCCGTCCAAAAAATGGCATCCTGACAGGATCAATGTCGAAAGCTGGGTCATGCAAAGGGAAGGGTCGAGGTGGAAATCTGTGAGATACAAGGGAGTGTTTTGGCCGAGGTTCAGTTTGACGAGTTGCGGGGTGCGGGCGAACAGGGCAGTGAGGGTGGATCCGGAGATGGCGGTCGCATGGAGGTTGATTGTTGTAAGGTGCTGCATGGAGACCCAGTTAGGGGCAACCTTCTCCGACAATGTAAGTTCTTCCAGCTCATGGTCCTGGTCCTGGTCCTCCTGGTCCCCTTGATTATCGGAGACGACAACAGCTGATGTGGATGCACCCGGTGAAGGAAGGGGCAAGTCCAGGATCTCAATCATCCTCAATTGGGGGCAAGCATCCATCAAATCGGGCAAGGAATCGGCACTGGTAACCTGCTGCACCAACTCCGCTTCTTCTTCAGCTCCCTCCGAGTCAGTGGGCAAAGCCGAAGCCAAAACCAGAGAGCCCACCGAAGAAGCATTAGACCGCTGACGGTTATGGTTATGACGATAGGAATCCCGATCGGTTAAGGACAGCGTAAAGTGACGGAGTTGTGGAAGAGTTCCAGCAACCTTCAACAGATCCCCCCGGACCTGCGCCATATTATACATCTGCAACGCCGAGAGTCGATGTGCTGAGGACTGGGTGAACCTTGAGAGTGTTGCAGCATCGAGTTCAGTGGTCCAGCTAGAAAGAAGGATTGTCTCGGCGTTCAAGTTGGAAAGATCGATTGAGTCCAGAATCGAGTCCCCTGTGGAGGAGGGCGACGAAGAAGAAGAGGATGAAGAGAGATGGATCCATTCGAGGTGGCGGATATGTTGGCTGAGTTGAGGAAAGGCCTGCAACATCTCCCGACTCTTGTCGGCTACTGTTCCTGATTCGACTCGGACTCGTCTCCAGAGATGCCGGATCCAGTGAGTGTACCAGTGAGACGAGACCTGGACGACGACCGTGAGGGTGTGTCTGTCAAGGTGGCGGGCGATCTGATCGCAGATCTCGGGGATATCGAATGGGTTGTTGCCTTTGTTGTTGTAATTGTCTCCGAGTCCGAGTCCAAGTCCGAAGGAGAGTTGTTGTTTCTTGCAGCGTGAGGAGTCTGTAGGGAGGATGGTATGAGCAAGAGGCTCAGCCAGTGGGGCCGAGCAGAGTAGTGCAGGCATCGTTACTGTTGTTGTGTAGTTGCTGTGGTTGTTATTCCTGAGGCTGAAGAGGCTGTTGGAAGGGATAACAAAAGGCTTTGTTTGTGTTCCTTGTTCCTGAATAATGCTAAAGATAAGAATAGACGAAGGAAAGGAAATAAAAAAGGGTCAGCGCTTGGATCCCTGAGTGTCACAGAGGTAAGAGAGAGAGAGAGAGAGAGAGAGGCAATTCAAGGGATCGGATCGACAGTTGTATCTTGCAGTTGTTACCAATTGACGACGAAGAGACAACTCGGTGGATGGATGTGAGAGTGGAGAGAGCGGGCGAAGAGTGGGGAGGGAAGGAGGAGGGGATAAAGGTATAAAGGGGAGTGAGGAAGGAAAGAAAGAAGACAGAGAGGGAGAGGTGAAGGAAAGATAATAAAAGTTTTTTTTGTCTTCCTGCCGACTTATCGCGCAATTTCAAAGAAAAGAAAAAAAAAAGCAGGCACCATTACCTCGGCCAGACACAGAAAACTTTTTTTTTCTTTTTTTTTTTGTTGTCCGATCCAATTTGAGAAGAGGAAAATGAAGGCTGGGAGGCCAATTACTCACCCTGAGTGAAGTGAAAGAAGGAGGCCTATTTGCCGGCCCTTGGTGGGGGAATTGAGCAACAGCTAGCCAGTCAGTGGTGAAGCTGTAAGACACAGGGCATGGGTGTATCTGCTATTAATGACTGAGAGTAGTGGGTACAGTAGCGAGTACAGTAGCTGCTGTCGTCGTGATAGATGCGATTGGCCGGGATCGATCCACTGGAGTGTCCGATCCTGTGGTTGTGTTAGAAGGAAGCAAGAGTTGAGAAAAAGGGGGAGAGCAGAGAACAGCAAAAACATGGGCGGGGCACGGACAATTGAACACTCGTTTTTTTTTGTTGTTGCGACCAATGATATTGCACGTGTGACTGTTGTTTTCTTATTTCTGCTTGGTTGATTTTGCTCCAAAAGAGACACAGGGACAGGGACAGGGACAGCGAAAGGAGGTGGATGGGCAAAGTAAAAAGAAAGTAAGAGAAGGAATGTGATATATCGCACGAGAGAACATATCTTCCCCTTGTCTATGTCTATGTCTGTGTCTGTGTCTGTGTCTGTGTCTGTGTCTGTGTCTGTGTCTGTGTGCCTGTCTACACTTAATTGAAACCACTTCCTTTTCACAACGCACATCGACGCAAATAGCATTGACCCTTTCGTTCTTTCTTACTCTCCCTCATTTATTATTGCATTAGCACACGAATTGCTATCAATTGGCCCCTACACACTTCCACATCCAATGTGAACGATAAGACTTTGTATTTCCTTCAACACATGCAAATGAAAGAAAGTGTGATAAAAAAAGAATTGCTATTCACGGAAACGGGAAACCTGTCTGGACGTAACTCTAGTTCTACAGGCAAACATCACCCGAGTACGAGTAGGGGTCCAACTCCCTAACTCCACCTTAGACCCGGGGCTCACCTCTTCTTTGTTTTAATCCTGCTGCTGGTTGTATCCGTGGCCCAGAAGAGCCTATATGAAATGAAATTTCAACACAGGAAAAAGAAGACTTTTTTTGGGCGAAACCAGAAGAGGCCAACTTTCCTTTCTATTTGTTCGAATGTATGTTTGAATCTTGAAGTATGATTTTTTCTTAGAAGACACTGTATCACTACCACTGGGGTTCATGATTATTTTCTCCCCGATCATCCGTACTAGCACCGTACAGATACATATCCAGATGCAGATACAGGTACAGAAACAGAAACAGGTACAGGTACATAACTAGCAGCTCATACTCAGGCTCCGATCCCCCCACATGATCCGATCGCTTGCTTTTTTGCGCTTTTTTTCTTTTCCTTCCTGGGACCTTGCTTGTTGTTGGTTTCTTTTTTTACTTTCCTGTCTGACAATAGATCGGCATTTGTGGTATGGAAGGTGGTACACGCTGTTCAATTGGTATCAGTCTGTCGAATTTGGATGATCAGGGAAGAGAGAAATAAAAGAAAAGAAAGAAAGAAGCGTATGTTTTGATGAACACGATATGTTGATGAGCGTCAAACAAACAAAAAAAGTGCGATGAAGGAAAAAATAAAAATAAAATAAAAAAGAATGCTAAAAAACAATTGCGGACATGGCTAGCGTAGGACCTTATTTTCCACGCGCCTGCCTACCTGGACCCGCCATTGACACCATTGCGTATTGCGATACACATGCAATAGCTGCTCTGGAAACAATTAAAATCACGGCCAAGGTTGTCGAGAAGAAGAAGGGAAAAAGCGCCTTCCCTCTGTCTTCATTCATCCATTCTTTTCTTACGCCGGCTCAAGTCAGCACATAGCATTCCAATCCAGCGCCTCCTGTCTTGCCTTCTCCTTCTCGCTCATTGTTACTGTTCTAACCTTCTTTTTGCCCAGGAGTAATGATGATTGAATGAAAAGAGTCAACATATGTTTGTTTTCTTGGTGTTATTCATCGGGGTTCGTTGAAGAGTGTCAGCCCGTGAGGGGGAGGGGCAGCAGAGAGAAAAAAATAAGAGTGAACAATGTGAAGAAAGGAGGCGGAGAGGGGGCAAACACAAATATTGGAGAACCAACACGGAGCCTCCTCTTTTTCTTCTCTCTCCTCTGTCTCCTCAGGGACAAAATATAATAAGAAAGCTCCTAGAAAACATAGAATGGCGGGTTGTTTGTCCTTTTCTATTATTTTATACAGGGACATGCACACATACATGGTTTGTGTCGAGAACAGTCTGTTTTGCTGGTTTGCCGCTCATAAAGTGCTATTGAGCCAATAGCGTGTTGTTCCCGTTGCCTGTACTTGTAGCATGAGATCGCTGGATAGGTAAGAGTAAAATTGCAAGGACCTTTTTTGTTAGAGGGAGACGAGGAGAGGAGGAGTAGGAGGAGGAGTAGGAGAGGAAGGAGAAGTAGGAGTTAACTGTGTGGGATTTAGACATTCAAGGTAGATGATTATCGCATGCATGTACATAATACACACGACCTGACTCCCTCGGGCAGAGCATGGAGGCGAGAAATCGGATTGAATTGGTGAGGAATAAATGAGCCGGTGGACGGACGGATGGATGGAAGCTATTGTTGTCGCCGCCGTGGACTAAAAATATTGAGCGAGAGTGTAGAGAGAATGGATGTGTGTGTAGCACGAGAGGAGAAGGGAGCGAACAATGCGAGAAGGGACGAAGGAGGGCGCTCATTTTGGCATGACAGAGCACTACTGACTAGTCGGGCTGTTTGGATGTGATTCGGTGTGAACAGTGGATTGTTGTTATCGACGATGGGATCGGACACAGACAAGAATGGGACGCCAGTTCATTCATTCTTGCGCCCGCTCTCAGGTCTCGGGTGTCAACACATATGTGTGTCTGGATCCCATTTCATTTTTTATAGACACATGAGCAGTAAGGGGCGAGGATGGTGATGGTGATGATCCTGGTGCTGGATGCTACAGCTGGGTATAGGATAATGTGCCTCTTTTTATATCCTCGCATTATTGTTTCTTTGTCACCTTCTTTCCTTCTTTGTCCTCTTTGTCTTCATCCGGGTCATCCTGCCACCTCCTCTCGAACAGTTGCTTTACATTACATACGCCACTTCTTCCTTGTCCTTTCTTCTATCCGTCCTTCCTTCACATCCATTCTTCTCTCTCATTCTCTCTCTTCTTTATTTCTTCTCCACCCTTCCTTCCTTCCTTCCTTCCTTCCTTCCTCCACTTCCCTTTCCTTTCCTTTCCTTTGACTCTCGCCAACTCGCTTCCCCTTTGTCGTTGCTCTTATTCTCACTCTCAATCCCATTCCTTTCTCTTTGTTTGCTCTCTTTCTTTTCTTCTTACTCCTCTTCCTCCACAGCACCACCCTTGTTGTTATAACTGTGCGCCGACGACTCTCCTGCACACACGCCTTGCCTCGGCAAAATATATCCCTTCCCTTCCTTCATTCACTCAACCTTGCCTCCTTCGTACTCTCCCTCATACTCTCTGGACTCTCCTTCCTTCATTCATTCATTCATTCATTCATACACTCAATTATACAACGCTTTCCTCACTTGCTGGCTCTGTACCGTACCCTTGGTTCGACAGCGTCCTTCTCTTTCGTTGGTGAGTAAACACATCTACAGATAACTCACCATTGGATAACAACAGCAACAACAACATCAACTTGGAAACACGCTCGACTCCTTTATTTTTCCCTTTTGTTGTGTTCTCCACGTTCTCGTTGGTTTGTTTTTGCTTTTTTGTTTTGTTTGTCCTTTCTTTTCCTCCTCTTGAACTTTTTCACACTTCATGTTCCTTCGTCCCCAAGCATTGAATGGAGGGCCCTGAATGACATCGACTGAATGACAATCACTCCACTCTCTTTCATTCTACAACAGCAACAACCCTAACGACATCACAATCACACTCCTTCGAGCAGTTTCATTCCCTTTTTTATTTTTTATTCTATGCTTCGTCTTTGACTCCACGGTAAAGAACCAACTCCAGGAACAACGAGGAAGTAGTACACACGGACTTTTTACCGGCAAATGACAAACCCCCGCTCTATTACTTTCTGTTCAGATAAACAACGCACTTGGCCACAAACAACAACAACACATACCTCACAGCAAAGTTCAATTGGCTGTTGTGGTTGTTGTTGGGGGCTCTCTTTTTTTTTTCTTCCCGTTCTTGCCCTTCTCGTCTGCTCTCTTCCAATCCCACTTGAACGTCTTACCCCACATCTCAGACGCATGCCTCTCTCACACTCACACGAGAGGAAACCCTCTTTTTGTTTTCAACGAGATATTAATGCGTACATTTATCCTTTTGTTTGTCATCCAGCTAATATTACCCCCATAGTCGATCGCAAGCACCCACTCTACTTCTATTACCCATCCTGTCCTTCCTCGAGTCTTTCCTACGACGGATAGTCTCTTTCTCTTCAACAGCAACCAACAACAACAATAGACACTAGCAAGAACAATAACAATGGCAGCAGCTGATGTTCAACAAGGTAAAGTGGAGTGAGGTGAAAACCAAAAGTGTGCCTGAATGATTTCCACAGCTGTGGTTTATATTAGTGTTCACCCTTTTTTATTTTCCCATGGTCATGGCCATGGCCATGGTATGTATCACCTACTCATACATGCCCACCCTTCCTTTTAAATAATATAGAATGGCGCTCGGAGGATATGCTCGACCATGATCAGGATCGCTTCGCAAAACCACCACCTTCCGCCTCATCCCTCCTTCCCGCCCTACCCGTCGACACCTCCTCCAACAAGGATCATGATCACCATAACGACTCTGGTCTCGATGGAATCGATACCCAGGTCGAGAACCTCGGATTCCGCTCCCCACCCGCCTCAACCACCATCTCCCGCTCCTCCACTGGCGTTTCCTACCCGTCCCCACCCCCTGCATGTAATACCAACAAGAACTACAACCCACCACATCCGCCAACATCCGACCCTCGACAGTCCAACTCACCCCCTCAGGCTGCACTTTTCACCGACCAGGTCTCTTCGATCAATACCAAGATGCGCGAGGCTAACCTCCCGACCCCACTGCAGACACAGTCGCTTGACAGCCGGGTCCCACGCCATGCCCAAGCCCCCCTCGCCAGTCCTTCCTACATTCATTCTCCGTCCGGCAACTCGGACTCGCCCATGACCTCCAACTATGGTCAGCAACACCAGGCCCCGTGGATGAATTCACACCACCCTCTCCAACAGAGCGCCTCGCCTCGACATGGACCTCTCCTCACCCCCGGTGCTTCCTCGCCTGCGCTCTCCCCTCACCCTTCCTCAGCAGCCTCGCTCAGAGGATCGTCCAATTCGCTCCCTCTGCCAGGCCCAACCTCCCGGAAAAACTCTGTAGCGAGTCTGTCAGGCGGCATAGCCCGAGTTTCACCTGGCTTCCGAGGCGCCCCTCTTGGCCAGACTTCCGACACCGACTCTGTCCTGAAGCAGTTTGACGTCTATTTTGGAAAAGTCTATCTCCGTGGACAACTGCAGAAGAAGAACGACCTGGGTCTGGATGGATTCAAGCTGCAGGGAGAGCAGTGGGCGGCCTACACTGCAGAGCTGATCGGGCCTAAGCTGAGATTGACGCCCATGCCCGGTTCCACCGGAATGGGTGGTCGTGCAGAGGAAATGAACATGGAGGAGGCGACGGTCGAGATGCTGGATGGACCCAATGGTGGCACGTTTACGGTCAATTGGATGGGCGCCAACAAGGCGTGCTTCCAGCCCGTGCAGCAACTCTCATTGGGCGCACCCGAAATCGGATCGGCTGTCCAGGATTGGGTCTGTGCTATTCGTCTCAGTTGTTACGAGTGCTCTCGTCTGCAAGAGATTTACACTTCGACTTTGTTGCGTCGACCAAAGTTCCGTGACCAGGTCGCAGCGACGATCGAAGGACCCATGAAGGCTGAAGGTATGCTCCGTGTCAAGTTTTGGGCGGGCGAGGATTGGATGCGTCTGTGGGTCGTGGTCTCGGACCAGCGTGGCGAGGAGGTCAAGAAGAAGAAGCAAGGCAAGATCCTTCAGGCGGCACCTATCCGTGGTCAGATCCATTTCTACGAGAACCAAAAGTCAAAACGACCCTTCATCTCAATGTACAACGTCAGTCAAGCCTATGCCGTCTGCCCTAGTCGTTCGTCCATCAACGCCTCCAAGGACAACAAGGTCGATGAGGAGGGTTCCTTGACGATCAAGTTGGAGGGAGATGTGGTTCTTCAGCGCGAGAATTTGTTTGCTCCGCGCAAGGGTTTCTTCAGCAGCCCCTCTGCTCCTTCGACTGTTGCCCGGGATCTTCAGGCCCTACTCCCTACAGGAAAGTCCATGTTTGCGATGTTCCAAGTCCCCAACGCGGTCGAGCGTACAAAGTTCCTTTTGGGAACCAGTGAGGCCTTCAGGATCTATGGCAAGCCCGGTCCACTGCTATTCGACTCGCCTACTGACCCTGCTGCGATGAACTTTGGATGCATGGCGTCGTCCTTGCTCCAACAGGAGCTCTTGATCGGATTGGACGCTGTCTTGCACTTGCCCCAAAAGGGTGAGTCCCTGGCCGATGTCAAGTTCTCGTTCGGAGAAGTCCTTCGCAAGCGCCTCATGGCCGAGAATTCACCCCCACAGAGTCACCAACGCCGGTTCTCGAACCAGTCTGGAAGCAGACGTCAGAGCACGTTGCCCTATGGTGTCCCCGAGGGAATGGTCGCCCCTTCGCCCATGATGGCCATGGCCATGCGGTCACGCGCCAATTCTGGATCTGGATTCTTGGTCCCTCAGCCGTCGCCTGGTCTGCACCCTGCTCACATGTCACCCTGGGCTGGTTCGCCTTACTCGCCTCAGTTGGGTCCCTATGCCATGTCCTACTCGCCCAGACAGGGGCCTCTCCATGCTTCGCCATATAACCAGCACTTGACACGGCCTGCCTATGCGACCTCCAACGCTAGCACGGACGAATATGACGCCAATTTGGTCACGGATGAAGAAGGAGAGGATGAAGAGTACCCCGACAGCCCCGTGGACGAGGACGACGGACTCCAGACACCCTTTCGGTCACGCGCAGGATCTCTCATGGCTCCACCAGCTCTCCCTGGCGGGTACGGACAAGCCCGTAAGGGATCTGTGGGGGCTCTCAGTCTGCAGAGTGGCAGCGTTGGATCATCGATGTTGGGTCGATCTGGTCGGAGCGCCAGTTTCACTAGCAACTACGGCGTGCAGGTCGTGACCCCCGAGTCCGCCGCCGCCGCTGCAGCCGCCGCCAAGAAGACTGTTCTGGAGTTACCATCGTTGAACTCGTTCTCGGACGATTTCGGTATCCGTTCTGAAGCCAACAAGGAGAAGCAGCGAAAATTGACCGCTGTCGTGTACCCGACCCAGATTGTGATCCCCAAGAACAAGAAGCGGAAGGATTCGACGACGGGAGAGACGCTGTCTCCAGGAGGACCTGCAGGTGCAGGTGGGTTGAGAAACGCGACCTCTTTGGCGTCGCCTTCTTTCCCTAGCGCCGGAGGTGCACCCAGCCCGTCGATCAAGGTCAGTGGTGAAGATGAGCTTGAGAGCAAGTAATTCTGCTTTTGCGTTCTTTTTCCTCCCACTTCCCCCTTGTATATTTTTTTCGACATTTTTTTTTCTCCTTTTACCCAAACAACACACACGCCCAACCCCAGGAGAGCAAAAAAGATCGTTCAATGGGAGGCATAAAAAAAAGATACCACAACTGCCAACAGCAACAACACGCCCATCTAATGACAACCAAACACACACCACTACCACCACTATGATCTCACGACCACTCACAACGGCCTCGTCTGCCGTCCCATTTCTCTTTAGCTATTTCGTTTCTTGTTTATTGCATTTCAGTAGTTCCGTTTTGTTTTGTTTTCATTCGAACAGTTTTTACCCACATACATACATACCATTGCTTGAAATATAAAGCAGATTCAAAAATCATTCGGTGCTTGTACAGGACGGAATAAGGTCCGAAAATCGATAAGAAAAAGTAGACGACGATACGACAATGAGACGAGTACGTCTTCACCAGCTCTTCCAATTAATAACTACGTTATTTGAGGGTGGGTGTGTTCATAGGGGGGGGGTTTTTTTAACAGAAGGACCTTGTTGAACAGATGCTTCGCTTCACTTCTTTCTATCGCCCATCAAGATTATTGCCCTGTCGCTCCAATATGTCATGAGAGAGCCATCATTACATTAACCTGTCCACCATCGACACGCCTTTTTTTATACTGCATCCGTGTGCCTTGACCCTTGACCCTGCTTGAAGTAGGGAAGAAGTTGAAAGGACTAAGGCCGATCTAGGATGATAAAGTCGGGGTTGCAAAGGAAGACCATCATAGCCATACATGTTGTGTAGGTACCGCAGTCTCTTTTTCTCTTACATCGTGCCAGTTCAACCGCATCGGCTTTGGATATAGTACAATAGTGGACACATAATAAAACCCAGCTTTTATTGACATGCATGAAATAATGACACTCTCAACCGACTAGGCAGCGAGTTGAACCCACTTTGCTTCAGTCACAGGGACGCCATCCAACAAGACAACAATCATATAATGACCAGGCGGCGCTAACCCGTTTGTAGCAGGAGCCTTGACTCGAACCAGTCCAGCTTCCTTGTGTGCCTCTCCCGTACCAGCGACCATCTTTTCTCCACGCTTGGAAACTTCTAGCCCGACATAGCGCTGGCTCATATGAGTCGAGTGGGTGATGAATCCAGGTTGGATCAAGGCCACACGGACAGTTTCGGGGTAGTGGTTGTACCACTGCAGGGACAGGTCAAACGTCTCGCCGTAGGTGATCAAGGTCGGCCAGCCAACAATATCGCCCTGAGCGATTTGAGAGATACCTCCTCCGTGCTCGTTGTCAACTCCGCTGGGAGCAGCACCACCGCCACCACCAACGACTGTTCCTTCCAAAGTGATCTCGTCCGACCCTTCAAGGCCAACCGCCGCAGCCTCAGAGAGTCTATGAGGGAAAAGATAAGGAGGGCTGAACCGCTCGACACGGAACTCTGTTGGAAAGTCGCCCTCTCCGTATTCAACAGGACGACCGTTAGGGTTTGATCCTGCGACCAAAAGACTCGAGTCGGGCAAGATAAATGCGACAGAGTGGTACATGCGCGCAATCACACTTGGATTCCAAACACGGAAGCGACGGCCTTTACGCTCGTTAGGCAGGTACTGGACAGGGTGGAGGACAGGATCTGAAGCACGGTCGAATCCGGCAGTGCCGGTATCGGCCCCATTGACAATCACAATCGAACCGTCGGCCAGATGCGCCATATCGGGCATCATCCTCCCAAACGGCATGTCTTCCATCTCCCAGGTGGGGTTCTTTGACAGGGGTGCAATACGACCGCATGAGGCAACACCCTTGGCCCGGGTCGAGAAATCAGTCGCGCCTCCACAGACCAAAATCTCGGGCTCAAAGTTGTTCTCGGGCGTGAGCGGGAGGATGACAGACCCGCCCGTGAGGGGGTAGTTCCGGGGGGGCCCAGGGATATCAGGAAGGCGCTTGATGATTTTCCAGGTTGAGGTCGAGAGGATGATGGCTTGGGTGTTGGCGAGGATGAAGAGGTTTTTATCGGGAAGGAGATGGACGATGGGGTAGAGGTTGTGGGGCAAGGTTTCGACTAGAAAGGGGAAATCAATGGTCTTTCTTGCCCCGGGTAAGGGTGGGAAGGTTTCAAAGTTGGGGACGTTGACACGCTCGTTGTTGATGGATGCTGCATGGTTGGATCCACCTAGGATGAAGAGGTCGCCGTTGGCCAGGGATTCTATAAATAATGGATTAAGAAAAAAAAAAAAAAAAAAAAAGGTTCAGTTCCACCAGGTTGTATACCTCTAGAGTATGATCAATAGAGCCGAAACAATCTGCTTCACTCCATGTGGCAGAGCCATCGATGCGCCCATCAGATGTTTGTTTCAGAACAGTTTAGATCAAGGTCCGTGCTTCCAAAGATAAAAAGCCCTACCGACTGTTGGGTACCAGCGTTTCTCTTGTAAATGCACGTTAAAGTCTTGTTTCCAGTCGCATCGCGTGCCATTGCAGGGCTTGTACAGTCGGATGCCGTCATAGCCTTGCTGCACCTCATCCGAAGGTTGTCCCCCTGCAACAGAGACAATCGTCTATAAAATCCAGTCAGACAGAAACATGGTGAGTGACAAGAAAAGCGCAGTAAGTACACAACCATGAATGCAACCCTCCCCACACACTTGTACAACAAAAAAAAATGACAACGTACTCCGTCGGGAAGGTATCCTCCAGCACTGCAGAACATATTACTCTTGACGTCTAGCGCGCGCCACTGACCATCATTAGCCGAAAACTCTGTAGACCAAGCAAAGTGTTCACCCTTGTTGCCATTCTCACTCGTCCCCTGCATCCTTGCATAAGTCGAAGCCTGAACACGCTCCAGGAAGAGAATGCTGTCCGAGAAGGGTCGCATCACAGCATGCATCGCAGATACGCCCGAGTGGCCAATCAGATCCCACTGTCCACCCAAGCTCGCTCCAGATACTGTCCTGCCCCCCACACCTGCATCAGCATAGTTCAACACGTTTGGCCCACCAGCCTCGTTGACGGCTGCATCGCTGCCAGAGTGAAAGCTGGGCAGAAAAGTTGCTCCAATAAGAGTCGTGGCCAAGATGGCGGTGAGGGAACAGCGTTTGAGGGAATAGTAACGAGGCGATTGAGGGTAAGGAAACTGGGGCCCTTGTTGGTGAGGTGTTCCTGGGGTTGTCAAAAGTGGAGACTTTGCATCTCTAGAGTAGAGTCGCTGCGTAGGAGATCCACCTGAAGAAGTTGGGGAGCGAGTGGTATGGCTATGGATTGAAGACGATCGCGAGTGTGTGGAGGAAGACGAAGAGGAGGAGAAGGCGGAGGAGGAGGAGGAGGAGTGAGTGGATGCTGGAGAAGATACAATCCCATCCTGAGACAAGACAGTATTATTTGTCTTCTGAAGGCGGGGACCCTTGCGGCGGCTCCTAGGGGCTGTTGACGAGGTAGTCTGAAGTGGGGCATAATAACCGCCGTGATTGTTGTTTGTGTTGAATGGGTTCATATTATAAAATGGTATGAAGATTGCTATTGCACAATAGATGAGTGGGGGGAGAAGGCGGAGGGAAAAGGCGGAGGGAAAAGGAAAGCGAAGTGAAAGTGGGAAGGTATTTTGTTCACGAGCTCGATTCTTTGTCTTGTCTTTTATTGGCGCAGCCTGTTCAATATGCACTTGAACATGCTCCTTTGAACGTGCACGTCAATCTCAGGGCAGATCAGAACCCCAATTCCGTAACATTTTTGTTTGTTTCGTTTTGTGTAACAAACAACACCCATGCATTTGTGCAGTTAGTGGGCAAGGATAATTACCAGTGAGCCTGCACAAGTTCATTCCGACTTGTCTTCAGACAGAGCCAACGACCTTCTTTCTTATTGAACTATATCATTCATGGATAGTAACAACAAACAATAAACGCAAACGAACAAACAAACAAGCAAAGAGAGATGAGCGGTCAAAGCTAAGGGACTATGGTACATTTAGTAAATTGCTATGTAAAGATAATAAATACGATGATGTTACGAAAGAGTACTAGGTTGAAAATGTGTGAGAGAACAATGAATAAGAGAGAAAAAGGAAAGAGGGTTGGCTTAGAACTTCTCCAAGTTGTGGCTGTCCTTCTTGGGTTCAATATCCTCATCAGAGTAGTCCTGGATTCTGGAGGCCAGGAAGAGAGCGCCGGGAATAGAGAGTCCAAGGAGGGCAAAGCAGATGATCAACTCGGTCATGTAAGGGGTGCCAACGGCGTTGATTCTCCAGGAGATGGCAGCTCCACAGGACTGAATGCACTTGTAGAAACCGGCGTAGCGGGAAAGGACAGTAGCGTCATTGGACATGGCGCCCATCATCCAGTAAATGTATGTCTGCCAGGCAGCGTCGTTGAGTCCGAAGAACATGTACAGGAAAAGAGGTCCGACGTAGGAAGAACCTTCCTTGAAGTCATGGTTGAGCTTTGGCATGTCAATGGTATAAGTGCGCTGGAAGAAGATGCCTCCGATCCAGGTGGCGATAAAGGCGGTCGAGATGATGGCCAATCCCCAGAGAGCGCGAGTGCGACGTTTGACGCCCTGGTAGTCGAGGACGCGGGCAAAAGAGTAGGATCCAAAGATCTGGGAAGCCCAGTAGAGGATGTTGTTCAAGGACTGGGTGCGGATGGAGAAGTAGCGTCCGTTGATCGTCGAGAAGTGGTAGGAGTAGTACCAGTTAGAGGACAAGAACATGGGGATGAGGACGACCATTCTCCACTCGAGGAACAACATCAAGATAGCCTTAATTTCGCCGATCCAGGTGGGGAACTCTTGGATCTTGATGTGGTCGCCGTTGGAGTGGGTGACGGAAGAAGGAGGGGCGAGGGAGAGGGCGGTCAAAGTACCGACGCCCATGATGACCAAAAAGACAATGTAGGTCGAGTCGCCCAAGGACTGGACTTCGGTGACGTTGAAGTTGATGGCGAGGGCGATGACGGATCCGAGGACGGCACCCATGTTGAAGATGGCCCAGAAGTATCCGATGAACTTGCCCTTGTCCTGTTCGCGGGGGTAGGCCATCATCATGGCGCCCTGGGCGGTCCAGAGCATACCGGCACCAATACCGAGGATACCACCAGAGACAATGGTGAAGGCACCGGCCTGGGTGTGGTTGTAGCAGAGGAGGGATCCGACGTAGAGGGCGTAGGCGAGACAGCCGATGAAAATGGTCCACTTGGGTCCGAGCTTGTTATGGATAGCACCGGAGAGGAGGCCAAAGATTGCGAAGCAGGTGTAGAGGGCGACGTTTGCGTTCTGACCGACCTTGGAGTCGACCTGGCCGCCTCCACCGAGGGAGTTGAGAGCATTGAACATGCCGGGGCAGCAGAAGCAGATGACGCCGACGGCGAGCACCTGAGCCAGGGGTGAGGTCCAGCGGAAACCCATGATGGAAGGAAGGTGAAAGAGAAAGAGAGGAGTGAGTGTGCGGAAGGGGAAGAGGAGATGGATGAGTTTAGATGGTGGGGATAGAAGAGAGGAGGAAGGCCGATGTGTGGAAGAGGATGAGATAAAAAAAAGAAAAAATAAAGTGGGGTTGAAAGAGGGTACGTTAATATATATACACACAGAAGCGTACGGCGGAGTGCTTTGTGTGTCTTGGGGAAGGAGAATAGGGGATAGAGGAAGGTGAAAGGGGAAGAGAGAAGATGAGAGATGAGATGGAGCGATCGCATTGAATGGAATTGAATTGAAAGGTGGTTGTCGCCCTTTCTTTTACAGAGGCCATTCATCCGTCCTTTCTTTATCCTCCTCTCCTTCTCTTTCTCTCCAACACTCTACTCTGTCCTTTGTTCTCACACCCACGACAGCAAAACTCAGCAACCAGGAAAGAGAAAAACACCAAAAACACCAAACACCAGATAGACGAGAGATACACAGGGACAGGCTCAAAGCCGACGAAGAGACAGTGGTTTGATCTACTCTTTTTGGCCCATCTCCAAAAAAAACCCTGTCATATTGCGTTCCCTTTTCTTGTGTCTTCTCATCCACATATACGTTCGTTCTGTTCTGTTCTGTTTTCTGCTACTTCATCAACATACGCATCGATGAGCGAACTATGCACTGCAACTTAGGGGTAAAAATAGAGCCTTTATTTTCTTCGTCGTCCGATTCGCATATTGTTAGTCGTCTCCGATCCCTCTTACAGGGGCAATTGATTTGCCAGGAAAGTTGTGTCTTATTCTCCCATTGCCTGTCTGTCTTCTTTAAAGGACCCCCTCTATAAGTGTGTTCATTTGTTTGTCGGTTGATGTTGTGTGCTCATTGTCCGGTTGTTGTCGACAGGCACTAGGGTACAACTCCGCCATTGCGAAAAAAAAATATTGATACAAACGGCTTTCGATCCATGGCCGACTGTTGTCCCCAGAAAACACTAAAACCCTCTCCTTGCACAGTATTGTCTGATTCCCTCTGTTGGTTGGTGAGAGAGAAAGAGAGTGAAAGTGTGTAGGCTATGCGATGTGTGTTCTTATTGTCTTTTAGGATGATCCTCCGACCTGCTTCTCCACTTTTGTTTACCATTTTCACAGCACGTACTCGTTTCTAGAGACTACGGCCTAGGAAATAATAAACAAGAAATGACACTAGTGTGAGCAAAGGAAGGAGAGAAGTAGGGGTAAACAAACAACCAAATAACCAACCAACCAAGCAAACAAACAAACAAACAAACAGGTGCGCAAGAAAGAAGGAAGGAGTACAGACGTATCGTTGCTGTATGTTTTTCTTCTTTTTCGCCTTCCTGACAGTGGGAAGAGAAATAATCAAAGAGTGAGACTTTATCAACCTTAACAGGGCAGAGGGCGCAGATTAGATGCTTCTGACGTCGGGCGTGAACAATCATGTGTAACATCGATATGATATCTCTACCTGGCTCACACTTTCATTCCTGTACCGACAGCGGACAACAACAACAGCAACAGCTACGCCAACAACAACAAACATACAGCATCCCCTCATACCAGTCATGTTTCCCCTAACGGGTCTCGTACCTTATTGGTCATTTGGAGATGTCCCTTTTGGCATTCCCTGGGACACCGGGACTCTAGGAACTGTCGTTGTCTTTGCGAGTGTATACGAGCCTGATTCATAGGCTAGGTCCGATTCATCAGGTCTCTCTCTCTCTCTCTCTCTCTCTCTTCGCCATTTACTCCTGAAGGAATGAAAGAAAAAAAACAAGCTGCTGATTGTTGTGTTGTGGTGGGAATGCACTTCCTCCTCGGTTAAGACCAAGACTAAGACCACAATGACACGGAAGCGTGCGCTGATACGACAAACGTTAGTTTTTATCATGTTTCCGATCTGTACTTGGCGTTGCAACAGGGCCAATGGTAGGGTGTGTTCTCTCTGCCCTCTCCAGCTGAGTTGTTGTTGTTGTGTTACTTTTTGTTTTTCTTTCTCCTCTTCTTTTAGAAAAGCATTCGTTACTTTTACATGGGTTAGTCCATCGTCGGAGCACACCCTCCTTTTGGTGCTCTCTTTTTCTGTTTTTTTCCTCTCCCTCTCTCTCCCTCTTACATACACGCACACACGCCCTCTGCCTATGTCCATCGGTAGGGAATCGAGTTTGGTAAAGGTGTCCGTTCGTCCACACCATCTCAGTCCATAGACCTACTCTATACCATTCACCGCTCACCACAACTTCTCCGACAAGCTGACTTTCATCTCTGAAGGATCTTCATGCTTCATTGACAACAGTATTTTTCTACCTTTCATTTGTGAAGTATATTCATGCCATGGGGAAAACCTCGCCCAGTTTAGCTTTCACCGATTATCCGGACGAGCGGGATGACATACTCCAGCCTTCCTTCTTCCCCCCACTTTGCACTTCACCTGCCCTTCCCCGCCAATTTGATCTGCACATGAGTGCAAGCTAATTTGTAAAAAGGAAGCAACTAGAATGATCCTCTGCCTCTGCGCTATTCCTTTCTTGCACAATCCTTTCCCTCAAGCCTATGACGATTCCTTACCGAATAAAATGGGGCATTATCATGAGTGACAAACTGTATCCAACGATCTTGAGATTTGTTAGCGTTGGATATTTTCATCTTAGAGAGCTTTCACACCCAAGAAATAAAAAAAAAAAAGAATCGTGAAACCGAGCTTGACTACAGCGTATGCACGAAACTAGCAAACATGATCCGTTTGCCAATCCATGCACCCATAGTGAGCCACCTGAACTCTCGACGCGGTCAAAATTGATCAGAACAATAACTGGATGTGAGGTGTGACTGCGTAGTGGCTTAGATGTTGACATCAGGCACGGGACATTCGTGCAACGCCCCAAGACTGCCCCCGAACTACCAGTGCCGTGCCTCTACTCGGCTGAGTTGCCATCGAATCCTCCCTCCCTCAGCACCACACCCTACACCATGTTCGGCGCATTGAAGACCGCATTCCGCACACACCAGCCTGTCTCGACCTTCAAGAGGTACCGCCCCCTCATCTCTTCAGTCTCAACACTCTTGACAACCTTCAATTGATTCAGAAAGGAACAATATACTGGACCACACGATCACCTTGAGAACCCCTGGAAAGGCGCAACACCATGTTGACAACGACGGCGGCACTAGACAAAAGAAAATAACTCGGGGTGTTGCAAACAAGAAAAGAAAACACCTATAGGACCGATCATGTGTCTCTCAGCGACTAATCGATTTCTTTTGTGATATGTGGCACATAGCTTGACTCAGTCGACTCCTCGCTGCTTCCACGCCGTGGCCCTCAGATTCGCTGAGCAAAAGAACACCATGAACCCCATCAAGCCCGAGCTCGGCGCTTCTTCTTTGTTCGGAGATGTCAGCGCACATGTCAATGAAGTCCCTGTTGAGCAGGGTGGAAAGGCAACAGTCAAGGAGGTATGGCATTCAAGGCGAGATTTACAATTGCAGTGGATACTCATCAGGATCGATACAGGACTTGAGACGTTTCTTCAGAGCTTTTATTGAAACACCCTTATGGACTTGGACATGAAAGCTTACGGAGAGTATGCACTTGATGGCAGAGGCGAGCGGAACAATTTGAATGATCTATGGAATTTCAGGATGACATGTTTGACCGTTGAGCAGATCTTGAAGGAGCAGCGAGTTGCTTTAGATCGGATTCTAATCTTCGACCTTTGTTTCTTTTTTCAACCGACATTTCAGTACCAATTTTCGACTGCCAACTTCAAGACCAGCACCAAGAAGTTGCGCCTTCTCGCCAACCAGATCAAGGGCCTCGATATCCAGAATGCTATCAACCAGATGGAGTTTTCTCAGAAGCGCCCCGGAAAGCGTGTCATGAACACCTTGGCCTTTGCCAGGACCAACGCCACCACACAGGAGAAGTACTCTATGGATGCCAGCAAGCTCTATGTCGGTAAGTGGACCTTTTCATCGGCACGCTGTCTATTCTGAGCCTTCCTTCCCCCTATTTTGGCACTCTGTAGTTATGAATCAAAGATCTAACTTTGTATGATATGAACAATGTCTTTTATTGGAGTATAGATCGTGCTTGGGTTGGAAAGGGTATTTACCATCGTCGCATCAAGACCCACGCTCGTGGTAAATTCGGAGTGATGCACCATCCTACTGCACATCTCAAGTTCACCCTCAAGGAGCGCCAGCCTGAGACCACAGAAGCTGGTCGTGCGACGAGGAGAGACATTCGTGGCTGGAAGCAGACTAAGAAAGTCTGGACGCCCTTGATCGAGGACAAGCCCATCTATAACCCCACTCGTACCTACAACTGGTAATCGACCTTTCTTTCTTTTGTAGTCAGGACTTTACCGAACAAGTATCCCCAGCATTCTCTTTTTTTTTGTTATCTCGTCTGCCATAGAACAATTCTCTTTCTCTCTCTCTGTCTCTTTTCCCCTCGTGTAATACATATGAACATAAACCATTCGAATTCGATTAGTGTGCTTATCCACAGCATGTGTGGTCGTAGTCTTTAGCTCTTTAGCAGGCTCTTTTAACGACACAATTTTCGTGTTGAATTCATTCATATGTTGGAGGCGCGTCCGTTTCCCCTGAAAATACAATAAGAAAAAGAAGCCAAAAGAACATTTCGTGATCCCAGTCGCTACCCTTAACTGCAACACCCACGACAGACAGATCAGCACCATAAACCTTGGTGTCCCCCTTTGGCATCTCTCACACATCCCTCATCACCTCCCTCCTCCCCTTTCCATCCTTCCACCCATCCTTTACACACAATGTCGCGCCAACAGCAGATGATGGTAATACACTTTGCGCACTTATACCCCGTCAATAGCATCAAACAACACGCCTCCCCCCACTTTCTCGCCTGAATGTCAGCCTGCTCGAGAGATCCGCCTGCTACATTCTAGCCCTCAACAACAACATCTCGCCTTGCTATGTGACGTTTACAGCTAAGGACAAGGACAATAACAGGAGATCTCTAAGGAACTGGACCGCTTCATCACTATAACAGCCACATTGCACGACACGCAGTAAAGGCACGGACGCCAGTAGAGCTTGTGGTTGGCATTGGAATAAAGGAACAACGTCTTGGTTACAGGCGCGATGCAGGATAACAACTGGCTGATCAGCTGTCGCCCATCACCCACCTCTTTGATATTACCGATCGCGCCTCGTCTCACCTCGCCTCTAAACGCCTATTTGCGTGCCGCTTGCGCAAGTCTTTCAATTTTTTTTCCCACTGGAGTGAAAAAAAAGTCGCAGAAACGACACTACATTCATTCCAATGGATATGTATCTCTATCGACAACAGCATTTTTATTAACCAGTTTTATTCTCCTTGTATTCCTGACACCTCTGCAGCAACCACAAATTATCCTTCTCAAGGATGGTACCGATTCTTCTCAGGGCAAGGGTCAGCTCCTGTCCAATATCAATGCCTGCTTGGCTGTCGTCGACACCGTCAGGACTACGCTCGGCCCCCGCGGCATGGACAAGTTGATCGTCGATGAGAAGGGTATGTGTGTTGGACCAAACTATCAGGCTGTCAGGATCTCGTGTGTCATACTGTAGATGGTGGTTGTCACTCTCAGTCACTTTGCGCTTCAAAAGAGTTTCTCAAGTCGCTTCCTAACTCATTTTTCCCCCTTTCCTCCTCTGTCGTTATGGCTGATTTGGTCATGGAATGTATAACAACAGGCACTGTCACAATCTCCAACGACGGTGCTACGATCATGAAGTTGCTCGATATTGTTCACCCTGCCGCCAAGACCCTTGTTGATATCGCCCGCTCTCAGGATGCCGAGGTCGGAGACGGAACCACCTCGGTCGTTTTGCTTGCAGGAGAGCTTTTGAAGGAGATCCGTTCGTACGTGGAGGAAGGCGTCAACCCCCAGGTCATCATCAAGGGTTACCGTCGTGCAGCCCAGCTGGCCATCAACAAGGTCAAGGAGATCGCCGTCTCTGTCGAGAGAAAAGACGAGGCAGAGTTCCGTTCGTTGCTCGAGAAGTGCGCCGCCACCGCGATGTCCTCAAAGTTGATTCACTCCCAGACAGAATTCTTCACAAAGATGGTCGTCGACGCCGTCTTGCACTTGGATCAGGAGGAGCTGGATGAGAACTTGATCGGAATGAAGAGAGTCACTGGAGGCGCTATGCAGGACTCGCTTTTGATTGATGGTGTCGCGTTCAAGAAGACCTTCTCCTACGCCGGATTCGAGCAGCAGCCCAAGAGCTTCAAGAACCCCAAGGTCTTGTCCTTGAACGTTGAGTTGGAGCTGAAGGCCGAAAGAGACAACGCCGAGGTCCGCGTCGAAGCTGTCGATGTAAGTGTTGAAAATGACTACTTACCATACTGTAGAATCTTTTATTTTCAAGGAAGTGATGATACGTTACATTGAAGCACAGGTCTAACAAGTTAACTTTTTTCATTCTTATTCCATCGGGATTACCTCTTTGATTACGACTTTTACAGGAGTACCAAAAGATTGTTGATGCAGAGTGGAAGATCATCTATGACAAACTGGAAGCAATTGTTGCCACTGGCGCCAAGGTTGTCTTGTCCAAGTTGCCCATCGGAGATTTGGCCACCCAATACTTTGCCGATCGTGACATTTTCTGCGCTGGACGTGTTCCCGCTGGAGATTTGAACCGCGTTGTCCAGGCTGTCGGAGGATCTATCCAATCGACCTGCACAGATATCGAGGAGAAGCACTTGGGTGTTTGCGAGACCTTTGAGGAGAAGCAGATTGGAGGAGAGCGGTTCAACTTTTTCCAGGGCTGCGCTCAGGCCAGGACCTGCACGTTGATCTTGAGAGGAGGTGCTGAGCAGTTCATTGCTGAGGTCGAGAGATCGTTGCACGATGCTATTATGATTGTCCGCAGGGCGATCAAGAACTCGTTGGTCGTTGCAGGAGGAGGAGCTACCGAGATGGAGGTTTCCAAGTACCTCCGCGATTACTCCAAGACCATTGCCGGAAAGCAACAGTTGATTGTTGGGGCTTTCGCCAAGGCCCTCGAGGTGATTCCCCGCCAGCTTTGCGACAATGCCGGTTTCGATGCGACTGACATCCTGAACAAGTTGAGGATGAAGCACGCTGAAGGCGAGATGTGGTGCGGTGTCGATATCGAGTCCGAGTCGATTGCAGATAACATGAAGGCTTTCGTCTGGGAGCCCGCACTGGTCAAGACCAACGCCATGGCTGCTGCCACCGAGGCTGCCTGCTTGATCTTGTCTGTTGACGAGACTGTCAAGAGCCCCCAGAGCTCCAACCCAGCCGCCAATGCTCGCGGAGCACCCCGTGGCCGTGGTCGTGGTGTCCCTCGCCGTTAAATCGTCGAGGAAGAGAGAGAACGAACGAACGAGGATTTTATCATGGAACAGCGAGTCAAGAAAAACTGTTCACGTGATCATGCGACATAATAAAAGATGCTTTCAACAGAGGGTTTTCTGTGCTTTCATTCATTCCGTCATTCATTCATTCACACACACGCGCGTGCAACTGCCCAAGACAGCAACCAGGATCACTTACTCACCATGCGCCTTATCAAGAAGAACGACGACGACCTCGCCGCAGAGGCGGCTATGCGAGGAGGCGCGATTGGCGCGTTAAAGTACTGCACCGTGGCTCTCTTCACCGGTGGAGTTCTCAATGCCACCTGGCCAAAGTTCAGAGCCGTCAGACCCCCACAGAAGGTACATTGAGCAATTATTGTGATAGCTGGCAACCTAAAAGAAAGAGTTGCATGCCATTATGCGTTTGTTCGTCTCCCGTTTTATTGGCATAGTTGTGCAACCAGCAGCTAACATATTTTAATACGCGCTGTGAATTCAAATAGATGTGGTTGATGGTAGCAGCATTCTTGGGAGGGTTTGGCAATGGGTCGGATACGGCGTTTACCAACTATGAGCGCCGGGATCGCGAGATGCAGATCCGTCTTGCCAACCAGCAGCGTCACAATATCCTTTATGGCGCCCCTGGTGAGAAGCTGGCAGCTGCGGCGTCTCTGTCGACTCCCTCCGAGGCGTCTTCTTCTTCCCCCTCTTCTTCTCCCACTTCTCCCACTTCTCCCTCTTCTTCTTCCTCTTCTTCTTCCTCAGCATAGCGTAATAAAAAAATGTCTTTTTCTCTGTGCGCATGTAGATGTGTGTGTAATATGCATAACAGTAAAAGTATGTGATTGCCTGCTGGCAAGTGCGTACCTCCCCAGTCCCCACACTCAATCAAGGTCTAAGCCACATCTCTCCCAGTATTGTTTTTTGTCCCTTCCCTTCAACGTTTGTGTCCTGCAGTGATAGCACACCCTCACACACACTCACACATGTACCATAGCACCACCATCCTCGCATCGTCCCTTCCTCTGCCCTCCCTCCCTTTCTTCGTCTAATCAAGACAACAATAGCAACTCCCCCTTCCATTAATACTCCTTACCCCCTCCCCTCCAGCCGTCATGAACGAGTCCCAGTCAGGACCACCCCAACCAGTCCTCGACGATAAGACACCAACAACAGCGCCAACGGACTCACCCAAGGAGCCTGCGACGGACGCCTCAGACGAAGACGGAAAGGACGCAGCATCCACTCCAGCCGCCACTACGCTCACAAAGACAACAACCATTACCGCGTCCTTTACCGTCCCTGCCGTAGCGAAACCCCTACCCACGCCCGCCCTACCATTCCAATCTGCCCGCGCCTCAGAGTCCCTCTACTCCAGCAGCTACTCTGGCACCTCCGCCTTCGGGAGAACCCCTGCCGCACGTTCAGGAGCTGCTGCTGCTGCATCTGCAGCAGCGTTACAGTTGCAGCGAGAGCTGGACTTGCAACACGAAATCCTTGGTCGAAAACCTCAATTGGCTCAGGACATTGTCCCCAAGGAACCGTCCAACCCACCCACATTTCGAGACTACGGCGCCACGAGAGACTGGAGGAGAGAACAGAGTCGAGACCGTCGGGACCGCTCCAAGGAACGAGGACGTGAACGGGACAGAGATCGCTATTCTAGGCATCGATACGACAGATCCAAGGACAGGGAGAGAGACCGTGGACGTCACCGTGAGAGATATAGCCGAGAGCGGAGCCATGAAAGGGAGCATGACCGTGAACGCGACTACAGACATGAACGGGACTATAGGGGCGACTACCGTTATCACGCAGATCACTCGGCCGACCGCGATTATAGGGGCTACAAACAGGAGAGACAGGATCGACCCTACCGCGACAGCAAGGACCACGATGGCCGACCATCCCACAGAGAGTTCGATTTTGATGAAAGTGGTGGTGCAGCGCGCTCTGGAACTGCCAGTCGCTATGATGCTGCAGCTGCTGCGGAAGTCGAGCGAGACCGTGGTCATGCCACTGACCGGTGGCATGAAGGAGAAGACGATGGTGACACACTTTCGATGAAAGGTCATGATCGCCCACCAAGAGACTATGACTACGATCGGGAGCGAGGACGCGGACGTGATCGAGACCGCGAACGGGATCGCTACCGAAATTGGGACAGGAATAGAGGATACGATTATGGGGGCGAAAAGTATGGAGCCACTCACGATTGGGAAGAGCGGGATCGTGCGCCACGGGACAGGGACCTGGACGTGGATAAACCAGCAGTCGCCGATGACCTTGACCTGTACCGGCCCCTTCACCGTCCCAGTCGCGACCATTCTCTGCTTCAACGACCCCTCGCCACGACCACAGCATCGAAAGACAGCATCACTGGCGCATCCAGTGTGGATCTCGCTATGTCAACTGCCGCCCCCTCTGTCAGCGGATCACCACCTATCTCAAGTATAACCCTCGGTACCGTCGCTGCAACGACAACAGGCTCGGCACCAACGACCCCTGGAGTACACCCGCTTGATACAACAGGTTCGG
This sequence comes from Linnemannia hyalina, assembly GCA_019671135.1. Lineage (NCBI taxonomy): Eukaryota > Fungi > Mortierellomycota > Mortierellomycetes > Mortierellales > Mortierellaceae > Linnemannia > Linnemannia hyalina. Next base: position 4,162,367 of record JAHRHY010000001.1, read on the forward strand.
AACCAGAAAACATGCAAGCTACTTCGACAGCGCCACAGCCTCAAGAGCCAGTGGAGCCGCCGAATCAACTTGGTCAGCCTTTGGATGTAATTATGGAACCAGCATCGTTGAGTGCTACGATGGCGTCAGATCAAGCGCCCGCTCTTCCACGACCACCCCAACCTCTTCATGTACATGTGGCAACAGCTCAAGCGAATGTCGCAGCAGTGGCACAGATACCTGTTCGTACGCCTACGACAGCTCAGTCCCAGGCTGCTCGAGACACCCCAATCTCACCGGTCAATGGGCATTTGCCGCCACCACCGCCACCGCCGCCTGTCGCACCACATGGTTACGTCCCCCAGACAGCACCCCCGCCGTCGGCAGCAGGATCCTCAGTAGACAGCACGTATCCTCCTCCAACCTCAGGCAACCAACCCCCACCACCTCGTAGATCCACTACCGACGATGACTATTATGGATCGCATGGACACTACTATCGCCACTCTCGGTCCTCCAATTATAGAGAAGGATGGCATTCGTCTGAAGCAGATCACCGGTATGAGAATCGACGTTCTCATGGTCGGTGGTACTCGCAGTATCCCCCTGATTATGACAGACACAGTCGTGCGCCCTCACCTCGCGTACGCGATCGCTACGAATACTTGCACCATGAGAGCGCCAGTCAAAGGACCACGGGAACGGATGCTAGCTATGCAGTATCAGGACACCAAGATACCCAGGCAACCCATCCAGAATCCAGACATTCGCCCATCATGGAACAACAACCTCTGCCTGTCTACAGCGGAACATATCCAGTCGATCCTGCGACGTCGCATGGTCCACCCACCCCAGTTGCCACAGCTGCCCCAGTTTTGAAAGGGGAGGATCTCTACGAGCGCGTTGGCCAAGTTGGCGAGGGAACATATGGGTAAGGAAATGCATTTGGAATTGCTTTGTGAGATTTTCTTGGTAGTTCTCAAGTATCTGACGTTTTAGTATTCAATTTTCTTCTTCCGATATATAGCAAGGTGTACAAGGCAAAGAACAAGCAGACGGGAGTGTATGTTGCCCTCAAGCGGATCCGCATGGAGGCTGAGAAGGACGGGGTAAGTTGAGGACGCAGGGAATCAATTAGAACTGTCCGCAAACCTAGGTGCGACGCGTAGCGTGTTTTGAGCAATGGCCACTCACGTTTCGCTGACGTTTGTTTCTTCATTGATTCTGAATAGTTTCCTATCACTGCCATGCGGGAAATCAAACTGCTGCAGTCGTTGAACCATCCGCACGTCATCAGTTTGAAGGAGCTCATGGTCTCCAAAGGCGCGGTCTACATGGTGTTCGAGTACATGGACTATGATCTGACTGGAATTTTGGCACATCCGAACCTCAAGTTCCGGCCGGAGCATATCAAGTGCCTCATGAAGCAACTACTCGAGGGCCTTGGCTTTCTGCATCACAAAGGAGTTCTCCATCGAGACATCAAAGGTAGAATTGTGATCTGTTCATTGCTTACTGTTTTTTTCTACATATGTATATTTCGTCCGCATTGCTCAGTTGTTGGTTCTCCAGTATACTTATATTAACTATGTCCATTATACTTGTAGGATCGAACTTGCTCGTCAACAAGCATGGCGAGCTGAAGCTGGCGGATTTTGGACTTGCGCGTGTGTTCCAGAAGAAGACCAAAAGGGACTATACCAATCGCGTCATCACACTCTGGTATCGGCCTCCGGAGCTCATTCTTGGGGCTACAGGTTATGGACCGGAGGTTGACATGTGGAGCGCAGGATGTATCATGGTCGAACTTTTCACCCGGAGGCCAATCTTCCAAGGACACAATGAGATCACTCAGCTAGAGAACATCTGGAAGACCATGGGAACTCCACAAAAGGAGTCCTGGTCAGGCGTGGATCAGCTCCCTTGGTACGAGTTGATCAAGCATTTGAACACTGAGAGCAGGATCTCCAGGTTCAGAGAGATGTATGGGAAACTCATGAGCCCAGCCGCGCTCGATCTTGCAGAGGCTCTACTCAGTCTGAACCCGAAGCGCCGGCCCACTGCCGTCGAGGCACTCAACAACTTCGCCTACTTCACCGAGGAGGAGCCTGCGCCATGCCTTCCGGAAGAGTAAGTCATGACTCCACATAATTGGTATCTTGGACCGCCATATTTGTTCCGTGGAACTGCAAACTGACTATGTCTTTCCTTCACTTTCTAATATGAATGAAATATAGTTTGCCCAAAATTGACGGCGATTGGCACGAGTACGAATCCAAACAGAGGAGAAAGGCGAACGCAAAACCCAAGCAGACTCACCCACCACCTCCCCCTCAGCATCCTCCGCCTCGCTCGCGACAACAAAGCGAGTCCGACCAACCAGACCGACCAGAGGTTGACAGACCGGACGAGGCCCGACCAACTGCGTCCAAAAAGCAAAACTCAGATGGGTCCTTTCATCCCATGGTCTTGCATTCGACAACTGACTCGATTGTCCAAACAGGAGTCGACCAAACTACAGTCTCAGACCTGGACTCGGATGTTGTGATGGCCGCACCCCCGAAAACAACCCGTATAATTACTCCTCCTGCAGTCTCGCCGTCCTATCTGCCTTATTCGTCTGCCCCTGCTCCTGCGACACAGATGCCGGCACCACGACGCCCATCTGATCTTATCTCGACTGACCGTCGTGGCCCTGCTCCTCAGCCACCGTTGCCTCCACCACCTCCTGTCCCACACATGTTTGGCGACCGACCCTTGCCAGAACGTACGTATTCGAGCGAGTTGGGTTCCACTGCCCAGACGAACGGAGTGCCTCCGCCGCATCGATATGCAGACACTACTACCCAGTTTGAGTCATCGAGGACAGATCCCTTGCCTCACCAGCCTGTCGCTGGAGCCGTTCAAATCCCAACCCAAGCAACCGAACCAGTATACATGTCTGACCCTCATCGGAGCTCGTTGGGTGCCGATGATCCACATAGAGCACAGGAGAATGCAGGATATGACTACTACCATCGCAGCCGGCACTACGACTACACCAGAGACCGGGAGCGTGACAGGGATAGAGAACGCGATCGCGAGAGATACCGTGATTACGGACGAAGACGTGATTACCGAGGTCGCGAATGGTCGAGAGACCGCGACAGGGAGAGAGGTGTGGGACGGGACCGTGAGAGAGATCGAGAGTATGATCGGTACCGCGAGCGCTCTGGAAGAGAATATGATAGGGAGCGTGGACGTGAGAGAAGCTATGACGATGATGAATACTACTACCGGGATCGAGTACGAGGAGGAGGAGGTGGAGGAGGAGGAAGTGTCGGTATTGGTGGTGGTGGAAATGTAACAGCTGGTGGTGGAGAGGGCGAAAGAGAGTTCCCTGATTCTCGAAGTGGCGGTAGAGAACGAGAAAGGGAGCGAGAGCGAGGAGACCGAGACCGCGAACGAGAACGCGAGTTTACAGACTATGATCGCGAGAGAGAACGAGATCGTGAACGCGACCGTGAGAGAGGCGAGCGTGGTCCTGGGCGAGATAGAGACTTTGCTGGGTCTGTTACCGGAGTCGAAGGTGGCCGCGAATCGGAGAGAAGCCGTGTGCATGAGCGGGATCGGGACATGGACTATGATTTGCCCGAGGAAAGTGGGGGGACACTACAACGCCACCACTTGACGGACTCGCACTCTCAAGTACCACCACATCATGGCTTGCACCATAGTCAACAGCAACAAGACCAACAGCACGGCCGTCGACGAGAGCGATCAGACGGAGAGGTGGATGAGGATTATGACCGGGAGCGAGAACGAGAGCAACGAGAGCGGTATCGAGAAAGGGAAGGCGGGAGGGAAAGAGAAAGGGAAAGGGAGAAGGAGAGTGGGAGAGACAGGGAGAGACAGAGAGATTTGGAAGGAGAGCATGATGGAGTGGAGCGGGTTGGTGTGGATGCCCTAGGAGGAGGAGGAGGAGGTGGTGGTGGTGGTGGTCGAGTGGATCGTCGGCAGGAGTTCCCTCCTCCACCGAAGAAGCTGAAGCTGTCGACGGACTCTTCATCGCTGTCGTCTCCGTCGACGACGACAACAATGTCCTCGCTGAGCTGAGATATCTTACATAGTCGCGAATGAATGAATGACGTTCTCGTCCTTTTCCCCCTCTTTATTATCCGTTGTACCTGTTCCTTTGTTCCTTTGTTCCTTTTCAGTACTCTTCCCTTCTTTCCTTTTTTTTTTTTTTCTTTCCTTCTTGCTTTCAGGCTGAGTTGTCCCTTTCCTTTCTTCCCTGTACATTGCCCCTCCATTCCCCCCTCTTCCTCCTTGGAATCAATCCTCCCACACTTGCACTGGCATTCACACTTACCTTCACGTACCTCCGCACTCATCCAAAGACAATCGACAACAACAAGCAAGGCATCACACATCAACACAGGCAGCTTCCATGTCAAGCGACCCTCTGTACCTCGCCAGGACCAAAAGTGCTGGTGGAGAGAGGCGAGTCCCGCCGCCTATCAAGCCAAAGCCATCGACTCTGGCCTCCCCGCCCGCCACCGACACAACACCCACCCCCCACTTGCAACCGCCTCACGTCACGGTCACCGCCAATGGCACACCCACCTCGAGCTCCTTTGGCGACCTGAGAAAGACCTTCGAGCGACAGCAGAACAGCTCCCCGCTGTTCATGAATAGCGCCGGTGCTCAAGGAACAGGAACCGCGCCAAGAGGAGGCGCTGGCCTGGGACCCTCAAGAGGAAGCACGAGTACAGGCCAATTGAACCACCACGCGTCACTCTCGAGCGTCCAGCAATACACCAACAACGCCGCTTACCTCACACCCTCGTTCGGCAATAGCAACAGCAACAACAATAACAATAACAGGCCGCGCTCGGTTTCCTCTCCAGGGCCACCCCTTAGGGATACCGACGACGATGCTGACGGGATCGACAACAGCCAACCAGACTTTAGCAACTTGCGGGCGCGCTTCCAGTCGCAGATGTCGCTCTCTGGCCAGGGCGTACCCAAACCAGTATGGCAATCATTACCCCACGTGTTTTGTGTTCTAGTTCCACCAAACAGCTGGCGCCCTTTTTTTTCTGTGCTAACTGGGAGTTGTACTTAATATTTTATTTATAGGATACCCCTCGACCCAAACCCAAGCCGGCCGTTGGGGCCAAGCCCACCTTCCAAAATACCACATCATCGTCAACGCTGCCCTCCTCTCGAATGTCTATGGATTCGATCTTCAGCAACAACAGCAGTATTGTATCGGTGCCAAGATTTGTACCGCCTCACCTAACTCCAACAGCAGGCTCAACAGTGGCGTCGTCGCGGCTTTCGTCCAATTCTTTCAAACAGTCCTCCAGACCACCACCACCACCCATGAAGATACATTCTCCTGCTCCCAAAACACCTACCCCTCCAAGGACACCCCCGCGCGTAGAGACACCAGAGTCAGAAAGGAATCCGTTTATGGGTAGTGATGAAGATGAGGCAGGTGCCTCCCGTCAAGCAACAGCACCTCCAGCACCCTCTCGCTTGAATTCCACTTCGAATCGACTGTCCAACTCAAAGATACAACAGAACCCTGCATTCCAGCAACTCCGTAACCAAGCAATGGCAGCTGTGTCTGGCAGAGACTCTGTACTAGTTGGCAAAGCTGCACCACCTCCACCGCAGCGCGCTGCCCCAAGACCAGATTCGCCTCAGGGATCTCCACCAAAACTGCCTTCACGGGCAAACAGTGCTATCCTCGCTGTACAGGATACCCCAGAGGAGAAGGAGCGCAAACATCGACTTGACAAGAGACGACGAGTTGTACAGGAATTGCTCGAGACGGAAATCAGCTTCTCGAAGGACATGCAGCTTTTGCAAGAGGTAACTGTTTTATTATTTCCGTTGTGCCTGAAATATTTCACACGCTTATTTGCGGCAATTAGCAGTATAATTAACATCTTTGTTCTCGTTGTTTTCTGCGGCCAGGTCTACGTGACGGATATGTCGGAGTCGCCCTTGTTTACACAAGCGGATGTAAAGATGGTCTTCACCAATCTGGCTGATGTAGTCGCCCTCACTCTGGACTTTATTGCCTTCTTGACCCCGGCTTGTGGAGGAGGCGTGGAGGAAGAGTACGACGACTCCACTACTTTTGTTGGAGAAGCCTTTCTTCAAATGGTAACAACACACCTCCGCAAGAAAGAAAGAAATGATGCGCACTATTTTCTAATTTTTATAGATCATGACAGCATTCTCAGAGGTGGCAGAATAATTGACATCTTGCTTGTTTCTTACTCATACTAGATTTCAAGGATTCGGCGTGTCTATTCAGAGTACTGCAAGAGACAGGAGGCATCGGCTCAGCATCTACAGGATCTCGACAGCCGGAAGGACTTGAGGCCATTCTTTGATGCATGCACAGAAAAGTGCAAAGGAAAGACGACGGGATGGGACCTTGCAAGTTTACTTATCAAGCCTGTACAAAGGGTGCTCAAGTATCCACTGCTCATCAATGTTAGTATTCTTTTTGAGATTGGTGTGCCCTCTTAACGGAAGATGCATAAATGAAGGAGAGAAGAGAAGTACAGTAATTGATAATCTTCTTTTTTTCTCTTGTCCCTTCTCTAGCAAATCCATGCTCTGACACCATCGGATCACCTGGATTTCGAGAGCTTGGTGAATGTGCAAAAGGAGATGTTGCAGGTTGCGGAGGAAATCAACGAGATCAAGAAGCGGAAGGACATTGTCGAAAAGATTGTCGGGAGCAAGAAGAAAAACGACTCGGATGTAAGAACGCCTCTCGCGACATCTGGCCATGAGCTTTCTGATGCTTTTGCGCGAGTACTATCGCACTTGTCTAACTTATGCTTCTCTCACTGTATTTTCAACTACTGTAGATCGTGTACGTCTCAATTGCTCCAAACACCTTGACGGAGGTCTGTTTTCTATACGCGGTAATGTTACTAACCGAACATGAACGTTACTTTGTTTCGTCCGTCTACATAGCCATGGATTCAACAAAAAGTTTGCCCGGACGACTCAACAATTGCGGCAGGCTGTGGGTGGATCAGAAGTCACTGTTGATATTCTTTTTGAGGCTCTCCTGGAAAAGTTCAACATGCAGCAACGCCTTGTACGCGAGTTTGCTAAATATATCCAGAGCTGGCTTGTTTCCATCAAACGTAAGTACGCATATCGGGTCAAGCTGTATAAGGACTAACAAAAAAACGCACCATTCAACCACAGCTAAAATTGTTTACATTTATTTATATCCAAAGAATTCTTTGATACCCAAGACACCTTTGCCACAACACTTGCGGATATATATGGAATGGTACCGATTCACAGGACCAACGAGAACCAGTCGTTGATTCTGGTGCAAGAGTTTCACAAAAACTTGGCGAAGTTCTCCAAGACGATTGGGCGGGAGCTGGAGAGCAGGCTGAAGAAGACGGTGTACAAGAGCATTGAGCTGTTTCTGAAGTTATTCTCTGGGCCTCTGCAGGTCATGAAGAAGCGAGAGAAAAAGTTGCTGGATTATGATAATGTCAGAGGCATGAAGGATCGCGGAGAAACGGTAAGATGAAAGCAAATACGGGCGAATATCAAGCAACGTGGCGTACCTTGTCATTTCATGATACCTATTTCATCTAACCCCAATAATATTTTTTATTTTTGTTGTATTTTTTTCCCTGTAGATTGACAAGAACATGTTAGACTCTGCAGCGGCATACACTTCGATCAACGAGCAGCTGGTAGACGAGCTACCAAAGTTTCTTGGACTGACAACCCAATACTTTGACATTATCGTCATGGAGTTCAGTCAGGTGCAGCAGTTCTTTTACACTCAGGTCAAAACGAGGAACCACGAGTTCTATATCGAGTACGTGGATTCTGCATGTTCGAAGGATCTGGCCGCCTATTTGGAGCAGATGGATATATGCGAGGAATATATCGAAGCCATGACCAGAAACGACGGTCCTTTGGAGCGCCTGAACAGGATATCGCTGATCCACGATGTATCTGCTACTCATGGTAATAGGCCTTGCTTCATGTGTACTCTCTCTCTCTCTTCTGGATATACATACATTGGTCAGAATAATCGCTGACCCCCTTCTGTTTGTTTTACACTTGATATTTTGTGCTTTATAGAAGCGGCTTTCCAGAGCATGCGAGATGCAGTAGGACAAAGACTCAGGAGGAATGCTTCTCGGTCGCATCAGACTCGATCTCGGAGCTCATCGACAGCATCACCAATTCCCGCGACGACGGCAGGAAAGATCACACCGTCTTTGCAGCACAGCCCTTCAGGATCTCAGAGTTCTCTTCAGTCACCGCTACAGCCTCAACCAAGGTTTTACCCAGGGGAGGACGAGAACCCATTCGAGGTGCCCGAATCGATTTTCCACGATGGATCATCATCTGTTACGTCCTATGACGACGGCTATGAGCCCTTTGGGAACAACAATCGCGGCGGCGATTTCTATGACCGACCGCTTTCGATGGCTTCTTCGACATACTCGTTTGGGTCTGCGAGCACGGACCAACAGGAGTTCCGGAGCAAGCCGCCAGAGTTGGACGATGGGATGGAGATGGATGAGATTGGGATTGCTCAGGCTCTGTTTGAGTGCACGGCGATTTACCCGTACACTTCAACTGAAGACCGGCAGTTGAACTTTGAGGCGGGCGAGAGTATTGTTGTCTTTGGGTTGAATGATAATGGATGGTACTTTGGGAAGAAGGTTGGTAAGGATACCACGGGATGGTTCCCCGCGAGTCATTGTATTCAGATCTGAGATTTGAACGTGTAACTTTTTTGATAATACAAGTGAAATAAACAACAACAAAAAATAATATGAAAATGGAAGGGTTTGGCGGGGTATGTTTATTCAGTGGGAGTGAGAGCAGACACGACGACGAGTGCGGATCATGTCGCCAACCTTGACTTCGTAGGGTGCAACTGACAGGTCTGGTCTATGAAGCATATGCATTCCGAAAAAGATTTGGCCCTACAACAATCAATAGCAAAGAGAAGAACAAGAGCACAATAATTAGTTTCCTTCTCTAACATCAACAACGAAAGGGTTTACAAAAACTCCTTGGCAAGGGGACACAAGGAATCTTTCTTTACCCCTGCACTCTTGCGGTTTTTGGAAAGGGCCAAGAAGACATCTGTGTTCTTCATGGCTGTCAATTGGTCGATGGTCACCATATGGCATCTACGACACGGTCCCAGAATCTATGAATGATGCACGGGTTCAATAGTTGGAATTAGCAAAAGGTGCGATAAGGTTTCTTGTATGACAAAAATAATACCTGGACATAGTACAATAGCGAGCACATAAGAAGTGGCAATCATAACTTACATCAAACACCTGCTTTCCAACTTGAATCCGCGTCCAATGGTCCTCCTCGAACCCGTTCTGCTGTCCCTTGGTCACAAAGTTAGCCCGGAAGCTATCAGAAGTCAGCTCATGCCTCAGCTTCTTGTCTAAATCCTCCGCAAGATTGGCCATTCTTCGGACAGCACCCTGGCCATCATCCTGTTGATCGACCCAATCCCGGACCCGTTCGACCGACTTGTCGGCGATCAGTAGGAACGGACTCTCGTTCGACAGCAGGATCGGGGCCCCCTCTGGGGCATTCAGATGCGACTTTACGAACCGAGACGATGGCGAGACAGCAGCAGAGTCGGTCGAGACGGTCTTGGATGACGACGCTGCTGCTCCCTGATGAGGGTTTTGAGAGGCCACGGGTTGGCGAGCTAGACGACAGGGCTTACCCAAGAACCGAGAGAACCACTCATTGATCTCGGGCGCCGTATAGTGAACCACTGCAGTGCAGTCACCACAGACCCTCGATGAGCTCTTGGCAGCCTGGGTAGGCATCTCGTCGAGGGAGATATATAGCTTTTTCTGACCAGTGATGCTGATCTTGAGACCGTCAGACACATTAGTGCTGGACGAGAGGTCCTCGTCGGATTCGACAACCAACAAATTCTGGTTCAGGAGGACCTCAGCGCGGATCATACACATCCTCGGGAACCGCTTCTGCGTCAGCGCCGCCCCAGAGACCTCATCGACCAGCATCCATTCGCGGTCATAGAGAAGCCCATGTGGTGCGATAGGCCACGACTGGCCCTGAGGTATCTTGTACCCCCGGCAGGACTTGATTGGGTAAATAATGACAGAGTGGGCTTGGACAGGTGCGGAGGAAATGAAATCAGGGTAGTCCTCACTTGTGGCATCGAGCTCCTCGGTCTCTCCGATGAGGTCGACGGTTGGTGTGACGGCATCGGGGTCAGAGGTGTCGATGAAGTACTCTTTCAGGAAGGCAATGAAACTTTCGACGTCGTCTGCTGTTGACATGGCTCCAAGTGACACGCGAATCGATCCCGTTGGTTTGCCGTTCAGAATGTCCGTATCGTCCCAACACACATGTCCAGCCTAGGGAAACAATAAATTCAGAGATAATTAAAGGTGTGTCAGTTGTCTCTTCTCGGGAATAGTATTAATGAACTACCAAAAGGAACACATCAAGGATGCGAATCGACATACCTCCAAATTATTCTTGACGTCCTCGGCAGACAAGTCCAGCCACCGCTGCATTGATCCAGGGTTGCAGAATCCGCCAGTGCGAAGATGGATGTCCTTCATACTTGCCAGCCTCTCGACATCGCCGTATCCGATCCATTGACCATTGCTTCGCTTCAAGTTGAAATTCAAAATGGGACCGTACATCTCTGGGTTGCCCACAAGTTCCGAACCAGAGTCCATTCCCTCGACGTAAATGTCGCAAAGTGATGCACCATTGTAGTGCTTAATAGATCTCATCGACTGGTAGAGCAACCGATGGAGGGCCGTGACATGGGGTGAGATGTTAGAATAACTTCCATAGATTTCCCGCATGCTGTCAAACGCCAGATCCAGCGCCACGATGTCCAAAAAGTTGAGAGTTCCATCCTCAAACCTCCCGTGCAGCGACGTCCTGTAGACCTGCCAGGACTCGTCCGATGCAATAGCCGAGACAGTTCCGCCACCAAAGTACGACTTCCTCAGCTTGTCAGCCAACTCGGTCTTGACGATCACGGCGCCCAATCCTGTGGGGAATCCAAACATCTTGTAGAACGAGACCACGATAAAGTCTGGGCTGGAGGCGTGATCACTCAGGTCGAGCTCTGCGGTCATGACGTAGGAGGCGGCATCGAGAAGGACAAGGTTCTTTTGGGTAGGGGTATCGAGACGGTCCTTGATCTGCGCTGGCCAGGTGAGAGGGAATCGGCGACCTCCAAAGTTGCACTGCGCTGGGTAAGCAAAGAGGTTGTAGATTGGTTCGCCGCCGTCCGTTGTGTCGCTGTCGTTGTCGTTGTCGTTCATGACCAGGTGATGCGTAGATACGTTGGGCGAAAGAGGCGGTGACGGATGGGCAGTAGTTTGTGTGGGGGCGTGGTCACGACAATGTTTCAATGGGGTTTTGTCATCCTTCTTGAGTGGTGTCTCCAATTGTTGCTCCAACTGACACTGTTGAATTGTCTCGACGTCAATTTCCCCCCGGTCGTCGTCATGTGCAATGCCCCTGAGCCCTACTAGACTGGTATGCGCCTCCCGGAGTATCGTCAGCTTGGATGCTCTGGTTCCATTACTAGTTGCAGATCGGCGAGTCCAAGGGAAGGCTTCTCCGACAAGCTTAATGCCTGCAGTTGCATTGGCAGTAAAAATGACGTCCCATTCGCCATGGATCGACGCCTTGAAGTGCTCCAGAACCTTTTGACGGGCAGAGTCTACACGAGCCGAGGCCGCCTGGGAGGAAGGGGATTTGGAATGTGGGTTGGCATAGAGATTGTTTGTGAGATTGGCGGTGAATTGTTGGAGGTGGTGTTGGGAGGGTAATGTTGCGCCGGCATGATCGAGGTATACAGCATCTAAAGATGAAAGGGTAGATGTTTAGTTGGCTTTTATTCTATTTGTACGCCGTAGTACAAATGAATGCGGTTGGCCCAAGCAAGGAGGGGTGAGGATACCTTTGAGCTGTGGGTATTGCTCCTTGCGAATGATTTCGACGTCTGGGTTGTATCCGGCGGATGCTTTGCTGTTGAGAAAGTCATTCTTGAATTTTGTGGTTAAGAAGGTCATTGGCAAAAGGAAGGGATGGGCGATTAAAGAATGTAGCAGGCAGGATGGGGAAGGGAGATGGATGGAAGGGGATGTGAATGAAGAAGTGCGAATGAGCAAGAGGGTGGGTGGGTAGGAAAGAAGAATGTACAAAAGTGAGGGAGAGAGAAGAAGGATGGAGAAGGAAGATGGAGAAGAAAAAGACAAAGAAGACGAGGGAGAAGAGGGGGGATGTTATAATGCTGGCAGACAAACAGACAAAGAATCAAATATAACAAATAAAGAGAGCCTTCGGAGAACAAGCCCTGCGAAGGAAAGGAAAAAAGTGGCGCTTGTGTAACGAGGACCCACCATGCTCTTCTCCGTGGTCCACGGTTCAAAACAAACACACACACTCTTTCTTTCCACTGTAATACTACACTGTTGCGCTGTTGACAAAACTACAACCACACCCACACCCACAACCAAACCAAACCAAACCAAACCAGGCAAACAAGGCCAAAATAATGTGGGGTGAGTGATGATAGAGCTCAGAGTGATTCCATCAGACGGGCCAATCACGTTTGCGCTCACTCATCATTCGTCCTGGGGCTCCCCCAGTTTGCGCTGGGGTGCATAATCCATCCCCGCTTCTTCCCGAACAACAATGTCCACGATCCAGAACTCCCCTTTTTCTTCCCCGCACTCTCGACCCTCGCAGACAAATTGACCAAGGAAAGAACGCTCGTAAACACAATCCTTTCTTACGTTCCCAGACCTGCTGCACATTCGCAACCTGCCACCCACCCACCCCCATATTTCTTCCGCTCAATAAACGTTTGTTCCAATAAACAAAACGCAAATAAGTGGATCAACGGAGTCTATTCATCGTTCTCAAGAGAGAGTAAATAATCCTGGAATGCCTTGCGATCATCCACCATTTTCCACATAAGTACCCTTTTGTCGCTTTTTGAGATGTATTGGCATAAGAACTAGACAGTGGGCAGTGGGTCAAGACCATGCTTGGCCAAATGACCGTGTTCCCTTGGTCCGCTGCTTTCTTGACCCATACCTTGGCCCTGGTGCGGTTCTTGCCGATCCCATTTCCATCTCGGAAGTACTGTCCTACTTCCACCCGGGACTCGACATCGCCCTGTTCGACCGCCTTCAGATACCAATCAAAGGCCCTCGCAAAGTCCACAAAGACATCCCGCCCTCTTCAAACATCACAGCCAGCTCATACTGTGCATCAACATGGTCATCCTTGTGACCCTCAAATACCACTTCAGAGCTTCCTTGTAGCCCCGGGAGGGTCCTTGGCCGTAGGCATACGAGCGACCGACGCGAAATATCACCTCTGGTGACTTCTTACCAGCAGCCAGACGAAACCAGTCATAGACACCAGTTTGTTTTCCCTAACGCCCAGACCGTCGTGGTACATACCTCCAATGGCCAGTAGAGATTCCGCATAACCTTGCTCCTCAGCTCGAAGAAACCACTCCATGGCTCTGGCCTCGTCCTTTGGAAAGTCTTGACCGATGTCGTACGAGGTGGGAGCCTACAGAAAAAAAGAATGTATGCCTTTCTTTCTCGACTTTTCACAATCAACATTCCTTTTTTTCATACACCCCTTTGCGGTCATCAGTTTAGAAACACGAGGGCGTGAACAATAGTACTCGTCTTTGTTCAAACATTTTTCTTCCGCACAAACACCAAACGTCCTCGCGCGATAAAACCAAAAGCACATTAGATTTTCTTTTATTACACCTCGAGAACGGCGTTGCACTTTTTCAGGCACGCGTTTCGGTATTCAAACTCTTACTTTCCAACTTGTCCAAGCTAGTTCGCGCCATGACGTGTCCTTTCTCCGCAGCTATACGATACCAGTATACCGCCGACTCATCGCTCCTCTCAACACCAAGTCCAAACTGGTACTGAACACCAATCCGATACTGAGAGCCAATATGTCCTTGATCCGCGGCCTTCAAGAACCACCCCATCGCAGCCACATAATCTCTCTCCTCAACTCCGCGGCCTAAACAGTACAGACGACCGATCCTGAACTGCACTTGAGGGTACCCTTTCGCGGCTGCTTGAAGGTACCATTCCATAGCCATTGCGCTGAGTGTAGGAACTCCTAGACCGTCATCGTACATCCTCCCGACCTCGTACAGTGCTTCGACGAATCCTTGTTTAGCGGCTTTGATGAACCATTCCATGGCTTGGTGGTAGTCTTTAGGTGAGCCTACACCGTTCGGTAGGAGGTAGCCGACTTTGTACTGGGCATTGAAATGTCCTTGGTGGGCTGCTTGACGATAGTTCACCAAGGCCGACGCATAGTTCTGAGTGACGCCTAGGCCTTTCGCAAAACAGTTCGCGAGCTGGAACTGTGCCTCGGCATGTCCTTGATTGGTGGCCAGATGGTAACGCGTCTTGGCCCATGGATAGTCTTGATTGATGCCGAGGCCCTTGAAAAAACAGTTCCCGACCTGGACCAGCGCCTCGAGATGTCCTCGATTAACGGCCTTAAGGAACCACTTCATCGCCCTGACGTAGTCCTCTATGCATCCACCGCGGTGAAAAAAGAACCGACCAAGCCGGCACATTGCCGAAGGATGTCCCTTGTCGGCCGCCATAGAATACCATTGTAGAGCCTTGGTACGATTCGCGGCAGGAATACCGAGTCCGCTCTCATACATAAACCCGAGTTGGTATTGCGCTTCAGCGTATCCGTTCTTAGCTGCTTTAAGAACCCACTTAAAGGCTTCCTCAAGGTCCTCTAAAACGCCTTCCCCCCTCGCGAAAAGGATCCCAACTTGGAGCTGCGACAATGCATGCCTTTGCCTGGCGGCCTTCAAGAACCACTGCATCGCCTTCTGAAAGTCCTTCGGCACCCCTAGGCCATGCAAGAAAATAAACCCAACATCATGCTGGGGATCCGGATACTCCTGATGAGCTGCCAGAAGGAGCCACTCCATAGCTTTGGTGTAATCCTGCGAGAAATCTGTGCCACGGAAATAAAGTAGACCCATGTTGTATCGGGCCGCCCGATGTCCATGCTGTGCTGCTCTGGTATAGCACTGTGCAGCTTTGGAGTAATCTTGCGGGAGTCCAAGGCCGGTATGATACCTGCGACCAATGCTGAACAATGCGTCCATGTCTCCTTGCCTGGCGGCCTTCAACTCGCGCTCCGCGATTGCGGTTAGTTCCTGGGCGGTGAGGCTTACGTTGTCCGTCCCGTTAGCCATGAGTATTGTTAAGTTTTTTTCCCTTGTAGTTGCTGTTGTTTGCGAAAGGAGATGAAGCCGGAGGAGTATGAAATACTGGTGGACCGAGATGCTTGGTGTAGGCTGTTTGAGTGAAAAAAGAGGAGGAGAGGGGGAGGACGCAAGTGCCAATGCCAGGTCCTTCACTCTTATGTGTTTGAGGGATCCATTCTTGAAACCACACCTCATGCTGTCTTTATAAACGTGCGACAAAGACGAAGTGCGACAAACGTGGTTTATTAATTTTAGGGCGGTCGGCACTAGGAAAAAGGAACTAGGAAAAGAAAGGAGCGAAAGAAATCAAAGGCGAAAAGAAAGACAAAACGCACCTTACCTTACTTTACTAGAAAGGACAGCAAGAGAACTACACGTTTTTATTTTTCTTTTTCTTTTTCAGAGCTATCTTTTCTTTGATATTTTGTCATCTTCCCCTTGTACCCGTCCTTCTTCAGCCATCTCCTCAGAGCCTCCAACCTCGCCTGCGTTTGCTGGTGCCCACTCCCGGAAGCCTTGCCATACTACTCGATCGCTGTCTTGTAGCTCTTCAAAACATGTTGTCCTGACTCATAAAACGTCCTGACCAAATGCTGAGCCGCTACTTGTACTTGATAGGCAGCTTTAAGAAGCCACTACACGACCTAGGTGTGATCCTGCGGAACTCCATCACCGAAGTGGTACAACAACCCAATCCCACATTGGACCTCAGCATGTCCTTGCTTGCCAGCCTAGAAAAGCCACTGTGTTGACAAGGTATTGTCGACCGGGACGCCTTGACCACGGTGGTAGAGAATGCCCGCGCTGTACTGGGCCATGACATTTCCAGTGTTGGCAGCCTTCTTGAACCGTTGTACAGCTTTGGTGATATCCTGAGGCACCCCTTAACCGTTAGGTAGAGTCGACAAATGGCGTCCTGAGCTAACCCATATCCTTGCTTTGCACCCTTGACGTACCATCCTATGGCCTTCTTGTAATCACCTGGAACGCCGTGCCTATATGTGAATA
Source organism: Linnemannia hyalina (assembly GCA_019671135.1). Lineage (NCBI taxonomy): Eukaryota > Fungi > Mortierellomycota > Mortierellomycetes > Mortierellales > Mortierellaceae > Linnemannia > Linnemannia hyalina. The sequence continues at coordinate 4,178,685 of JAHRHY010000001.1, forward strand.
GGACTCCGATGTTGTGGTGTGCAGCCTTGAGACGCCACTCCATCGCCCTGTCATAATCCTGCGGCCTTGCTGAATATCCTTGGTTGCCAGCCTTGGTGGACCACGTCATAATTAGATCTTCATGACGGACGATGTGCATTGCGTCGTTGGCGTCCGACGAGTTTGACGTGTTGTCATTGTTAGTATCCGCTTTCGAAGTATTGTTGCTTACGTCCGGGGGTGAAGTATGGCCGCTGGTATCCGAGGGTAAAGTATTATTACTGTCGTCCGAGTTTGAAAGGGTTGCAGTGGTGGTGGTGAATAACATATATCTGATTGAACACCTCTTCCAGGTAAAATCACTCACTCATCACGACAATGGCTAAACCATCACCATAACCCATACCTAAAACATAATTTTTATTTCTTGGCCTCGACGACGGCAGGGACAGCAGGAGAAACCGCCTTCCGTTTCTTTGCCGGCTTTGCAGGAGTAGCTCTCTGTTGACGCTTCTGCACCTGCGTCTGTGGTCGAGGATTTACTCTCTCCTGTGCCTGATGATGCCCGCTCGCAGCAGCCAGCCGAAAACACTCCATCGCAGGCTCGTTGCGTTCTCCATAAGGTTGCCCTCGCTCATAACACAAACCGATCTGGTACTGGGCCTCGGCATTACCGGCCTTGGCTGCCTTCAAGAACCACGTCATCGCTTCGGTGTAATTCTGTGCTATCCCTGGCCCTCCATGAAAATATAAGTCCCCGATACTAGACCAGAACGGTGCTATCTCCTTATCGTCCTTCTTGAGCTCCGCAGTCGTAGCCTTGAGGTACCACTCTTTGGCCATGGCCCAGTCCCGCTCAACTCCGAGTCCATCGCGGTATAAGGATCCGACTGCGTGTAGCGCTCCTGAGTGCGCCCCCCGCTCGTTGTTCGCTGCCTTAAGGAACCACTCCTTCGCCTGTGTAAAGTTGCGGCGGATGTTATGGTCGCCAGAATAGTAGCTCAGGCCAATGAGATGTTGAGCCTCCGCATTCCCCTTCTCTGCGGCCTTGGTGAACCATGCCAGAGCTTTGACATGATCCGAAGGGACTCCAACTCCGCCCCGGTGGTAATGGATCCCGACCGCCAGCTGGGCCGACTCGACTCCCTGTTCGGCCGCCTTCGTGTACCAAAACAGCGCCATGTTGTCGTCCAGTGGTACGCCCGTGCCTTTGCCATACAGTACGCCGAGTCGGAACTGAGCCTCGGAGTTGCCATGGTCCGCGGCCTTACGGTACCAATCGACAGCCGTTACCAGGTCCTTTGCAACGTTGAGGTCCCCATTCTCGAGCAACATCCCGAGCTTAAACTGCGCGTTACTGTGTCCCTGCTCAGCTGCTCGAAGATACCATTTCCTGGACTTTGCATTACTCTGTGGGAGCCCCTGGCCTCGCCGGTACATGAGTCCGACTCGGAACTGGGCCTCTGCGTCTCCTTGCTCTGCTGCCATCAACTCTCTCTCCGCCTCTACTACATTCTCATCCTGCTCTGTCATTTTGTTGATGTTCGCGTTGGTACTTGTCGTGTTGCTGATATTTGTGTTGTTGCTGGTTGTAATGTTGCCCTTTGCATCGTTGCTACTCTTGCTGTTTATCGTGCTGTTTGTGTCGTCGATGCTGCTGCTCCTGCGAATGCTGCTCTCGCTATTGCTGCTGGTGCCGCTGGTGTTTGGCGCCCTCTCTTGCACCTTCTCCTTCTCCTTCTGCACCGCCTTCACAACCTTAGGCATGTCCACCTTATCATCCCTAGGATCCTCCTTGATAGCCATATCTTCCACATCGTCAACAATGAATATCACAGGTTCCTGGGGCTCTGTCTTGATGATGACCTTGTCAGCTTCGGCAGCCTTCGATGCCAGCGTTGTCGTCGTCGTCTCCTGGGTGACCAAGGCCTCGCGGGCGACCGTGCCCCTCCCGACAGCCGCCTCTTTGACCTCCCCCTCGACTACAGTAACTTCACCGCCGGATTGACTTTCGGTGACAACGACCTCCAAGATGGCATTCCGCACCACCGCAATACGAAGCGGCTCTAAACTAGAATACATCAAAGAGGGGGGGGGGGGAGGGGAGAAGTGTCAACTCGCGACCAAAAATCAATACATGTTTGCAAACACACAACAACCAGAGAACCACCCCTTACACTTACTTTTTGAAATCATGGCCCTTGAGAAAAGGAACAACCGTCGCCCCTTGGCGAATATATGTCGCGCCCTTGAACGGGATCAGGATATCCTCCCACAGGACTATATTCCTCTTTGTCACCGGGTCCTTGTATCCTGTCACGTAGAGCACGTCCCCTCTGTCTGCCAGTAACGATACAAACGTCGAAGAAGAGGAGTAGGGAGAGGGGGAAGAGGAGGAAGAGGTGGTGTCTGTGGATGATAAAGATATGGAAGGGGATGGTTGCCGGTCGCTGTAGATATAGTTGGTGCTGGGGCTAGTAGTGCTGGTGACGAGGCGGAACCCCTGGAGGATGGCTCTTTGCACCATTGTTGGTCTAGTTGCTCTGTTTTTCTTCTTTTAGTGTTTGGGGTTTGTGCGCTGTGTTAGTCAGGGTGAACAAGAAAGTAGAGTGTAAAGAAAGGCGACGAGAGAGAGAGAGAGAGAGTGGAGGTGGTTGAGTGTGTGCTTGTCTGCTTTCGTGAATGCAAAACTGATGAGAGGGTGTGAGAATTGGTGATCAATGAATGACGACGACAACAAAAAAAGGTCGGAAGGGCGTGGGAGCGATATCGTCAATATCCACACATCCACACATTTGGTCTTTGCTTTTTGCATGATTTTTATTTTGTTTGGATACGCATGGGCTATTGGGAAGAAAGGAAAGGAGGAAAAGATCTTTCCTGCACCGCAAAAAGAAGAAACAGCCAAGCCCCGCAAAACGATCTTGATGAATCACGCTTTGAAGCTGGTTATCGTCGATAGTGATCAAGTCAGCGACAATTAGTATCAGCTCTTCGTTGCCGCTGCTGAGGTTTGCCTCAGTCATAGTCGTCAAGACATCCTTACCTGCGTTATAAAAAAATTGAACTGGTCGTTCCTGAAATCAACGGTCTGAATTGGTCACGTTTCGACCAATTACGAGAGGACAAAGAGAGCGTCACCACTTTTTTTCTCAGCAACTCTCACTTCTTAACGCTTTTGACACTCAGTACAACCCTCTCTTAATAGTATGGATCCTCTTCAATTGCTTCCGTTCTTGATGTTACCCTAGATGTCGTTGTTAGAGGTCGATTGCTTCGTGCCGAGGCATCATCGCAACAGGAGCCGTCGATCATGTCGCCTTCGCAGGAGTTATCCGTAGAGTCTCTACAACAGACCGAACGTCACTGATGAAGGCACAAACACTACGACTCAGACTTCGGACTCTAGCACTGGAGGAGTTGGAGCATCAGGGCGATGGAGTCGAAAGCAAGGAGTGGCAGACTAGTATGTAATTTATCTTTTTATCACAAAGGAAGAAGCGGCCGTGAAACATTGTTACTTAGTTTGAGAAAGAATGATTGCATGGAACAGCTTATTTGAACGCTGCTTTTTAATTCTTCTGGCTTGCGAACGATTAAACGCGTTTCTTCGTTCCTGAAAACAACGGTCTGAATCGGTTACGTTTCCACCATTTATGGGGCACATTGATACACACCCATTGAAAAGTGGATGGCAGTTCTCTTTGTAGGGAAGGTTAAGCATCATCACCTTTTCTCTTTCATCCCTGCCTCGTCCTTTTGCACTTCGACATTCCACTTAAACCCCTTATCAACTTGGCCCTCACCCTCTTGCAATCCGAGGCACAGTAACGGTTCAGGAGACCTGCCCCATCTCCAAGCAGTCCGCCGAGTCAACGAAAATGGCGACCCTACTTCAACCTCCAACACAATCACCCACCTCGTCTGTCACCAAGTCACCGTCTCTGGCAAAAGATATTATGGATCTCATTTTATGCTTATGGTCGTTAGCCTGGGCAGTGGGATGTTACACACAGGGGCAGGGATGGGTGCAAGCAGTGCAGCGGGTGGTGAAAAAGAAAAAATCGATCGGATTTTGAACGGTCTCCACCCGGGTATGGTAAGTATAAGCCCACTTACTTCTCTGATCGGGCTGACAAAAAAAGAATTGTGCAAACACCATACGTCAAGACCGATCGCAGGGACGATGAGGGGCGAGAAAGAGTGAAGGAGGAAGAATAAGGGACCGGAGTAGAGCGGGATCGCCACGCGTCGAGCTCGCGTCGGATTGGTTCCCTCCTTCCATTCTTCTCTCGTGGTGCTTGCTTAATTGAGTGTTTTTTTAGGATGTGTCCGTGGAGTGAAAGATGGGTGTTAGTCATAGTGTTTTTTTTTGCATAGAGAAATCATATGAAAAAACAAGATGTTGTGCTCTTCTCCTTCGTCCAGAGGCTCTTTTTTTTTTGTTTGTGTCTTCCAACATTTTTTTGGGTCTAACGGTCTTCTTTGTTGTTCACCCCGCATTCTTCCACTTTAGGAAGGCACTCCGCTTTGTTTTTGTGTTGTTTTGTGGAGTGAGGAGAGAAGGAGGTAAGAGAAGGATAGGTAGAGGACGTTGTTGTTATGATTCATTAGAAGAAATCAGAGAAGGAACAACCGCGTGAGCGATCGACGTACGATTCATTAGCAGTTGACAGTTCCTTGTTACACGTGAAGAAGGGCAAGGGAAACCATTCGCCCATAAACGCTTTCGAGAAAATGAAGAGATTATTGACGGGATCAAGAATTCGGGGAAGGTAGAGAACGACGAGAGTAAGAAAGAAGAGAAAAAAAGTAGAAGGGGGTTATGATCAGGCCTCCTTCCTGGAAATCCATTACACGTCGCTCGCAGCGAGTTAAGTCATCCTTCACCTTCACCTGACAAGGATGTTTTCGATTCGTCACGTCTGAGCGAGAGATACTTCTTGCTCCTGGCATGTTACGGTCAGCCAATGAGAAAAAGAATGTTTGACGAAGGAGAAGGAGGAGTGGGGAAGAGAGAAAAGGAGATGAACAGCCCCATCCTAATTGGGACTTGTAAGGGGGAACCCAGCGCCCTGGCTTTGCTTTGAACCGACATCCTTGACATGTTCTTACCAGGCGTAAGAAAATCGCGCTAATGAAAATCAGGATCATATTCTATCGCAACATGACGGGTCCATGACGAAGAAGAAAGGAAAAGACAACGCCAAGAAAGAAAGAAGGATACATGTACGCAGTGAGTCTTCAGTATAAAGTGAGCAAGCGAACGGTGACCCATTTGCACTGCTAGTCTATGAGTGACAAGTGACAAGTGACAAGAATAGGATTCGGTGCATTTCTCAGGTGAAATCAAACTGTCCGTTTCAGTCCAATCCTGAGTTTAGGATCTGTCCAGGCCCATGTGCACACACATCCACTCCAACTTCATTAATTTCCTCAATAAAAGGGAGACTCGATCCTTCGTTCTTTTTTCTCTTCTTTCATCCAACTCTCAATAACTCCAATCGCACTCACCCAACAAGCAACCAACCAACCAACTCACCAACCCTAACAGCTTCACACACCAACACACCAACACACCACCCTCAACAAGACACACGTACAGACAAAGATGGCTTCATCGATCCGCGCAATTTCAATGTCCCTCCCTCGCGTCTCAATGGCTCGCATCCCCCTTGTGGCATTCACAAACACACACGCTGTCCCGACCTTAACTAACCAAGCCTACGCCCACGCCCACGCCAATTCGACCCACCCCTCCGCCTACTCCTCCATGCCCAGCCGCTCCAACTCCAACAAATACACAAACGCTGCCGACAAGCTCGAACAATCTGCCAAGAGCATGAACAAATCGACCAAGGACTATCTTCGTGAGGTAAAGCATTACGACAGTGAAGAGGATGAAGTCATGATGAAGCTTGGCCTTGCCATGAGCAGCAAAAGCATCAAGCAACCCAACAACACTGGAACCCATGCGAACACGAACAAACACACAGGAAACCAAAGTGGAGGCAGGAAGGCGCATGAGAGACAGACGGAGGGCACGTTCGAGGAGTCGTTGAGTTCGGATATCCAGGCGGATGTGACGCATCCTGCGGGCAAGGGGTTCCATCATGCCGATCAGCATCATCAGCAAGAGCTGATTTCCAGCCTCTGCGAAGAGCTGAAGGTAACCCTTGGATCCATCTGCAAGGCGTTGTAGTTCCCTAGCACTTCTTCATTCTTCGTTTGCAAGGTGCCTTTGTTTTGGCTTGTGGAGTTAAGCCCCGACAACTGTTCCATTATGAGGCACACGAGAAAAAGAAACAAAGAGAGAGAAACAAGAGAAAAAGAGTGAGAGGGTAGTGGGAACGAGAATCCAATGCAAAAAGGGTTCAGAGAGAAAGATATGCAGAATGAACTAGAAGCGCTGCCCTTCCCTCCCCACCCTTCTCTTCATCACTCACATTCAACTCACCTTCCCTTTCTTTTTTTCATTCTCTCTTGTTTCTACAAAAAAGGAACAACCGTCCGCAGCGTCAACGAACCGATTGAGCCAGCATGCGTCCGATGCGATCCGGATGGTCGAGTCGCACAGCATTCTGAAGCAGGACAAGGCCCCCGTCCACAATGTCCGTGACGAGGACCCCGCTGAGAAGGCTGCCCATTACCAGAAGCGCCACTAAGGCTTCTTTCCTCTTCGATCTTTCCCCCTTACTTTCTGCGCCCTTGTATATAGCCAAGTCCATTCCTAAAGATTAGTTAGTATCATTCAACTGTCCAACAATGGTTATCATCCTCTCTCTTTATCACCTATGTCATGAACTTCATGTGCTTTAGTGTGTCGCACGAATGCGAACGAGTGCATGATCATTCAGCCAGCAGTCACCATAAGACCCTCGAGTCTTCCCACTGTCAAAAATTTCTCCGCTGTTCAGACGAGAATGACAAATCCAGGTCGTTGACTTCATCTTTTTCTCTTTTATTCTTCTTTACGCCTTCCACACAACTGGTCTTTTTTCTTATCTTTCTCTTTGCTTTCTCTCAACCAACGACAAACAACGCACGCACCACTCGCACTCGTACTCATACAACTCTCCTCGAGTATATCACCGGTGCCACTTCTAATAACACGAAACAACAATCTAAGCTCACTCTCTCCGCACACAAAGCACACACAAACATGTCAGCCTACCCAGACGAGAAAGCCCTCCAAGGAGGTCAATCCGCCTACCCTCAACAAACCGCGTACCCACAACAGACCTACGGTGAACCCTCCCAACAACAATACTTCACACAACCACCAGCACCAGCAGTCGGAGGGTCATCGTACCCAGGCGCTGTCCCGGGCCCACCCACAGAGTTCATGGACCCAGCCATCCCCCGACCCAACGATATCTTGCCCCTCCACCCGGCCATCATCCAGCAGCGCCGGATTGCTGCTTCATTGCCACCTTGTCCAAAGGGTGGATATCATGAACTGCGGTCTCGCTAGTACGTCTTCTCTTCCTCTTTATTGGTTGATTGTACGTCAGTGTGATAGCGAACAAAATACCGACACTGTCTCTTTGTTTTCTTCTTCCTTTCTATCGTTGTTATATGATAGCGCACTAGGGGTGAATGCGGGCACGTTCATGTCGATTGTCTGCTTCCCGGTGGTCTGCTGCTGTGTCCGCCGGGAGACTGTATGCATCAAATGTCAGGAAAAGTTCGACATTGCCCTCCCCGCCATCAACTAAGAACAAGGTCTTTCAAGTTGTCCATTTCTTTTATTGTTGTCCTCAGTTTGATGACTGCAAACAGGGAATCAGGACATGTTTTTGTTCTTTCGGGATTTAGTTTTCTTTCAGTGAATTTCAAAGTGATGATGAACTTTCACACTTTTTGCATAAGGGTAGCGCTCGCTCAACCATGCGACATAAGACATACTTCTGTACAGTGTTCTCGTTTCTTGTTTCGTTTTTTTTTCATCATTTTTATTCATAGCACTCACTCGCCCACTACTTTCTAATAATAAAACATGCACATCCAACAAACAATACAGCCCACGAACCCGCACTGATGGTGTAAAGTATCCCGGTAATCCAGTAAATGAGCCAGCCACTGTGATCCTTCCTTTTTGACACATGTGTATCTCGAACATCCTGAAAGCAAAAAAAAAAAAAGCTCTAAAAAGTGAACTGGATCGGACAGAGAGTACACACAAACAGGTTAGCATAATATTTCCAAATGATCACTGATGATAGATCGGATAGGGATAGCACTCCTTCAATGCATAAAGCAAGTGAAGAATGAGATGTTGTTTCAGAACCAAATGGTTTCCTCAGAGCACTAGCATTCAATGCCGGTGCGTAGGAAGAACGAAAGTATATTGTGTTGTTCATCATAAAATGTGGTGGAGGATAGGAAGGGAGAGAGTTGTTGAGGGTGAGCAGAAGGTGTAATACATACCAATTGAGCCAAATAATAACGCGTATCGTGAATGAAGAGGAGTGGATGAGGGGCTAAGGAAGGTGAAGGTGAAGGGTGGAGGAGTGAAGAGAAAGAAAGAAGAGAAAGAAAGAAGAGAAGTATGAAAATTTTTAAACAGATCGTGCCTTTTCTCATTGTTATGAGAAGAAGGCAGAAGAAGGAAAATGATAGATGTAAAAAATGCGCTACTGATCTCCTCGGTGATGTCAAGATCAGGGATTTTTAAAAATTCCCGAAAAGAAAAAAAAAAATTGAACGCAACTCTCATTTTTCATTTTTCAAAGATTCAAAGGTCACGCCACGGAACGCCATCGTGTGCCCTTGCTGCCACGCGAGGAATTAAACCCCCAGACGGAGCTGAAAAAAAATACATGAGTGCAAGACGAATGTAAGATTTCCTTTTGATAAGTGAGTTGAAGAAAAAAAAAAAGTGGGTGATCAGTTCCTGGAACCCGTCCTCACACACCCTGGCACCACGTCACTTGATGACATCTCTTCAGCCCAAACATGCTACCGTCCCTTATCCACCCCTGGATTAATGGATCCTCAGTTCCATGCTTCCCCCTATGGCATTTTCATCGTTTCTCCTTACTCATTTACCTTCCTCATCCCCCACTTTTGCACCATGAGATGATCGACAAGGGTTCGCTTGTATCTTTGATTCAAGCGATTCAAGTGCGAAATACAAAACAACAGTGAGCGAGCGGACATTTGAATGCCCGCACAAAAAAAGTGGTCTCGACCACGCTCGATGAAAGTTTCACAAGAGAAAAATAAAAAGAGTTCAAGGACCGACAGTCTAAAAGAGGTGGTTGAAGAAGGAAAAACGACAACACTTCTCTTTGCAAGGATGGCAGACAAACAAGCGGGGGGAGGGGGGAAGGCCGAGAGATGAGAGGGGGAGGTGCAGCAGAAAGAAGTGCGCCGAAGGAATGAAATGGGGGAAGAGACGAGGAGACAGGTTCGTTTAGGATAGATTACACGTGATGCAGGCAAGATGTCTTTGGGTGACCTGGTGTATCAAGAATAGAGGATCAGGGGTAGAGAAAGTCGATATTCAGGGCAATCCGGAGAACGGTGAAAAAGCGCTGGTCTGCGTGCTTGCGAAAGAGTTAATGTTGAGAACATGAGGAGAAACAGCGATGACATGCTGAAGGGAGAGCACTATGGGGAAAGTAGATGAACGATTGATTGCGAGACGACAGTGTGCCTTCTCTAGGCAGCAACTCTCTCTAACAGGAACAACCTTGTGGTGGTTTGTTCAACTACACTAGGCACTTTGAACTGGAAGAACTCGCAGGTGAGAGAGGGAGAATGTTTAGAGTTTTGATTTTGTTAGATAATATGGTTGGAAGGGTCTTGCAATTCTCGTTCTTCCCTCCAGTTCCCACACTCTCGTTATTGTACGGCTTTAAGAGAGGGAGGGAGGCTCCAGGCCCCTCATTCTCTCTTGATACCCTCCCCTTGCCTTTTCACGTCCAAAATGCAATTTGCTTTTAGTTTCAATTAGCTGTGTCGTACAATCAATCATGCAAAAAAAAGCAGAACTCCATTCTAACCTCAGGCGATATTTTAGTGGTGCCGTGTGTAGATGGGATTGGTTCTTTTGCTTGTGCTCCAGGGGCCATTCAGAGATCAGGGTCGCGCGACTGGTTCGCGTTGTTTATTTTTTTGTTAGTGTGGTTGGTATCCATTACCTGATAACGACTCTCTCAGGGTCGTCCTGCTTGTGCTTTTCTGGTTGAACTGTGAGAGCAGGAACTGAGATAAGTGAGTGAGAGAGGAGAGAGCTCACATACATCGCAAAGCATACTGTACCTTATGCATGCATGCATACTGCCCTTTTGTTCGATTTGTGTGAAAGTGGGAAATCTCTGGAGTCGAGAGGGGAGTCCGGCTCTCACGAGGAAATGGAGCAGACTGATAGAAACGGGATTTAGTATCTACCTTCCCCGCACCCTGCTTGGATACTGCCTCTAGCATGCATGCTATGTCTCTTACAGTGCAATAGTCTGGCTGCAGTGGTAGCTAAGGCGCCGCTTTATCGTTGATTGCATGCTCACTACTCCCATAGAGCCCTTCAGTAAAGTGGGGATGGATAGGCGTTTTGTTTGTTGTGTGCTTGATATGTGTTTCTGTGATAACTGACTGCATGTACGTTTTGCTTGTGCGCCCAAGCAAACGAGCGCATGTATTAGTTTTTTTTTTTTTCTTTCGATAATGGCTCAGAGTAATTACTCGGGGTTCGGAATTTTCGTGCTTTTTCTCCTGTCCTTCCTTCCTTGCTTCATCGTTCGTTTTCTTGCTCAGCAAAAAGTGGGAGAGGGAGACACGCAGACTCATATGGAAAGTACGTCCCGACACACTAATTCTTCACCAGGGTTGCCTGGGGCCAATTGACGTGGACCAACAACGGACTCTTTCTTTTTTCATTTTTATTTTTGTCTGTTAGTTGAAGGAGAATGAAAGAAAAAGGTGGAGAATGGATCTGTGCAACTTGGCTGCTTCGCTATCTCAATCCTCCTTAGACAGAGTACAGTATCAACACGTAGATAATGAAGTGAACGACGATTTCCTTCCCGCCCTTCTGTCCAAAGAATTGCAATCGACCAACCAACTTGTGGCGGTCAATAAAAAATTCACTCCGTTTTCATCTTCTCAGTCAAACCTTCGTTTTTTTTTGTTGTTGATCCTCCTCTGAGAGCGAGGAGCGAGTTCAAGTTCGAGTGTTCTTTATCTCTCACTTCTTGTTTTACACATCGGGTCTGCCTGGAGGAGGTTGTATAACGAGAAAATAGTCCACGAGTTCTCTGGATCCTCACCGTCTCAGTAGAATTATCAGGCATTTGTAGGCCAGGCTTGAGTGTTCTCGCCAATCCTTACCCACTCAATCTTCCTACTCTCCCTCTCCCTCCATTCTTTAGTTTCAATTAGTGTGTGGGTTTAAGGACTAAAAGGCATTGAGAAGCTGTATTTACCATGAGCCTTTAGTCCAGTTTGAGATTCTGTGGACTTGGACACGACAGAGAGGTAGGTTCTTTGTGAGAGCAAAAGCTAGTATCGATCTCTGTTTTCCGTTGTTGTTGGTAAACTTATCAGGCGAGGTTGGAGGGATGGGGCAATGGAGCAGGAGACCACGGTCGGTTGCACAAAGAGGAGGCGGATCGATCTGTCTTGTTCTCACTTCTTTGCTTTGTGTCCATTTTTCCATTTCTTGTTCAGGGGCAAGGAAAACGTACACGACACGCCAAAGAAAATGACGAGGACGAGGGCGCTAATTTTTATTATTATTGTCTTGTGCGGGGTGGAAGGCAGAGAAGAGGGGAATGGAGATGTGCAGATGAGAGCACTTGTGTGACAAACAATTTCCCGTTTACTCTCTCTCTCTTTTCTTCTCACTCGACATGAATGCACGCTCGCCCGCCGCATCTGGGTCTTTTTTGTGTTTGTGTTGACCTGTTCTTCGGCGTTTGCTCACGGTCTTTTTTCGACCCATTCGACGCTTGCAAACAAAGGAGACAACCAAATACGAAAAGAGAAGAGATCGAACTTTGTTCATTAGGGGGAGATGATGGAAGCAAGGTGCGTATCGATGGATTGAGATGGCGATGAATGGCGATGACTGGTGCTTGTCGATGTTTGATAAGGCTTGACTCGCTGGCTGGCTGGATTGTTGGATGGTTCTCTTATTTGCCCCACATGCATTTTGCCCTGCCTCATGCTTCTCGTAGTGCTCGGAAATCAAGGCCTTCCTCTTCTTACGACTGGCTTCTTTGATGATGGAACGATTGGATCCAGGGACACGCTTCGAACTGGAGAGAGGGCGTTGGGCAGTGTATCGAAACATAAAAAGGCGATGCAGAGGGGTCAGAACGAAGAAAAGAAGGGCTGTTACTTACAGAATATGGGCTAAAGGGGCTGGTCGAGAATGGAGGCACCTTCTTCCCTTCCTCTTCTCCTCCATCTGATCCCTTCTCGCCAAACCCTGTTGTTTTTCAGTTGTCAACGGAAAACGAAAAACAAAATATATACGACCACAGGGAAGGGAAGGGACGGAAATAGGGGGTCAATCTATGTGCGATGATGTTGTTGAACATGGTACATTCTTGCTCGGATTTTTGTTGTTTTTTATTTCTGATGATACTTCCTTTGTGTACTCTAACCAGACGACGATCATGAACGGTATAGCTGGTGCTGGTATTGTTTTCTTTCCACGTTGTCGAAAAGAAGTACATGCAACATGATGCCACGAACAACTGACACGACGGGTGGATGGACGGGCGGATGACAGAAGGGCTTTTTTGGTTACAGAATAGGGTGATGTACCAAGGTGAGACTAGAAGAGAAGGGATGATCTCCTTTCGCCACCTAGTAAGAGGACATAGGGTTAGGTAGGGTGAGACTGATTCAAGACCACCTAGGATGTCTACGATCTATGGCTATGATGCCTCCTGGTTGGATGTGTCTTGAAGTCTATGCTAGTCAGAACATCAAGTTCGCTCGGATGCCATGGACTCCATGTGGTTTCATTTATGTTTGTATGTTTGCTTGTGTGGCCGCGTTCATAGTGAGAGTAGAGCAAGGGTGCAAAAGGGTGGGGATGAGAGGAAAGAGGAGGTCGTTTCAAACACAACCGTAGATCGTCACTCTTCTAAATACACATTCACCAAAGGAGAAGAGAAATACACATAGACGATGGAAACAGCAGAGCCCTCCACAACGGTTGTTTCCCCCAGAGTGTGGTCTGGATCGAAGTTTGGCGACAGAAAGAGAGAGGGAAAAGAAGACAATCTTAAAATCGTTAGTGTTTGCATCGTGGCAAACTCTTTCCTTTCTTTCCCTCCCACCTTTCCCCCTCTCTCAACCCTGAGTGTCGACTGACAAGTATTCCTTGCAGATAAAAGCATCTCTCCCCCAAGGGAAAAAAGAAAGAAAAGAGTGGCCATGCATGGGAGGAAGAGAGAGAAGGTTAACCGCCGTCAACTGTCATCCATCATCCATAACCTTTCCCTTCTTTTACCGTGACCAGTGCCTATTTTTCGATAGTACTTTCTAGCACCATGGACTGCACGACATCCACCCAGGACAAGAGCACGACGAGTACGTTGAATGATGACGAGTATGCTGAGAGAGAAGTGGATGGAAGTAGAGAGAGAGATTGCTACAGAAACGTACTTGTTCAAAATGTCGGACCAGGAGTGAACTCCAGTCATGGAACCTGGTCAATCAACCGTCCTCTTACCCTTTTTCCACTTCCGCTTACTCCTCCTTCCTCCAATTCTCCCCCATGGGTTAAGAAGCATTCAAACTCCACCATGGCTGCCTCTCTGTACTTTCTTGAAATAACTTCTACGCAATTGAATCGCTATTCAGTAATTATCTTTTGTCCTCCTTCCTCTCATGCACGATTGTGTACTTGGATGGATGTCCGCCACTCTGTCTGCCTCTCTGCTCTCACACTCTCTAGCATAACATTTTTTTTTCTCTTATCCAACAGGCAACAACTTGTCTGTCCAAGCGTGCACACGTCCACAACACCATTTTCACACACACGAGTCTTCCATCTCTTTGTGTATGTATGTATGTATGTATGTACACTTTGTTCACTGTAGTAGCGTGTGTGTGTGCATGCAGGCTTGTTTATGTGATGCCTGTTGTTCTTCTGTGAGCAAACATACAAACAAACAAACAAACAAACAAACAAACAAACAGACGGACAAGCAAGAGCACTACACCACCAAGCTAAAAGGTAAAGAGTAAGAAGTTGATTTCCCACCCAACGTTCCTCCTGTCCGGAATCCCGAACTTCGTCACTTCGTGGCAAGTTGCAGCCTGTCTTTACTCGTCAAAGTCTGAACCCTTTTTAAAGAGAGCACCCTCCCTCCTTTTTTTTCTTTTTTTCTTTCCTTTCTTCTTCAACCTTCGTCCCTTTTTTGTATTCCTCTTTCTCCCATCTTCACATCTACTTCTCCATTCTTCCTTCTTTTTTCTATCCGCGATCTTCACTCACCTTTATCCCCTTCTTTCTTTATTTCTGTCATTCTTCCAACCCCACCCGCTAACGACTTTCAAACATCTAACAAAAATGCCTTCGACTGTCTCTTCGCCCGCTATCAATATCACGGCTGCCCCGGCCACTCCCATCCCCGTCCTTGCCTCCTCCCCTTCCTTCAACCCCTCGGCTCTCAGACGTTCCTCCCTCGCGCTCTCTGTCGGTTCCTTCCATGCTGCCCAACTCAGACGCCCTTCCTTCTTCTCCCCTCTTCCTTATTCCCACTCTCCTCAATACTCCGAGTAAGTCCTTCCTCTTTAATCGAATCGTTATCAAGGCGTACGTTCGTATTATTATTATTATTATTGCAAATTTACTAACTAACGTCCCAACTTTTTTCTTGCACAAGTAGCATGTCCCATAGCACGTTAAATGATGCGTATGGCTCGTCCCCACGGATCGGCGGCGATGTCTATGAGCGCGACCTGGAGGCCAACTACTGCAAAAACTTTTCTTGCTGTGGCCTCACCCTCAACGACCTCCATGCCCTCCTCCAGCACTACGAGGAGGCCCATGTCCGGTTCGAGGAGGACGATTTTGAGGATGAATTTGAGGACCTGCTCGGGTTCACGGATGACGATGGCTGGTCCACCCACTCCGAATCGACCCCCAGCAGTCCCCAGATGATGGACCGTTCATATCACAGCAATACGACTACTACTTTGGCAGCAGCAGCAAAGGCAGCCGCAGCGGCCACGGTCGCAGCTCTCACGGCAGCGACTCTGACGCAGAAGCCAGCAGCCAACAAGAAGGCGAACGGAGTCTCATTGTCTGACATCTATTCGGAGGATTCCACTTTTATGATCCCCGACGAGGCCGTTTCTGCATTTCCCAATTCTGTCTTCAGATCTACCTGTATCATTTCCACCCCACCTTCTGCTGCCACGCAAGCTGCTCCAGGTACAATTGCTACCCCTGCCTCCAAGAAGCGGGACCTCGCTGCCTTTTCCTCCTCCCTCGATACCCAGAGCCCCGTCTCTAAGAAGGCCGCCACCTCCATCTCCCTCTCCAGAACTTCATCCCTCTCGACTACCGACATCAAGGCTGATGGTGCCACTGCCTCATCAACTTCCCAGGAGGAGCTGATGTCGACGGTGACGAGCTACTTGGAGCATGCGATCCAGAACGGACTCTTGCCCAACTGCGGAGAGGTTGGCTCGCCCTCATACCTCCTTGCTGCCGAGGAGCTCCTTCAGAAGCGCGAGGAGATTGTCAGCATGATGGAGAGCATTGGTCGGTCGGGATCCTCCGGTGCCGATAAGCCTTACCGCTGCTCGGTCGATGGCTGCGACAAGGCCTACAAGAACCCCAACGGTCTCAAGTACCATCATCAGCACGGCCACTGCTCCGTTCCCGGATCGGGCGAGGACGACAAGTCGAACGTCAAGCCCTACCGCTGCACCTTCCTCGACTGTGGCAAGTGCTACAAGAACCTCAACGGTTTGAAGTACCACATTGAGCATTCCCACCCCAACCTCGCTACTGCCCTGCAGGCCCACATCACCGGTGCTCCTGCCTTGGACGGTGTCCAGGCCAGCCAGTCGGCCATTGCTGCCGCTGCTGCGATTGCTGCCGTCAAGGGTGACACTGTGATGATGAGCGCCATCCATGCGATTATCTCGTCCAATGCCAACGGCCAGCGTTCCTCTGCTGCTGCTTTGATCGAGAACACCCCCGAGTCCAGCCCTAACTCGAGCCCCGTTCTTGCCCCCGTCGTCGATGCCTCTGCTGTCGCTGCTGTTGTTCCCTCCAAGAACCCTTACTCGGCCTACGTCACGCCCTTGACCTCGCCTATTCTCAGCCGCGCGACCTTATCGATCCAGACGACGCTGACTGCCATCCAGCAGCAGCAATTGACTGGCTTGGCCACCCCTGCCTCGCTCTCTCCCACGTCCCCTCGTTCTCCTGTCTCTTCCCCTCGTACCACTTCCTCTCAGGTGTCGACCTTGACGGCCGCCCTTGCCGCTGTTGCCGCCGAGCAGCAGCGACTCCTCCTCCAGCAGCAGTAAACCTGGATCGTTGCTTTTTCTTTGTAATTTTTTTTTTCTTCGCTCTGTATATTTTCTCTCTTTTCTCTTTCATGCTTTTGTATTCTGTTTCCCTTTCTTTCGCCTTGTATTATTTCTCTCCACACCTCATATCTCATATCTCATATCATAGCGTATTGCACGCTCGCATCTTTTGCATTCTCTTTTTTCTTTTTTCTTTTTGTATGTTTATTGCGTGTACATAGTGTATGGGTCGAATAAAAAACACAATAACTGAAGAAAAAAAAAAGAGGCCATTCTGCAATACGTACGTGTGCCTGTCCCGAAATGTGCAAGTGTAAGGCGTGAACCTTTGATCGGGGTGGCTTAGATGTAGTTCTAAATGTTTTTAAAAATTTGTTTCCCTGTGGTGTCTTACATGGAGTGGGAACGTGTGTGAGAGCGCGTTCTCCTGTTCCTTTACTCCCTTATTCCAATCGACCATTCACTCCTACAATCTTTTCTCTCTGTCCCACATCATCCATCCACTCCCGTCCTTCACTCCACTTCTTCCTTCTCTCACTCTCCCCCTTCTTCCTCGGCCTCCCTCTTCCTCTTCGCCTCTACACAGGAACATCACTCTCCTCCGCACCACCAACGAGGTACAACTTTTTCACTCTTCTACTCTCACTGATTCGTCTCGCGAGTTAGCATGCCTTGCCTTTCTCTCTCTTCCTCTCCCCCCTCCCCTCTCTCCCTCTCTCCCTCTCTCCCGTACCACCCAATCCAATCAAGCAACTTTCCCTTCCCCCATCCATACCGTAAACGGGAAGGAAGCACAATACTAATAATATATTACCATGCTCTCACTCACTCACTCACTCTCCACACAAGGTCATCCGAAAATAACACTCTCACACATTGAGTGTACGTCCTCCCATTCGCTTTAACTCATCCGATTACTCTCTTCTTTCTCTTCAACTCATTTAGGCTTTCTTCTTTTCCTGCAACAACAACATCAACGCAAATCAAAAGGCACACAATACGCTCAAGGAGTCGGATCGCGATTACACCAAAAACTACAAAGCGACCAACCTACTCAGGAACCCGTTTCGGCGAATCCTTGCTCGGCGCTTATTGGACCAGAAGAGGAGGATATTAAACAAAGCAAAAGCACAGCACCAAGCTCGCTCCTTTTTGGCGCTAAGCAGTCCAGGAACGAGTCTTCTACCCCAGAAGAATGTCGATGTTCACGTTCAACACCACTACTGGGTCCCTGTCGAGCAGTCAAGGAAGATCCAGCACGTCCTCGACCAAATCAAACTACGTCCCCTCGACCTACATTGCCAAGCAATTGCAGCTGGAGGAGGAGGCCAAACGTCAGGGCCACCAACTCAACTCACAGAGCGGGACCTCGGCTTTACGGACAGACTCGACTGAACACTGGCGTGGACCCGGCGACGTCCTCGCACCAGGATATGGCTCTGGTCCCTTGGGCTACCAGTTACCGACTCAAGGTTCTACGGCTTCTTCAGCGCGCTTCCAGCCGTTGTTTGATGACAACAGGAACGGCAGCACTTTAGGCGCTGGAGTTGGTATCGGTATCCATGGGGCTTCTTCAATCAATAACAACACCACTACAACCACAACGTCGTCAAGGGAACCCGGCTCTCCAACTTCTACCCGACTCTACCCTAACTTACACGCTTCCAGTAGCCCAGAACAGTCCTCCTCGCCAAGGAGTATTCTGAGAGGAGGTGAGCAGAGACAGGACCTTAACAAGGATGAGGGTACGCTGAGAAAGAGCACCTCTGTCCGCTTCAACGCCGCCGCCAACGATGTCGGAACGCCTCGACCAGGCACGCCCTCTATTTACAACCAGAATGGTGCCAGCAGCTCCTTCTTCAACAGCCCTAGTATTCACAGCAGTGCCAACCTGCAGTCGGCCCTCAAGGAGCCGGGCAAGGTCGATGTCCTCAGCCACCGTGCCGCCTCTACAGGACAGCCTCAGAAGAACAGCAGCCTTGGACCTGCCTTGGGTTCTGTGTCGGGGACTGCACAGTCGCCACCTACCTACAGCTCGCCCAAGATGCAGAACGAGTATCTGTCGTCCTCGTCGATGAGGAGCAGCAGCAGTCAGTACCAGAACGCGACCTCTGGAGGATCAATGTCGCTATTTCAATTTGGCGTGGATGGTAACCTGCTGCGACAAAACTCCAAGACATCCACTTTGCTGGCCAAGACATCTCTGGACGAGGATGAGGATGACAAGGAGAGGGAACGCTACATGCCCGTTGTTCTTCTCGACACCCCTGGCACCAAGGTAACTTTCTTGTAAGTTTTCGTGCAGACAAATGTGTAATTGTGATCAGAGTACTGATCAACCTATATTGTGATATCAATTGATGAACCAGGGATCCAAGATTGAGCCGTTTGTTGACGGCGCAAATGAGAAATCGGACTGGGAGAGTAACTCGTTTCAGCAGGCAGAATCCAGCTCTCGTGTGGCACCCCATCTCATCGGCGAAGACGCACCACCAGTAGAGACCCTCTTTGACGTTGCGAAAAAAGAAAAGTACTACTCTCGCCAGGCACCGACATTCGACAAAAACACCGCGCCCCTTCAAGACACCAGAGCCGACACAACTATGAACGGTGCTTCACAGGGTGAGTCTTCCTCGTCTTCCTTGGTTTCCTCAACGAACGAAGGGTTCGACTCTATCATCACCTATGGATTCCCTCCCGAGGCAACCTCCTATGTCCTGAACCAATTCCGCTCCTTTGGCATGATTCTCCGGTACGAGTCGGGAGTGTATGGACAGGTCGAGGCCGAGTCCTTCAACTGGCTCAAGATTCATTACAACGGCGCCTGGGCTGCTCGTAATGCCATCACCCGTCACCTAAAGAGCGTCGGCAAGTTCATTGTCGGTGTTCACGCTTGTCCGTCTTTCAGTGCACAGAAGCAGCAATCTTCCTCCTCCCCCGATATGTCTATGGATACCAGGGACGATGGCGATACGAGTGCTCGACAGACGATTGGAAACAATTTGACAGAGGCCGAGGCGAGAGAGGTGCAGGCTGGCGTTGACACCCTTTTGCGGATGAGAGCTCAGAGTCTTCACGCTGATGTTGGATATACCCAATCGGCACAGAATGCTTCTACCATCGCACGGCAGGCCAGTTTGTACGAGTCTTGGAGCCAGGGAAGCGCCAATGCGTTGGGACAGTCTCAGTTTGGAACTTCTAGTCTTGGTGGCAGTGGTGCTGGAGCGCTAGCAAGGTCATCAGCCATGGATCAGGGAGAAGATGATATGGCGTACATCTTGAGCCACAGCTTGACTTCTGGTGGATCGTTGGCACGGTCTGGACGCGGACGGGGGTTTGAGCGTAATGGCCAGGACGAATTTTCGCGATCGCGGTCCAAGGACCAGCTCGGACAGGATCAGGAACCAAAGTTAGTTGGAGGCGAGTCTACCCTTGGTTTGGACTCTAAGGGTGCCGAGTTGTCATCTTCGGTCGGGTTCCGTCCCTTGTTTGGTCAGAGCGAGTCTCGGGGATTGAACAGCAACGGCGCAGGAGCAGGTCAGGATTCTCTGCTTCAGCAGTCTACCGCATCACATTCAGCCTTTGATGCATCTCGTCAGCAACAACTTCAGCAGGATGCGCTCCTAGGATCTCGCCATCGTTTATCGTTGAGACGTCCTTTGGGCGAGTCAACTGTCTCTGACTCGACCTTGTTCGCATCGACGGGTGGTGTTTTGATGGATTCGGGTGTCCTTGCAGGCGCTAGCAGCACGAACAGCGCACCAGGGTCGCCGTTCCATGTGCAAAAGAAGCAGCGGCTATCGTCGAGCCTCTTTGCGCCGTCGTCTTCAGCACCAGCTAGTGCCCCCATTTCACAAGCACAATTTGGAACAGGACGGAACCGTGCATCAGTGTTGATTGATAACCCGGACCTTGTTGACGAGTGGGGGACACCATTGTTGTCCAAGATGAAGGCCGCTGGAGGTGCCGGTGCTGGTGCTCCAGGTTCGGCGACTGCAAATGGAGCAGCAAATGCGGGGGGAGTAGGAGGAGCGGGGTCAGAGAGCATGATTGCCTCTGTCTTCAACATGGCCAAGAAGCGACTCTTCTGGGGGTAGAAAAGAATGACGTTGTTGTTATTACCATTAATGAACAGACCATGCTGCCTCTTTTTTTTTTTTTTTTTTTTTTCTTTACATATTCTTTTATACGAAAAAACAAAGATGAACGCTCACAAGGGATTGCCTCAGCACCCCACGAATCCAGAGACAATTTTGCATTGAAATATTTTTGCTGCCTGTGTACTTGTGTGGTTATTGGGGACTGACTGAATGGACAAGGAAGATCCTCTTTCTTTCCCTTCGCCCCATTTGCTTTTTTTCTTTCTTTCTTCATTCCACCACGTCCTGTTCAGGAACACCCCCAACACCCTTTTACCAATGTCCGGGAACCGACTGAGACCGAAACAAACTCTTCTGCACCGACAGCCTACTTCAAGGGGAGAGAAAACCGATACAAACCACACAGTGATAACAGCACCACCCACCACCACCACACCTCACCCTACTTTCACCTCACCTCACCTCACCCAACCCTCCAAGCAGAATGTTCCATTCAGGACCCAGCGCCAACGGTACCGAGAGGGGACATGCCAAAAGAAGGCGTCCAGGTAGTCCGACTGGCGAGTAGGAACAAGACCGTCCAAGTGGCGACACATTTTAACGAAGGGGCAAACAAGGAAGTCTTGGGGCACACCATGGCCGTTATCATACAAATCACCGATGTTGGAGGTACTGGGCAGAACAATGGCCTTGATTGTGAAAATACTGTTCGCCGAGGCAGTACTGGGCAGCTGCGTACCCTTTCTCGGCTGCCTTGCGGAGCCAGGACAAAGCTTTGGAGTAATCCATTGTCACTCCTCGACCGCAATGGTACAGCAGGCCAAATTACAAGTTGGGCATCCGCCAGTCCTTACTTGGCGGCCTTGAGGTACCATGTCATCGCTTGGTAGTAGTCCTGAGGCACCTCGTCACTGTTCCTGTACATGTCGCCATGAGCGTGCTGCGCATTTTGTGCCCGAGTATCGCATTCGCCATCGTCGTTGCGAAATTCTAGGCGCCAGGGGAGGCAGGGGTAGATTCCTGTGGTGCACGAGGGGACTGTGTTATACGACTTGGGTTCTGTGAGGTTGGGGGTGTATCGTTGTTGCTGGCGGTGGATGTTGCCTGGCTGTCTTGAGATGCTTGTCGTCCTCGAGATGGTGGAGGTTTCAGCTGGATTGAACGCTGTTGTTGATGGCTTCTGGCACGAGGTTTTCAAGATCAAGAAGGGGTTCTCTTGAAGCACAAGCAATGGCAGTAGCGGTGCTGGAGTCAGCGGTGAAGACGTTGGCGCTGATGAGGTTCGAATCGACCTGTTGTTCGTGATTTTGCCGCAGAGCCATGGTCAAGGTAAGTGCTCTGATGGGGTCTGGCATGTCGATGTGTGTGTAGTTATCCTCCGCTGTGTTTTCCAGTCCGTATCGTGGGTTCTTGCTGTTGCTGTTACTGTTGCTGTCATGGCGGTTTTGGAGGCTGGCATCTGGGTCGAGGTGTTTGTACCTTCGTCAGCTGTGTTCGGCAAACACCCGCTGTCAGGACCCCATTGAGAGTTCCTTTGAGGGCGACATGCTCGACGACTATGGAAACGACGATGACTCTGCGTGTACCAATTGGCATCTGACGACGATATCCAAGGTAACTCCAGGAACAGCAGCAATTCCACGAGGGCCCAAACTATCAATTAAAAAAAACAATAATAATAGAGGCGAAGCGTTAGTTGTCTGCGCAAAAAGCGGCCAAAGTCATGCTGGCTACAGGACAAATAAATAGCAAGGAAAATTACTTTTTGAAGTTCGGATCTTTGAGGTATGGAAGCACCACGGTTCCAGAGCGCACATGTATAACGTCGTCCTTTAACACTGCGGGGCTGTCGTCCCAGAGGATAATGTACTTGCCAGAGACAGTGTCTTGGTGATAGACGAGGTGAATGAATGTTTGGAGGTTGAAGTAGGGTCGCCGTTTTCGTTGACTCGGCGGACTGCCTGGAGATGGGGCTGGCTCTCCTGAATCGTCATTGTGCTTCGGGCATTCAGAGGGTGAGGGCCGATGTGCAGAGGGGTTTGAGTGGAATGTCGAAGTGCAATGGGATGTAAGAGAAAAAGGAGATAACGCTTCATGTTGCCTACAAAGAGGACTGACTGGTCTACTTTTCCCTGTGATTGGTCGAAACATACCCGATTCAGACCATTGTTTTCAGGAACGAAGAAACGCGTTTTAATCGTTCACAAGCCAAAAGAATTAAAAAGCTGCGTTCAAAAAAGCTGCACCATGCAATCATTCCTTCTCAAACCAGGTAACAGTGTCTCACGGCTGCTTCTTCCTTTGTGATAAAAAGATAATTACATACTAGTATGCTACTTCTTGCTCTCGACTTCATCGCCTTGATGCTCCAACTCCTCCAGTCTCTCTTTGGCATCAGCATCTCCTCCGTCGG
Source organism: Linnemannia hyalina (assembly GCA_019671135.1). Taxonomy (NCBI): domain Eukaryota; kingdom Fungi; phylum Mortierellomycota; class Mortierellomycetes; order Mortierellales; family Mortierellaceae; genus Linnemannia; species Linnemannia hyalina. The sequence goes on from JAHRHY010000001.1 coordinate 4,201,692, forward strand.
CTGCCTTCTTGTACCACTTCACCGCCTCCTCTCTGTTCAAAGGGGCGCCCATGCCGTGCTCATATGTAAGACCGAGGTTGAACTGAGCGTTAGCGTTGCCTTGGACAGCGGCTTTTCGATACCAATTCAGCGCCAATGCTTCGTCCTGTGGCACGCCTTGTCCATGCTGGTACATGACACCAGCACTAGCCTGTGCCGTTGCGTGCCCTTTCTCAGCAGCCCTTCGGTACCATTCCACTGCTTGTGAATGATCCTGAGCCACGCCAAATCCTTGATGATACAGATATCCGACCTTGTACTGACTGTCTGCGTGTCCTTGGTCCGAGGCCATGAGGTACCATTCCATCGCCAGAGAATAGTCTTGCTTCACACCAAAACCAAGTTGATGCAGCTGTCCGAGACTGCACTGGGCGGGAGCGTAACCTAGTTCGGCTGCCTGGAGGTAATACTTTGCTGCGATGGTAAAATCTTGATCCCCCGGATATGGTAGTCCCCGGCCCCAGGAATAAAGACTGCCGACGTGGTATATACCTCGCGCGTATCCTTGTTCGGCTGCCAAGGTATACCATTCGAACGCCGTGTGATAGTCGCAAGTTACACCTTGACCGTGGTAATATAGATTGCCGATGTTGAACTGAGCCTCTGCATATTTCACATTGGCAGCCTTCTCGTACCGTTCCATGGCAGCCTTGTAGTCCTGACGAACTCCTCGACCGTCCCTGTACATGTTACCGAGGGCAACCAGGGATTTGCTGTCTCCAAGCCTTGCGTTCATCATCGTCTTTGCAACATTCTTGGCAGCATCGGAAGCGGTTTTGTGGGGTGCGCAAGGAGGCTCTTCACTCTGTGAGGTTGGGGATGTGTTGTTGTTGGCGGTGGGTGGCGATTTGTCGTCTTTGACTGTTTCTGAGCTTCGTCCGCTGGTAGTGATGGTACTGTCGTAGTTCGGGGGTGTGGACCCGTCAACTTCACCACCGAGCAATGGCTCCAGTGGCAGCTCCGCCTTGTCTCTGATGACGACATCCAAGGTGACGCCAGGAACTGCAGCAATGCGGAGGGGGTTCAAGCTATCATTTCATGAAGGGAGTGAATAATGTTAGACAGAATCAACACTAAGCCTAAGCCCAGCAGGAAAAAAAATGCCAGAGATGAACTTGCATTTCAAAGTCCGCGCCTTTGAGAAACGACTGGATAAGGGTCCCCGACCGGACTTGAAGGACGTCGTCGAAGGCGTTCGTGATGTCGTCCCAGAGGATAACGCCCATGTCTGAGGCGGGGTCTGGGTGGACTGCAAGGTGGATGACCTCTGAGGCGGTGGTAGAAGAAGGGTCTTCATTGTCGTTGTCGGCTTTGGTGACGAGGCGAATGGCCTGCATTTTGGGAGTTGTTTCTGTTGCGGTCATGAGTGTCGAATCGTTGGAAGATGATGTCGAGAGAGGGAAGGAGGTTGGGGTTGTAATAGCAAGGTACGCGAGAAAAAGTGATGACGTCCCTCGCTTGCATACACAAGAAGAAAAGGCGAGCAAGTAGAACATTTGTGTTGCATGTGTTTCCCCCTGACCGTTTCAAACCACCTTTCATGCGTGATCAGTAAGGCATCGATCACCGTCACCAAGACATATGTGGCCCCCTTTGCTTGTTCGCCTTTTACGATACGATAAATGAGATCGAACCCAATGCCATCGCAACGGAAATGTTACTTCAGAAGTAGTGTTTATTGTCTAGTAGGTACTGTACTCGAAAGGTGCTCCTTCGCTTATGAAAACGGACGATGAAAACAGGGGGTGAAGGAGACGCGGCTAGTCGTTCCGCCCTGTTTAGTATTGTATTCTACATCAATGGATGATGGTCGGTGGTGCTGCTGTTGCGCTGCTACAGTTTTTTAGCATCTGTGGCTGAGGGCCAGAGGGTGCAGGTGCTGGGCGTCGATCAAGGTGACCTTGTTGGCAAAGACGGCAGAGGTGTCGTCCTCAAAGCACTTTGTTGATCACGGCATTGATGACACCGAGGTAGTGGTAGTACTGCAGATGACGTGCGGAAAGCCGCCGTGGGCCAAAGCAAGGCACAGGTGATCGTACAACGGCGGCGACAATGGGGTCTTCAGCTCAAGGCGCTGCAGCAGTGGACAGCGCGCTATTGTCAACGTAGCTGCGCTGTCATCCTAACGCGCCATGGACCTGCCTGATCCTCAGTGGCTGAGCATAACAGCATTATCCACCCTGAGTGTGTCTATTGTTGTCATCAACTGTCCATGATGATGCCTAAATGATGACGGAAAAAGGGGTGTAATGGTCAGCAAAACTGTCAAAGGAGACGCACAACAGCACAATCCCTCCGCGAACCCCATACCCCAGACACGACTTGTTAGCCCTGCAAGGTGCTGCCCACTAGCTCTCACCCCCCGTGAGAAAGAGCCACCCAGTTTCCGCACAGCAGCGAATGCCACACGAGAGCCGGATCCTAGAGTGGGCAGCATGAACAGCCCCAGTGCCTGCATCAGGTTTCGGTCTCCAAGAGAGCAAAAGCCGGAGGACCAGAAGCCATTCCCCTGCATTGCCACGACGAAGCTGCGAACCGCTTTTAAGGAACTACAACAACCGCCGATCATGTCCACAGACGTTAGGAGCAAGGAACTCACAAGGCCAGATCCTCCGGTCCGGAATGCGGAGCAGGGCATGCAATGAAGGTGCGATCCATGAAGGAAAGGGCCGTCATTACACAAGCAGCGCAACCTCGGCAATGCCAATGCTTTCGCAGAGGCCAGCCTTGGAAGCACCGAATCCTGGCCAAACCCGTGCCCCGAAAGGGTGGATATCAGACTTACAGGCCTCCCACGAGAGAGAAGACCCACCTCGGTACCCGTGTTTCTCGCCATGCATCCGCCTTTATCTATAGCCCGCTGCCATTACCTTGAAAAGCAATACTGCCGAATGTTCTCTGCGAAAGAGGCCATGAAGGAGGAAAGAGTGGTGGTTGTTGGATTGAATGTGAAGTTGGACTGGTTATGTAGTTGGATTGGAGTGATTGGATTGGATTGGATTCGGAGAGAAGGTGAAAGAATAAAAAAAAAAAAAGTAAGCAAATACGTCACGCAAACGTGCGACGTAAAGCGAAGACTTTAAGTCTTCCCTCTCTGAATGCAACCCGCCCATGCGCGTTTGCTTACATTGCATCGATTATTCAGCCCTCATCCTAATCCTGCATCTGCTTATCAGCATCTGAAATCCCAAGGCTCTCCAGGTAAATCAATGTCTAACGATCCGTTTGCGCTGCTGGCAGGGTCTTGCCGACACTTCTTTTTGCTAAAAAATATAAGAGTGTTATTCAGTCCATCCTATCTATACTTGGATTACGGATTCCATACCACGCTAAACCTCGAGATCCTATAGATTGAATAACATCCTTAGATTTTTTGATTCAGTAAAAAAAGAGCTGATGGTTCCTGGGTGAGAACTGAACTGATGGTAACTTAGTGATTACGGCCAACGGTTTTTCTATGCTGGCTAACCGATGTTTTTTCTCTGCGTCAACTACATAGCCCACTAAAGAATACGACGTAATGGCAACCAAGAGAAAAGTCGACCAACTTGATACACAGGTATGTTCAAATCTAGGACGACACACTAGCTTATAACGCCTGAAATCCTCTCGTATCGACCTATGTCCTTTCCGTGTATCATACATTTAGCTGCGTGAGCTGGATCAATCGATAGACACCATGGCAGTGAGTATCTTTGGGCCGACTCCAAACGTTCTGGAGAGGACAGCATGCAAGTTTGTGGCGGAATTAAAAGTAGCCACCGGCCCAGTCGTGTCACCAGAAGCATTTGTGGATTTCGTGAGGGGCCAGCTGCCGACCGTACGCAACAAGGATGTCGTGTGGACGTGGACGTCACTTCGGGCATACATATCAGAACATGGCCAAGATCCGCTGAAGGTAGCGTTCAAGAACGCGGCTCTGTTGACCCTCGACATGGTGACTCGGCTTTGGGATGGTATGTGTCCATGCAGCCGACTTTGAGAAAAACAAATCGACATGTTTTGGTTCATGTCCTCGTCAACTTACCATCCCCTGTCCTTTTCTTCTACTGTTATAGCAACCGATGACGCGGAGCAGGAGCCTGAACACAAGGAGGATGAGACCAAGGTATAACAGCAGTTATTTTGATTGATCATGACGGAAGGCAGCGTTGATGGGCTTTGTAAACTAATACTTACATTGCTATATTCTATTGTTACTTTTTCTGCTCTTCTCTAGCAGCAAGCATCCAAGCGAAAAGCTTTGCAGCAGCCATCCCGATCACCGTCTAACTCGATCTGTTTAAGCGATCGCAGCGGCCGAGGCAGCAGCTCGTCGGCGTCCCGCGCGCGCGACGCCATGCAGAAGCAGTATGAGGGCAACCTGCAGGCATTCAAAGTCAAGCTGTGGACTGTTACGTCGGGAACGGTGGTAGACATGGAGATCCGCTCGCACGTGCTGTCCTTGATGAAGGAGTCGTCGTTGCACTCGTTCGTGATTGACAACGCTAAGGCCGTCATCCAGCTCTTCACCGACAAGGACAAGGAGGAAGTCGCCCAAGTGCTGGAGGAGCGTGGCGGCGAGGAGCAGGACACTAAGGGTGCGTAGGCGTTTATGGCCAAGTATTTGTCGACCCCAAAGGCAACGCGGTCCGCCCTCAGCCGAGGATGGTTCAGCAGCTCGGAAGGGGACGACGCCCTAGACGAGGATCAGAAAGAGTGGCTGTTCAAGGCCATACACGCCATTTACACGGTGTACAGGTGCTGCGCTTTCCATATTCCCCATGAGGAGAAGGAGTCGTGGTACATGGCAACCCTTTGGTCATTCTTGTTGCCATTTCTCAACGAAGGCAACACGCTAGTGTACCGCCCTGGAGAGGCGGTGTCAGAGGCGTCGGTCCTCCGCAAGAATGCCACCAGGACCCTGGAGACCCGCCGAGTCTATGGACACAAGATTGACGGGTTGATCTCCAGTACGATGACGAGGCTCGAGTTTGGCGGTATCGAGGCGGCCAAGACAGACGAGGGCGCTCAAAGCACCAAAGCTCTGATGGATACAAGAAAGATGGCCAAATTGCTGAAAGACATGCACGACTGCATTGTGAGCAAGACGGACGACGCGAACGCTCTGCATGAGCTGGAAACCTTTGGCCTCCAGATCAGTCGTACCAAGGTGACCATCTACAGGCTCCGCAAGATCCGTGTTGATGGCCCGCACTACCAGTTGGTGAACCATGGATCCTACATGTTCCCGCTTGTGTGGGATGAGAGAGGCTAGCGGCAGCGGCGATTATCCGCTTGCTCGCCGCTCTGGTGGCCCTCAAGAAGTCGATGGAGGAGATGGACACCAAGATTGCGGCGTGGACAATCCCTGGCGTTCTGTTCGAGCATGAGGTCCTTATTCAAACACTCGACTCTCCTCGTTCTTCCATTACGGATGAGTCGTCCGTCTCTTAAGTACTGAATACTTGCCACGCCCTATATCTACTTACTTTCCCGCCTCGTAGAACATGAGCCATACCTATCGTATTGAGCAACGCTTCCATTTTTTATTGGGCAACCTCGAAAAACAATCAGCCTGTCTATACGTGTTCTTGTTTTGTGCATAAGAGTTGCATTTTGCTTTCATACAAAATGGCAAGAAATCAATACTTATCCCTTCCCCTGTTAAGGGTTAGGATAGTTCTACAACATGGTCGATGTTGAAATTATAGAGGTCGTAGTAGGGGCTGTAGCCGGACTAGTGTTGCAACCCCCACGCGATAGTTATGCATCGCGACCGTTTTCAGGTTGGACCTCCTCACACAACGCGTTTGTTCTATAAAAAAGGCTAAACAAATAACTGAAGGGGCCTAGTAACCAATTCCTCGTCCGGACGACTGCATCCCAAACCGCTCAAGGCCATCAAATCTTTACTTTTGCAACATCATGTCCTTGTTTGGCAGCCGTTTATGTCTCTCCATCGCTTTCACGCTGTCTATGGGAACACTTTGGCCATCTCTATGCATGTCGGTAATAGCCTGGTGCGATTGTTTCCACTTCTAACCTTCGCCATCGTCTCCGAAACGCCACCAGCAAGGTAGAAGTGTGTACCTGAAATCCCATGTTTGTCCGACTTGTTGCTGATTTTGGGTGATTTTTGAGACACTACTGCCAGGCAATTAGTCGCCCAGAACAGTTTGTGGTCCTCGGCTAAGTGGTGCAGTTGCCGAGTTATCGGTATGGTTGTAGTTCTCCATCGCCGCTTCCTCATGACCGCCAACTGTGTTTCTCCCAGTAGAAGAAGTGGCATTGGCATTGGCAAGGGTGGAGGTGATGATGGTGCTGAAGGGTGGGCTCCTGAGGTCTTCGCTGGGGCATCAATTGGGATATAGCAGCAGCGTTCTCCGGCTTTTTGATGTGCGTGTAGTTGTCCATTGCGGTGTTTTCGAGACCATACACTGGATACCTCCTGCTAGCGCTGACTGCGATGTTTGGAATCCTGCCTGTTTTATTGTTGTCCTGAGCGACACTCTGACTTTGACAATGCCATCCAAAAAAGGCACCAAGAACTGCAGCGATGTGAAGTTGATCAAGACTATAAAGTACAAATGAATTGGACAAAGCATTAAACAACAGTGAAGGTAAACAGGAATAAGGTCCAGCTAAATAACTAGCAAACAACTCACAGATGGCCGTTCGTCTTGTGATAGGTCGTTACATGTTGGTGTAAGATTCAGGGCTGATCAGTTATGTTGACATTAGATTGCTGAAATATGGGCTATTCACCCCTTTTTTTATGACAGAAGTCTTTAATTTTCTGCATTGTCAATGGTAATTACAAGAAGAAAGAGACAGTTACTAAGCAAGAAAGAAAGAGACAGCATGCTTTACTGCAGTTCTTATTCGTTTGCCCTTCACGCTTGTCGCCCCAAACTCTGAAGTCGTTTCTTGGCATTCGTATTCCCCTGCTCAGCAGACTTCTGGTACCACATCATCGCCTCTGTCTTATCCACCTCGACCCCTTCCCCATCTTCATACATATTCCCAAGGTTGAACTGCGCATCCACATGTCCCTGGTCAGCCGCCTCCCGATACCACTCAACCGCCAACGAACAATCCTGAAGCACACCCTGACCGTACTGATACATCACCCCAAGACTGTTCTGCGCCGCAGCCAGTCCTTGTTCGGCCGCCTTCAGGAACCAGTCCATGGCAGTCTCATAGTCTTGAGGGACACCTTGACCGTCATCGTACATGGAGGCGATGTTGTTTTGGGCCGCCGGGCTTCCTAAGTCTGCCGCCTTGATGTACCACTCCATGGCCTGGGTGTAATCCTGGGTGACGCCGTGACCGTAGTGGTAGTTGTACCCGATGGCGCACATGGCCGCTGTGCATCCTTGTTCGGCTGCCTTGCGGTACCAGACCAGCGAGTGACCATGGTCCTGCTCCAGACCATGCCCGAGACGATACAGAGTGCCGAGCTTGTGTTGGGAGAAAGAATTTCCTTGCTCCGCAGACTTGAGGTACCATTCTGCGGCCTTAACATGGTCCTGAGGCACGCCTCGTCCCTTTTCATACGCAACACCGATACTTTCCTGAGCGTCCGAGTGGCCCTGTTCGGCTGCCTTGGTGAACAACTCTGCGGCCTTGACCTCGTCTTTGGGAACTCCTCGACCATCTCGATACAGGCAACCGAGGTTATGCTGAGCATACCGTTGTTCTTGCTCGGCGGCCTTGGCATGCCAAAGTGCCGCTTTGTAACTGTCCTGAGGAACGCCCTTGCCGTTCTCGTATATAATCCCGATGTTGCATTGGGCAGAGGCACTTCCTTGCTCGGCCGCCTTCAAGAGCCATTCCATGGCCTGCTTATAGTCCTGACTCACCCCAATTCCATCCATGTACATGGCGCCAAGACCCGCCTGTGCATCCTGGCAGCCGCTCCGTGCAGTCACCATCGTTGATATGAAATCCGCTACCGATCCGCTAACGGGCTCCTCGGATGCGGGTTGTGGTGGCGACAGAGGGGTTACTTTGGGGACGTCGCAAGTGTTTGGGGTCCCGATGGTGGTGGATAGTTGTTGCGTGGAGGCTGTTTTTAAGGTGCGACGTGGTCGTGCCGGGATTGGGTTCCTGATGTATGAGTATTTGGAAGGGCGCGCGCTCTTTTGTGTCTCCTGAAGGGCATCCCGAGACAGTTCCTGTAGGCTCGCTCTGTTTGATGTCGTCTGTTGTACTGCGGACTCTGTCCGGGCTGGTTGACCTCTGATGACAACTTCCAATGTGGCACCAGGCACTGCAGCAATGCGTAGCGGGTCAAGGCTACAATTGAGTAAAAATGACACTGCATTAGACTCTGCAGTCAGTCTCATGCAAGTACAGAGAAGATTCAGTAAATAATTTTATACACGTACTTTTTAAAGTCTCTTCCTTTGAGAAAAGCCTGGACGATGCTCCCAGACCGGACAAGAGCGACATCTCCGAAGGCGGCCTTGATATCATCCCACAAGATAACATCCTTTCCAGAAGAAGATGAATCTGGGTGACAGACGATATGGGTGATATTTGCGGGAGCCATGGTCTGCCCTGTTTCGCAGACAGGACGGATTGCCTGGACAGGAGGGTGGTGCTCCTGAACTGTCATGAGTGTCAAGTTATCGTTCGTTGGAAGATTAATTGCTTGTGAGGAAAGAAAAGATGTTTTCTTTTTGGAATGCCAAAGTGCAGGGGAGGGAATTGAAGAAAGATGAGAAAGTGTGAGGGGAAGAAAGCGATAACTCTGTCATAAAGAGTCGAAAAGCGAAAAGTGAAGAGTCGAAATATACAAACGACAACAGAACAGCTCTGCAGGTACCCAAGGCGCCCCGTGCATGATTGGCCGAAACGTGACTAAAATCAAATCCAGGCACGATCACATATGAAAGATCGGAGGTCATATTACCCGCTGGTCGATAAAAAATTATTCACAGGTTTCTCGGTGGACCCTGACCATCATACCCTTGTCGCTTCAAAGTGTCGATTTTCGACTTTGCTTCCAAATACCTCCACTGGCCGCTTAGCTATACCACTCAGTCGCTTTGGATAAATCCTTTGCAACACCTTTTCCATGCTCGTACATCCAACCAATGTTGTGTTGTGCAGTCGCGTTCACCTGATCAAACGCCTTTCGATAGCACACTATCGCCTAGCCATCATCATAACCACACCTTGACCGTTACTGAACAAATATCCGATGTTCAGCTGAGCGTACGTATTTCCCTGATCGGTAGATCTTAAGTACCACTCCATCGCTTTCGAAAAATCCTGTGATACTCTATGACCGTGATGATACAGATACCCCATGTTGTGCTGACCATCACCATCTCCTTGATCAGCTGCTTTTTCAAACCACTCCATAGCCTGGGTATAGTCCTGGGTCACGCCAAGGCCGTAAAGGTACAGTCGGCCTATGTTGTGAGCAGCCGCCTCTTCTTGGTCAGCAGCCCGTCGATACCGCCTCATTGCCTCAGCGTAGTCTTGAGCGACAGCCTGACCGCTCTGGTACATGTAGCCGACACTAGTCTGGGTCTGCGCATGTCCCTGCTCGGCCGCCATTAAACTCCACCCTCAAAGCCCGTACATAGACCTGTGGCCAGCCCCTTTGACCCTGATAATAATACATTCCTATTTGCTTTAGGCCTTTGCGAAACCTTGGTTGGACGCCCGTAGATACCACTCTAGAGCCTGGGAGTTGCCTTGACCAATTTCAAACATCTGACAGACGTCGTACCGGGCGACCACACTTCCCCGGCGATCAGCCTTAAAGTACCAAGTCATGGCCAGAGAGTAGTCCTGTAGAGTGCCAAGGCTGTAGCAGTACAAATGACCGATATCGAGTTCCGTGGCGACGTTCTCATGGTCAGCAGCTTTGGTGCATCAATCAATCGCCACCGTGATGTCTTGTGAGATACTGTAACCCAGAGCGCTGAGATGACCCACTCTGCACTGACCCTCTGAATCTCCTTGTTGAACCGCTTTATGGCGCCAATCCATGGCAGCTTGGGTGCACCTTTGCTTTCCTCGTACAGGGTGCCCGCGTCCTTGTCTCCAAGTCCAGCGTTGATGATTGTTTGTGTGAATTCCAGAGACATCTCCCTGAGATGTTCGCATTGTCCGTATTGTGTTGTTAGCTTCCAGAGACTCTGGGGCGCTGCTACTCGCCTCTGCGTCGTTACCCGGTAACACCTGTGGTGCTCCAGGTTTGGGTGTCGAGGCTGAATTCGGGGTTATGTTTCATGTCGGTCACATTTTTATTTTCATGACAATAAGAATTAAAAACAGCGCGCGGACAAGACGAGGAATTGGACGACAATTCGTAGCACGCATAGCTAATATTCTCGGATGGCCCACAGACTGCGGGTATGGGAATATAGAAAAGGCAAGGCACAGTACGGCAGGAAGCAAGAAGGGATAAAAAGAGGGATGAATGATTCCGGAAGGCAGAGGGTCCACCGTTGGACTAATACATGATCTTGACGAAGGACGGAACGGTGTGTGAATACTTGCGGAAGATAAAGATTCGGGACTGAAAAGTATGTTGTGTATATCTTCCTCCACTCTGTAGAAACTGGGGTTGGGTATGACTTTCGAAGGCCGAGACGGTCGCAGCCAAGAAGAAGAGGGAGGTGATCATTGACGCCCATTTTTTGTTCTTTTGTTGATGTTGGGACGAAAGAGGAACGCTATCGGAGGGAATTGGCATGACTTTTCTCAACTTGTTGAATGCGTTGCCACCAAGGAACAAAGGGGAGACACCATATTCCGTGCCTTCCGGGCCAAGAAACGGCGGCAAAGGGTAGGGGGTTATTTTCGGTGAGAACAAACAAGAACTATCGGTGGCAAAAACAACGCCCTGAAGGAAGTCGACATGTTTTCATTTTCGAATTAGAGTTCTCTTTTCGCTCGTCATGTCAGAGGGAAAAAGTGTATGGGGCAAATGGAGACGGATAAAAGGGAAGAGGCCTTGGCGTTTTATTACATTTCCCGTTTCTTGTTTACAAAAGTGCACCCATGACGGCTACAACAGCAATGGCAGCAAGATTGGACGAAGTATCCAAACGAACACCAGCACCAGTAGGTGTAGACTTAGTACCACTTGATGTCGATATAGCGGTTGTACTCGAAGGAGGCTTGATACTACTAGTTGGAGTCGTGTGAACGGTAGGCGATGTACTGGTCGTATTGTTGCCCGGGGTGGCATCGGAACAAGCTTCAGCCTTCAAGGTCTGGAACCCTCCGTATTGATCGTTGACATCCTGTGTAGTGCAAAGTTCAGGTGTGACACACTGTTGGAGCCAAGTGTCGGAAGAGGCAAGAGGGCAGAAGCAAGACTTTTGTCGCTCTGTCATGGGTCCTCCTTGAAAGGGGTTGGTGAAGATCTGGGCGTCGCAGGTCGGGGACGTTGCGTAGATACTGGCGTAGATACAATCTTCGCAGGGTGTGGCGTTGGTAACGGAGGGAATTGTTGCTATGGCGGCGAGGAGGAGGACGAGATTGGATGTGAGTGTGATGGATGTGCGCATTTTGTCGAGTGTGTGTATGTGTGGGAGAGAAGGGAGAGGAAGGGTGGTGTGAAATGGAAAAAAAATTGTGTGCACAAATTAGCGTCCTTTTTATGCACTTTTCGTCGGAGGGTGGCTGTTGACAGCCCAACGGTTTGTTTCCTTGAGGCTGCTCCTTTGGTGGCAACTGACTTTCCTCCTCCGTATTATTGGGCGAGAAACGAAAAAAGTGGGCAAAGCAGGGCGCGTGGGGAGGAGATAGGCAGGGAAAAGTTGGCTACCAAGAATGGACAAAGGTATTTTTATCCTTTCCCAGCCAAGTTCTCAGAAAATGCTTTGAGCAATGCGGAAACTGCAAAACCAGCTCTGGTCCCCAACACCTTGCCAGCGATGTCGTCGTCATTGCTGCTGCTGTTGCTGCTGGCTGAACGAACAGCGGGAGCAAGAGCAGGAGCAGGCGCGGGCGCTATTCGACGTTTGACAACGACATCCAGGATCGTTCCCGGGACGGCGGCGATTCGAAGCGGGGTCTTGCTGCAAAAAAAATTCAACAAACGGCAGATTTGATAAAATCCCTTCTTCCTCAAAAAAAAAACATGTACGCAGCATTGGCCCAAAAGAAAACCATACAGAATAATTACTTGCTGAAATCGGTACTCGTGAGGAACGACTGGACAACAGTGCTGAGCCGAACGTGGAAAACGTCCTCGTCTCGGAAGGCGGCAAGGATATCCTCCCAGAGAACGAGGTCGCGTCCCAACGACGCGTAACGTGGATGATGCCGGTAGACGAGGATGAAGAGGACTGATTTTCATACACGAGGTGGAACGCTTGGACGTTTGGGGGTAAATTCTGAATCGACATTTCGCAATCAAGTAGGAACGCATACGAAAAAGAGAAGGCGTACTTTTTTGCGAGGATAGGAGGGAGTTGTCATACTGAGAAAGAGAGGTTGATGGTTGAGATTTAAAGAAGAAAGAGGAGATACAATTTTTTTTTTCATGTCGATGTTGAAAATAACCAGATCACTGTACTGCAGTTTCGGTCGTCCATACACATGAGCACGCACATATAAGACAAAGGGCTGCCCGCACCATTTTTTCTCTATTAGCTCTGCCTTCCCGCCTCATGTTGACTTACCCATCCCTTGGTCTTGGTAAAACACGGCACACACTTTTGTTCCTTGCCTCGTGTTTTGGTTCATCCAACATCTGTCACCTTACACATACACACACACGTCTCTGTTAGCTTTGCATGAACGCGACCTTTGTAGGCTAGTTGAGGGTTGTGGAAGAAGAACCCCCCCCCCGGAAATAGAAGCCATTGAAAAATGATAGAAAAAATGCAAATGCGCGTCCTCTTAGGTCATGAGCGAACTTTACTTATCCTTTGTTGTGGCGAGTAGTTTTCAACAGGTTTGCGTTCTTGTCTTCCTTTGTTGATCTTTGTTTTTGCCTGTCGCTCTTCTCAAACACCCCTGGTACCCAAGACTTTAGTCGTCCATCCTGACAATCTCCCAACCATCAATCCTTGTGCAAGAGCAAAAATGATGAGAACGCCGCCATATCACACATTCTTCATCCCACAAGCCTCGGTTCTTATGAGTGCAGTCAATAGGGGTTTGGATCTTGTATGTATTTTCATTTTGCGCGAACAAACGTGTTTGCTAATCTCTGTAATCAGCCGCTGGGGTGAGAACGCCGAGAGAGAGAGGGTTGGTTGAGTCGGTAGAGCTAGTAGTGTTGATGAGGTTGGTAAGGTCGGATGTGAGCGAACGGGTGGGATAATAAGTTGTTTAGCAGCCTCCACGAAGAGCAAGGACCAAATGCAGGACCGAGCCTCCCTCGATGTTGTAGTCGGAAGCCAAGCGGTCGTCAGACCTATTGCAATGGAAGAGGGAACATAAGGTCAACTTAAGTGCAATTTGAACAAGAGACCGCGGCAACACAAACAGTAATCAACAACATGCTTTGGAGAAATATCGGCTCAAACCCCCTCCAGGCTGAAAAAAGCTTTGAGGAAACAGAAGGGTGGCACTTACATCTGCTTTCCTCCAAAAATCAAACGCTGCTGTGCTGGGGGGATACCCTCCTTCTCTTCGACACGCTCCTTGATACGGGTGATCTACAAACATAGTGGAAAAGCACAAAGGGTTCATATGGTTTAGCAAGGAAACAGTAAAGGGTTGACAACTATATGGTGCATCGCCGCCGTATGAGCAATTGCCACTGGCCAAAAGAAACGAAAGGTGGATATTGAACAGCGCCTCCCCCCGTTTCAGGTTCCTCACTTGCGTGCGTTGTGGACACTGAGGTTGCATACCTTGTCATTGGGCTCGATATCGATCTCGATCTACAGATGGTAAAACCGGAGGTAGACAACGGACAAATGGATGAAAGGTGTGAGTTGATCGAAGAATGTCATAATTCTGATATGCTTTTTGGGGCGTTGTGGCGATATCGGCGGTGACGGTCGGTTGTGACCTGCGAGAGCGAGGTCGTGATGCACTGAAAGGGTATACAGTGTGTTGGCAGTTGGTTCTCCTCAACGCTGCATTTCCTGAAAGGCAGTGGATAAGTCAGGCGAATAAGGTAGGTCAGAGTCGAACTGCGCCTTATTTCCTTGAGGTGGAGTTGCCACAGCACAAAAAGCTCTCGAAGAAAGACTGGTGCCATGTCTGCTCCTGTCAAAAAAATAACTCCCATCTGGTCGAAGAGTATACTGTGAGATCGCAGCTCCGTGTGTGGTATGTCGCCATGGTGGATGTGTTACCTCCTTGCCAGTGAGGGTCTATTGGAATTGCCACAACAAAATGTCAGGAGTGTTAGTTGATGATTCTTGTGCGAAGTCGTCCTTTTTGTTGGCCATCCTCGAAAAGCTCTACCAGAAAAGCTCTGCGTTAACAGTAACAACGAAAGAAGCGCATATGAGTGATGCTCCAATTGCGTACCTTGACTTTGATGAGCATGGTTGGAAGGTGTGAGCGTGAGCGTGAGTAGTGATGTGAAAGTTGTTTGGAGAAAAAGGAAAAAGGAAAGAAGAACGAAGAAGCAGGGGCAAGAAATAAACGCGCTGCTTCTGTTACCCGTGACGTGTTCTGGCTGGTGGCGAAAATGTCCTTTTTTTTCTTTCGCCATTTTTGAACTTCATCACCTCCTAAACAACCGAACAACTGACACCCACTTCGCCACCATGTCCATTAACGAACAGGCCCTCGGAAAGGTACCTTCTTTTCCCTACCCACTCAGCCGTAACAAGAACCAGGAACAAGATGAAACGGCACGCAGCAGGACAGGGCATCCATACTAGACATCGGCAAAAGGACGCCTTCTGCTAAGATCCTTGTCCTCCAAAAGCGATCAAGCATCATCATCATCAACACAAGCATGAGGATCGCGCCTCAGGATCATTCACCAACACCTCAGCATGTCGAACTTTTCTACCTCAATGTCCACAGCAACTCACATTTTATGCGCCTCTTGCCAACTAAAAAACTAGATCGTTCACGATCTTCAGAACAAGCTGCAGGAGGCCACCCGTATGGTCGCCTCCGTCCAGGCCCAGATCCAATCCCGCGAGCGTGAAAAGCGTCTCTCAGAACTCACCAACAAGGAACTTTCTGCCCTCCAACCCGATACTGTCACCTACAAGTCTGTCGGCAAGATGTGAGCCCCTCTCTTCTCATGCCAACGTGGTTTTCTTTTTCTCAAGCACAAAAAACGTCTGAGATCTAGAAAGAGATTGAAAACACCAGGCAATATTACATTTTCGCTGACCATTTCTTTACCCTTCTCACCAATGATAACACTAATAGGTTCGTGCAGGAACCATTGCCAGAGTTGACAAAGGAGCTGACCGAGCGGGCAACAGAGATGGACAAGGATATGGCGGCATTGGAAAAGAAGCGGATCTACTGGGAGCGCAACAAGACCGAGGCCCAAGGGAACCTTGGCGAGCTCGTCCGACAAATCCAGCAAGCACAAGCACCATGAGCCTTTTGAGATCCACCAACTCACAATACAATCGCAGAAACATCAACCACAACAACAACACGCTTCCAGAAATACCATGGATTTTACCGCTTCATGGAATAAAAAAACACCAAAAACAATAACTTTGCCTCATATTTGCTTGATCTTGTTTTGCTCTTCGTGCTTCAACCATTCACACCACCGGCCTTCAGCAATTGGAAGAGTAAATGATATTTGAAAATCGTTTATTAAAATGCAGCATGGGCGACTTCCTTCTTTCTCAACTCAAAAAACAACTCTTTAAAGACACTCCACTGGAGATACTTTAGTACACACGCTTCTTGGGGGGAACAGCCTTGCACTCCTCCTCGTCCAAGGTGGTGCCGACAACTCCGCGGTAGCCCAACTTGACCTCACCAGTCTCCTGGTTCTGCCATGAGAGAGTGTGCTTCATCCAGTTCTTATCATCACGGTCCTGGAAATCCTCACGGGCGTGAGCACCACGGGACTCCTTGCGGGCACTGGCAGAGTGCATGGTCTGGGCGGCGCATGTCAACAAGTTCTGGAGCTCGAGGGTCTCGACCAAGTCAGAGTTCCAGATCATCGAGCGATCTGTGACACCGACATCGGGGAACTGCTTGAAGACCTTGTCAATCTTCTCAACACCCTCATCCAAGGAGGACTGGGTACGGAAGACAGCAGCATCGTTCTGCATGACCTTCTGCATGCTCAAGCGGAGGGCAGCGGTGGAAATGGGGCCAGAGGCGTAGCGGAGCTTGTCCAAGTTGGCAATGGACTCGGCACCAGCATCAGCGGCCAAGGGGCGGTGAGGGGTGTTGGGCTCCAAGGTATCACGGATGTGGTGAGCGCAGGCGCGACCGAAAACGACGATATCCAAGAGAGAGTTAGCTCCCAAGCGGTTAGCACCGTGGACAGACACACAGGCGGCCTCTCCGGCAGCGTACAAACCGGGGACGACCTTGTCGTTGCCGTTCTCGTCGACGCTCAAGACCTCTCCAGTGTACTTTGTTGGGATTCCTCCCATGTTGTAGTGGACAGTGGGCAAGACGGGGATGGGCTCCTTGGTGACATCAACTCCCGAGAAAATGGCAGCAGTCTCAGAAATACCGGGGAGACGCTCGTGGAGGACCGAGGCGGGCAAGTGAGAGAGCTGGAGGTAGATGTGATCCTTCTCGGGACCAACACCGCGACCCTCACGGATCTCCATGGTCATCGAACGGGAGACGACATCACGCGAGGCCAAATCCTTGGCGGTGGGGGCGTAACGCTCCATGAAACGCTCTCCTTGGGAGTTCAAGAGGTATCCACCCTCACCGCGGGAACCCTCAGTGATCAAGCATCCAGCACCGTAGATACCGGTGGGATGGAACTGGACAAACTCCAAATCCTGGAGGGGGAGGCCGGCACGGGCAACCATGGCATTTCCGTCACCAGTGCAGGTGTGGGCAGAGGTGCAGGAGAAGTAGGCACGACCGTATCCTCCGGTGGCAAGGACGGTCTTGTGAGAGCGGAAACGGTGAAGGGTTCCGTCCTCCATGTTCAAGGCGAGGACACCACGGCACTCGCCGTTCTCCATAATGAGGTCCAAGGCGAAGTACTCGATGAAGAAGTTGGTGTTGTGGCGAAGGGACTGACCATAAAGGGTATGAAGAATCGAGTGACCGGTACGATCAGCGACGGCAGCACAACGGTAAGCCTGACCACCTATTTCCCATCAAGATATTTGCTATTAGCACCCCTCTTTCAACAGGTATTCAAAATCGTTGAGATTATACGTCAGGAGTTGCGATAAGACTTACCCTCGCCGAACTTCAAGGACTGACCACCGAAGGCACGCTGGTAGATCTTGCCCTCCTTGGTTCTGGAGAAGGGGACACCGTAGTGCTCCAACTCAATGACACTGTGGGGGGCCTCACGACACATATAGTGGATAGCATCCTGATCTCCGAGCCAGTCCGAACCCTTGACGGTGTCGTACATGTGCCATCTCCAGTCATCCTCTCCCATGTTGCCAAGAGCAGCGTTAACACCGCCCTATCATTCAGAAGAAAAGTAGGCAAGAATGAAAAAGAATAAGAAAAAGAGGGGTCTTGGTCTACAAAAAAAAGATGACATTGATGAAAGAACGATCGCTCAATTGTAGAACAGTTGGTTACCTGGGCTGCGACAGTGTGGGAACGGGTGGGGAAGAGCTTGGAAATGCAGGCGGTGTTGAGACCGGCCTCGGCGAGACCGAAGGCGGCACGGAGACCGGCACCACCGGCACCGACGACGAGGGCATCGTAGGTGTGGTCAATGATGGGGTACTTTGAGGTGATAGGGCTCTGTTTGTTTGTTTGGACGCATCATCAGCAACAGCATGTCCAAAAATGATTTGCGGGGTAGGCGGGGAAGACCAAATAATAAAAGAAGCACACGCAGACAGACGGCAGGAGCAGGACCAGGACCAGGAAGGAGAGGGGAACGTAAAGTAAGGAATGTCAGAAAGAAAAAAGAACTCGGGAATATTAGTCCATCCGATCCTTTTTCACTGGCTTGGTGGTGGTGTGCACACAATCGGAATCATCTTCCTTCCTAGATCAGCATGAATAAAAGATGTGTCATCCATACCGATGCCTCCTTGGCGTTCAAGGGCTTCGAGGCAAACACCTGCATAGCAGGGCGGGAGGTGTGCAAGGCACGGGTGGCAGCATTCTTGGCAGCTATATAAAGGTGCAAGTTGATTCATAACCAAAAAAAGGACGTGTGAGAATCTCGGAAAAAAAATAAAAAGCGTCTCGGTGCAATACTACCAAAAAGTCCTTGTGCTTCCGAGGATGCAAAATAAATATAAAAACCGTACCAGTGCGGCGCTGAAGACGACAACGAGAAGTACACGACCGGGCGGAACATAAGTTCAATAGAACAAAAACAAAGACAACGATAAAGAGAGTGTTAGTAGGTTGGTTTATCCGTGGCGGCTCCCGCTGTCAACCACGAAAACGTCAGGGGTAAAGGAAGGGACAAGCACGCGTCGAAGTCGGCAACTGCTCAGGCTCCCGGCTTGCTTTTTTCTTCTTTTAGTTGTCGATTATCGTTACAAGGCCGGGTAGAAAGTCAAGATACACACACGCGCGTGAGTGTGTATGTCGTGCGTGTGTGTGTGTGTGTGTGTGTGCGGCAGGCAAGAGAAAAAGAAAAATAAACACGGAGAATAATCCCGAGGTGGGTATTTCCATAAAGGGAGCAAGCCGGAGTGGGGTATATCGGTGCGTGTGTAGCGTGTGTGTAGCGTGAGTGGAATGGTGAAAGGAGAAAAGAGATCAAAAACAGTACCAGGATGTTGGCGCAGGAGTTGACTCTAAGCATGGCGGGACTGGGGCGTATGGGGAAGTAAGGAAAGGAAAGAGAAAGAAGAAGAGGAGAGAGAGAGAGAGATCCCTAACAGACAATTGTCTTCGTTTGAGAAGCGGAGGAGAGGTGGAGTGGAGAGAGAAGTGTGAGAGAGGAACAGGAGAGGACGGAAGCGACAGAAAAGCGCTCACCGAGTAAACAGGGGCAGGCCAGCATATGAAAATACAGCCCATGCGACTCCGAACTGGTTTCGGTGACGATTACTTTGAAATTTTTATTTGTGCAGATGATATTTACTTGGCCGAGACAAAGGCTTTGAGGTCCTTGAGCCAGTGGGTGTACTCGACCTGGTCCTTGTGGAAGACATAGCTGGGCACAAAGTTGGCAAGATTGCTATCAATCTGGCGCTCCTCCAAGTACTTCTCAAACTCAACCTGCAAGTTCTCATCCAACTCGGCAAAGGGAGGGCCGCTGTACAAACCGCGCTTCTCCCAGTCAGCCTCAGCAGTCGAGGAGGCTGCAAGGGCAGAGTCCTTGATGTTCGAGATCGACTCGACAATAAAGGCGCCATCCTGAGCAACAGCATCGATCGAGATACTTCCAGCATTGGGCTTGGTAATCGTGATCAAGCAGCGAACAGGGAAGGTCAACGACTCCAGATCATCGCCCTCCTCCTCGTCGTCTCCGGAGGCAGAGAGCGACTCCTTGCCCTGGTGGCCCTCCTCCAAATCATCCTCCAAATCGAGCTCCTCCTCATCGTCAGCCGAGTTGATATCCGAGACCGAGAAGACAATCTTGATCCTAAATGTAGTTATTTGCACAACAAAGTGGCGTTAGTCGTGATCATTTTGTGCAAATGCAAGGCGCGTAACGCAACCCGGATCGATCGCAAATTGGTAACAAAAGAAGCCCAAGAAGGCAAAAAAAAAACTTTTTTTAACGTACTCCTCGTTGCCGAACTTGCGGGTCATGGTGACCTCATCGGATCCGACCTTGTTGGTGATCTCAAAGGGGCCGGTCTTCAAGTACTCGGTGATATAGTCGGGTACCTCGTCACCCTGCTCCTCCTCGTGCTTGATCTCGCTCTCAATGGCAGTGAGAAGGTTCTTGTCAGCTGGAATGAGTTTGAATGAATGAGAAAGAAAATCAAAGAACAACGTGTCAGCGGGTAGTTATAGTATAGAACAGGGAGCAGCAAACGAACAAGGACCTTAGAAAGAAAGTAGCTTTGGGCGTACTCTTGTCCCAAGCGAAGGGAGAGTTGGAAAAGGCGCGGACAGCGGAGACTGTTCCGGCACGGGCGACGAAGGCAGGGGCGAAGATGGCCTTGGGGAGGACAGCAGCGCGCATGGCCAAGGCGGGGATGGCGCGGGCAGCGGCGGTACGAAGAGCAAACATTATGTATAGGGGTTGTAAAGAACGAAAGGATAAATGGAAGAAAGGAAGGAAGAAAGAGGAAAGGAAGACGGAATCTCGCCTCTCTTTTGACGACGACCAGCGCAGAAGTGGAGTTTCAACAGCAGGGCAAACTCGCCGTCGAAAAAGGAAGAAAAGGGATTTGAGGCTGAGAAAGGGCCGTCACTCTAGTGCATTTGCTGAGTCGAGTTGGCACAGCCGCGCGATGGCAAAGGACAGAAACGACAGGAACAGAAAAGACGTCCTGTCTTTCTTTTATTCCTACTTTCATTCACTCACTACGCCTCCCACTTCAAACACTCTTCTCTTCTTACTCCACCCCATCACTACCCCATCACTTCAGACAAAACCAACAACAACATCCATGGACGCCAAAACTCAGAAATACGACAGACAGCTCAGGTACACTCACTCACTCTCTCTCTCTCTCTCTCTCTCTCTCTCTCTCTCTTTCTCTCTGTCTCTGCCCTTGCTCATACTTATCCGACGCACATCACTAATGAACGCGAATCAATAAGGGCAATTGACTGCGGACAAAAACAAACTCACATTGGAATCTCCTTTTTCAATCGCTGATGACTTTCATAGACTTTGGGGCAGCGGTGGCCAACAGGCGCTCGAGTCTGCCCACATCCTTCTTATCAACGCCTCCGCCGTTGGTTGTGAAATCCTTAAGAACTTGGTTCTCCCAGGTACGCTCCCTCACCCTGGACCGTATCTTGTCCATCTATTAACCGCGTCGCTTTTTATCCACTAACTTTTTTTTTCATTTGTCCAACATAGGTATTGGACAGTTCACGATTATCGACCAAGGAACAGTCACTCAGAGCGACATCGGTTCCAATTTCTTCTTGGACGCAGATAGCCTCGGAAAGTCCAGGGCAGAGCGTGCGGCTGAGCTTCTTGGAGAGCTGAACGAGGATGTCAGCGGTCATTGGGTCGCCAAAGATATCCTCTCTGCCTTGACCGAGAACCCTTCGTTCCTTGCTCAGTTCTCCATGGTCGTTGCTTCCGATATTTCGCGTCAGGTCGCCGAGAAGGTCTCGTCTCTTTGCTGGACCAACCAGCACGCGATACCATTCGTCTGGGTCAAGACCGTAGGTCTCCTCGGCACTGCCCGTCTCATTCTCCCCGAGCACGCCAGTATGTAACAACTTAACCTCTTTGAACCATTAGGTGGATTCTTCACTGTTGAGAAAAAGAGTTTTGCTAATAATTCGCCTTACTAATTCGTCATTATATGACATAGTTGTGGAGACGCATCCCGACAATGTTGCTGATATTCGCATTGACAACCCCTTCCCCGAGTTGTCCAACTACGCCAAATCCTTTGACTTCAACACCCAGGACACTCTCGAGTTTGGTCACATCCCATACGTCGCTATTCTGTTGAAGTACATGGAGGAGTGGAAGCAGGAGGTGAGTTTTCTACAACCGCTCTGATTTATCCCCACTTATTGTGGTTTATTTTCTCGGGCAGCAATTATTTGACTAACGTTTGTCTTATTCGACTCGGCAATAGCATGATGGCAAGATCCCTGGAACATATGCGGAAAAAAACCAGCTCAAGGCCAACATCAGGTCAGGGATGCGGTCAGGAGATGACGAGAACTTTGACGAGGCTATCAACTCTGTGCTGCGCTCTTGCCAGCCCACCGCTGTTCCCAGCGCCATAAAGACCATCTTCAGCGACCCCAAGTGCGAGACCTTGAACCCCGAGGTACCACTTTTTGCCTTTATGCCCAATGCCTTCGTATCGTCTTTCGTGTTCTGATATACTGTTATCTAACGATGCCGCTTGCCTGCATCACTGTGAACAACGAAAAATTAGTCCTCGGACTTCTGGATTCTGGCCCGCGCTGTGAGAGATTTTGTGAATGATCATGGAAAGAGCGGAGGACTCCTTCCTCTTTCCGGCACTATTCCAGACATGAAAGCTCAGACCGACAGCTATGTTACTCTTCAAAGCATGTATGTAACATTTCTGAGACTTTTTTATTCACAATACCACACTGTCGTATGCAATGAAGTTTCAAGAACTAACGCCTACAGCTTTTCTGCTACTTCCATGTAAAATAGTTACAAGACAAAGGCAAAGCAGGATGTGCAGGAGGTGTCGAAGCTTGTCGACGCTGTTCTGGAGTCGCTGGGACGTGCTCCTGGGTCGATTGCCTCTGAGAAGATCGAAACCTTTTGCAAATACTCTGCCTTCTTAAAGGTCATCCGCTACCGTAGCCTCGAAGACGAGTACACCCAGCCCAAGACAAAACAGATTGGTAATTTACCCATTCTCACTTGCATAATGCCATATATATGTATGCGCCGCAATCAGGTCCATGTGTACTTACGTCTTTTGTCTGTTTGATGAACATTATGGCGTTGAAATAGCGTCGTGGTTGTCAGAAGAGGACTCATTATTTGCACAGTATGTTCTACTGAGGGCGTCAGACTCGTTCTTTGATGACCATGGACGCTACCCTGGCGAGGGCAATGACTGGGAGGAGGATGTTGACCACCTCCATGCCAATGTTGCCACCTTGTTGCAGTCTTGGGGTATCGACACCGACGTCATCTCCAAGGACCAGACACACGAGATGTAAGTTCTCATGGTCATGCGTATTATTAAGCGAGCCTCATTTTGCTCTTTTTGTTACTCTTCGCGCTCAAATGACAAGTGCTAATGGGGTATATATGTTGTTTTTTTGACAGTTGCCGTTTCGGAAGGGGAGCGATCCACAACATTGCGTCTTTTATGGGAGGAGTTGCTAGTCAGGAGGTGATCAAGCTGATTACACACCAGTATATCCCTATGGACAACACGTTTATCTTTGACGGCGCCCGCTCAGTCTCTGCTGTCTTTGCCGTCTAACGGGAAGGTAATTGATCTCGGGTGAAGTGCCGCACAATGAAACAAAAGTACAGAACGGTCGGTTTTCCCGGGGGCCCTCTCCCCGTTGGCTGTTTGATAAATAATAAAAGATATAAGGACAGGCTGTCCACATGGATGGCTGTTTCTAAATAAAGAAAAGACGGGACAAATGGACACGATTCCTGTTGTTTCTGTTTGTAATGTACTGTGCACGTTTTTCTTTGTCTGCTTGTGATATGTTATGGATGTTTTTATTTTTTTTATTTTTGTGTAGTTCTCAGCAAAGGATAAGGATGACGATGGCGGCGATACAAAACAAGGTAATGAGACCAGAGCCGACCTTTCGGCGACGGCTTTGGTTCAGAAACCTAGCGCGTTCTAACGACGATTGGAACGTAGGCGTCTTGGCTTTCGTTGTCGTTGCCGTCGTTGGTGTTGGTGTTACCAGTGGTGATAATGCAGTGGTGGGGATGGGGGTGGTAGGGGTTGCGAAAGGGTTGCGGGACCTGGACCTGCCAAATGCGCTCGCTGGTCCTGGGGTATATTGGGCAGTGGTACGAGCCGCTGCTGCTGGTGCTGGGTATTTGGGTGGTGTGGTTTGTACAACGAGCTTGGGTGTGGATCTTGCGGGTGTCGAGGGGACTGCGGACGGATGAAAGTGGCGACTATGACGACTCGTCGCCATTTCTTTGTCATAACTGGTCTTCTCTGTCTCTTGCACTTGTCGCAGGAGAGTTGAGGTCATCTGTCCACCAATTGCCTCTTTTGGTGACGCAGGATAAGGAGTGACAGTCATATCTGCTAAGTCTTCTTTGGAAGAGAACAGAACAGGGGTTGTTGTTGGTATTGGCAATTCTTGAGCAGACGAGTATGGCGATGGTAGAGCAAAATGGGATTCGGAAGGTAGGGGCTTTAGAATTACCCTTGTAGGCGTGCTAGGACTAATAGGAGCAGGAGAGGATGAAAGGGACGAGGAATGATCTTGGTGGGCGGCTGTGAAGGACTGACGGACGGAGGAAGCCCAAGTAGAGATACGATTCCGAAGGCTGGTTCGGATCCTGCCATTGTTGTGATTGCTTGCTGTGGAGGGTGTCGGCTGGAGGGCTATTTTTGGGGCAGGCTGCTCCTTTTCCGAGGACGAATTGGACGTGGGCGCGGCAGCAGTATCTGCAGCAGCCAGAGGCGACTTTGCCGGAGTCGAAGACTCCCTGGAGAGCGCAGTGAAAGATAGGGAGGAGCGGCTTATGAAGCGGTCTTTTGGTTTCGCAGTCGAAGTCGGCTGTGCCAAGGCGGAGGTAGACACAGGAGCAGATCGATTCATAAAAGGCAATGAAGGCTGTGAGGACAAAAATGTCACTCCGTTTTTCTTATTCTGTCCTGACGAAGACGAAGAGGAAGTTGAAGACGAATAGGTAGAGGAAAGAGAAGATTGAAAATGGCGCTTTTCGCGCCGTGCCATCTTTTGAGTATACGATGAAGAGGCCACTGAGTGGAAAGAGGGGCTGGCGCTACTCTTTCCGCTCTGACTCCGACTGCTACCCGTTGATGAGGCGGGTGAATCTGGAGGGGAAGAGGAGAAGGAAGCCATAGGGGGGGGGAGGATGACATGGTTGCTGTGGTTGTGGGGGCGGGTGAGAGAGCTTTTGCTGGTTGTTGGGAGGGATATTGACTGAATATTGTTGCCGAGGGAGGAGGATGACGAAGGGGATGTTGGGGAGTTGTTGTGGGTTGTAGAGTCGTAGCGAGGGATGTAGGTGCTTTTCTTTGAGTGCGAGGATGGGGAGGGGAGTGAGGGTAATGATGTGACCATTGCTGGATATGAGGATATCGATGGGAGTGGAGGAGGAGGAAGAAGAAAGCACTGAAAGGTGAAGGTGAAGAAGGTGAAGAGAAAAGAGAAAAGTGAAAGTGAAAAGTGAAAAGTGAAAGAAAAGAGATGAAAAGGGGGGGAGGAAGAGAGAAGAGAGAAGAGAGAAGAGAGACGAGGAAAGAGTGGAAAAGGAAATAGCTGGTCCAGCGGACAAAAATAAGAGAGGGCGACGAATGGTGTAGAGTTTATTCAATGGGTAAAAGTGGGTTGAGCCATTTTTTATTATTTTTATTTACTTTGATGACAGGTGGACGAATTGGATGAATTGGAAGGGGGTACGATGAACAGTGAGGCAACAAGAGGTGAGAGCACTCCTCAAAAGGAAATAGAGTTTTGCGTCCAGACCCCATCTCTGCCCAAACGAGGGCAAAACTCGACCAGGTGGACACTTTTTCTTTTTCGTACCAGTGGGAAGGCAATTACCCTGCACGCACACTCGCTCGACATGGAATAAACTGACCCGCTGCTGCCTCTCTCTCCTTCATACTCATCTCGTGGTGCATTACAACGATCAAATCTATATTATCGACTATACTCTACTTTACACGACTACAATCAACTTCCTCTCTTCCCTTGGCCTTGCCCTCGAAACCCACCCCCTTAACCCCCTGGGTTTACCCGTTTCTCTTTGCCAGCCACGCCAAACTGTTGGCCACCCAGCATTACTCTTAACCTCCTGCACTTATTTGTTCCTCAGCTCAAAAATATTAATCCGGTGAGAACCTGCTACAGCTATTCCTCTTTCACTCCAGCTCTTCTTCCCCCCTTCTTTCATTTCACTTTTTCAGTCCCACCAACTCTCTAACACTCATTCATTCGCTTGTAACAACCTCTCCTTTATTTTTCTCAGCTTCCTTCCTTGAGATCCTTGTTTCTTTTCCTGCATTTTGTTTGTCTTGATCCCCGTGTCTCCTTTCAGGGACTTGAACATGGATACTACACCATACAACAACTCCAAGGCAAAACCGACAATCAGCTGAAAAAGGAGGCGCGGAATACAAAAAGGAACGGAAGGATGAAAGGATGAAGGGTAAGAATGAGGGACTCCTCCCTTTGCTGTCATACATTTTTATGCGCACGTTCGCACTGCTTGAGGCAATGCAGAGGAGATGCCTTGTTGATTGGATATGCCCGATAATGGCATAAAACTGGATCATGCTGTGAGCTCAGTTTTTCTTCCTTTTCCAGGTCCAAAATGAAAAGCAGCCATTACAAAGGCGATGGAATTTTTCTTTGCAAAGCCTCAAGCCACGTTAGGCGCCAATTGCATGATTGCTCGTCCATGTTGCATTGTTTTTTCGCAAAAAAAAAAAAAAGTCTAGCTGATTTTCTAGTAGCAGAGTACCGTAGGTCTACCAATCTGATTACTTTTCTGCCTCGTGTCCATATTTTCTACACTGCAAAAACATCGATCAACTTTTTTTCTAATGCGCGTGAGGAAGTGAACGGGTTATGATCGCCATTCTATGGGCGCAATCATGCATCCCTGGCCCTTGTCCATTCTCCTTGTCCTTGTCCGTGTCCTATGAGAGTGAGAACCGTTCCATAACTTTGTTTTGCATACGATACATATCGATGTTATTCTCATCGATCGCTTTTGTGACGATATTTGGGTGGCCCACTCTCCCCCTCTTCTCCACCACTCCTCTTCCTCTTCCTCTTCCTTTATTCCTCCTATTTGCCTTCATGGTAAAGATACCCGTCTGCGACGACACATCAATGTTATGGATCTGTCTAAGTGCTCCTTGTACGTGCACAAAGTCTTGTTCACTCAGTAAATCATCCAGAACCGTACAGCGCACATAAGGATGGTACTGCCCATTCTCAGCGGGTCAGGAACGGCGCACGCGAGTCCCGAGGACCCTTGTTGCTTTGTGGGATGCGTTCAAGGAACCTAGGAGCGCTCCTCCTCCAACCTTGATGACCATGTTACCTCTCCTTTTCATAATATCCATACGCCTCAGTCCCAACAAGGGTGTCGATGACTGCTCGATCAGCCACTCATATATCGCCTGGTAACTCCTGTTCCCTGCGTTTTACTTCGGCTCGTTCGCAGAAGCACTCGTCCTCTCGTGGTTTCCGCTATATATTTGTTGCCACCCGTAGATCTGTGTCCACCATGCCCTCTGGTCCTTGGTTGTTCGTGTGCGCTTCATGCTGTTGGTGATGCTGTTCTCCTCCTCCCACCTGACGGTCTTCTCACAGCGTGGCTTCCATAACTGCTCCTTGGCCTCCTTCTCAACATATCAGCAAAAGAGATGGCTCGCATGCTGGGTAATGCTCTCTGGTACGGCCTTGAACACCCTGCCCCGCTCTGTAGCTAGGGTTTTCCGCACAAGACCTCGGTAGATGTGGCTGGCTATCCATGAGCTCAGAATCTGTTGTTCCACACCGCCTTGCGGAGCTTACTAATTCTTGGCATCCTCCATACGGTTTCGGGTGGAGGCTGTTTTCCTGGCTTGGGCCGCTCCCGTTGCTGTGTGTTAAAGTGTTGTGTGGTAATCTCTCTCTCTATCCGTCGACTCGGTCAAGGGTACTCTCCCACAGCTCGTCCTGCGTCTCCCTGCTCTTGGGTCACGCCCAAATGCGTTCATTATCCTCCGTCTCTAGACCACATTGTCGGCTTAAGTCATCCCTGTGCAGGCCTGGACGCATGGCGCGCATGGCGTCCATGGTAGGCAGCATCCCGTGGACCTTCTTTATCCAGTGGCTGTGTATGCGTCCGCCTTGCTGTGAGCTGAAAAAGGTGTAGATCGGCTGTTTTTTGTGTATGGTTGAAAGGGTGCCGAGCAAGTCTGTGCCCTCGTAGTCTTGAAACGATCTCTTGGTCCTCCTGAGTGTCCGCCACTCCTGGTGCCAGCGTCTAGTGGTTTACATCTTGAACACGTCTCTCGTATCCTGATCGAGAATCACGCCGGCCATCGTAGCCGAGTGCTTGATGTCGTCCCTGGGCGGCTTTGTCCACCCCCATGCCGTTTCGCCCTGTAATTGCGCCCCCTTTGCTGCCATGTCCGCCTTTATCTTCCATTCGTTTCCGCTGTGGACCTTGACCCACTCAACTGTTGTTGACCCCGTGCGCCCGCTGCGTATCCGTGCTCCACCGTCCAATCTGCAGCATAATCGCACCTCAGTTTTTCTCTCACCGACACTGCTTCCGATTGAAAACGGCCTCCCTGAGCTGTTTCACCACCGCTTGGTTGTCGAGTCGGATGCAGAGGTCCTGGTCCTGTGGTGTTGCGATGATCCCTGCGATCAATCCCATTAGTTCCGCTTTCGCCGATGATGCGAATTCCCCAGTGGTTCCCTTCACCACCATCTGCTCCTCTCCCACGACCGCAAAGGCCATGGCGCACGTCTCTATCACTGAACCCTCTATGGACTCTTGTGCCTTTGAGTTCGTGTATTAGTTCTGTGATGTCCGGTAGGAGATGGTAGGCCTCCTCTGCCACCTCCTTCCTGCGTGCCTTGACTTGCCGTTTGGATTCCTGCTTGAGTGTGAGCGCTGCCTCTGCCGCCTCCTTTGCCTTCGTGCGCCTCTCTGCCTCCTTGCGTCGCGCCACCTCCTCGAGCTTCTGCTCCAGCTTCTGTTGCCTCACCCTGGCCTCGCGGTCCTTGCGGGAGCTAATAAACTCGTCGGAGATTTTGGTTTTGGTTTGCCGGTGGAGTTTTCTGTTGTGTTCGTCCAGTTGTTTGTTTCCTGTCTGCGGGGGAGTGTCTGGTTGCTCCATGCGCTTGAGGGGTGATATTGCTGTTGCTACTGCATCGATGTGTGCTGTTGTTGGTGTTGTTGGTAGTGTTGCTGTTGTTGTTGAAGTAGGGGAGAAGGAAAATTAACGGTGGGATGTGCTGACGGGTTGCGTATAGGAACTAATACACCAAATACACTTGCTAGTCTTGTCTTTCTGTGTTTTTTCTTTTTCTTGGCTTGGGCAGCGATTCTCCTCTGGACCGTCGCTGTCGTCGCTTTTCGCGGCCGCCCTTCCCATGCCTCTTACCTCCTCTTGATCGCTGTCCCCTTTTTTTTTCTTTTTCTTTTCTTGCTGTCTTCTCTCCTCCGCCTCCTCCAGCAGCCTCTCGTCGTATTCGTCCCCGTATTCAAACAGTGCTTCCTCCACGTCCATGGCGGGGTGTACTGACACGGCTTGGCATGCCTCTGTGTACCACTTTCTCGGGTTCGGTGCTCGTATGTTGTGTGCTGCCGCTACTTCCGGCCATGTCCTTGTGCGTGTACAGTCCTCACTGACTATGTTCTGCAGATAAGGTACCCCGTCCTTCTTGAGTTGGTTGCTATTAGCTACCAACACATCCTGCGGGAGCGCTCTGGATAGCAACACGTGATCTTCCTCGACTGCTTCCACGTCTCTCAATATTATGTCTCGCCCCACCATCAGGCGTTCTTGAGGTCTCGGAGCCCGTAGAGTCTTGTATGGTGTAGGATACTGTTGGGTGCGCTACTGGGTAATTCTAGTTTCTGTCAGACAACCTTCCTGTACTGTGCTGTGATCCGCTCGATTTCCTGCCATGCGATGAGGGTTGCTGACAGGCGATATAGAGGTTCAGGGATGAGAACAGCGTTGATGATAAAGATACACTTTTTGTCGGTGGTCTTCTTCCTGCCCAGGATGTTGCATATTGTGCTGGTATCCTTTCTCGCCAACTCCGTTGTTGCCTTTGCTTTGTCGTCAGCCGAGAACCACACCCCCAGGATTGTTGATGCATTGCTTTTGTCCTGCGGCTTGATCTGGCTTCCTCTGTAGGTGATGGTGCCGTTGTGTGTTGGGTTGGTCGCCAGTAACTCCGTCTTCTTGCCGTTGATCTCGATCCCGTGTATCCTAAAGAACTCACTCGACACATCGGTGATCCGTTCCAAGTTGGAGTTTGAGGGGGCGAAGAGGTTTGTATCGTCCACGAACGCTGCGTTGGAGACCATGGGAGACTCCTTGCCTGGTGCCAGCGGTGTGGTCATGATGTATCCAAGTTTTTGACTATCGATGGCGACTAAGAAGGCATCGTATGCAATCCGTCAGAGGAGGGGGACTCGACTCCGCCTTGGCCAAGCCCGCACGCTGGGCTGTACTTGTCTGTGAGTCTGTAGATGGTAATGACCCGATTGGTCTTGTTGTTTGTGATGAAGAGCAGCACCTCCTGGGACCCTTTAGGGACCTTCAGTCGGTCCAGCCCCAACGACAGCATTCCCCATGGCCTGCAGTTCACCTTGCCCTAGCACCGCCTCATGTCTTGTAGAAGGATCCAGAGTTCTAGTTTGTTTTGTATGGCGTCCTCCATGACGGCGTTGACAATGTGGATGGGATCCACGGTAGTCGTTCCCTTCAAGACGGAGAAATTGGAGCCTTTGAGGGTGTTGTGCTCCAACATGATCGCGGATAGGCGGCTTGTGAGGATCGAGAAAAAATTCTTGCGCCAGTGTTCGAGGAGGGTGATCGGCCTGACGCAGGCTAGGCTTCAGGACCACGGGTTAGATTTAGAGAGGCAAAAATATGACTCCTTCTGTCAATTGCAGTGGTACCCGACAGTAAAGAACACTAGCTTTGATGATCTCACAAAAGAGTCGCATTGGTCTCTTTCCCATACGTTGTATTAGTTCTTTTGTTACCTTGATGCCCCAGTTGCCTTGTCAGACGGTGCGTTCTTAATCGCACGTTAAATCTCGACGTTGCTCGGAATATCTAGCAGTTGTGCGCACTATTCTACATCGACATCATCTGGTGGCCGGTATATCTCCTCCCAAAGAAACCCTTTAGGGATATACTCGCTTTGTCTTGGACCGTGCCGCGTCTCAAAGTAGGTCTTGACATGTTCGAGGATGAGAGATGGGTGATCTGTAATGGATGTGCGGCCATCAACAATGATTTGTACTCGGTCTAACGTAGCATTGCTGCGGTTGATTCAAGAATGCTTTGGATAGTGGGTTTCGTGTTGGTTGAGAATCGCATATCGCGTTTCTCAATGGCGATATCTTTATCTTTCTGCCTTCTCTTCTCTTCCCGTTTGGTGCGTGGCTGCTCTTTCCATTCAGTCTGGACTGCATTTCGCCACTGATCCCATTCAGTGCGGTCAGCCTCTATGACTGGGGGTGCCGTTATGGCTGTTGAAGGTGTGCTCCGGCAAACCTGAGTCTGTCGGCGTCTGGCGCCTGCCGTCATAGCTTCAGGAAGGAGGAGAGTTAAGTGCACGTGATGAACGGCTGAATATTTTTGCGGAGGACTGAAGATTGGCAGAGGGAATCGATCGAACGTTTTCTTCTAAATACCTTTGCTTTGTCCTGGAAGTAACATGGGCGAAAGGAGGAGAAGTATGCAATCGGTGTGTGTGAGAAAGCGAGAGATGCCTCAGTCAGATTTGTTCAACCCGGGGCGCGCAGTTGCTTTGCCCTCCACTGAGCCGGCCGGAACTTTTCTTGGCTTTTTCTCCGTCTGACGTGCCTTTTCTTATTCTTATTCTTCTTAGACTGATCCCCGACAGCTGTTCTTTCACTCATTCATTCATTCGTACATTCATTCCAACGATCATCCCTCCCCGCTCCTTCTCCACTCTTTCACACCTCTCTTCTCCACGCCCAACAAACGTTCAATCCCCACCTTCTCCTTTCCTCACACCCAAAATACTAACAGAATGAGTGCCTCGCCAACTGTCCGATCCGGACTCAACGTCGTCCGCCATATCGTCCCTGCTTCAACCCCCTCCTTCAAACTCGCATGCAACACCTACCGCCGCACCACCCCTCTCCCCTCCCCTACCAAAGCAACTCCCCCAATTATTTTCGCACATGCAAACGGGTTCCATAAAGAGATTTGGGAGCCGGTCATCAGCCGACTGAGCCATCCCTGGGCCAACAGTGAGATGTATGCCTTTGACTGCAGGAACCAGGGCGATAGCGCCGTCCTCAACAAGGACATCCTTGAAAAGCATTGTAGGTAGTGGCTCTTGACAGGGCTGGGCAGAGACAAGGCTGCGTGTTGCGATTGACTTGACGGCTCGCTTATATTTTTTTGTTCGTAAAGTGACTGTATGGGCTTTCGAGCATTATTTCTAACACCCGCCCCTGCACCCAATTCATATTTACGATGGAGAAAAAAACAGTCGACTGGTACTCGTACGCGCATGACATCCTCCAAGTCGTTGACACCTTTGACCTCAAGAAGGCCGTCGGTGTCGGACACAGGTACCGTTTCGCAATTGTTCAAATAGACAAGCGACATGGTAGCAGATGTTTCTTACACGCATGAGAGTCCTGCATTTCTAACGTCGATCTGTTATCCCTTGTCGGTTCACATTTATATAGTTTCGGGGCGAGCGCCTTGTAGGTTGAACAGACCCTGCATCATCATCATTGACCTTCAATTGATCTCAGTAGTCCTCTTTTCTGATACAACGTGCTTCATTACCTATCCCGTCCGTCTAATAGCTTCTTGGCGGAGATGATGCGTCCAGGCACGTTCTCTGCAATTGTTGCCATCGACCCCACCAACTTCCCCAAGGAGATCTATATGAGCGCCTCCATCGAAGATAATCCCATGGCCCAGCTCACTCTCAAGCGACGCGACACCTGGAAAAGCAGGTACCGTCCAGCTTTTTGTCTCTTTTTGCTCAACTGGTCACTACAGCATTATTAACCATACCATTTTCGTTTACCTCCCAATGCTATTGAGATAGAGAGGAGTGCAAGGCCAACATGTTGCAGAAGAAGTTCTTCAAGGCGTGGCACCCCGAGGCATTGGACCTCTACATCGTAAGTCGGCTATGTTCCTTGTCTTTCGCACCGCCAACAATGAGAACAAAGACCATGCATGAGCTGATTGCGCCTCATGTTTCGTACAAACACTCTCCCTTTCACAACAGGAACACGGCATGCTTGATGTTGTGAATGAGGATGGATCAACAGGAATCACACTCAAGTGCCCCAAGTACCAGGAGGCGACCACGTTTGCCTGTGTGGGTACTGGTCTGTACGACTCTTTTGAGGGGATGAGTGAGATCCAGATCCCTATTCACATTGTCTCTGGCGAGGATTCCGATATCAAGTAAGCCCTGATTTATGTTGTCATTTTACAAATATCTCTCCTTTTTTCACTGGGTCCCCGATTTAACCTTGGGGTACAGACGATCATGGGCTGGAGCAAAGAAGAAAGTCAACGCGTTGTTCACACTCCAACCATCCTAACTGCTTTCTTTCACCCTTTGTTAGTTTTGAGGAGTTGGTCAAGATGAAACTTGCACGCTGCAAGTATGGTTCCCTTAAGGTTTTGAAGGGTGTCGGCCATTTGTTGAGCTTGGAGAAGCCTCAAGAGACCGGTAAGAAAATCAATGTTGATTTTTACGCATTGTTAATGCATGGGTTCAAAATAATTGCCCTAATTACATTTTTGATGATCCTGTTGTATATCACCTCTGTAGCTGACCAGATCTCGGGCTTCTTGGACAGAGCGCTTGAGTCGCCTGTTGAGCTGGAGCAGCTCAAGGCCAGACTTTAACTGAAAAAAAGAAACAATCCTTCTTCGATTGTAATAATACCACCCTAGGGCAAGGTTGACATGTACAACTACTTCTTACACGATCCAATCAGATGTGTAAAAAAATAAAGCAGAATGAACCGAGGAGCTGCTTGGGATAGATTGCATGAATAAATTATCTTTGTTTTGTACAACTTTGCCGAACTATTTTTTTTGTATCCTTCAATCTCGTAATCCACATGCGTGCTTACACTACCACTCTGAAGTAGCTTGTTTACATTCCCCGAGAAGCACACATCTGTTCAATCTCAATCCCTCAGTCTCTCCACTACGCGACGTAGTCTTCCAATTACTCTTCGTAACAGTCGTTGAAGCTGTCATCCTTATTGTCACTTAGAGACGTCCAATAAAAAAGCCGCTGAAGGAACCATCTATTATAGAAGCGAGGCTTCATTCGTAGTATAAACTCAAGATTCCTACGTCCAACTCAATGTAGCATGCTCCCTCCTTCTACCGTACTGCAGAAATCGGTCGGTGACATGTGCGAATGTAATGCACACAAACATGTTTTTTTTGGTCTTCACTTGTAGTTGGGAGAAAAAGGTTTTTTTAACTTCTGGAGAGAGCGCGTGATGTGGTTGGTTCGTTTTTTTTCTTGGCTTTGTTGTTGTTTTGGTTGTTGCTGTTGTAGCTTCTTTTTTGTCGGCCCTTGAGCCTTTTCGTGATATTTACTTGCTTTGTTGGAGTGAGTGAGTGGCCAGGGTAAGCGGGTGCATGTATCTGGACAGCATGTACTGTGAAGTATGAACAAGCAGCGAGCAGCCATTGAAATAACTAGATGCAGGATGGAGAATGAAAGAATAAAGGGCCTGCAGGTGATCGTCCAAGAAGAGAATAGAACAAGAACAAGAGCATTTGTTTTGCCTGTTGTTGTGTGAGGATGTAGTCGGAAGAAAAGGAACAGGAGTGGAAAGAAGGCAATGGCCAACTTTGACTGCAAAAGAAAACATCGACCCACGCGCACGCTCTACTTTTGGGTGTAGCAAGATGGTGAGCAACGTACCAAGCAACACTGAAGGAATCGGGCCAGACGATCTGTGTGCCTGAGCTGAGAAAGACTAGGCCTTTGCGGAGGAACGAAGGATCAAAAGTTTTCTTTTTCTTCTTTCTTTTGGTCATCTCCTTCTTACTCTTTCCAATTGACACACACACTGACATCCTCAACGAAGACACTCTTGTCTTCCAAAGGTT
The DNA here is from genome assembly GCA_019671135.1 of Linnemannia hyalina. Lineage (NCBI taxonomy): Eukaryota > Fungi > Mortierellomycota > Mortierellomycetes > Mortierellales > Mortierellaceae > Linnemannia > Linnemannia hyalina. The sequence goes on from JAHRHY010000001.1 coordinate 4,236,431, forward strand.
TCTCTTTTACTCATCTCCTCCCCTCCTCCCTCCACTCTTTGTACTTCCAAACAACAATTATACCCCTCCTCCCCCCTCTCGTCCGTATTTCTCTTTACCGCGCTCACCTTCTCCTCTTCCACAGACCTCACCGAACTACCGCGGAGGGACGGATCATCTACTCGCCAAAACCTCATCATCACCACCACCACCACCTCTACGAGAAAGAGAGCTCATCATGACCCCATCACCTTCACCCGACTCATCTTTGCCTGGAATAGGTAAACGGCCTTCATCCGCCCATGTGCTTATTTCTCCACACCGAGAACAAACCAAACGATGATGACCAACCAGACGACCTATCCTTAGCCTGACATTTTTTTGGTTTCAATTCATTTCACAGCCCATTACACGTTTGTGAGGCAGCTAGGCCAAGGCCGTTTCTGTGTTGTCCACCTCGCTCGACACTTTTACACGGAGAAGCTGGTAGGTTTCCCTTCTTTCTCACACCTGCCCCTCCACCCTTGTGCTTGCCCCCCCTCCACCTTCATTCGGCCACCCTCACGGACACCAATACACATATGCACACAAACTCAACTTCCAGCCCCTGCTTCACTACCGACCTCCTGTTCGCCTCCCCCGTTCGTCCGTCATTCTATCCCACTCTCCGACGACCTTATCCACTTTTCGCTTCAATGTCCTCCTCTACACTTTTCATTTCCCGACACACTCGCACTCACACACGAACTGACAATTTCATGCACAACAACTGGTGGAAAAAAAAGAGGGGTGCTGCATGCACATAATGATTATCATCTCAACGAACAATGTCTAAAAAAAGTGGGAAATTTGCAAGGGGAGTCTCCGAGAGAGAGAAAAAAAAGGTGCAAGAAGACAGGGGCGGTCAACAACCTTATCCATCAAGTATGACGAGACATGAGAATTTTTTTTTGGTCAGTTTGACAGAAAGTGTCAATGTCTTTCTCCACTGTACTCTCCTTATTCCGGTTTTCACTTTTGTCCACTGTCTACTTTTCACTCTATCTCCTTCTCCCTTGACTCGAGCGTCTCCCTTGCCCCCGTTGGCGGTCATTTCCTGTCAAAGAGTGGCTGGTGTGATGTGGGGACTCGGCACAAGAACCAGTAACAGTAACTGATGAGTGATCAGTAAACAGCGATAAGTTCTGATACCTTGCTCTAAAAAAGATAACATCACGCTTGTCCTGTTTGAATAAGAGTGAAGACGCCAAAACGATTTTCTTGAACTTCAACAACCCCTACTTAACCATACAACTTACTCTAACCTGTCCTTACAAGAAAAAAATGCGCACTCGAGACTCACCTACATTTTATCGGCACTTGTGATATGACAATAAAAAATATAGTACGCGGTCAAGGTCATCGACAAACAGGCGCACAAGGCTGATATCCTGCTGCGACTGAGACGAGAGATCGACTTGATGGAGTCCCTTGAGCATCCTAACATTGTCAAGCTGCACGAGGTCATTGAGACACAGTTCACAATATACGTCTGCATGGAATACGTCGAAGGTACAGTCCACAAATTAAACCCAAAATATTTGTACACATGACCATGCCACTTTTTCGGTGGCAACTTCGTGGAATGTACCACCTTGACTAACTCATACTGTGATATTTTATTCTCGTCTCTCTCTCTCTCTCTCAAAAACCATAAATAGGGTGCAGCTTGGAGGAACATCTGAAGACACAGGAGTTCGGGAGGATCGGCGAAAAGGATGCACGAAAGATCACTCGGGAACTTGCAGGGGCCATCTCACATTGTCACTCGCGGTTCGTCGCTCATCGGGATATCAAGCCTGCCAATATTCTGATCATGAAAGGCGGCAAAGTCATGCTCATTGACTTTGGACTCGGAAACACGTTCTCACTCCGGTCTCGACTCAATACCATCTGTGGTAAGTTTACCTTCTCTGTTTTTTTTGTTATTGTTAAGGTTGGATGATTGTTGGGTTGAAAAGTCCGACATATGCTTGTTCCTCATGCTAAACATCTCACATCTTCGATTTATACCTCCGATGATGGGACCTTAGGTTCGCTTCCTTACTACTCCCCTGAGATTGCAAGAGGCTCGACATACATGGGACCCGAAGTTGATATCTGGTGTTTGGGCGTAGTCTTGTACAGGATGACCGTCGGTCGGGACCCCTTCATCGGTGCAACAAAACGAGAAGTCAAGCTTCAGATTACCCAAGGAGGCTTCCAGGCACCTTCTTCCCTAAGTCAGGAACTACGGACGACACTCACAAAGCTTTTGACACCCGAGAGTTCACAGCGTCGGAGCCTTTCAATCCTGGAGAACGATGTCTGGTTGCATATGGATTCGACCACACCACCTTTCTTGGTTGAGGAGCGTAGCATGACCGACACCAGTCGCCTCAGTGGGGCCACGCTTGTGCGACACCCTTCCAAGGCAACAACTACTACGGGTGCGACTAAATGGAAGCGGCTTTCGATGACGGATTCTTACTACTATGGCAAGACGGGGTCCTTGTTCGGGAGCCGGTCGCTTATGGCGGATACTATTAATGCGGGGGTATGGCAGTTGGACAAGAGCCAACCACGGTTTCACAAGTCGCGCGTCAGGATTGTCCCCTGCAAGGAGACTGCCGGACGAGATCTGTTGTTCCAAAAGGATGTCGACCTGAGTCTGCTCCAGTTCCTGATGCCCATTATACGGTCGTGTCATGTCTCGTACTACCTCCATTCGACGTCTCGTATCCTCTGTGGGACCAGCTTTATCAAGGACTCGATGTCGTTTGCGGCGTCGTTGGATCAGTTCCACCACCAGCCCACGATGGTGTTACAGAAGATTGTTCAGCATGTTGGTGCTGCCATGACCGGTGGTGGGTCGACTTCAGCACATTCGGCGTTCCAACATCATTCGTCAGGAGTAGAGCAAGGACGGAGTAATAACATGCGATGTGGCGTGTTCTCGATCGATATTGTCAAGGCCAAGGGAAGGACGGGTGAACGAGGAGGACATGTGTTAATTATTAAGCGGTTGTTTGGGTCAGCTTCTACGGTGCAGCATTTCAAGAAGATGTTCATTCAGCATGCTACTGCAACCCCTTTTTCCCCTCGCGACTCTGGCATCAATTGATCTTGTTCGTTTTCATTTTTCTCTCGGTTTCACGGTTCGTGAGCGCGATGATACCATTACCGTAATACCTTTTCCCTCTCCCAGAGATGGCACCATCACACGCAGTAATGTGGGAATGCTGTCCTTGGGTCTACTTCTCTTAATTCTGTAACATAAATAGGATTTGATTTACCCTTGCAAAACGAAAATCGAAAGAAATAAATACCATTTTCACTTTCTCTCAGTATGTACTAAGGGGTGTTGTTATCCAGTCCAGATTTGGATTTACGGATTGCTGCTTTTCGGTGGCTCGCATATTCGTCCTAAGCATCTCGAACAACTTAAAATTCACTGTCTCTTCTTCCTTAGACTTGTACGACTCGACAGCATCACGCTCGATAGAGGGCAATCTTCTTGCGCACCTTCTGCTTGATCTCCTCTGCCATATCCTGTGCACCCTTTTGGTTCTTGTCGAAGGAAAACTGAATCTTGTCCCCGCCCATAACCTAAGCAATCAATCGTACATAACGTCGCCTGGCTTGACTTGCATCCGTGTCCGCCACAGGTGGATACAGTGGTGATCGCTCCTTCACATGCATAGATTCCTGCTCTAACTCGTCAACTTGCGCCTTTGAAATAACGCCCTTTGCAAAAACAATGCCTCACCGTCAAAGCCTTGACATGAGACCACGCGTACGGAATATATGACCATGCCTCACTGTTGGTGATCTTCTCCTCAGTGGCGTACTCCTTTGTAACTGATTTGTTGCTGAGCATCTCGAGGTAGTGTCGTTTGAATGTGTTAATTATTCCTACGTCCAAAGATTGGGCAACGGATGTCGAAATGGGAGGCAGGCGCTCAATCCGAAGTTGTTTCCATGTCTCTCCTGTAAATGGGTCCTTGCCTCTAGACTTGCCGTGCGCTCCACATTGGTCGATAAAAAGAACACCCTTGTTGGTGAGACTCTCGTCGAGCAAATGAAACCATTAACTGAAAAAGATCCAGGGCTATGGGACCTCAGGTATTGACTGGATACCTCGAGCAAGGCGCTCGCCTACAATATCAAGTAATTAGACAAGATCATTAGTTTTCTTTTCATGTTAATTAAATCCTCCATTAATACAAAAGCACGGCGTTTTTATGTCCTTACCAAGAACTTGCGGCCTCAAAGCCTTTACCACCTCTGCACGGTTAAGCGAAGATCCAGAGGCATTGACATAGAAGAGAATCGATACGCAAGATGTTCCTCGCTTTGGTTTATAAACTCCTCCATAGTGTACGAGTGAGTGGAGAGATCCTTGAGGTACGTGCCAGTCTCAATGGAATTGTAGATATCGTCGGGCTCAAAGTCAGCGCATATGTTGCGGATCTTGCTCGTCCTTTCTGCGATGGCATCTTTGTCGACAGATCCCGCTTCTCCTCTGAGACTGCAGTAGCCGACACCGTACTCCTGCATCATCCCCGAACGCCACGATGTCGTGCAGAGATGGTGCGACCATGAGGAAATCATTGAAGTCCCAAATATCGTCCGCAAGAATGTTGTCCGCGAGAATGTAAAGAACGGAATTGACTGCGACTTGGAGCTGAAGACCACTGACAACGCTGCTCTTCCGAACCTCTAGTAGTCACTCAAGGGCAGCCATGTCCATTATGTGTCGCATCAAGTCGACTGGACTGCTGGAGAGTGTGCATTTGTCTCTTCGACCATGCGCCACATCAAACCGAATCTTGCCTAAGTCCTTATCCCACTGTGTGATCGACTGTCTAGTGAGGGGGCAGTTTACGAACTGGTGAAAATTGCCGGCCGCAGCGTTCACATCAGCACTCTTGCTGACGTAGCGAATGATCTCGACCAACTCCATCCGATGCCTCAGAGTATGTCCTTCACCGCTCCCACCTCTGCGGCGTTTCGGTTCGGCAAGTTTTTGAGGTTATTGTTCGACGACTTCGTCAATGCTAACCCGAGTTTTAGTCAGTAGTGAGTAGTACTCCAGCGACTGCGCTTCCTCCATAGTGCTGAGGTGCCGTTCTTGAGCTGGTCGACCGCAGAAGTGATGTCCAATAGGGGGGAGCCTCGCGGGCGTGTGTGGGTGCTGATACGGGGCCTTTTGTTTTTGGAATATGGGAAAGTGAGAGAGGGAAAAGTGAGCAAGCATAACGTTTTAAAAATAGACGACTTTGAACAAAGAGGGGCAAGGGTCGCAGAAATACGGAACTTCTAGCAAGCGTGATTCGTGAACGGAGTGAGAATAGGATATCAGTCGCTGGAACTAATGAAGCCGATGTCGCTTGTTGTGTCCCTTCCTGGGTCTTCTTCGCTTTCAACATCCGTCTCTTTCACTCGTCTCTTTTCTTCCTTCCACTCTTCAACCCATACACGGGCGAGGAACCTTCTGTCGACACAAGCAACGTCTCCGACAACACCCCCACCTCAATCAGTCGCTCTCCAATACACTCCAAGTTGAGTCGAGCTCAATTCCTACCTACGATCGCCCTCCGTCATCCTTTCTGCCAGCAGCAAGTTGATGTCCCGCACAGAGTTGCCTCGACCTCCTTCAAGGGCGACAAATGAAAAGTACTTCGGCGACGGGCTCTTGGGTTCCAAAAGAGGGACATAATCGATCTATAGGATCGCTCCGCCATAGGAGGCCTTTCAAGTCCAAATTATCATATGATGTTTGCTACATCTCTGCAGATCTTGATGATATCCACAGTGACCATTGGAGGAGAGTGCATGTATGATATCAAGCATGTAAAACAACCACTGTAACATTCCTCGCGTGATTATCCTACTAAACACCAACCTATTCTCCGAACAAGAAAGTCTTCTTATTTTTCGCACACCAATCTCTTGAATGTGTCCATCTGCTATTAAACTGTACCCCTCACTGCGAGATTAAAGGGAGTAGTTCTTGTATGTGATCATCTAAAGCACTTGTACCCTCAGCTGTATCTTTGTCGTGAAATACAAAGGAGAGATTACATTTAAGGAATCATCTGCTGTCTGTGGCTATTTTATTCCATATTCTGTTGCCGACTGTGAAGAGATACATCAGCTATGGAAGTCAACACTGCATTCCTTGGGCTTTGGATACTTTTTATATGCCTCTCTATAACCTTCGCACATGGAGGGGCCGCATACCAGCACAGACGGATTCCCCCTCACCGGTCCATTGGTTCAAAACGAGGTTGCAACTGAGGTACCTCTCTTGCGTTCTTGCTTTGAAGGGCAGAACTATGGACATCTCGTACACTGCACTGGCTTTTTCGGAAGAGCGAGGACGAATGGATTCAGTTCAGTTGCACGAACGCACTGTGTAACGACCATTTAGACAAGGCCCGAGCTGATCATCAGTTTGCATAGGTCTCTTATTAGGCAAGAGGGCGTATGACTAGGTGAAAACAGCGGTGCCCTCGTATCGGCTAACAAAAGGATCATGGACTTCTCCTATAGTCGCAAGAGCAAAGCACAACAGCACGTTAGCTTGTTACGCTCAGTTGGGCACTTTGGGCGTTGGCAAGGGTTCAGAGTTGCGAGTGTGGTGATTGGCTCTTGAAAGTTGGCGGCCTGGGTTTCGTCCTTGGTTTTCTTTGTAATTTCGCCCCTTGTTGACACGTCTTCTCTATTTCCTTTCTGCTCTTTTATGGCGCTTACAGTCTGAGGGTGGTGGAACTTGATACTATAGGCTGACAAGACCTGAGAACTCGTGACTCAGGAATGCATTCGGAACAGGATTGGGCCGCACAAAAGGAAACCCCATGGACGACTTGGTAATGGACAACAGTGGAGGCCGTATTCAATGCTACCTACAAGTCCCTCCAGCACCACGCGGCAGGTTCAAACTGAATGTCCACCGGTATATGCCTCCCCCTCTTTGTCCCTTTGCGAGCAAACCTGGGTATGGAAATGAATTGAATGGAATGCACTGACCACCACGCCCTTGCGGGGGATTCAATGTATTGCATCCTTTCATGCTATTGATAGTGTAGGTTCAGGCTGAGAGTTCCTTCCTTTTGCGTTTAGCAGAAGAGAACTTTGGTGGCGTCCTAGAAGCAACGCCTAGTGCTGTTGATCACCTTTCGGTGGGGACAGTCGTTGTTTCGCCTTGGAGTTATCCCTTCCCCTGTATTCGACACAATAATGTGTCGAAAAATTGTATATTTTTCAATTTACGCAGGTTTTCTCAACAACGGGCTAGGAGACCCCCCTTGACCTTCTTAATAAAAAAGAATCGGACAACATACGCCTCGAACAGAAAGTTTTCGCAGACCTTCGTTTCGTAGTCACAGTGGCTCATATTCAATTTATGTTGGTTGAAACGAAAGAAATCCTTCCCGTTTATCCTTCGCGGTAGGCTCGACTCCATCCGTCGAGAAGCGCCTGCATTTCTTATTCCCAATTTTGGTCATAAGGCATTTGCTTCTCTGACGGCTGGCGTCAAAGTCGGGGGTGGACATAGGACCTCGCAAAATAGACTGTTGGACTGCTTTTGGCAATAAAACACCCTTAAAACTTCTGTAAAAAAAGAAAAAGAATGAAAATAGCCTACAGCGCAGACCCTACCCTCCAAAAAGGGAAACAAGAAGAGAATCAGCGGGATCAGCTTGTCGATTCATGGCTATTTAACTGATTGATTCGGTAGTTTGTACAGGGCGAGAAAAAAGGCATTATTAGAAAGCCTTTACTAGAAACATACATACTTCTTGATGATCAAGTGCTTTGTAACAAAAAATTGGTGGCAATGATGGCGAACAGCGCGAGCGGAGGAGAGGTGTGTTTTATGTATGCCTGTCTCGACTCCTTCTCTTCTTGTTTCCCTTTTTGGAGGGTAGGGTCTGCGCTGTAGGCTATTTTCATTCTTTTTCTTTTTTTACAGAAGTTTTAAGGGTGTTTTATTGCCAAAAGCAGTCCAACAGTCTATTTTGCGAGGTCCTATGTCCACCCCCGACTTTGACGCCAGCCGTCAGAGAAGCAAATGCCTTATGACCAAAATTGGGAATAAGAAATGCAGGCGCTTCTCGACGAATGGAGTCGAACCTACCTTCGCGGAAGGAAATTTGGGAAGGATTTCTTTCGTCCCAAAAAGGTCATAAGACCACTGTCTTCACTGCATCTTCAACTTCCACAGCCATGGACAACATCAGCAGTCCTCCACAGGATCTTCAACATCTACCCACACCGACAACATCAGCCAACCAGCCATCTCGGAAAAGTCCATTTCTCGGATTCACTGACAACTCCAAACAAGATGAGTTCTTGGTCCAAGCGTTGGCGCATCACAATCCCTTCAAGGCGGATCATGGGAAGAAAGGAGCAACATGGGACCGGGTGCTTGGGTATTTGATGACTATCGACGAAGTAAGAGCTAGGCATGGTCAAGCTTCGATGTTTGCAGGTGTTACAACCAAGACCTGTCGAAGTCGTTGGAAGGCTATTTTCGCCAGGCACCAGAAGCGCATCGAGACCGTTCTCGAAAAAAAAAGGAAGTGTTCCCATTGAGACTGATCATGATCGACGCGTCGACAACCTTTATAACGACCAAGTGGAGAACGACAAAACAAAGTCGGCATCCAAGGAGATGAATGAAAAGAAGCGGAAACGGCAGCAACAAAATAGAGCCTTAGGCGCCGCGCTACGCCGTGCCTCTCTTGATAAGGCCTGCTACCGATTCAGCCCCTCCTCAGTTGATGATGGCGGCTTCACCTCTAGCGCATCTTCACCAGCTCAGGTTGAGGGTCCTTCTACTTTTCAGCCAACTGAATCGTCTTCATCTCGATCTTCCGACCCACAGTCGTCTCACTCAGCCGGGTTTTCACAGACTGCTCGATCGAGAACGGTGGCGACAGGCAAGGTCAGGATTGAATCCGATTACCAAGAGAAGGAAACGTATTACCGAAGACGTTAAAAAAATGAGGAGCAACATTATCAAGGACGACATCAAGAGGCACGAGGATATGGAGACCAAGCGTCAGCAACAAACAGACGACATTGTCCGCACCATACAGGAAGGCAATCGATGCTTGATCATGGCTATGGAGGAGAATAGTGCTAAACAAAACAAAGTGCTCGACACTATGGCCATCCTCTTTCAAAAGCTGATTGAGAAGTGAGGAGACTTTTATTGCTCAATAAAGCGAATAACACCTGCATTTGGCGTGAACACCTCATCGTTCAGATACTCGTCCAGAGTAGGCGGGTTAGAGCGAAAATGTGAGCTGATTTGGTTACCATAGATGCAGGTTCGAATGTTGGTCATGAGTGCCATTACTCTGTAGTGATATTCGGCGGGACTTTTGAGAAGCTGTTGTTGACGATAGTTAAGAGCGCTGAAATAACGAGTGATCTCGCCGAACGCCCATTCTATTGAACAACGCTTCCACACATGACTCCATGTGTCACCCCTCAACGATGACCATGTTGACTGGCACACCAAATTACGTCCCCTCTCCTTCAAGCTGCAGTAAGATTTTACCCGCCTTTTTCTTCCCTCCACCAATGTCTCTGTTGATGAGATGATTGCTCGATTCTCTGGACGAAGCAAGCACACCGTCAAGATGAAGTGTAAGCCAACCCCCGAAGGATACAAGATTTTCGCCCTTTGTCAAGCCGGCTATATCTATTCTTTTCTCTCCTACTCCTCCTTCGACTCTATCATCGGTGTGACTAAGCTTCCTAATATGAGAATCACTTCCTCTGCCGTCGCTCACCTTGCTAAAACTCTTCCCCATTCCAAATACCGATTCAACATATACATGGATAACTATTTCTCCAACGTCGGTCTCTTCAAGTATCTTCGCTCCCTCCAGATTGGCGCTTGTGGTACCGCCCATGTCAGTGCAAAAAACTTTCCCTAGGCCCTAAAGGTTGACAAGACTGACGATCACGAATGGAACACCCTTTCCGGTGTCATTGTCGATAATGCCGTCCTTGCCGTTTGGATCGACAATGCCCCAGTCAACTTGCTCACTACTTCCCACACTATTACAGGCGACTGCCGTGTCCCACGCACTCGATGGCGCCCCTGCTGTAGCAAAAGGGAGTTATGATAATAAAGTAGTGAGGGAAAAGTGTAGAAAAGGATGTGTCAAGGAGGTGAGCGGGACAGAAACGTATCCTCTTTATTTTGGAATCTGTCTATCTTAAATAACCCTCTTAGCACGTGAGTAAACATGCACCTACTGCGACTAGCAGATGCTAAACATCTCACACATGTTGTGCACGTACACAACAGCCCCCGTATCACCAGCAGCAATGGGAAAGCCATCCAAGAGTACTTCCAAGACGCACCCTCAGCAGCCGTCGACATTTCCAAGATCATCGACGACTACAACAACCACATGAATGGCGTCGACATGAGTGACCAGTACCGATCATACTACAGCACCCAATTGCCAGTGTGCAGAACATGGATGCCACTCTTTTTCTGGATCTTGGATACCACGATTATCAATGCCTACCTAATCCACCAACACAAGGAGGAACGCTCTCACACAAGGAGTTTCGAATCGAAGTAGCATGGGCACTCATTCACGAAGGCACCAAAGGCGCTTCATTCCAGCAAAAACGAACTCGCCAGCACCACGAGGATCCCGCCAAAAAAAAAAAAAGGAATACAACAGTCCATATGTCACTGCAAAAACCGAGTTGCCCTCATGCCGCCTTCAACCAGGTCCCCACGTTCCCAAGAAGATTGAAGGACGACCCAACTGCTTTCTCTGTCGATACAATGCGGTCCCGGGCGGAGAGGATGTCAGAACAACGACTGGTTGGAAATGTAAAACTTGTGACATCCCATTGTGCCTGACTAGTACACGCAATTGCTTCGAAATTTTTCATAAACTTCCATAGCTTCCCTCTCTTTTTCCCTTTAAGAGACCCCCCCACCATAAAAAAACGCAAGATACAATTGAACATGAAGAGATATTAAAAAAAAGAACTGAGGCCCCAGGGCTTGCGTGTGAAGACTGGGACTCGAACTAAGTAACCCTCTTTTTTTGTTAGTTATCGTATGGGAGTGCATGAGCCCAGCACACAATTTTTTTGACACAATATTGTATTGAATTAAAGTACAGGGGAAGGAATACAAAACAGCACAGCTGTCGCTACATGAATATTTATTATAGAAATGACGATGGAGTATTTTATAAGAGAATAACAAAAATTAAGGCAACGGCGGCAGCTGCACCAGCAACGACCTTAAAAGAGGCAGATTCCGTGATGGAGCCAGCATCATTTGCGAGAGATGCACCAGCACCAGGAGTGGAACCTGTCGAAAGTTGAGTTGGGCCAGGAGTAGATGCAAATGCAGTTACGGTGGCACACGCCCTGCTACCTTTGATGGTGGAAATGGCATCATAGCAAAGAGAAGCATCAGCGGCAAGGCATCCACCTGACTTGACACGCCTTCGAAGCCACGCATCGCTGGCAGCCAAGGGGCAGAGGCAGGATTGTTGGGCAGGCGATAATGGTCCAGCAGCGGGAAAGGGGCCGGTTAACATCACGGTATCGCAGGTAGGTGATGCCATTGTGGCGGCCTTTTGGATACAGACGACGCAGCTATCTGAAGTTATCTTATGGGCCGAGACGGTAGTGATACTGACGGCTAGGATGAGGGCAGTGATGGATGTGGTCATTGTTGAGAAATGCATTTTGACTTTTGCATCTGCTAGAGGAAGATGAGATAAGAAGGGTCTATGTCTGTGGTGTTTATTGTTTGTTGTGATTGGTGTTTTGTGTTGCTTAATGCGGTTGAAGAAGAAGAAGAAGAAAAAGATAAAAGTAAGCAAGCAAGGGAGAATGCTTTACCGCTTTCAGTCACTGATTTCAAAATGCATAATGAAATCTGGCTGGCGCGCAGTGTAAAAAACATTCAAGGAAACGAGACAAAAAGTTACAACCCTCATAGCCTTGAAGCACAGCCAGAGGTATCGTCCATCTTTCCTTGTGAAAGAAGTCGTAATGGAATGGCATGATATATATACTCGGCTCTCTTCGCGCACGAAGAATGTTAGGGCCAAAAAAGCAGAAGGTAAATATAAGAAGGTTGACGATTGCAGTTTTTACCCTATGCATTCTGCTATTGTCTAAGAGGTAAAGAAGTCTTGTACAACACAGTCGAGAGGCCATAAGAACACGTTCACGAAGCATTTTAAAGGCCGAAAGGACAACGACCATATTAATGTTGTTCTAACCCAGTGCAAACGCAGCGCAGAATATAAGAAGAGAGAGAGAAAGAGGGGGAGATAGAAAGAGGGGGAGATAGAAAGAGGGGGCGATGGAAGCTGGGTTGGGCTTAAAGGGAAGGAAGTGGAGTAAGAAAGATATAACAACGACAAAGTAGGAAACAGGCGTGAAAGGGTCAAAGAGTGCAAGGAAGATAACTAGGACTGCACTTAGAAAAAAAAAGGAATGAGTGCATGTAAAGTGCTCCAAAAAAGTGATTCATCTTTTTGCGATTTCGACTTTTTTTATGAAATGCTCATTCATCAATGTTCCGACCGGCCCCCAGATTCCTGTCATTTATTCTCTCGGTTCGTAGCCTCATTCATTACAACTTGCTTCTTTTTGCATGGACCGACATCGAATCCTCGTCGGAATCGAAATGCCTGAATCGAATGATTCAGTTAATTGGATTAATGCATCCCGATTTTCTTTTTCAACTTGTGCGGTCTTTTTAGTTTCTACCTAGGAGGCCATCCATATTCGGCTCCACCAACCATAGACTACAGTATAAAAATATCTGTCAACACCTATTAAAACAGTGTGTTTCTTGAGAGTACAACAAATCTCATCAGCTTTTTCCTTCCACCAGTCTCCATTTTCTACATTCACCACCACTACTTTGTAACATCATCTACTTTAGCTGAGAAAGCCTTGGACATGATCATCTTATATTGGATCCTGGATATTACAGATAGTAATTTCCTTTCCAATATGAGATGATCATGTCCAAGGCTTTCTCAGCTAAAGTAAAGTGCTCCAATCAATTGATCAACCAAAACGCGATTTCGACCCTTTTTTTGAAATGCTCATTCATCAATGTTCCGACCGGCCCTCAGATTCCTGTGATTCATTCTCTTGATTCGTAACTTCATTCATCGCCACTTGCCTTTTTTTGCATGGACCGACATCGGATCATCGCTAGAATTGAAATGCCCGATGTTGGTTGATCAGTTAATTGATTAATTGCATCATTATTTTCTTTTCAAAGTGCGGAGGTCATTTTATGTTCTATCTACCTTCAGACTTCAATGACGTACTTCTACAATCCTATATGACCTTCTATCAAAGTTTGTAGTTCCTACCCAAAGTCTTTTGTGCATGACCTATATGCATGACGTTACATGGGTTTAGCACGTGTTTAGCTATTTTTTTAATACCACAAGCTCAATACACTTTCTACAGATAAATTGAAAGCAGTTAAATACAGAGGACATGGTGTGCGACCTAGAAAATAGGAAATTTGCGGGACTTTTATTCATTTATAGAAGATATCGTGAAAGTAAATTTTGTTACACGGCTCTAGCACGATTTCACACATTGTGATGATATTACACTCTACTGAGAATGACTGGTTTCGCGCATTAAAGATTTTAAGATTCCAACTAATGTCCTTTATATGTAACTGCTTTCAATTTATCTGTAGAAAGTGTATTGAGCTTGTGGTATTAAAAAAATAGCTAAACACGTGCTAAACCCATGTAACGTCATGCATATAGGTCATGCACAAAAGACTTTGGGTAGGAACTACAAACTTTGATAGAAGGTCATATAGGATTGTAGAAGTACGTCATTGAAGTCTGAAGGTAGATAGAACATAAAATGACCTCCGCACTTTGAAAAGAAAATAATGATGCAATTAATCAATTAACTGATCAACCAACATCGGGCATTTCAATTCTAGCGATGATCCGATGTCGGTCCATGCAAAAAAAGGCAAGTGGCGATGAATGAAGTTACGAATCAAGAGAATGAATCACAGGAATCTGAGGGCCGGTCGGAACATTGATGAATAAGCATTTCAAAAAAAGGGTCGAAATCGCGTTTTGGTTGATCAATTGATTGGAGCACTTTATATTTGTATTCTCAACTATGTGCTTGCTGTATGATAGATACCATCCTACATGCTGTTGTGTATGCAGTTAAGTATAAGCCTTTTTAAAAAATTGTTATTGTTGGTTAACGTCATGACAATCCAATACATAAATATTATTATGGATCTAACAAAACACTTCCAACAACTGCTTGATGACCATTGGACTTTCCTCAACGCTGGATGGCCAACAATTACACCACGTAATAATCATCGTACTGTAAGCAAGGAAATTGGGTATATGCCAGAAATAAAAGAAACCCTAAATCGACGCCTTGGTCCTATTCCAGTGTACTTCTTTCTTGTTGACATCTGGCCAAAGGTTAAGTATCCTGGTCCATACAAAGAAGTGGAGAAAGGTCTTTTAATGCTCTATCATCTTGTCAAAGGACTGTCTATGGAAGCAATGGAACCACACATGCCAAAAAGTAGTTTTCATGCAATGCACTCTGTGTTTTATAAGAAAGAATATACTTTGCACAACAAGTACATCACCAACTGTATTGCAACAATGTTCTCCACAATTAAAATACGCCTATTGTCTGCAAAGGAAAAGAATCCTCCATTATTTAAGCATATTACATTGCATCTTGATGGTCATGATACAAGAGCAACATACAAAGGTGAGAGCAGTGCTGATATGTACTCTTACAAGCTGAAAAAGTCAGGGTTACGCACACAGGTAGCAATGGATTGTAATGGCATGGCTTTATTTGTCTCCAGATCTGCATCTTGCAAGAACAATGCTGATGGAACAATGCTGCTAACGATGAAGTTGGACAAGAGAGTGCATGAGATGGATTGCATTGCTCTCGATGGAGGGTATCCACAGTTCTTAAGGAGGCTTATAGATGAGTCTGATACTCTTAAAGTTCAAAATTTCGCTCATCCATACCGTAAACAGAAGAACAAGGAACTTACACAGGAAGAAGCGTTATACAATACCACCTTTGGTAGTTTCCGCTCACAGATGGAGTCTCTGTTTGCAGATCTTGGTTCCACATTTGAGAAACACAACAATCGTACTCCTGTGTTGGTGGATAAGAAACAAACATATAATTTGCAGTTGAAGTTATCTTTGTTACTCTTAAACATGAAAAAGATGGTTGCTTTGTTGAAGATTTCTGCAGAACCAATTCATACAGCTTGGCTTCGCGAAGGATTCGAGTATCCGACAACAGAGAACGACGTTGAGCAACCAATGGGATATGTTGATGTTGGTGCGCTAGTGGAGGATGGAAATACAATGGCACAACTCCAGAACGAATTTCTTGGTCTTGAACTTCATGGTGATGTTGATGAGGACACACCAATGGATCAAGCAGTAATAATGCAACCCGGTCTTTCCATTGAGCTTAGAGGTACGAAGCGACAAATGGATGTTAATGGTAATCTGTAGACTTATTGCAGGTTTTTAAAAGAATAGACATACATGGCCTATTTAGTCAGCTTTAAGATGCGGTATTAACTGCCAAGACGCTAATATGCACCGGTATCTATTGTTAAAAGTCATGGTATTATTGTAGTAGATCGGATGCTATTCTATGCTATTCTACAGTATTCCTTTTTATTTAACAAAGAGGATAAACACATGTACAAACCTACGTCATAAAAGAATACTACATTCTTAACCATTTTTAAACCCCGTCTTTAACGCCAAGCAGTCTTAATAAGCAAGATCTACGTCATACGAGGAACACTACATTATTAACCAATTAGATGCCTTTTTAAAACTCTTTTGTTACTAAGCGCCAAGCAGTGCTAATAAGCAAGCGCTATTAATATCCATTGTGGCAGTGTTCCATGAATTAGTATAAATAAAGGACTCCACTTCCCTCTTGCTTAATCTTTATCTAGTAACCAACCAACAATTATCCATATCTACACAACCATCCATACCTATACAACCATCTTTTATTGCAATTCTTTATATTAGTGTACTAAGCAGCTGCAATCTACCACACATAAACTGAAAACTTATTCACACCCACCATACCACAAGTACAATCCATATTGTTCTTATCCAAAAACATGCAGTACGTTCAGCTTACAATCAAGCTCATCACCAAGGCCTTTGAGACATTTTCCTCAAAGAAGGGAGAGGAGTTTAACAAGAAAGATGCAAATAAGATCTTTAAGGCGCTTGATGAGGATGAGGAAGTAGAGAGATACTACTTTTGTGGAGCAAAGTGCACCAAGTCCAAGCGCAAATGCATGAAGGAAGTTGATGATGAAGGCATGCATTGTTATGTTCACAATCCTGCGCGCAAGTGTCAAGGCACAACCATTAAGGGTGCTAATTGTGGTAGTGTAGCCAAACTTGGTCAAACATACTATGGACGTCATCAAGATCAAGATAGAGGTCACATAAAACGTAGTAACAACAAGGCACCTGTCGACAAGCGTACCGAGCGTTCCAAGGTGTCAAGGAAGACACATACGCCTGAGTTTGTGCCTTCAGATGCTGATGTGTCTTCCGAGGATGAAGAACCAAAGAAGCGAAAGAAAAACAAGCAGGAGTCATCGGATGAAGAGCCGTCCGATGATGATGAAGAAGATATAATTGCCGTCTCCTTTCCGTTGAGTCCAAAGCGGCCCCTTCATGTGCAGAGGATATAAAAAGGCATATAAAAAATATCCAAAGCCCAAGGAACGGAGTGTTTACTTCCATAGCTGATATATCTCTTCACAGTCGGCAACAGAACATAGGATAAAATAGCAACAGATAGCACAATTTTTTTTTAAAATGTAATCTCTCCCCTGTATTTCACGACAAAGATACAGTTGAGAGTGCAAGTGCTTTAGATGATCACATACAAGAACTACTCAGGCGAATCTTGCAGTGATGGGTACAGTTTAATAGTAGATGAACACATTCAAGATATTGGTGAGCGAAAAATAAGAAGACTTTGTTGTTTGGAGAATAGGTTGGTGTTTAGTAGGATAGTTAAACAAAAAATGTTACAATGGTTGTCTTATATGCTTGGTATCATACATACACTCTCCTCTAATGGACGCGGTGGATATCGTCAAGATCTGCAGAGATGTAACAAACACCATATGATAATTTGGACTTGAAAGGCCTCCTAGGTGGAAGTGTCGAAGACATGTTACATTTTTAAAAAGTTCATGCTATATATACAACCACAAATGCCAACTGTTGACAATTGGATAGTTTTTAAAATATCTACTCTTCATCTGTCTCAACAACTACCAAAACTTTACATCTGGAGAGTACAATTTAGGCAATTCCTCGATCGTGAACCCCATGGCAATTAACTTCTGCTTTTGTTTGTTGTTGGTAAATTTGTCTCGACTATAGTTACTGTCACCGTTTGCAGGTATCTTATACAGCAGTCCAACAATAATGTCCTCTTCGTACCTCTTGAGCAGATGACATCCGTCGAAAAGGTAGTTGGTTGCATATTCATGCTTCTTGTCAAACGAACATGTTGTCCATTTAATTTCGTCTTTATCTATGACGATTATACCCGAGGAGCTTTTATCTTTAGGGTACCTTTTCCACATAACATCCTCAGCATCTTTATCATCCTCAGCATCTTTATCATCTTCAGCATCGTTATCACCCTCAGCATCTTTGTCATCCTCAGCATCGTTATCACCCTCAGCATCTTTGTCATCTTCAGCATCTTTATCACCCACCGCATCTTTGTCATCCTCAGCATCTTTATCGCCCTCAGCATCTTTATCATCCTCACATGTGCTCTCATCTTTCTGTGGCAAGCTTTGCTTATGCTCATGCGGTTTAAATCCCATAGCAAACAACTTCTCTTTTTCCTTCTGGCTAAGAGAATGACACTCTACATTCTCTGCAGCAATATGGTCATCAGTCATCAAGCCGATTACAGTGTCTTTTTTGCGCATCTTGAGAATGTGCATTCCATTTACAAGTACATTCTCGGAATATTCCAAGTACTTGTTAAGTTTTTTCCATATCACCTTGGATTTATCTGTTGGTCCTTCTACTGGTACTTCTTCTTCTACTTCGATCTCCTCGTTGAAAAGCGTCTTTCTCTCTTCATCAGACAATGGTTGAAGTTTCATCTTGCTAAGCATGGAGCGTTCCAAGATATCCAACTCTGGAACATCACCGACACCGCGCAGAGCATCAAGCGTAAACAGGCCAACGTATGTATTCTTTCCAGATAGCCTGACAATGTACTTGCCATTCATCGTAAACTTAGTTGCATACTCAAGCATGTCGTTATTAGGATGAATCATCCATCCTCTGTCCTTCGCACGTGCTATGTCTTTCTCTGATCTAATGTTATGCACCGTTGTGGCCAGTGCAAATGTATGTTCATCTTTTCCATCCTTAGAAACGTCTACATTAGAAGATGGCTCTGCATTTTTGGGCATCTTTGAAGGCCTTTTCTTTCGAAGAGTCTTCTTCTTATCATCCTTAGATGACTTTTTATGAGATAGTTTTTCATCAGGGTTATCCTTAGAGGTATCATCTCCAGATTCTACATTAGGTCTGTTATTGGACTTGCCATCATCAGAGTCTTTATCATCAGGGGAATCATCGTCAGAGCCAGCATCATCAGACGTATCACCATCATCAGACGTATCACCATCATCTGTATCATCGTCAGAATTCTCATCAGCAGAAGACTCTTCTATTTTTTCTACATCTGCAGGAGTTGCCTCTTGGAGTCCCATCTTTTGCAATATACGTACCTCTTTGTCAGATAATTCCGGTACAGAAAGATTTTTCCCCATGAGCTCAGGTGGACACAATACAACGTAGAGATCCTTTTCCTTCAGCTTAATAATGTACTTGCCATTTACAGTATAGTTTTTTGCATACAGAAAAGCTGGATTAGTTGCATAACGCATCCATATGCCTGTATTAGCGAGTGGTACATTTTTCTTGGACGTTATGTCAACTACCTTTGGACTCAACGGAAAGGAGACGGCAATTTTATCTTCTTCATCATCATCGTCGGACGGCTCTTCATCCTCGGAAGTCATATCGTCATCAGATGATACAAACTTAGAAGTATGTGTCTTCTTTAAAGCCTTGGAAGACTTGGGACGCGTAACGACAGGTGCATTCTTGTTACCACGTTTTATATGACCTCTATCTTGATCTTGATGACGCCCACAGTATGTTTGACCAATTTTGGCTACACTACCACAATTAGCGCCCTTAATGGTTGTGCCTTGACACTTGCGCGCAGGATCGTGGACATAACAATGCATGCCTTCATCGTCAACTTCCTTCATGCATTTACGCTTGGACTTGACGCACTTTGCTCCACAAAAGTAGTATCTCTCCACTTCCTTATCCCCATCAAGCGCCTTAAAGATCTTATTTGCATCTTTCTTGGTAAACTCCACTCCCTTCTTAGAAGAAAATGTCTCGAAGGCCTTGGTGATGAGCTCGATTGTAAGCTGAACGTACTGCATGTTTTTGGATATGAACGATATAGATTGTACTTGTGGTATGGTGGGTGTGAATGACTTTTCAGTTTATGTGTGGTAGATTGCAGCTGCTTAGTACACTGATATAAAGAATTGCAATAAAAGATGGTTGTATAGGTATGGATGGTTGTATAGATATGGATAATGGTTGGTTGGTTACTAGATAAGATAAAGATTAAGCAAGAGGGAAGTGGAGTCCTTTATTTATACTAATTCATGGGACACTGCCACATTGGATATTAATAGCGCTTGCTTATTAACACTGCTTGGCGCTTAGTAACAAAAGAGTTTTAAAAAGGCATCTAAGTGGTTAATAACGTAGTGTTCCTCGTATGACGTAGATCTTGCTTATTAAGACTGCTTGGCGTTAAAGACGGGGTTTAAAAATGGTTAAGAATGTAGTATTCTTTTATGACGTAGGTTTGTACATGTGTTTATGTATTCTTTTATGACGTAGGTTTGTACATGTGTTTATCCTCTTTGTTAAATAAAAAGGAATGTTGTAGAATAGCATAGAATAGCATCCGATCTACTACAATAATACCATGACTTTTAATAATAGATACCGGTGCATATTAGCGTCTAGGCAGTTAATACCGTATCTCAACGCTGACTAAATAGGCTATGTATGTCTATTCTTTTAAAAACCTGCAATAAGTCTACAAATTACCATTAACATCCATTTGTCGCTTCGTACTACGTACCTCAAAGCGCAATGGAAAGGCCGGGTTGCAGTATTACTGGTGGATCCATTGGTGTGTCCTCATCAGAGTACTGGTCCTCATCAACATTATCATGAAGTTCAAGACCAAGAAATTCGTTCTGGAGTTGTGCCATTGTATTTCCATCCTCCACTAGTGCACCAACATCAACATATCCCATTGGTTGCTCAACATCGTTCTCTGTCGTCGGATACTCGAATCCTTCGCGGAGCCAAGCTGTATGAATTGGTTCTGCAGGAATCTTTAACAAAGCAACCATCTTTTTCATGTTTAAGAGTAACAAAGATAACTTCAACTGCAAATTATATGTTTGTTTCTTATCCACCAACACAGGAGTACGATTGTTGTGTTTCTCAAATGTGGAACCAAGATCTGCAAACAGAGATTCCATCTGTGAGCGGAAACTACCAAAGGTGGTATTGTATAACGCTTCTTCCTCTGTAAGTTCCTTGTTCTTCTTTTTACGGTATGGATGAGCGAAATTTTGGAATCTAAGAGTATCAGACTCATCTACAAGCCTCCTTAAGAACTGTGGATACCCTCCATCGAGAGCTATGCAATCCATCTCATGCACTCTCTTGTCCAACTTCATCGTCAGCAGCATTGTTCCATCAGCATTGTTCTTGCAAGATGCAGATTTGGAGACAAATAAAGCCATGCCATTACAATCCATTGCTACCTGTGTGCGTAATCCTGACTTTTTCAGCTTGTAAGAGTACATATCAGCACTGCTCTCACCTTTGTATGTTGCTCTTGTATCATGACCATCAAGATGCAATGTGACATGCTTAAATAATACAGGATTCTTTTCCTTTGCAGACAATAGGCGTATTTTAATTGTGGAGAACATTGTTGCAATACAGTTGGTAATGTACTTATTGTGCAAAGTATATTCTTTCTTATAAAACACAGAGTGCATTGCATGAAAACTACTTTTTGGCATGTGTGGTTCCATTGCTTCCATAGACAGTCCTTTGACAAGATGATAGAGCATTAAAAGACCTTTCTCCACTTCTTTGTATGGCCCAGGATACTTGACTTTTGGCCAGATATCAACAAGAAAGAAGTACACTGGAATAGGTCCAAGGCGTCGATTCAGAGTCTCTTTTATTTGTGGCATAAACCCAATTTCCTTGCTTACAGTACGATGGTTATTACGTGGTGTAACTGTTGGCCATCCAGCGTCAAGGAAAGTCCAATGGTCATCAAGCAGTTGTTTGAAATGTTTTGTTAGAGCCATAATAATATTTATGTATTGGATTGTCATGACGTTGACCAACAATAACAATTTTTTAAAAATGCTCATACTTTACTGCATACACAAGAGCATGTAGGATGGTATCTATCAACTGTATCTCACAGCAAGCACATAGTTGAGAATACAAATATACGTTTATATTTTTTTTCGGTAGCGGCCCCTTCATGTGCAGAGGATATAAAAAGGCATATAAAAAATATCCAAAGCCCAAGGAACGGAGTGTTTACTTCCATAGCTGATATATCTCTTCACAGTCGGCAACAGAACATAGGATAAAATAGCAACAGATAGCACAATTTTTTTTTAAAATGTAATCTCTCCCCTGTATTTCACGACAAAGATACAGTTGAGAGTGCAAGTGCTTTAGATGATCACATACAAGAACTACTCAGGCGAATCTTGCAGTGATGGGTACAGTTTAATAGTAGATGAACACATTCAAGATATTGGTGAGCGAAAAATAAGAAGACTTTGTTGTTTGGAGAATAGGTTGGTGTTTAGTAGGATAGTTAAACAAAAAATGTTACAATGGTTGTCTTATATGCTTGGTATCATACATACACTCTCCTCTAATGGACGCGGTGGATATCGTCAAGATCTGCAGAGATGTAACAAACACCATATGATAATTTGGACTTGAAAGGCCTCCAAAGGTAGTTGACGTAACGTCCAAGAAAAATGTACCACTCGCTAGGACACCATTCTGATCCAAAATATAGCATAACATTTCTCTCATTTCTGTCCATCGCGGTAAGATCAACCATGGGTCGAAATAGGTAAATATGTTATGGAATACCAATGGAAGTTGCAAGAATTTGTACAGACAATTATGGAAGGAGTTTTTAAAAAGATAGCAAATATATCTATAAAGAGTACATAGGGAATCGTCTTGGGTCGAAATAGATAAATATGTTATGGAATACCAATGGAGGTTGCAAAAATTTGTACAGACAATTATGGAAGGAGTTTTTAAAAAGATAACAAATACATCTATAAAGAGTACATATACAAAAGCAAAAGAATCCAAATGGACATAGTTATCTAGCAGTATTACAAGAGCAAAACGTAAGGAGAGAGTATCAACATAAACATATTTTACATATCGGTAATCGGGGAGGACAAAAAGGTTGGAGCGCTTTTTTTTGGGCGAGGGAGTACACCTGTTTTCTCGTCTTTTGTTAAGCTATGCCCACCATTTCTTAATATGACATATCTGGGGAATTCTAGGGAATAATTGACATAATTACGTGTGTGTAATCCCTATTTTTGCAGAAAACGACATTATGGAGACTGATACCGTTGTAAACCCTACGCCAAAGAAACTTGCACGGCTGCTTGATAATCTGTTGGAGAACGAATGGGGATTTCTTGATGAACCGTGGCCAATGTGCCCAAAGGTCAAGACATTTCATCGTTCAGAGTTGAAACCAATCGCAAGAATACAGGATATGAAAAAGGTGTTGATGAAGCGAGTTGGAGCCATAGGGAAATGTCTTGGGTCGAAATAGTTAAATATGTTATGGAATACCAATGGAAGTTGCAAGAATTTGTACAGACGATTATGGAAGGAGTTTTTAAAAAGACAACAGATATATCTATAAAGAATACATATACAAAAGCAAAAGAATCCAAATGGACATAGTTATCTAGCAGTATTACAAGAGCAAAACGTAAGGAAAGAGTATCAACATAAACATATTTTACATATCGGTAATCGAGGAATAGAATTGGGGGAGTGCGCTTTTTTTTGGGCGAGGGAGTACACCTGTTTTCTCGTCTTTTGTTAAGCTATGCCCACCATTTTAAATCACCTACGTTCATATAACATATATAGCATTTATACATGTGTCAACGGTGAATCTCATGCATATACATCATGATGATAATGGTACCAGCTTGGTTGACAGTACATGAATTCCCTGGGAATAATTCCCATAATACTACTTATGGAAGGTATATATATTGCACATTTTAAAAGATTATTCCGATAGCTCAACAACATTGGCTGTATCTAATTCTTCCTCTTGATTTACCATGAGACCACTGGCAAATCCTTTGATCAAGGCATTTATTATATAAATCTCCTTCTTCTGCTGGGAAATAATTTGGTTCATCTTATCCATTCCTTTCTCCAATTTTCTGACACGTTTCTTCAACTTCTTATTCTCATACCGTAAATCATCATCGGATTGTTGTACATCCTCGTCTTTCTTAGATCTCCCAGATTTCACATGATTTCCACCATTCTTTTTTGCCTGATAGCTCTCCTTGGAAGACTTTATCTTGCATTCCTTACATGTATTTCTGGAATCATCGTAGAAATCATATAAAGGCTTCTTTTTGTCACACCTGTTGCAAATCCTTTTTGGCATATTAGGCGGAATGGTGATCTCTTGATAGTTGATATACCATGTTTTTTCCCGGGAATATTTCTCTCAATGTTTGTGTTTGAGGGCATACACAACAATATCTAATATAGATGTCAAGTTGTATCTATTCAAGGGAGTAATTGACAAATAGGTATATAGGGGGATGAGCATTTAGACGTCTTATCGCCGCAAATATATTATGCCCAGGCCTACACGTTTAACCAAAGCACGCCAGCAGGAAGTTGTTGCAGATTTTATTTATGAGAAGAATCTGGAATTGTGTATGTTTGTCTATTTGGATGAATTTTTAGATCATCATCGTAACCTCTTTCCACAAGATGCCACTATATTTGGCACTAACGGCATAAAAAAGTTATTAGAGGCATCTTATCAACTCCTACGTGACAAAATACGTGCAGATGGATTACTTACCGAGAAAGACGCTGGTGAATATATGCTTAGAAAAAAATGACGACCTAAATTATAGACTTTTTAAAACCTAAGTATACCTTTTATTATGTCGCCAACAAAAGAATCTCTGATAAACAAAGCCATCAACGAAATTTCCCATTTGCTGTCAAATGTGGGTAATCTACAGTCAGCACCATTTGGCAGTGTGGAGAGAAAAGGATTCACCAAATTCTCCAAACTCTTTTGCGATTCCATCATCTTTTGAGGTATATATAACTTTGCTGACGATACCACTAAAGGTACAGCAATTGGAAAG
The DNA here is from genome assembly GCA_019671135.1 of Linnemannia hyalina. Taxonomy (NCBI): domain Eukaryota; kingdom Fungi; phylum Mortierellomycota; class Mortierellomycetes; order Mortierellales; family Mortierellaceae; genus Linnemannia; species Linnemannia hyalina. The sequence continues at coordinate 4,261,149 of JAHRHY010000001.1, forward strand.
TACATTGCTGAACTGCGCGATGCATTTAACCACACCGATTTAATTGTGGAATCTGTAAAGTTGGTCGATGCTAGGCAGGTTAAAATGGATGATAACTATTTTTCTCCGCGCATGGTCAAACGCCATAGAAAGTTGTTTGTTGGAAAAGAATACCAACAGGGTTTTATTGCCATCAAGGTTTCTTTAGATTTTTCCCGTGCAAAGATTGTTGTGCCAATTTTGGCGAACATGTTGTCTAGCTTGAACGAGAGCGGCATTGCTTTACATGACATAGACTTTGCCTATGATTGTACGCGTATTACCACACGACTGCACGTGGAGAGATTGCTAAAACAAACGAAAACTACAAAAATTGTCGATGATGTGGGAAGAGTAGGACATCATTGTATTTCATGGAGAGGTCGAAAAGGGGATACAAAGAATATCCGATATAAGGTGTATAACAAATTTGTTCAGATTTTGGAAAGTGCCGAGGTGCGAAAGAGCCTTGGTTCACGTTTGGAGGATTTGGTGGAGAAAGAAACAGCATTTGGACGACGAGTTAAAAAATATAAAAAGCATGGTTATAGTCGTATCGAGCTGACGTTTGAAGGTTCATCTTTGAGATCTCTTCAGTCATATCAAGACGAAATGGACAAGACAAAGAATCTCTTGAAGAAATGTAAAACATTTAAATGTTCCTTTGAGATGCAGTGGGAGGAACGTGCAAAATGCATTACCTCGATGGTGGCTGTACATTTTCCACATGAGAAACTGTTTGCTTATTGTCACTGGTGGAATTCGGTAACCTCTAAGAAGTATGGATATATGTGGCAAAACTTTAAGAACCCCGAGCTTATTACACTTTTGCTGGCTAACTATTCCTTTAACGATAGACCTATATACTTTGTGGAAGGACATGTAAAAGAGGTAAATGGGAAAGAGAAAGTTATTTTGGGCGAAATAAGGACATTTAAGCGCGAGCCTGGATGTACTGCCATCACACTAGTTGCTGGCTCGCAAAAAGGAATGTTTCCTTCGAGGGATGCATCTTCTAACGTCATTCGTAAATTTAGCAAAGTTGGAATTGTGGAAGTTGACAACATCTCTATTGCCTGGCCAAAGCGTGTTCATAACAGATATAGTGCCCCACTTGCAGATATCTTCGAATATGATGAAGATACAGTAGATACAAATGTATTACATCTGAAAACTATTCATGTTTCGATGTATACTGCAGCCGACCGAATTCTAAAGCCTGATGAAGAGTATACCATTGTAGCGGCCGGTCTCAAAGAATTTCGTTCTGAACATCGTTGGCATTTTATTACAGCATGTGGCATAAAGGTGCGCGCAGGAAAATCGTTGGCAAAGATTTGGACACCATGGCGTGTGGAGCATCTTCAAGGTCTACAGAGAATTGGCAGAGTCGAAGGTGTACCGTTGATGACATTTCGTGCAGTAAAAAAGGTTCGTATTCATGGCGAGGACGATATGAAGTGCGAGCGTGTTTGAGAGGTTTTTAAAAACTTTGGAAAGACTTTTGTTAATTATAGACTGGTATTATCATCTTCGTGGTTTGACATTTCCTCGTCATCATCCTTATTTGACGTTTGTTCATCATCATCATCTGAAGCAACATCTATTCCTACAAATTTCTCTTGCATCCTTTGTAACTCAAGACCATTCTCCAGTTTGTTTTGTACTGTAATGGTTTGTGTTAACTCTGGAATAAGTTGCCTTTCTCGTGGATAATCCACTCCTTCTTCCATCCATCCACGATGATGTGGCAGCTCTTCGATGTCGACTGCTTTGACAAAGTTGCGAACATTTAGCAAGAGAAGACAAAGGCGGAGTGTAAGATTAAACTCCTTTTTAGATCCAACTCGAACAATCTCCTTGTTATTAAACTTGGCGAATGTTTTCATGAGATCACCAAAGACAGCCTCTGACGTAGATCGAAATCCACCAAACATAGCATTAAAGTTGGATTCCTCTTCGTGGAGTTGCTGTAGTCGTTTCTTACGAATGGGAAAACAGAAGTTACGCTCGTCCAACTTTTCTTTTTCCACAATATCGCCAATGTATTGTGTATATCCTCCATCGAGAGCAATACAGTCCATGTTGTTGATCTTCTTACCAATGCCCATCTCTTGTAACATTTTCCCATCGTTGTTATCACGACATGACGCTGATTTGGATACAAAGAGAACCATTCCATTGGCATCGATGGCCACTTGCGTTCTCAAACCCGATTTCTTTAACTTATAAGAATACATTGCTGCTTTATCTTCCCCATATGTTGCTCGAGAGTCATGACCATCCAAGTAGAGAGTTACATGCTTGAACATTGGGGGATTTTTCCAATTGGCTGTTCGAATACGAATTTCCAAAGAGGAGAACATAGATACAAAACAGCGTGTAATCTCCTTCTCAAATAATGCACGTTCCACCTTGACGAATGTGCTGTATATCAAATGGAATGTGGACTTTGGCATATACTGTGCCATGGAATCCATAGTCTCTCCAGCGACGAAAAAGTAAAAGAATGCAATTCCTTTCTCAAGTGCGTTATATGGACCAGGGAAATAGTGTTTACTCCAGATGGTAGATAGAAAGAAAAACACCGGTATGGCTCCAAGTCGCTTCATCAACACCTTTTTCATATCCTGTATTCTTGCGATTGGTTTCAACTCTGAACGATGAAATGTCTTGACCTTTGGGCACATTGGCCACGGTTCATCAAGAAATCCCCATTCGTTCTCCAACAGATTATCAAGCAGCCGTGCAAGTTTCTTTGGCGTAGGGTTTACGACGGTATCAGTCTCCATAATGTCGTTTTCTGCAAAAATAGGGATTATACACACGTAATTATGTCAATTATTCCCTAGAATTCCCCAGATATGTCATATTAAGAAATGGTGGGCATAGCTTAACAAAAGACGAGAAAACAGGTGTACTCCCTCGCCCAAAAAAAAGCGCACTCCCCCAATTCTATTCCTCGATTACCGATATGTAAAATATGTTTATGTTGATACTCTTTCCTTACGTTTTGCTCTTGTAATACTGCTAGATAACTATGTCCATTTGGATTCTTTTGCTTTTGTATATGTATTCTTTATAGATATATCTGTTGTCTTTTTAAAAACTCCTTCCATAATCGTCTGTACAAATTCTTGCAACTTCCATTGGTATTCCATAACATATTTAACTATTTCGACCCAAGACATTTCCCATTTCGATGTACAGATTGGCTTGAATATCCTCGATGAACGTTTCCCCCAACTTGACCTATTATGTATCTCTTATTTTAAAATCTGTTCTTGATATACTATATAATTCCAATGGTTGGGGGGTGTACTCCCTCGCCCAAAAAAAAGCGCACTCCCCCAATTCTATTCCTCGATTACCGATATGTAAAATATGTTTATGTTGATACTCTTTCCTTACGTTTTGCTCTTGTAATACTGCTAGATAACTATGTCCATTTGGATTCTTTTGCTTTTGTATATGTATTCTTTATAGATATATCTGTTGTCTTTTTAAAAACTCCTTCCATAATCGTCTGTACAAATTCTTGCAACTTCCATTGGTATTCCATAACATATTTAACTATTTCGACCCAAGACATTTCCCATACCAGTGTTTTTCTTTCTATCTACTATCTGGAGTAAACACTATTTCCCTGGTCCATATAACGCACTTGAGAAAGGAATTGCATTTCTGTACTTTTTCGTCGCTGGAGAGACTATGGATTCCATGGCACAGTATATGCCAAAGTCCACATTCCATTTGATATACAGCACATTCGTCAAGGTGGAACGTGCATTATTTGAGAAGGAGATTACACGCTGTTTTGCATCTATGTTCTCTTCGTTGGAAATTCGTATTCGAACAGCCAATTGGAAAAATCCCCCAATGTTCAAGCATGTAACTCTCTACTTGGATGGTCATGACTCTCGAGCAACATATGGGGAAGATAAAGCAGCAATGTATTCTTATAAGCTAAAGAAATCGGGTTTGAGAACGCAAGTGGCCATCGATGCCAATGGAATGGTTCTCTTTGTATCCAAATCAGCGTCATGTCGTGATAACAACGATGGGAAAATGTTACAAGAGATGGGCATTGGGAAATGTCTTGGGTCGAAATAGTTAAATATGTTATGGAATACCAATGGAAGTTGCAAGAATTTGTACAGACGATTATGGAAGGAGTTTTTAAAAAGACAACAGATATATCTATAAAGAATACATATACAAAAGCAAAAGAATCCAAATGGACATAGTTATCTAGCAGTATTACAAGAGCAAAACGTAAGGAAAGAGTATCAACATAAACATATTTTACATATCGGTAATCGAGGAATAGAATTGGGGGAGTGCGCTTTTTTTTGGGCGAGGGAGTACACCTGTTTTCTCGTCTTTTGTTAAGCTATGCCCATCATTTTAAATCACCTACGTTCATATAACATATATAGCATTTATACATGTGTCAACGGTGAATCTCATGCATATACATCATGATGATAATGGTACCAGCTTGGTTGACAGTACATGAATTCCCTGGGAATAATTCCCATAATACTACTTATGGAAGGTATATATATTGCACATTTTAAAAGATTATTCCGATAGCTCAACAACATTGGCTGTATCTAATTCTTCCTCTTGATTTACCATGAGACCACTGGCAAATCCTTTGATCAAGGCATTTATTATATAAATCTCCTTCTTCTGCTGGGAAATAATTTGGTTCATCTTATCCATTCCTTTCTCCAATTTTCTGACACGTTTCTTCAACTTCTTATTCTCATACCGTAAATCATCATCGGATTGTTGTACATCCTCGTCTTTCTTAGATCTCCCAGATTTCACATGATTTCCACCATTCTTTTTTGCCTGATAGCTCTCCTTGGAAGACTTTATCTTGCATTCCTTACATGTATTTCTGGAATCATCGTAGAAATCATATAAAGGCTTCTTTTTGTCACACCTGTTGCAAATCCTTTTTGGCATATTAGGCGGAATGGTGATCTCTTGATAGTTGATATACCACGTTTTTTCCCGGGAATATTTCTCTCAATGTTTGTGTTTGAGGGCATACACAACAATATCTAATATAGATGTCAAGTTGTATCTATTCAAGGGAGTAATTGACAAATAGGTATATAGGGGGATGAGCATTTAGACGTCTTATCGCCGCAAATATATTATGCCCAGGCCTACACGTTTAACCAAAGCACGCCAGCAGGAAGTTGTTGCAGATTTTATTTATGAGAAGAATCTGGAATTGTGTATGTTTGTCTATTTGGATGAATTTTTAGATCATCATCGTAACCTCTTTCCACAAGATGCCACTATATTTGGCACTAACGGCATAAAAAAGTTATTAGAGGCATCTTATCAACTCCTACGTGACAAAATACGTGCAGATGGATTACTTACCGAGAAAGACGCTGGTGAATATATGCTTAGAAAAAAATGACGACCTAAATTATAGACTTTTTAAAACCTAAGTATACCTTTTATTATGTCGCCAACAAAAGAATCTCTGATAAACAAAGCCATCAACGAAATTTCCCATTTGCTGTCAAATGTGGGTAATCTACAGTCAGCACCATTTGGCAGTGTGGAGAGAAAAGGATTCACCAAATTCTCCAAACTCTTTTGCGATTCCATCATCTTTTGGGGTATATATAACTTTGCTGACGATACCACTAAAGGTACAGCAATTGGAAAGTACATTGCTGAACTGCGCGATGCATTTAACCACACCGATTTAATTGTGGAATCTGTAAAGTTGGTCGATGCTAGGCAGGTTAAAATGGATGATAACTATTTTTCTCCGCGCATGGTCAAACGCCATAGAAAGTTGTTTGTTGGAAAAGAATACCAACAGGGTTTTATTGCCATCAAGGTTTCTTTAGATTTTTCCCGTGCAAAGATTGTTGTGCCAATTTTGGCGAACATGTTGTCTAGCTTGAACGAGAGCGGCATTGCTTTACATGACATAGACTTTGCCTATGATTGTACGCGTATTACCACACGACTGCACGTGGAGAGATTGCTAAAACAAACGAAAACTACAAAAATTGTCGATGATGTGGGAAGAGTAGGACATCATTGTATTTCATGGAGAGGTCGAAAAGGGGATACAAAGAATATCCGATATAAGGTGTATAACAAATTTGTTCAGATTTTGGAAAGTGCCGAGGTGCGAAAGAGTCTTGGTTCACGTTTGGAGGATTTGGTGGAGAAAGAAACAGCATTTGGACGACGAGTTAAAAAATATAAAAAGCATGGTTATAGTCGTATCGAGCTGACGTTTGAAGGTTCATCTTTGAGATCTCTTCAGTCATATCAAGACGAAATGGACAAGACAAAGAATCTCTTGAAGAAATGTAAAACATTTAAATGTTCCTTTGAGATGCAGTGGGAGGAACGTGCAAAATGCATTACCTCGATGGTGGCTGTACATTTTCCACATGAGAAACTGTTTGCTTATTGTCACTGGTGGAATTCGGTAACCTCTAAGAAGTATGGATATATGTGGCAAAACTTTAAGAACCCCGAGCTTATTACACTTTTGCTGGCTAACTATTCCTTTAACGATAGACCTATATACTTTGTGGAAGGACATGTAAAAGAGGTAAATGGGAAAGAGAAAGTTATTTTGGGCGAAATAAGGACATTTAAGCGCGAGCCTGGATGTACTGCCATCACACTAGTTGCTGGCTCGCAAAAAGGAATGTTTCCTTCGAGGGATGCATCTTCTAACGTCATTCGTAAATTTAGCAAAGTTGGAATTGTGGAAGTTGACAACATCTCTATTGCCTGGCCAAAGCGTGTTCATAACAGATATAGTGCCCCACTTGCAGATATCTTCGAATATGATGAAGATACAGTAGACACAAATGTAGTTACATCTGAAAACTATTCATGTTTCGATGTATACTGCAGCCGACCGAATTCTAACGCCTGATGAAGAGTATACCATTGTAGGCCGCCGGTCTCAAAGAATTTCGTTCTGAACGTCGTTGGCATTTTATTACAGCATGTGGCATAAAGGTGCGCGCAGGTAAAATCGTTGGCAAAGATTTGGAGACCATGGCGTGTGGAGCATCTTCAAGGTCTACAGAGAATTGGTAGATGTGCAAGGTGTACCGTTGATGACATTTCGTGCAGTAAAAAAGGTTCGTATTCATGGCGAGGACGATATGAAGTGCGAGCGCGTTTGAGAGGTTTTTAAAAACTTTGGAAAGACTGTTGTTAATTATAGACTGGTATTATCAGTCTTCGTGGTTTGACATTTCCTCGTCATCATCCTTATTTGACGTTTGTTCATCATCATCATCTGAAGCAACATCTATTCCTACAAATTTCTCTTGCATTCCTTTGTAACTCAAGACCATTCTCCAGTTTGTTTTGTACTGTAACGGTTTGTGTTAACTCTGGGACTAAGTTGCCTTTCTCGTGGATAATCTACTCCTTCTTCCATCCATCCACGATGATGTGGCTGCTCTTCGATGTCCGACTGCTTTAACAAAGTTGCGAATATTTAGCAAGAGAAGACAAAGGCGGAATGTAAGATTAAACTCCTTTTTGGATCCAACTCTTACAATCTCCTTATTAGTTAAACTTGACGAATGTTTTCATGAGATCACCAAAGACATGCCTCTGACGTAGATCGAAAATCCACCAAACATAGCATTAAAGTTGGATTCCTCTTCGTGGAGTTGCTGTAGTCGTTTCTTACGGATGGGAAAACAGAAGTTACGCTCGTCCAACTTTTCTTTTTCCACAATATCGCCAATGTATTGTGTATATCCTCCATCGAGAGGCAATACAGTCCATGCTAGTCGATCTTCTTACCAATGCCCATCTCTTGTAGCATTTTCCCGTCGTTGTTATCACGACATGATGCCTGATTTGGATACAAGGAGAACCATTCCATTAGCATCGATGGCCACTTGCGTTCTCAAACCCGATTTCTTTAGCTTATAAGAATACATTGCTGCTTTATCTTCCCCATATGTTGCTCGAGAGTCATGACCATCCAAGTAGAGAGTTACATGCTTGAACATTGGGGGATTTTTCCAATTGGCTGTTCGAATACGAATTTCCAAGCGAAGAGAACATAGATACAAAACAGCGTGTAATCTCCTTCTCAAATAATGCACGTTCCACCTTGACAAATGTGCTGTATATCAAATGGAATGTGGACTTTGGCATATACTGTGCCATGGAATCCATAGTCTCTCCAGCGACGAAAAAGTACAGAAATGCAATTCCTTTCTCAAGTGCGTTATATGGACCAGGGAAATAGTGTTTACTCCAGATGGTAGATAGAAAGAAAAACACTGGTATGGCTCCAAGTCTCTTCATCAACACCTTTTTCATATCCTGTATTCTTGCGATTGGTTTCAACTCTGAACGATGAAATGTCTTGACCTTTGGGCACATTGGCCACGGTTCATCAAGAAATCCCCATTCGTTCTCCAACAGATTATCAAGCAGCCGTGCAAGTTTCTTTGGCGTAAGGTTTACGACGGTATTAGTCTCCATAATGTCGTTTTCTGCAAAAATAGGGAGTATACACACGTAATTATGTCAATTATTCCCTAGAATTCCCCAGATACGTCATATTAAGAAATGGTGGGCATAGCTTAACAAAAGACGAGAAAACAGGTGTACTCCCTCGCCCAAAAAAAAGCGCACTCCCCCAATTCTATTCCTCGATTACCGATATGTAAAATATGTTTATGTTGATACTCTTTCCTTACGTTTTGCTCTTGTAATACTGCTAGATAACTATGTCCATTTGGATTCTTTTGCTTTTGTATATGTATTCTTTATAGATATATCTGTTGTCTTTTTAAAAACTCCTTCCATAATCGTCTGTACAAATTCTTGCAACTTCCATTGGTATTCCATAACATATTTAACTATTTCGACCCAAGACATTTCCCATTGGTAAGAAGATCAACAACATGGACTGTATTGCTCTCGATGGAGGATATACACAATACATTGGCGATATTGTGGAAAAAGAAAAGTTGGACGAGCGTAACTTCTGTTTTCCCATTCGTAAGAAACGACTACAGCAACTCCACGAAGAGGAATCCAACTTTAATGCTATGTTTGGTGGATTTCGATCTACGTCAGAGGCTGTCTTTGGTGATCTCATGAAAACATTCACCAAGTTTAATAACAAGGAGATTGTTCGAGTTGGATCCAAAAAGGAGTTTAATCTTACATTCCGCCTTTGTCTTCTGTTGCTAAATATTCGCAACTTTGTTAAAGCAGTGGACATCGAAGAGCAGCCACATCATCGTGGATGGATGGAAGAAGGAGTAGATTATCCACGAGAAAGGCAACTTGTCCCAGAGTTAACACAAACCATTACAGTACAAAACAAACTGGAAAACGGTCTTGAGTTACAAAGAATGCAAGAGAAATTTGTAGGAATAGATGTTGCTTCAGATGATGATGATGAACAAACGTCAAAAAAGGATGATGACGAGGAAATGTCAAACCACGAAGACGATAATACCAGTCTATAATTAACAAAAGTCTTTCCAAAGTTTTTAAAAACCTCTCAAACGCGCTCGCACTTCATATCAAGTATATTATGTGAATTAACCACTCTAATCGCTCGAAATGTCATGAACGGCACACCTTTCACACTACCAATTCTCTGTAGACCTTGAAGATGCTCCACACGCCATGGTCTCCAAATCTTTGCCAACGATTTTCCTTCGCGCACCTTTATGCCACATGCTGTAATAAAATGCCAACGACGTTCAGAACGAAATTCTTTGAGACCGGCCGCCACAATGGTATACTCTTCATCAGGCTCTAAAATTTGGTGGGCTGCAGTATACATCGAAACATGAATAGTTTTCAGATGTAATACATTTGTGTCTACTGTATCTTCATCATATTCGAAGATATCTGCAAGTGGGGCACTATACCTGTTATGAACACGCTTTGGCCAGGCAATAGAGATGTTGTCAACTTCCACAATTCCAACTTTGCTAAATTTACGAATGACATTAGGAGATGCATCCCTTGAAGGAAACATTCCTTTTTGCGAGCCAGCAACTAGTGTGATGGCAGTACATCCAGGCTCGCGCTTAAATGTCCTTATTTCGCCCAAAATAACTTTCTCTTTCCCATTTACCTCTTTTACATGTCCTTCCACAAAGTATATAGGTATATCGTTAAAGGAATAGTTAGCCAGCAAAAGTGTAATAAGCTCGGGGTTCTTAAAGTTTTGCCACATATATCCATACTTCTTAGAGGTTACCGAATTCCACCAGTGACAATAAGCAAACAGTTTCTCATGTGGAAAATGTACAGCCACCATCGAGGTAATGCATTTTGCACGTTCCTCCCACTGCATCTCAAAGGAACATTTAAATGTTTTACATTTCTTCAAGAGATTCTTTGTCTTGTCCATTTCGTCTTGATATGACTGAAGAGATCTCAAAGATGAACCTTCAAACGTCAGCTCGATACGACTATAACCATGCTTTTTATATTTTTTAACTCGTCGTCCAAATGCTGTTTCTTTCTCCACCAAATCCTCCAAACGTGAACCAAGGCTCTTTCGCACCTCGGCACTTTCCAAAATCTGAACAAATTTGTTATACACCTTATATCGGATATTCTTTCTATCATCTTCTAAACTTCTCCATGAAATGCAATGATGTCCAACTCTTCCTAAATCATCTACAATTTCCGTATTATTACCTTCTTTTAGTAATTTCTCTACATAAAACCGTGTGGTAATACGCGTACAATCATAGGCGAAGTCTATGTCATGTAAAGCAATGCCACTCTCGTTCAAGATAGGCAACATGCCGTCCAAAATTGGCACAACAATCTTAGCTCGTGAAAAATCTAGAGAAACCTTAATGGTAATAAAGCCATGCTGGTATTCCTTTCCAACAAACAGCCTTCTATGGCGTTTGACCATGCGTGCAGAAAAATAGTTGTCATCCATTTTAACAGCCCTAGCATCCAAAAACTTTACGGATTCCACATCTAAATCCATGTGGTTAAATGCATCGCGCAGTTCCGCAATGTACTTTCCAATTGCCGTACCTTTAGTGGAATTGTCAGCAAAATTATATATACCCCAAAAGATGATGGAATCGCAGAAGAGCTTCGAAAACTTAGTAAACCCTTTTCTCTCTATACTTCCAGGTGGAGCAGACTTTAGGCTACCCACATTTGACAGCAAGTGGGAAACTTCGTTGAAAGCTGTATTTACAATAGATTCTTTTGTTAGCGACATAATAAAAGGTATACTTAAGGTTTTAAAAAGTGTAAGATTTAGGTTGTCAGTTTCTTCTAAGCATGTATTCACCAGCATCCTTATTTGTAAGCAATCCCGCATTACGTATTTTCTCACGGATGAGTTGATAGGATGCCTCCAATAGTTTCTTTATGCCGTTTGTCCCAAATGTAGTGGCGTCTTGTGGAAAGAGATTACGATGATAGTCCAGAAATTCATCCAAATAGATAAACATACACAATTCCAGATTCTTTGCATAGATAAAATCGGCAACAACTTCCCGCTGGCGCGATTTAGTTAAACGTGATGGCCTGGGCATAATAATTACGGAGTTAAGACTTTAAGATCCGTGTTCCATAATGTACTGCTTTGTCAATTACTCCCTTGAATAGATACAACTTGACATCTATATTAGATATTGTTGTATATGGCCCTCAAACACAAACATTGAGAGAAATATTCCCGGGAAAAAACGTGGTATATCAAGTATCAAGAGATCACCATTCCGCCTAATATGCCAAAAAGGATTTGCAATAGATGTAACCAAAAGAAGCCTTCATATGATTTCTACGATGATTCCAGAAATACATGTAAGGAATGCAAGATAAAGTCTTCCAAGGAGAGCTATCAGGCAAAAAAGAATGGTGGAAAGCATGTGAAATCTGGGAGATGTAAGAAAGATGAGGATGTGCAACAATCCGATGATGATTTACAGTATGAGAATAAGAAGTTAAAGAAACGTGTCAGAAAATTGGAGAAAGAAATGGATAAGATGAACCAAATTATTTCCCAGCAGAAGAGGGAGATTTATATAATAAATGCCTTGATCAAAGGATTTGCCAGTGGTCTCATGGTAAATCAAGAGGAAGAATTAGATACAGCCAATGTTGTTGAGCTATCGGAATAAACTTTTAAAATGTGCAATATATATACCTTCCATAAGTAGTATTATGGGAATTATTCCCAGGAAATTCATGTACTGTCAACCAAGCTGGTACCATTATCATCATGATGTATATGCATGAGATTCACCGTGGACACACGTATAAATGCTATATATGTTATATGAACGTAGGTGTTTTAAAATGGTGGGCATAGCTTAACAAAAGACGAGAAAACAGGTGTACTCCCTCGCCCAAAAAAAAGCGCACTCCCCCAATTCTATTCCTCGATTACCGATATGTAAAATATGTTTATGTTGATACTCTTTCCTTACGTTTTGCTCTTGTAATACTGCTAGATAACTATGTCCATTTGGATTCTTTTGCTTTTGTATATGTATTCTTTATAGATATATCTGTTGTCTTTTTAAAAACTCCTTCCATAATCGTCTGTACAAATTCTTGCAACTTCCATTGGTATTCCATAACATATTTAACTATTTTGACCCAAGACGATTTCCCATTTAGATGTGTATTTTGTTTTTACAGATTGGCTTTGATATCGCGACAAATATATTCCCCACGTTGACCTATTATGTATCTCTTATTTGATAATCTACTCTTGATCTACTTTAATATTCCACTGCGTGGGTTGGGTACTCCCTCGCCCAAAAAAAAGCTTTCCAACCTTTTGTCCTCCTCGAAAACCGAGATGTAAAATATGTTTATGTTGATACTCTTTACCTACGTTTTGCTCTTATAATACTGCTAGATAACTATGTCCATTTGGATCCTTTTGCTTTTGTATATGTACTCTTTATAGATATATTTGTTATCTTTTTAAAAACTCCTTCCATAATTGTCTGTACAAATTCTTGCAACTTCCATTGGTATTCCATAACATATTTACCTATTTCGACCCAAGACGATTCCCACTGGTGATGATGTAGTGGTAGTTTTAAAAAAAAGTTGGATCCCATTTTTTAAAAAAGTAGCATAGTGGCTTTAACAAACATTGGTTGTTGGAAAGAAAGGGTAGCTGATACGTTTTTAATGGCGTTATTGCTACACTTTCTCAACAATATTCGACATTCGACATTTGACATTCGGCATTCGATTCGACAGCTGACAAACTGTAGTTATTACCACAGTTATGATATTTGATATGAACGCATTTTGGATTACCTCGTGATTATTGTGATGTTTAATTTTAATACATTCTTGATAAACTCGTAAGTATTACAATGTTTAATGTTGACATACTTTAGGTAAGCCCACGATTTGCACGACGTTTAATATTATTACACTTTGGTTAACTTACAATTGTTATAGCATTTATTGTTATACAGATTGTAGGTAATTACGACAATGGTAAAAACAGAGATATCGCAATTAGACCATGTATTGTGGGTAGTTGTAGATATAACAATTATATCGTTTAAAATAGACGTTTCTTAAAACACATCACATATTTTATAATGCAAATGGCTATTATATTACAACGTTTCTATTGCATTTTGTGTGATAACAAGATAGAAAAAATGTGTTGTTAATAGAGTAATTATATCGTTAAAATAGACGTTTCTTAAAACACATCACATATTTCGTGATGCAAATGGGTATGAACATTGTAACATTTCTATCGCATTTTGTATGATAATAAGGTAGAGAAAATGTGTTGTTTGAGCAATTATGTCGTTAAAATAGACGTTTCTTAAAACATCACATATTTCGTGATGCAAATGGGTATGAACATTGTAACATTTCTATCGCATTTTGTGTGATAACAAGACAGAAAAAAGAAGTTGTTAACAGAATAATTATGTCGTTTAAAATAGACGTTTCTTAAAACGTATCCATATTTCGTGATGCAAATGGGTATGAACATCGTGGCGTTTCTATCGCATTTTGTGTGATAATAAGGTAGAGAAAATGTGTTGTTAACAGAGTAATTATGTCGTTTAAAATGACGTTTCTTAAAACGTATCACATATTTCGTGATGCAAATGGGTATGAACATTGTGACATTTCTATCGCATTTTGTGTGATAACAAGACAGAAAAAAGAAGTTGTATAAATAAAAGTTATGTAGACTTAGGAAATGTCTATAAAATATCGTTTGTATACTTTGGTGGTTGGGAGAAAATTGGTGGTTACAAAAAAGTGTCGCAAAACCGCCATGATGAAATACTTTAACATCTGGTTGAGGGGCTTGCTCCCCTATCGTGTTTATCGTTAATAGTTTTAAAAAATCCAAAAGTGTGTTATATAAAGGAATTTTTGCTAATAGTTTACGTTTAAATTCTCTTGAAATAGATGATATATGCATTATATTTCTATCCAATCTATCATGGAATATGAGATAACTTCTTTTATAGTGCAACAAATCTAAAAGTGTATTGTAGTATAGGCATTCTTCCTAATGGTTTACTAGTTATGCAATGCCAACACTTAAAGAAATTAAGCAAATAATAGCCATTTATATACATGAGCATCATATGCATCCTACAATGGCAATGTACTTGAGAGCTGTTTTGTTACGTGGTAAGTCTCAGCAAGAACTTAATGGTATGTCAAAGGAAGAACTGTGGGGATTAGTAGACTTTTTTGCACCAGATTTACAAAAACATATGCATACAATTGGTGCATTATCATGGTCAGCATACCAAAAATTTGCTTCAGAGTAAAGTGGTTTTTAAAAAGTTTGTAGTACATATCTCTGCAAACAGTAAGCTTTCAACATGTCCGCTATACCTAAATCCATTAACAAGGCGCTGAACTCATATGCCCATCTTATCTCTGATGTGGGCAAAGAGATTGCATTGCCTGGCAAACCGAAGACTGGCTGGAAAAAGTACTCAGAGATATTCTGCGATAGTTTAATACTCTGGGGATTGCACAACCGGGCTGCACTTGTTGACGAGCAGCGCAAAAACACCACTTCCAATATTCGCGAAGCTTTTAAAGACCTCGATGTTAGCCACTCCATGGTTAAAGTTGTTAACGAGGGTTATATCAAAGACAATAGTTTTTTTAGCTCTAAACTACTAGAAAAACATAGAAAAAAGTTTAGAAGTTCGGCCTTATACCATGCAGGATATTTCAGCATTAAGGTAACGCTCATGAACTGAGGCCATCTCTTTAATTCCGAGTTACCACCAATATTTCATGAGCTGAGGTTGACTATTATTCTCCATGATATAGACATTGCTACGGATTGTAGATATGTTACAAGCCGTCCAATTCTTCAGCAACCTTCAAGAGAGATTTGGAGAAGATTTGATATTGCCGACGATCTCCATAAGGTTGGTAACCACTGTCTCTCTTGGTTTGGAGTCACCGAAAAAGACCAAAAGGTCCGTTGTAAGGTTATAACAAACTTGTACAGATGTTGGAGAGTGCTGAAGTAAAAATGTCGTTGGGTTCAAGAATGGAAATTTTGTTATGGATGTGGATAAGGACCTACATAAGAGACTTCGAAAGGCGAAGAAAACAGGTCTAACAAGACTTGAACTTACCTTTTATGGACAGGAGATATATACATTCTCCTATTATAAAGGAGTTTGGATGCCATAAAGGAAGAGATCCAAGAATGTCCCACCTTCTGCGTAAAACACAAGGCATATTGGAAGTATAGTTGGTAATATATCATCCATGGTAGGTATTCATGTAACAATGGGTGAAAAATCGGCATTCGCATATTGCCATTGGTGGAACTCTGTTACAGGTAAGAAGTATGGTTCATATCGTAACAATGTCGAGAAAGAGGAAGCAATGACGTTGTTAGCCAACTATAGCTTCAACGATAGACCAATATACTTTTTGGAGGTTGAGATGGATGAGAATAGCATCAAGGATATTACAGTTACCAAGTACAAACGGCCTGACGAATGTACAGCAATAACACTTGTTGCAGGAGCACATAAAGGCATGTACCCATACATTTACGATGATGATGTTTTACAATTCGAGGATATGGGTATAGTGGAGGTAGATAATGTAAAGATCCAATGGCCTGAGAGAAGAATCCGCAAAGGTGCACCACCAATTGTTGATATTCATCTAGAAAACATGAATGGTGAGAATTTTATACAAGTCCATGATAGAGCTATCCACAAAGCAACATATAAAGCTGGA
Source organism: Linnemannia hyalina (assembly GCA_019671135.1). Classification (NCBI taxonomy): domain Eukaryota; kingdom Fungi; phylum Mortierellomycota; class Mortierellomycetes; order Mortierellales; family Mortierellaceae; genus Linnemannia; species Linnemannia hyalina. The sequence continues at coordinate 4,277,448 of JAHRHY010000001.1, forward strand.
TATAATGTACTTGAAATAAATACCAGCTATACAGTCATAGCAATTGCAATGGATATGTATCACAACAAAGAATATATTTTTGCAACATTGTCCAATGGTATTAAAGTACGATGTGGACTTAGTTTAGAAATAAAGATCGTTGCATGGCTGGAAGAATATCCCGATGGCCAAGTTCCGTATATGAATTTCACCACATTGCAATGCAGAACTGTTCGCGGGTTCAAGGATATTTATATACGTTAAGAATGCTAATAGATAGTTTTTAAAAATTACAATGGGCTTACTTTGTACGCTTATATGATGGAATCTCCACTCCTGCAAAAATTTCACGTCGCTTATTAGTCGGCTCTTCCCGTTGTTTATCCTCGACATCCATAGTAGTCATCTCCAAGAACTGCTCTTGTAACTTTGTTATATCTCGTGCATCATGCAACATCTCATCCACTGGAATATAATCCAAGATTTGTTCCATTGCACCATTGGCATATGGAAAGTCGAAGCCATCTCTAATCCAGGCACTATGAATGGGTTCCAGATTTAACTGCAGTAGTGCCACCATCTTCTTGATGTTCATAAGTAAGAGACACAATCGCAATTGCAAATTATATGTTTCTATCTTGGTTACCAACACTGGTTTCCTATTGTTGTGCTTCTCAAAGGTTGCTCCAAGATCTCCAAATTCGGCTTCTATCTGAGAGCGGAAACTGCCGAAAATCTTATTGTAGTTAGTTTCATCTTGTGCAAGATCTTTCCCACGGCTTTTGCGAATTGGATAACAAAAGTTTTTCTTGCTCATGCTTGTTTCTTCTACTATTTTCTTAATGTATTGTGTGTACCCTCCATCCAATGCAATACAATCTAGCTCGTGGATGTGCTTATGTATCTTCATACCAACCAACATAGTACCATCGTTGTTATCCTTGCAAGGTAGCGATTTAGAGACTAGTATTGCCATGCCATTGCAATCGACACACACTTGCGTTCTTACACCAGATTTCTTCAGCTTGTAAGAGTACATGTCTGAGCTAGACTTTTCTTCACATGAAAGACGTGTATCATGACCATCCAAATGCAATGTTACATGTGGGAATAGTGGTGGATTCCTGAGTTTAGCAGACATCAAGCGTATAGGAAATGTGGAGAACATATTCGCAAGTGCATGGTTAATATGCTTCGAATGCACATTATAGTTAGTCTTGTAGAACTCTGTATGAATGGAGTGGAAACTACTTTTTGGTATGTGGGTTGACATTCCATCCATTGCCAAGCCTGCAACTAAGTGGTACAATATCAACAATCCTTTGTCGACTTCTCTGTATGGACCTGGATACTGCTTGAGAGACCAAATAACTACAAGAAAGTAGAATACAGGAATTGCACCTAATCTTCTTATAAGTAAGTCTTTAACAGTTTTCATATGTGCTACTAGCTTCAACGCAGTCCTATGATTATTAGATGGTTCTTGCGTAGGCCATTCTACATCCAAAAAAGTCCATTCATCCTCTAACAACCGTTGAAATAGGCGCTTTAAGTTTGCCATGACTGTAATTACAACCTGGTAAACTATTAGCAAAAATTCCTTTATATAACACACTTTTGGATTTTTTAAAACTATTAACGATAAACACGATAGGGGAACAAGCCCCTCAACCAGATGTCAAAGTATTTCATCATGGCGGTTTTGCGACAACTTTTTTGTAACCACCAATTTTCTCCCAACCACCAAAGTATACAAACGATATTTTATAGACATTTCCTAAGTCTACATAACTTTTATTTATACAACTTCTTTTTTCTGTCTTGTTATCATACAAAATGCGATAGAAATGTCACAATGTTCATACCCATTTGCATCACGAAATATGGGGTACGTTTTAAGAAACGTCTATTTTTAAAGACATAGTTGCTCTTTAAACAACACATTTTCTCTACCTTATTATTACACAAAATGCAATAGAAATGTCACAATGTTCATACCCATTTGCATCACGAAATATGTAATGTGTTTTAAGAAACGTCTATTTTAAACGACATAACTATTCTGTTAACAACTTCTTTTTTCTGTCTTGTTATCACACAAAATGCGATAGAAATGTCACAATGTTCATACCCATTTGCATCACGAAATATGTGATACGTTTTAAGAAACGTCCATTTTAAACGACATAATTACTCTGTTAACAACACATTTTCTCTACCTTATTATCACACAAAATGCGATAGAAATGTCACAATGTTCATACCCATTTGCATCACGAAATATGTGATAAGTTTTAAGAAACGTCTATTTTAAACGACATAATTACTCTGTTAACAACACATTTTTCTACTTATTATCACACAAAATGCGATAGAAATGTCACAATGTTCATACCCATTTGCATCACGAAATATGTGATACGTTTTAAGAAACGTCTATTTTAAACGACATAATTACTCTGTTAACAACACATTTTTCTACTTATTATCACACAAAATGCGATAGAAATGTCACAATGTTTATACCCATTGCATCACGAAATATGTGATACGTTTTAAGAAACGTCCATTTTAAACGACATAATTACTCTGTTAACAACACATTTTCTCTACCTTATTATCACACAAAATGCGATAGAAACGCCACGATGTTTATATCCATTTGCATCACGAAATATGTGATGTGTTTTAAGAAACGTCTATTTTTAACGACATAATTACTCTGTTAACAACACATTTTTTCTATCTTATTATCACACAAAATGCGATAGAAATGTCACAATGTTTATACCCATTGGCATCACGAAATATGTGATACGTTTTAAGAAACGTCCATTTTAAACGACATAATTACTCTGTTAACAACACATTTTCTCTACCTTATTATCACACAAAATGCGATAGAAATGTCACAATGTTCATACCCATTTGCATCACGAAATATGTGATAAGTTTTAAGAAACGTCTATTTTAAACGACATAATTACTCTGTTAACAACACATTTTTTCTATCTTATTATCACACAAAATGCGATAGAAATGTCACAATGTTTATACCCATTGGCATCACGAAATATGTGATACGTTTTAAGAAACGTCCATTTTAAACGACATAATTACTCTGTTAACAACACATTTTCTCTACCTTATTATCACACAAAATGCGATAGAAACGCCACGATGTTTATATTCATTTGCATCACGAAATATGTGATAAGTTTTAAGAAACGTCTATTTTTAACGACATAATTACTCTATTAACAATACATTTTTTCTATCTTGTTATCACACAAAATGCAATAGAAACGTTGTAATATAATAGCCATTTGCATTATAAAATATGTGATGTGTTTTAAGAAACGTCTATTTTAAACGATATAATTGTTATATCTACAACTACCCACAATGCATGGTCTAATTGCGATATCTCTGTTTTTACCATTGTCGTAATTACCTACAATCTGTATAACAATAAATGCTATAACAATTGTAAGTTAACCAAAGTGTAATAATATTAAACGTCGTGCAAATCGTGGGCTTACCTAAAGTATGTCAACATTAAACATTGTAATACTTACGAGTTTATCAAGAATGTATTAAAATTAAACATCACGATAATCACGAGGTCATCCAAAATGCGTTCATATCAA